>JAZKJV010001498.1:0-1415424 GCA_037367405.1 Ottelia alismoides | reverse complement strand
TCAAATTCAGTATGCATTTGAAACTTGAGCAGAATTCAAAGGGGCTCTCAATATCACACAATCAAAAATGTGAAAAAAGGTGCTATCTCAATCGACCCTGGAGAAAAATTGACCCTCGCAACTTGCTGAGATGTTATCTATAAGCTTGTGCGATATAAAATAGAGCATCATCAAGCGGTGAAGATTAATAAAAAAATCCACCTTCTAAAATAAAATAATTTAAAAATATCTGAAAAAAGCTCTCACTTGTCCATGATGGATAACCTAGCTTCTGAAAGTACACTAGAGTGCACATGGAGCAATTTGTTGGAGCTTAGAGGAATGAAAGGCTAATGGGGGAGAAGTGGTGTGAGGGGCCAAAGGCTAATGGGAGAGAATCTCCCTTTTGCCAAAGGCTACATGGGGTCTTTTTGAAGAAGGGACTAGTCTTACTAGTCTTGGTCTTCCTTCCCCTATGGTTGGGGAGGATGGCCTGGACTCTTGTCCCTCCCTTGTTCTCCCCATTGGAAGAGAAGGCACACCCTTCACTATCATTATGCCTCCACTTGAACACATCTCTATATGGTAGCAAGAGTAACTACACCATTTTCAGCAATAAATCTTTTTATTTTGTGCTTAGAAGTGTGTATAACAATCCATGTCGATCTCTCCATCTTCATGTCCACCCCTTCATGTTATACACACGAAGTGTGAGAAATGTTATAAGTAATGTGGACCACTATCTGACAACTTGATCAGCTTAAGTAGTCGTCAGCTGGTGTGAATAGGTGCAAACCCTATTTTTCGACGCATTATTTCCCATGAGTATACATAGTATGTTCAAAGACATCACAATAGTACAAGTGTCATGGTTAAGAAGAATAACTTTACGTTTATATGGCATCTCGTCAAGAAAGGATGTAGTACATGACAAGTATTAATCTAGCATTTGATGTGTCCTAGTTACACAACACCAAATAACTAATGTGTTGATTTAGGAGAATAATGATCTTTTTAAAAATGGAAAAGGAAATTTAAGATATGCATAGAGATATACTAGCTTAGTATGAAGTACATGAAGACTATATCCTTGCAAGTTGACATTACTTAAATAGAAATGACTACAATCAATGTGGTTCTTAGTTTCTCTAAGAATCAACCCATTTACAATATTGCTAAAGGTACCTCAAAAGAAGCATTATTAGGTCATGTGGTTTAGGGATCTCAAAAAGAGTATACAAAAGTTGCTGCCACACAATGATGATAGAGTGATTATTCGATGATCCTTCAAAGAATAATGTGAGGTGTTAAGGTTCATGGCCAAATTAAATACCAAATGATGGAAGAAGATCTTGGAACCTCTTAGTTGTGCTTATGCTTTCTTTTTGACCAAAGTACCACATCGACTAAGGCAAGTTTTAGAGAACAAAGTGAAGTAGCTGTATATATATAGATTGATGCTCTCATTTGACTACATTAGCTTTTGGGGTTTAGATGCATAATTTAACTTGAAAGTGACCATCTATGTTTTGTATAAGAGCATTTAGGGTTCTTATAGCCATATTGCTTTTTTTTAAAACCTTGACTTGTATTATTAAGTGCAAGTGTGCCTTTGGCATCTTCCAAAGGATTGTGAGTTGTATAAGTTATATAGAGTACAGAAGCATGGCACTAGAAAGTATGCACTATGTATAGACAATGCTGCATGAACACGTCGAGGCTGTAGGTGCTTCGTGGAGGAGCAAGGGTAAATTTTCCAAGGGGTAGGCGTAGAGATCGGATGAACTTAAATTCCTAAAAGAGGGTTGTTAAATAAAAATCATCAGTTGTTGTTGTGTCATGGTTTAGGGTCAGAGTGCAGAGGATGATGGCTCAAGCGAAGGGTGTATATGGTTGTAAAAGAAGAAGGAAGACTAGCTGGTAGAAGGATGTGAGCATGTGGAGCGATTTGATATTCCTCTCGAATAGGTAGCTCATTTTGATCAAGTGTTTGAAACCGGCTTCCAAATAATGAACAATGGAATCTATATATATATATTGACTTGAGCTATCGAGTTGAGCATGGCCATTGAGTCGAGCTTCTGAGCCAAGTAATCAATTTGAATAGGGCAGTCAAGCTAAGCAATCGAGCCGATCTTGGTTTCTCGAGCTTTTTAAGTCACCCCTATTTTTATCTACTCATTCAGTAACTAATGTTTTTCGTCATTGTGAGTGCGGGAAGTTGTTAATCTATTTGGGTGCATATCTATTTTATGAGTAAAAAGTTTTATTGACAAATGCATAGCAAGAACAATATAAATTCTTTGAAAGGATATCTATGAAAAATTCCAAGGAACGGAAAATGAGAGTATTGGACTAAAATCTACTTATAGTTAAAAAATGACACCAATACTGATAGGAGATTACTTATAGACCCCCTTGCATGCGTATAATCTAAAAATTTCCAAATAAAAGGGCCAAAAGTATGCCCAAATGCTATATGGCATCATATAATATTTAAAAAAATAACTTCGTTTGCTATGACTATATGTTTTTTCTTCCATTTCTATCAGCAATTTTCTAGATAATTAGCTCGTCTTGGTCTATAAATCCAGTCCATCTCCTATACAATACCTCCAAAAACAAAGGACCGATTAGGCATCAAACGGATCTTCAGGATCCGATAAGAAGCGCCGAAACGGGGAAGGGATACCCGAAACCGACAAGGGGCGTGATGTTCTTTCGAGATTAGGGCACAAACGAGTGGCTCCGACTGCGAGAAACGAGAACGAGAGATCGAGGGGCGATCATGGATGGCAGGAAGAGGAAACGGGCCAATGATCCGGATTCGAAGGTAATCCCCTCTTTTGCTTTCGAACCCAATTTTTCTTTCCGATCGATCCACTCCAACCCTACTCGGAGATCCGCCTACAGACCCCGTGGACTTCCCTGTTCTTTGTTGTGATGTGCAAAGGTGCCGCCTTTGCCACTGGAGAGGCGATGTTTGAACTCGAGAGAGAGAGTGGGGAGTTGGGTTCTTCGGGGTTTTGGATTTTTCGGGCTGTAGAGGAAGAAAGTTGGGATCCTGGGTTTTCCATGTTTATGATTAAGGTGGAGTTTTTTTTTCGTTTTTGCTTGAGATTTGTGTGTGTTTTCGCGGGATTGCGAGACGTTAATTCGACGGGTTTTGAGATGATGATGGTATGCCTTATGGAGCTCTTGAAATTTAATTATATAGTATGATGGAATATCCAAGAATAATACCAGATGGTGTGGAATATCCCATCTTAAAGATCGTTGATGATGAAATCCTGGAAATAAACGGTGTGAGAATTTAGTTGTGATTGCTGATGTTGTTAATGATTATGATATTATCATTTACAAGCATTTTTTTGTATGATTTCAGAGTCTTGTTACTATCGCTGCGCCTGCAAACAGCCAAGATGTGGTGTTGGAGACACCCAAGCGGAGGAGAAGGCTCACATCTGCCGTTTGGAACGACTTCGAGAAGATCAAGAGGGAGGGTGTGGACATCGCCTTGTGCAGGTACTGCAAGAAGGAGCTTTCCGGCTCGAGCTCCAGCGGCACGACCCATCTGAACAACCATCTGAAGAGGTGCCCGAGGAAGTACAACAACGAGATGCAGTGGATGGTCGTAACAGCCGAAAAGAAGAAGGAGACGAGCACCACACTTAAGAGTTTCAAGTATGACGAGAAGAAGAGCAGGTTGGAACTCGCGAGGATGATCATCTATCACGAGTATCCTTTCTCCATCGTCGAGCATGTGGGGTTCAGGAGGTTCGTGTACTCTCTGTGTCCATCCTTCAACATGATATCCCGCAACACGATCAGAGCGGATTGCATGGCGTTGTATGAGTGCGAGAAGAGGAGGATAAACGAAGTGCTGCAGAAGCTTTGCTGTAGAGTTAATATCACTTTGGATTTGTGGAATTCCTACCACAACGCCGGTGGGAACCTTTGTTTGATGGTCCACTACTTGGATGATAACTGGCAGCTGAAGAAGAGGATCATTAGCTTCATGCACGTCGAGGAGTGCCACACCGGAGAACTTTTCGCGAATTTCCTCATGGAGTGCATCACCGACTGGAACATACATCACAAACTGTTCTCGCTGACCGTCGACAACGAATGCGTGGATGAAACCGTTATCAGAGAGATCAAGAACCGCCTCTGCCAAAGTCAGTTGCTTCTGAGCGACGGGCAGTTTTTCATGTGGAGTGTGCTGTTTACGTCATAGTTTCCATCGTCCAGACCGGCTTCAAGAAGATAAACAAGGTGATGGAGAACATCCGTGCATGCATCGAATTTGTTGCCTCACCTCAGCATCAGGAAACATTTGAAGCGATTGTTCGTGAGCTTAACATTAATGCTCTGAAAACATTGCAACAAGATGTGTCTACGCAGTGGGATTCTACGTATTCTATGCTTCAGGCTGCTCTGGAATACAAAGAAGTGTTTATCCGGTTTCAGTCACGAGTCCCGGAGTTGGCCAGCTTGCCGTCTGAGGAGCAGTGGGCAGAGGCCAGAGCTCTATGCAGCTGCTTGAAGATATTCTTCGACGTCGCGAAGCTTTTAGCGTCCACTCAGCATCCGACAGCCAACTTCTTTTTCGAAGAATTTTGTGAAATTCATCTGCAGCTGGTTGAATGGTGCAATCAAACCGATGAAGTGGTCAGCTCCATCGCATCCATGATGAAGGGGAAGTTCGACAAGTATTGGGACAAGTGCAAACATAACCTTAGCTGTTGCCTCGGTTTTGGACCCACGATACAAGATGAAATTGGTCGAGTGCTACTACCCACAAATTTACGGTGATAGTGCTGAAGCTCGCGTCAGAGAAGTCGTAGATTCCTTTAAAAACCTCTACCATGAATATGCAACCAAGCCACCCGTTATTTTATCAGACGGTATAGTTGTTCTCGCGATAGAAAATGGCGAAAACAATAGCGCAGACGGCGGTTATTGCTCAAATGTCGATAGCAAAGAGAACTTGAGAAGGTTCGACCGGTTCTTGCAAGAAAATACGCAGAATCAGCACCTGAAGTCCGATCTCGATGAGTACCTGGACGAAGGTGTGTTCCCCAGGGACAAGGACAAAAGCTTCAACTTATGGGAGTGGTGGAAGTCGAATGCTGGAAAATATCCGATACTCTCGAAGATGGCTCGAGATGTCCTGGCGATTCCGGTGGCAGCTGTGCCATCCGAGTCGGCTTTCAGCTTAGGGAGTCGGGTGCTCGATTCTTATCGTGGCTCTTTGACTACGGAAACCGCGCAAGCTTTGATATGCATGCAAGATTGGCTCAAGGAAGAGATGGGAGGTAGAGTATATGCTTACTTCAAAAACCTATCGTCACTGTTACCCTATTCGCAATACCACTTTTGTACCAATTCCTACTAGTTTCTATTGGTTCGACAGGATCCGTATCATCGCTAATAGATTCGGTATTGCCTTCGGGTATGGAAATCCCCATTTGCTCTCCGGAGAGGACATCTGTTGTTATCGAGAGTTGAAGCCCGTGGTACATTCTCCTTCATTCTGCACTTTGCTTGTTTTTCTTCGTTTTTAACAGTAGTATAACGTTTATCCAGGCTATTTGAATCTATTTGAAACGATGTCGATCTTGATGTCACCAGCATAATGCGAAGCTGCCCTTTGTTCATGACAATGTTCTACATTCTCTCGCTCTGCAGATGAGATGCATGGTTGAAGCCATCCAGTTTCGCATTCCACCGGCTTCACACCATCAGAAAATTGTGTATTTACAGGCTGATCGATGTGGCCACATAATTTAGCGATTCCGGGCCTATGCAGGCACTTAGAACTCTGGTGCATATGGAGAGCAAATGATTAATAAAGTGTATATATGCATGATGCTGTTCTTGTTATCAAAGTAGGTCAAGATCATGGTTTACCATTCCTGGAACAAGTAGCTTTCTTCCTCATGTATTGGTTCTTCATATTCAGACCCAGTTAGGTTTATAGTGGTACAGAGTTTTTTCCCCCAATATGGATAAGAAAACAATCAAATTCCATCTCCTCAAACCTGCATTTTGTACATCTTCGTATACATCAGTAATATGTTGATGAAATTGTATAAAAATCTCATGCAGATCTTCATCTCTTCATTGATGTCGAATGCGTTGGAGTTGAGAGGAGTTTTTGGTGCAGAGTGCAAACTTCTTATATCGAATTCCATATCTTTTTGGAAATTAACATAGAACAGCAGAAACAGTATTTTTTATATTATTTTCCTTTTTTAACAAGATAACTAAGTTGCGATTGGGGAGTTCAAGTCAGCATATGTCTAATCAAGCTTGCAAAGGACATTGTGGAACTCAAACAAGATCTTAAGGCGTCTTGCGAGGGCATCGTGAATCACCGTCGTTCGCACATCTCCATTGTCAATACCAGCAAGTAGCAATACAAGCCTGCAACACCAAATTCACGTGCAGGATTCGTAACCAAAATACAAATCTGAGCCCTGTAGAATTGCAAATGATGGACTGAATCGAATTCTATTCGTAATTAAAGTTCCCTTCTTGCAAAGAGGGAACCTGATGTGAAGCGCTTGCGTTTGGAAATTGAAACCCAAACGCAGTCGAGCTCGAATCAGTGATGTTAATCTGATTCAATCTCAGTTCTAAGACAGGATCATGGAAGCAATCCATGTATACTTGATGTACATTTTGACGTGAAAATTGGTGACAGAAGGAAACTATTCTCCATGTATACCTTCATGGAGTCCGCGAAGAACCGGTGTGTATACTGTCAGGAGGTGGGAAGAGCCGCAAACTGTCGTCTGCGAATGGGGATCGCCATCCTCTCGATCATGTTGCTTGGAGAATGCTCTCCTCCACCATACCTTGAATGCAAACTGGATGTTCGGGCAGTCGTCTCCTCTGCTCAGGAACCGCTCGAACCAATTCAGCGGGATTGTTCCCTGCTGCACTATCGGCAGCGTGAGTATCGTCTGGCTCAACCCATCCTCCACTGCTCTCCTGTCCAGATTCTTGGAGCTCCTCCTTATCCACGCAAAATCTTCGTACAGTGCCTCGAGCCACGTCTCCAAGAAGTTGAGCCTTGCTTCCTTGGAAGCCAGGATCTGCTCCCGGCCGATCGCCACGCACAGCTGAGCCGTTACCTTGCTGATCTCGTATCTGTACACAGTGGGAATTCTCGCGTGCAGCGCTGCGAGCTGCTTCTGATCAGCCCACAGCTCCACAAACTCCTCGCCCGACCTCAAACCGATCAAGATCTCCACTACCCACTTCAAATTATCCGCCTCCCGTGCGATATCACCCATGATCGCAGCGCCCTCCTCTGCCGACACAGCCTCCGACAGGCACGAATGCAGGGAATTCAGGCAATTGCGACAGAAGCCGTAGAGGATCTCCTTGTCTGCAGCATTTCGACAAACACCTTCTGATCGGACCAACTTGGACACCAGTCTCTTCATCTCCCTCCGCGCCTTCTCGTCCCTCGCCTGCAGGACGCCGCTGAAGAGCCGTGCGAACACCCCAGCTGCCTGTGACGAGCTGTATGGCGCCTCTGATACCCTCTCGAGGACGCCGGAGACCGGTCGATAGACCTGAATCCCGCTAAGAGCATCGACCACCTCCTGCTCCTCCGCCTCCGACCACGGAGCCGCCTTCAAGTGCTCCAGGCACGATTCCACCCCTTCCTCGAAGGCGATTGCGGCGGAAACCTGGACCAATTCCCAATTTCGTCAGCTCGATCAAACCCACATCGAAGATCTCGCGGGTTCCGATCTCCAGTGCAGCAAAGATCACACCTTCAGCAAAGAAACCACCTTCCCGACGCTTTCCCCCGGCGAGACGCACCCTCAGATCGTCGGAGTACATGAGCGCGACGACCTCCACGTACACCTCGACGTCGTCGCAGTCGCAGATCTCGATTTCCACGAGGTGGGTCGTCGCGTCCTTCCTCCTCCCGGCGACCGCCGGGAGCTTCTCCGCAAAGAACCCGCTTTTCTGGACTAGGATGCGACGATGGACGCCGAGGGAGACGTTGAGGCCGTTGGAGCTGCGAACGGAGAGGTCAACGTCGTGGCGGCCGCAGGAGGAGTATATGCCCGCTTGTAGTATGGATGAGAGGCGGTGGTGGAGGCTGGAGAGGATGGCTGGGGGGAAAGGCGGCGCCTTTGGAGTGGTGGAGCGTTGTGGGGTGGGGGTGGTGTGCGCTGGAGGGGAGAGGGGCGGCGGTGATGGGAGGAAACCGAGCTTGAGCATGGCGGAAACCTCGCCTTGCTTGAGAAGGTGGTTGGCTGTTGCCATTGTTGTGGAGAAGGTGGTGGTGAGGAGGTTGCAGATGGGTGTGGGATGTTTCTACTGTTGCATGGCTCTGCTTTGTATGATCCAAGGAATGGGACGTAGCAATTTGATATGATGCCATCTTCCTGCCATGATCTGTTGTCGAGATTCTGATATTTGGATTTTGGATTCTGATTAAGGCTGTAGTAACAGAGTTGACTGTTGTTTGCAGCTCAATTGGTTTTTATCTTCTTCTTTTCCCTATCTTACGTGCCATCGTATTTATTTTATATTGTTTTGATATATTCTAGATTCAGATATTGACATCTCTTTAATATTCGTAATCATAAATAGATAGGAGTTAATATTATTCCAATTTTCATTGCAAAAGTAATTAGTATTTTTTGCATTAAAAGATACCTATGTTGGTAATTATTCCAAAAAATACTACTAGTTCCGTAACAAAACCACTTGTTCCCGACAATGCAAGAGAAGCTAGGCTACTGAGCAAGGTAAATGTATCTGTTGTTGGGATGGATATTTCCTCCATTTGGTCAAGATAAACAAGATGATAATATTTCTGCTATGTCCCTCTCTTTTTTGAAATATCAGTTGTGCTCCGAGCTTCTTGTGTCATTATCACTTGTACCTTCGTTAGTTCAACTATCAATGAAGTGACAACTTATGATGAAAGCCGGAAGGTGGCTGGGCAGAGGGAGGGCCTAGGAGGAACTCGGGAACGGTGACTAGACAGTGGGAGGGTGGAGGAGCAGAGGAAGGTGGCTTGGCGAGGGGCACGAGAAAAAGGAAGAACATGTTAAAAAAATAGGATCTCATACACTTGGCTCTTCTCTTTTCTTTACAATTACGTTATAGCCCATAAGTAAATGTCTGTTTGAGAGGTGAAGGGGCATAGTGATAATGGTGCCAGAAGGTAAGGACACAACTGTATTCCAAAAATGAGAGGCATAACTGATATTGTAAAAGTTAAGAGGTGGACAACTGTAAAAGAATCCTTTATAACAACGCGTATCAAAATTCCGTGATTTCTTTTACATTTGCTGATATATATATATATATATATGGAAAAAGGAGCCTATACCGGCGAGTGCAGGTAACTACCTACACCCGACCTAATTTTTCATTATTTTTTGATTTTTTTGAAATGAAACCTTGGAGGATTTAGATCACCATGTATTATCACCTTGTTGTCATTCCGAATTCAACTTAATTCGAGACTTCTATCATCTCCATCAAGACTATCAAATTTTAACGGTCTCAGAATTGCTGAAATCAACCCTGTCTAGATTAACGTGTTAGGAATATTTGTTTTGCATGAAATTTGAAACACATATTCCCCTCAACGTATTAAGTGGATCCCCCCATCTCTCAATTAAAAAAAATAACAAAATAATCGAAAAATGGGTTGGGTGCAGGGAGTTTCCTACACCCCCGTGTGCAGGCTCCCTGCCCCCTATATATTTTATGAACTATATTTGCTGAATATGTTTGTTTTATATGTAAACCATCCAAAAATATGTAAATTTAAGTTAATACATAAACTAATTTTAACATTATCTGATTCTTATTTATTTTATATTTATATTCTTTTAAAAAAGATGTCTTAACCTTTTTTATATATGTCATTATTCTTTTAAAAAGACGTATATGATTATGGTGATATCTATATGGTATCCGATTGTTTTCAATTATACTTATACCCATGCCTCTTTTTGCATTGCTAATAGTTATGTCCTTCCGTTACTCTACTGTTTATTAGATGAACTAAACCATGACCTTTTCAAAGTAAAGTCTAGTTAGGAATCACTTGTACCCTTGAGTTGATGCGACAACAATGGAGTTAGAGATCACTGCCACAGCGATGGACATTGTCTTCTCCTCCTGTTGCTCAACGCCATCACCCTCAAGTACCTGAAGTCCAGCATCATAGACGACCTTTTCGCATCCAAAGACCCACCAAGAACATTCTTCTCTAGGGGGGATGATCTCCTCGTTGGAGGAGGAACCGACTCAAAGGTGCGAGTGTTCTATATCCATTCCTACCAAATCATGATTTGATTTATCTAATAGACGGTGAAGTAACATAAGAACACAATTGCTATTGGAGCGAAAAGGTCGGGTCACTAGTGTTCTTGTAAAAAGAGCTAGCATGAGCGTAAGTCTTACCTCTAGTCCCTACTTTTAATGATCATTTAGGAGGAAAAAGACAACAATTAACCATAAGGAGCATAAGTGTTATTCGGGCTTAAGGCATACATGTTATGCCAAAGAAAGGGGTTTCTAAAAGTTGTGTCTCTCTTAGATTCTGCAGTATCAGTTATGATCTTCATTTTTTGCAATTTCAGTTGTGCCCCCACCTTTTAGGGCAATTAACAGTAATGTCCTTCGGTTCAATTTGATCGTTAGTAAGATAAACTGAACCATGGTCCATACAAACGGAAGCAAGATTTAGTAAAATTTTCTTACAGTTCTGCCCCTTTAATTTTCATAAAAGTACGATTGTACCCCTCTTTTTTCTTTCTAGTTACATTTGCACCCGTGAGATAAAGTTTGTTTGGGGAGGGAATGGACGGAAACTACATGAGAGGCAAAGCCGCATAACTGTTAACTGCGAAGACATGGGAACATCTGATAATGCAAAAAAAAAAGGACATAATCGATATTGTAGAAATTAAAAGAGGACATAATCGTAAAAGACCCCTGCCTCCTCCAAAAAAAGCAAGGATATATGTAGCACTCGAACCCCCAAACATATTCCCACATTTAAAACTCACAAAGTGTGGGTGTGGGTTATAAGTGGTGGGGATTATACTTGACAACTTGAGCTTAAGTTTTTTGAGACTATTCGGATCTGAACCCAATAAGTTGTCAGAATATATTTTCCTCGATAACGGACCGATAACTTAAACCCGAGATATTACAATATGAAGAAAGGGGTCCTACTCCATGGAGTAGGTAACTTACCTACTCCACTTTCATTTTTTTTATTTTTTTTGAAAATAGATTTTCAAAACTATATCCCTCTAACACGTCATTCAAATTTCGTCAGAAACAGAGACTCCTATGCCCTCCATCCAGAACAGGGAAATTACAGCAAATTTAAGACCGTTAAAATTACCTGTTCTGGATGGAGGGTATAAGAGTCTCTGTTTCTGACGAAATTTGAATGACATATTAGAGGGATATAGTTATGAAAATACATGGAAGTATTTTTCAAAAAAAATAAAAAATTTGAAAAAAATGAAGTGGAGTATGTAAGTCATTTTTCTCTTACAATATAAGCGTAACCGTGAAAACTTGTAAAGACACAGCCACAGAAACAAAACTGGGGGCATCTTCGGGTTCTCGAAGTAATAAGGTGTTAAAATGGGAGCAAATTTACAAAAGTAATTAATTAACTAATCCTTAGATTTTTATAGGAGAGGGCAACAAGAGATCTAGGGCTCGTTTGGTTGGTGGTTTATCCTGGGTTATCCGAGGTAACCCGGTAAACTACTTTACAAACCTGGGTTGGAATTCCATTAGAAATCAATGTGACACCACATCACATTCCTTACTCCAACTCTCTACTAACCTTCATAACCATCCAAACAGCTACTATTCACTGGAGGTTACCCCAACCCAACCCAATAACCAAACTAGCCCTTAGGACCTGTTTGGTTGTTGGGTTGGGATAACCCTGTGAATAGTAAACTGTACCCATGTCAATAGTAAACTGTGAGGAGGATTGAGAGGGTTGGAAGAAGGGGTACACATGTGTACCCCAACCCAACCCAGCAACCAAACATGTCCTTAGGGTCTATTTGGTTGCTGGGTTGGAGTAGGTTGAGGTAACTTGATAGGAATAGTAGCTGTTTGGGATAGATATGAGGGTTGGAATAAAGAATATGATGTGATGTGATTATGATTTGTGATATAATTCAATCCAAGAAAAGAGAAGGGTAAATCGAGTTACCACGCTGCTGCTGGCTGTTGTTTTGTGTCTGTAGGGTTCTTATCGGCAAATGCAGTCCGCCCCCTCGGTTACTACTGCAACGTCATGTGAATGGATCGAGGTAACCACTACAGCTACCCCCACTTCAGCAAGGTGGAATGTCACGTAGGCCCATCAGAAACTACAGGGTAAAATACACAAAAGCACCAAAAATGTGTGCTACGGATTAGAAAATAAGGTAATTTAGGTACTCGGTACTTTCCATTTGATATCAACGTATGTCCCAAAATTTGGAGCTGTAACGATTCTAAATCTCAAATTATTTACAGAGATAACAATGTGACACGTCAATAGTTAAATTCACGCAATCTTTGTCTGGAAAGTGCAGGACCACGTTGGTACCTTTAAAATAAGGGATTTTTACCTGACATACCCTATAAACTTTGTCAATTACCTCCACGACTTTTGAAACAACCTAATTCCTCCATCGATCTCATAAATTTGCCAACTATTACCCCATGAACCTTCCGGGTAATCTATTTGAAGTCCGTGGGGGATCTTGGGGTAATTTACAGGGTCAATGGGGTAATTACGTTGTGGAAACGATCATAGCGGTAATTTAAAAAGTTTATAGGGTCTGCCGAGTAAAAATTCCTTAAAATAATTGATATTAAATAGAAAGTTTGGAGACCTTCCGCCAAAAAATACTCCCCATAAAACTTAGCTTTGCGGGGACTGGCTTTGTCAAGGATTCAATAAACTGTGCCCAATCAAATACATGTTATTGTTATTATTTATTATATTATTATTACCCCAAGACTTGGAATGTTGTTAAAACTTATCAGTACCGTTTTGCTAAAAAAAATAGAATGTCATTAGAAAGTGTATATTGTCGCAATTTAAATCTCAAAATATCGCAAAAAATATGAAGATATTTTTTTTATAATTATCCCAAATTCTAGATCTTTTCTGTACCTTATACATACATGCATGTATACAACACAGGAGCCTTGCTGTAAGCAAAATTTATAGGGGTTGCGCAGTAGTTGCATATGATTTTTGGGGTCATGTGTAAAAAACCTTAAAAATATTACTTTAATCTGGGGCCCTACCCATCTGTCATGTTTACGGTTACCAGTACATCCGTGGTGAGAGCGGATCTAAACCCAACCGCACACATACCGCTCGATCAAGATCGAGCAGCTCACAAGAAATTCAGACTTTTTTGAGGCTTTACATGTGAATCGCTCGATCTTGATCAAGCGCCTTGGATGTGGTTGGAGTTTACAGCAGTCTTCTGCTTTACTTCAGAGGATCCACTCTCCATCCGAGGAACGCCACACTCGATAGAATCCGTCACTCATTGTGGGCCCTGTGGCAGTTGGAAAATTTGTTTGCCCAAATTATCTAAATATATTTTGACTCAGAAACTCATGTGTACATGATGGAAAATACCGACTTTGGTATCCTTTATATCATTACCAATGGCCTATTCAAAAAAACTTTTTTGAAAAAACGGGTATATGTTGGGTACTCAGTTGTAAGCTTTCACTACGATTGAATACATGAAAATGGACGAATGCGTTATAATATTAATTTTTTAAAAAATGGATACTGATGTGGATACACATATTATTGAATATGAAGAAATTATTACCAATTTTTGAAAATAACTATATATGAAATGGATGTCGATAGATACAAATAATATTAGAAATATAAAAATTAGCTTAAATTTACATGTGTTGCATGCGCTTTTATGTGATGATATTCATAGTCTCGTGTCCATTCTGAAATAGTTACATATGTCAAAATATAAAAGGATGCCATGCAAAACATGCCAAAAGGTATTCACATGAGTTTCGGCTTCATCAGACTGGTTGGAAATGCTGCTAGTGCTGACTCCTCCTGGGCTGGTCCATTTGGGCTTCAGCTCTTCTTTTCTTTTTGGAGTTTTTTTATTTTGCTGATTTTTTTGTAATTTTTCCTCTTGGTGGTGGTGGTATGCTGGTGCTGCTCCTCCATCATCTTCTTCCCCACTCGGCTCTGCTACTGACATGGTTGATGCAGAAGACAACTCGCTAGAAGTTGCTTCATTTTCCCCCTTGGCAGCGGCAGATGGTTGCAATACTCTACCGCTCTAAAGAGACACAACGTTAGACAACATAAAATCTGAAATACCTGAATATGTTGGATCGGCGGAGACAACACAAACTACCTGCTCTTTACACTTAAAATTGTCGGGGTTCGCCTCAACCTGCATTGGAATGGGAGTCTTGGTGGTAGTGAGGTCGTCAAGCTTCTGGAACATCTCTGCTAGGCTCTTTACTAATTGAGCCAAGCAGTCGAGTGCTGGGTTCATTGGTGCTGCATTAGATGATTCAACGTGCTGACCACGCTGGGAGTAATACCGCTGATGAGGACGCGAATGGGAAAGCTAGTAATTGGAGTGAGGAGGGTGCTACTGTTGATGGAATTGAGGAGGAGGAGGAAGATGATACTGAGAAGCAGCCACGTAATTATTGTACGGCTGATACTGATGATACACGGGCTGCTGATACTAGTGATTTTGCCTCTAGTTGTTCTGATATGGTGGAGGTTATTGTTGCAGAGGCTGGTTCGACTAGACAAACCTCCCACCATGGTGTTGGTGATACGGTCGAATAGCCCAAGATTGGCCTTGTTGTTGTTCGCATGGACGAGCCAATTGGGCATCATTGTTTCAGATGTTGTTCACCTCTTGGATTTGGGGCGATGGAGGGAAGAATGGATCAACGAAATATACGTGTGATGAATACCCATTCATCACTCTTTATTCTATTATTTTAGCTACAAAAACCTTTGCAAATACATGTAGATATGTGTAAATACAAATAATTACCAAAAGCATGCATTGTGTAAAAACCTATAATTAGCATGTTTTTGTGCAAAATAAAAAGAATAAAGAGCAAAAAGAAAAAGAGGGAGACATTTAGAATAAATATTGAGCAACCTAACCCAAGGGAGGGCTCAGCATGGGCCTGACCGCATAAAAGCCAAAGTAGAGGGAGATAGGAGCTCATGTGTATATACTTCTGTAAATACAATAAATTATATTTTCCTCACCCAAAAATATGTTGTAAGTATTTGTATATATTCTATTAAAAACAAAATAAAAAGATGAAAAGCAAAAATTCAAAAATATACCTTCACCATGTGTATAGACCATTATCCTGTAATTATTTAACCTTGTAAATAAATTCAATTATTTTTTTAAACTTTTTGTGAATATTCTATGGCATATTTTGTAAATAAAATAAATAAAAAAAGAAACAAAACAAAAATCAAATAAAAATTACAAAATTAAAATACAAAAATACATTGTATAAATACCATGTATATAAATGTATATATCTATTTCACCCTTATATATATAATAAAAATAAAATAAAAATATTCTTTTATTCCATATTTTATGGTGTAAATAAATAAAATACAAAATGAGCATAAAAAAAATACATAAAAATAACAAATAAAAAAAATCAAAAATAAAAATCCATATAGTGTACATATACCTATATATAGAGCTACCCTATTTTTATTTCCAAAAATTAATTAAAAATCACCAAAAAATAGAAAAAAATAAAAGAAAAATATTTCATGTTTTGAGTTTTCTTTAATTCGGCCTATTTCTGCCCTAAAATAAATAAATAAAAATCGAGCACACGTGGCCGCTCCTGATTGGTCCACGGGGGATTGTTGACCCCGGTCAACTCCCCCGCGGACTCCTTCCTTTTCTGGAAGACGCGCGCCGCCCCGTCTTCTCCGAATTTCCCACGCGTCTCCAGGCTGTCTCCCACGCATATCCCATGCCCGGATTCTTCGCCGTTCATCCCTCTCCCTCGCCGGATCTTCCGCCATCAAATCCATGCTTTCCATCGCCGTCGAGCCTCAACCCTAAACGCCCCTGTCACCTTATATATTCTTCCCTCCGCCGCCTCCGCGCCCCATCTTTGGATCGCCATCCTCGTTCCCGTGACCTCCAGAGCGAAGCCCGAGGTGACAGCTCGCGTTTGCCCATGTTGCAGTGAGGTGAGGGTGTCCCTACCATCGATCCGGCGTTTCTCGCCGCCTTGCTCCGCCACCGGCGTTGAGCATCGAGCTTCAGGCCTTGACGCCCTTCGAAGCTACGACCAGGAGCAAGAGCAGCTCCAGCATAGTCTCCAGCATCCATCAGGTATCCGATTAGATCTTCCATTTAGTGTAATTTTAGATTACGCCCAAATCGACCCATCGACGCATTTCCCTGATTCCGTCCATCTCGCGCAACATCTCGATCCTCCGACCCGACCATCACCTCCGCCAACCCCTCACGCACCTTCTACGTCCTTTCATTCAACCCAGATCGCACAGGATCTGGGAATCGAGTTCCACCGTCCTCCGCTCGCCGGAGCTCGTCCGCCTCACAGCACCGACCACCTTCACCCCGCCTTCTTGGGTCGAGGCAATTTGCCCTCGACCCGCGAAGCTTCTTGTTTACTTTGCAGGTCCAAAGGGAGCTGTCTGAGGCTTCCCAACTTCAAGCCAGGAGCTTCTCCTCCGCCGACCTCGCCGGAGCCTTCCAGGGCTCGGCTGGGGCATCGGAGACCCACAGCAGCTGCGCAACTTCACGCCGGATCTTCTCCGACCTTTAGGCGCAGCAGAGGAGGGCAGAGACACCTTCACGAGGCCGGCGAAGTTCGCCGGCCATCAGTTCTTCGAGGACCCTCCAGAGCCGTCCGATGAGGCCTCCGCTCCAGTTCTAATCCCAACCGTCGATCTATAGAGGAGCAGCAGCCGTCGATCCATCTGAAGATCTCATCTGGACCGTTGTAGCCGAGGAGAGAGGCACCCGAGCCCAGCACCGCTTGATCATCCACGTGGCTGCACCTCGACCATCCGATCTGAGCCTGGTCTCCTTCGAAGAACCACGTTGCATCACCACCGTCCGATCACCCACGTGGACGCACACCAGCCGTCGGATCAGGCCAGCGCTTCCCTAGTTAAAGGCGCGTTTGTTCTCCACCGTCAGATCTGCCACGCGTCAACATCGGGCCGTCGATAATAATAAAAGGGGTAAATATCGTAGGGCCCCCTCGTAGTTTGTTATTTTCTTTTTAGTCCTGTAACTTTCAATTCAAGTTGTTTATTTTCTGGGATATTTGCATCAAGGACCTCGTATTTATTCTATTTGCACTTATACCCCCGCCAGTAGTGAACCACGTGCTTCGTCACGTGTTACTTTGGGATATTTGCATAAAACCCCTTGTAGTTCTGGATGTTATTCATTGAATGAAAAGTTTTGTTTATTTGCATATATACCCCTGTGAGCATTGATTATTTGCATGTGCGTTTTATTTTGGGTAAATTGCATATAAGCCCCTGGACTTTTGATACGAGTTATCAATAGGTCCTTGGAACTTATTTTTATTACATTTAGGTCCCTGTGTGCCCCAGGCACGTGCTTGGCACGTGACTTCTTGGGTATTTTGCACCAGGCCCCCAGAACTTTTGGGTATTTGCACATAGGTCCCTGTGCACAGTGCCCCACCTTTATTTTTGAATAAAATATCAAACGACCTCCAAATCCAATGAGATTTTGACACATGGCTCCTGCCATGGTGTAGGAATTTCTATGATTTTTGGGGACATTTTTGATTTCATTTATTATTTTTAAAAATTCAAAAACACATATTTTTGCCACTGTTTGACTTTAAAAATACCAAAAAAATATAAAAACTCCACCAAAAATTCTAAAAAATTAGATAGTGTTTCTTGCTTGCTGATTGATTTTCTAGCCAGTTTTGGCTACTTTTCATCACTTAAAAACCTTAAAAATTGAAAAACCCCTAAAAACCCATAAAAATTATAATAAATAAATTAAAAATCCAAAAACAATAATTAGGGTGCCTAAATTTTCCTTATTCTTTCTAGATTATAGGAAAATTACCTTCAGGGCATTTTGAGAACCAAAATTATTTTATTTTTGGGTCTTAAGCCTTGCTGGACAGTCCCCTTTTGCTTTTCGCATTGTTTGATTTTTAATAAATAATTTACCCATTAGAAAAATTCCAAAAATTCACCAAAAACAGTAAAAAACTTAAAAAACCTAAAAGCCATTTTTTCTTAATTTTTGCATCATTTTTGGTGTGTGTAATAATTTGTTGAAGTCCCCTTGTAATTACTTTCTTTCATTTTCTCATCTTTTAAAAAGTCTAAAAAAAATATAAAAAACAAATAAAAACCACAAAAATATGTTCTCTGTGTTTTAGTTCAATTTGACTACATCGTAGGCCGCAAGGCCAATCTGTGCTCCTTGTGTTCGACCCTGGGAGCTATACCAGGTTAATCTTATAGCAGGACCACTTCTCTGTATTTTATTGATTTATCTTCATCTGTGGTTCATTTTTCTTGACTGACTCAGCCCGAGTGATTGAGGTCACAACGACCTACATTTTTCTACACCTTTACCTCTGTCGTTCGGGCGGTCGTCAGAATGGCGCCGTTGCCGGGGAGCACGGCTTTGTAGTCAGTTTTCATTCTTCTATTTTTGTCTCTCTATATTATAATTGTTTTCTGACATTCTCTCTTGGATTTTTGTGCGAGGTACTGCTTGGACTGCTTGGAGTTACTATTTAGAGGACCCGCGCAGGAGGAAGAGAGAGAGGAGAAGAGATTTTCTATTTAGAGAGAGAGAGAGAACAATATTTTTGTAATAATTTAGGACTCAAACTTTGAACTGTGGACACTTGTAACTTAGCGGGTCTGTTTCGCCGAGCACCGGTGTGCTCGGGGGACCCATTCGGATTTTCGCGGCTTTTATCGTGGTTTTGATAGCTAGCTGCCTTTTCCGGTGTTTACGCGGTTTTTCTCGAGCCCCTAGATTTAGGAATTTCTGTTGATTGTGACGTAAATATCTAAGGCCCAACACTTAATAGAATATCTGTTCCTATAGAACGTAATTGGACCTTGATAAAATTCACTGAAAAAGTTAGTTTAATTGGATTTGAGACCACGTGCCGTGAGGAGTCACATACAGCGCTGGCAGGACCCGTTGTGGCGGGCACCGAGTGACTCCCAAGATCGGACTCCGGACTCGATTCCGTTGGCTAACTATTGTTCTTCACGATCAATAGAAATTGCTCAGCTAGGACTCGGTTTTTCCTCGTTGCATCATTTAGGTAGTTTAATTCTGTATTTAAATTCTGCGCGGATCACTTGCATGTAGAGTGCTGGAGACAAGGTACGCATTTCTTTCTCTGCATGCATCATTGATTTCTTCGCGCATCGGCTTTTTCGTCCTCTCCCTCTGTTTTTGGCTTAATCATCAGGAGAATCGGAGAAACCGTTAGGCTGCTTGTATTTATTTTGAAAAAAATTAAAAAGAAAAACAAAAAAATTGGGACTGGATAACATTATTGACCCTAAAAGACACCCACATTAAAAATTTTTCTTGGGGAGAGCAACCCCCTCATTGTTTGGTTTGATTGTGCGAGAGAGTGACCCGAACACTAGGTAAAGCCCTCCGGTACTCATCTCGACTGATTACCGACTCTTCTGTGCGGGACAGTCGGTTGAGAGAGTATCGGGCATCCCAGCAGGTCACGTAATCGCTCTGATATCTTGTGTGTTCACCAAATAAAAATTGACAAGATAAATTGACCGAGCTTTCACGGTCTTCAGATTGTGTTGAGTTGGTGAACAAGGGGTTTGCTTTGTGATCATATTTTCTCCAGATCCAATCCGCCCAACTCGCCAGATCAAGATGATGGGTAGACGATCTCTTAGGCAGCCTCTGGCTGCACCGCTTTCAGGCGCGTCTACTCCATCATCTAGGTTGGCCCGTGAGAGTCGAGACCAGCTCTCCGGGCCCGAGTTCGATTCCACCCTGTTCCCCCTCGATCCCCTTTCTTTTGCTACTGAGAGACATGAGCCCGAGGAAAGACGAATTAATTTGACAGAACCTGAGTTGGGCTCATCTGATTTTGCAGACGTCACTATGGCCGGAGCCGGCAGTTCAGACGATCGCCAGCCCGAACATTTTGTCTTAGACCAGGGGGCGATCAACACCACCCTGATCGCGTCATTAGAGACGGTTCAGCAGCAGTTACGCGATCAGGGGGCTTTTATGATTGAGATGAGAAGGGAGATGGAGCGACTCCGAAGAGAGCGAGACGAGCCGAGCGAGCCAGAGGACATTCCTGACGCTGATGCAGAGGCAGCAGCCGCAGCAGCAGCTGCCGCAGCGGCAGCCGCCGCCGGAGGAGGACCACCGAGAACGATGCAGGAGCTACACAACCCCGGATCTACACTGATGCATCATTGGGTGGTGGTACCTGCTATCGTGGGGGATTTCAAGTTCCCTCCGAACACCCTGCAGATGCTCCCTCATTTTCACGGGCTTGCCACTGAGGAACCCCATCTCCATCTCCAGGAGTTTTTGATGATCTGCAGTACTGTCCACGACCGTCATGTGGACCAAGATACGATTCGAATGATGGCCTTCCCTTTTTCACTGGCAGATAGAGCAGCCGCCTGGCTGAAACATCTAGGGAAGTTTGTTTACACCTGGGATCAGCTCCGCACCGAGTACTTGAACAAGTACTATCCACTCGGGCGGACGAATGCAGCGAGGGCCCTGATCAACAACTTCTCCATGCTCCCTAATGAGCAATTTCACGAAGCATGGGAGAGGTTCAGAGAGCTTCTGGATAGATGCCCACACCACGACATCTCGAAGCCGAACCTAGTTCAGAGCTTCTTTAGTGGGATGACACCAGAGCTTCAGGGTCTGGTGAATGCTTCTTGCGGCGGGTCCTACTTTGCCAAGGACCACAACCAAGTCTGGGCCATCTACGAGGAGATGGCAGAAAATTACATGGTGATGTCCCAGACTCGGTTGTACACTCAGAGATCTCAGCAGCCGCCAGGACCCGTGCAGTATCAGCGGATAGCACGGGTTGATGCAGGTCCATCCAGTTCGTCCACAGTTGCGGCCGCACAGGCAGAGTCGGCCACTGCGGACATGGGGATTATCAGCGAGAAGTTGGACCGCATGGAAATCATAGAGAAGAAGCAGTGCCAGGGCATAACTCAGATGGAGCAAATGGCACAAACTCTGAGCGACATGAAGACCCAGCTCTTGTGTCTTCAGGAGGCACAGACGGCTCCTCAGCCCCGTCTTCTGTCGCGAGGCGATTCCAGCGGCAGCCGCAGCTCGTCCCAGCGCTCCAGCTCCTTGCAGCAGCCTAGACAAGTTCACCTTGTACAGGCGGAGCCGTACCAGCAGCAGCAGCCCTCTTACCAGTCACCACCATCTCCAGACTTACAGATGGTGGTATATCAGCCGGATCAGCCTCTGGCAGCACTGCCACCAGACCCCTTTGATGCTGAGCCGTTGATGGATGTCAACGGGATTTGGTATGACCGTCCTCAACCTGGAATCCGACGAGACCATCCCGGATTCAGGTGGGGGAATGGGGGTAACCAGTCCCAACAGCAGCCAGCCGGTCAGGGAGGGCAGTACTCCCAGCAGAGAGATCACCAGCAGCCCCCTGCATATCAGCCACATCAGCCATCATCCTTCGTACCTCGTCCCTACCAGCAGCAGGGATAGAATTGGAGACGTGAGCAGCAAGCTCACCAGCAGCAGCATCCTTCCTCTTACCCCTCTCAGCCCCAGCAGCAGCAGGTCCAGCAGCCTCATTACCAGAGAGGCAACCCGTCGGGTTCCCACGAGAGCCCCGCCATGGATGATCTAGCCCGCCTCTTCACAGAGCAGCAGGCTACATTTAGACGGGAGATGGACGAGTTCCGCCAGGAGATGCGGGACCTGATGAGAGGGAAGGCCGCCATCCCTGCACAGATCGAGCCGAATCCGAATAGCTTGAAGAGGAAATCTGAGCAGGTAGTTCACACTGAATTTGCCACTCCTAGTGACCCATTTGATGATACATCTTCGGATTTATTTGATGCTGATTTTGTCACACTTAGGAGCGGTAGAAGACCAGCAGGCGGCGCCTCATCTGAGCGACCACACGAGGATCCATCTAGAGCGCTAGATGAGGAAGAGGAGAGCGGTACTGAAGCCGCACATCATGATGACGGTGGTACTGATGCCACCCGAGATGCTGATTCCACCGGCGGTACTGAGGCCGCCATTTCACCACATCGAGGAGGTGGTACTGACGCCACCAACAGAGCCGAGCCAGCCCGCGGTACTGAGGCCGCAAGACGTCTAGTTGTAGAGCCAGCTAGAGGTGGTACTGACGCCACCAACATTTATTCTGATAGAAATGTTGTCTTTCCTCGCATGAATGTATCTCAGAACTCTGATTTGAATAAAGGAAAAGGTTTAGTTTCTTCTGATCCCACTGTGGTGAATGATGTTTGTAAGGATCCGGTCATCGAATCGTCTAGACCTATTCCTAGTCCTTCATCTGAGAAGGACCCTGTGATCCCCTTCCCTAGAGCCCTTGAGTTGGGGAAGGGGAAGAAAAAAGAAAAAGATCCAAAAAAGAGAGAGCAGGAGGAGTTCAGCCAAGGCATGATAGACCGATTTCACATCCAGCTGACCCTCAATGAGGCTTTGCAGCACATTCCTCTTCTTCAGCGGTCCTTGAGAGACAGGACCACAGTCAGGAGGAAGAAGAGGAACAAGACCGCAGAAATTCATGTGCTAACAAAAGCCACGTGCTTCGCGATCCAGAACCATCTGCCGACTAAGAGGCCAGATTTAGGGGCCCCGTATGTCAGATGTCAGATTAGTGAGCAGAGGTTCGACCGCACTCTATTAGATAGCGGATCGTCGATCAACCTTCTTCCGGCAGCCCTTCTCGACCACTTAGAGTTGGGCACTCTTGTACAGAGCAGGACATACCTTCAGTTTGCTGATCGGTCTGTCAAGAGGCCAAAGGGGTTGTTGCGAGACGTTGTCGTCACGATTCAGGGTTTGCAATTCCCCGTGGACTTCGTAGTGCTGGACATGGAGACCCCTGACTCGTTGACCGATTCCCCCATTATCCTCGGTCGCCCGTTCTTGGCCACAGCCAAAGCGGTGACTGACCATGACAGTGGGAAGGTATTCTTTCGCGTCCAGGGCGAGAGTATACAAATAGAGACGGTTAAGGACCACAGAGCCAGAGCTAGATCCCGCTCAGAGGACAGTACAGATTCAGAACAGCTGACAGACGCAGGACCAGACATCCACCAGGACTGTGATTTTGTGATCACAGATGATGAGGCAGTTTGGGCAGATCCTGCAGCACAGACCATCCTCTCATATTCAGATACAGTTGATGCAGAATTGATAGCAGAGGATAGTCTGGAGAGCACAGCCTTGGTTCAGGATACTATTGAGTCAGCAGAGTCGGACCTTGATCGCGAAACGATTTTCAGTGATGGTGGTACTGAGGCCACCCTGCTATATGGTGGTGCTGATGCCACCTTGTTCTCCGGTGGTACTGATGCCACCGAGTCTGATACAGAACCCTCGGATTCAGAATCTGATTGGGCCGATTGTGATGATCAGATGCCAGATCTGGATCCACCTGAGCCTATAGATGAGGAGGAGGTAGAGGCAGAGCAGATCAGAGACAATGCAGAGGACCCGCCTTCTCCAGATCCAGTTTGTGAGAGTTCGTTATCATTTTCCCAGGCAAATTTGGCAGAATTGTCCGCATACACACATCTTCTTCAGAAGCAAAATTTGCCAGCACCCAGCTGTCCAGAGCTAAAGCCGCTCCCTACTTCGCTGAAGTACAGATTCCTTGCGGGAGAGTCTGAGATGTACCCAGTCATCATCTCTGCCGATCTGACTGGAGAGCAAGAATCCCGTCTGATGGAGGTTCTTGAAAAGAACCGCAAGGCAATTGGATGGAGCGTAGCAGATCTCCATGGGATTAGTCCCTCATTGTGCTCCCACCATATATATCTCGAGGAAGGGGCGAAGCCGTCGCGTGAGTTCCAGCGGCGACTGAACCCCAACCTAAGAGAGGTTGTTATGAAGGAAATATCAAAATGGTGGAGTGCAGATTTTATTTATCCCATTTCCGACTCCAAGTGGGTGAGCCCCTTGCATGTGGTGCCCAAGAAGACGGGCATCACGACTGTGATCAGTGAGTCGGGAGAGGAGATCGCTACACGAGTACCCACCTCTTGGCGGGTCTGCGTTGACTACAGGAGACTCAACCAGGCCACCAAGAAGGACCATTTCCCCCTGCCCTTTATAGATCAGATCATTGAGAGACTGGCAGGGAAAAGCCATTACTGCTTCCTGGATGGGTACTCGGGCTACAATCAGGTGGCCATCGCTCCTGAGGATCAGGAGAAGACCACCTTTACCTGTCCCTTCGGTACCTACGCTTTTCGACGCATGCCATTTGGGCTATGTAACGCCCCTGCGACTTTTCAGAGATGCATGCTGTCGATATTTTCGGACATGGTAGGGGAGTGTTTGGAGGTCTTCATGGACGACTTCTCGGTTTACGGCGACGGATTCGATTCCTGTCTTGACTGCCTAGACCGAGTGCTTCAGCGATGTATTGCTACCCGGTTGGTTCTATCTTGGGAGAAGAGTCACTTCATGGTGACTGCTCGAGGTCGGGGCGGCTCGCGGGTCGCGGGAACGTGGAGGCCGATCGGGGTCGGCCGGCGGATGCTCAAGGTGGCGGCGGAGATGGGGCGCCGCCAGTCGCGGCTGGAACCACTAGCGCGGGGGCGGCGCGATGGGCTGAAGGGAGGCCTGCGCACGTTGGCGCGGGGGGAAGGACGGAGGCGCGGGCGGCGCCGCCCGCTGGAGCGGTGGAAGGGGAGGCGGCGCTGCCCGCCCAGGTGGTTGACGCGGCCCTATGCGGTGGAGCTGGAGGTCGGTGGACGGCACACGCGCGGGATGACGGAGCCGCGGCCACGCGCGGTGGAGGAGGCGCGTGGCAGCGGCGGCTGGAAGCCGCTGGCGTCTTGCAGGAGGCCGGGCGCGGGAAGTCGCCGGCGGTTGGGCGTGATGGGCGTGGGCGGCAGGGGTGGCGACCTGCTCCCCCCCCTTTTTTATTTTATTATTTTTTTTTATTTTTGCTGCAGGAACGTGTTAGAAAGAAAAAAAAAAAGAAAATGTAAAACTTTTTTTTATTTTTTTTTTATTATTCTCCTGCAAAACAGAATGTTAGAGACAAAAAGAAGAACAAAAATTTTATTGTTTTTTTTTTTTACTTCTTCCTGCAAAAACAACTGCGAGATAAACAGGGAGAATCCTTATATGATTTTTTTATTTTTTTTATTTTTTTTATTTATGCACAATACTAGGAAATATGGATGGAGATCCGGTGGAAATGTGAGAGATGGATCTGAGGCTCCGATCACCGTGCGTGACTGGAGGTGAAAGATTGCGTGAGGTAGAATGTGAAGATGGAGGGATACGAAAATGAGATGAAAAATCGTTGTCGGACGCGGATCAGAGAGTGATGGAAATTTTTGTGATTTTTTTAATGATCTAACTTCTAAAAAACTACACCTATGCTAACATCTAAATCTACGATTACCTAAGGAAAAAGAAAAGAAAACGTGGATCTCACCTCGGGGATCGGACACACCTCCTCGCCTCACTGCAACAAGGGCGATCGCTTGCTGTCACTCTCGCGATGCCTCTGGAGTTCACTGGGAAGAAGGGAGCCATGATCGCCTCGACGAAGCTCAAGCCGCTGTCACCGACTGGATCGGAGGCTAGGACCCTCTTCAACAAGAAATCTCTCGGAAAATGGGCTCCTCTCCACCAAAGATTGATCAAAAAGTGAATGAGGGAGGAGGAGCCCATTAAAAAGAGGCAAAAAATCAAAAAAGGAAAATATTTACAAAAAAGGAATGTGTTTATTGGATGGATTAATAAAATAATTAAATAAATAAAATAATTAATTAATTAAAAACGAATTTCGTAATAAATAAATTAAATAAATTAATAAATTAATTCAAAATCAATTAGCCACCTTAATGGTGGCCATATATGGTGTGGAATAAAATCATATATACAAGGCAAGTTATTAAACCAAATAAATTCAAATAAATCAAATAAATTAAATAATTACATATGATTTTCGTAATTAAATAAATTAAATTAATTAATGTGAGACAATTAATTTTTTTGGTCATTTTTATTTAGGGAAATTGATTGTATACATATATTATACACATATAATACAATATACATAGGTACAAATAAGGAAATAATTTTTATAAAAGATTTTTTTTTAATTTTTATATTTTTTTAATGAAAACAATATTTACAATATATACATTAAGTAAAAATAAATATTAATAATTATATACACAAATAAATGGGTAAACTGCACAATACACCCCAGAAAACCGACTTTTTAACCGTAACTCCAAAAAATACAAAACCACAGCCATTTGAAAGATAATTTAATTTATAGTTTTATGGAAGTGAGTTTGGTTCGATTTGAGCCCTTATGGAGCCGGAATTGATTTTTCAATTATCTCTTTGTGGCTTTTTCTGGGTGTAATTATTTGCAATATATACAATATTTTATTTTACAAATATTTTTATTATTTACAACACAATTTTATTCACAACTTTTATTTACAAAAATAATTAGTTTGAGGTCAAATTATGTACAAATAAAATAATGTAAGTTTTGTACAAATATACATGAAAAGTATTTACAAGATATTTTTGATTTTTCTGACAAACGACCCTATCTCCCCCTACTTTATTCCTGGTCGATCAGGTCAAGTCTTGACCTTCTCTCGGGGTTTGGGTCAGTCTGTATTTGTTGCATAACTACATCCTTTATTTTTCTTTTCTTTTTCTTTTCTTCTTTATTCTTTTATTTATGTACAAAAAAGTGTTAAAAATGCAATTTTAACAAATGCATGCAAAATGGTAAGATTATGAAATTAATGGGTATTTACAGGTGTTTGACTAAGAAATTGAAGCTAAAATAAAAGAATAAAGGCGATGAATCGTGGATTCATCAGTGACTCAAGGGACGGTGCTTGGTCACATCATCTCCAACAGAGGCATGGAGGTTGATCCGGCCAAGGTCGATGTCATTAGGAAACTCACACCGCCGTCCAATCTGAAGCAGTTACGGTCATTTCTGGGGCACGTTGGTTTTTATAGGAGATTCATTCATGATTTCAGCAAGATTGCCCGACCGTTGACTGACCTCTTGACGAAAGACACCGAGTTCCTTGTCGATGACAAGTGTCTTTCGTCCTTTGAGACTCTCCAGCAGTGTGTTATTGAGGCTCCTGTCCTTCAGCCACCCGATTGGTCTCTCCCATTCGAGATCATGACGGACGCCTCTGATTTTGCCGTAGGGGCAGTGCTGGGACAGAGGAGGGATGGAGTACCATTTGCGATACACTATGCTAGCCGCACATTGGATTCCGCCCAGCAGAATTATACGGTCACAGAGAAGGAGATGCTAGCAGTAGTGTTTGCCCTAGATAAATTCAGATCATATATCATTGGATCCCGAGTGACCTTGTACACAGATCACACCGCCATCAGGTACCTCATGTCAAAGAAGGATGCCAAGGCCAGACTTACTAGATGGATCCTTCTACTCCAGGAGTTCGACATTGAGATCAAGGATAAGCCTGGAGTCAAGAATGTGGTGGCGGACCATTTATCCCGACTAGAGCAGCCTGAGGATTCTGAGCAGATTGATCCCATTTGTGACACCTTCCCAGATGAGGCGATCCTTGCTATCGCCTCACTCCCATGGTACGCCGATATTGTGAACTTTCTCGTTGCTGGGAAAGTCCCACAAGATTGGCCCAGGCAGAGGCTTGAGACCTTCCTTGCGAAGGCCAAGTCCTACCACTGGGAGGATCCCATCCTTTACCACGAAGGAGGGGATAGCATCTGGCGTCGGTGTATTCCTCAGGAGGAGCATCATAGTGTCCTCACTTACTGCCACAAGCTTGAGGCAGGAGGACATCATTCTGGGAGGAGAACGGCACAGAAAGTGCTCCAATCCGGCTTGTGGTGGCCTACACTCTTCAAGGACTCTGATGAGTTCGTGAAGAGGTGTACTGACTGTCAGAGGATGGGCACTTGTGGACAGCGTGATATGATGCCGATGCAGCCCATTCACTTCTGTGAGGTTTTTGACGCATGGGGCATCGATTTCATGGGTCCATTCCCTAAGAGTCAGGGATTTGAGTACATTCTGTTGGCCGTAGATTATGTTAGTCGTTGGGTTGAGGCTATCCCCGCCCGAGCCGCAGATGCGAAGACAGTTTGCAGATTTTTGAAGAAGCACATAATCATGCGGTTTGGGGTTCCACGAGTTCTGATTTCTGATGGGGGATCTCATTTCATCAACGACCAGGTGAAGGCACTTGCTAAAGAGTTCAGTATAGACCATCGTGTTGCCACTCCATACCATCCACAGACAAATGGTCTAGCTGAAGTGTCGAATAGGGAGATCAAGAATATTTTGCAGAAAGTCGTCCGCCCTGACCGAAAGAATTGGTCACAGCTTTTGGACTCGGTCTTGTGGGAATATCGGACGTCTTTCAAGACTCCATTGGGTACATCTCCCTTTCGCCTCGTTTATGGCAAGCCATGCCATCTACCTGTCGAGCTGAGGCACAAGTCACTTTGGGCAGTCACAGATATTCTTATGGATCCAGGTGGTATAGGAGACCAGAGGAGGGCAGAGTTAGCCGCCTTGGAAGAGCTTAGAGATACAGCTTTCTCAAACAGCCTACATTATAAGGAGAAAGTCAAAGAGTGGCATGATTCTCATATCAGCCACAAGCATTTTGAGATTGGACAGAAAGTATGGCTGTTTGATGCAAGGCTTAGATTATTTCCAGGGAAGCTACAGAGCAAATGGAAAGGACCCTACTTGGTCAGAAAGGTACACGATAACGGTAGCATTGATATATCTGAGTTATCTTCTGAGAGTACCTTCCGAGTGAACGGCCAGCGGCTCAAACCATTTCTAGATCATGAGCCGCGGGACGTTATTATTGCCGCTATTCATTTTGCGTGAGATGTGGTCTTTTGACTCACATCTTTTACATCTCATGCCTGATTTTCACTGTTCCTCCGCCTGTATAGATCCAGTTGTCCATATCATTCTATTCTTTAGTCCCACATCCCGTCTTTCATCTTATGATTATGCTATACTTAGGGTGTACTTTACCCTAAGTATAGGGGGATGTCGGACCTGTGAGTATTCTTTTCATTCTTTCTGCTCTTGTTTTTGCTGCCTATACTTAGGGATATTTCACCCTAAGTATAGGGGGGGCAGATTCTGTATATTCTTCACTCGGCTTTCCCTTCATGTACAACTTTCTATACTTAGGATTAGTTAATCCTAAGTATAGGGGGAGACCACCGAGTTCCTCTCATTTTATTCATTTATTCGTTCCTGTACTTAGCCATTCCTTTTCACTTCCCTTTTACTAAGCACGAGTTATGTCTTCTTCATCGCTCTTGATCACTCTGAGGACATCGTTCGAGCTAAGTATAGGGGGGGTGTGTATATATTTCATATATACTTTAGCCATAACTCGTACTTTGTGTGAGTGTGTTAATAAATAAAATGGCTAAAAATCACAAAAATTAAAAATTTTTCATGAACATAAACCTCTTTTATTCTTGCACATACATAGCTAGTGTATAAAGTATTTTTGTAAAAATGATTTCAAAAATCTTTTGTGTAAAGCTTGTGTAAATATTTTGTATCAAAATTATGTATATAGTACAAATTTTTTTTCAAAATGTTTTGAAAATCAAAAGTTTGCAAAAATCTTGTGTAAATGTGTGTAAATATCATTTTGCAAAACTTGCACTTCATGCATCATTCATTCATGATTTCAAAACATTTTTCAAAAATTTTTTGCATGATTGTTAAATATTTGTAAATAGCATCTTTTGTACATATATGTATATAGTTTTTCCTGGATGAGAGTTGACATTTAAACTAAGCCTGGAATTAAATTGAGAAATGGAGCTTGAATAAGATCTTAATCCACTTAACTTCAAGAGGAACCTTATAGGACTTAGGGTTAAGGCTTTTCAGGTCCATAAGGACTTAATTCTTTGAGTCCACTAGGCTATGAGCATATGTCATCTTGATGAGCCTAAGTAGAGCACTTAACAACACACGCATGACTCTCAGAGACAATGGCTTAACTTGCACCTGCACTTTACACATGGCTCTCCACGGATGAGGTAGTGAGGAGGCAGTTTCCTTTGGCTTGGGGTAGCATATGAGGGTAGTACTTCTAGGCGGAACCTCTCTTCTTCTTATAGTGAAGGAAGTGCACCTCAACTGGGTCTAGTGGTGTTGAAAGCTAAAGACAGAAGCTGTGGGTTGCAATAAAGCTTCAAAAGAGGGATAGTCTACTGGCTCAAGGAGAAATTTCTTATATGCTGCACCATGTAGATATGTTGTACAGAAGTCCTTGAAAAAAAAAAAGAAAAAAAAATGCAAAAAGAACTCCAAAAAAGTGGTGGGTCGGATTGAAAATTTAATAACCCCACCGGAGTGAAAAGCAAAAGCTTATGGTATCATGTTACATCTCATGAAGCTTGCAGCGGGAGACTTAGCTACACTGGCTAAGCTTCCAAAACTCTATACTTCTACCCCCTCTCCTTGAGCCGGTTGCACTTGAACTTAGAAGGGAATACCCCGCTTCTCGAGGAAAGAGTTGCTAGACTGAGGCATTAGAGTTACCAGGTTGAGGGAGGTTGTTTCTTTGTTACTTCTGAGGTGGGGAGCCACATATCACTTACACTGCATGGAAAGATTCATGGTCATTAGAGTTTGTGTATGTAGACTTGTTCTGATCTGGTTTATTGAGGAGTCTTGTCCATAGACTGGTGGAACTTAGAGGCTGTTGAGTTTTAGGCTTAAGTCCAAATAAGGTTCCGACACATTAATAATCCAAAGATATGATCAAGCTCCATATTTCAATTTAATGAAGGAAAATTTAATAAGTCAACCTTGATCCATGTACATCCTCTTTTTCTTTTTCTTTTTCTTTCTTTTTCACTTCTTTTTCAAATAAGTGTTTGCTAAGGGACTAGCAAAGTTAAAGCATAGGGGGTGATGAATACCCATTCATCACTCTTTATTCTATTATTTTAGCTACAAAAACCTTTGCAAATACATGTAGATATGTGTAAATACAAATAATTACCAAAAGCATGCATTGTGTAAAAACCTATAATTAGCATGTTTTTGTGCAAAATAAAAAGAATAAAGAGCAAAAAGAAAAAGAGGGAGACATTTAGAATAAATATTGAGCAACCTAACCCAAGGGAGGGCTCAGCATGGGCCTGACCGCATAAAAGCCAAAGTAGAGGGAGATAGGAGCTCATGTGTATATACTTCTGTAAATACAATAAATTATATTTTCCTCACCCAAAAATATGTTGTAAGTATTTGTATATATTCTATTAAAAACAAAATAAAAAGATGAAAAGCAAAAATTCAAAAATATACCTTCACCATGTGTATAGACCATTATCCTGTAATTATTTAACCTTGTAAATAAATTCAATTATTTTTTTAAACTTTTTGTGAATATTCTATGGCATATTTTGTAAATAAAATAAATAAAAAAAGAAACAAAACAAAAATCAAATAAAAATTACAAAATTAAAATACAAAAATACATTGTATAAATACCATGTATATAAATGTATATATCTATTTCACCCTTATATATATATAATAAAAATAAAATAAAAATATTCTTTTATTCCATATTTTATGGTGTAAATAAATAAAATACAAAATGAGCATAAAAAAATACATAAAAATAACAAATAAAAAAAAATCAAAAATAAAAATCCATATAGTGTACATATACCTATATATAGAGCTACCCTATTTTTATTTCCAAAAATTAATTAAAAATCACCAAAAAATAGAAAAAAATAAAAGAAAAATATTTCATGTTTTGAGTTTTCTTTAATTCGGCCTATTTCTGCCCTAAAATAAATAAATAAAAATCGAGCACACGTGGCCGCTCCTGATTGGTCCACGGGGGATTGTTGACCCCGGTCAACTCCCCCGCGGACTCCTTCCTTTTCTGGAAGACGCGCGCCGCCCCGTCTTCTCTGAATTTCCCACGCGTCTCCAGGCTGTCTCCCACGCATATCCCATGCCCGGATTCTTCGCCGTTCATCCCTCTCCCTCGCCGGATCTTCCGCCATCAAATCCATGCTTTCCATCGCCGTCGAGCCTCAACCCTAAACGCCCCTGTCACCTTATATATTCTTCCCTCCGCCGCCTCCGCGCCCCATCTTTGGATCGCCATCCTCGTTCCCGTGACCTCCAGAGCGAAGCCCGAGGTGACAGCTCACGTTTGCCCCTGTTGCAGTGAGGTGAGGGTGTCCCTACCATCGATCCGGCGTTTCTCGCCGCCTTGCTCCGCCACCGGCGTTGAGCATCGAGCTTCAGGCCTTGACGCCCTTCGAAGCTACGACCAGGAGCAAGAGCAGCTCCAGCATAGTCTCCAGCATCCATCAGGTATCCGATTAGATCTTCCATTTAGTGTAATTTTAGATTACGCCCAAATCGACCCATCGACGCATTTCCCTGATTCCGTCCATCTCGCGCAACATCTCGATCCTCCGACCCGACCATCACCTCCGCCAACCCCTCACGCACCTTCTACGCCCTTTCATTCAACCCAGATCGCACAGGATCTGGGAATCGAGTTCCACCGTCCTCCGCTCGCCGGAGCTCGTCCGCCTCACAGCACCGACCACCTTCACCCCGCCTTCTTGGGTCGAGGCAATTTGCCCTCGACCCGCGAAGCTTCTTGTTTACTTTGCAGGTCCAAAGGGAGCTGTCTGAGGCTTCCCAACTTCAAGCCAGGAGCTTCTCCTCCGCCGACCTCGCCGGAGCCTTCCAGGGCTCGGCTGGGGCATCGGAGACCCACAGCAGCTGCGCAACTTCACGCCGGATCTTCTCCGACCTTTAGGCGCAGCAGAGGAGGGCAGAGACACCTTCACGAGGCCGGCGAAGTTCGCCGGCCATCAGTTCTTCGAGGACCCTCCAGAGCCGTCCGATGAGGCCTCCGCTCCAGTTCTAATCCCAACCGTCGATCTATAGAGGAGCAGCAGCCGTCGATCCATCTGAAGATCTCATCTGGACCGTTGTAGCCGAGGAGAGAGGCACCCGAGCCCAGCACCGCTTGATCATCCACGTGGCTGCACCTCGACCATCCGATCTGAGCCTGGTCTCCTTCGAAGAATCACGTTGCATCACCACCGTCCGATCACCCACGTGGACGCACACCAGCCGTCGGATCAGGCCAGCGCTTCCCTAGTTAAAGGCGCGTTTGTTCTCCACCGTCAGATCTGCCACGCGTCAACATCGGGCCGTCGATAATAATAAAAGGGGTAAATATCGTAGGGCCCCCTCGTAGTTTGTTATTTTCTTTTTAGTCCTGTAACTTTCAATTCAAGTTGTTTATTTTCTGGGATATTTGCATCAAGGACCTCGTATTTATTCTATTTGCACTTATACCCCCGCCAGTAGTGAACCACGTGCTTCGTCACGTGTTACTTTGGGATATTTGCATAAAACCCCTTGTAGTTCTGGATGTTATTCATTGAATGAAAAGTTTTGTTTATTTGCATATATACCCCTGTGAGCATTGATTATTCGCATGTGCGTTTTATTTTGGGTAAATTGCATATAAGCCCCTGGACTTTTGATACGAGTTATCAATAGGTCCTTGGAACTTATTTTTATTACATTTAGGTCCCTGTGTGCCCCAGGCACGTGCTTGGCACGTGACTTCTTGGGTATTTTGCACCAGGCCCCCAGAACTTTTGGGTATTTGCACATAGGTCCCTGTGCACAGTGCCCCACCTTTATTTTTGAATAAAATATCAAACGACCTCCAAATCCAATGAGATTTTGACACATGGCTCCTGCCATGGTGTAGGAATTTCTATGATTTTTGGGGACATTTTTGATTTCATTTATTATTTTTAAAAATTCAAAAACACATATTTTTGCCACTGTTTGACTTTAAAAATACCAAAAAAATATAAAAACTCCACCAAAAATTCTAAAAAAATTAGATAGTGTTTCTTGCTTGCTGATTGATTTTCTAGCCAGTTTTGGCTACTTTTCATCACTTAAAAACCTTAAAAATTGAAAAACCCCTAAAAACCCATAAAAATTATAATAAATAAATTAAAAATCCAAAAACAATAATTAGGGTGCCTAAATTTTCCTTATTCTTTCTAGATTATAGGAAAATTACCTTCAGGGCATTTTGAGAACCAAAATTATTTTATTTTTGGGTCTTAAGCCTTGCTGGACAGTCCCCTTTTGCTTTTCGCATTGTTTGATTTTTAATAAATAATTTACCCATTAGAAAAATTCCAAAAATTCACCAAAAACAGTAAAAAACTTAAAAAACCTAAAAGCCATTTTTCCTTAATTTTTGCATCATTTTTGGTGTGTGTAATAATTTGTTGAAGTCCCCTTGTAATTACTTTCTTTCATTTTCTCATCTTTTAAAAGTCTAAAAAAAATATAAAAAACAAATAAAAACCACAAAAATATGTTCTCTGTGTTTTAGTTCAATTTGACTACATCGTAGGCCGCAAGGCCAATCTGTGCTCCTTGTGTTCGACCCTGGGAGCTATACCAGGTCAATCTTATAGCAGGACCACTTCTCTGTATTTTATTGATTTATCTTCATCTGTGGTTCATTTTTCTTGACTGACTCAGCCCGAGTGATTGAGGTCACAGCGACCTACATTTTTCTACACCTTTACCTCTGTCGTTCGGGCGGTCGTCAACGTGCTAGACGTGAGGTTGCCCTGAACTCAGCTGAGGATGCGACTCCTTTGGCTCAACAGGAGTTGTGGCTGGCTGACCTAAAGGATAGAATTTTTGGAGGAACGCATACTTCAGTTTCTCCTAGGTCGTTACGACCTTTCCCAGATGGTTGATCCAATATAGAGCCTTATCCTGAAAGCTGAAGAGGAACACAATCATCTTGACTATGCCAAACAGATTGTTAGGTAGTGATGTGAGAGATTTCACTCGCAGTTAAAATTGATGTCTAATGTAGTGAACCACTGAGAAAAATCCAATCATCAAACAAAGGACACAAAAATCAGGAGAGAGAGAGAGAGAGAAAGAGAGAGAGAGAAAGAGAGAGAGAGAAAATGAATAAAGGTGGCTCCTCTCCTAAATTCTAATGTTTCACTATTTATTTTACGAGGCAAATGTTCTTGGGTCAAACACAAGGATGCAGAAAATCACGTTCGGATTTTTTGAGTGAAGGAAATATTTTTATGATTTTTTTCTAATTTCTTTTCTTCTTCGAGAAAATCTTTTTGGTTGGTTTTAATTTTTGATTTTTTATTTGATTGTCACTTTCCAATTTAAAAAGAATATTTTCAAACAATTGATCTACAATATAATATATAAATGACAGATAATATAACGATACTATATAGTAAATAAATCAAAGAGAAACTCGAGCAATGAGCTCGAATCATGCAAAATGAAAATAAAGTGAAGTCAAAATTTGAAAGAATAAAACCTTGAGAAAATTGCGGTTAAATCATCAAAATGCGACTAGAAATAAAATGTAAAAAATAATACAATCAAAATAATGTTCACAATGGTCCTCAAGTGTCCAAAGTCTAATATGTGCAAAAGATATAAAAGAAATAAGTCTTTCAATTAGGTCCCTGATCAGGGACCTAATTGTAAGAGAAAATTCCTAGAACTTGCAATTAGGTCTCAAAATCTTCATGAGGCGCGAAAGGATTCTGGAATTTAGCGGGGCCAATGTTGCCATCTCTCCACCGATTGAGAGCTAACAACCATGATTAGATGGAAATGCTGGATCTGGGTCGTCCACTGTGGACACATGGCACAAGGTTGTGTTTCGAGTACCTGGGCAATGTTCTTCCCCAATTTGCGTGAGCGGTGACAACGATATTCGATCTTTGACGATCTCCGACTATGACAGGCGGTGGCAATCCTTCAGTAGGATCTTGTAGGGCCAGAAAGGGGCACCCCCCCCTTCGAGCTTGCCTACTGTGGGAGTAATCGAAGATGGCGACGATGAAAGCTTGGAAGGACAGCAACTAGGGCTTGATGCTCCATGCAAAGAACTGCAAGTCTGCTCGATGAATCAATCATCAACTATTGATGGCATTCGTGAACCTGTTTCTGTGTCTCTACTTGAAAGCGCTGTAAAGAAGAGGGATCAAGGTAGTACCGTCAAGATAAGGGATCAGGAGATGATCTGTAGAGGTAATAAGGCTTCGGTGTCAGGGATCGGGTGCCGTAGAGCCCACGGAGCGGTGCGTAAAAATGAGGGTGAGGCACGTAGATATGCGTCAAGTAAGGTCGTTGAGATGAGCTAAGGAAAAGTGTCCAGGACTACTTATTAGCAAGAAAAGTTTCCAGCAAGATGATCTTTGCATCGAGTTCCGCCCTGTAGGAAGACACTTGACGCTTCCCTTTCCCAGCTGACTCTAGCTGTTCCAAGAGTCTCCGAAAGTGGAACGGCATCCAGTAGACTCCCTGTTCCACTCATCCCCCGTGTCAGCTCTTTGATCGGGATACCCTCACCCAGGTCCCCACTTAAATAAAAAGGGCTAATTCAAAATAGATCTGGCACTTGACTTTATGTAAAGCATCAAATGCAGGCCAGAGCAATGTTGTATCAGACTGCCTGTCTCTTTGTAGTTGGATCCCCAAGTTTTTGGAATGTTCTAAAACTCGTAGAAAGTTCTTCAACATTACGCTGCATATCTTCTTTCTCTTCGATAGAAGCATTTTGATATGAAGAAGAAATTTTCTTATACGAGAGTCTTTAGCTTAGACCTTTGCTTTCCTCACTGAATAGAATATGGGCCTAACTGACCATTTTCTTCGTCACCGAGGACTTTTCCTAGCTCTGCTCAGATAGTCTAGTGCATCCGCCCCGGACTTCGGGTGCGGGAAAGCATGTCTGAGTCATGATCTCTCTCTCACCGCTCGCACATTCTCGACTAACTACTAAATTATATCCGACGTTTGGCAATGTTGTCAATTGACAACTATATATTCTATTCGAGGGGGATGCGGAGGTTTTGATCTCTATTTGAATTTAGAGATGTGGAAGAAGTTGCTCTAGATGATGAATGGATGCTCTAGAGATCGTGAACAACCTGCAAAGGATGATTTGATGCTCGATTAGCGAAGAATCGACCAAAGTTTTGATGAACTTGAAGCTCAAATATGGGTTCCAGGAAGTAATTTAGAGACGAAAAATGGTTGGGAAATGATCCTAATTAGAAAGGGGTTTTGTATGTGAAGCAACGATGATGATTAAGAGTAGCTAACTGTGAGATTAGATCAACTAATTAAGACACAGAGATCGATGAAATCAGATGAATGAAATTAGGTATCTAGGATTCAAGGGTTTCAGACTCTCAAGTTCTTGCTTCAACGGGTTGTCTTCCTGGAACTCTGGACATGGCGACGAAGGCCATGATTCAAGGCATTTCCACCCTGGAACCTTCCTCCATCAATCAATCTTCCACATGGAGCGGACCTCAGGTGCTGTCACCACCGGGATGAGGCAGCGCAAGGCAAAGAAGTTTAGTCGACGACCACTGGATCTGCTGGTTAGGAAATAGTTAGTTGAAAATGATGGAGTTGGGATGATTAAATAGATGAAACGAAGGATGTTGGAAGATGATCTAAGGTCCATCGTGTAGGAGGTTTGTTAGGACTATAGGATGGATTAATTAGATTAAGGAATGGAGGAAGAATGACACATAAATAAATAGTGAAAGATGGTCAGTCAGAACATACTAGGAATTGATTCTCAGGAAGAAGATAGCTTGTGGTGCTGACACGTGTCAGCACCACATTGTCCTATAAATACAATTTCGTTATAAATTAAATAATAAATAATAAATGGCAGTATATTAAATAGGTGTAAAAATGAAAATTGCAAATAATTAATTTATCTAAACTATGGTATAATTTATTTTATAAATAATATTTATTTTATGGAATATAAATATAATATTAATACATAAATATATTATATACTTAATAAATATGAGATTCATTTTTAATTCAATAATTTAATAAATAATGAATTATTTTATATTTTATTAATTAATACAATAGTAATATAATTGGTATGAATTTTTATGAATTTTAATAAATTAATTTATGTATATTAATAAATACAGATATATCTTCCACAGTTCAAATTCAACTATAATTTAGGGTTTTTATATTATTTAAAATATTAAATAAATATTTTAAATTCTAGAATTTTTATATATAAGATACAAGATCATAAAAATAATGAAAAATTATTAAATCAGTGACAGACTATAAATAATATGCTCAGAATAAAATAAATAGAACAGAAACGTAGTTGTCATTAGGACCCAAAATCGACTTTATGCAAACGAACTCTGAATTTAGTGAAATGCCCTTCATTCTTTGAGGATATTATTTTATCATCTTTAAAGATGGGTAGAGTGAAATTAAAGTTCGTATGAATGAGTTACGAGTTTTAGAAGTTGAGAAATCGATAATTTGATAACCAGATTTCTTGGCATATATAAATGTTAGGATTTTTTATGATTTTCATATTTTTGTATACATTTTTATAAATGTATAGGAAAAGAGTTTAGTGAAAAATATATATAAATATAAAAAATCACTGAAGTTTTAGTAAATAGTGAACAAATAAGGTTAATTGTTCTATGTGCACAATCATTTATTTTTATTCTTTTCTTTCTTATCTCCCCCTACTTTATTATTTGTCAACCAATCTATGCTGACTTGGTCACGGGGGTTATGTTATATAAATATATCTTGCAGCTATATTTATATTTAGTTTAGTCATACTGTACATATATATACACAGTCTGCCTCTTTTCTTTTCTTTCTTTTTATTCTCTTATTTATTTACATGTTTTTAATGTGTAAAAGTGTATTTTTATTCATGAATGTTATTTTGATAAGATGTGAAAATCAATGAATATTTACATGCATTTGTTAAGGATTTTAAGATAAAATACAAGGAAAAGTTAATTAATCATGGACTCATCAACACCCTATACTTAAACTTTGATAGTCTCTTAGCAAACACATATTTGAAAAATAAGGAAAAAGAAAGAAAGTTAGAATGAATATGTTTTTCTAAACAAATTCATGGGAACAAACAAAGGTTAGAGCTTGGTCGGGTCCTATACAAGCATTTTGTCAGAGCCTTAACTAGGATCAAGATTTTAATCTCAACAGTCCTCAAGTGCCACAAATCCTTATACGGGTCACCTCAACAACCAGCTTAGATCCACTTATCCATATCGCTAACTCTAGCAACCTTGAATTCAATTTGTATGATGTGTGAATAGTGTCTGCTCTTCCTGCTTAAAGAAGCAAAGAAACCACCCCATTGGTTCCTCATTCAGCTACTCTTTCCTTGAAGAGGGGGGTATTTCCTTCTAAGGTCAGGTCATGCTGTGTCCATAATCGAGTAGATAGAGAATGTAGAAGAATGAAAAAACAACTGGAGTGTGACCAGTGTAGTCACATCTCCTTGTGAAGCCCAACCTGTGTAGTTAAGTCTCACTAAGATGTGCATGCTTTTTGGAAGCTTGGACAATTGCGGTCATATTTGTATTTTGTGGTTGGCTTTTTTTGGTAGAATTTGTAATGTTGCTTGACCTGCATCAATCGTTTTGTGCCCCGACAGATATAGCATCTTTTTTCTGTCCATTTTTTGGGATCTTGGAAAAATTGTACCAACAGATCCTTCCCTCATCCGAAGCTTTATTTCAACCCCACAACTCCCATCTTTAGATGTCTACACACTAGAAAAGGATGAAAATGCACCACTAAAATGAACTGCCTTCGCAACTCCATGCAAGTCGAGCTAAGTGCAAAGTGCATGTGTCCAAAATTGGTTCACTATTGGAGAGTTAAATTGACGACACCAAATGTTATACTTAGGCAAGTTTAAGTTGAAGTCCGAACATTGTCTCATGGAACCCAAAGATTTAAGTCAAAGATCTGAAAAGTCTAAATTCTAGTTCCTAACAAAGCTCCTTACAATGAAAGTCAAAGGCCATAATCAAGCTCCATCATTTATATTATTCCCAATCTTTAGTTCGGGAAATCAAACTCATTATGAAAAATGCTAATGCAATGAAACCTTGATTTTGTAAAGTACCTTTTTCTGAATTTTACTCATTTTTATGAATTTTAAAGATTTTATAATTTTTATGGATTTTCGGACTTTGTATTTTTTTTATGGATTTTTCATTTTTTTTATAAAATGGCATATTTATAAGAATTTACAAAAGAAGTTACCAACATTTTATTTGGATTAAATAACTAATGTATTTTATAGCTTTTATATACAATGATTTTAAATATTAAGTTATTCACACATATTATTAAATAATATTTTAAATAAATATTATATATAGTTAAATACAATTTTAAATTAAGAATGTTACATATATTTTACTTATTTACAAGGATTTTATAAACACTTAATAAATTGATTTTAAATAAAATTAACCCTTACCCACTTTTTTATGGATTTTATAGGTATAGAAAATATATAAAAGCACAAGTAGTGGACAAAAGTATATATGCAATATATACACCTCCATATACTTAGCTTGTGCTATGTCCTCATAGTTTGAAAAGAGAAAAAAGAGGAGATAACTCATGCTATGTAAAAGTGCGTAAAAAGAACGAAAGAATAGAAGTTAGTCGCCCCCTATACTTACGATCTATTCATCATAAGTATAGTGGAAAAAATGAGGTGACTGAGGGCAAGGAATATACATACAAAAAAAAGACAGAAAAAGAAGAAACAAAATCAACGAAATCACTCGGTCCCCTTATACTTGGGATCAAATATCCTAAGCATAGAAAAGAATGTGGACAAAAATTAGGGATGAATGATTGGTGTAAAAGAAAGAAAAATCAAAAGAAAAGTAATAAGAACAAAATCAAAAACAAGAATTAACGGACAATCAGTCCCCTATAGTTAGGATATGGTATTAAGTATAAAGACGAGCAAAACATGGAGATGATTGGGATCTAAGAAGAATATACAAGTGATGATGTAATCCAGAAAACCAAATGACTTACATGTGTATGTACACGACAAAATGAAGTGGAAGAGTAGTCATGAGTCATGTACAAAGTAGATCACCTCAACTCGAGCTAAATGATTAGTAGTCTCCACGAAGTGCTTCAACATCTGCCCATTCACCACGAATGGCTCTGCACCAGGTGACACATTTGATATAACTATGCTTCCATTATCGTGCACCATTCTGAATATGTAAGGTCCTTCCCACTTGCTTTTTAATTTGCCAAGAAAAATTCTCAATCGTGCACTGAACAATCAGACTTTCTGACCAGGGACACAGATTTTGTGATGAATGTGCATGTCGTGCCACCTCTTGACTTCGTCCTTGTAAATGAGGGTGTCCTCGTATGCCTAATTTCGAATCTCAACTAACTCATTTAGATGATATATCTTCCTCTTGGTTCCTGCCCTATGCATATCTAGTGAAATCTCTCTAATAGCCCATTTAGATTTGTGCATGATCTCCATGGAAAAATGACATGGCTTCCCATAAACCAGTCTGAAAGGAGTACCTAAGGGAGTCTTGTATGCAATATGATATGCCCAAAGAACTTGGTCTAGAAGCTGTGACACGTTTTTCCTATTCGATCGTACTAGTTTCTGAAGAATTGATTTCACCTCCCTATCTGAGACTTCAACCAGGTCGTTCGTCTGTGGGTGGTAAGGAGAAGCTACTCTGTGATCAATGCCATAACTCTTCACTAGATTTCTTACCTCCTTATTAATAAAATGGCTACCCCATCAGAAATAAGAACAAGTGGAATACCGAATCGTGAAATAATATGTTCCCTTAGGAACCTGCACACTGTCTTGCTATCAACGGTTCGTGCGAGTATAGCCTCCACCCATCTACTAACATAATCTATAGCTAGAAGAATGTACTCAAAGACACTGCTCGAAGGAAACCATCCCACAAAATCTATGCTGCATGCGTCAAAGATCTTACAAATGATAACTGGTCGCATTGCCATTGCATATCTAACACTGATTGTCCCTCATGCCGATGAATCTCCATTTCAACACCTTTATTCTTTCATTTTGGCCTTAAATCCCTTGCTAAATGCATGCATATATCATTAATTTGTCAAAATAAATACTCTGTAATTTGTACAAAATACTATAAAGAAAAAAAGCTCGTTGTATCGACTAGGTGGATTTTAGGAAAAAAATTATTTATTATTTTTATTTAGACTCTTAAACTAATATTTATAGTGTTTAGTAGGGAGTATCGAACTCATGGAGGCAAACTGTTTGAAAACTAGGGGAAATAGTAGAAAACTTAGGTTTATTAGGTTTCCTAATTTTTATTTTATTTTTAGAAATTTTTCTGTATTTTTATTTAATTTTTAATAATTTTATATTATTTTTGTGACTTTAAGTATTTTATATTTTTTATTTAGAAAATATTTTGTATGTCTTTGATTTGTTTTCCAGTTTTTATGAGTTTTTAGAGAGTTTTGATTTATTTTTAAGGTTGAAAACAATGTTATTATTGAGAATAGATTTTTATTTTTGATTTTTATTATCATAAACATGACGAAAATATTTTTATTTACTAAAAATTAGGTGAAATTATCATTAAAATGATAGATTGTACGTTTTATATGAATTTTTTTGAATTAGTTATGATTTTTGGAAGTTTTAATTTATTTGTATTTTTATTGATTTTAATATCCATTTTTTCTTTTTGACTTGTTATGTAAAATATGGTAAAATATATTAAAGGTATTTTTTAAGATTTTTAGATTTGTTTTTATATCTTTTCATAATTTTTAATGCATTTAAAGTTTGTTATATTTTTTTTGTTTTTTGATGATTTATTAAAAATAGAAAGTTTTTAATTTTTCAAAAATGATTTGATACTGTATATAGAGTAAAATACGGTATTTATATATATTTTTATTATATTTTTTGTTTTGTATTTCTATTTATTATTCATTATAAAATATGTAGTATATATGTACAATACATAGGTGTTTTTGTGTAAAGAAGGAAATGAGGGTTGCGCCTGTGAAATTAGAATCTACAAGGGTTTACACGCAAATGTTTCAGATGCCACGTGGATTCCACGTGACTGAGCTCAACTAGACATGTTAGGAATTACTCAGAGTTCAGGGGAATTCTTGCAAATGTGACAAAAACCACATGCTTGGGCACGTAACCCTAGAACAACTGGTCCAGTTCGTAATTATTGGAACCTCCGAGGGCTAATCTGTAATTTGCCCTAAAAAATATCCAGGTGCAGGTGCTGCTCACGTGCACCGCTGAAGGAGTAGAGCAGTGGGGCTGATATGTGCCAACACGTGGCTGAATTCTAGTCCGTCGATTGAAGTTCGGATCAAATGGTGTGGGCTTTTTCTTTTCAGAAATCGAAAAGGAGATGGTGGGTCTGCGGGTGCTTCGCAGAGGTTCTTCGATCGGAGGCTTTTGGTAGAGGCTAGAAATGCGAGGCTTTGCGGACTCCGGTGGCGATGGCGTTCAACAATTAGGAGTGGTGTTCTCCACGTACGGCGATATCTCCAGGTTATTCAAAGAGCTGCAGGTGAGGCTTGCACGATCGTAGTGTGATGCTCGGATCTCCAAAGACGTGAATCTACAGGTGAGGGTATTGCTCTAGGAGATGCGTCAATCGCTTGATGGCCCGATTTGATCGATTATAGCAGCTACGCAGGACTCAGGATCTGTCTCTGCAAATAACACTTGACTCGAGGACAGAGCCACTATCGGTAGGGATAGATCGGTGCTCAAACTCTGATCACCGTGCATGATCGGAGGTGAAAGGATCTAAGAGATAGAATATGAAGCGATAAGGTTCAGAATGTGGTGCGATGATTAAGGCAACGGATTCGGGTACCAAATCGAGGAGAAAATGAGGATTAAGGGAAGAAGAGAAGGAGAAGAGAAATCATAAGGGATGAGATGGGAAGAGACCGAGAAGAGCCCTGGATGTGGAGGAAGTTGATGAAGAAGTGCATGTGAAAGAGCTTGATGCAGCTCCAGGCTATTGCCTCTACCCGCGGTAAACGAGGAGACTTGATACGGCGGAGGTAGTCCTCGACACCGACGACTGATCGCACCGTGCTCTCTTCTCTTTGCTCAACAGGTATGCGAAAGTCTGTCACTTAACCGCTTTCTCACCGGAGCTCACTGTAGGAATGGAGTCACAACTGGCGGATCCCCTAATCTGACGGGTCTAGGGTGCTTAAATAGGCGAGGGAGAAGGGAGATAGTTGGCATACCGGCCTAACGGCCAACGGTCGGCTGTTAAGTTGGTTAGCCGAAGGAGAGGAAGGAGCGGGAGGAAGACATACGGAGGAAAAAGTTGCGCAGGAAGAAGAAGGGTAGCGAGGAAGAGGTACGTGGGATGAGAGAGGAAATAAAAAATAATAAAATAAAATAATTAATTAAATATGTAATTAAAGTAAATAGCACTTGACTCGAGGACAGAGCCACTATCGGTAGGGATAGATGGTGCTCAAACTCCGATCACCGTGCATGATCGGAGGTGAAAGGATCGGAGAGATTGAATATGAAGCGATAAGGTTCAGAATGTGGTGCGATGATTAAGGCAACAGATTCGGATACCAAATCGAGGAGAAAATGAGGATTGAGGGAAGAAGAGAAGGAGAAGAGTAATCATAAGGGATGATATGGGAAGAGACAGAGAAGAGCACCTGGAAGTAGAGGAAGTTGATGAAGAAGCGCATGTGAAAGAGCTTGATGCAGCTCCAGGTTATTGCCTCTACCTACGGTTGACGAGGAGACTTGATGCGGCAGAGGTAGTCCTCGAAGTCGGCAACTGATCGCAACGTGCTCTCTTCTCCTTGCTCAACAGGTATGCGGAAGTCTGTCACTCAACCGCTTTCTCACCGGAGCTCACTAGAGGAATGGAGTCGCAACTGGCGGATCCCCTAATTTGAAGAGTCTAGGGTGCTTAAATAGACGAGGGAGAAGAAAGATAGTTGGCATACCGACCTAACGGCCAACGACCGGTCGCTATGTTGGTTAGCCAGAGGAGAGGAAAGAGTGGGAGGAAGACAGGCGGAGGAAAAAGTTGCGCAGGAAGAAGAAGGGTAACGGGGAAGAGGTACGCGGGATGAGAGAGGAAATAAAAAATAATAAAATAATTAATTAAATAAGTAACTAAAGTAATTAATTAATTAATTAATAAGTAAATTATTGAATTAATTTAGAAATAACTAAACAGATAATTACATAATTAAATGAATAATTAAGTAATTAAATATATTATTAAGTGTATAATAATTAAATAACTTATTTAGATAAATTATAAATAAATAAATAAATATATATAAATTAAATATTTAATTTAATTTAATTTAATTTAGTAATAAAATATTAATAAAGTATATAAATATAAAGGATGATATATTGAATAATATAAACTAAGGTACATTGTACAATATATACCAATAAGATTCCAAAATCCTCATTTTGCATGTTGATTATGATTTTAGTGAAATCGATATCATTTGGTAGATAATTAAATAAAAATTACTTTAAAACTGAGTTGCCCAATTCAGAATTCATATGGTTGAGTTATGAGGTCCGGAAAATTTAGGTAACAGCTTCGTGGCTACGAGATTTATTGGTATTTTAGCTTAACTTATATTTTATATTTTTCTATTGATTTTTAGAAATATTTAAGAAAAGAAATTAAGTTAAATGGAGTTACAGATAATTAATTATAAATTTGAGAAGTTTCTACGTATAGTACATATATACAACGGGGCCCAAATGCCAAAACTCACCCATTTTATTCTAATATTTTTAATAAATAGTATTATTTATAAAATGAAGTTTAAAAGTGAGTTTGGTCAGCTTGGAGTTTTCTATAAATAGTTATGAACCTAAGAAGTCAGCTTTTTCGGCTTTTTCAGTTCATTGTAATATTTTATTTTTACATTGAATAAATTTTCTGATATTTTTATAAAATAATTTATATTTTTATGAACAACTTTTGTAAAGAAAGTATTTTGATTTGAAATTTTCTTAGTGATAAATAATTAGGTGAAATATTTACAATGTGGAAGATAAGTTTATGTATTTTTATGATATGGATTTTCTGGTATTTTTATAAGTTAGGATCATTATCTCCCCTTATTTATTTTGTTGATCAAGTCAATATTGATCTGGTCTCGAGGTTAGGATCAGTCTGTATATTTATTATATACATCAATCTTTTCTTTTATTTTTCTTTTTCTCTTTATTATTTTATTTTAGATAAAATAAGTGTTAAATCTATAATATTAACATTTGTGTTAGAATGTTAATTGGTGGAAATTAGTGATTATTTACACGCATTTACCAAATATTTTAGCTAAAATGAAAGGATAAAGGCGATGAATCACGGATTCATCAGTCCCGAAGATATGGGATAGGGTGGTACGATGATGTACATAGGCTTTGAAGCCTTATATCTATGCGGCGGTGCACTTGAGGCTGGAGGAGGCCGCACACAAGGTCGTGGAGCCCTACATATGGGCAATGCCTTCCTAGTTCTGGGATAGGGGGTAGCAGCGGCGGTGACAGGTTCATAGTTGGGCATGATTACAACCAAGAACTGAGCAAATAGGAGGCATCAACCCATGCGACACTTCGATACCGAAAGGGAGAACCGTGATTGAGCACTGGAGGTCCGAATCACGGAGAAGATGTAAAACACGACCTAATTATGGATCCGATATCATGTTCACATCAAACGAACAAAGCACAAGGAGATTGTGACAATGATTTATGTGGAAAACCCTACGGAGAGGCAGAAACCCCGTGGGCATACACAAACCCTAATCTCTCTCACTAGATATTATGGCTCTCTCTTCACTATGACACCAAATAATAAGAGGGTATGGGAAAAATATATAGAGGTTTGGGTAAACGGTTCATCATCTACAAACCTGTTTACCGATCTAAATATCTATACAACTCAACAACAACCATACACCCCTCTCCCAGCTAGTCACAAGGTATGCGAAATAATCAACCACCTCGACTATCCCCATCGTGATTCTCTCTTAGCTAATCACAAGGCCAGAAAGAGAATCAATCACCAGGAGCCATCTCCTCCATCAGTTCTCGACCAATTATAATGCATGAGGAGAACCAATCACGTCATCATTCATGTCAGCAGCTTTTAATCAATCATAAGGTAGGAGGAGGATCAGCGAGATCAGCCATTCTTTCCATTAGTTTTCATCTAATCAGTATATATACTTACGAATCAACAAGTTCTTAATGCTAGACTTGCCGATCTGGGTGCACTAACCCATTACGGCATTTCCAACTTTTCATATTATCAGAAAAGAAAAGTGGAATCGATTTCCCATTCAGTTGGATGTAGTCTTTCGGTTCAGTGAGATTTTACCATTCGATCCTCCTTAAACGTCCTAATTCAAATAAAGTTGATTTTCCATCAGCAATAGGGGTGTAAGAAAATTCTCAAGTTCGATATTCGCTCAGGTTCGGCTCGCTAAAAGTTCGATTCAGATTCGGTTCGGAAATAAACGAACCGAACCTGAACACAAGTTTAGGCTCGATTAAATAAACGAACTGAACCTAAAAATCATAGGTTCGCTCAAGTTCGATTCGTTAAAAGCTCGATAAACATACACATATACATATTTACACATCCTTATCCGTAGAAGTGGACTTATTTTGAGATGAGTGGTTTTTATCCCAAGGTAATTAGTGAATTTTGTCTAGAGATAACTAGATATTTATGGGATAACTAGGTTTTATCTCGGTATAAACTATCCAAAAATAAATAGTCACGTCGTGTTTACAACATCTATCATCTATGGTCTAGTACTTTCCCTTCTTTATCTTCAAATCAACAGAACAAGTACACACATTACTTATCGAATAACTCCGCATTATTCTTATTCCTTATCCCGATTGAATAGATATAAAATCTATTATAATTATACTTTTTTCAAAGAGACGAATCCTTATTAATCTAATTTTTTCCAAAGATGAAGATGAGTTAGATAGAGAAAAAAACTAAATGAATATTTATTCTAACTGTAAATACACACACACATATATATATATATATATATATATATATTTCCATTTCTCTTCTTTTCACTCCCTCTTATTAGAGAATTCAAGTTCGATATTCGCTTAGGTTCAATTCGTTTAAAAAGAGGTTCGATTCAGATTTGGTTCGAAAATAAACGAACCGAACCTGAACACAAGTTTAGGCTCGATTAAATAAACGAACCGAACCTAAAAAATATAGGTTCGCTCAGATTCGATCTGTTTACACCCCTAATCAGCAAGGAGTTCTTAAGAAGCCTCGGATAAAAAAAAACATTAGGGTGTCCTAAGCAGACGAATGGACAAGCAATATATCATTCTGAATACATGTACATCATCCAGAACAATTATAAGAAACAAAAGAGATGTCGATCTTTATGAAATAGTTGAAACTCCCAGTAAGAAAGTCCATGGAGGTGTTCGTTTAACTTGAGGTGATCACTTTAGGCAGCTAGATAGTGTAGGACCTCCTCGACAACCAACGTACAGTACTACGCCATACCAAAAACTAGTGATAACATCATGCAGATCACGTAAAGTGTGCCATAAATCTCTTTCTGAACTCCCATATTTTTCTCTGTTGGTGGTGGAGGGGACTGTGACGGTTGATCTATCAGCGGATTTCCTGTTTTGCTGTAAAAACATTGAAAGAGAACTTAGATGTCGCAAGTTAGCATATATCAGCATCATAGAAATTCATGTTTTTTTACTTGATCATTCAACATGAATGCACATTATATTGGAAACAAGCAAGTTTTCAGTTTTTTTCCAATTGCCACTCACTTGAATGAGAATGTGTTGTTTTTTTTTTTTTGAGGAAAAAGGGTGAACTCCCGAGTTGGGACTCACCGCCAAGCCTTTAATAAATAAAAATATAAAGATATACAGTTACCTTGTAGACCAGAATCGATAAAGAGAAATACAAGAAGCGATTACATTTTTGGAATAAAACCTTTGGTTCTTAAAAATCAGATCATTTCTTCCTCCCCATATGGCGCAAAGAGCTGCAAATAGCAAAGAAACGTCATCCGTCGAGTTCATCCCCACCGACCTAATAGATCTCCAGAAATCAGCCGTGCCACCATGCAGTAGCCATGTCACGCCTATCTCCTTCCAAACATGCTCCGATGCAGGACAAGTAAAGAACAAATGCTCTGCATCCTCCGTCTGTGCCCCGCATCTATCACACTGTGTATCTGGAGCGCCAAACAGTCTTCCTCTTCTTGCTTTATCCCAAATCCTTCCTCTTCTGAAGCACCATAGAAAAAACTTGACTCTGCAAGGGATCCTGCTTGCCCAGATAATCTTCATATCCTGCTTCAGGTCGCTTTCCAAACCATCACTTCTCCCTCTAAACATGTTGTACGCCTTTTTCACTGAGAATTTCTCTCCCCTCCCAAGCAAAATGATCCTTACCCTGCGAGATGCAATCAGGAGAGGGCAACTCAGATAGCAGTCTGTCCAACTCCTCCCTTCTACGTCCAGAAATATCGTGCAGGAACTGAGGAACCCACGAACCAGAGATTCTGACCTGCGCCACTGAACAATCTTTGCTTTCTGCCCAGGCAAAGAGTCTTGGGAATCTACTGCATAAAGCACCCTCACCCGTCCAATTGTCTAGCCAAAAACGAAAGACCTCCCCGGATCCCATTCTTGGCACCATCCTCGATCTTAGCTGTGGTAAAATATCACGGATCCCACTCCAAAGGGAAGACTCGAATCTCACTCTACCGGCTTCTAGTGATCCGTTAACCCCATAGATCCTTCGTACAAGGTGGATAGCCAATCTATCTGCATCACCCCAAGTCTGCACCACCCATTTAGCCAAAAGTGCTTTGTTCATACAAGAGACATCACGTATGTGTTGTTGCCGGAAAGAGAAGCAGGGATGCTGATGAAATTGTTATCAGCCAAATTCCTTCAATGCAAACGACAAGGAAAAGTAAGGTTTGCAAGTGGAGTCGTCTGGTTAATTGCATAAGTATAAAGGCAGTTGGGAGGACTCACAATTCTCGTAGGTTTGCGAATTTGCCCAGAAATTCTGGAATGTTTCCGTCAAGGCTGTTATTGTGCAAATCTCTGCAAATTAGACGATTTAAATATCAGAACTGCCAATTTAGGTTTATAAGAAAATCATCTTGTGATTATCATTTGTATGCAAAGCATCATTAGGATAGAAATCTTACATAAACTCCAGAGCGTCGAGGCTACTAAAATCAGGTAGTTCTCCATCAAGTCCATAACCACTAAGAAATCTACAGTTCGATGACAGAAAGCCATAATCAACTTACAAAAAAACAAGCTCGTTTAAATGGTCTTCGCATACCTTTTAATAATTGACATTAATCGAATTACCTATTTTTAAATGATGCCATGATCTTGTGCGGAAGAAAATCATACTCAAAATAAAACCAGTAGATACAAAATAAAGAAGGAGAAGTTATAAGACAGAATCGCGATCCCAATTAGTTTGTTGGTTGCTGATCACGTAAATCGTATAGATAGGATAAAATGTACACAATTATACGTAAGTGAATTTAGGTGACAATGCTATGGTAATGGCCTTACAGCATTGTAACTCGAGGAGGAGAAGTTGAGGAACAATTAAGCCATTCCCAGCTGTAGTTTGAAGGCAGGCATGGATCGCCACTCCACTGTTTCAGCACCTCAAAGCTGTCTTGCAGCACTCCCAAAGCCTCCACTGATGGAGGAGGCAACATAATTAGCAGGAAGATAATGAAATTCACAAGCACTTCAATTCTTATTAGATGTTTAAGTACGATTAGCACAAGTGCGTAATGAAAATGTCGAGTGAAAAAGACAGTTTTTAACTCCATCAACTAACATCAGATGATAATTAATATCGAAAATTATGACTGCTAAAAACTCGTTCTCGTGGCTGTGCAGGTGTTGGATCTACCTACAATAATACATTTGATTATGCACGATATCGTGCTGGATAAGAATATTAAAAAAACGAACAAGATACAATTGCAGGAATCCAAGGAAGAAGGAAGTCAACTATTACCATCACTATTGTTTGTCAGGTCGACTGTTAAGTATGGAATGAGTACTTCCATGGCACTGATGATCGGTGGTAGCGTGGAGTTGGATGTAGGCACCAGTTTGAACAAAGTGTTGCTCGTCACCCCGGACAAGAGACCATAGATCTCCTCCACCATCTGGAAAGGGGGCACGATGGCGCCATCAGTGACGATGATATCATCCATGAAGACGTGGAATGACCTCTTCCTCGTCAAATTGGCAGCAAGGTCCTCAACCTCGCTGAAATACATATCAAGATAAATGACCATCGGATGATCAGAGGGGAGGTAGTTCATCTTGATGCTGAGATTCCCCCTCTCTGTGAAGGGCGCTGCCGCATTGCGGAACAGCCTCTCCGGTGGCCTATTCCTGCTTGTGCTGGTGTTCACAGATGTTGCACTGCTAGCCATGAATGTGTAATTGAATCCCTCCGAAATATAGGATGGGGGAAACCATTGCCGATTGTAAGGGTCCTCTGGGATTAATCTGCATGAGGTTGTGTTGGACATGGACCGAGGATCCATTAAAATTATTCCATTTCCTTAGAAAGAAAGAATGTATAATTTCTTGATAAGGAAGGCATGCACCGATAAACTATTTAGTAATGTTTGGTAAAGGTGCTCAGTTGGGTTGGAAAAAAACTCAATTCAAATGGTTAATAAGATCTGCAATCTTTTTGTAAATAGTTTGTGTTTGAATGATGAATGGAGTTCGATCGAACGATAACCTTACAGGGCCCCTTGTTTGTTGAGATACATACCCAATAGGCGAGCTGGCGCCAAAAGCAACAGCCTGAAGTGGTACCAAGGCAAAGCTGGAGTTGACGCCGCTGTACATCTCCGGCTCCAGTGCCCTCACATCTATGGCCGAGATCAAGGGATCCATATCTGGAAATGACCTCCCCACGCAGATGCTCGTCTCATTCCTCTTCGCCACATAGATCAACTCGTAGAAAAAAGGCTCTTCATGGAGATCCACAGAAGACCAGACATCACCGTCAACTGCGAACAGGAAACTCGGCGGCTTCGTCTGGTTATCGTAGTTGCCATAGTAGAAGCCCACCGTCACGTGTATCTTCCTACCGATCCCCACGGGGATGGTGTAGCAGTTCTTCTTGTTCTTCGGAAAGGCACGGAGAGTTGCAAATGGCCCTGGAGTGTTTGGTACCGTGAAGCTCGACCCGGAACGGACGAATGTGCCGTCTCCGGACCAAGTGATGTTGCCGAAAGTCATGCCTTGGGTGGAGCCGCAGTCTATGGACCATGAATCTGCATTGGTGCAACAGCCACAAATTTTGATTGGTATCTCTATTTTTGTTGCATATATACCCACAAGAATTGAGGAGATGAGATGTACCGGGAAGTGCGTAAGATGGGACGAGAAAGGGGGCGATGAGGAGGGAGAGGAGGAAAGATTTTTGCAGGGAAGCCATGATTGCCATTGGATCGTTCTGATATCTGGAGTGTTGAGATATATATATATATGTAGCTGATAGCGCGAGCGTGTGTGGGCTGCACAAAGCACCGTGCAAAGAATATGCTCCCGTCCAGAATAGGGTTTCAGAAAATACTCTTAATTGAAGATGTGTTTTTAGCCATTTTAACGATTTAGTTATGTGAAAAAATATTATTTTTAACACGTTCGAACATGGGATATACATTGAGAATACAGTAAGCACCGAAAACGAACTTTCATAAACCAGAGTTACAGGTCAAACGTTGACAACTATGTTCGTACCTGGAAAGCGTCGATCTCTTTCGTGGAGTAGGATATGCAAGTGACGACATTACATATCAAATAACAGCACCTAAGCAGGAGGCGGATCGTTTGCGGTACTGCAGACTTTGCAGTAAATGCTGAGCCGCTCGATCATGAATGAGCACGATCTTGAATGAGCAGTTCTTATGAATTTGCACGGCACGGCCTCACAAAAAGTGTTAATTCGTGCTCATGGTTTTCCGGTAGAATCTGCAGTAGTGCATAGAATCCTTGAAATCCAACGTAGAATCTCCCTCCAACAAAAGGAGAATAGCTAAACCATCATACCTCATCGTCATATTCAAAATATTCAAATTATTCGTTGTCATGGGCAAATTTAGTTGTAATAATACAAATTATCAATGTATAATCAACTATCCTATGTCATATCTTCCTATGTTAAGTATTTAACAATGTATATTATGTAGGGAACATTATTCCATTCCCAATTTAAAAAAAGTTGGTTATTATCCAATCCCAAAATAGGGGAGAGATTGTTGGATAATTTTCTTTTTGGGGTCCTATTTCAAATAGGACTAGGAGGAGAGAGAGGAGACAAGAGTAGTATAAATAAGGCCCCATGCATGGCATTGGGGATCATCCCAACTCAACCATCTCTCCCTCTCTTCTCTCTTAGTTCTTTCTCTCCAAGTAAGGAGAGAAGTCACCCACGCAAGGCATGAGGAGTAGTCCTCGCAAGGCGTGAAGAGCAGCCTGCAGGGGCGTGAAGAGCAGTCCGCTGAGGCGTGAGGTGCATCTGGGCGAGGAAGAATCACGCACGAGGAGAAGCAGCGGTATCGTGTTCTCCAAGTACAAGGTGACCGTTATCTTATTTTATTCTTGTAACTGAGCCTCAGTTTTGTTGGGCAACAAAATTGAGAAGATATTGTGCTCTTTTATTTTTCCGACCTAGTGGATTTGTTGCGGGCCGTCGTGCCCCACGGGTTTCCCCCCTTTCTCACATCGAGAAGAGTTTTCCCACGTAAAATTTCTCGTCTCTTTGTGGTTGCTTGATTATCGTGCTACAATTATTTTGCTTGGTTCCTGTGTATGGAACGTCCACTGCTAGTCATCCTTTGCAGGACAGGTTAAGGGAACCCCTCGATTTCACAACAACTGGTATCAGAGATCATGTTGCCGAGATGGGGAAGGATGATGAAGGCACCATGATCAAGCTGACGAGCACGAACTGGTAAATATGGAAGGCCAAGATGAAGGACATCTTGTATTGTAAGGATCTCCATGATCCAGTGGAAGGAGAAACATCCAAGCCCGAGGGCATGTCTGCAGGTGACTGGATGAAGCTGAACAGGAAAGAAGGCAGTATCATCCGGAAGTGGCTGGACTTATCATATTCCGTCATGTCGCAGAAGAGACAGATGCAAAGAAATTATGGAGAAACTGGCAGAGCTCTATGAGCAGAAGTCGTCCACCAATAAGGCATTCTTGATTCGAAAGTTGGTGAATCTGAAGTACAAGGATGGGATGAAGGTTTCTGAGCACATGAATGAGTTTCAGAGTCTCATCAATCAATTGAGTACCATGAACATGGCGCTAGATGATGAATTGCATGCGCTTCTTCTATTGGGTTCCCTACCAGACAGTTGGGAAACTTTGGTGATTACTGTGAGCAACTCCGCTACAGACGGCAAGTTGGCCATTCCTATGGTCAGAGTAGTCTTCTAAATTAAGAAATCAGATGACGATCATCTGGAGAATCCTCTTCTTCACTTGTATACACAGTTGAAAGAAGAGGCAGGCCAAGCAGTAGGGGAAAATCACGAGATAGACCCAGGGAGAAGTCTAAGGACAGAGGAAAGTGACATCATTGCAACAATCCTGGTCATTGGAAGAGAGATTGTAGAGTCTGGAAAAGAGAGCAAGCGGAAGCCAAAAAGAATGAGAAGAAAGATGAAGATGAGAACATTGTTGTAGCAGTGGCCCATGATGGCGAGGATCTGTTGGTTCTCACTATTCAGGAGTAGTGTCTACTTGCAGTAGATGACTCCGAGTGGATTGTTGACCTGGCTGCCTGATGAATCCACAATTCATCACCTTTATTCTTTTATTTTAGCTTTATTTCCTTAGTCTAACTCCTGTAAATACCTACTAATTCCATGAACTTACCATTATGCATGCATTTGTTAAATATGCATTTTTAACACCTTTTGTATTCAAAATAAAAGAACAAATAAGAAAAGAAAAGGGAAAGAAAAATAAAGGATGAATTTATGGAATAAATGTATACCGACCCGGACCCTGAGAGAAGTTCAAGACTTGACCTGATCGACCAGGAATAAAGTAGGAGAGATAGGGTCTTTAATTCAAAAATCAAAAAAATAATTTGTTAATTTTCTTGTATATTTGTACAAAACTTGTACTATTTTATTTGTACATAAATTGACCTTAAATTAATTATTGTCATAAACAAAAGTTGTAAATAAAAATGTGTTGTAAATAATTAAAATAATTGCAAAGCAAAATAACGTACAGGTTATAAATAATCACACTCAGGAAAAACCGCAAAATAATAATTGAAATACCAATTCCGGCTCCATACGAACTCAAATTGAATCAAACTTACTTCCATTATACTCTAAATTAAATTATCTTTCAAATGGTTATGGTTTCATAATTTTTAGAGTTACGGTTGAAAAGACGGTTTTCAGGGGTGCTTTGTGCAGTTTCACCAATATTTATTGTACATATTTATTCATATTTATTTTTTATACATAATGTACATAATTTTAAATATTATCTTTATTATTAAAAATAAAAATTAAATAAAAATTAAAAATTAAAAAAATATATTTAAAAAAATAATTTCCTTATTTGTACATGTGTATAATGTACTATATGTATATAATTTTTGTATACAACTAATTTTCTTATATAAAAATCATTAAAAAAATAAATATCTAATATTAATTAATTAATTTAATAACGAAATTTGTATTTAGATTTAATTATTTAATTCATTATTTGATTTAAAAACATACCCTATATATAAGATATTATTCCATACCTTTAATAGCCGCCATTAAGGTGGCTAATAATTTTTGTAAATTATTTAATTTATTTTTTAATTAATTCCAAAATTCATTTTTAATTAATTAATTATTTATTTTTTTATTCACCACTAAACACCTTCCCCTTTTGTACATTCTTTCCTTTTTGAATTTTCTTCTCTTTGTAATGGGCTCCTCCTCCCTCATTAATTCTTTGATCAATCTTGAGAGGAACCCGATCTCTAAGAGTAATCTTGTTGAAGAAGGGTACTGATGACGCGAGAATCACACTAGCAACTGAGGTAAAGGTATAAAATGATATAGGTCGTTGCGACCTCAGTCACTCGAATGCGTCAATCAAGAAAAATCAATCACTCAAATCAGATAAAAACAAGCAAGCACAAGAAAGAGCGATCTAGCTATAGGATTAACCTGGTATAGCTCCCAGGGTCGAACACAAGGAGCACAGATTGGCCTTGCGGCCTACAATGTAGTCAATTTGAACTAAAACACAGAGAACATATTTTTGTGGTTTTTATTTGTTTTTATAATTTTTTTTAGATTTTTAAAGAATGAGAAAATTGAAAGAAAGTAAATACAAGGCAACTTCAACAATTTATACAACACACAAAAATGAAGCAAAAATTCCAGAAAATTGGTTTTTAGGTTTTAAATGTTTTTTACTGTTTTTGGTGAATTTTTGGGATTTTTCTAATGCGTGAATTATTTATTAAAAATCAAACAATGCGAAAAACAAAGGGGACTGTCCAGCAAGGTTAAAAACTCAAAAATAAAATATTTAAGAGTTTCAATCAACCTTGGAGGTAATTTTCCTGTAAACTATGAAGAACAAGGAAAATTTAGACACCCTAATTATTGTTTTTGGATTTTTAATTTATTTATTACAATTTTTATGAGTTTTTAGGGGGTTTTCAATTTTTAGGATCTTTAAGTGATGAAAAATAACCAAACTTGGTTAGAAAATCAAGCAACAAGTAAGAAACAGTACCCCAATTTTTTAGAATTTTTAAAGGTGATTTTATATTTTTTTGGTATTTTTAAAGTCAAACAGTGGCGAAAATAGGGGTTTTTGAATTTTTAAAAATAATAACTGAAATCAAAAATGTCCCCAAAAATCATAGAAATTCCTACACCATGGCAGGAGCCATGTGTCAAAATTTCATTGGATTTGGAGGTCGTTTGATATTTTATTCAAAAATAAAGGTGGGGCACTGTGCACAGGGACCTAAGTGCAAATACCCGAAGATCTGGGGGCCTTGGTGCAAAATACCCAGCAAGTCACGCGCTTCGCGCGTGGCTGGGGCACACAGGGACCAAATTGCAATAAAAACCAAGTCCTAGGGCTATTTGATAACTCGTATCAAAAGCCCAGGGGTATGGTTGCAAAATTCCCAATAAATAACGCACATGCGCATAAACAAAGCTCACAGGGGTATATATGCAATTATTCAAAAATATTCATGCATTCATTAACATTCCAGAACTACAGGGCTAAAGATGCAAAAATCCCAAAGTAACACGTGACGAAGCACGTGGGTCTCTACTGGCAGGGGTATAAATGCAAATAAAATAAATCCGAGGTCCTTGATGCAAATAACCCAGAAAATAAACAACTGGACTTAAAAATTACAGGACTAAAATGAAATAAAACAAGCAGAGGGGCCTAAGCGAAATTTACCCCTTTTATTATTATCGACGGCCTGATGTGTGACGCGTGGCAGATCGGACGGTGGAGAATAAACGCGCCTTTGACTCTGGAAGGGCTGGCCTGATCCGACGGCTGGTGTGCGTCCACGTGGGTGATCGGACGGTGCAGATGCAACGTGGTTCTTCGAAGGAAGCCAGGCTCAGATCGGATGGTCGAGAGAGGTCCACGTGGATGATCAAGCGGTACTGGGCTACTACGCCTCTCTCCTCGGCTGCAACGGTCCGGATGAGATCCTCTGATTGATCGACGGCTGCTGTTCCTCCTCAGATGAACGGCTAGGATTAGAACTGGAGCGAGGGCTCATCGGACGGCTCTGGAAGATGGAGGAAGAACTCGACGCCGGCGAACTTCGCCGACGTCCTGCGTGAACTCCGGCCCTCCTCAGCTGCGCCTGAAGGTCGGAGAAGATCCGCTGGACTGTCCCGCAGCTGCTGGTGGTGGCCAATGGCCCAACCGAGCCCTGGGGGGGGCTCCGGCGAGGCCTAGTGGCTCGAAGCTCCTGGCTGAATGGACTGGAGGCTCAGACACCTCCTTTGGACCTGCAAAGTGGTCAAGAAGCTTCGCGGGTCGAGGGCAAAGTGCCTCGACCCGGTTAGGTGGCGTGAAGGTGATCGGTGCGGTGGGGCGGAAGAGCTCCGGCGAGGCGACGGCGGTGGAGCTCGACTCCCAGATCCTGTGCGATCTGGGTTGTGCGAATGGGTGAAGAAGGTGCACGGGGAGATGGCGAAGGTGATGGTAGGGTCGGATGGTCGAGATGATACGCGAAGTGATCGGAATCGGAGATGTACGTCGGAGCTATGATTTGGGCGTAATCGGAAATTGGAAGAAATTAGAAGGAATTAAGGCTACCTGATGGATGCTGGAGACTGTGCTGGAGCGTGGCTATCTCCGGGTCGTAGCTTCGAAGGGCGTCAAGGCCTGAAGCTCGATGCTCAACGCCGGCGGTGGAGCAAGGACGGCGAAGTTACGCCGGATCGATGGTATCGCCTCCTCGCCTCACTGCAACAAGGGCAAAGCTTGCTGTCACTCTCGCGATGCCGATGGAGGTCACGGGGAAGAAGGAGATGGGCCAAAGATGCGGCGCGGAGGCGGCGGAGGTCGGGAATATATAGAGTGACAGCGTCGATTAGGGTTGAGGGCTGACGGCGATGGAAAGCTTTGATTTGATGGCGAAGGATCCGGCGAGGGAGAGGGATGTATGGCGAAGAATCCGGGCTCGAGATATGCGTGGGGGACAGCCTGGAGTCACGTGGGAAAATCGGCGAAGGAGGCGCGGCACGCGTGGTCCAGAAAAGGAAGGAGGTCGCGGGGGAGTTGACCGGGGTCAACATTCCCCCGTGGACCAATCAGGAGCGGCCACGTGTGCCCGAATTTTGTTTATTTATTTTAAGGGAGAAATAGGTCGAATTAAATAAAACTCAAAACATGAAATATTTTTCTTTTATTTTTTTCTATTTTTTGGTGATTTTTATTTAATTTTTGGAAATAAAAGTAGGGTAGCTCTATATATAGGTATATGTACACTATATGGATTTTTATTTTTGATTTTTTATTTGTTATTTTTATGTGTTTTTATGCTCATTTTGTATTTTATTTATTTACAACATGAAATATGGAATAAAAGAATATTTTTATTTTATTTTTATCACTTATATACAAGGGTGAAATAAATGGTTGAATATATTTATATACATGGTATTTATACAATGTATTTTTGTATTTTCAATTTTGTAATTTTTATTTGATTTTTGTTTTGTTTCTTGTTATTTTATATATTTACAAAATATGCCATAGAATATTTACAAAAAGTTTAGAAAATAATTGAATTTATTTATAGGGTTAAATAAATACAATGGTGTGGTTTATACACATGGGAAAAAGGGTATTTTTGAATTTTGTGATTTTTAATTTTTATTTTGTTTTTGATATTTTTCTAAATATACACACAATATGTACACATATTTACAACATATTTTTGGGTGAGGAAAATATATAGTTTTATTTACAGAAGTATATACACATGAGCTCCTATCTCCCTCTACTTTGGCTTTTATGCGGTCAGGCCCATGCTGAGCCCTCCCTTGGGTTAGGTTGCTCAATATTTATTCTAAATATTTCCCTCTTTTTCTTTTTGCTCTTTATTCTTTTATTTTGTGCACAAAAACATGCTAATTATAGGTTTTTACACAATGCATGCTTTTGGTAATTATTTGTATTTACACATATCTACATGTATTTGCAAAGGTTTTTGTAGCTAAAATAATAGAATAAAGAGTGATGAATGGGTATTCATCACCCCCTATGCTTTAACTTTGCTAGTCCCTTAGCAAACACTTATTTGAAAAAGAAGTGAAAAAGAAAGAAAAAGAAAAAGAAAAAGAGGATGTACATGGATCAAAGTTGACTTATTAAATTTTCCTTCATTAAATTGAAATATGGAGCTCGATCAGATCTTTGGTTTATTAATGTGTCGGAACCTTATTTGGACTTAAGCCTAAAACTCAACAGCCTCCAAGTTCCACCAATCTATGGGCAAGACTCCTCAATAAACCAGATCAGAACAAGTCTACATACACAAACTCTAATGACCATGAATCTTTCCATGCAGTGTAAGTGATATGTGGCTCCCCACCTCAGAAGTAACAAAGAAACAACTTCCCTCAACCTGGTAACTCTAATGCCTCAGTCTAGCAACTCTTTCCTCGAGAAGTGGGGTATTCCCTTCTAAGTTCAAGTGCAACCGGCTCAAGAAGAGGGGGTAGAAGTATAGAGTTTTGGAAGCTTAGCCAGTGTAGCTAAGTCTCCCGCTGCAAGCTTCATGAGATGTAACATGATACCATAAGCTTTTGCTTTTCACTCCGGTGGGATTATTAAATTTTCAATCCGACCCACCACTTTTTTGGAGTTCTTTTTGTATTTTTGCATTTTTTTTTCAAGACTTCTGTACAACATATCTACATGGTGCAGCATATAAGAAATTTCCCCTTGAGCCAGTAGACTATCCCTCTTTTGAAGCTTTATTGCAACCCACAGCTTCTGTCTTTAGCTTTCAACACCACTAGACCAAGTTGAGGTGCACTTCCTTCACTATAAGAAGAAGAGAGGTTCCGCCTAGAAGTACTACCCTCATATGCTACCCCAAGCCAAAGGAAACTGCCTCCTCACCACCTCATCCATGGAGAGCCATGTGTAAAGTGCAGGTGCAAGTTAAGCCATTGTCTCTGAGAGTCATGCGTGTGTTGTTAAGTGCTCTACTTAGGCTCATCAAGATGACATATGCTCATAGCCTAGTGGACTCAAAGAATTAAGTCCTTATGGACCTGAAAAGCCTTAACCCTAAGTCCTATAAGGTTCCTCTTGAAGTTAAGTGGATTAAGATCTTATTCAAGCTCCATTTCTCAATTTAATTCCAGGCTTAATTTAAATGTCAACTCTCATCCAGGAAAAACTATATACAAATATGTACAAAAGATGCTATTTACAAATATTTTACAATCATGCAAAAAAATTTTTGAAAAATGTTTTGAAATCATGAATGAATGATGCATGAAGTGCAAGTTTTGCAAAATGATATTTACACACATTTACACAAGATTTTTGCAAACTTTTGATTTTCAAAACATTTTGAAAAAAATTTGTACTATATACATAATTTTGATACAAAATATTTACACAAGCTTTACACAAAAGATTTTTGAAATCATTTTTACAAAAATACTTTGTACACTAGCCATGTATGTGCAAGAATAAAAGAGGTTTATGTACATGAAAAATTTTTAATTTTTGTGATTTTTAGCCATTTTATTTATTAACACACTCACACAAAGTACGAGTTATGGCTAAAGTATATATGAAATATATACACACCCCCCCTATACTTAGCTCGAACGATGTCCTCAGAGTGATCAAGAGCGATGAAGAAGACATAACTCGTGCTTAGTAAAAGGGAAGTGAAAAGGAATGGCTAAGTACAGGAACGAATAAATGAATAGAATGAGAGGAACTCGGTGGTTTCCCCCTATACTTAGGATTAACTAATCCTAAGTATAGAAAGCTGTACATGAAGGGAAAGCCGAGTGAAGAAGATACAGAATCTGCCCCCCCTATACTTAGGGTAAAATATCCCTAAGTATAGGCAGCAAAAACAAGAGCAGAAAGAATGAAGAGAATACTCACAGGTCCGACATCCCCCCTATACTTAGGGTAAATTACACCCTAAGTATAGCATAATCATAAGATGAGAGATGGGATGTGGGACTAAAGAATAGAATGATATGGACAACTGGATCTATACAGGCGGAGGAACAGTGAAAATCAGGCGTGAGATGTAAAAGATGTGAGTCAAAAGACCACATCTCACGCAAAATGAATAGCAGCAATAATAACGTCCCGCGGCTCATGATCTAGAAATGGTTTGAGCCGCTGGCCGTTCACTCGGAAGGTACTCTCAGAAGATAACTCGGATATATCAATGCTACCGTTATCGTGTACCTTTCTGACCAAGTAGGGTCCTTTCCATTTGCTCTGTAGCTTCCCTGGAAATAATCTAAGCCTTGCATCAAACAGCCATACTTTCTGTCCAATCTCAAAATGCTTGTGGCTGATATGAGAATCATGCCACTCTTTGACTTTCTCCTTATACTGTAGGCTGTTTGAGAAAGCTGTATCTCTAAGCTCTTCCAAGGCGGCTAACTCTGCCCTCCTCTGGTCTCCTATACCATTTGGATCCATAAGAATATCTGTGACTGCCCAAAGTGACTTGTGCCTCAGCTCAACTGGTAGGTGGCATGGCTTGCCATAAACGAGGCGAAAGGGAGATGTACCCAATGGAGTCTTGAAAGACGTCCGATATGCCCACAAGACCGAGTCCAAAAGCTGCGACCAATTCTTTCGGTCAGGGCGGACGACTTTCTGCAAAATATTCTTGATCTCCCTATTCGACACTTCAGCTAGACCATTCGTCTGTGGATGGTATGGAGTGGCAACACGATGGTCTATACTGAACTCTCTAGCAAGTGCCTTCACCTGGTTGTTGATGAAGTGAGATCCCCCATCAGAAATCAGAACTCGTGGAACCCCGAACCGCATGATGATGTGCTTCTTCAAAAATCTGCAAACTGTCTTTGCATCTGCGGCTCGGGCGGGGATAGCCTCAACCCAACGACTAACATAATCTACGGCCAACAGAATGTACTCAAATCCCTGACTCTTAGGGAATGGACCCATGAAATCGATGCCCCATGCGTCAAAAACCTCACAGAAGTGAATGGGCTGCATCGGCATCATATCACGCTGTCCACAAGTGCCCATCCTCTGACAGTCAGTACACCTCTTCACGAACTCATCAGAGTCCTTGAAGAGTGTAGGCCACCACAAGCCGGATTGGAGCACTTTCTGTGCCGTTCTCCTCCCAGAATGATGTCCTCCTGCCTCAAGCTTGTGGCAGTAAGTGAGGACACTATGATGCTCCTCCTGAGGAATGCACCGACGCCAGATGCTATCCCCTCCTTCGTGGTAAAGGATGGGATCCTCCCAGTGGTAGGACTTGGCCTTCGCAAGGAAGGTCTCAATCTTCTGCTTGGGCCAATCTTGTGGGACTTTCCCAGCAACGAGAAAGTTCACAATATCGGCATACCACGGGAGTGAGGCGATAGCAAGGATCGCCTCATCTGGGAAGGTATCACAAATGGGATCAATCGGCTCTGAATCCTCAGGCTGCTCTAGTCGGGATAAATGGTCCGCCACCACATTCTTGACTCCAGGCTTATCCTTGATCTCAATGTCGAACTCCTGGAGTAGAAGGATCCATCTAGTCAGTCTGGCCTTGGCATCCTTCTTTGACATGAGGTACCTGATGGCGGTGTGATCTGTGTACAAGGTCACTCGGGATCCAATGATATATGATCTGAATTTATCTAGGGCAAACACTACTGCTAGCATCTCCTTCTCTGTGACTGTATAATTCCGCTGGGCGGAATCCAATGTGCGGCTAGCATAGTGTATGGCAAATGGTACTCCATCCCTCCTCTGTCCTAGCACGGCCCCTACGGCAAAATCAGAGGCGTCCGTCATGATCTCGAATGGGAGAGACCAATCGGGTGGCTGAAGGACAGGAGCCTCAATAACACACTGCTGGAGAGTCTCAAAGGACGAAAGACACTTGTCATCGACAAGGAACTCGGTGTCTTTCGTCAAGAGATCAGTCAACGGTCGGGCAATCTTGCTGAAATCATAAATGAATCTCCTGTAAAAACCAACGTGCCCCAGAAATGACCGTAACTGCTTCAGATTGGTCGGTGGTGTAAGTTTCCTAATGACATCGACCTTGGCGGGATCAACCTCCATGCCTCTGTTGGAGATGATGTGGCCAAGCACCGTCCCTTGAGTCACCATGAAGTGACTCTTTTCCCAAGATAGAACCAACCGGGTAGCAATACATCGCTGAAGCACTCGGTCTAGGCAGTCAAGACAGGAATCGAATCCGTCGCCGTAAACCGAGAAGTCGTCCATGAAGACCTCTAAACACTCCCCTACCATGTCCGAAAATATTGACAGCATGCATCTCTGAAACGTCGCAGGGGCGTTACATAGCCCAAATGGCATGCGTCGAAAGGCGTAGGTACCGAAGGGACAGGTAAAGGTGGTCTTCTCCTGATCCTCAGGAGCGATGGCCACCTGATTGTAGCCCGAGTACCCATCCAGGAAGCAGTAATGGCTCTTCCCTGCCAGTCTCTCTATAATCTGATCTATAAAGGGCAGGGGGAAATGGTCCTTCTTGGTAGCCTGGTTGAGTCTCCTGTAGTCAACGCAGACCCGCCAAGAGGTGGGTACTCGTGTAGCGATCTCCTCTCCCGACTCACTGATCACAGTCGTGATGCCCGTCTTCTTGGGCACCACATGCAAGGGGCTCACCCACTTGGAGTCGGAAATGGGATAAATAAAATCTGCACTCCACCATTTTGATATTTCCTTCATGACAACCTCTCTTAGGTTGGGGTTCAGTCGCCGCTGGAACTCACGCGACGGCTTCGCCCCTTCCTCAAGATAGATATGGTGGGAGCACAACGAGGGACTAATCCCATGGAGATCTGCTACGCTCCATCCAATTGCCTTGCGGTTCTTTTCAAGAACCTCCATCAGTCGGGATTCTTGCTCTTCAGTCAGATCAGCAGAGATGATGACTGGGTACATCTCAGTCTCACCCGCAAGGAATCTATACTTCAGCGAAGTAGGGAGCGGCTTTAGTTCTGGACAGCTGGGTGCTGGCAAATCTGGCTTCTGAAGAAGATGTGTGTATGCGGACAATTCTGCCAAATTTGCCTGGGAAAATGATAATGAACTCTCACAAACTGGATCTGGAGAAGGCGGGTCCTCTACATTGTCTCTGATCCGTTCTGCCTCTACCTCCTCCTCCTCTATAGGCTCGGGTGGATCCAGATCTGGCATCTGATCATCACAATCTGCCCAATCAGATTCTGAATCCGAGGGATCTATATCAGACTCGGTGGCATCAGTACCACCGGAGAACAAGGTGGCATCAGCACCACCATATAGCAGGGTGGCCTCAGTACCACCATCACTGGAAATCGTGTCGCGATCAAGGTCCGACTCTGCTGACTCAATAGTATCCTGAACCAAGGCTGTGCTCTCCAGACTATCCTCTGCTATCATCTCTGCATCAGCTGTATCTGAATATGAGAGGATGGTCTGTGCTGCAGGATCTGCCCAAACTGCCTCATCATCTGTGATCACAAAATCACAGTCCTGGTGGATGTCCGGCTCTACGTCTGTCAGCTGCTCTGAATCTGTACTGCCATGTGAGCGGGATCTAGCTCTGGCTCTGTGGTCCTTAACCGTCTCTATTTGTATACTCTCGCCCTGGACGCGAAAGAATACCTTCCCACTATCATGGTCAGTCACCGCTTTGGCTGTGGCCAAGAACGGGCGACCAAGAATGATGGGGGAATCGGTCAACGAGTCAGGGGTCTCCATGTCCAGCACTACGAAGTCCACGGGGAATTGCAAACCCTGAATCGTGACGACAACGTCTCGCAACAACCCCTTTGGCCTCTTGACAGACCGATCAGCAAACTGAAGGTATGTCCTGCTCTGTCTAAGAGTGCCCAACTCTAAGTGGTCGAGAAGGGCTGCCGGAAGAAGGTTGATCGACGATCCGCTATCTAAGAGAGTACGGTCGAACCTCTGCTCACTAATCTGACATCTGACATACGGGGCCCCTAAATCTGGCCTCTTAGTCGGCAGATGGTTCTGGATCGCGTAACACGTGGCTTTGGTCAACACATGAATTTCTGCGGTCTTGTTCCTCTTCGTCCTTCTGACTGTGGTCTTATCTCTCAAGGATCGCTGAAGAAGAGGGATGTGTTGCAAAGCCTCATTGAGGGTCAGCTGGATGTGAAATCGGTCTATCATGCTCTGGCTGAACTCCTCCTGCTCTATCTTTTTTGGATCTTTTTCTTTTTTCTTCCCCTTCCCCAACTCAAGGGCTCTAGGAAAGGGGATCACAGGGTCCTTCTCAGATGAAGGACTAGGAATAGGTCTAGACTGTTCAATGACCGGATCCTCACAAACATCATTCACCACAGTGGGATCAGAAGAAACTAAACCTTTTCCTTTATTCAAATCAGAGTTCTGAGATACATTCATGCGAGGAAAGACAACATTTCTACCAGAATAAATATTGGTGGCATCAGTACCACCTCTAGTTGGCTCTACAACTAGACGTCTTGCGGCTTCAGTACCGCTGGCTGGCTCAGCTCTGCTGGTGGCGTCAGTACCACCTCCTCGATGTGGTGAAACGGCGGCCTCAGTACCGCCGGTGGAATCAGCATCTCGGGTGGCCTCAGTACCACCGTCATCATGATGTGCGGCTTCAGTACCGCTCTCCTCTTCCTCATCTGGCGCTCTAGATGGATCCTCGTGTGGTCGCTCAGATGAGGCGCCGCCTGCTGGTCTTCTACCGCTCCTAAGTGTGACAAAATCAGCATCAAATAAATTCGAAGATGTATCATCAAATGGGTCACTAGGAGTGGCAAATTCAGTGTGAACTACCTGCTCAGATTTCCTCTTCAAGTTATTCGGATTCGGCTCGATCTGTGCAGGGATGGCGGCCTTCCCTCTCATCAGGTCCCGCATCTCCTGGCGGAACTCGTCCATCTCCCGTCTAAATGTAGCCTGCTGCTCTGTGAAGAGGCGGGCTAGATCATCCATGGCGGGGCTCTCATGGGAACCCGACGGGTTGCCTCTCTGGTAATGAGGCTGCTGGACCTGGTGCTGCTGTGGCTGAGAGGGGTAAGAGGAAGGATGCTGCTGCTGGTGAGCCTGCTGCTCACGTCTCCAATTCTGTCCCTGCTGCTGGTAGGGACGAGATACGAAGGATGATGGCTGGTGTGGCGGGTATGCTGGGGGCTGCTGGTGATCTCTCTGCTGGGAGTACTGCCCTCCCTGACCGGCTGGCGGCTGTTGGGACTGGTTACCCCCATTCCCCCACCTGAATCCGGGATGGTCTCGTCGGATTCCAGGTTGAGGACGGTCATACCAAATCCCGTTGACATCCATCAACGGCTCAGCATCAAAGGGGTCTGGTGGCAGTGCTGCCAGAGGCTGATCCGGCTGATATACCACCATCTGTAAGTCTGGAGATGGTGGTGACTGGTAAGAGGGCTGCTGCTGCTGGTACGGCTCCGCCTGTACAAGGTGGACTTGTCTAGGCTGCTGCAAGGAGCTGGAGCGCTGGGACGAGCTGCGGCTGCCGCCGGAATCGCCTCGCGACAGAAGACGGGGCTGAGGAGCCGTCTGTGCCTCCTGAAGACACAAGAGCTGGGTCTTCATGTCGCTCAGAGTTTGTGCCATTTGCTCCATCTGAGTTATGCCCTGGCACTGCTTCTTCTCTATGATTTCCATGCGGTCCAACTTCTCGCTGATAATCCCCATGTCCGCAGTGGCCGACTCTGCCTGTGCGGCCGCAACTGTGGACGAACTGGATGGACCTGCATCAACCCGTGCTATCCGCTGATACTGCACGGGTCCTGGCGGCTGCTGAGATCTCTGAGTGTACAACCGAGTCTGGGACATCACCATGTAATTTTCTGACATCTCCTCGTAGATGGCCCAGACTTGGTTGTGGTCCTTGGCAAAGTAGGACCCGCCGCAAGAAGCATTCACCAGACCCTGAAGCTCTGGTGTCATCCCACTAAAGAAGCTCTGAACTAGGTTCGGCTTCGAGATGTCATGGTGTGGGCATCTATCCAGAAGCTCTCTGAACCTCTCCCATGCTTCGTGAAATTGCTCATTAGGGAGCATGGAGAAGTTGTTGATCAGGGCCCTCGCTGCATTCGTCCGCCCGAGTGGATAGTACTTGTTCAAGTACTCGGTGCGGAGCTGATCCCAGGTGTAAACAAACTTCCCTAGATGTTTCAGCCAGGCGGCTGCTCTATCTGCCAGTGAAAACGGGAAGGCCATCATTCGAATCGTATCTTGGTCCACATGACGGTCGTGGACAGTACTGCAGATCATCAAAAACTCCTGGAGATGGAGATGGGGTTCCTCAGTGGCAAGCCCGTGAAAATGAGGGAGCATCTGCAGGGTGTTCGGAGGGAACTTGAAATCCCCCACGATAGCAGGTACAACCACCCAATGATGCATCAGTGTAGATCCGGGGTTGTGTAGTTCCCGCATCGTTCTCGGTGGTCCTCCTCCGGCGGCGGCTGCCGCTGCGGCAGCTGCTGCTGCGGCTGCTGCCTCTGCATCAGCGTCAGGAATTTCCTCAGGCTCGCTCGGCTCGTCTCGCTCTCTTCGGAGTCGCTCCATCTCCCTTCTCATCTCTATCATAAAAGCCCCCTGATCGCGTAACTGCTGCTGAACCGTCTCTAATGATGCGATCAGGGTGGAGTTGATCGCTCCCTGGTCTAGGACAAAATGTTCGGGCTGGCGATCGTCTGAACTGCCGGCTCCGGCCATCGTGACGTCTGCAAAATCAGATGAGCCCAACTCAGGTTCTGTTAAATCAATTCGTCTTTCCTCGGGCTCATGTCTCTCAGTAGGAAAAGAAAGGGGATCGAGGGGGAACAGGGTGGATTCGTACTCGGGCCCAGAGAATTGGTCTTGACTCTCGCGGGCCAACCTAGATGATGGAGTAGCCGCGCCTGAAAGCGGTGCAGCCAGAGGCTGCCTAAGAGATCGTCTACCCATCATCTTGATCTGGCGAGTAAGGCGGATGAGATCTGGAGAAAATATGATCGCAAAGCAAACCCCTTGTTCACCAACTCTACACAATCTGAAGACCGTGAAAGCTCGGTCAATTTATCTTGTCAATTTTATTTGGTGAACACACAAGATATCAGAGCGATTACGTGACCTGCTGGGATACCCGATACTCTCTCAACCGACTGTCCCGCACAGAAGAGTCGGTAATCAGTCGAGATGAGCACCGGAGGGCTTTACCTAGTGTTCGGGTCACTCTCTCGCACAATCAAACCAAACAATGAGGGGGTTGCTCTCCCCAAGACAAAATTTTTAATGTGAGTGTCTTTTAGGGTCAATAATGTTATCCAGTCCCAATTTTTATTGTTTTTCTTTTTAATTTTTTTCAAAATAAATACAAGCGGCCTAACGATTTTTCCGATTCTCCTGATGATTAATCCAAACACAGGGGGAGAAGACGAAAAAGCCGATGCGCGAGAAAATCAATGATGCATGCAGAGAAAGAAATGCGTACCTTGTCTCCAGCACTCTACATGCAAGTGATCCGCGCAGAATTTAAATACAAAATTAAACTACCTAAATGATGCAACGAGGAAAAACCGAGTCCTAGCTGAGCAATTTCTATTGATCGTGAAGAACAATAGTTAGCCAACGGAATCGAGTCCGGAGTCCGATCTTGGGAGTCACTCGGTGCCCGCCACAACGGGTCCTGCCAGCGCTGTATGTGACTCCTCACGGCACGTGGTCTCAAATCCAATTAAACTAACTTTTTCAGTGATTTTTATCAAGGTCCAATTACGTTCTATAGGAACAGATATTCTATTAAGTGTTGGGCCTTAGATATCTACGTCACAATCAACATAAATTCCTAAATCTAGGGGCTCGAGAAAAACCGCGTAAACACCGGAAAAGGCAGCTAGCTATTAAAACCACGATAAAAGCCGCGAAAATCCGAATGGGTCCCCCGAGCACACCGGTGCTCGGCGAAACAGACCCTCTAAGTTACAAATGTCCACAGTTCAAAGTTTGAGTCCTAAATTATTACAAAAATTGTTCTCTCTCTCTCTCTCAGAAATGAAAATCTCTTCTCTTCTCTCTCTTCCTCCTGCACGGGTCCTCTAAATAGTAGCTCCAAGCAGTCCAAGCAGTACCTCGCACAAAAATCCAAGAGAGAATGTCAGAACACAATTATAATATAGAGAGACAAAAAATAGAAGAATGAAAACTGACTACAAAGCCGTGCTCCCCGGCAACGGCGCCATTCTGATGACGCGAGAATCACACTAGCAACTGAGGTAAAGGTATAAAATGATATAGGTCGTTGCGACCTCAGTCACTCGAATGCGTCAATCAAGAAAAATCAATCACTCAAATCAGATAAAAACAAGCAAGCACAAGAAAGAGCGATCTAGCTATAGGATTAACCTGGTATAGCTCCCAGGGTCGAACACAAGGAGCACAGATTGGCCTTGCGGCCTACGATGTAGTCAATTTGAACTAAAACACAGAGAACATATTTTTGTGGTTTTTATTTGTTTTTATAATTTTTTTTAGATTTTTAAAGAATGAGAAAATTGAAAGAAAGTAAATACAAGGCAACTTCAACAATTTATACAACACACAAAAATGAAGCAAAAATTCCAGAAAATTGGTTTTTAGGTTTTAAATGTTTTTTACTGTTTTTGGTGAATTTTTGGGATTTTTCTAATGCGTGAATTATTTATTAAAAATCAAACAATGCGAAAAACAAAGGGGACTGTCCAGCAAGGTTAAAAACTCAAAAATAAAATATTTAAGAGTTTCAATCAACCTTGGAGGTAATTTTCCTGTAAACTATGAAGAACAAGGAAAATTTAGACACCCTAATTATTGTTTTTGGATTTTTAATTTATTTATTACAATTTTTATGAGTTTTTAGGGGGTTTTCAATTTTTAGGATTTTTAAGTGATGAAAAATAACCAAACTTGGTTAGAAAATCAAGCAACAAGTAAGAAACAGTACCCCAATTTTTTAGAATTTTTAAAGGTGATTTTATATTTTTTTGGTATTTTTAAAGTCAAACAGTGGCGAAAATAGGGGTTTTTGAATTTTTTAAAAATAATAAATGAAATCAAAAATGTCCCCAAAAATCATAGAAATTCCTACACCATGGCAGGAGCCATGTGTCAAAATTTCATTGGATTTGGAGGTCGTTTGATATTTTATTCAAAAATAAAGGTGGGGCACTGTGCACAGGGACCTAAGTGCAAATACCCGAAGATCTGGGGGCCTTGGTGCAAAATACCCAGCAAGTCACGCGCTTCGCGCGTGGCTGGGGCACACAGGGACCAAATTGCAATAAAAACCAAGTCCTAGGGCTATTTGATAACTCGTATCAAAAGCCCAGGGGTATGGTTGCAAAATTCCCAATAAATAACGCACATGCGCATAAACAAAGCTCACAGGGGTATATATGCAATTATTCAAAAATATTCATGCATTCATTAACATTCCAGAACTACAGGGCTAAAGATGCAAAAATCCCAAAGTAACACGTGACGAAGCACGTGGGTCTCTACTGGCAGGGGTATAAATGCAAATAAAATAAATCCGAGGTCCTTGATGCAAATAACCCAGAAAATAAACAACTGGACTTAAAAATTACAGGACTAAAATGAAATAAAACAAGCAGAGGGGCCTAAGCGAAATTTACCCCTTTTATTATTATCGACGGCCTGATGTGTGACGCGTGGCAGATCGGACGGTGGAGAATAAACGCGCCTTTGACTCTGGAAGGGCTGGCCTGATCCGACGGCTGGTGTGCGTCCACGTGGGTGATCGGACGGTGCAGATGCAACGTGGTTCTTCGAAGGAAGCCAGGCTCAGATCGGATGGTCGAGAGAGGTCCACGTGGATGATCAAGCGGTACTGGGCTACTACGCCTCTCTCCTCGGCTGCAACGGTCCGGATGAGATCCTCTGATTGATCGACGGCTGCTGTTCCTCCTCAGATGAACGGCTAGGATTAGAACTGGAGCGAGGGCTCATCGGACGGCTCTGGAAGATGGAGGAAGAACTCGACGCCGGCGAACTTCGCCGACGTCCTGCGTGAACTCCGGTCCTCCTCAGCTGCGCCTGAAGGTCGGAGAAGATCCGCTGGACTGTCCCGCAGCTGCTGGTGGTGGCCAATGGCCCAACCGAGCCCTGGGGGGGGCTCCGGCGAGGCCTAGTGGCTCGAAGCTCCTGGCTGAATGGACTGGAGGCTCAGACACCTCCTTTGGACCTGCAAAGTGGTCAAGAAGCTTCGCGGGTCGAGGGCAAAGTGCCTCGACCCGGTTAGGTGGCGTGAAGGTGATCGGTGCGGTGGGGCGGAAGAGCTCCGGCGAGGCGACGGCGGTGGAGCTCGACTCCCAGATCCTGTGCGATCTGGGTTGTGCGAATGGGTGAAGAAGGTGCGCGGGGAGATGGCGAAGGTGATGGTAGGGTCGGATGGTCGAGATGATACGCGAAGTGATCGGAATCGGAGATGTACGTCGGAGCTATGATTTGGGCTTAATCGGAAATTGGAAGAAATTAGAAGGAATTAAGGCTACCTGATGGATGCTGGAGACTGTGCTGGAGCGTGGCTATCTCCGGGTCGTAGCTTCGAAGGGCGTCAAGGCCTGAAGCTCGATGCTCAACGCCGGCGGTGGAGCAAGGACGGCGAAGTTACGCCGGATCGATGGTATCGCCTCCTCGCCTCACTGCAACAAGGGCAAAGCTTGCTGTCACTCTCGCGATGCCGATGGAGGTCACGGGGAAGAAGGAGATGGGCCAAAGATGCGGCGCGGAGGCGGCGGAGGTCGGGAATATATAGAGTGACAGCGTCGATTAGGGTTGAGGGCTGACGGCGATGGAAAGCTTTGATTTGATGGCGAAGGATCCGGCGAGGGAGAGGGATGTATGGCGAAGAATCCGGGCTCGAGATATGCGTGGGGGACAGCCTGGAGTCGCGTGGGAAAATCGGCGAAGGAGGCGCGGCACGCGTGGTCCAGAAAAGGAAGGAGGTCGCGGGGGAGTTGACCGGGGTCAACATTCCCCCGTGGACCAATCAGGAGCGGCCACGTGTGCCCGAATTTTGTTTATTTATTTTAAGGGAGAAATAGGTCGAATTAAATAAAACTCAAAACATGAAATATTTTTCTTTTATTTTTTTCTATTTTTTGGTGATTTTTATTTAATTTTTGGAAATAAAAGTAGGGTAGCTCTATATATAGGTATATGTACACTATATGGATTTTTATTTTTGATTTTTTATTTGTTATTTTTATGTGTTTTTATGCTCATTTTGTATTTTATTTATTTACAACATGAAATATGGAATAAAAGAATATTTTTATTTTATTTTTATCACTTATATACAAGGGTGAAATAAATGGTTGAATATATTTATATACATGGTATTTATACAATGTATTTTTGTATTTTCAATTTTGTAATTTTTATTTGATTTTTGTTTTGTTTCTTGTTATTTTATATATTTACAAAATATGCCATAGAATATTTACAAAAAGTTTAGAAAATAATTGAATTTATTTATAGGGTTAAATAAATACAATGGTGTGGTTTATACACATGGGAAAAAGGGTATTTTTGAATTTTGTGATTTTTAATTTTTATTTTGTTTTTGATATTTTTCTAAATATACACACAATATGTACACATATTTACAACATATTTTTGGGTGAGGAAAATATATAGTTTTATTTACAGAAGTATATACACATGAGCTCCTATCTCCCTCTACTTTGGCTTTTATGCGGTCAGGCCCATGCTGAGCCCTCCCTTGGGTTAGGTTGCTCAATATTTATTCTAAATATTTCCCTCTTTTTCTTTTTGCTCTTTATTCTTTTATTTTGTGCACAAAAACATGCTAATTATAGGTTTTTACACAATGCATGCTTTTGGTAATTATTTGTATTTACACATATCTACATGTATTTGCAAAGGTTTTTGTAGCTAAAATAATAGAATAAAGAGTGATGAATGGGTATTCATCAGGTACCCAACCTATGAGCCGTCCGGTGACAACACGTCAGCCTTCGTCGAGGTCATCATGACATATCTGATCCCAAGGTAAGATCCAATTTTTATTTCCCATCGTTTTTCCTATATAAATCATAGATCTAATTTTTTTTCCGTGATTACTCTCTAGATCCTTAAAAATTCAAAAAAATATCCATCACACTTTGTTTTGCCTCCGAAACCGATTTTTCACCTCATCTCTCGATCTCTCTGTTTCACGTTCTTTCTCACACAACCACGCACTCGGACCACGCATAGTGGTCGGAGACTTGGATCCATTCCTCATATTTTCATCTGATCCCCCATTCACATCCTTAGTTGTTTATAAATAAAATAAATAAACTATATATATTCATATTATTTTTCTCTCCACCATTTGTTTGGTAGGAAAATCAAAATAATAAAAAATATAATAAAAAATAAAAAAATTATTTTTGCTTCTGTTTAAAAAAACAAAAAATAATCTAAAGTAGGTGGACGCCGGCCTCCGCGTCATGCAGCGACCCCCTCCACGCTCTACCGTCAGCCTTCCGCCCGCATCGTCGCGTACGGTAGCACCTGACCGCAGCTCCCCCTTGCCCCGCTTCGCACAAGTGGAACTCCGCCTGGCCACGTCTCTCCAAAAGCCGTCTGCGCGGGGCAGCAACAACAGATCTCTACAGAGCTCCGCGCGTTCACCACGACCGTCGATGTCGCGGCACCCTCCTCCACCAGGCAGCAGGGTCCCTCACCTCCCACTTTCTTTGCACGCGCTGACCCGCTCTAGCCACGCGCACCTCCTCCAGCGAGGTGCTTCCGCCCCACCAGGCCCTCCCGCACTCCAACGGCCAAAGTGGCCCTCCTCTGCCGACCTCCGATCCTGCCATTCGACCGCGCCTGCATTCCTTCGCCTTCGCAGCGCGGCGCCCGACGTGCCGCTATCTCTGAAGCCCCTCCGGAACAGACCTGTAGTGGGCGGCGGCCAGCCCCCTTGGTCCCTCCTTTTTGATTGAACGAAGAACCCTAGAAGGGATTTTTAGATTATAAAAATCTGTTGGCAAAATTACAAAGAAGCCCCCCAAGTTTTTCTGAAAGTGCAAAGACACCCCTGAGCTCCAGAAGACATGCACCATCTTTAGGTAATTTTCACTTTTCACCCGAAACATTTATTGTTTTCACATTCAGTACAAAACTTTTAAATAGTTGCATTTAGGTCCATGTACTCCAGGCCTTTAATTTGCATGCTCTTGACTGAAATAGATGTTTTTATTATTCTAAAAATTCTCAAAAAAATTGCGTATGTTCCTGCTGTAGTGTTTTTCATTGTATAAATTTGTCATTGCATTTTGTTGCCATTTGATATTTTAAAAATTCAAAAACATCATCTTTCTATCTGCCCAAAATTAAGAAACTTGCTTAAAAATTCCCAAAAAAATTATTGTAGGTGCATTTTATTATCTTTTAATTTCTGTCCAATTTTCGTGCAAGTGGTTTAAAACATTTTTTCTCGTTGACCGGATCGTTTGGTTGAGAACAACAACACTGCGATATTTTATTCCATCTTAACCGCATAGAAAGCCGTGTCATCAGAATGGCGTCGTTGCTAGGGATCGAACCCGAGTCACTCACGTGACAGGAGGGTCTCGTTACCAGTATTTATACAGTATTGTTAGAGGTCTTCATGGATGACTTCTCGGTCTACGGTGACAGTTTTGATGCATGCCTGGATTATCTAGACCGAGTACTTCAGTGCTGCATTGAGGTCAACTTAGTCTTATCTTGGGAGAAGAGTCATTTCATGGTGACTCAGGGGATGGTCCTTAGCCATATCATCTCCAACAAGGGCATGGAAGTTGACCTGGCCAAGGTGGATATCATCAAGAAACTCAATCCACTATACAGTTTACGACAATTGCGGTCTTTTCTGGGGCATGTCGGTTTCTACCGACGGTTCATACAAGACTTCAACAGGATTGCCCGATTGCTTACTGATTTGTTGACAAAAACACCGAGTTCCTTGTCGATGATAAGTGTCTTGTGTCATTTGAGACTCTCAAGAATCTAGTTGTTGAGGCTCCTGTCCTTCAGCCGATTGATTGGTCTCTCCCATTCGAGATCATGACAGATGCTTCTGATTTTGTCGTAGGGGTCGTGCTTGGACAAAGGAGGGATGGAGCGCCTTTTCCCATTCACTACACTAGCCGTACATTGGATGCCGCTCAACGGAACTATACCGTCACTGAGAAGGAGATGCTAGCAGTAGTCTTTGCCTTGGATAAGTTTCGATCTTACATTATTGGATCTAGAGTGGCTATCTATATTGATCACACCGCCATATGATACCTCATGGCAAAGAAGGATACCGAAGATAGATTGACCAGATGGATCCTTCTACTCCAGGAATTTGACATTGAGATTAAGGATAAACATGTAGTAAAAAATGTGGTGGCGGATCACGTCTCCCATTTAGAGAACCTTGAGGATTCGGATCAGATCACACCTATTTGATGAATCTACGTTTCATCATCTTTATTCTATCATTTTGGCCTTAAAAACCCTAGTAAATGCGTGTAAATACTGTTAATTTAGGCATTTTAGCATTGATGAATACCCATTCATCACTCTTTATTCTTCTATTTTAGCTACAAAAACCTTTGCAAATACATGTAGATATATGTAAATACAAATAATTACCAAAAGCATGCATTGTGTAAAAACCTATAATTAGCATGTTTTTGTGCACAAAATAAAAGAATAAAGAGCAAAAAGAAAAAGAGGGAAATATTTAGAATAAATATTGAGCAACCTAACCCAAGGGAGGGCTCAGCATGGGCCTGACCGCATAAAAGCCAAAGTAGAGGGAGATAGGAGCTCATGTGTATATACTTCTGTAAATACATAAAATTATATTTTCCTCACCCAAATATGCTTGTACATATTGTGTGTATATTTTATTAAAAACAAAATAAAAATTTAAAAATCAAAAATTCAAAAATGCCCTTTCACCATGTGTAGACCATCATCCTTTATTTATTTAACCCTATAAATAAATAAAATTATTTTCTAAAACTTTTTTGTAAATATTCTATGTTACATATTGTAAATACATAAAATAACAAGAAACAAAACAAAATCAAATAAAAATTACAAAATTAAAAATACAAAAATACATTGTATAAATACCATGTATATAAATGTATACAATTATTTATTTCACCCTTGTGTATAAATAATTAAAATAAAATTAAAATACCATTTTATTCCATATTTTATGATGTAAATAAATAAAATACAAAATGAGCATAAAAAATACATAAAAAATAACAAATAAAAAATCAAAAATAAAAATCCATATAAGTGTACATATACCTATATACATAGCTACCCTATTTTTATTTTCCAAAAATTAATTAAAAATCACCAAAAAAATAGAAAAAAATAAAAGAAAAACATTTCATGTTTTGAGTTTTCTTTAATTCGGCCTATTTCTACCTTAAAATAAATAAACAAAAATTAAATACATGTGGCAGCTTCTGATTGGTCCACGGGGGATTGTTGACCCCGGTCAACTCCCCCGCGGACTCCTTCCTTTTCTGGAAGATGCGTGCCGCCCCGCCTTCGCCGATTTTTCCACGCGTCTCCAGGCTGTCTCCCACGCGAACCCCATGCCCGGATTCTTCGCCGATCATCCCTCATCCTCGCCCGATCTTCGCCACAAAATCCACGCCTTCCATCGCTGTCTCCACCCAACCCTAATCGCACCTGTCACCATATATATCCCGACCTCCGCCGCCTCCGCGCCTCATCTTTGGATCGCCATCCTTATTCCCGTGACCTCCAGAGTAAAGCCCGAGGTGACAGCTCGCGTTTGACCCTGTTGCAGTGAGGTGAGGGTGTCCCGACCATCGATCTGGCGTTCTTCGTCGCCGCTGCTCGCCACCAGCGTCGAGCATCGAGCCTCAGGCCTTGACGCCCTTCGAGCTACGACCAGGAGTTAGCCATACTCCAGCACAGTCTTCCGCTCCACCCAGGTAGCCAATTAGACCTTCCATTTAGCGTAATTTTTGATTTCGCCCAAATCGTAGCTCCGACGTATATCCCTGATTCCGGCCATCTCGCGTAATATCTCGACCATCCGACCCGACCATCGCCTTCGCCATTCCCTCACGCACCTTCTACGCCCTTTCACTCAACCCAGATCGCACCGGTTCTGGGAATCCAAGCTCCACCGTCCTCCGCTCGCCGGAGCTCTTTCGCCCCACCGCACCGTTCACCGTCACCTCGCTTTCTTGGGTCGAGGCACTTTGCCCTCGACCCGCGAAGCGTTCTGGTTGCTCTTGCAGGATCAAAGGGAGGTGTCTGAAGCCTCTCTTATATTCAAGGACCGGAGCTTCGCGCCGCTAGGCCTCGCCGGAGCCCTCCAGGGCTCGGTTGGGCATCGGCCATCGTCATCAGCTGCGGGGCTGCACCAGGAGCGTGTTCGGATCATTTGCAGCAGCTGTGGAGGACCGGAGCGCACGCAGGTCGTCGGCGAAGTTCGCCGGCGTCGAGTTCTTCCTCCATCTTCCAGAGCCGTCCGATGCACCCTCTGCTCCAGTTCTAATCCTCGCCGTTCATCTGTGGAGGAGCAGCGTCCATTCGATCATCCGGAGGAGCCATCTGGACCGTCAGAGCCGAGAGAGAGGGACTCTATTCACAAGAGCCACTCGATCGTCCACGTGTCCCTCTCTCGACCGTCGATCGAGCCGAAGGGACGAAGAGAGGAATCGCGCCGCCATCCCAGCCGTTCGATCACCACGTGGCGCCTATCCGACCGTCGGCTAATAAAGGGGTAAATATCGTAGGCCCCCTCGTAGTTTGTATTTTCTTTTCAGTCCTGTAAATATATTTTTAGAAACTTTTTCACGTAGGGTTATTTGCAATCTGGACCTTGTGCTTTATTTTAATTGCATGTATGCCCCTGTGTGTGAGTGACCACGTGCTTCGTCACGTGGTATCTGGGCATTTTTACACTCTTGTCCTGTAGATCTGGATGGTTAATGAATGAATGAATATTTTTAAGTAATGCAATTATACCCCTGTGAGCATTGTTTATGCGCATGTGCGTTATTTAGTGGGCTTTTTGCAACTTCGTCCCTAGGCTTTTGATACGAGTTATCAAAAGGCCCTTGGACTTAGTTTTTCTTGCAATTTGGTCCCTGTGTGCCCCAGCCACGCGCGCGCGCGTGACTTGCTGGGCATTTTGCACCAGCGACCCCAGGTCTTCGGGTATTTGCACATTGGTCCTTGTGCACAGTACCCTCTTCTTCATTTTTGAATAAATATCAAACGACCTCCAAATCTAATGAGATTTTGACACATGGCTCCTGCCATGGTGTAGGAATTTCTGTGATTTTTGAGGACATTTTTATTTTCATTTACTATTTTTAAAAATTCAAAAACACGTATTTTTGCTACTGTCTAGATTAAAAAATACCAAAAAAATATAAAAACTCCACCAAAAATTCTAAAAAAATTAGTTACTGTTTCTTGCTTGTTGATTGATTTTCTAGCCAATTTTGGCTATTTTTCATCACTTAAAAGCCCTAAAAATTGAAAAACCCTTAAAAATCCATAAAAATTATAATAAATAAATTAAAAATCCAAAAACAATAATTAGGGTGCCTAAATTTTCCTTATTCTCTCTAGATTATAGGAAAATTACCTTCAGGGCTTTTTGAGATCCAAGAGTATTTTATTTTTGGGTCTTAAGCCTTGCTGGACAGTACCCTCTGTTTTTCGCATTGTTTGATTTTTAGAAAATAAAATAAATATCAGAAAAATCTCAAAAATTCACCAAAAACATAAAAAATTATAAAACACATAAAAATATTTTTCTTTGAATTTTTGCTTGATTTTTAATGCTTTAAATAAATTGTTGAAGTTCATTATCTGTGTGCCTTCTTTAATTTTCTCATCATTTAAAAAAAAAATCTAAAAAAATGTAAAAACAAATAAAAACCACTAAAAAAGATTCCCTCGGATTTCTGACTACATCGTAGGCTATTTAGCCAATCTGTGCTCCTTGTGTTCGACCCTGGGAGCTATACCAGGTTAATCCTATAGCTAGATCGCTCTTTCTTGTGCTTGCTTGTTTTTATCAGATTTGAGTGGTTGATTTCTTCTTGATTGACTTAGTCTACTTGATCGAGGTCGCAACGACCATTTTTAGACCTTTTACCCCGATCGCTTAGGCTGGTCATCAGAATGGCGCCGTTGCCGGGGAGCACGGCTTTGTAGTCATTTTTCCATATTGTCTCTCTCTATATTATTATTGTTTTCTGACCTTCTCTCTTTGATTTTTGTGCGAGGTACTGCTTGGACGACTTGGAGCTTACTATTTAGAGGACCCGCGCAGGAGGAAGAGAGAGAGGAGAAGAAATTTTCTATTTAGAGAGAGAGAGAGAACAATATTTGTTGTAATAACTTAGACTTTGAACTGTGGACACTTGTAACTTAGCGGGTCTGTTTCGCCGAGCACCGGTGTGCTCGGGGGACCCATTTGGATTTTCGCGGCTTTTTCTGCGGTTTTTATAGCTAGCTGCCTTTTCCGGTGTTTACGCGGTTTTTCTCGAGCCCCTAGATTTAGGAATTTCTCTTGCTTGTGACGTAAATTTCTAAGGCCCAACACCTAATAGAATATCTGTTCCTATAGAACGTAATTGGACCTTAATAAAATTCACTGAAAAAGTTAGTTTAATTGGATTTGAGACCACGTGCCGTGAGGAGTCACATACAGCGCTGGCAGGACCCGTTGTGGCGGGCACCGAGTGACTCCCAAGATCGGACTCCGGACTCGATTCGGTTAGCTAACTATTGTTCTTCACGATCAATAGAAGTTGCTTGTCTAAGGCCGGTTTTTCTCGTTGCACCATTTAGGTAGTTTTGTTCTGTCTTTAAATTCTGCGCGGATCACTTGCATGTAGAGTGCTGGAGACAAGGTACGCATTTCTTTTTCTGCATGCATCATTGATTTCTTTGCGCATCGGCTTTTTCGTCTTCTCCCTCTGTTTTTGGCTTAATCATCAGGAGAATCGGAAAAACCGTTAGGCCGCTTGTATTTATCTTGAAAAAAAAAATTAAAAAGAAAAACAAAAAAAATTGGGACTGGATAACATTATTGACCCTAAAAGACACTCACATTAAAAATTTGTCTTGGGGAGAGCAACCCCCTCCTTGTATGGTTTGGATGCGCGAGAGAGTGACCCGCACCCTAGGTAGAACCCTCCGGTGTTATTTCTAGCTGACTACCGACTCTTCCGTGCGGGCCAGTCGGTTGGAGTAGCATCGGGTATCCTAACAGGTCACGTAAGCGCTCTGATATTTTGTATGTTCACCAAATATAATTGACAAGATAAATTGACCGAGCTTTCACGGTCTTCAGATTGTGTTGCGTTGGTGAACCGGGGGTTTGCTTTGAGATCATATTTTCTCCAGATCCCATCCGCCCAACTCGCCAAGATCAAGATGATGGGTAGACGATCTCTTAGGCAGCCTCTGGCTGCACCGCTTTCAGGCGCGTCTACTCCATCATCTAGGTTGGCCCGTGAGAGTCAAGACCAGCTCTCCGGGTCCGAGTACGATTCCACCCTGTTCCCCCTCGACCCCCTTTCTTTTGCTACTGAGAGACATGAGCCCGAGGAAAGACGAATTGATTTGACAGAACCTGAGTTAGGCTCATCTGATTTTGCAGACGTCGGTATGGCCGCCAGATCAGAAGATTACCCCGGAGGTCAGCAGGGAGAGCAGCATGTCGTATTTGACCAGGGGGCGATCAACTCCACCCTGATCGCATCATTAGAGACAGTTCAGCAGCAGTTACGCGATCAGGGGGCTTTTATGATCGAGATGAGAAGGGAGATGGAGCAACTCCGAAGAGAGCGAGACGAGCCGAGCGAGCCTGAGGACATTCCTGACGCTGATGCAGAGGCAGCAGCAGCTGCAGCAGCAGCTGCCGCAACGGCAGCCGCCGCCGGAGCAGGACCACCGAGACCGATGCGGGAGTTACACAACCCCGGATCTACACTGATGCACCATTGGGTGGTGGTACCGGCCATCGTGGGGGATTTCAAGTTCCCTCCGAACACCCTGCAGATGCTTCCTCATTTTCACGGGCTTGCCACTGAGGAACCCCATCTCCATCTCCAGGAGTTTTTGATGATCTGCAGCACTGTCCACGACCGTCATGTGGACCAAGATACGATTCGGATGATGGCCTTCCCTTTTTCACTGGCAGATAGAGCAGCCGCCTGGCTGAAACATTTAGGGAAGTTTGTCTACACCTGGGAGCAACTCCGCACCGAGTACTTGAACAAGTACTATCCACTCGGGCGGACGAATGCAGCGAGGGCCCTGATCAACAACTTCTCCATGCTCCCTAACGAGCAGTTTCACGAGGCATGGGAGAGGTTCAGAGAGCTTCTGGATAGATGCCCACACCACGACATTTCGAAGCCGAACCTAGTTCAAAGCTTCTTTAGTGGGATGACGCCAGAGCTTCAGGGTCTGGTGAATGCTTCTTGCGGCGGGTCCTACTTTGCCAAGGACCACAACCAAGTCTGGGCCATTTACGAGGAGATGGCAGAAAATTACATGGTGATGTCCCAGACTCGGTTGTACACACAGAGATCTCAGCAACCGCCAGGACCCGTGCAGTATCAGCGGATAGCACGGGTTGATGCAGGTCCATCCAGTTCGTCCACAGTTGCTGCCGCACAGGCAGAGTCGGCCGCTGCGGACATGGGGATTATCAGCGAGAAGTTGGACCGCATGGAAATCATAGAGAAGAAGCAGTGCCAGGGCATAACTCAGATGGAGCAAATGGCACAAACTCTGAGCGACATGAAGACCTAGCTCTTGTGTCTTCAGGAGGCACAGACGGCTCCTCAGCCCCGTCTTCTGTCGCGAGGCGATTCCGGCGGCAGCCGCAGCTCGTCCCAGCGCTCCAGCTCCTTGCAGCAGCCTAGACAAGTTCACCTTGTACAGGCGGAGCCGTACCAGCAGCAGCAGCCCTCTTACCAGTCACCACCATCTCCAGACTTACAGATGGTGGTATATCAGCCGGATCAGCCTCTGGCAGCACTGCCGCCAGACTCCTTCGATGCTGAGCCGTTGATGGATGTCAACGGGATTTGGTATGACCGTCCTCAACCTGGGATCCGACGAGACCATCCCGGATTCAGGTGGGGGAACGGGGGTAACCAGTCCCAACAACAGCCAGCCGGTCAGGGAGGGCAGTACTCCCAGCAGAGAGATCACCAGCAGCCCCCAGCATACCAACCACACCAGCCATCATCCTTCGTACCTCGTCCCTACCAGCAGCAGGGACAGAATTGGAGACGTGAGCAGCAGGCTCACCAGCAGCAGCATCATTCCTCTTACCCCTCTCAGCCGCAGCAGCACCAGGTCCAGCAGCCTCATTACCAGAGAGGCAACCCCGTCGGGTTCCCATGAGAGCCCCGCCATGGATGATCTAGCCCGCCCTCTTCACAGAGCAGCAGGCTACATTTAGACGGGAGATGGACGAGTTCCGCCAGGAGATGCGGGACCTGATGAGAGGGAAGGCTGCCATCCCTGCACAGATCGAGCCTAATCCAAATAGCTTGAAGAGGAAATCTGAGCAGGTAGTTCACACTGAGCCTACCACTCCTAGTAACTCATTTGATGATATGTCATCGAATATATTTGATGCTGATTTTGTTACACTTAGGAGCGGTAGAAGACCAGCAGGCGGCGCCTCATCTGAGCGACAACACGAGGATCCATCTAGAGCGCCAGATGAGGAAGAGGAGAGCGGTACTGAAGCCGCACATCATGGTGACGGTGGTACTGAGGCCACCCGAGATGCTGATTCCACCGGCGGTACTGAGGCCGCCATTTCACCACATCGAGGAGGTGGTACTGACGCCACCAGCAGAGCGAGCCGAGCCAGCCTGCGGTACTGAGGCCGCAAGACGTCTAGATGTAGAGCCAGCTAGAGGTGGTACTGAGGCCACCAACATTTATTCTGATAGAAATGTTGTCTTTCCTCGCATGAATGTATCTCAGAACTCTAATTTGAATAAAGGAAAAGGTATAGTTTCTTCTGATCCCACTGTGGTGAATGATGTTTGTGAGGATCCGGTCATCGAACCGTCTAGGCCTATTCCTAGTCCTTCATCGGAGAAGGACCCTGTGATCCCCTTTCCTAGAGCCCTTAAATTGGGGAAGGGGAAGAAAAAAGAAAAAGATCCAAAAAAGAGAGAGCAGGAGGAGTTCAGCCAGGACATGATAGACCGATTTCACATCCAGCTGACCCTCAATGAAGCTTTGCAGCACATTCCTCTTCTTCAGCGATCCCTAAGAGATAGGACCACAGTCAGGAGGAAGAAGAGGAAACAAGACCGCAGAAATTCATGTGCTAACAAAAGCCACGTGTTACGCGATCCAGAACCATCTGCCAACTAAGAGGCCAGATTTAGGGGCCCCGTATGGTCAGATGTCAGATTAGTGAGGCAGAGGTTCGACCGCACTCTATTAGATAGCGGATCGTCGATCAACCTTCTTCCGGCAGCCCTTCTCGACCACTTAGAGTTGGGCACTCTTAGACAGAGCAGGACATACCTTCAGTTTGCTGATCGGTCTGTCAAGAGGCCAAAGGGTTGTTGCGAGACGTTGTCGTCACGATTCAGGGTTTGCAATTCCCCGTGGATTTTGTCATACTGGACATGGAGACCCCTGACTCGTTGACCGATTTCCCCCATCATCCTCGGTCGCCCGTTCTTGGCCACAGCCAAGGCAGTGACTGACCATGACAATGGGAAGGTATTCTTTCGCGTCCAGGGCGAGAGTATACAAATAGATGACGGTTAAGGACCACAGAACCCAGAGATAGATCCCGCTCACATGGCAGTACAGATTCAGAGCAGCTGACAGACGCAGAGCCAGACATCCACCAGGACTGTGATTTTGTGATCACAGATGATGAGGCAATTGGGCAGATCCTGCAGCACAGACCATCCTCTCATATTCAGATACAGCTGATGCAGAGATGATAGCAGAGGATAGTCTGGAGAGCACAACCCTGGTTCAGGATACTATTGAGTCAGCAGAGTCCGGACCTTGATCGCGCACGATTTCAGTGATGGTGGTACTGAAGCCACCCTGCTCTACGGTGGTACTGATGCCAACGCAGTTGATACAGATCCCTCGGATTCAGAATCTGATTGGGCAGATTGTGATGATCAGATGCCAGATCTGGATCCACCTGAGCCTATAGATGAAGGAGGAGGTAGAGGCAGAACAGATCAGAGACAATGCAGAGGACCCGCCTTCTCCAGATCCAGTTTGTGAGAGTTCTTTATCATTTTCCCAGGTAGATTTGGCAGAATTGTCCGCATACACACATCTTCTTCAGAAGCCAGATTTGCCAGCACCCAGCTGTCCAGAGCTAAAGCCGCTCCCTACTTCGTTGAAGTATAGATTCCTTGGGAGAGGCTGAGATGTACCCAGTCATCATCTCTGCCGATCTGACTGGAGAACAAGAATCCCGTCTGATGGAGGTTCTTGAAAAGAACCGCAAGGCAATTGGATGGAGCGTAGCAGATCTCCATGGGATTAGTCCCTCATTGTGCTCCCACCATATCTATCTCGAGGAAGGGGCGAAGCGTCGCGTGAGTTCCAGCGGCGACTGATGAATCTCCATTTCATCACCTTTATTCTATCATTTTGGCCTCAAAAACCCCAGCAAATGCATGTAAATAGCATCAATTTGTACATAATAACATTCATTACTCATCTGTATTTAATTGTATATAAAATAAGGTTTTTAATGCCAAAATTATAGAATAAAGAGAAGAAAAGAAAAAGGAATAAAATATTGCAAATATTTTATGACCCTAACCCGAGACCAAGTCCAGAATGGAATTGGTCGACAAGGAATAAAGTAGGGGGAGATAAGGGCCAATTATACAATAAATATCTCATTTATTCATTCATCCATTTATGCATTTTTGACACCTATTTTGTACATACTATTTATTCCTCAAATCAAGAAACTTTGTACATGAAAGTTGTAGATAATAATGTAAATGAAAATACAAAATTGAGTTTGTGCAAAAATAATACTCAGTGTACATTTTATACCCAGAATAAAAAGCAAAAATCTCAACTTCCCAGACCCATATCTTGCAAATAAAAACTCCAAATCACCCAAACTCACCTTTAATTGTACATAGCATTTCATGAACTATTTTATAAAAATAGTTTCATAATTTTTAGAGTCCATCTGTGGAAGTTAGGTTTTTGACCCTCATTGTATATAGTACCCGATTAAAAGATTCATTTTATTCAATAGCTATTATTCTTACAAATTCATATTTTTAGAATCTTGTAAATAATGTATATAATACTTATACATATTGATATTAAAAAGAAAACCAAAAATAATTTGTAAAATAAAATAAGTCTATGTACCACATAGATAAAATACCTATACCACTTATATGTAAAAGGGGATTTTATTCCTTTATTTTTTTTATTTTATTCATCCACATTTTTTTATAATGATGTAAATATTACATAAAACATATTAAAAATACAAATCTAAAAGAAAAATAAAGAAAAATCACTAAATAAATAAGATGTATATAATCTATAGGTAAAATACCTATAAGTATACTTACTTATACATATACACATTTATTTGAAAATGTAAATGAATACATAAAAATCAAACAAAAATACCCTTATACTCATAAAAATAAGTTATAAATTCATAAAATAAGAAAATAAAATAATAAAATAAAATAAACAAATTAAAAATAAAATACACAAAAAACACATGTAAATACATACATATACACATTATTTTAATAAAACCATAATAAAATAATCCAAAAAAATAAATAAAAATCATAAATAAATACTACATGAAATAATACACATTCTTTATTTTATAGGAAAAAAATAATAAAATCATTTACTATGCCAAATAATTCAATTTCGCGAAATATTCCCTATTCTGTCTTGTAGCGGGCTGAGGTGGACCAACCCAATCCCTCCGCGCGTTGACCCCGGTCAACTGGACCTCCAGGCGTCTGACTTCACGCAACCTGTCTTTTCCCCGACTTCCGCCATTTTTCCCGCCTGGCTCAGTGAACCATCGCACTCGCTTCCTTCACAAGATTTGTCCTCTGATCATCCATGATGCCCTCCAAGATCATAGATCAATCTGAGACTCATTGGTTTAATCAATAATCGCCGGTCAATAGGGCCACTCGTCAATGTCTATAAATAAAAAGCTCCACCTTCCTCCTCGAATTTGGCCACTTTCATTCCAACCTAACGCCTAGATCTTGTGCCTGGATTGTTCCTCGTGACAGGGGGAGTAGCCCAGCATCGAGACTCGGCCGGAGGGAGGAGAATTTTGACGCGGCGGAGCTCCGGCGTCCGCCCTGCTCCCTGGAGGCCCCCAGGTATAAGAGCTGTTCTTTCTTGCTTAGTAGTTAGGTTTTAGTATTAGCTTTTAATTCCAGTCCTTAGGTTAGCATTTAGATGATTGGCTTAGGCCAAAATCAGAAATTCGAAGTTCGCCGGAGCTGAGCTCCGGCGACTTCCCCACTGTGATCCTATCTGTCTCCGACCGCCTAAATCGCCTCATCTCCATCCCCTTCGAGTTCTCCATCAAATGCACACACTTGTTCAACCCAGGACCCCAGGTCTTGGCGAATCGGAGCTCCTCCTCCGCCCTTCGTCGGAGCTCCTCCGTTCCATCTCATTTTGCTGCACAGCTTCAACCTTTTTGGTCGAGGAGCATCCCCTCGAGCCATGCTATCTTCCTGTGCAGGTCTGGTGCGTAAATATGCACCCTGAGGCGAAATCAAGTCACGCCGGAGGTACCTGGAGCCCCACTTCTTCTCCGACCTCGCGAGGGTGCTCCAGTGTACCTCTGATCGATCCAACACCTCCGGACGACAGGGGAACCTTCCAGGAAGCTTTTGGGACACCGTGGAGTAGTGATGGACGGCGGAGGTGCGAGATCCAGCCGGGAGAAGCTCGCTCAGGCGAGCGTTCTTCCCTGTTCTTCCAGGCGTCCTCTCCGCCGTTGGATGAAGATGAAGGTCCCAGATTAGAAGGGAGCCGTTGGATGGAGTCCCGCAGCAACCGTCAGATCACCTCAAGTGATCTAATCCCAGCCCTCCATCGGCGAAGCGGTATCGGCTCACGTGGAGGCGCCGCGTGGCAAGTGAGCGAAGATCAGCCGCTGGATGAAGCGCCTGAGGGGGTAAACTTCACATACACCCCCCGCCTTTTTGTAATTAATATTTGATTCCAAAAATAAAATGTCACGTTGTAAATAACTTGTATAATTTGCAGTTTGATCCCTTAGTTTAATTTTATTTGCAGATGGGTCCCTCTGCGCCTCACGTGTAGTCCCACGTGAGGCGCAGGAGTTTTTGCACATAACCCCTGCCGGGTTTTGATAATTGTAAAATGGCCTGTAAAATAAAAAGAAATGTTTATTTGTACTGTGATATTTGCATGGACACCCCGAACAAATGTTATAATTGCAACAATGCCCCTGCCAGGCCATATATTTTGGGATGCTTTGTCTATTTATTTTGTGCTCTATATTTCTTTGAAAAATTTTGAAAAAATAGGCATATGCTCCTGTTAGGGTACCCTTGCTTGCTATGTTTTTAGATTTGAATTTTGTTGCATTTTGGTATTTCTTAAAAATCAAAAACATGCATTTTCTTCACTGTCTAGTTTATAAAATACAAAAAAAATTATAAAATGTTTTTGAAAAATTCCAAAAAAAATATATATAGTATAAATATCTATATATTGAGTCCAGAAAATGAAAAAACCTAAAAATAAGAAAAAGAAAAACATAAAAATTAAAAAGCTTCAAAGTCCATCAAAAAAATGTAAAAACCCCAGAAAAATACCAAAAACATATTTCTCTGTTTAATAATTATGTATATATATTATTTACTTAGTAAAATTAATTTGGGCAATTTTTGGATTCATTTGATATTTTTAAAAGCCCTAATTGTATTCGGCCATTAATATAGTCCTATATTAAGGACCTTTTTGAAATTAAAAAAAAAAAAAGACCTTGTAGATACTATATTTTGCATAAATACATATATATTGATATATGTACTCTATATATCTTTTTCTCCTCACACCTATCTCTCTATATATATATATATCCCTATACCTATATTATATATTCTATGTATATCTATGTCCCTATATAGATAATATATATAAAAAGAAAATGTAAAAAAAAATATATAAAAATATGAAAACAAAATAAAAAGCATAAAAAAAATAAAAATAAAAAAAAATAAAAATAATATAAAATTAAAAACCCACATAAAAACAAGCTTCACACATGGATGACTTGGTGATACATCTAGGCTACGCATTTTGTATTGCTCTCTGTGGTTCGACCTCTACATGCTTGTCACTATACATTTTGTTGTAGAGTAATAAAAATTAATTCACATTTTTTTTTTGGACTTAATTGATACATTCTTGCTTTGTGGGTTAATTGTTGATTGACTCCAGGATTTGGTTGGTCGACACTACGACTGTGCTCCCGCCTTGTGTGGAACACAAGACCGGTCGGTTCTGGGGCCTATCAAATGGCGCCGTTGCCGGGGAGCAATGAGCATAGCCTACGTTATTTTTGTCATTCTTGTGTGCATTTTTGATTGATGATATTTTGTGAGCAGCTATTTTATTGCCATTAATCACTGTGCTTCATTGATCCATTTCTTGTGATTATCTTTATGTGCTCTATAATTGATTGATTCGAGCTATTCTAACACACTCTTTTTGTGACTTTGATGCGAGGGTCCGCCACGCAAGGATGGCTTCTTAGGAGGCCAATGCAGCCAAGCTTGGAGGAGGATGGTTTTCCCTTCGCGTGACCATCAGGAGAGAGTATCAAGGAAGCAAGGAGATGTGGATTAGATAGGCTTAGAACACTTAGGATTATATCTGTAATTTTTGGTGAGAGAGAGACAATTTTGGCATGTAATAATTAACAGGACTCTACTCTTCACAATGAGGTCCAGTGCCCGGGTGTCTGTTCACCTGGGGGCCTCATCGTTGTTTTCCGTGATTTCTACCGCCTTCTTTCCTTTGTTTTCCGCTGTTTTGTGCTTTTCGCCTTTATTTTACTTTGTTTTGTGTGCTTGGAGCCCCTAGATATAGGTTGCTTGACTCGGTAGCTAGGTCCAAACATTAATAAGAATGCATGTTCCTATAGTCCACTTCGTATGGATCTAGTCAAACTTAAACAGCTAAGTCATTTATCTCTTAACCCACGTGCCGTGAGCGAGCCCCATCAAGCGCTACTCCTAAACTCGAGTGTGTCGAGAAGAGGAGGGGTGAGCCAAGACCGGACCCTTAGGTTAAAGATGAATGACCAAGCTTATGGTTCTTCACGTTAATATCAGCTAATGTTTAGGGCGATTTTGACGAATGCACACCGCCATGTAGATAGGTTTAAAAATTCTGTTTTGCATACCACATGGAGAGAGCTGGGATGCACTGTAAGTCTTCTAACTCAGCATGCATCATTCGGTTCAATGGTGAGATTTCCATCATAGAACCACTTGCATGGCTTTTCCGCTATCTCCCTCTGATTTTGAGCACCTAGGACTTAAATGAAAATCTACAAAAAACGTTAGGCGCTGGTATGAAAACAGATCCAAAAAAAGTGAAAACCCAAAAATTAAAACAAGGGGACTGCTAAATAAACTCTGACCTTAATTAAAATCTATAATGGACTATCCTTGTACCGGGTTCATAAAGCCCTCATTGTTTTCAGGTACTTTGGAGGGGGACCAAAACCCTACTCCCTCGAGCGAGTGCGACCCCTAAGGATTAGAGCCCAAAACCCAGTCTGCAACTGCCTTGTGTATCGCCTGGATTTCCGAAGTAATGGCGCTTCTATCGTACGTAGGCGAGTAGGACTTGGTCACCAATGGTGACTCTCTGTTGTGAGAGCATCGACCCTGTCCGAAGTATTGAGCATAGGCCACGCCTTCACGGGGGTGTCTGTCTCATCGTCCTGCGTCCGAGTAGGTTCTTGCACGCTCACGGGTGATTCCGTTGCGAGCGAGAACCGAAGTATTGGTTTCGCGTATCGGCTTCCTCTCTCTTTTCTTTGGCTGAGTAGGGATCCAGGAAGGGTTACAAGGACTCCAAAAAGTACAGACTACAGGTTACACAGGAGGAGGACAAGTACGGGATACTCTTCCGGCAGTACTCTCTCTCCTATAGGGTAGCGTACTAAGGACTTGTTATAAGAAATGCCTGAAAAATCACAACTCTAAAAATGAAAAGATAATAAATAGCCGAGCTTTCACGGCTTCACATGGCGTGAGTTGGTGAACCCGATTTTGTCTTGTGTTTGTATGGATCTAGATTAAGGTTCAAAGATCAAAGTCCCGCGCCTTTGCGCCAATTCTGTTATGTCTTCCTTTGACCACCCCGCTCAACCAAGCCTTTCTACTGTTTTACACTCCTTTTTGATCCTCGTTGACCATCGTATCGTTCTTCCAAAATCCGATATTCTCTTATGCTCCGTGAAGTTGATCCATGGATGGTTTCGTCGGGACCATGCCGACACCTACATCGATTCCATGGACTCATCTTCGCCAATAATTTCGAGGCGATTCCCGAGAACTGATCCGGACTTTGCGGATCGGACTCCAGACTCCTCGTTTTCCACCTTTCTCTTGGCCACCCAATAAACTGGGATCACTTTTGTCCCACTATCGCCGTTGTAAATGGGAGTCGATTACAGTCTACATCATTTTTCCATTCACAACACGCTGGGGTTGACTTGAACCCCAGCCTCATCACGACAACTGAGTATTTATGGCAAGTGATCTGATTCGGGCCGTCTCATTATGCAGATAGAAGACAGTGCGAGCCCTGGAGACTACTCCAGAGTTCATTTCGTCCGATTCAGACCTTGACATGGCGCCAGGAGGAAAGGGCAAGGGTCAGCAGCCACCCACACCAGAGGGACAGATGCCAGATCAGAACCAAGTCAATGCACAGTTGCTGGCATCCATCCAGGCAATACAGCAGCAGCTGACTGAGCAGGCCCTTACGCAGACGGCTTTCCAGGACATGTTGAATGATGTGATAAACCGTAACGACGGAAGAGGAGGCCGAGGCAGAGGAGGCAGGGGAGGAGAAGATGGAGGTGGAGGAGGTGGTGACGACTCCAATGATGATCCTGAATTCCAACCACAGCCGAAGCCAACACTCAAAGAAACATACAATCCAGGAGACAGCCAGATGACCGAGTGGATTCTCATCCCACCGGTACACGCTCACTTTGAGCTGAAACCACAATTCATAGCCCTTCTCCCTGCATTCCATGGCAACACCAATGAAGAGCCATACATTCACCTGCAGCAATTCTCCCGCATTTGCCGCACCACCCACTATCCGAATGTCCCCCTGGACATTGTCAAGATGACGGCTTTCCCCTTCAGCCTACAGGATAAGGCCCTTTATTGGGTCAATCATATGGGGAAAGTTGTGACGACCTGGGAGGAGCTAAAGTCCGCCTTCTTGCACAAGTATTACCCTCTGGGTCGACTCAACCAGATGCGGGCCCGTATCAGTAATTTCTCCCAAGGACCCCATGAGTCGATACATGAAGCATGGGAGAGATTCACTGATCTGCAGGAGAAGTGTCCCCATCATGATATTCCGAAGACCAGCTTGGTTCAGCATTTCTTTGGGGGACTGAACATTGAAAGTCAAAGGCTCGTAGACGCAGCATGTGGGGGCTCCCACTTCAACAAGGATGAAGATGTTGTATGGCAAATTTTCGAAGAAATGGCCGAAGGAGAGGCCGCCCTCTCTTCATCCAAGGCATACCAGAAGCAGCCCCAGATCCTCCAGAAACAAGTTCACATGGCTGCATCAAAAGAAGCAGAGAGAGATGAGAGCTCTAACCTCAGCATCATCGGGGGCCACCTCTCTAAGGTCGACATAATCGAGAAGCGATCACAGGACCTTGAGAAACTCGCTGTGATCGAGAAGAGGACCCAGAGTTTGGACAAGCTGGATCACATCACCAAGCAGCTTGAACTGCTGGTAGGTACCATCAATTCTGTTCAGTCGGCAGCATCGCTCGAAGCTCCAGCTGAGAGAAAAGACGAGCAACCACCGCCACACCAGCCTCAGCCAAGCCAGCAACCACCGACAGTTCAGCACGTGTACTACGTGCAGGCACCTGATCAGAGCCAGCCGCAACAATAGATGGTTGTGTACCAACCAGAGTTTATCTCAGACACCGATTCAGTGTTCCCGCCACCACCCCTGGTCCAGGAAGTTAATGGGGTTTGGACTAATGATGCACAGCCGACCCGTCCTCAGGGACAACTCCAGGGTCAGCCATTTGCCAACCGGCAGTACCACCAACCTCAGGGTGGTCGTTTTGGGCACCCCTCTCAGCAACACCAGCAGCCTCCTCAGTTCGCACACCAATGGAGGCAGAACTTTCCGTATCAGCAGCAGCCACAGTATCGCCATCCACAGCCGTATCACCAATACGCGGCTGCTCAGCCTCAATCATACCAGCAGTATCCCTCTCCGTCCTACCAACAACTTCAACTTCCTGCTCCACCACAGCAACACCATCAGCAGCCTCCCCACCCATCTAACCAACAGCAACGTGGTATGCACGCTGCATCTTCTGATATGCCCCCAGCTAATCCCACCATGGAGTGTCTAGCCCAGCTTGTCCAAGGGCTAGCAGAGATGACCAAGCGGCTTGATGATCTGACCGCCACTCGCACTACCATCCCGGCGCAGGTCGAAGCCAACCCCAACAATTTCAAGAAGAAGGAGCAGGTAGAATGTGATGTCCAGTCCGCGTGTGATAATGATATTACTGTTTATTCTAATGCCGTTACTCTCAGGAGCGGTAGGGCCTTGCCTCCGCCTGCTACCAGATGTGGGGTGAATAAAGAAACAGGTGGATCGTCATCTTCCGCATCAGCCGTGCCAGCTCCAGGGGCGGGTGAGGAGGAAGAGAAAGGAGAAGCCAGTCCAGCCGTCGTGCATTGCCAGAAGCAATTCCAGCCAAAAATACAAAAAAATCCGCAAAAACAAAAACACCAAAAAGAAGCCTGTAGCAGAAGTGAAGCCGCGCCAGCCTTGGAGGAGCCGCCAGCAGCAGCTGATCCTGTGCCAGCCGATGGAGCCGATGCTACCCTTTTTGATCGCCCAGAAGCACCAACAGAGTTAGATCCAGCTTGTACACCTTTTTGTAGTCCGGATGTACAACATTTTGTGGGCGATAATCTTGATGTAAATAAGAACTCTAATTTTCCTGCCAGTAATGTGAATATTCCTTTTCCGCATGCAATACAAAAATCCAAAAAAATGGCAAAAAGAAAAACTGCATTGTCTGATCCTGGTGTTGTAGATATTTTGGATAAATTGACTGTTGAGATTCCCATGTTAAAGGCCGTGGAATACATGCCAGCTGTGAAGAAAGGATTGAAAGAGGCATGTACTAACAGACGTCGCCCAGCGCAAGACAACAGACGCCGAGAGGTAGAAAAACACGTTCTGTCCATGGCCACAGTTGCATCTATCACCAACCTCCCCCAGAAAAAGCAAGACTCAGGAGCACCTCTGATCAGTTGTGTGATTTTTGATCAGGTCTTCGAGCGTACTCTTCTTGACAGTGGTTCTTCCATCAACCTTCTGCCCTCATCCATAATGCAAGAATTCGGGCTGGGACCGCTCAAGCAGACACGAATGATCCTTCAGTTCGCTGACCGATCCGTTAAGCGGCCCCGCGGTTTGTTGGAAGACGTGATAGTTACCGTGCAGGAGATGAGATTCCCAGCTGATTTTGTAGTCCTCGACATGGACTCTCCTGCACCACTGCTCCAGACTCCTATCATCCTCGGCAGACCATTTCTCCGTACTTCAGGCGCCGTGGTTGACTACGGGTCTGGAAAGATCACCTTCAGCTCGAAGACCCAGCGAATCACCATCAACATGAACAAGGAGCAGAACGCCACACTTGATGAGAGTCAAGCAGCATCAGAAGCAGACTGTGAGGTTATTGCAGAGATCAGAGACCCGGAGTTGTCACTGGACGATCCATGGACACAAGAAATCCTCACTCTTGAGGAGGACTTGGAAAGCACAGTCGTCTTAAGCTCCGATGATCCATGGGAGACAGATTATCAGATACAAGCGCATCTTCTTGAGCATTCACTCCAGACCGAACATAATCAGCTCACCGCAGAACCGTTCGGTACATCACTTGGATCTCAACAGAATGTTGAGGATGGTACTAGTCTCAAAGTACATCCCACCACCAGCATGGTATCAGAAGTGACCGGTAAAGGGGACGGACTGAAACCAGAACTCAAGCCACTTCCTGCAGGCCTGAAGTATGCTTTCCTTACGAGTGAAGAACACATGCATCCAGTCATCATCAGCAGCAGGCTGAATCTGGATCAAGAATCTCGACTTCTCGAGATTTTAGAAAAGAACCGCAAGGCACTTGGTTGGAGCGTATCAGACCTCCGAGGGATAAATCCAGCTCTGTGCTCACACCATATCTATCTAGAAGACGATGCCAAGCCGTCCCGCGAATTTCAGAGAAGGCTAAACCCTAACCTTCGGGACGTGGTCATGAAGGAAATCACAAAGTGGTGTGATGCAGGCTTCATTTATCCCATCTCCGATTCAAAGTGGGTAAGCCCCCTGCATGTAGTTCCCAAGAAATCCGGGCTTACTGTGGTCACAAATGAAAAAGGAGAGGAGATTTCAACTCGGGTACCGACATCCTGGCGGGTGTGTGTTGACTACCGCCGCCTTAATGCAGCAACCAAGAAGGACCACTTCCCCTTGCCATTTATTGATCAAGTCTTGGAGAGATTAGCAGGCAAGGAGTTCTTCTGCTTCCTGGACGGGTACTCCGGGTACAACCAAGTGGCGATCGCCCCTGAGGATCAAGAGAAGACTACCTTCACTTGCCCGTTCGGCACCTACGCCTTCAAGAGGATGCCCTATGGATTATGCAATGCACCCGCAACCTTCCAAAGATGCATGCTAGCAGTCTTCGCCGAAATGGTAGGCAGTTTTCTCGAGGTGTTCATGGATGATTTCTCCGTCTATGGTGACAGTTTCGATTCTTGCCTCGAGCACCTAGACAGAGTGCTTCAGAAATGCCGGGAAGTCAATTTAGTGCTCTCATGGGAAAAGAGCCACTTTATGGTCACAGAGGGTATTGTGTTGGGCCATGTCGTTTCCAAACGTGGCATGGAAGTCGACCCAGCCAAGGTGGATGTCATCTCAAACCTGCAGCCACCTCAGTCAGTAAAGAATGTGAGGTCATTCCTGGGGCATGTGGGATTTTACAGACGATTTATCAAGGACTTCAGCCGCATTGCCCGACCTCTGACAGAACTTTTGTGCAAGGAGAAAGAATTTATTGTTGATCAGCCAGTCCTCCTTGCATTCAATCAATTGAAGGAGCTTATCACTCAGGCTCCAGTCTTGCAGCCTCCAGACTGGACTCTTCCATTTGAAATAATGACCGATGCGTCAGACTTTGCCGTCGGAGCTGTTCTAGGGCAGAGGAAAGATAAGGCGCCCTATGCCATTCACTATGCCAGCCGAACATTAGATGAAGCTCAAAGAAATTATACAGTAACAGAGAAAGAACTGCTGGCTGTGGTTTTCGCCTTAGAGAAGTTCAGATCCTATCTGTTGGGGTCAAAGGTCACAATTTTCACAGACCACTCTGCTATTCGGTACCTATAGCAGAAGAAGGATGCCAAGCCCAGACTGATTCGTTGGATCCTTCTCCTCCAGGAATTCGATCTGGAAATTAAGGACAAACCTGGAGTTCAGAACGTGGTAGCAGATCACCTCTCCAGAATAGAGCAGCATGACTCTCTTTTGAGCAACGCACCTATCACAGAGACCTTCCCTGACGAAGTTATCCTAGCCGTGGATGCTCTCCCTTGGTATGCTGACATTGTAAATTACCTCGCCTCTGGGGTAATACCTTCGGATTGGACGAAGAATCAGAAGAACAAATTCATGTCGACCATCCGCTTTTACCAGTGGGAAGATCCCCTTCTATTCAGGGAAGGAGCAGATTGTATTTGGCGCAGGTGCATTCCTCAGACGGAGCAATCTAGTGTCATCGAGCATTGTCATTCACTCGAATCTGGTGGGCACCATTCTGGAGATCGTACGGCAGCAAAAGTATTGCAGTGTGGCCTCTGGTGGCCCACTTTATTTAAGGATGCAGCAGAATTTGTTAAAAGATGTCTTGATTGTCAGCGACTGAAAGGAACACTCACTGCCAAAGACTCAATGCCTCTGAAAATCATTCAGATAGCAGATGTTTTCGATGCATGGGGCATTGACTTCATGGGACCTTTCCCTAACAGTCAAGGTTTTGAGCACATCCTTCTTGCCGTAGATTACGTCAGTCGTTGGGTTGAAGCTATCCCCGCCCGAGCCGCCGACAGCAAAACAGTTTGCCAGTTTCTGAAGAAGAACATCATTTCGCGGTTTGGGATACCCAAGATTCTCATATCCGACGGGGGTAGTCATTTCATCAACAAAGAGGTCAAGAAGTTAACGAAGGAGTACGGCATCGATCACCGCGTCGCATCTCCTTATCATCCGCAGACCAATGGCATGGCAGAGTTATCCAATAGAGAAATCAAGACCATATTGCAGAAACTTGTTAGGCCAAACAGAAAAGACTGGTCTCAACTCTTGGACTCAGCTCTTTGGGCTTACCGTACGGCCTACAAGTCTCCCTTGGGCATGTCGCCCTACCGTCTGGTATATGGAAAACCATGCCATCTGCCCGTGGAATTAATTCACAAATCCCTTTGGGCAATTAGTAATTGTAACTTGGACTCACGAAAAGGTGGTCAGAAGCGAAAGGATGATCTGAACAAGCTCTTGGAATTCCGAGACTGCGCATACGATAACACCTTGATGTACAAAGAGAAGGTGAAACGCTGGCATGACCGGCACATCAGACGAAAGACCTTCGATGTTGGGTAGAAAGTGTGGTTGTTTGATGCAAAGTTGCGGATATTCCCAGGTAAATTAAAAAGTAAGTGGACAGGGCCATTTCGAGTATGTGAAGTGCGTGACAACGGAAGCATTGCTATATCAGAATTGTCCCCTGACGCACAGCCCTTCGTCGTCAACGGCCAACTACTGAAGCCTTACTTGGAACCAGATTCGTTCTTGGCCGTTGTTGACTCTATTCAGTTAGTGCACCCCGAGGATATCTCTACACCTCTTGCAGCTCCAAAAGATTCAGACAATGTACTCCAACCATTATTGCTCTGATTTTCTTCTTTTCTTCTTTTCTTCTTTTCCTTATCTATTTTCTTCTTCTATCTAAAAGGTGCCGCCTTTGTAGACAGTTTTCTCTACTTAGGACGTACTTGGTCCTAAGTATAGGGGGATGTGCACCTAGGGTTTCTCATTTCTGTTCGATCCTCTCCATTGTCTCCTATTCTTGTCTATACTTAGGAGTATCTTACCCTAAGTATAGGGGGAGACAATCTGAGTACGATCAGTGTATTCTCACCCTTGACCCTCCCCGCTTTTTGTACACCTGCTATACTTCGGATTATTTGACCCTTAGTATAGGGGGGACGGTCAACTTCTAATTCATTCATTTCATTCGTGTTTATTCTTTAGATCTGCCTATACGCAGTACGAGTTATGTCTTTGCTTTTCCTTCTGATCTATGAGGACATAGCTCAAGCTAAGTATAGGGGGGTCGTATATACTGTGTATATACTAAAAGCCATAACTCGTACTGAAAAATAAAATATCACTACAACATAAAATAAAATGTAAAAAGTAGCTTTATAATAATGAAAGATGATTGTGAGATCCTCAGACTCATTATAATTATACTGACTAATAAGTCAGAAAAGGGTTTTGTATGAAACGTTTTCCTTTGAAAAATCTTGTGAAAGTTGTTTGAAAATAGCGTGAACAAGTATTCAACGATTGAAAAGATTAGTTTGTGTGTAAAACCTATTTTCTTTGAGTGAAAGCAAAATATGTGGAAATTAGTGTGCAAATGATTGTGAAAAGTTGATTGTCAAAAAGTGTTTTGAAAAATCTATCTGTGTTGTGTAAAACATTTGTAAAAGGGTTTTCAAATGCGTGTACATGTTACAAAAATTATTTTGGACTAGAGTTTTCAAAAACCCTTGTGAAAATGATTCTCGAAGTGAGTCTGAGGAATCCACACAAAAATCTTTCATTTGTAAATAAGGAATAAGCCAAATAAAGTTTATAAGAACAGAACCATACTATACGTAAAAGACAATTCTTCTTCTCTTGTACCTACTGATTAATAAATCAGATACCTATACAGTATGATTGGAAAAATAGTGTGACCAGTTTTGGAAAATTTGATGTGAAATGATTTCAAATGCGTAAAACTGTGTTGATTGCAAAATTTTTTCTTTGTGTGAAAGAAAGGATTTCAAAAACCTATGTGCAAATGTTTTGAAAAATGCTTGTCAAAATTATTGCGAAAATGTACATATAGTGTGAAAATTCTTTGCAAAAATAGTTTTCAAATGCGTGTAAATGATTGCAAAAATTATCGTGTACTATAGGTTGCAAAACTATTTTCAAAACTAGAACTGAAGGATAAGATCACTATTACCAATACCTGTAAAGAAGAAATAAAGTACATAAAATTCTTTCTCAACAACCTAAATAAACTATTCCATGTAAAGTCTGTATAAATTCATATATTGTGTAAATAAAGCAGTACGCCCATGTAAATAATGGTAGATACTCTTTGTATGTGTCAAGCTCTTATTTTGTTTGCAAAATTTCTTTGTGTAAAAACATTCTTTGCTTCTTTGTGAAAAATTGCATCATTCATTGTGCATAGCATAAGCATACCATGCATACTCTTTTTGAGTGAGCTTGATGATTGAATCAGTCTCATAAAGTCTCAGAGTGGAGCTCGGTTGGACCTTACTGCACTTAACTGCACTGGAACCTTATGGGAACTAGGTTTAAGGTACTTCAGGTCCAGTCAGACTTAATTCTTTGAGAAAGCAGGGCTGGGTTCAAGGCACCTCAGTGGACTAACTAGAACTTTTCGAAACACACGCATGACTCTTGTCGGCCGTGACCTAACTTGGACACCTGCACCTTTCACATAGCTCTCCATGGATGAGGTGGTGAGGAGGCAGTTTCCTTTGGCTTGGGGTGGCATATGAGGGTAGTACTTCTAGGCGGAACCTCTCTTCTTCTTATAGTGAAGGAAGTGCACCTCAACTTGGTCTAGTGGTGATGAAGTCTAAGGACTGAAGCCGTGGGTCGCAATAAAGCTTCAAAAGAGGGATAGTCTACTGGCTCAAGGAGAAATTTCTTGTATATATGCTGCACCATGTAGATATGTTGTACAGATGCAATTGAAAAAAAAAATTGCAAAAAGGAACTCCAAAAAAAAAAGTGGTGGGTCGGATTGAAAATTTAATAACCCCACTGGAGTGTATATAGTTCAATAAAGCAAAAGCTTATGGTATCCATGTTACATCTCATGAAGCTTGCAGCGGGAGACTTAGCTACACTGGCTGAGCTTCCAAAAGTCTATACTTCTTCCCCCTCTTCTTGAGCCGGTTGCACTTGAACTTAGAAGGGAATACCCCGCTTCTCGAGGAAAGAGTTGCTAGACCGAGGCCTTAGAGTTACCAAGTTGGGGGAGGTTGTTTCTTTGTCACTTCTGAGGTGGGGAGCTACATATCACTTACACTGTGCAAGTCAGCTTCATAGTTATAAGAGTTTGCGTATGATGTAGACTAGTTCTGACCCGGCTATTGAGATGGGTTGAACCGAGTTCTGTGATTATCGAAGGCTGTTGTACTTTAGAGCTGGTTCCCGACTAGGTTCCACACACCTTCACACCCAAGGTCTGACAGGAGCTCCAAATTCAGATTTTGTAAGGACATGCATTGCACTGAAAGCACCCCTATTCACTCTATCTTCCTTTCATTTTCCTTTTTCTTTCCTTTATCCTTTTTGCGCTTATTGCATAAGTGTTTGCTAGGGACTAGCAAAGGCAAGTATAGGGGGGTGATGAATCTCCATTTCATCACCTTTATTCTATCATTTTGGCCTCAAAAACCCCAGCAAATGCATGTAAATAGCATCAATTTGTACATAATAACATTCATTACTCATCTGTATTAATTGTATATAAAATAAGGTTTTTAATGCCAAAATTATAGAATAAAGAGAAGAAAAGAAAAAGGAATAAAATATTGCAAATATTTTATGACCCTAACCCCGAGACCAAGTCCAGAATGGAATTGGTCGACAAGGAATAAAGTAGGGGGAGATAAGGGCCAATTATACAATAAATATCTCATTTATTCATTCATCCATTTATGCATTTTTGACACCTATTTTGTACATAACTATTTATTCCTCAAATCAAGAAACTTTGTACATGAAAGTTGTAGATAATAATGTAAATGAAAATACAAAATTGAGTTTGTGCAAAAATAATACTCAATGTACATTTTATACCCAGAATAAAAAGCAAAAATCTCAACTTCCCAGACCCATATCTTGCAAATAAAAACTCCAAATCACCCAAACTCACCTTTAATTGTACATAGCATTTCATGAACTATTTTATAAAAATAGTTTCATAATTTTTAGAGTCCATCTGTGGAAGTTAGGTTTTTGACCCTCATTGTATATAGTACCCGATTAAAAGATTCATTTTATTCAATAGCTATTATTCTTACAAATTCATATTTTTAGAATCTTGTAAATAATGTATATAATACTTATACATATTGATATTAAAAAGAAAACCAAAAATAATTTGTAAAATAAAATAAGTCTATGTACCACATAGACAAAATACCTATACCACTTATATGTAAAAGGGGATTTTATTCCTTTATTTTTTTTTATTTTATTCATCCACATTTTTTTATAATGATGTAAATATTACATAAAACATATTAAAAATACAAATCTAAAAGAAAAATAAAGAAAAATCACTAAATAAATAAGATGTATATAATCTATAGGTAAAATACTTATAAGTATACTTACTTATACATATACACATTTATTTGAAAATGTAAATGAATACATAAAAATCAAACAAAAATACCCTTATACTCATAAAAATAAGTTATAAATTCATAAAATAAGAAAATAAAATAATAAAATAAAATAAACAAATTAAAAATAAAATACACAAAAAACACATGTAAATACATACATATACACATTATTTTAATAAAACCATAATAAAATAATCCAAAAAAATAAATAAAAATCATAAATAAATACTACATGAAATAATACACATTCTTTATTTTATAGGAAAAAAATAATAAAATCATTTACTATGCCAAATAATTCAATTTCGCGAAATATTCCCTATTCTGTCTTGTAGCGGGCTGAGGTGGACCAACCCAATCCCTCCGCGCGTTGACCCCGGTCAACTGGACCTCCAGGCGTCTGACTTCACGCAACCTGTCTTTTCCCCGACTTCCGCCATTTTTCCCGCCTGGCTCAGTGAACCATCGCACTCGCTTCCTTCACAAGATTTGTCCTCTGATCATCCATGATGCCCGCCAAGATCATAGATCAATCTGAGACTCATTGGTTTAATCAATAATCGCCGGTCAATAGGGCCACTCGTCAATGTCTATAAATAAAAAGCTCCGCCTTCCTCCTCGAATTTGGCCACTTTCATTCCAACCTAACGCCTAGATCTTGTGCCTGGATTGTTCCTCGTGACAGGGGGAGTAGCCCAGCATCGAGACTCGGCCGGAGGGAGGAGAATTTTGACGCGGCGGAGCTCCGGCGTCCGCCCTGCTCCCTGGAGGCCTCCAGGTATAAGAGCTGTTCTTTCTTGCTTAGTAGTTAGGTTTTAGTATTAGCTTTTAATTCCAGTCCTTAGGTTAGCATTTAGATGATTGGCTTAGGCCAAAATCAGAAATTCGAAGTTCGCCGGAGCTGAGCTCCGGCGACTTCCCCACTGTGATCCTATCTGTCTCCGACCGCCTAAATCGCCTCATCTCCATCCCCTTCGAGTTCTCCATCAAATGCACACACTTGTTCAACCCAGGACCCCAGGTCTTGGCGAATCGGAGCTCCTCCTCCGCCCTTCGTCGGAGCTCCTCCGTTCCATCTCATTTTGCTGCACAGCTTCAACCTTTTTGGTCGAGGAGCATCCCCTCGAGCCATGCTATCTTCCTGTGCAGGTCTGGTGCGCAAATATGCACCCTGAGGCGAAATCAAGTCACGCCGGAGGTACCTGGAGCCCCACTTCTTCTCCGACCTCGCGAGGGTGCTCCAGTGTACCTCTGATCGATCCAACACCTCCGGACGACAGGGGAACCTTCCAGGAAGCTTTTGGGACACCGTGGAGCAGTGATGGACGGCGGAGGTGCGAGATCCAGCCGGGAGAAGCTCGCTCAGGCGAGCGTTCTTCCCTGTTCTTCCAGGCGTCCTCTCCGCCGTTGGATGAAGATGAAGGTCCCAGATTAGAAGGGAGCCGTTGGATGGAGTCCCGCAGCAACCGTCAGATCACCTCAAGTGATCTAATCCCAGCCCTCCATCGGCGAAGCGGTATCGGCTCACGTGGAGGCGCCGCGTGGCAAGTGAGCGAAGATCAGCCGCTGGATGAAGCGCCTGAGGGGGTAAACTTCACATACACCCCCCGCCTTTTTGTAATTAATATTTGATTCCAAAAATAAAATGTCACGTTGTAAATAACTTGTATAATTTGCAGTTTGATCCCTTAGTTTAATTTTATTTGCAGATGGGTCCCTCTGCGCCTCACGTGTAGTCCCACGTGAGGCGCAGGAGTTTTTGCACATAACCCCTGCCGGGTTTTGATAATTGTAAAATGGCCTGTAAAATAAAAAGAAATGTTTATTTGTACTGTGATATTTGCATGGACACCCCGAACAAATGTTATAATTGCAACAATGCCCCTGCCAGGCCATATATTTTGGGATGCTTTGTCTATTTATTTTGTGCTCTATATTTCTTTGAAAAATTTTGAAAAAATAGGCATATGCTCCTGTTAGGGTACCCTTGCTTGCTATGTTTTTAGATTTGAATTTTGTTGCATTTTGGTATTTCTTAAAAATCAAAAACATGCATTTTCTTCACTGTCTAGTTTATAAAATACAAAAAAAATTATAAAATGTTTTTGAAAAATTCCAAAAAAAATATATATAGTATAAATATCTATATATTGAGTCCAGAAAATGAAAAAACCTAAAAATAAGAAAAATAAAAACATAAAAATTAAAAAGCTTCAAAGTCCATCAAAAAAATGTAAAAACCCCAGAAAAATACCAAAAACATATTTCTCTGTTTAATAATTATGTATATATATTATTTACTTAGTAAAATTAATTTGGGCAATTTTTGGATTCATTTGATATTTTTAAAAGCCCTAATTGTATTCGGCCATTAATATAGTCCTATATTAAGGACCTTTTTGAAATTTAAAAAAAAAAAAAAGACCTTGTAGATACTATATTTTGCATAAATACATATATATTGATATATGTACTCTATATATCTTTTTCTCCTCACACCTATCTATATATATATATCCCTATACCTATATTATATATTCTATGTATATCTATGTCCCTATATAGATAATATATATAAAAAGAAAATGTAAAAAAAAATATATAAAAATATGAAAACAAAATAAAAAGCATAAAAAAAATAAAAATAAAAAAAAATAAAAATAATATAAAATTAAAAACCCACATAAAAACAAGCTTCACACATGGATGACTTGGTGATACATCTAGGCTACGCATTTTGTATTGCTCTCTGTGGTTCGACCTCTACATGCTTGTCACTATACATTTTGTTGTAGAGTAATAAAAATTAATTCACATTTTTTTTTTGGACTTAATTGATACATTCTTGCTTTGTGGGTTAATTGTTGATTGACTCCAGGATTTGGTTGGTCGACACTACGACTGTGCTCCCGCCTTGTGTGGAACACAAGACCGGTCGGTTCTGGGGCCTATCAGCGACTGAACCCCAACCTAAGAGAGGTTGTTATGAAGGAAATATCAAAATGGTGGAGTGCAGATTTTATTTATCCCATTTCCGACTCCAAGTGGGTTAGCCCCTTGCATGTGGTGCCCAAGAAGACGGGCATCACGACTGTGATCAGTGAGTCGGGAGAGGAGATTGCTACACGAGTACCCACCTCTTGGCGGGTCTGTGTTGACTACAGGAGACTCAACCAGGCCACCAAGAAGGACCATTTCCCCCTGCCTTTTATTGACCAGATCATAGAGAGACTGGCAGGGAAGAGCCATTATTGCTTCCTAGATGGGTACTCGGGGTACAATCAAGTGGCCATCGCTCCTGAGGATCAGGAGAAGACCACCTTTACCTGTCCCTTCGGTACATACGCCTTTCGACGCATGCCATTTGGGCTATGCAACGCCCCTGCGACCTTTCAGAGATGCATGCTGTCGATATTTTCGGACATGGTAGGGGAGTGTTTGGAGGTTTTCATGGATGACTTCTCGGTTTACGGCGACGGATTCGATTCCTGTCTTGACTGCCTAGACCGAGTGCTCCAGCGATGTATTGCTACCCGCTTGGTTCTGTCTTGGGAGAAGAGTCACTTCATGGTGACTCAAGGGACGGTGCTTGGCCACATCATCTCCAACAGAGGCATGGAGGTTGATCCGGCCAAGGTCGATGTCATTAGGAAACTCACACCGCCGTCCAATCTGAAGCAGTTACGGTCATTTCTGGGGCACATTGGTTTTTATAGGAGATTCATTCATGATTTCAGCAAGATTGCCCGACCGTTGACTGACCTCTTGACGAAAGACACCGAGTTCCTTGTCGATGACAAGTGTCTTTCGTCCTTTGAAACTCTCCAGCAATGTGTTATTGAGGCTCCTGTCCTTCAGCCGCCTGATTGGTCTCTCCCATTCGAGATCATGACGGACGCCTCCGATTTTGCCGTAGGGGCAGTGCTGGGACAGAGGAGGGATGGAGTACCATTTGCGATACACTATGCTAGCCGCACATTGGATTCCGCCCAGCGGAATTATACGGTCACAGAGAAGGAGATGCTAGCAGTAGTGTTTGCCCTAGATAAATTCAGATCATATATCATTGGATCTAGAGTGACTTTGTATACTGACCACACCGCCATCAGGTACCGCATGTCAAGGAAGGATGCCAAGGCCAGACTTACTAGATGGATCCTTCTACTCCAGGAGTTCGACATTGAGATCAAGGATAAACCTGGAGTCAAGAATGTGGCGGCGGATCATTTATCCCGATTAGAGCAGCCTGAGGAGACAGAGCAGATTGATCCGATCAGAGATACCTTCCCAGATGAGGCGATCCTTGCTATCGCCTCACTCCCATGGTACGCCGATATTGTGAACTTTCTCGTTGTTGGGAAAGTCCCACAAGATTGGCCCAGGCAGAGGCTTGAGACCTTCCTTGCGAAGGCCAAATCTTACCATTGGGAGGATCCCATCCTTTACCACGAAGGAGGGGATAGCGTCTGGCGTCGGTGTATTCCTCAGGAGGAACACCATAGTGTCCTCACTTACTGCCACAAGCTTGAGGCAGGAGGACATCATTCGGGGAGGAGAACGACACAGAAAGTGCTCCAGTCCGGTTTGTGGTGGCCTACCCTCTTCAAGGACTCAGATGAGTTCGTGAAGAGGTGTACTGACTGTCAGAGGATGGGCACTTGTGGACAACGTGATATGATGTCGATGCAGCCCATTCACTTCTGTGAGGTTTTTGACGCATGGGGCATCGATTTCATGGGTCCATTCCCTAAGAGTCAGGGATTCGAGTACATTCTGTTGGCCGTAGATTATGTGAGTCGTTGGGTGGAGGCTATCCCCACCCGAGCCGCTGATGCGAGGACAGTTTGCAGATTTTTGAGGAAGCACATCATCACGCGGTTCGGGGTTCCACGAGTTCTTATTTCTGATGGGGGGTCTCACTTCATCAACGACCAGGTGAAGGCACTTGCTACCGAGTTCAGCATAGACCATCGTGTTGCTACACCATACCATCCACAGACAAATGGTCTAGCTGAGGTGTCGAATAGGGAGATCAAGACGATTCTGCAGAAAGTCGTCCGCCCTGACCGAAAGGATTGGTCACAGCTATTGGACTCGGTCTTATGGGCATATAGGACGTCTTTCAAGACACCTTTGGGCACATCTCCCTTTCGCCTCGTGTATGGCAAGCCCTGTCACCTACCAGTTGAGCTGAGGCACAAGTCACTCTGGGCAGTTACAGACATATTGATGGATCCAGATGGTATAGGAGACCAGAGGAGGGCAGAGTTAGCCGCCTTGGAAGAGCTTAGAGATGCAGCTTTCTCAAACAGCCTACATTATAAGGAGAAAGTCAAAGAGTGGCATGATTCTCATATCAGCCACAAGCATTTTGAGATTGGACAGAAAGTATGGCTGTTTGATGCAAGGCTACGATTATTTCCAGGGAAGCTACAGAGCAAATGGAAAGGACCCTATTTGGTCAGAAAGGTACACGATAACGGTAGCATTGATATATCTGAGTTATCTTCTGAGAGTACCTTCCGAGTGAACGGCCAGCGGCTCAAAGCATTTCTAGATCATGAGCCGCGGGACGTTATTATTGCCGCTATTCATTTTGCGTGAGATGTGGTCTTTTGACTCACATCTTTTACATCTCACGCCTGATTTTCACTGTTCCTCCGCCTGTATAGATCCAGTTGTCCATATCATTCTATTCTTTAGTCCCACATCCCGTCTCTCATCTTATGATTATGCTATACTTAGGGTGTACTTTACCCTAAGTATAGGGGGGATGTCGGACCTGTGAGTATTCTTTTCATTCTTTCTGCTCTTGTTTTTGCTGCCTATACTTAGGGATATTTTACCCTAAGTATAGGGGGGGCAGATTCTGTATATTCTTCACTCGGCTTTCCCTTCATGTACAGCTTTCTATACTTAGGATTAGTTAATCCTAAGTATAGGGGGAAACCACCGAGTTCCTCTCATTCTATTCATTTATTCGTTCCTGTACTTAGCCATTCCTTTTCACTTCCCTTTTACTAAGCACGAGTTATGTCTTCTTCATCGCTCTTGATCACTCTGAGGACATCGTTCGAGCTAAGTATAGGGGGGGTGTGTATATATTTCATATATACTTTAGCCATAACTCGTACTTTGTGTGAGTGAGTTAATAAATAAAATGGCTAAAAATCACAAAAATTTAAAAATTTTTCATGTACATAAACCTCTTTTATTCTTGCACATACATAGCTAGTGTATAAAGTATTTTTGTAAAAATGATTTCAAAAATCTTTTGTGTAAAGCTTGTGTAAATATTTTGTATATAGTACAAAATCTTTCCAAAATGTTTTGAAAATCAAAAGTTTGCAAAAATCTTGTGTAAAAGATTGTGAATATCAGTTTGCAAAACTTGCACCTCATGCATCATTCATGATTACAAAACATTTTTCAAAAATTTTGCATGATTGTAAAAATTTGTAAATAGCATCTTGTGTACGTATATGTATATAGTTTTTCCTGGATGAGAGTTGACATTTAAACTAAGCCTGGAATTAAATTGAGAAATGGAGCTTGAATAAGATCTTAATCCACTTAACTTCAAGAGGAACCTTGTAGGACTTAGGGTTAAGGCTTTTCAGGTCCATAAGGGCTTAATTCTTTGAGTCCACTAGGCTATGAGCATATGTCATCTTGATGAGCCTAAGTAGAGCACTTAACAACACACGCATGACTCTCAGAGACAATGGCTTCACTTGCACCTGCACTTTACACATGGCTCTCCACGGATGAGGTGGTGAGGAGGCAGTTTCCTTTGGCTTGGGGTAGCATATGAGGGTAGTACTTCTAGGCGGAACCTCTCTTCTTCTTATAGTGAAGGAAGTGCACCTCAAATTGGTCTAGTGGTGTTGAAAGCTAAAGACAGAAGCTGTGGGTTGCAATAAAGCTTCAAAAGAGGGATAGTCTACTGGCTCAAGGGGAAATTTCTTATATGATGCACCATGTAGATATGTTGTACAGAAGTTCTTGAAAAAAAAAATGCAAAAATGCAAAAAGAACTCCAAAAAAGTGGTGGGTCGGATTGAAAATTTAATAACCCCACCGGAGTATAAAGCAAAAGCTTATGGTATCCATGTTACATCTCATGAAGCTTGCAGCGGGAGACTTAGCTACACTGGCTAAGCTTCCAAAACTCTATACTTCTACCCCCTCTTCTTGAGCCGGTTGCACTTGAACTTAGAAGGGAATACCCCGCTTCTCGAGGAAAGAGTTGCTAGACTGAGGCATTAGAGTTACCAGGTTGAGGGAGGTTGTTTCTTTGTTACTTCTGAGGTGGGGAGCCACATATCACCTACACCGCAAGGAAAGATTCATGGTCATCAGAGTTTGTGTATGTAGACTTGTTCTGATCTGGTTTATTGAGGAGTCTTGCCCATAGATTGGTGGAACTTGGAGGCTGTTGAGTTTTAAGCTTAAGTCCAAATAAGGTTCCGACACATTAATAATCCAAAGATCTGATCGAGCTCCATATTTCAATTTAATGAAGGAAAATTTAATAAGTCAACCTTGATCCATGTACATCCTCTTTTTCTTTTTCTTTTTCTTTCTTTTTCACTTCTTTTTCAAATAAGTGTTTGCTAAGGGACTAGCAAAGTTAAGCATAGGGGGGTGATGAATACCCATTCATCACTCTTTATTCTTCTATTTTAGCTACAAAAACCTTTGCAAATACATGTAGATATATGTAAATACAAATAATTACCAAAAGCATGCATTGTGTAAAAACCTATAATTAGCATGTTTTTGTGCACAAAATAAAAGAATAAAGAGCAAAAAGAAAAAGAGGGAAATATTTAGAATAAATATTGAGCAACCTAACCCAAGGGAGGGCTCAGCATGGGCCTGACCGCATAAAAGCCAAAGTAGAGGGAGATAGGAGCTCATGTGTATATACTTCTGTAAATACATAAAATTATATTTTCCTCACCCAAAAATATGCTTGTACATATTGTGTGTATATTTTATTAAAAACAAAATAAAAATTTAAAAATCAAAAATTCAAAAATGCCCTTTCACCATGTGTAGACCATCATCCTTTATTTATTTAACCCTATAAATAAATAAAATTATTTTCTAAAACTTTTTTGTAAATATTCTATGTTACATATTGTAAATACATAAAATAACAAGAAACAAAACAAAAATCAAATAAAAATTACAAAATTAAAAATACAAAAATACATTGTATAAATACCATGTATATAAATGTATACAATTATTTATTTCACCCTTGTGTATAAATAATTAAAATAAAATAAAAATACCATTTTATTCCATATTTTATGATGTAAATAAATAAAATACAAAATGAGCATAAAAATACATAAAAATAACAAATAAAAAATCAAAAATAAAAATCCATATAGTGTACATATACCTATATACATAGCTACCCTATTTTTATTTCCAAAAATTAATTAAAAATCACCAAAAAATAGAAAAAAATAAAAGAAAAACATTTCATGTTTTGAGTTTTCTTTAATTCGGCCTATTTCTACCTTAAAATAAATAAACAAAAATTAAATACACGTGGCAGCTTCTGATTGGTCCACGGGGGATTGTTGACCCCGGTCAACTCCCCCGCGGACTCCTTCCTTTTCTGGAAGATGCGTGCCGCCCCGCCTTCGCCGATTTTTCCACGCGTCTCCAGGCTGTCTCCCACGCGAACCCCATGCCCGGATTCTTCGCCGATCATCCCTCATCCTCGCCCGATCTTTCGCCACAAAATCCACGCCTTCCATCGCTGTCTCCACCCAACCCTAATCGCACCTGTCACCATATATATCCCGACCTCCGCCGCCTCCGCGCCTCATCTTTGGATCGCCATCCTTATTCCCGTGACCTCCAGAGTAAAGCCCGAGGTGACAGCTCGCGTTTGACCCTGTTGCAGTGAGGTGAGGGTGTCCCGACCATCGATCCGGCGTTCTTCGCCGCCGCTGCTCCGCCACCAGCGTCGAGCATCGAGCCTCAGGCCTTGACGCCCTTCGAGGCTACGACCAGGAGTTAGCCATACTCCAGCACAGTCTTCCGCTCCACCCAGGTAGCCGATTAGACCTTCCATTTAGCGTAATTTTTGATTTCGCCCAAATCGTAGCTCCGACGTATATCCCTGATTCCGGCCATCTCGCGTAATATCTCGACCATCCGACCCGACCATCACCTTCGCCATTCCCTCACGCACCTTCTACGCCCTTTCACTCAACCCAGATCGCACCGGATCTGGGAATCAAGCTCCACCGTCCTCCGCTCGCCGGAGCTCTTTCGCCCCACCGCACCGTTCACCGTCACCTCGCTTTCTTGGGTCGAGGCACTTTGCCCTCGACCCGCGAAGCGTTCTGGTTGCTTTGCAGGATCAAAGGGAGGTGTCTGAAGCCTCTCTTATATTCAAGACCGGAGCTTCGCGCCGCTAGGCCTCGCCGGAGCCCCTCCAGGGCTCGGTTGGGCCATCGGCCATCGTCATCAGCTGCGGGGCTGCACCAGGAGCGTGTTCGGATCATTTGCAGCAGCTGAGGAGGACCGGAGCGCACGCAGGTCGTCGGCGAAGTTCGCCGGCGTCGAGTTCTTCCTCCATCTTCCAGAGCCGTCCGATGCACCCTCTGCTCCAGTTCTAATCCTCGTCGTTCATCTGTGGAGGAGCAGCGTCCATTCGATCATCCGGAGGAGCCATCTGGACCGTCAGAGCCGAGAGAGAGGGACTCTATTCACAAGAGCCACTCGATCGTCCACGTGTCCCTCTCTCGACCGTCGATCGAGCCGAAGGGACGAAGAGAGGAATCGCGCCGCCATCCCAGCCGTTCGATCACCACGTGGCGCCTATCCGACCGTCGGCTAATAAAGGGGTAAATATCGTAGGCCCCCCTCGTAGTTTGTTATTTTCTTTTCAGTCCTGTAAATATTTTTAGAAACTTTTTCACGTAGGGTTATTTGCAATCTGGACCTTGTGCTTTATTTTAATTGCATGTATGTCCCTGTGTGTGAGTGACCACGTGCTTCGTCACGTGTGTATCTGGGCATTTTACACCTCTTGTCCTGTAGATCTGGATGGTTAATGAATGAATGAATATTTTTAAGTAATTGCAATTATACCCCTGTGAGCATTGTTTATGCGCATGTGCGTTATTTAGTGGGCTTTTTGCAACTTCCTCCCTAGGCTTTTGATACGAGTTATCAAAAGGCCCTTGGACTTAGTTTTTCTTGCAATTTGGTCCCTGTGTGCCCCAGCCACGCGCGACGCGCGTGACTTGCTGGGCATTTTGCACCAGCGACCCCAGGTCTTCGGGTATTTGCACATTGGTCCTTGTGCACAGTACCCTCTTCTTCATTTTTGAATAAATATCAAACGACCTCCAAATCTAATGAGATTTTGACACATGGCTCCTGCCATGGTGTAGGAATTTCTGTGATTTTTGAGGACATTTTTATTTTCATTTACTATTTTTAAAAATTCAAAAACACGTATTTTTGCTACTGTCTAGATTAAAAAATACCAAAAAAATATAAAAACTCCACCAAAAATTCTAAAAAAATTAGTTACTGTTTCTTGCTTGTTGATTGATTTTCTAGCCAATTTTGGCTATTTTTCATCACTTAAAAGCCCTAAAAATTGAAAAACCCTTAAAAATCCATAAAAATTATAATAAATAAATTAAAAATCCAAAAACAATAATTAGGGTGCCTAAATTTTCCTTATTTTCTCTAGATTATAGAAAAATTACCTTCAGGGCTTTTTGAGATACAAGAGTATTTTATTTTTGGGTCTTAAGCCTTGCTGGACAGTACCCTCTGTTTTTCGCATTGTTTGATTTTTAGAAAAAAAAATAAACATCAGAAAAATCTCAAAAATTCACCAAAAACATAAAAAATTATAAAACACATAAAAATATTTTTCTTTGAATTTTTGCTTGATTTTTAATGCTTTAAATAAATTGTTGAAGTTCATTATCTGTGTGCCTTCTTTAATTTTCTCATCATTTAAAAAAAATCTAAAAAAATGTAAAAACAAATAAAAACCACTAAAAAAGATTCCCTCGGATTTCTGACTACATCGTAGGCTATTTAGCCAATCTGTGCTCCTTGTGTTCGACCCTGGGAGCTATACCAGGTTAATCCTATAGCTAGATCGCTCTTTCTTGTGCTTGCTTGTTTTTATCAGATTTGAGTGGTTGATTTCTTCTTGATTGACTTAGTCTACTTGATCGAGGTCGCAACGACCATTTTTAGACCTTTTACCCCGATCGCTTAGGCTGGTCATCAGAATGATGAATCTACGTTTCATCATCTTTATTCTATCATTTTGGCCTTAAAAACCCTAGTAAATGCGTGTAAATACTGTTAATTTAGGCATTTTAGCATGCATGCATTATTATACAAAATATGTATAAACTATGGTTTTTAAAGCCAAAATTATAGAATAAAGAAAAGAAAAGAAAAAGAATAAAATAATGCAAATATTTTATGACCCGAAACCTCGAGACCTAGGCATCTAGATGAATAGGTCGGCAAGAAATAAAGTAGGGGGAGATAAGGGCCAGAATACAATATAAATATCTTTTATTTTATTCATTCTTTATTCATTTTGGAATCTATTTTTAGTTCCACTTTTTATACCTCAAATAAAGAAACTTTGTACATGAAAGTTGTAGATAATTAAATATAGAAAAATACAAAATTGATTTCACACAAAAATAATGTACGGATAAAAAGTTATGATATGAATAAGATTACAGAATCCCAACTTCCCAAACCTGTATCTCGCAAATAAAATCGAAATGCATCAAAATCACTTTAATTGTATATAATTTTAAATAAGCTATTTAATGAAGGTGGTTTCGTATTTGGCGGAGCTATGGTTTGAAAGTTGAGTTTTGGACCCCTATTGTATACTTCTACAGATTAAAATAATCATTTTATTTATTATTCATTATTTTTATAATGTTATATTTTTATAATTTTGTAAATATTATTTATAATGTATGTGTATATTAAAATCAGAATAAAATACTAAAGAAAGACAAAAATAAAATACATGTATATAAGACAAGATGCATCCCAGGTGGCTTGTGGCCTACTGATTTGGTGGGTTGAGCTCGATCTATCTCGGTCGAGATCGGAAACACCACCAGAGCTCCTCTCATGTCAATTTTTTTAATGTGGATGACGGGAACACTATGTACTATTTTCCCTACTGAAACTTACTTGTTTTCCCTATTGAGATATATGAATGTATAATCAGTAAGGCAACCAATTGATCAGCATAATCTAACATATATTTATGTCTTTAATCTTGTCCAACGTACTTTTGCAGTCAATCTACAAAAGTACAATCAAATTGTCAACGAGGAAAAATTGGTGGAGAGTTGGTTAAATTTTAAAATTTAAGAGAGGGGAACTCATGGGTTAGATGAACATACTTTCATTTGAAAAAAATGAACGATTGATCATCTCCAGTTTAGGATAATCTGTCCAGTTAGAAATTCTAGTTTGCTAGCTGACAATGTGTTCAGAACTATGGAGTTATTATTCTTGTGTACGGTTGGAGTACATGTATAAGTGAGTACAAATTAAAGTCGGAATTATACTTTGTATGTTTCACGCAGTTGTATGCGAATAGAAATGCAAACCCTCAATTGACTTTATGTCACAATCTCTAATTGTAGTAGTTGTTAGTTGCTGCTGTAATTTTATGATAGTTATTATCGGTGGTCATGGAATTGCCCATAATATAATAGTATCAGTCATTCTTGACAGTTTCCATAACTGTATATTGACGGTGGTTCTGTGTTTGGAATCTTGGCGGTTAGTCATTTGAGGCGGTCAGCAATTTTGGTTGGTGGTGGTCAACCGCCACAACTGCTTTTTGGAGCACAAGCTTTCTCGACGCTTCATTATCGTTGGACGTATCTCTTTACCGGTGGTATCTGACCACCGAGTAATGTGCTTTCCTGCTGAGATCATTTATTATTTATTAAAAAATTTACATGCATTTACTCAATTTTAGACTTTTTTGGTGCGAGACTTCTCCTTCCTTCCAAGCATGTAGCATCAATGCATGTATCATGGCAACCAACGGAACATCCTCATTCATTCTCTCCCTTGTTTCAGTTCATCAGAACATCGACAAGTCATTGTGCAATGTTCATCCACCTACCCCCACGCTATTTCTCTTGATCTCTCACCCTTGTTTGGCCGCTTAAACATCATCCGCTACTCATTAACTATCTTGTGTATTTTAAACCTCAAACACCTCCGATGAGTTTCTCTCGAGTGACACTATGACCATAGCCATGAATGTTGGGGATATGGAGCACTCAACCTAGGAGTATCCCCTAAAATTATCCTGCAGCAAAGATGGCACAACAAATATATGTTCCCCACACGGGAACTCAATGGAAACAATGATAGCACAAGCAATCACAAGCAAGCAACCACACGAGACAAGGATTTTTACGTGGAAACCTTTACTCGATGTGAGTAAGGGAAAAACCACGGGGCAAGAACGGCAACCAATCACTACGGTCAAAATGAGTCAAATGTTCTTCCCGATTTTGTTGCCCACAAAATCGAGGTACAAGCCACAAGCACAATAGGTAGTTCTTCTACTAGTAGCTAACTACCCTAGGTATCTAAAATACCAAACAACATGCTCAAATCTTAAGAAGATGAGTGGCTCCCCTTGTGGGCTCCCTGATGGAGTCCCAAAGTCGATGCTCGGCTCCTTGAGGTCGTTCCAACGACCTCCCGCTGCTTTCACTCGAGCTCACCCAAACAATACTCTCCAAGCCTAAGACCACAGCCCTAGCCGTTGCTTCTCTTGAACATGGCTGCTCCTGCTCTCTTCCTCGCGCTCGAGCTCTTTCTCACGCGTGAGGAGGACGAAGAGGGTCCAAAACCCTTGCCGCTGCTCTTGATTTTTGGCTGAAAAGGGGGCGTTCTGTTCGCTGGAAAAAAAGAACGAATGGGGTGAGTTCCCCTATGCATAAATGCCCTGGAATTGAAATTTGGGATAGCCGGTTGTGCCCCCCCCACTTGCTGGAAATATTTCAGAGATACCCCTGCAAAGGGGTCAAATTACAAGCCCCCCAAAGTTGGGGATGGAATTACAAATAGCCCAACAACCTCCCCCTCCAGCCCTAACGGGAAGGTGTTGTCATATGATGGAGATCATGAAGAAATGACACCGCTCAGCTATCTACAGAGATGAAGCTTGTCACGAGTGACTGCCTTGGTCAACATGTCTGATGGTTCTCATCTGTGTGTATCTTGTTCAACATGAGCTGCTTCTGATCAATTGCATCCCTCAGCCAATGGTATCTCACATCAATATGCTTTGTGCGATCATGGTGCATGGTACTCTTGCTCAAGTCTATAGTGCTCTGGCTATCACAAAACACGACCGGCGCACTGTCTTCCAATCCAAACTCACCAAGGAAGCGTTGTAGCCACAACACTTCTTTCCCAGCCTTTGTTGTTGTTATGTATTCTGCCTCGGTAGTCGAGAGATCAACACATTTCTGTATCTTGGACAGCCATGATATGGCTCCCCCTGCAAATGTGAAAATGTAACCTGAAGTGGATTTTCTCTGGTCCACATCTCATGCAATATCTACATCAGTGTAGCAACAAAGTTTGTGATCTGACCTCCCAAACACAAGACACATACTTGAGGTCCCTCTCAAGTATCTCAAGATCCACTTCACTGCCTCCCAATGGTCCTTGATTGGGTTAGACATGAATCTGCTCACCACGCCCACTGCATGGGCTATGTCTGGTCTAGTGCAAACTATGGCGTACATGAGACTCCCAACTGCATGTGATCTTGGTCATCTCTGCTTTCTCTTCATAAGTAGAAGGACATGCCTCTTTGGTTAGCTTGAAATGAGAGGTTAAGGGCGTACTGATTGGCTTGGCATTCTTTATGTTGAACTGCTCCAACACGCATTCAACATAGCTTTCTTGTGACAACCACAACATGCGCTTCTTCCTGTCCCTTGTAATCTGCATACCAAGGATGTGACTTGCTTGCCCAAATCTTTCATCTCAAACTCTATGGAGAGTTCCCTCTTGAGCTTTGCAATGAGATTGGAATCATGACCTACAATCAACGTGTCATCTACATATATCAAAAGAATGACGAACCTGTCATTGGGAAGGCGACGAACATATATACATGGGTCAGCTATAGTCCTCATGAATCCCTGCTTTCCCATGAAAGCATCAAACTTCAAGTACCACTGTCTCGGGGCTTGTTTCAAGCCATAGAGACTCTTCCACAACCTACAAATCATGTGCTCTTTCCCTTTCTCCTGAAATCTCTGTGGCTGCTCCATGTAGATCTCTTCTTTCAAATCACCGTAAAGAAATGATGTCTTCACATCCATCTGCTCCAGCTCAAGGTCCATGCTAGCAACAAGTCCTAGCACCATTCTCACTGAGTTCATCTTCACCACTAGGGAGAAGATCTCATCATAGTCCACGCCTTCCTTCTGGTTGAACCCTTTCACCACCAATCTGGCCTTGTACTTGACCTGCTTGCCGCTGTCATCTGATTTCAGCTTGTAGACCCATTTGTTCTTCAAAGGCTCTCTTCCCTTTAGGAAGCTCAACAAGATCATAAGTGTTGTTTTTCTTGAGAGATAACATCTCTTCATTCATTGCATTGCGCCAATGATCCTTGTCCTTATGCATCTGTGCATGATGGAAGCTCGAAATCCACCTCTTTAATAATGATGAATTGTAGTATATGAGGCGGATTTCGGTAGTCAAAAATACCACAATCTTTGAATGTTGTGGAATATTTATACTTGGCAAGTGTACCAAGGTTGAACACAGGGACACGGTTGCCCAATGTGTGTATTGAATTTTGATTCATGAAGCACAGAGTGATTTAATCTCAATTTCAGGTCCATATGCAATTTGTAAGGCAATGCAAAGTGACGCTATGTTGTATGCATTTTTTAGATAATTTTTATGCAAGTTAAGGAGATGATGCATGAACAAATATGCAAAAGAACAAGTATGCCAAATAAAAATCTACAATTATACCCTAAAATGAGAGCAACGCAATGTAGAATGAAATTAGAGCCAATTTGAACACATCATTAAAAATCGGTCATCAAATCAATCAAGACAAGTAGAGCATGGTCCCATTTTTCACATAAAAAATCACTTAAATTAAAACAGTGTCAAATGGAACAAGTAAGCATGCTAAAATATAGAGGACAAAACAAGGATCAAAACGATAATAAAATCATGCAATTTGGACCTACGATGCTCAAGTTATGCTAAAAACAGTGCAAGGGCATAATTGTAATAAAAATACAATAAAATAAAGGGATAAATATTGCATTTAGGTCCCTAGAGGGACCTAAATGCAAAAGGCAAAACCGCCTGGACCCAGTTGCAATTTGTCCATTTGCGCGCAGGGACCTATTTGCAATTTTAGAAAACTTCGAGGGCCTCCCTGTAAATTACCCAGGCACGCACGTGAGGCACGTGCCTAGGGACTAAAATGCAAATATATATTCTTCTGGGGTCTTCTCTGTAATTTACACAGACCCCATGTGCCTCGCACATGAGGCGCTTAGGCTCCGGCGGCGGCTCAGCTTCGGGACCACGTGGCATTAACTGGAGGTTCGGGGCGAGGATCGGTAGTACCCGAGCCTGCAGGCATGGAGTAGAGGCTCGGATGCCACACATCGTCGTCGTGACCGTCCGATCCTGGTGATCGGACGGTGCCTGTAACTTCATCCTCCTCCGCGGCTCACCGGAGGAGGCGGGGCTCCGACGAGGTCTATGGAGCTCCTCCGCTTGTCGCTGACACGCCTGATGGTCGGAGAAGCTAGCTGGGGGAGCCGCGAAGACGTTGGGGCTCCGGCGATGCTCCAAGGCTGATCGGAGCTGCGGGTCGAAGAAGCGTCGCCGGAGGAGAAGAGCTTGAAGATGCTCCGATGCCGCCTCCGGCCATTGAAGGTCCTACAAAGATTAGTATATCCGAGGTAAAGAGCAGGAGGTGCGTGAGTGGGATGGGGTGAACTGGTAGCCGATCGGAGGTGAAGCAGGCGGCGGCTCAGGTGGGTCCTCCGCCATAGAGACGGTGGCACTGGATCAGCAGTGGAGAGGTTCTGAGGAGGAGTAAGGTGAACGGCGAGGTTGTTTGATGGATGGTGAAAGTGCAGAGGTGATCGGACGGAGTTGAAGATGATCGTAGAAGGTGGGAAAATTCGGGAAAATGAGAAGAAAAAGTCTCCTCGCCGGAACAAGGAGTTGGCGGATGTAGCGGCCTGGGATTGAGCTCCGGTGGAGCTCGGGGCCTTCGCCTAGCGTGCGTGGCCGGGGCACGGAGCTTAGCGGTGGCTGGAACCACCTGGACACGGTGGAGCGCCGCCGTGGGTCAACACCCGGCCAACACTATCGTCGCCTCACAATTCCGCCCCTCCGCTGTCACCGGAGGGGCGGAGGAAGCTAGGTGAAGGCCCAAATTGGTGGACGAGCAGTGGTGGTAGCGGAGGATGGCTATTTAAAGGTGGAGGAGGTTTGCGGTTACGTGGGTAGGAGGGGGGTTTCGAGTGGGGGTTTAATGGCGATGGAGGTTATGGCTGTGCATGGTGGGTGATGCGCGAGAATGGCGGTAGATCGGGGAAGATGCTGGCGGCGTTATGACGAGGAAGGGAGGTCAGAGGATCCTTCCAAAAATGGAAGGGGGAAAGGACTCGCAAGGTGAAACCGCCGGGGGAGGGGGGTTACGGAGGAGGACGATGATGGTGAGCCGTTGGATCTTTCGATCCAACGGCTAGGATATGGGCGCGGGAGAAGGGCCAAGATCAGATCAATTATCTGATCAAACGGTGGCGATTGGAGGGGAGACGTGGAAGCTTGAGGGTCGTAGGATGAGAGATCGATCCAACGGCTGGAGAAGAGGCGCTAGGTAGCGGTGAGGATCTGAACTGGGGATGGATCCGAGGGCTGGTGTTGAGGCGTGATGGAGCGGCCGAGAAGAAAGGAAGGGGGGATCTAACGGCGTGGGGTAACTGGGTGACGTGGCAGTTGGAGGGCCGTTGGATGGGTGCTGGATCTAGTGGCTGAGGAATAGGCGGAAGCGGGTGGTCATGATTAGATCTGGGAGTCAGATCAATGGCTGAGGAGTGGAGCAGGGTGAAAGGCTCAGATGAAGATTGATCAGGAGTGATCCAACGGCCGAGAGTTGCGCCGGGTGGCGGGAAGGAGAGCGGGCCACGTGGGTGGCCCAGAGGGCGCCACGTGGCCCAATCAGAATAAATCAAATATAAAAACAAAAAAATAGAAAAGAAATAGTTAGAGGCCGAATTTGGAAAAAGTCAAAACATGAAAGTTGCTCGTCTCGATGAGATCTATAACTTTCAAGTTGGTCAAAAAGTCAAAAGAGGTCATTTGTACAAAAGCTTTTTTTGGGGGGTATTTCCAAGGGGATAAAAACACCAAGTTTGCGGTTTTGAGATATTTTTGTATTTTTTATCTTTTTAAGGGTCAGTGATTTATAGACAAGTTATCTACCTAATTTTTAGGGGTTTTTGAGTGATAAAATAGATACAGAAAAATAAGGGAAATAAAATACAATAAATTAATGGTAATTTATACACAATATGATACATGATAAAAATAGAGTATTAAAGGTGATTTTATTGGTTTATTTAAGACAGGGGTTTTAATAAGTACCTTTTAGCATGATGAATTCGAGATTCATCATACCCCTATACTTAAACCATGCTCGTCCTCGAGCATCTAAAGAATGAAGGAGTAGGATTAATTCCTGACAGTGCGCGTGAAATTTTTCAAGGCTTGATCTTTCGAAGACCCTTGACCTAAATGATCCTAAAATTCCAGGTTTATCCAAGCCTTCGTTAGAAGGAATCCAACTTCTCTGATTATCAGACTCTCTTTTTGTACATATAATGTAAGGATATGACATTTAGTGTACTGCATTTCATGAGAGCTGAGTCGATGCATCACTCAAAGTTCTAGTCCCAAAGACTCTCCTCTAGACCTAATCCTCAATATTAGGGAATAAGTCTATTCTTGCTTCAGTCAACCGTCTCTATAGTTTGTCAGACTTGAAAGTGTAGATGGACGGCCAGATGATGGAGGGACATGGGATTGTGTCTATTTTTCTCACCCTCACATTGGAACAAGGGACCTCTCGAGTGCCTTTTACTCACACATGTATATTATTACTTTGTTGATCAATGGGTCCGTCAAGAGAGTTTGGAGTCGTCTGCACTTGTTTTTCTGGGTTTACACCGGGGTGTGTCTTTTCTGAGTATCTAAGATACCTTCGACACCCAGACTTGTATCGCTTACGATGCAGGGTGCTTTTTGTGGTGTCAGCATGACTCCTTGGTCCTAATTAGCGCTTGGTCCAAGTGGACACTTTGAAAATGTTTGGGAGCGCTCGCCATTGGTGGAAGCTCATTTGGAATTTAACTTTGGATTTAGAGCTTTTCTTTGACATTTCATTTCTTTTGTTGGCTAGCTCCACTGCTTTTACCAAGAGATTGGCGCACACTGATCAACAAGTTCCTTTAAATTTCATCACACCCTGTCACTTTTAGGTAAATATCCAAGAGATAGCATATGAATCTTGTTCACATACTGGCTAGGGTTTTGCTGATACTCAGGTTTTCTGAAGCCTTCATTAACTTTATCCCATCCTCGAATATCATTAGATCGGGTCTAAACTTAAATCTATGGTCCTAGTTCCTCAAGTGATATCTCAACTCAGCTTATCAATTATACAGTTGTGGAAGTAACTGTGTTGATCATATTTTCTTGAAGGTAGAGATGAAGAGTGCAATATATAGCACTTAAATCTTTCAAACCAGAGGAGTATGGATATTTAAGTCATGAAAACCCTAATGACTAAGGCATGTTAACTCAGACTCTCAAGATCCTAGAGATCCAGTGTCCTCAAAATCGTCAAGCCTTGCGTGAGTGTGAATGTGTCAGGAATACACCAACTCCATGGGTTAGTGACTTTTTGTGTGATTTTTTTTTATCTTTTGCAAATTTTTATGGGTTTTAATTTTTTTAATTTTATTTCCTCGGAGAGACAATGACTGGCCCATGCTCAAATAAAAGTATACACTTTCAGCCAGTATGGGTGTAAGTATGGGCCGAGGCCCGTGTTACTTGAGGACGGGGCCGTATGCGATGTCCTCTAAACCACCCACTCTGCTAAGGGAGACCGAGGTTCCCTCACTGAAAATGCCTACTAAACCTAGTAGTCAGAATTAACCTCCAAGAAAGATTTTTAATTTTTCAAAATTTTTTTAAATACATGAATATTTACAAAATTTAATCCCTCAATTTTTAAATTTAACAAGTTTTTACTCAGTTCCCAAGGTTACCAAAAACCTAACCCGAAAAATAAAATTTTAAAAAGTTTTCAAAACGCGAGCTAAGGCTAAAGTAGTATACAATAATATACGGTATATCCCCCTATACTTAAAATTTGCTATGTCCTCATAGCACAAGTGCCATGAAGCCAAGGCTCGGTTCAAGTACAGGGTGATATAGGAGAACTGAGGAGGAGGGTCCCCCTATACTTAGGCCAAAATGGGCCTAAGCACAAGAAGACAGAACGAGGGAGGGATGAATAGGCAGGTCCCCCCTATACTTAGGCTACAAATAGCCGAAGTAAGGTCTGTGTTAGGGGGGATGTATATGGTACAAGGGTGAGGGGGAGGGGGTTCGTGAAGAATAGATACACACACACAGAGAGAGAGAGAGAGAGAGAATGCAATTTACAGGGAGGGTGGGGGTGAGTGTGTGCATGTGCAGTGTAGGGGTGTGTGTGTGAGGGGGGGGGGGGGGGTTTGTGTACAATATGCAAGACTGAAAATAAATATGCAGATGCAAGTTATCTATTTTTTCTTTTTTTTTCTTTCTTTCTTTTTTTTTACAAAATGCAATGCAATTTTGACTGCTAAAATCTCCCAAATCCTTCACAGGTTCTTTTGCGGCCTCTTCAGCGGAAGTTCCCGACTTCACGCCTCCATGAGGATCAAGCGTCCTCGATCACCATGGGCCCTGCCACAAAAGATAGACGTTAGAAAACCTGGAGACATTAAATCAGCAAATGATAAGCAAAGAAATGATGCATGAAATGAAAACCTGAAAATTTTTGAAATAAATAAAAAATCAAAATCCAAAAATTAAGCAAAGCTGTATCCCCGACAACGGCGCCATTTAATGGAAGCTCGAAATCCACCTCTTTAATAATGATGAATTGTAGTATAGGAGGCAGATTTCGGTCGTCAAAAATACCACAATCTTTGAATGCTGTGGAATATTTATACTTGGCAAGTGTACCAAGGTCGAACACAGGGACACGACTGCCCAATGTGTGTATTGAATTTTGATTCATGAAGCACAGAGTGATTTAATCTCAATTTCAGGTCCATATGCAATTTGTAAGGCAATGCAAAGCGACGCTATGCTGTATGCATTTTTTAGATAATTTTTATGCAAGTTAAGGAGATGATGCATGAACAAATATGCAAAAGAACAAGTATGCCAAATAAAAATCTACAATTATACCCTAAAATGAGAGCAACGCAATATAGAATGAAATTAGAGCCAATTTGAACACATCATTAAAAATCGGTCATCAAATCAATCAAGACAAGTAGAGCATGGTCCCATTTTTCAAATAAAAAATCACTTAAATTAAAACAGTGTCAAATGGAACAAGTAAGCATGCTAAAATGTAGAGGACAAAACAAGGATCAAAACGACACTAAAATCATGCAATTTGGACCTACGATGCTCAAGTTATGCTAAAAACAGTGCAAGGGCATAATTGTAATAAAAATGCATTAAAATAAAGGGATAAATATTGCATTTAGGTCCCTGGAGGGACCTAAATGCAAAAAGCAAAAACCGCCTGGGCCCAGTTGTAATTTGTCCATTTGCGCGCAGGGACCTATTTGCAATTTTAGAAAACTTCGAGGGCCTCCCTGTAAATTACCCAGGCGCACGTGAGGCACGTGCCTGGGGACTAAAATGCAAATATATATTCTTCCAGGGTCTTCTCTGTAATTTACCCAGACCCCACGTGCCTCCCACGTGAGGCGCCTAGGCTCGGGCGGCGGCTCAGCTTCGGGACCACGTGGCATTAACTGGAGGTTCGGGGCGAGGCTCGGTAGTACCCGAGCCTGCATGGAGTAGAGGCTCGGATGCCACGCGTCGTCGTTGTGACCGTCCGATCCTGGTGATCGGACGGTGCCTGTAACTTCATCCTCCTCCGCGGCTCACCAGAGGAGGCGGGGCTCCGGCGAGGTCTATGGAGCTCCTCCGCATGTCGTTGACACGCCTGATGGTCGGAGAAGCTAGCTGGGGGCGCCGCGAAGACGTTGGGGCTCCGGCGATGCTCCAAGGCTGATCGGAGCTGCGGGTCGAAGAAGCGTCGCAGGAGGAGAAGAGCTTGAAGATGCTCCGATGCCGCCTCTGGCCATTGAAGGTCCTGCAAAGATTAGTATAGCCGAGGCAAAGAGCAGGAGGTGCATGAGTGGGATGGGGTGAACTGGGAGCCGATCGGAGGTGAAGCAGGCGGCGGCTCAGGTGGGTCCTCTGCCATGAAGATGGTGGCACTGGATCGGCAGTGGAGAGGTTCTGAGGAGGAGTAAGGTGAACGGCGAGGTTGTTTGATGGATGGCGAAAGTGCAGAGGTGGTCAGACGGAGTTGAAGATGATCGTAGAAGGTGGGAAAATTTGGAAAAATGAGAAGAAAAAGTCTCCTCACCGGAGCAAGGAGTTGGCGGACATAGCGTCCTGGGATTGAGCTCCGGTGGAGCTCGGGGTCTTCGCCCAGCGTGCGCGGCCGGGGCACGGAGCTTAGTGGTGGCTGGAACCACCTGGACACTGCGGAGCGCCGCCGTGGGTCAACACCAGGCCAACACCATCGTCGCCTCACAATTCTGCCCCTCCGCTGTCACCGGAGGGGCGGAAGAAGCTAGGTGAAGGCCCAAATTGGTGGATGAGCAGTGGTGGTAGCTGAGGATGGCTATTTAAAGGTTGAGGAGGTTGACGGTTACGTGGGTAGGAGGGGGGTTTCGAGTGGGGGTTTAATGGCGATGGAGGTTATGGCTGTGCATGGTGGGTGATGCGCGAGAATGGCGGTAGATCGGGGAAGATGCTAGCGGCATTATGACGAGGAAGGGAGGTCAGAGGATCCTTCCAAAAATGGAAGGGGGGAAAGGACTCGCGAGGTGAAACCGCCGGGGGAGGGGGGTTACGGAGGAGGACGATGATGGTGAGCCGTTGGATCTTTCGATCCAACGGCTAGGATATGGGCGTGGGCGGAGGGCCAAGATCAGATTAATGATCTGATCAAACGGTGGTGATTGGAGGGGAGACGTGGAAGCTTGAGGGTCGTAGGATGAGAGATCGATCCAACAGCTGGAGATGAGGCGCTAGGTAGCGGTGAGGATCTGAACTGGGGATGGATCCGAGGGCTGGTGTTGAGGCGTGATGGAGCGGCCGAGATGAAAGGAAGGGGGATCTAACGGCGTGGGGGTAACTGGGTGACGTGGCAGTTGGAGGGTTGTTGGATGGGTGCTGGATAGAGTGGCTGAGGAATAGGTGGAAGCGGGTGGTCATGATTAGATTTGGGAGTCAGATCAACGGCTGAGGAGTGGAGCGGGGTGAACGGCTCAGATGAAGATGGATCAGGAGTGATCCAACGGCCGAGGGATGTGCCGGGTGTCGGGAAGGAGAGCGGGCCACGTGGGCGGCCCAAAGGGCGCCACGTGGCCCAATTAGAATAAATCAAATATAAAAACAAGAAAATAGAAAAGAAATAGTTAGAGGCCGAATTTGGAAAAAGTCAAAATATGAAAGTTGCTCGTCTCGATGAGATCTACAACTTTCATGTTGGTCAAAAAGCCAAAAGAGGTCATTTGTACAAAAGCTATTTTTGGGGGTATTTTCAAGGGGATAAAAACACCAAGTTTGCGGTTTTGAGATCTTTTTGTATTTTTTATCTTTTTAAGGGTCAGTGATTTATAGACAAGTTATCTACCTAATTTTTAGGGATTTTTGAGTGATAAAATAGATACAGAAAAATAAGGGAAATTAAATACAATAAATTAATGGTAATTTATACACAATATGATACATGATAAAAATAGAGTATTAAAGGTGATTTCATTGGTTTATTTAAGACATGGGTTTTAATAAGTGGCTTTTAGCATGATGAATTCGAGATTCATCAGTGCCTCCTCAAAGGTATATGGCTCACATGCATCTGTGAGCATCACGTACCTGGAAGTAGGGTAACAGGATGATGGCTGGCGTGTCCTCTCAGACCTCCTGACCTGAGGCTCTGCTGCATCTGCATGTGGATGAGGTTGCTCCCCCTGCCCTAGTCCCCTGAACCTGCATCAACGGGGTTTGCATCTGGCTCATGCTGCTCTAGCTGCCCATCCTCTCCACCTGTACCATGTACTGGAGAGGGATCTGTGTCCTCATCACTGTCATCATTTATGGAAAACTCATCTGTATCACCACTCTCAGTGGTGTCCTCAGCCAAAGTCTGATTCTCGTAGAAAATCACATCCCTTTGTCTGGTGATTGTCTTCTTCCTTGGATCCCAAAGACGGTATCCAAACTCCTGATCTCCATAACAAAGAAAAATACAAAGCACCACCTTGTCATCTAACTTCTCCCGCTGCTCCTTGGGTACCAATGCATATGCTTTGCATCCAAACACCCTCAAATGAGCATATGAGGGGTCCTTCCTTGTCCAAACACGCTCTGGAATCTTAAAGCCCAAAGGAACTGATGGAGATCTGTTGATCAAGTAACATGCGGTGCGAACCGCCTCAGCCCAAAAGGTCTTGGGCAAATTCGCTGTCTTCAGCATGCAACGAACTCTCTCAATAATGGTCATGTTCATCCTCTTAGCTAGACCATTGTGTTGGGGTGTACCTGGCTTTGTCCTCTCATGCCTGATGTCATACTCTGCACAATAGCCCTGAAAGCTATGGGAGGTGTACTCTCCCCCATTGTCTGTGCGTAGACACTTCTACAATTTTCCTGTCTCACGCTCAACCATAACATGGAATTTCTTGAAGCAATCAAACACTTGATCCTTCGACGTCAGCACAGACACCCACACCTTCCTGGATGTGTCATCAAGGAAGGTGACAAAATACATGTTGCCTCCCAAGGAGGCTTTGTCCATAGGACCACAAACGTCTAAGTGAACCAACTGTAGAAGGTACCCCTTCACCTTGGATCTGGCTTTGTATGGTGCACTCTTGCTCTTCCCAACCTCACATGCATCACAAGGAGACAAAGTGATGTCATTGTGGTAGGGGATCAACTCTCTCTTGCTAAGAAGCTGCAAGCAATTTTGGCTCATGTGCCCAAGTCGACGATGCCACAAATCTGATGTATCCGCCTCGCTAGCATGCAAACTGTCATCCATGACCTTCACTCTAGTCATGTAGAATGTGTGACACAAACTGCCTCTAGCCATGATGAGAGAACCCTTTCTAATCTTGCACTTGTTGTCTCCAAACTTTAGATGTTAGCCTTCACTATCTAGCTGTGAGCCAGATATAAAGCTAAGCCGCACATCAGGAACATGCCTCACATTCTGGAGTGTCATTGAGCACCCAACATCAGTCTGAATGGAGATGGTGCCCATGCCAATGATCTTAGAGTAACTTTCGTTACCCATCAAGACTCTTCCATAATCACCACTAGTGTAGGTGGTAAAGAACTCCCTGTGTAGAGTTACATGATAGGAGGTGGCCGTGTCAACGTCTCAGTCCAAGTCACTCCCTACATGCAAGCACTGATCCTGGATGGTGAGAATCACCTCATCTGCACTTTCATCTGCCACAACTGCAGCTACATTCCCATCTTTCTTTTTCTGATCTTTCTTGACTTCAGCTTGCTCTCTCAACCAAACCCTGCAATCTCTCTTCCAGTGACCGGGTTTCTGGCAATGATGACACTTTCCTCTGCCCTTGGACTTATCTCTAGATTTCTGCCTCTCCTGTGATGCTCCTCTGCTGCTGGACCTTCCTCTCCTCTCAACTGCATACACATGTGAAGAGGAGGATGCCTCTCCCGAAGAGCGACGTCTAATTTCCTCATTGAGGAGACTGCCCTTGATCATAACCATGGTCAACTTGTTGTCCTTCGCAGAGTTGCTCACGGTGACTACTAGAGTCTCCCAACTATCTAGCAATGAACCCAAATGGAAAAGTGCATGCAACTCATCATCAAGTGTCAAACTCGTGGATGTCAACTGATTGATAATGCTTTGGAAGTCATTCAGATGCTCCGCCACTTTGCATCCATCTTTGTACTTCAAGTTCACTAGCTTTCTAATCAAGAAAGCCTTATTTGTTGCGGTCTTCTGATCATAGAGTTCGAACAACTTGTCCCATAACTCCTTTGCATTCGTCTCCTCGACAACATGTTGGAACATGGACATGTCACACCACTTTCGAATGGGCCCAATGGCCTTTCGGTTCAACTTTATGCACTCACTTGCGGACATGTTTATCGGCTTGGCGCTCTCTCCTTCAACGGGATCGTGAAGATCCTTGCAATACAAGATGTCTTCCAACTTAACCTTCCAAATCTGCCAGTTGCTACTTGTGAGCTTAATCATAGTGTCGTCATCATCTTTGCCCATTTTGCTCAACCTGAGCTCTGATACCACTTGTTGGGGATATGGGGCACTCAACCCAGGAGTATTCCCTAAAATTGTCCTGCAGCAAAGATGGCACAACAAATATATGTTCTCCACACATGAACGCAATGGCAACAATGATAGCACAATCAATCACAAGCAAGCAACCACAAGAGATAAGGATTTTTACATGAAAACCCTTACTCGATGTGAGTAAGGGAAAACCACCGGGCAAGACCGGCAACCAACCACTACAGTCAAAATGAGCCAAATGTTCTTCCCGGTTTTGTTGCCCACAAAACCGAGGTACAAGCCAAAAACACAATAGGTAGTTCTTCTACTAGTAGCTAACTACCCTAGGTATCTAAAATACCAAACAACATGCTAAAATCTTAAGAAGATGAGTGGTTCCCCTTGTGGGCTCCCAGATGGAGTCCCAAAGTCGATGCTTGGCTCCTTGAGGACGTTCCCAACGACCTCACGTTGCTCCCACTCGAGCTCGCCCAAGCAATGCTCTCCAAGCCTAAGACCACAGCCCTAGCCACTGCTCCTCTCGATCCTGGTTGCTCCTGATCTCTCCCTCGCGCTCGAGCTCTTTCTCACGCGTGAGGAGGACGAAGAGGGTCCAAAACCCGTGCCGCTGCTCTTGGTTTTTGGCTGGAAAAGGGGGCGTTCTGTTCGCTGGAAAAAAAGGAACGAATGGGGCGAGCTCCCCTGCGCATAAATGCCCTGGAATTGAAATGGGGATAGCCGATTGAGGGCCTCTCCACTTGCTGGAAATATTTCAAAGATACCCCTGCTAAGGGGTCAAATTACAAGCCCCCCAAGTTGACGCTGGAATTGCAAATAGCCCAACATGACTTGAGCACCTAGACATTGAGGCGGAGCACGATGACAGACAAGATGCACCCCAAGTGGTTTGTAGCCTACTGATTTTGTGGGCAGAGCTCGATCTACCTTGGCCGAGATTGGAGACACCCCCGGAGCTCCTCCCAGGTCGATTATTTGAATGTGGATGACTAAAACACTATCTACTTTTTTTACCTATTGAAACATACGAATAATATAATCACCAAGGCAACCTAGTTATCAGCATAAACGTAACATTTATTTTTCGAGTAGAATAGTAGTTATATCGAAATATCAGTTGTATATATTAAAATTTCTACCACTGAAACAACCAAGTCATCCGCTGTTTTTAGATCTGTTGCCCTCTATAGCTGCTGACTTTCTGAAACGTGCTGGCCTTTTCAGTTAATGGGATAATTAATCCATATTAATTTTAATTAATATGCTTGATTTGTGGTATGCATGATCAACAATATCAACAACTGGTTCTAGTTTGAGAAAAGCCATCAACTTTCAGTGGTTGACAAAATTTCATTCATGACCAATTCAAATCGTCTAGATGTACACTTGTTGGATTTCGAACTCACGACTAATATTTACTAAATTCCATTTCTCTCTATTCTTCCCTTATTGTTCCAATCCCTAAATTACCTTCGGAAGATAACGACTTGGACTTATTTTGAGATAGGATCTAAAATTGGGGACCTCAAACGTGTTTGTCCCAATGAGATTAGTCTCTGCATTTATTTAGTTTTTTGGGCCTTGAACTTACCCTCGATCATTTTGGTAGTTTTCATTGAATACAACTGAACTTAAAAATGTACAGTTGTCGGTATAAGTTATCCACAACAAGGAGTACTAAATGGGTTTGGCGGACAAATCTTAATATTTTTTGACTGATAACTTCCTCTGCTTTTGTGATCATATATTTTTAATTTTAATATTAAAAGAAAAATAAGAAAATAGCACATACAAGAGGTTAAAGTCTGCGGATATAATTGAAAATAAGTGTTATATCGCATTGCAATTTGGACTACTTTTCAATTCAACTCCCCCGAAGTTGTTATTAAAGAAGGACGTCAGAGTTTGCAAACGGGGGACAATATTGTTCGCCAATCTAAATACAAACATTGAAACCATGGCTATGATAAGGTTGTTCCTCCCCCACATGGCAACAACTCTTCCAACTCTTGCCATCATGTTCATCATCCTTGGAACTTCTTCTTCAGCATCAGGTACTGCAAATAATCTACTAACTCTTGTAAAAATTACATGTACATTTCTTACTTCCGTTAACAGAAAGAATAGAATTTCTCGTTTGTAACCGATAAAGTTATGTTGTGACTAGTATAAGATCAAAGGTGATGTTTTTTTTGTGAAATCATCGTTTCTTTGATGTTACAAATTAGTAGTGTACTTTTCGTTGAAGTTGATAAGTTTTATAGGGTATAGGGATCTTTTGGGAATGTTTATGAATTGGTTTTGCAATTCAAAAAGGACTAGCGGCGCAGCTTGTTGTCCGTTTGTCTCCTATTTCAATGTAACCTCGTAATGTATTAATAATAAGTTCCAGACCAACAATGTTCATTTCGTCTGCGTGTTTTTGTTGTCGTCAACGTTTTCTGTTCAATTCGAGCATCCAGGCTCCAGTGCCAAAGTCTTTGTGAGCAAAGGTAGATAGATGCCCGGACCAATTTTCTCGATAGCGGTCCGCGGATTATCCTCCTATATCTTAATTTTGACGTCAAAGAGTAACTTTTAACTCATATTCCAATGATGCAGAATTCTGGTACATAGACTGCGGAAACAGCGAGAACTTCACCGGCGATCACAACATCTCGTGGTACGGAGATGGAAACTTCGTCAGATCGGGGGAGAGTTATAAGATAAAGGACGGCAAATATAGTGCCAACACATTGGAGACGCTGAGAGCGTTCCCCAAGTACAAGAAGAACTGCTACACCATCCCCATAGGGAAAGATAGGAAAATCGAGGTCGTTGGCACGCACTACTACGGCAACTATGACGGAAAATCCAAACCCCCAACCTTTAAGATCTTGCTGGACTCCAATGATTGCCTGACGGTGATAATGGCCGATTGGAATGACGGTATAGAATACCGTATGATCTCCTGGACGACGAGCAACAACACCAACATCTGCCTGGGGAGGTTGTACGACGATCAGGATCCCTTCATATCGGAGCTCAGGATCAGCGTGTTGGATCCTGAAATGTACTCGGCTGTTAACTCCAGCTTCTTCTTGGGCCTTCCCCACAGATTGGCCCTCGGTGCCAACGCATCCATCGGGTAAAAGAAGAACGCTAGTTAACATTATACTCAAAATGGTAACACTGTGCGTTTAAGGAAATACTGGATACATTTATATTTCAACGAAGAATAACCCACGAAATTCAAATCTCATAGCGTGGAAAAATAGGCATATCGAATTGATAGTAATGTATTTGCTTAAAATCTAAGATTCATATTACTTTTACGAAGCTATTACAATTTTATGGAGTAAAGCTATTTTCAGAAGGAAAGGATTTTTTGAAATAAAAATTCGATCTCTAATGCAGGAAACTAAAATACAAATTGATTACTGCAGTGCGACAAAAGCTGCACAATTGTTTTCCTTCAACAAATGTTTTGTGACCAAAATTTACATTAGAGTATGAACCATCCATTAAAAAGTCCGACATTCTCTTTTTAATTAATGAAACCTAATTCGTAATTTCAATTCATATTTCAGCAATCCAACCCTATAGATGTCCTCAAATATTGTGTACTAAAAGTGGTACGTAAATCTTCGTTATTACATTTACATCCTTTTCTTTGATGCACAATAATATATTTATATTAGTTATTCTATTTTCATTTTTTTCCTTTTCACTTTCAGATAGACGCTTTCTTATGTTTGTTTTGATTTACACATGTGGAACCTTTCGCAGTTATCCAGATGACCATTATGATCGTTACTGGAGACCTACAGAAGAATCTGGTTTTACTATATCGGAATACGCAATCTTGAAAAGTAACGTGTCGACTGTCAACACAAGTAAAAGCATCGATGACCCTCCGGCGAAGATGTTCAACAACGCGGTGACTTCTCTCGGAACATCGAAGAACCTCAGCTTCCACAACCTCTTTCCTCCCTTCCGATCCCAAGTTGATCTACTTGAACATGTACTTCAGCGAGATATCGAAGCTTAACGGTCCCAATCAGAGGAGGTCATTCCATATTTACAAGGACAACGATCTCATATCAGATGCAATTATGCCTTCTGTTGGAGAAGTTCTGGAATTTACCAGTGCCAACCTGCAAGCTTCTCAAAACACAAGTTTCACTCTAGTGCCCTCGAATGACTCCACACTCCCCCCCATTATCAGTGGATTTGAAGTACTGCAGGTTGCCGAGGTTTCGCTTGCATCCACCATTTACAAAGACTGTAAGTACGTGTATTCTACAATTATAATTAGGATGCATTATTCAGTTTCTACAAAATATTATTATTATCTGGTGCGCACCACCTCAGTGAAGGCAGTATCGAGATTGCAAGGCTGGTTCACGGTTCTCCAGAATTGGACAGGCGATCCGTGCCTCCCATCGGACTACAGCTGGGAATGGGTTGGTTGCAACCCCGACGACTCTCCCGCATCACATCCCTGTAACGATTCTTCCTTAGCTGAACTAATATATCAATCATATCACTGGTGACTAGTATTGTCACATAAAATTTGATACACTCTGTTTATACCTCGCAGATCACTCGGTGGCTACAGCCTTGAAGGAAGTCTTCCTGATTTCAGTGAACTTGATGCTCTGGAAACTATGTGAGTTTCAGCAATAACAAGCATATAAATATAGTATGTGCTTCAAATCAAAATATATCTAACAGGTACATATATCATATTGATTTGTAGTGATCTGCATAACAACAGTCTCAATGGAAGCATCCCAGAATTTCTAGCCACATTGCCAAACCTCCGAAAATTGTGAGTCCTATGATACTTATATCTGAACATACATTAACTCGTGACCCATCTTAGATTTGATATCATCAGCGAAGGTATCAAGTATATATTGTTTCGTAGGAACTTGGCATATAACAACTTTAGTAGCATACCACCTTCCCTCTCCAACAATAAGAGAATAATATTGAAGTGAGTATATCACGAAAGCTTCCTTCTGTCTTCTAGATTTCGTCTCCTATTTATATTCTATTATATTTTTTTTCGGTTGTTATTTCAGTATTAAAGGAAATCCACTGATAGATCCTACACCCGCACCATCACCGAAGGATCCAACTGGGACTTCGGAAGGAAACGGGGTCAATACCTTGTCCGGTTCGGCTCCTCTTATATACATGCTGATGTCGATGACTGTAGCGTGGGCATACGTTTAAAAGTTTATATTTGCACAAATGCCACACAAATAAATTATATGACGATGTAAGATCTCATTGTCTATACAACGGCTCTAATTATGATGTATCTATGTCCGGATGGTGTCTCTGCAACAAACTACATTACCAGTTATGTGTGGGGGTTCTGCAAGAGACTGTTAATCTCTTTCTTCGACTTCGCTTTTTGTTTCTTAAAAGATGAATGATCTTTATATAGATACCCTCTATTTACACACAGCATTATACAAATATCATAATCAAGCAGCAGATTGTTACTATAATGTCGAAATGCTTTGAGATTTTTGCTTGTCAATTCGTAAGATGATTTCGTATATATGGAGGACATGGCTAGGTCGTTCCCGGAGAGCTCGAAGAAAGAGGTCTCTTCATTGGCTAGTTGAGATCTCTCTCCTCTCCATAATCAAAGGCTACAGATGCTATGTGAGATCTAACTCTATGAGGATCAACATTCCCTGCACTCTTCCAATTAAGGTATCATCATGTTTATGTTTGCAATACTTGCTACATCTCGTCGATTGCTGCCTAGGTTTTCAAGGACACCGAAGCAAAAGCAGCAAAGACGGGGAAAGAAGAATACAGAATCTTTCCTTCACATTCCACCTCTTTTATCTGCTTCGACTACAACATATCTCCTCGGGTATGCTTTAATAAAAAGAAGATAACACAGTTCTAAAAGAAATCGTAATCAATCCTTGTCGTCCCTCACTGTGAAATAAAATGAAGAAAGCTTGATAAGAAAAATAAGATGTATACCAAAGTGGTGCAATTGGTACTCCGCCACTTTGAAGACTGACCTTATCCATAAGTTATATTTTAATTTATATTCTCTTTTTAAATTCGAAGATGGTCTTCGCACCCACTTATTTCTCCTCTATATAATATTAATAAAGGAGGGGTACCCTTATCTATAAGTCACATAGCTTTTCTCATTTCTGATATTACTAAATATTTATATTACCGGAAAGCACTGGATCGTCAAGACATTAACATTAAACAACCATCGAGTTAGATGTTTCTTGTGTTGGATCACTCGCTTGCGCGTAATTGGATGTGGAATCTTCCATGAGCGTTTTGATTATTCGAACACTTTATATAAATGTCTATCCTTCTCATACAACTGCAGGTCCTTCTCTTACAACTGCAGGTCACTCGCCCTTGGATATTTATAATGCCTACCAAAAATATGTTCTCTGCCATACATTTTGCATATTGTTGGATGGAGTGATGTCTCTTTTACGTCGTATTCTTGAGAAGGGATTTGTAAAACATAAATCACTACGGAAAAAACAATGCGAATAGAAATCAGATTATCATATAATTTAACGTGACTGTCTTACATCGTTCAAATAAAATCCAAATACAATCGATCATATGCATTGACGAACTATTAGTTTTTACAGAGAATGTGGGAAATATTGCTGTATTTTTCATACATTACACATGAATTGCCGTATTTTTCATAATTACACATACAGTTCACTACTTCTTATATAGTGTTCAACCGTCCGGAATCCGAGGAACTATCTTGTGGTCCACACAAGGCTAGACAACTAAATCGCTATCGTGAAAGCCCAAAGATCTCGAGTGACTGAGCAACAATGAACCCACAAACAAAATAAATCAAGCAATCAGAGCAAATGATGTGGATCAAAATTTATTATAACTCAAAATAAATGTTTATAGTGGACAAGTAGTATGGCTGTTGAACAAAAGAGGCACGTGACATAGCATGTATTATTTAAGTGAATAAATTAAGCAAATGTATACGAGTATGCACAAAATCACTCAATGTGCATGAGGGTTTAATTAAATAAAATAATATCTTCTTCTTTTTTATTAATTAATTTTAAATATATATACTTTTTTATTTTATTGCATAACTAATACCTCTATATATATGGATATATATGTATAAAGGAATAATAAGAATGTGGAATATAAATACTAAATAGTATAATATATATAATAAATATGCAAAAATTAGAAAATAATCCAAGAGAACTTCCCTTTTTATTTTTTAAAGGTTTTAAAATAATTATAAGATATTTATAATAACTAATAATTGTATATAATGGTATATAGATATATATAGGCTATATCGGGTATACTATATATAAATATAGATTAAAATATCCAAAAAAGAGCCAAATGAAATCCTTTTATATTTTTCAAATATTTTCATTTTTTATGTATTCATGGGTAAGTTTTGCGATTTTTTGTATTTTTAGAAAAAATCTGAAATATAGCAAGACATGGATTGCATTAATAGGGTCGACTTGATTTGAAATTTAAAATAAGAAATGATCATGAAATATCTAAAAAAATTAGTATGTCGATAATAATATATAAAAAAATATGGATTAAAAACTAATAATTTTATATTTTCCAAAAAATATTTTGAAATTTTTTAGGGATTGCTATTTGTTTTAGGTTTCTTTAATATTTTTTGTGATTTTTGGTTTATAGATATAAAATAGAATAATAAACAAAAGGTAATACTTTTAGAATTTTTTAAAATAGTCTTGTATTTTGTATTTTTAAGTCAAATAGAGAGTAAAATATCTCTAGCTTATTTTAAATAAATATTATATGCATGAAAAATGGCAAATAAAAAATATAAAGTGCATCAAAAGCCAATCACACACATACGCCTATTTTTTAGAATTTTTAGAGCGCAAGAGCTAATTTAAATAACAAGAAATGCATAGATGAAATTAAATCAAGCTATTAGGTATGTTTTTGCAAATAAAATAAACCATAGGGTCTCACGTGCAGATTATTTAAAAAGCTTAACACTACAACTTGATTTTTATAGATTAAAAGGCAAATACAAAAATCGAGGGTTTCTCTTTGAAAAATGTCCCCTCACGTGAGGGTCCACAGGAGGTGACCTGGTGATAACCTGCTGAATGAGCATATTAATTCGTACTCGTTGTAGTGGGACACTTAGCAAATTATGCAGAACTGAGAGTAGGATCTCCGCGACGAGTGGCACGGCTTTACTTTATATCTCGGGAAAGTCCGAGGTCGAACACAAGGGCACGACGGATTATGATTTTTTAATTAATGTTCAACAATGGTGATCAAGCTACTATGAGAGGCTATCTAGGCTAAGCTAGGTCACAATGCACAGCAACATGGATAAATCATATTTTTGGTGATTTTTAATGTAAGTTAGGTTTATGAAACAAAATAATGATGATAATGCAAAATCACAATTGGACCTAGGTAACTAGGGGTTTTAACTCAATTAAGCTCTTGAATTCATTAATCACTAAGATGCTCTATAACCCTAAATCCAAAATTTTCAAGATCTTCAATTTATTTCAATGTCTAGATTGTCAATGCATCACAATTCTATCAAATTAATCTCCCTAAGGTTCATATAATCAGGAATTAATAAAGAGAAAATTTCCAATTCAAGTTCCTGGTTATTTAATAAATTAACAATTATATCATGGAGAAAGATGATGCATTTAATCTATTTATCAAACTAAATCAATTAAGAACTCTACATAACCTAGGTTACAAATAGTATCTAATTAGTCCACGCTAAAGAGCATTAAATCAGTGTTAAAACAAGATCAATTTCACATAATTTGGATAAAGGATGCTCAAGATATTGACAATTCAATCCAGGGGCCTAAATGAAAGAAAGCATAAACTTTTTAATTCAAATAGGTCCAAAAATGGACTAAATAACAATAAACAAAATCCAACAAGACTAGAGTGTAATTTTCACACTACACTAAAGGGTGGAAATGCAATATAAAAAAGGCACTGGGCTTATCTTGATATTTTCCCAAGCAGCATGCTCTACTCATGCGCGTGTAGGTTCAAATTGCGATTTCTAAAAATAAGAGGGGTTATGGTGCAAAATTTCCCCGTCATGTGGATCACGTCACGTGAGGTAGTGGAGGCTAGGAGTGAGGCTTGTGATGAGGCTTGGCGCTACATGGCATGATGGCGAGGCTCAGAGAAGGTGTGGCGTCCCCAAGGCTATGGAGAAGCGGTGCCTCAAGCGAGGGGTTCAGGGATAATCATGACCGTTGGATCATATCAAAATGATCTGATCGGACAACCACTACTACTCGAGTTCTTACCTCTGCACCGCAGGTAGTGGTGCTTTGGGGGAGGTCCGGTGTGCGTTGCAAAGCTCCTCCTTGCTCCCCGCAGGTGCCTGAAGGTCCAAACACTTCCGCGAGAGGCCCGAGAAGATGTTGAAAGTGGAAGGGAGCTCCTTCGTGCTCTGAAGTTGCTGATCGAAGGTGGTTCATTGGAGGAGGAGACAATGACGAAGGAGCTCGAAGTCTAGCTAATCATGTCGATTATTGTACATTTATAGTTCAGCTCATAGTCGAAGCAAAGAGGATTCGAATGGGGTGGTCGTGAGGCAGAGAGAGGGCTTGTCGTAGGGTGGAGGAGAAGATCTAAGAGTGGGTTCAAGCCTGTGCAAAGCTGGAGGCAGAGCGACGTGGTCATGGCGGTGGAGAAGCGATGAGGGGAAGAGAGTGTATGCACAAGGGTGTCGGAAGTGAGGGGGAGTTGGTGCGGTGGTCGGAATATGGTGGAGGTGACTGTGTGTGCGATAAGAACTAATAGGAAAAAGAGGAAAAGGAAAGAACGAAGAAGAAAGGATCTTACCTAAGGAAAAACATGTTGGACAGAGACGAACTGGAGAAGTGGAGGACATGCCTCGAAGGTGGAACTGGAGACTCTGGTCATCGTTGGAAGGTCCGGAGGATAAATGACCTCAGCTCGAGCAGATTTTGCAGTTGCAAGTTGCCTGCAAGGATAAGGATCTCGCCGGCATTGATTGCTCATTCTTCGCGATCTCTCTCTCACTCTCCCTGTCACGAAGGTGGAGGCGATGCTCAGAGCTCACACGCATTAAGGAGTATGCATGTGAATGAGGGTGGATGAGCTATATATAAGGAGGAGGATCATGAGGTGAAAGTGGTGGACAAAATGGTTTCGAGGGGTTGTGGTTGACCGAGGATGAGGAGAGAGGGGAGGACAGATGTCAGGCAAAGACAGAGGGAGTTAGAGGTGAAGGATATGGTTAGATCCTTAAGCGCATCACGGAAGTGTGAGGATCACATCTTATGCAATCGAGAGAGACTAGTCACACTAGTTGCTCGAGGTAGCATAATTTAAAAAAATTTAAAGTGATGAAACCATATTATCCGAGAACACTTCTCGGATCATTTCATCTAAACCACAAACAAGTATTAGGTTTACCTCTTGAAGCGTGGTTGCGATCGAGTCTCTAAATGAAGAGACCTCTTGTCTCAAATCCGATCCAACGGAGGAGACACTTGCGAATGTGTTGATGAGACGTATGCTCCTCGCAATCCATGTTGATGATCAAAGCCACAAATCTCCTTATCTCGTCACACGAGATCCAACATCTTCTTTACGAGCGAGGTTCTCCAAAGGAGATGGAGATCCATGAGTAGATGATCCGGTAACATAACAATGATGCTATGGCGATGGCGACTCTCTCTAGGGTTGGTAACATAACAATGTGGACGGCCATAATGAGAGAGAGGGCGAGAGACTTGGTGTGTAGAGCTAGAGAGAGAGGGAGAGAGCATTTATTCGATTGTCCTTTGAAGAGCAAGGGGTGACTCTTCTTATATAGTATTTTGGGATCCATGGATCTCAATCCATGGACAAAACAAAACCAATAATTGAGATTGATTTGTGTTCCTTTCAATGGCCGTGATTTTGTTGTAAAAACACAACAACAATTAATTTGATTAAATTAAATATATATTTAATAATCAATATAAATTGATTTCAAATCAAATCAATTATCTTGGAGATAATTGGAAGGAGATAATCATCTACCAAGCAAGGGGGGAGGGCCACCCAATCCCATTGGGACTTGGTGGTTGTCCACCACTTTTGTGGATGGCAATCTTTTCCAACGAGATTACATTATCTCATTCCAACATTATCTCACAATAATAATTCTCAGGTATATTGAGAACATTGCAATCATGCCATTGAAAATTTGTGAATCATATTCACAACCCAAAAATAAAATATAAGTTATATTTTCAATTAATCATTCAATGTGAATCCAATTCACATTAATAATTAATCAACAAATATAAAATCACAATAGGCTCCCTCTCTAATATATTATAAATCACAGTTATAATATATCTAATTAATATGGATAGTGCTATCCACATTATTCATATGTGTGATAATTAAATCACATTAAATCATATTGGATCTCTATTCTCTTATGCCCAAATAATATGAATCACATTCATATCATTCACATCCTTTTATAATTAAATCACATTTAATTATCTCAGATAATTCTTCTTATAATATGAATCAAATACATATTATTCATGATATATAATCATATTTAACTATCTATTTTCTCAATGCTCGGATACATATATCAACAATGGAATTATTCTTGAACTCTTTCAAGAACAATGTGCTTTCTCCGCAGGTACTTGGAGATAAGGACTGGTGATTGTATTGTTCCATGTTTAGTGACTTGGATATTTAGATCACATCTCAAATCTAGATCTTGTAGACCTCTCATAGATGCTTGATTAAATCAAGACTGTTTATCTAATCTTCTCATTGCATTTGAATCATATTCAGATCAATGTCCAATATTTGAACCAAGATCATATCACTTTTCTACTGAGAGGAGTTACTAAAATCTAGACATGTTTCATCACTCCCTCGGAATGGAAGCGTCATGGTTATACAATCTTTATGATCACATCACCCTCATGTATTCTAATACATGTACATCCTGCATATTGGAGGACCTAGAATAAACCTGAAGTTTTAGATCTCTTTTTGACTGTCTACTTCATGGTTTTATCCTAAAGTTTATCATTTGTCTATTGAGAGTTGGTGATGAATCTACATTTCATCATCTTTATTCTATCATTTTGGCCTTAAAAACCCTAGTAAATGCGTGTAAATATGCGTAATTCATGCATTTTAGCATCTATGTATATATGTGTAAATATTGTATAAAATACAGTTTTTAAAGCCAAAATTATAGAATAAAGAAAAGAAAAGAAAAAGAATAAACTATTGTAAATATTTTATGACCCGAAACCCCGAGACCTAGGCATCTTGATGAATAGGTCCGACAAGGAATAAAGTAGGGGGAGATAAGGGCCAAAATACAATAAAAATACCTATAGTTTTCATTCATTCTTTATTCATTTTGGGACCTATTTTTGGTTCCACTTTTTATACATCAAATAAATAAACTTTGTACATGAAAGTTGTAGATAATAAAATAAAGAAAAATACAAAATTGATTTCACAGAAAAATAATGTGCAGATAAAAAGTTATGGTCTGAATAAAAATCCAGAATCCCAACTTCCCAGACCCGTATCTCACAACTGAAAACTCCAAATGCCGCATACTCACCTTTAATTGTATATAGAAGAAAATAAGCTATTTAATGGCGGTGGTTTCGCATTTGGCGGAGCTACGGTTTGAAAGTTGAGTTTTGGACCCCCGTTGTATAGCTATACTGATTAAAATATTCAATTTATTATTTATTCATTATTTTTATATTTTTATATTTTTATAATGTTGTAAATATTACTTATAATAATTATGTGCATTAAAATCAGAATAAAAATGCAAAGAAAAATAAAAATAAATATGAACATATATTCAATACATAGATACATTACTGATACACATACCTATACATTATACCTTTATATTTTATTAAATATACAAAACATATCAGAAAAATAAAATAAAAATATATTTATGTCTATAAAAATATTTTTTAATTTTATAAAATAAGAAATAAAAATAATAAAATTAAAATACCTAAATAAAAATAGAATACTTAAATATATAAATATATATACTATAAAGGGTATAAATGCAAACTTGTAAAAATATACTTCATAAAAATAATTAAAAATCACAATAAAATAATTTATAAAATTACAAATACTTTTTATTTAGTAACCTAAAATTAATAAAATTGTTTACTATTTTAAAATGAATTTCTAAATAATTTTTTCAGGCTTTTTCCTGGTTGGTCCACGTGGACCAACCAGGGGGGCTGGAGAGTTGACCCGCGGTCAACTCTCTGACCCCAGCCTGGACAGTGTCAGAATGTGTGTTTTCTTGATTTTCGCGGATTTTTGGAGACCACACCTTTCACCGAATCGAATCGATGTCTTCACGAGAGTTGATCACCTATGATTCCTCTAGCTCGCCCTAGGATTTTTTCGGGGAGAGCATCACTGCTCTTCCCGTTGCGCCTCGATTTGCGGAGCCTCTCCACCATTGTTTCAAAAACCCCCCAAAAGCCCCATTCGAATTTTGAACCCTTTTGACCCCTCGATTCGACTCCTAGATGCTGGGCTCTGGACGGGAAGCGTGACAGGCTTCCTCCAGCCCTTTCGCGGAGCCCAGTCGAGGGCGGCGGAGGAGCTTCCATCACCTCCGGCCACGCTTGGCCGTCGAGGTCTTTCTCCTGGTGTTTCACGACCAGTTGAGTCGTCTCTCTTTGTTTTTCTTTGTCATGTAGAGTAGCTGTATCGCTTTCTTTCATTTTCACGCTTTATTTGCTCGATTGAAGCTCGTTCAACCACCCGTCATCTTCCTCGCCGGAGCTTGCTCCGGCGAGCGTCCACTTCCGCTCCATACATCATAATACCAGACGTTTACGCCCTGGGGAACCTCTACTGTTGCCGTGCATTCCTTTTTGCAGGTCCCCAGGCGCAAGAGACCCCCTCGTGGGGTCGATTTTTGCTGCAGTCGCGCTCCTGAAGCAGCCACCGTACCTCCACGTCGCGGCGGACATCCGATTTCTTCTAACCCCTTTTGCGCCCGCCGCCCTTCAGGGGATTGCTCCAGGAGCTTCCTGGTCCGTTCTGGACCGTGGTCGGAGGTCGGAAGAGCCCAGGGAGCCCGCTTCAAACTCGCCACTCGAGTTTCTTCAGCCGTTCTTCCACCTTCGCCGCGCCCGTCGATCCGCTGGGTGTTCTTCGTGGGATACAGCATTCGTCGGATCTCGGGCCACATCAGCCGTTGATCGCCCCCCATCCAATCTAATCCTAGCCATTCAGCCGAAGGGGCATCGTGGCATAGGCGCGTGACACGTGGCATAAGTAAAGCCAATCTGACCGCTCGTCCGCGCCAAGGTCTGGGATTTTTGCATGTTATACCCGACCGTTTTTGCAATTTGAATTTAGTTCTCAATCTTTCTTCTGCTGTATTGAAATTTGTGTGATATTTATAGTTAGGACCCTAGGATTGCTTGTATTTTCGAACAGACCCTTCCCAGGTGCATGTGCTCACACACGTGCCTCCTGGAGATTTTGTAGGCACAACCCCGTATCTGTTGCTATTACTATTTCGCCCAGTATATATTTTATTGAGTCTAATGTTTTTTTTGGAAAATTGCGGTCTAACCCTCAGAGTTTTCGTTTATTGCAATTCTATCCTCCCCAGGCGCGTGCAACGCACGTGCGTGGGGGTCTTTTACATTAAAACCCTTGGGGCTTTCCTGATTGATACTCAGTACGCTAACTTGTTGTATGCGTTGGAAAACTTTTGCGAAATTTTACATTTTGTGCCCTTGAGCTTCTCACATATTACATAAATACCCCTGGCAGTGTGCTTTTTCTCTTTGCTTCTTGTATTTTACGCACGCATCTACAAAACCCCAAAAAATCCCCAAAAATCAGTTTAAGTCTCTGTTGCATCATAGATTCACGGCCTATTTTTATTTTTCATAATCATTGCATTTTTATATTTATTAAAATCAAAAACATCTATTTTCAGCACTGACTAGCTTAAAAAATCCATAAAAAATATAAAAACATTCCAGAAAAATCCCAAAAAATATATTTTGTTCCCTTTAGTGTGTTTTAACTCCAGACCAAAAATCATTAAAAAAATACAAAACCAAACTCCTAAAAATTGCAAAACTCTAAAAACCTTCATAAAAATTTATAAAATTCATAAAAAAATCCAAAAATAGCGTTTTCTTTTCCTGAATTTTCTTTGTTTGATTATCTTTAAGTGAAAATTAAAGTGGAGAATTTTTGCTACTAATTATTATTTTATTTCTCCATTTTAGTTTCAACCTTGCATTTTATTCACTGTTTTGCTTTATTTTGCTAATTAAAAATACCAAAAACATTCTAAAAATTACCCAAAAATCACAAAAACAGTAAAAAAGTATAAAAAGACCAAAAAGACCTTATTTGCTATTTTTTGAGTATTTTTATCTATTTTTATAAATACTCTAGCTTGCCTTTTATTACATTGTCATTATTTTTCAATATTGAAAAAGAATATAAAAAAATATAAAATATAAAATTATAAAAATCAGAAAATTAAAAATCAAAATACAAAAATATAAAATTAAAAATTAAATAAAAAAATATAAAATTAAAAACCCACAAAAATTAGCACAAATAGGCACTTGATCACTTTCACACATTTTTGAGCATTCGTGCCCCGATCTACCTGTCTGCTCCCTGTGTTCGACCTCTACAATACTTGCACTATACACATCTTGTTGTAGAGTTATAATAAATTTTAACTCCGCACATTTACATTGATTGCTTGATTTATTTGTTGTGGGTTAATTGTTGATTAATTCGGGTTTCATGAGCGGTCGCTCAGCGACACTGTAGTCCCGCCTTGTGTGGACTATTTTGACCCTCGCAAAATCTGAGTTTTCAAATGGCGCTGTTGCCGGGGAGCAACAGCGCTTAGTTCGGGTCTTGTTTGTGTTTGTGATTTATTGTCTATTTCGCGGCTTTTATTTTTCGCTATTTTATTTTCTTTATTTTTGATATATCTGTTGAGCTGTCTAACCCCCTCTCTTGTTGACTTTGTGCGAGGAACTGCGGATCGAGGGAGGCGCTCCACCCTAGGCGCCTACGCACCCACGTGAAGCCGGCATCTGCCAGCCGAGCACTGAGGAGACGAAGAGGAAATTTTGAAGACCGAACTCCACTTTAGTCGTAGCATTTATTTCCTGCATTTATTTTTGTAATTTAAGTGAGAGAGCGACCTATATTTGTAATAATACAGGTACTCGGACATTCTGGACTCGTGAGCCTAATTTCCAAGTGATTGTTCACTTGGGGGCTCACCGCGGCTTTTTACGGTTTTCTTCGCATTTTTTATTTTGTTTTGTTTTCCGATTTTATTTCTTTTGTGTGATTGAGCCCTTAGTTTTAGGATTGCTTGCGTAGAATTAGGTCCAAACATCTTAATCAACATTGCATGTACCTATAGTCGCGTTTGGACTTAGTCAAATTTAAACAGTTGATCATCACCTTCAATCCGTCGCGCCGCGAGCTCTCCCCGCAAAGCGCTTTCTCCTACCCTCAATTTGTTGAGAAGAGGAGGGTTGAGCCTAGACCGGACTCTAGGGTTGAGGATTGGCGGTCAACTTGTGGTGCTTCCCGCTAATAGCAGTTTCTGAACTTAGGGCGATTTCATCGGCTTTTGCATTTGCATATAGATAGGTTTCAATTCTGCTGAGCATCCTTGCATGTAGAGTGCTGGAGGCAAGGTGAGCATTTCTCTTTAGCATCCATCATTGATTTGACGCTTGCATTGCTTTTCCGACTCCGTCTGATTTTGCTAACGTAGGTGCTCAAAGGAATTGAATCCCCGATAGGATCGTGCATTTCTTATTAAAAATCAAAAAAAAAAAGTGATAATCAATAAAATTGGGACTGCTAGTTTTACTTGACCCTAAAACCGATCAAAAGGAAAATCTTGTATTGGGGCGAGTAATCCCCTCATTGTCTTCGTTTTATTCGCTCGCGCACACCTTAAGGATTAGTGCCCAAATCCCATCAAGCCCTTAAGTGTGTGTGAAATTCTTTGACTTCTCACCTAACTCTAAAACCGACAAGATAAAAAGATCGCTCTTTGCGGTCTCTACCGAGTTGAGTAGGTGAATTGAGGGTTTGATTTATTTTCATTTTTGTCTGTGATTGTTTGTGTGTCCTAGATCATCCCCGCGCATTTGCGCCTTCTTTTCTACTCTCTTGACTTGACCATCGTGCTCTCCCGATCATTTTTCCTTTGTTTCGAGATGGCCGACTGGAGCGTATTTTATCCGGACTTTGCGGATCATTCGTTCACTCCAGCCGGTCCACCTCCCTTTTTCCAGGAGGACTCTGCTCCTGACTTTTGTATATATCCGCCTCAGCCACAGTATCAGGACTCGGATTTCTACCCACACCCACCTCTATCTCCACCTATATATTATCCGCATCCACCTTCACATCCACCCGAGACTGAGCTGATGGAGTCACCTTTCATGGAGTCCACCCTTGAGCACTTGACCCAGATGATGGATCATATGAGACAGAGGATTGACCACCTCACTAGTACCAATAAGAGCGACCATGATGTTCCACCATTTGATGATATGGGTTCACTCGAGGATTTCCATGAGAGCTTGCAATCACCAAAATTACAAAAAAATGAGAAAAATTTGAAAATACAAAAAGAGTTCGGGAGACACATGATCAAGCCAGATTGTGAGGAGAGGTACCACTTGCCAGACCCTTTGACCACACAACCTTTCACACCTTGTCCCACCTTTGACCCCGAGGATGCCGCTGTACAGACTGCTCTTGGCATCCCTCGTGTATATGCTGATTCCGACCTCCTCCCTTGTATGGAGGAGGTCCAAAAATTCAAAAAAATGTTGACCGAACCCGAAGTGGTGGCCACCATACATGAGATTATCCGTGCCCCACTTCAGCAGGCCATGACCGATTTATCTGCTCCTCCTCCCAAGAAGAGAAAGCGGAGGAGCAGATCTGAGCGTCACATTTTGACCATGGCCACTGCCCACGCCATCACACATCGTCCCATTCCTCGGAAGAAGAACACTGCCACACCATTCATTAGCTGCACCATCTCTGACCACACATGTGATCAGACTCTCCTAGACGGCGGTGCATCGATCAGTATCATACCCTTCTCGCTGGTACAGTCTCTTCACTTAGGGCCTCTCAAGAAAACCAGGATGATCGTTCAGTTTGCTGATGGATCCATCAAGAGGCCGAAGGGTATCCTTGAAAACGCCGAAGGGTATCCTTGAAACCGCTCCATGAGGAGGAGGAGCCATTTGATTGAAGCCCCAGCCATCGTCGGATAGGGGCTCAGATCTAATCGCAAGCATCCATCACCGAACCATCATCGGGCACCAAGAATCTATCACTTGTCCAAGTAAAATATCCAGAGCTAACGGATTATGCCTAAGGGGGTAATTTTCATAAATACCCCTGTTTTTTATATTTACCTTTTAACCAAAAAAGTTTCCTCTTTAATTCAAATATTTTTGTAATATTTGCAATTTGAAGCTCATATTCATTTTATGTGCACTAAGGTCCTCTGCCATGTCACCTCACGTGCACACACATGTGAGGTAGCTGGGCATATCGCATTGGACAACCTCTGGTTTCTTTAATTTAGTTCTAGCCTTGTAATTTTTATGATAAGTGTTATATTTTGTGGAAAATTACATCCAGGACCTGGACTTTATCACATATATTTTCATGGAGGTTTTTTTATTCTATTTTTCTAAATATTAAAAATAAAAATGGATCATTTCTTCCCTAATTATCTTTAAAAATACGAAACATTATAAAATAACTTCTAAAAATTGCAAAAAATATTGTATCTTTATTACCATATTTTGCAAATCCAGACAAAAAATCGCTAAAAATTGAAGAAGAAAACCACTAAAAATAAAAAACTCCAAAAATCGTATAAAATCGATAAAATATATAAACCCCAAAAATATTTATTTCTTTTATTTTTGTCTAGATTATATATTATATATAAAAAGTTTTGGAAATTTTTGTAATATTTATATATTTTAAAATTCCAACACAATCTGATCTTTAATTATAAGTCATTAATCTGGAATTTTGATCATTAAATATACATAAAAAAGTAATAAAAATGTATGAAAATTCATAGAAACATACATAAAATCTTAAAAACACAAAAAATATTTTATTTTACAGATGTGACTATAAATAGTTATATTTATAGTTATAAAACCTTATATATAGTTTAAAAAGAGAGATTAAAAAGGATTAAAAAGGAAAATAATTCAAAAGACCGTATTGGTTCTTGTCGGACCAGTAAGTGACAAAAGAGAGATTAAAAAGGAAAATTATTCAAAAGAAATAGAAAATGATTTCATTTACAAAATCTAAAATCATAGAAAAAGTTTCTTATTTTTCGAACTTTTTTTCCGTGATTTTATTTATTTTGAAACCCTATTTCTAGGGTGTTAATATTTACATGAATGAATATAGGTATATTTACCTATATTTTGGTTATTTTATTTTTATTTTGCCTTTTAAATTATTATTATCATATGCACATATTTCATACATTTATAATATAATTGAATACATATTTAAATTTTTTTATTTATTTTTATGATTTTATTTATGTACACAAATACTTGTACCTATCTACGTTATAGGTAAAGTATACCAATATATTTTAGTGTACTATTTATTTTACTGTCTCTTTACTTGTTTTATTTTATGTTTATATTTTTAATATATTTTAAACAATATCTACAGTTATTTAAAAATATAAGAAGTATAAAAATGCAATGAATACAATATATGAATAAAATATACATATACATAGTACAATGAGACCTAAGAAAGCTGGTTTTTGTATCTTAACTCTATTTTTATTGAAACCATCTTTATTAGACAGATAATATGATTCAGAATACAGTGGATATGAGTTTGATGAATTTGAATTCATATGGAGAAGATATAGATTTGTTAAGTTCGGTTTGTGGCTTTTTCATCTATGTACCTATTGCACAATGCATTATTTTTCTTGGCAATTATTTTTGTAATTTTCTTTGTATTTTTATGTACAAGTATCATGTTAAATATTTGGCTAATTGGAGTGTGTAAAATGAAGAATAAAATAAAGTAAAAATGGCTATTTTTAAGAGTAAAAATTAGAATTTCTATATACAGTATAGACCCTTATCTCTCCCTACTTTATTCCTTATTGAACTAGTCAATACTTGGTCTTGAGGTTTAGGATCATTCAGTATCTCTGATACTTCATTTATTTCTTTTCTTTTCTTTATTCTTTTATTTTGGTTTTAAATACATGTATTTTTACAGAAATTACATACTAATTATAAATAATGCTCATAGATTTGTATAAGTTAGTCGTGTTTACATGTATTTTGATAGAGATTTAAAAATAAAATGAAACAAAGGTAGATGAATCGTTATTCATCAAGGGGGAGGCGAAGGTTTAGGGCGGAGCAACAGGAGCGGAGGAGGAGGAGGTGGAGCGAGCGGAGGAACAAAGGAGGGGAGAGGAAGGGGCTCGGGGTAGAGCAACAGGAGGGGAGGAGAAGGTGGAGGGGGCCAATGAACAAGGGGAGAGAGGAGGGGAGGAAGAGGTGTTGGATGATGCTACTTTTGTAAATTTATCAAACAAAAAGGTCAATTCACACCCTTTATTAGTGGAATCAGATTATATTTAATGGGTAAATGGATGGTTAACCACATGGTCTGTGGGGTAAGGATTAGCAAATTTACAGGGTTGATGGAGGAATATTGATATTTCAAAAGTCGAGAAGGTGATTTACAAAGTTTATATGATTCGTGGGTAAAAATCCCTGGAAATTAAGTGGACACAAAAAAGAAAAATATCATATACCACCTATTAATAATAATAGACGAGTACACTAAATAGGAATGCTCATTAATGATACCGAAAATATAGAGTAAAAATATATTAAGAGACGACCGAAGACACTAACTATAGAGAATTAATTGAATCTACCACGTAGGTCGATTAATAGACGAAAAACACAAAAACAATAGATGATTATTTTGTGAGATAATAATCGAACGCCTGATATTAAGTGTTTAATAGAAAGCCAATCAACCATGTAGTCATTACAAAATTTCTCTCTCTCCATAGTGACATAATATATAAAACAAAGTTCGTCAATTATTATTAAATTATAGATTAGTTATAGCATTACTTGGCATATAGATTTGATTATATAGATTGCAGAAAAAATATAATTATAATGGGTATACAGTGAGCATGATTGGAACACTTAATTTTTACTAAAGTAATAATATGCTTAAAAAAATGGCAGCTCTATATTTTGTATACATCTGTTTCAACTGAAAGCATAACCATCCACGGTTTTTGAACCTTTTTCGATTGATTAGCAGCTGACTTTTCTAAAACGTGTTGACCGTTTTCTTAAATGGGACAGATTTAGTTAGTCATTAAAATGTTTGATATTTGTGGGATGCTCAATCATCAATTTTGAGTGGGTTTTTTTACTTGTAATCATTAAAATTAATGTATTGTATTTTCACATACATTGGTTAACAAAATATAATTCTTGCCAAATTTTATTCGCCGCATATAAACTCCCATTTTAAAGAGAAACAGAGGCATCCACTATATAGGTAGGATTGGGCATCCGATTGGATTTGAGTTGGTCCGGTCTAAGCCCATTTAAATATATGGGCTAATCGATCGGGTCTAGATCTATTTTATTTTTAAATTCCATGTCAAGCCCAAATCTGGCCCAAACAAAATGGGTCGGGTTCGGGTCAGGTCGGTCCAATTTAACACCTATGTAAACCGATATCATATGTTCTGTTCTACTTGCATTTATCTGGTTGTTTCTTATGCATGTGTACATGTTTAATACTTTAAATACGCTAACTAATTCGAGAATCTGACATTAGTTGTATGTTGGAAATAGAAATGTGGTAAAAAAAATATGGCTACTTAAGCCATCATCCAATTCACCATTACATATTCAATTGTAGATGCGGACGCTATGACCCAATACATATCGGTTACTTATAGTTGTACATGCTCTAACACTTAATGACATGTATATTCCATTCTTGCATATTAATGTAATAATCTTGCATATTAATATAATAATGTCCTCAACCTACGCAAATGGATATGATTATTAATACGTCTAAACATTTTTTTCCAAACTCGAAATAAGGATATGAAAGTTAGAACATGGTATTTGAAGCAAACATGAATATACTGGATATAATTATATCATATAGGTCGTGTTATCGGGCTTGCGGGTTCGGGCCTTCTAATGTCCGAATCATGCTCGATAATCAATACATGCTCATTTTAGAGACCATGGCCTGCCCACTTAATTTCAGATTTCGGTTTGATTGGGTTATGCGGTCCGGTTTTGGGATGGGTCGGACCGGCCCACCCTAATGCCCGACCCTATGTATAGATGTGTGCCTGAAAACATCACCATTAATTACACGTTCAAAAGTACAAGGTTGAGAAAAGCTGTAATATATACATTCACCAATTATCAGCATGCATATAACCTTATCAGGTATGCGAAATGGGAACATAGGAGTTAATAAACAATTTCGATTCACAATATTATAAGTATCAGACGAAACACCATGAGGATTGTCTAACATTTAAAACTTACGAAGTTCAAAAGTGTGTTATAAAAGTACGAGATTATTTCTTGACGACTTAAGTTTAAGTATTTTAGATAGTTGTCAATGAGTACATTCATGTGAGTCTGAACCCAACATATTGTATATGCTAATTATTATGGTCCAGGAAACCAAGATTCGTGATGTTACAACATACAAGTTATACGCATCAATTTGGAATCGTTCTTCCCTTTTCTCTCAATAATTACATATGAGATCTCAAATAATATAGGTTTACCAAATTACCATCCTAAAATGGACCTCTCTCTAAGCATTAACACACTAAAAAATTACTAAACTAAGCGTTGTTAAATATATAATTAAAATATTATTCATTGCAAAATGATTTTTTATACTTGAAATTATAAATAAATATTATATGTGTCGCTATATTATTAGGAACGGTCTATATTATTAGGAATGTTGTTATTTTTTAAAATTTTAATTAATCCTCACTAATTTTTTGTTCAAAATCTAGAGATGATTAGTTAAAATTTTGAAAAATATCAATAGATATACATTGTTATATGTACCGTCACTAATGATACAACGAGTCAAATGATATTCTTCACTAATTTTAAATATAAACATAATTTTGTAACGAATGATATTGTCGTTATATATTTAACAACGGTTGATTTAGTGATGAGTTTTGAAAAAAAACAACACTGTAGCCTAATTTCATTTCAGTGATAAAGACTCAAATTAATTTATTTTCTAAACAAGTTTTAAACTGTATTTGTTATTTGATAAGTAAGGGAACCTAGTTTTAGATAACATCTATATTTGGGACCTCAAATGTAATATCACCTTTTTCCTTTTGTACTAGCCTTGCATTTATTCGTTTTTCTCTTTAATCACGTATTATTCAATCCAGAGCGACGACTCTAATTTGAATAAATTAATGAGTCATTGTCAGATTTTACTTCAGTTGATCTACAAATATTTTCTTAGTTAAACCCATATTGATACCATTTATCAGAAATTGGGCATTGCCTTGTAAGACTTTGAAACACAATTTTACATACGATTTTCGCAAGATGTGAACGAAGGATTATAATTCGTAGGAAAAAATTAATTATATGACATACTTATACTTAAGCATTTTCATAATTGTCAGTAAGTCCAATCGATTAAGAGTTGCAAGAAAAATACTAGACGAAATACCATAGTGCCACTTAGATTAATTTGAACATAATTATCTAAGAGGTAAAGCCACCTAAACAGAGGGTTACAAGAAAAAAAATACTATCCGTGATGGTAAAGTCTGGAATACCAATGGAAATAAGCAATATACCATAGGTCATAATTAAGAATCACGTCATTTTGGACCAAGTCTGGATCTACGAATTAAAGAGGGCAATGGCAATCTATTTAAACATAGAAAGCAAGGCATCCAACAGGTTGCTCTTCCCACTCGTCATGGCGACTCCCTTTCCTGCTCTGGTCTTCTTTTTATCGATCTTCGTTGCGGCTTCTGCTTCAGCAGCTGCAGGTACTGCTAAAAAAACCATTTCTCCCTTTTACTAATATTCGTAAATTGATTTTACAGAAAATATTTGCAATTGCACTTCGAGTCTCTCATAACCTTTTGAAACGAGTTCGTCTGTCTTCTTTTAATGCGTGGATCGTCTACTGTGTATTCTCCCGCAGTAGCGCAGGGGAGGCGTCTGATGTAAAATGGACGATCCGGATCGGTCTCCTATCGGGGTCGTCTATTCTCCATCGGACGCATCCCCTACATTAAAGCAGGGAAATGCTAAAGCAAACGACCCGGTCCCCTTCAATTATCTCTAAAAGGAAAGGCAAAGAATGGTGGAGGCTTTCGTCTATTTGACATATGTATTTCCATTTTTTCCCACATTCTTTTTGTTAAGCAATCAAGGAGTGACCATCACGAAGGTGATGAGCCTGTTCTATGACATTAAAAAATAATGGCGAAAAGTACATGGGAGTTACAAGGATGTACCAAACCCCCACATTTTCCACATTAAATCTTTCATTTTTGAAAGTCTAACTTATTCCTTGCTAGCCATATAGGAACCAGATTGCCTGTTGTATTACAGTGTACCGTCCGATCGCGATCGAACGTCCCTTATAAGGAGTCTACTATCCCCGCCCCCCTAGGAGGGCCGTCCGATCCCGATGGTCCACTCACTACAAGAAAGTGTGACCTAAGGAAACTATTAATTTAATAGTCATTGCCATATCTTCCATAGCTAAATATATAACAACGAATATTGTCAGTTGTTTACTTCTTTAAATTCGCAACGAATAATGGTATTCGTTACTATATTCCTCGGAATGAATCATATAACAAGGTCGTTGTCGTTTTCTTCTACTCGTTGCTAAATTTGGTAACGATTAATGTGAATTCTAACGAATAATTCAATTAAAAATTCATCGTTACATGGACCTTTAACAGCGAATATGATATTTGTTGCTAACTACAAGTACAAAAGATGATTTGGCAACGAATAATATTCGTTGTTATATCTTTAACATCAGAAGATATAGCAACGAATATTCAAATTATTCGTTGTCGTAGATCCAATTTCTTGTATTGACTGTTATACATCACCTGTTGTATTACAACAGACTATCCCCAATAGTCTCGGTTGCGTCACAATCACTCCATAGCATCTTGAAGGAGGAGGAGGAAAATAATTTGGCTCTGAAGAATGAGAATGAGATAATACGTCTAGGCAAGAGGGACGTGAGTATCTTGAGGCCCTCTTGATGAGCGAGGTGGGGTATATGTGCATTAGGGTGTTTGGAAGTCAGGCCGGCCACGGGACTGCGTTGGGCCGGGCCTGACCCCAACATTTTGAGGAAACGAAGGCCCTATCCCGGTCCATATTATCAGGTCTAGGTCGGGACTGGATTTTGGTGGGTCGGATTCGGGCCGGCTCGGCCCTATAATCCACTAAGGAACAATCAAGAATGCAATCAGGTAACGCTCTCGTAGAAACAAGCTCGTGAACATGGATGGGAAAAAAGTACAATCTATGCAGTTATATGTTTCCCACTTATTCATATATTATCGTCATCGGAACCCGGATCTCCTCCTCCATCCAACATCTATGCCATAGTATACGTGGGCTTTGCTATAAAATCTATGAGCTAGGAGTCTTCTAAGTTTCAGGAAAAAAAAAGACTTCAGCACTTGTTTTGATGCTTTTCGGCAACATTTTAAAATACAAAAAAAATGTTATTATTCTGGTATATAAGAATTTCAAACTCAAAAAAATTGACTTCAACGCTTCCAATGATGCAGAATTATGGTATATAGACTGCGGAAACAGTGAGGGCTTCACCAGCGTGAACAACATGACGTGGTTGGGAGATGGAGACTTCGTCCGATCTGGGGAGAGTTATAAGATAAGGGACGGCAATTATAGCGGCACAACATGGGAGACGCTGAGAGCATTTCCCGAGAAGAAGAAGAATTGCTACACCATCCCCACGGGGAAAGATAGGAAGATCCAGGTCATCGCACAGTTCTATTATGGCAACTATGACAACAAATCCAAACCCCCATCCTTTGAGCTGTTACTGGACTCTAATGATTGGGCGACGGTGAACATTATCAATTGGGTCGAAAGCGGTGTGGAATACCACGCGATGTACGTGACGACGAGCAACAGCACCAACATCTGCCTGGGGAGGTTGTACGATGATCAGGATCCCTTCATATCGGCCATCAAGGTCTGCGTCTTGGATCCACGCTTGTACTCCGGTGTCAACTCCAGCTACGCCTTGTCCCGCCCAGAAAGATTGGCCCTCGGTGCCAACGCGTCCTTCAGGTAAAACAAGACTGACTGTAACATATCTACTGAAAATGATGGTAACATTGCTTGTTTAAGGAATTGCAAGTTGGATTACATGTTCGAGAATAATTGGCTCCAACGGGAACAATATATATGCAGCCCTAGCAAGATGTTACCGTAGATCCTTCAATATTCCAAGACGAATTGCCCCTAAGAAACACAGTTATATAAAGAGCAAATACCATGAAGTTTGTCTATGATATATACTTCTATGAATATGATATTCGAAAAATCATCCCCAGCTAAGTTTGTCTTGATTTATGTACGTGAAACCTTCACAGGTACCCGGATGACCGTTATGATCGCAGCTGGCAATCAATAGAAGATTCCAATGTTGCTATATCGAAGTATGCAATCTTGAAAAGTAACACGTCCGTTGTCAATACGAGCACGAGCATCGACGACCCTCCGGCCAAGATGTTCAGCAATGCGGTGACTTCTCTTGAACCGTCGAAGAACCTCACCATCACAACCTACTTTCTCTCTACCTATCCTCGGCCAATCTACTTGAACATGTACTTCACTGAGATATCCAGTAGCCTTAATGGGTCAGAACAGAAGAGATCATTCCAAATTTACAAGGACGATAATTTGATATCGGATCCAATTACGCCACCTTTTGGAGAAGTTTTGGAATTCACCAGCACCAACCTGCAAGCTACTCAGAACACAAGCTTGACTCTAGTGCCTGTGAACGGCTCAACCCTCCCTCCGATTATCAGCGGATTTGAAGTAATGCTGGTTACCGAGTTTTCGCTTGCATCGACCAATTACCAAGACGGTAGGTACATTGTATTCTCCAATTATAATTGGTATGCATAATTAAGTTAATATGCAAAAGGCTTTACTACTATTTGTTGTGTCACTTCAGTGAACGCTTTGTCGAGATTGCAAGGTTGGTTCACTGTTCTCCAGAACTGGACAGGCGACCCATGCTTACCACAACCAGAGTATAACTGGGAATGGGTTAATTGCAGCTCTAATAATACTCCTCGCATCACATCCTTGTAATGATTCCTGCTCAATTGGATTTATTAATCACATCACTAGTCAATAATTTCCATCGGCTCACCATAGATTCGGAGTTCAAATATAAGTTGGCCTCTTTTTGTTTACATCTCTCAGGTCTCTTGGTGGTTATGACCTTCAAGGAAGTCTTCCTGATTTCAGTGAACTCGATGCTCTTGAAACAATGTAAGTTCTCCCATTAGCACATACAAATATAATGTGTGCCATATATTTCTAACTGGCTCGCGCCATCTTGATTCGCAGTGATCTGCATAACAACAGCCTTAACGGAGTCATCCCAGAGTTCCTATCCGGTTTTTCAAGCCTCCGAACACTGAGTCACAGTATATGTATCCGAAATCACTTTTAATTTAGACCAATCGTGACATTTTGTCAGTGAAGTGGTTAAGTCTATTTTATTTTCAAGGAATTTGGCATACAACAACTTCAGCAGCATACCATCTTCCCTCTCCGACAACAGTCGAATAAAGTTGAAGTGAGCCCTTCACAATAATAAAACAATCCTACGGATTCTGCGTTCTACTTTCATTGCATTAACTTCTTCCATTTATCTTTCTGTATCACAGGAAATCCACTATTGAAGCCTAACTCTGCACCTCCCAATCGGATCTCTGGAAGGAAACTGATGCAACGTTGATTGTTGCATTTGCCATATGGCCAAATAAGTTCTTATGTGAACAAGCATGATATAATTAAATATATAACCATGATGTATGATACTATCTTCACAACTCTTGCTGTTATGTAACTAAATCTGGAGGACGAGTTACTTGTGATGAATTGCCACTTTTATATGTGGATTATTCAAAAGATTGTGCTCATCTCCTTCTGCATCATTAATTATATATAGATAGATAGATATTCTCTCTCTTTTTTCGGAATTATCACCGAAGGAGTTAAATAGTAACCATCGGATAAACAAAATTCAATTTCTATGCGATACCAGATTATAACTGTTGGGAACATTATCCATTCCCAATAATTAAAAATAAAGGAAAAAAGGTTGATTATCTCTTTGGAGACTCCTACTTCATCTAAGAGTAGGATTGGAGAAAGGATGCAAGAGTAGTATAAATAAGACCCCATACATACTCAACCACCTTTCCCTCTCCTCTCTCTTAGTTCTCTCTCCCCCAAACAAGGAGAGAAGTAGCCCACGCGAGACGTGAGGAGCAAGTTCGCGCAAGGCACGAAGAGTTAGCCTGCGGGGAAGCGAAGAGAAGTCGCATTGGCGAGCAGCGTCTGCTCCAGAGGCGCGAGGAGCAGCTACCAGAGAGGTACGTTCTCGATGAGCGGCATCATGTGACAAGGAGAAGCAACGATATCGTGTTCTCCAAGTACAAGATAATAGTTATCTGATTTTTTTCTTGTAAACGAGCCTCAGTTTTGTAGGGCAACAAACTTAGAAGATATTGTGCCCTCTCATTTTTCTGACCTAGTGGATTTTGTTGCAGAACATCATGCCACGTGGGTTTTTCCACTCTCTCACATCGAGGAGGATTTTCCCACATAAAATTTCTTGTTTTTCTATGCTTGCTTGATTATTGTGCTATGATTATTTTTCCTGATTCCCGTGCGGGGAACGCTCCGCTGCTAGTCATCCTTTGTAGGACAGGTGAAACAAGCCCAGGATCCCGCTAGGGTCTAAAGTAGTCAAACGTGCCGTTGGAGCGGCCGCTCACGAAATCCCAATCGATATGAAGCAACAATGACAAGGTGGATCAAAATTTATTATAACCCCTACTATAAAATGTGTATAGTGTCATGTGGAGTAGGGTGTCGAACACATGGGACACACGGTGTAACAATATATATTATTTATAAATAAATAATATAAATATGTGTGTATATATATAACTATGCGCAATATTTACCCAATAATGTGGGTCAGAATTTTTATTTTATTTTTGATTTTTTTATTTTTATTTTAATATTCTATTTCTGTATTTTTTTTATATTTTTATATTTTCTATTTCTTTTAATATATAATATAGATATATATAAGCCATATATACATTATAGGCTATGGTAGATATAAATAATAACAAAATAATATAAAAAGAAAATCAAAATCTTTTTGGATTTTAAAATATTCTTTACTATTTTTGTGATTTTTAGGATTTTTTGCTAATTTTGTATATTTTAAAGTAAAAAATACCCTAAAATAGGGAAATTAATTACCTGGAATTAAAATCGAGATATAAAATATAAAGAAGTATTAAAATTTCTCCAAATTAATTTTTATAGATAGATAATAATATAAAAGAAAATATGGAACAGAAAACACTATTTTTGGAATTTTTAGGGATTTTATAAATTTTTATAAGGGTTTTTGGATTTTTCAATTTTTAAGTGTTTTCTTTTTCTATTTTTAGTGATTTTGGGTTGAAGGTTAGTAGTACTTAAATAAGTATAATATAATTTTTGGGGATTTTTCGAAGTGATTTTATAATTTTTTGGCTTTTTCAAGGAAAATAAGGGATGACCGTGCACTATTCGATTTTTGGAAAATAGGAATGGAATATAAAATGCAAAAATAAATTATAGCGTAATCAAAAATACATCCTGGTACCTATCCTTATTTTTTGTTGATTTTGAGAGCATGACAGATTTTTTTTAATAAATAGAAAATAACACATAAAATTACTTAGCCTGGCAGGGCCATGATTTCAAATAAAGTAACATGCGAGGGAAACCATGCAATTTTACCCAAAAGTTAACACTAATTTTAAAACTTTATGTACGAACAATAATTACAAAAGCACGCAAGGGGTTTAATGCAAATTTTACAACATAAATGTATGCATGCACATAGCAGGGACTAAATTGCAATATGCGAAAAGCCGAGGGAGTTACATGCAATTTATCCAAAAGTTTCTAAACTTCATAAAATATTTATAGGAACTTTAAGTAAATACAAAAACCGAAGGGGATCTATGAAATTCTACCACTTAAGTGTCCGGATCCTAGTGTTGAGAAGTGGCCACATGTCAGATCGTGTGGCTTCTATCGCGTACCCCTCCGCTTGAGATCAACGGTCTGACCGTTGTTCTTGATCGAATGGCGATGAAGAGGCCTGGAAGAACTCTCAAGAACATGACACCAGCGACTTTGATTCTTCGATCCTCGCTCCTCCAGTGACGGTTGTCTTCTAAGATGGGCCCAGCAGATAGGTGAGTGTCCTCTGCGTGCTCCTGCAAAGTCTGATGGCGGCGAGCAAGCACGAAATGCTCCGGTGAGGGTGAACCACCTAGAGCGTCTCCAGCTAGTGGCTGAGGTCCTAGGAGCGCCAAATGACCTGCAAAATGCCACCAAAAGATCCCCGGGTGCGAGGGCTATCTTCTCGACCCGGGTTTACGCGAAACAATCGGGGGGTGGAATGGAGGGGGAGCTCCGACGAGGTAGCGACGGAGGGAGCTCGATTCCCAGATCCACGATGGATCTGGGTTGGATATCATGCGGAATCGATGGAGAATTCAGAGGGAATTGGAATGGTGAGGAAAGCAGAGCGAAATGACATTCTGATCACAGTGAATCAGACTTGGAGCTCGAGCTCTAGGAATTGGGGGGTTTTTAATTTGAGCGCCAATTGCTTAATTAAACTACAAAATAAAAATGTTGAACTGAAATTAGATTAGAGGACTGCCTAGGAATGCAAGAAAATGATGCTCAACCGACCAAGGTGGCCAGGAGTAGGACCTGTCGGTGGAGCTCCGGCGATGGATGGATACACCTCCTCCCTTGCTCTCTTCGCTACAAATCAAGGGCCAAACCATGCTATCACCATGGGGAAGCCATTAGGACTGATCTGAGGGACTAAAGCTTGAAGAAGAGGGATCAAAAAGCCAAAAGAGTGAAGGGAGTTTATTTATAGTCAATTTTTGGGTGATTTTCGAGAGGATCTTGCGTGAGATCTAGCAAGGGTTGGTGGAGATTCTAGGATGGGCATAGATAAGGGATAAAGTGGGCGCACAATGGTGGTGGTCTCGAGGATCATGAGTGATGGGGGAAGCATCGAAAAATGGAAGAAGAAGGCAGCCTTGTGACCTTCTAACAAGAGTCAGAAGGTAGGTCGGACTGTTGACCAAGGTCAACAAAGAAATGCACCTGGTTGGTCCACGTGCACCAACCAGGAAATTCCAAGGCAAAAATGCCTTGGAATTGGATATAAAATAGAATTCAATTTTATTATTTTTAGGTTATAAAATAAAAAAAATGTTACTAATTTTCTTTAGTATTTTATGGACATTTTTATTTATTTTTTAGAGGTGTTTATTTAGAAGTTAATTTTTAGGGTACATATATAGGTATGTTTACCTATGTTTAAGGTATTTTATTTTTATTTTGTATTGTTTATTTTAATATTTTCTTTTCTTATTTTATATATTTATAACCTATTTTAGGTATTTAAATATATTTTTGCTATATTTTTCTGATATATTTTATACACATAATTAAATAGATGTATTAATTGTATAGGCATAAATATAGGTAATTCATCTATGTATTCTATATACATATTTTATTTTAGTATTTTCTTTATTGTTTTATTCTTGTTTTAATATGTACATATATTCTAAATAATATTTACAAGATTATAAAAATACAAAATTTCAGAAATAATAAGAATAAATAAAATGATTATTTTAATCGGGTATGCTATACAATAGGGGTCCAAAACCTAACTGTCACACCTTATCTCTAAAAAATACAAAACTACATTCATTAGATAGCTTATTAAAAGTTATATACAACTAGAGAGATATATTTTGAGTTTTTATTTGGGAGATATGGGTCTGTGAAGTTTGGCTTTTGGGATTTTATTTTGTGTATAAAATGCACGTTGTATATTATTTTTGTGTGAAATAAATTTTGTATTTTTCTATATATTATTATATACAACTTTCATGTACAAAGTTTTATTATTTGGGATGTAAATAATAAAGAATAAAATAGGTCCCAAAAAGTAATTATTGGTCTATTTTAGTAGACCGATTGCTCTACATTTTCTGTATACTTAGCCGCCCTATCTCTCCCTACTTTATTCCTTGTCGACTAAGTCATCATGATTACTAAGTCTCGGGGGCTAGGGTCACCTCAGTATGAAGGATACGATTAAATCCTTAAGCGCATCACGGAAGCGTGAGGATCGCATCGTATGCGATCGGGAGCGACAAGTCGCACTAGTTGCTCGAGGCAGCGGAAATTAAAATTTTCATGTGACGAAACCACATAATCCAATAACACTTCTCGGATCGTTTCATCAAAATCACAAACAAGTAATAGGATTACCTCTTGAAGTGTGGTTACGATAAAGTTTCTAAAGGAAGAGACCTCCTGCCTAAGTCCGATCCGACGGAGGAGACGCTTGCGAGCGTGTTGATGAAACACGTGCTCCTCGTAATCCATGTTGATGATCCAAACGGCGGATCTCCTGATCTCGACACGCAAGATTCTATGTCTTCTTCACGAGCGAGGCGCACCGAAGGAGACGGCGATCCACGAGCAAACGATCGGGCAGCATAACGACGACGCTACGACGATGGAGACTCTCTCTAGAGAATCCATGGTGGACGGCCATATGAGAGAGAGAGAGTGCGTGTGTAGAGAGAAAGAGAGAGGAAGAGAGCCTTGTTGTTGTCATTAGCATATGAAGATCAAGGGTTGCCCTTCTATTTATAATATTTTGGGATCCATGGATCTCAATCCTTGGACAACACAAATCCAATGGCTCGCATTAATTTGTGTTTCTTTTAATGGCTAAGATTCTTGTTGGTAAAATCAACAATAATTAATTTAATTTGGATTAAATATATATTGATAAATAAATATAAATTAATCCCAAAATTAAATCAATCTCATATGGAGATCAAGGAGTAGAGATTACATTAATCCAAGAATATAGGGGGACGGCCACCCTTTCCTTATAGGAGTTGGTGGTCTTCCACTATATCTCATGGATTGTAATCTCATGCAATCTCAAGAGATTACATTACTCTTTGAAAATCTCCAAGATTTACAACACCACTTGTTGTAAATTATTCAACAAAAATAATTCATAATTATTTTGTGAATATTGCAATCTTACCATTGTGAAATTGTGAATCACAATCACAACCCAAAATAAAATGTAAATTACATTTTCAATTAATTGTTTAATGTGAATCCAATTCACATTAACATTTAATTAACAAATGTAAATTACAAATAGCTCTCTCTTATACACCATAAATCACATTTACAATATATTTGATTAATATGGTTAGTGTTATCCACATTATTTATATCCATGGTAATTAAATCATATTTAATCATCTTGGATCTTTATTCTCTTGTACTTAAATAATATGAATCACATTCACATTATTTATATCTTTGATAATCAAATCAAATTTAATTAAATTAGATAACTCTCCATATAATATGAATCAAATTCATATTATTCATGATAGTTAAATCACATTTAATTGTACATTTTCTTGATGCTCGGATACATATATCAACAATGAAATTATCCTGAACTCTTTCAAAGATAATGTGCTTTCTCCGTAAATACTTGGATATAAGGACATGGTGATTGTATTGTTCCACGTATAGTGACTTGGATATTGAGATAACATCTCAAATTCAGATCTCGGGCCTCCCATAGATGCTTGATTAAATCAAGACCGTAAATCTAATCTTCTCATTGCATTAGAATCACATTCAGATCAATGTCCAACACTTGGATCAAGATCCGATTACTTCTCTACTAAGATGAGTCACTAAAATCCAGACCCGTTTCATCACTCCCTAGGAATGGAAGCATCATGGTTATACAATTGTTTATGATCACATCACCCTCAGGTATTCCTAATACCTGTACATCCTGCATACTAGAAGACCCAGAATAATCCTGAAGTATAAGATCAATTTTACACTGTCTACTTCAAGGATTTATCATTAAGTTTCTCATTCGATCATTGCGAGTTGGTATCGATCATATGCTTTCCAAAAGCATATATCATACCCAGGTGGTTATCATACGCTTTCCAAAAGCATATATCAAACCTACAAATTCAGTCAAGCTTCCAAAGCGAGACGACCGTGCACGGAATTTGATTCTTCTCAATATCTCATGAGTGAGATCATGTCTTCCGGTTCAGTAATGAACCTGTATGATCCCTTTGAGAGATCGTATTACTCATATGCCCTTGTATGCACGCCAGCGTGTCGGTGTACAGACCTTGATTAGGTCATCAACCTATTGGTCTGCCAAATGTACATACTAAGACATATAGTAACATGTGTCTCCGGTCAGAGGATGCGTGCCTATATCATGGCAGCATACGATATAGGACTTTGGTTATCTCGATCTCGTTAAGTCGACTCTTTGACCTAACTAATCTAACACCTCTGAATCTATATTCTCATGTAGAGGACCTGCATCAAGAGATCTGTTATATATCAACCAAATGAGAAAGGATTGCCATCTTCTACTCAGGCTAGAGAACTTCTCTTAACAATCATTTGACGGTGCTTGATGAGTCCTCAATCTAACTCATTAGATATTCATCCAAACACCAGCCTCTATGATTCAATAATTGAATCAACAGCTATATGATCATTAAGATGGTCATGGTACATAACCCTAATTGTACTAAGGGACCTATTACGAAAATTAATTATTCTTCATTTCAGATCAGGGAATGATATTTGCAATAACATTTACTGCATAATGTCTCATCGTGGGCTTGCATGTCCAACAATCTCCCACTAGCCCAAAGAGCCATTAACGGGCTATTCATTTAAACCCGCACTCATGTGACAATCATAGGCTATTTAGAAAAATAGCTAGGTAAGTTGATTAGTCACTCTGTTCCCGAGAGACTACACCAAGTCCTTTTACGGCACTTGCATATCCCCTAGTAACAGTGTTCGTGTCCAATGCAAATGCTGCATCTTGTGCAACCAATACTCAATATTGTCAATTATAGTGTCCTTGACACTACATCTTAATAATTATTATAACTAGTATTCCCATAATCCTTATTAGAATACCTTTATTCCTGGAGATCTTTATCTCCTAAGGCATCTACAGTTAAGACCATTATAGATCACTATCTATTAGGTCTTAAACTTTTGAAGATAAGACTTTGAGATCACTATCTTTAAGTTTTATTATCTTTGAAGATATTATTATTACTGCAATTAAGTTTTTTATCTCTATAGTAGGATTAGCAACAATTTACTACTCCCACTGCATAGCAGACATCTGGCTGTTGTACACATCTAGCATAAACTCAGCTTCTCGTAACTGATGCACAAGTGCAAGCAGTTCTAGCATTCACTTCCTTAACTCTTTGAGGTAATATCCCTTTAGATAGGTTACTACCATATCTTGAGGGAAAGAAGCCTTTCTTGGAATTTTCCAGAAATGGAAATGTCCAAGTTGTGCCATTAATGTGACAGTCCCAATATCCTCTTCTCTTTTTTCTGAACAACTTCAGAACTAAGATCTAAGAGGTATCCTTGAGATTATATCTCAATATATGGAATAGATAGTCTATAAAACACTTATTATCATCCTTATATCATTCTAAATGATTAGGATATTATCTAAAATTAGCACGATGAACACAATGACACTCCCACTAAGCTTCACATGGTTCATCAAGATTCTATCTGAAATCATAACATTTATAATTTCATCAAATCTTATGTTCCAACTACAAGAAGCTTATTTGAGTCCAAAGATGGAGTTCTTTAGCTTGCACACCTTGCTTTCCTCAACCATGAAGCCCTGGGGCTACTTCATGTGAATTTCCTCAGAGAGGTATTCATAGAGAATCGCAATATTGACTTCCATCTTGAAGATATTAAAGTCAAGTTGTGTAGCTATGGTTAGCAATATTTTGACGGTTAAAGCAAGGTCGCTGGAGAGCAAGTCTCATCGCAAGCGATGTCTTCTCTTTGGTATGCTGCTTATGGCTACGAACCGTGCTTTGAAGGTCTCTACCTTCTCACCAGGTTCCCTCTTTTTATTAAAGATCCATATACACCTTAATGGGTCTAACCCTTATAGGTGGATCCTTGAGGGTCCATATACAACACTTGTATATGAAGTCTACTTTAGACTTTTATTGCTAACATCCATCTTTCCATGCTATGATCTCCAGAAGCTTCATCACATGAAGTTAGATCATGTCAGATTTAACTGACACATGGAATCCATCCTCAAACTTATTTGAAGAGGCATTAATATTTCATCTTTAATTGTCTATTTAGTTTCTAGTTTCAGGAGCCTCATTATCTTCTCAAGATTAAATGAGTTCCTTCACTTCATTTTTATCTTGATTCTTAAGAGTCTCATCATCTAAGAATTACATTCTCAGAGATGAGATCTTTTAAGAATCTCAAGGTCATAAAGTAGGTATCCAATACCATCCTTTATTTTCCTAATGAAGTAGCACTCTCTGGTGCTAGATTCTAGCTTATTTTCTTGGAACCTTGTTAAGGATATATATTGTAGTCTTTACTACATAAATACCTTGAAACTAATAGATAATTATGCTAATATTCATCATTGGTCATATCATGTTACACATGATCCAATTATATCTCCCTACAACTACTATTGAGTTTAGGTTTATTAGGAGGAGTTAGATAGAAATGATATTCATATCTCTATAAGATATTCCATGAATTCATCTAATAGGTACTGGCTACCTAGATTAGATCAAATTCATTTAATCTTCCTTTAAACTTTGGTTCTAAACCAAAATTATGAAATCTTTGAACATTTCAAAGGTTTCTTAGGTGAAGAGAAGAAATTTCATATCACACATAATCACCAATAAATATCACATATCCATAATGTTTACTATGATATAAATGATTCACATACATCAATATGTATTAGATCCTGAATACCTTGACATCTTACACCTTTCCCAAAGGATACCTTTCCCAAATTTTTAGACATTCTAAAGTTTCATCTCTTACTTTTCTATTGATCTCATCGATATACATATGTCCAAAATATGATGCCAGATCATTGTCAAATGATCTTCATCCTCCTATTGATCTTTAAAGGTTTAATTTCAGTATTAGAAATCTTAATGAACCATTCATTAATTTTCTAATTTAGTGGAGTCCACTAGATGTTAGATTACTATCTGAAATATATCCATCATAACTCTCTATGATAGGTTTATTCCAAAATTCATGTTTATTTCCAACATTTAGAAATAAACTATGAGTGTATTCTAATATCTAGGTCACAGAGACATTCTCTAAGACTAAAGGCTCCCACTGAAAATATGAAGTCTATTGATCCAGTGGAAATTGTTGCAACAGTTACATCAATTCCAACATGGATGACCATTAAACCTTAAGATCATATTTCTAATATTCTAATACATATGCAACCAATTGCAAGTGTCATTAGAAGATTGAGATACAATTATTAGACTCTATCTTATCAAATAAGTAAGTCAATTTAAATAATTATATGTAGATTATTCTGATGTACTATCTGATTCCTTCTCTAAGGATTCTAGATAGATTTGATTGTCATACTATCAACACATCAACTTATTGTAGTATTGGCATTCACCCAACTCTTTGGATGTCATATGGAAGTCATAGAAGTACGGCCAACTCTTTGATTATCCTTCTCATATTGGGTCAGACCCATGATTCCACTGCGCTCTCTTCATCTATAAGTAACCATTACTTAAGACAAAGGGTCTCTTATGTTGAATTCAAAGGATTTCAATATAAGAGCATTTCAACATTTGTACATGCTTCATTCAATTCATACAATATGAATATTCTGAAGCTTCATGAATGACTAGAATATAGACAGTAGAATGATGACACTCATCACATCTACATCAATCTAAACTCTTAAAACATTGGTTCAGGTAGGTACTCAAATATTTTGAGTACATCATCTCTTATAGAGCCACCATTCTACATGATGCGGAGAACCATGTCATTCATAATTAAATGTCAAGAGCACATATGTATGCCAGAACATCTTCTTAGAATTTTATAAGGATTATTTGACAATTACGATCATCATTGACATGCCACTTCCAAAGTACATTCGATGAGAAATCAAGATTATAGAGATATACAAACCCTAGGGTTGTAGTCCTATTATCTATTTAATTGTCATTCCTTATTATTATGAGGAAGACTTGCACATTGCAACCACATACATTATGTATCCAAGTGCAAGTACAATATCTTCATCATGGATTCAATCCTTGATATTTTATTGGTTACTATTGAGTATAACATTGAGTGGGTTTAATGAAGGGTTATCTGAAACAAGAAATTTGCATAAGTGTATATGTTATATATACATATTTTACTTTGATTTAGGAATTTTTTTATATCAAAGTTGTCTTGCCTTGTCACCATTGAAAGTTCATACCCTTGATCACTTTCAATGTAAGAGATATACTTACCATTATATCTCAAGCAAGATCTGGGATCTCCTTCCTTATCTTTGTTACATCCCAATAATATGAGAACCTGTAACTCCGATGAAAAGAAGCATGAACACATTCTGCCTTGTAAGTCCAACTTGTATTTCTCAATTTGGTCTTTAACACCCGAGCCCACCACCCCTAAGGTTATGTTGATCCATTGTTAATTGAACCAACCATCAACAAGATTAGTACTCGCTATGCACAATCCAATATCACCTCAATAATATGAGATCCCGATATTGGGGTCACTACGCATACGGACTTACTCTTTCGAGAAGCGAAGAGCCTGATCCAGATGCGCTTGCATACAGGAGTTGTCACTTCGGACAGACGTCTCCTACATACAATCCCTGGCGACGGAACCCTCCGCCTTGACGGGAAACCATGGATGTCACTTATGTGATCCTCCATATCATATTCAAATTCTAATTAATCATCATGAATCATATTCATTATGATTAATTCTTCCAAGAGAAATAACATCTCTATTCATAATAGAGTGTTTTAATTTTAATTGGATTCCAATTAATCTAATCATTAAACAATCTTTATTATTACTTGAATTATGGTATTATCTCAAACATGTATTATTCTGAATTTTAATAATTAGAAATACATCTTGATTGCTTAAGCATTATACCAACCCTACCCTTTTTCATGGCCAGTACCGGCGGGAGTGGGACAGACCGCGCATGGTGCAACCTGCTACCCCAACGCTCCCTGACTAGACAACATATCCGCCTCGGGAAAGGATAATGCAAAATAGATCACTTTCTACTTGAATTGATCATCGGTTTTTCAATCGAAATTATACCATATAATAATAACATTTTTTATTAACATTATAATGAGATTTGCTAAATAAATCCCAAATCATATTCAAGCAACATGTTTGTTGGAAAGTGGATTGTGTAACCAATTGTGATCTGGATCATATATAATCAATTATTGGTTAAGGCAATGTCATTTAAGGAAATAATTATCACCAAATATTTCACAAATATTTATCCATGATTATTCCAGGAAATTAAACCATTTAATTTCACTAATTAATTTAATGACAATCACAAGGTTCTTGATTAGGAACGTAATTTCCAACAGTGACCCTCACATATTAAAATTAGCATATCTCAATCAATTTAAATCCAAATTAAGCAAAGTAAGTTTTCAAAGTTTGGTAATTTTATTTAAAATAGAACCTAAGTGATTTTCACATATTTCAAGGCGTTTCTAATCCGCAATTAACTCTTTAATTACGTTAAGATTCGTAGTCCCCGAAACTGTGGATACACGTTCACTAATTTGATCATAACTTGAGCAAACGGATTCGAAATCACGCAAACTCAGATCCTATGATTTACTTATTTAATGGGAAACAAAATTCAATTATTATTTTCGTGTTTAAATAACTCAAACAGGATCGAAAATAATCGCTAAACAGAGATACGAAAATGAAATGCGATAAAACTTTCGCAACCCTAACAAACCTAAGTTGTCCTAGATTTATGGATCGTATCCGAAACCTCCGACCGAAGGCTCTGATACCACTTGAAGGATATGATTATATCCTTAAGCGCATCACGGAAGCGTGAGGATCGCATCGTATACGATCGGGAACGACTAGTCGCACTAGTTGCTCGAGGCAGCGGAAATTGAAATTTTCATGTGACGAAACCACATGATCCAGGAACACTTCTTAGATTGTTTCGTCAAAACCACAAACAAGTAATAGGAATACCTCTTGAAGTGTGGTTGCGATCGAGTCTCTAAACGAAGAGACCTCCTGTCTCAAGTTCGATCCGACGGAGGAGACGCTTGCGAGCGTGGTGATGAAACACGTGCACCTCGCAATCCATGTTGATGATCCAAGCGACGGATCTCCTAATCTCTATACAGGAGATCTGACGTCTTCTTCATGGGTGAGGCACATCGAAGGAGACGGAGATCCATGAGTAAACGATCGGGCAGCATAACGACGATGTTGCGGCGATGGAGACTCTCTCTAGGGCATCTATGGTGGACGGCCATATGAGAGAGAGAGAGAGGGCGTGTAGAGAGAAAGAGAGAGGAAGAGAGCCTTGTTGTTGTCATTAGCTGATGAATCCACGATTCATTAACTTTTCTGTCGCATTTTGTCTTAAAACCCTTAAGAAATACATGTAAATATTCACTAATTCTCATACTTTAACAAAATACCATTCATGTATAAATATTTACTTTTTACCACTAAGTTCATGTAAATAAATAAAGAATCAGAAAAGAAAGACAAAGGCAGATGGAATATATGTATATATATATGCAATATGACTTAAACTATAAATATAGCTGTAAGATATATTTATAGCCCAACCCCCGAGACCAAGTCAGCATGGATTGGTCGACAAACCAATAAGTAGGGGGAGATAAGGAAAGAAAACCAAAGAAAAATAATCTAACACATGTATATACACCTTTCATTATTTATAAAATAAATACAAAACTTCAAAGAATTTTAATTATTTCATATAAACATATTTTTCACCAAACTCTTCTCCTAATTATTCATAAAAATGTAAATAAAAATATAAAAATAAGTTAAAATTATTACCCTGTAAATATGCCAAGAAATCCAGCCTACAAATTGTCAAAATCTCAACTTCCGAACATCATAACTTCCTCATACGAACTCCAATTTCACTCTACTCACCTTTAAAGTTCATAAAATAATATTATCTAATTAATAAAGGTGGTTTCATTTAATTCGGAGTCCGTTTGCAAAAAGTCGGTTTTGGGACCAAAAGACAAAGGGGTTTCTGGGCTATTTATTTTATGTAACACACATTATTTATCATTTTCTTAATTTTATAATTTTTAAATTATTTCATGATCTTGTACTTTCACCATAAATTATTTCATAATTTTTGGAGATTACTTATTATTTTTATAAAATCAAACACCTCAGAATATAGGTATAATTGACCTATGTAGATATTTACTATATTTATTAAAATATGTAAATTAATTCATAAAAATCTCTAAAAATTCGTACAAGTCTTATTTAATAGCCTAATAATTAAGAAAATATAAAATTAATTTTTACTTAATTATTTATTAAATTAAAAATCTAAAACCTATTTATAAATACATATTTATTAATATAATATTTATATTTTAAATAATATTTATTATTTATTAAAAGTAATTATACCATAATTTAGAAAATTAATTTATTTAACTTTCTTGTATTTATATCTATTTAAAATAATTTAATTTACTATTTTATACTTAATTTATAAGCTATTTTCGCTTCTGGGCCAACCAGGTGCTGACACGTGTCAGCACCTGGTTCATCTTCCTCAAGAAGAGGTTGCACCAGAGGTTGTTCAGACGGCCGACTTCACCCAATTTTCCCGCGCTCACCTCAACCCTTCCGACCTATCTAACCCGTCCATCTTCCTCCTAACCACCCTCTTCACCGCCACCCTTAGATTAACCTTGGAGCCCAAGCCAATCGTCCTATAAAAAGGCTCCAAGGTCGCCATATCCTACAACTTTCCAACCTCCCAAGCTTCAGCTCCAGGTTGTTCCGAACCCCCTAATTCCAAGCCTCATTCCGGCCAATCGACGGCGGTGACAGCGCCAAGAAGGAGTCCGCGAGGAAGAAGGGACGTCGGAGGATCGTTCCAAGGTGCACCACCGCCTTGCATCGCCGCCATCGTGCGTCCAGCTCCGGCTCGAAGGTCGACCGTCGAGCAATAATTCCAGGTAATATACCTGGAAATCCCAGACCTTTCCTCCACTTTTCTTCATTTTATTTCTCGATTCTCGTGTAGAAATTAGTGATGTTAAGTGCGTCATTAGGACGCTTAACCAACCTTCTTAGTCGCACAATCGATATTTCCCTTCGACTCGTTTCAATTTCGTTTCAATTTGATTGCAAACCATCGTCTTCTTCGCACTTCTGGGTGTTTGGTTGGAAATATATGTTTCTCTTCAAACTTTGGAGGTTGTGATCTTCATGAATTGGCCGATTCCTGGGAGGATCGAGCATATATTTCTTGCATTTGTAGGTTCAAGATCATCGCGCTTCATTCGTCAGACCTGGAAGCTCCTCGATCTTCATAAGAATCGACTTCAAAGGTGGACTACCAGAACTGATCTACCTCCAGGGAGGATTGAGCCTCCATCTTCATCGAGAAGCCCCCGCCGCTCGGAGCTTCGCCGACCGCCATTCTACCGCGGGCGAGCTCGAGGGGTGGAGGAGCCACCCCTCTGGCCCCGCCGGAGCGCCAAAGTCGTTGAAGGCCGGCCGGAATAAATTGGAGAAGAGAGCCCGTCCGTCAGCTGCTCAACAGACTCAAGAACACCCAAAGCACAGGTTGCTGACACGTGGCAGAAGCGTGGGCGTCCGATCGCGCGCGGGACTTCTAATCTCCGCCATCCAATCCGAAACGGTGGAGAATTTGCATCATAAGTCCAGCCAACTTCCAGAAATTGCAACCCGCCTCCAGACTTTTAAATAATTACATTTAGGTCCCTCCGCATGGACCTAAATGTAAAGGTTCTTATAATTTTCTTTCAGAACAGTCCTCCTGGACATTTTTGCAAGTATTTTTAATTAGTTTTCTTGCGCTTATGCCCCTGGGCTGTAGGGGCTGTTTCTTGCTCTTTTGACCTCGGATTTCGACGCTTTCTTGAGGGTAGTTACACAACTACCCCAGCTACTTAGTATAAAATTTTCGCGGCTTTTTGACGAGTTTTCGACGTGTTTTGATTTTATCGAAAGCCGCTTCGTTTTGCTTGGTTTTCTTGTGTAGTTCGAGTTCGCGGCTCGAACCTCGTTCACCCTATTATGTAGTATCACCTAGATATTACTCGCCTACTATATAATAAATAAATCTTTTGAAAAAATATCCCTTTTTGAAAATAAAATAAAAATTTGAAAAGAATAAAATCAAATAAAAATAATAAAAATAAAAATCAATAAAAAAGCGTTTTGACTTAGAGAAGAATTAAAATAAAATTACGAATAGGAAGATCTAGGGAATATATTCTGCCTCCTTGAGTTCGACCCAGGAACACTTGCCTGGTAAAATATTAGTGAACGGTTTTCCGACAGAAAACCGTATTTGTTTGATAGGTTTAAAGATCGAAATTTCCTCATTTCGCGGCTTCTGCTACAACCGACAACTTTCTTCAATAAAAAGAAGAAGCTGCGAAACCGATTTTTAGACACTCATCAAAATGGCGCCGTTGCCGGGGAGGCGTTAGATTCCTTTGATTTTCGATTTTCGTGACTTTATTTTCTCTTCTCTTTGTTTCATTTTTCGTACGATTTTTCGTACGGCTTTTTCTTGCCTTGTTTTCTGAGTTTCTCTTTGGTTTCTTTACGGCTTTCTCGGCTTTCTCGATCGGCTTTTCTTTGCTAACGTTCTTTGCAGGGCCTGCAGGATCAACCGGCTTCTTTGGAAGCCGAGCCAGTTGAAAGAGCAGAGGTCGGCTTCTTCTTCACGAGTCGACTGCAGAGGAGCAAAGTCGTTAGTATCCTTTTATCTGTAAAAGAGAGAGAAGGGGAGAGAGTTGTACTTAGTAATAAAACACTCATTTTTTTGGGGCCTGATTCGTCGGATACCCTGTATCCGAGGATTAGGGCACCCACCGCGGCTTTTTCATCGCTTATCGGTTTTCCGCGGTTTTCTAGATGATTGTTTAGGTTTTTGCTCTATCTGCTTGTGCCGCGTAGCTAGTTTTAGGACTTGCAACCTAGGTGCTTGCTCTAGGATTTTTAACAAAAAGAAAAAAATAGACGTTATTTGAAAACACCATAAAAATCGCAAAACTAAAATTGGGACTGTTAAAAATATCTGATCAAAAACCGTAACTCAATTCAAGTGATTTGGGGAGAGTAACCCCCGCACATTTCTCAGAGTGCGCGAGCTCGAGAGCCGACACTTAAGGATAGAGACAAAACCCCGTATTTCTTGCGAGATACTACTGGGTCCATACACCTGATCACTGTTCCTCAGTGGGTAAGCTCGGGTAGCCAGAAACGATCCGGGTTTACTTAGCAGAGTGGGAGGTTTAGAGGACACTGCGCAAGGCTCCGTCCTCAAGTAACACGGGTAGCCGGAAATGGTCTGTACTTACTCCCATACTGGCTGAGTGCGAGTGGTCTCGCGTAAGGATTTGGGACAGTATCTCGGGGAAACTATCGGGCACCTATTGGCTTGCTCAGCCCACGTAACCGCAACGTTTGCTAATCACAACCCTAAAACCGAAAAGATAAAAAGACCGGACTCTACGGTCTTCATCAGGGTTGAGTTGGTGAAAACGGGGTTTGCTTTGTGTTTGTTTGTGGGGCGTGAGTTTCCGCGGCTTTCGCATTCCTTCTTCATTTGAATCATACACATGCTCTCCCGATTTCCTCTTGACATCGAAGATGACGTCTCGACGGCTTTTCGGCTCAGACTCTGTGAGCTTTCGACCATCCACCGTCGAGCGTATGTCTTCACAGGCTCGGGATGACCCTCTTCCCGATCTGGTTCCATCCGATCTCGAGGCGAGTCAGACCTAGACTCCCTCGCCTCTGACGAACCGCAAAATCGGCCCTTTAATAGAGTGTTTTTAGCACTCGGAATCGTCATCGTAGCCGGGCCGATTCGGGTCGTCAAAACGATCACCTCATTTAGAGATATGCCATAATGAATCGAAATGAGGTGATCGAAGATTTATTTTACTTGGCAAGATACCAAGGTCGAACTCAGGGACACGAGCCTCTCTCGTATTAATCGGACTCAAGTGTATTTAATTAAGTGTTGAAATAAAGCATATAGGTCAAAACATGCGAAGACACGACAAGACAATGCATTGAAGTAAACATGCAAATTTTTTATTCATTTTTTTATGCAAAGGAATATACATGCAAAGCTAATGATATGCCCTGAAATGATAGTTACTTGAGCCATAAGAAAATTTCGGATTGATATGAGTTGAAGTGAAGAAGCACTCTACAATCATAAAGCAAGTAGGCATGATAAAATAAAAAAAAACTCAAGACACTTAAATAATAAACTAATACATCACAGTTCATAATATCAAATCTGAAATTTAACTCTGCCATAGTGAAGAGGACGAGAAGAGCTTCAAAACGAAACTGAAATCAACTTGATTGGAGCTATGTAGCTCAAGATATTCAAGTTCAAAGATAAGGGCATAAATGAAAGAAAAACATGAAAAGATAACTACAAACAGGTCCAGGGAGGGACTAAAATGTAAATATGTAAAGTAAATGGACCTTCCCTGTAAATTACCCACTGTGCACGCTCGCTGCACGTGATAGGGACCTGTTTGCAAATTGAAGAAGGCGGCTGGGCTTCCCTGCAAATTACCCAGAAGGCACATGGTGTGCACGTGCTACCTCCAGGCTCGGATTGATCCTAGGCTCGGGGGAGGCTCGGCTTGCTTCGGCGTGGCTCGGGCGTCGACTTTGTCTCGATGCAGGCTCGGACAAGGCACGGAGGGACCAAGCCTAGAGGCTCGGTGGCTGAGGCTCGGCGAAGCTCTGGGGGCGCCACGTGGCCGATTGTCGGCCCTTGGATCGTGATAATCCAAGGGTTACTGGTGAAGGCTTCGCGGGCGACGTGGCTGCACTGTGGCCGTTGGATCGAGACGATCCAACGGATGCTGGAGAAGACATGCGTGGTCGAATCGGCGCCGTCAGATGAAGATCATCCTACGGCACCTGCTCCTTCGTCATCCTCCGCAGCTGGCGGCGCTTCTGGAGCTCCGGCGAAGGAGCTCCAGCTCCGCCGCTCTTCCTTGGCGATGATAGAGCTCGCCCGATGCTCCTGAGAGGTTGTCGATGAAGATTGGAGCACGGGCGAGGTGATGGACCTCCTGGTGTGGGCCGTCGGAGCTCGCATGTCGACGGCGAACTCGACGAAGTTAGCCCGACGAGCTCTCCGGCCATTGAAGAGTTAGGACACCTGCAGGGTTAGTAGAGAGCCGAAGCGGCGATAGGGTGCGTGGGTGAGTGAAGTGGGAGCTCGGAGGGGCGAAGGGAACGAGGAGCTCGGTGCTCCTCCGCCGTGAGGGCGGAGGAGGTGGGTCGGAGATGACGGAGGATATGAAGAAGGGAAGAGGTGATCGGAAAGATGCGCGTGGAAGGGGGGTTAACGGCGAAGCTAATAGGAGGGTTATCGGAGCGAGGGGGTGGCCGGAGAGGCCTGATTAAATCGATGAAATCGAATAAAAAATCAAAGGAGGTTCAGAGGAGCTTACCTGGTCGGAGGCGAAGTGGGAGCTTGGGCTGAGCTTCACGATGGAAGCCACGGTCTTCGCTGGACCTCCGCAGCTACTGGAGGCAGCTCGAGCGGGCTCGGAGCGCCGCGACGACGCCGTGATCGGCGAAGGGTCATCACCGGGGGTATTGGTCGTCTTCTCTCAATCCTCCGCCTCCCCCTGTCACTGGGAGACGGAGGAGGGCTGGGCCATGCCCCTACGTAAAGGTGGACCCCGGTGGAAGTGGGAGGTGGCGGCGTATTTAAAGGGATGACTCGGCGGAGGTGATCGTGGTGTCGTGGATTGCGAGGCGATCATGGGACGAATGGAAGGGAGTTATGGGTCGTGGAGGTGTGCGCGAGGGAGAAGGATGATGGGGGAAGACCGGGAAGTGTTTGGTTAGGTGTGAGGGGCTATGGAGTTGTGGAGAAAATGGAAAGGGGGAGAGGTGCGCGAGAGGAGATCGTGGGGAAGAAGGGGTCTGCTGGAGGTTGACGACGGTGTCTCCTGACCGTTGGATCTGGAGATCCAACGGTGGAGATCTAGGCGAGAGAGAGCGGTCGAGATTAAGTCGGGGGCGGCGTGATTGATGGCAGATGGAGCTGCCGCGTGGCGTGTCGAGGGATCGGCGCGAACGGATGGCTCAGATTGGAGGCGGGGATGATCGATCGACTGAGGAGAGAGATCGGCTTGAGCGGCATAGATGAAAGATCTGGGACGCGATCGAAGGGTATTGGTGGCGACACGTGGCAGGCTAAGGGAGCGGCGTGAATGGAGGGAGCAGATGCGAAGTAGGTGTTGATCAGATGGCTGGAAATAAAGGCGTATGTGGAAAGGATTCAACCGTTGGATCAGGAGAAGATCCAACGGTCCCAGAAGAAGGCGGATGGTACAAGGGAAGCGGGGCCACGTGGCGCCCCAGAATGGGCCACGTGGCCCAATCAGGTTATTCCGAGAGCATTTTTAATTTTTGAGGGCTTATTTGGTCGAATTTGAGAAAACTTAAAACATGAAAGTTGTAGATCTTGACGAGATCTACAAGTTTCATGTTGACCAAAACTCGAAAAGAGATAAAACAAGGCCCCGAAATATTTTTGAGGGTATTTTTGAGTCTAAAAATACCACTGATTTTTGTTTTGTCATTTTTTTGTGATTTTTAATTTATTTAGGACTCTGTTAATTATTAGACAATAACAGGGATTTATTGACAAAACATTAAGCAAGGGGGTTAATTATAATAAATAAAGATGATGAAACTGAGGTTCATCACCCCCCTATACTTAAACTATGCTCGTCCTCGAGCATCAAAAAGAATGACTAAGCTGGATTAACCCCCTTGTGCTTGTGAATACAGGATCCAATCTGATCAAGTAGACTCGGCTTCAGAGATCCAAAATTTTAGAGTTCCACCCAGCCTAAATCAAGAGGCTTCCAATTCCTCTACTTCTCTAGACTCTCTCTGATGTACATATAAACTAAAGGATATGAAGTTTAGTGTTGACTGCAATTTCGAGAGTAGAGTCAAGTCTTCACCCAAAAACTTGGTCCGAGAAAATCTCCTAAGGACCCAATCCTCAGCACTAGGGAATAAATCAAATCTTGCATTCAGTCTACCGTCTCTTTAGTTGTCAGACTTAGAAAATGTAGATGGCAGGCCAGAAATGGAGGGCATGGGATTGTGTCAATTCTTCTCTCCCTCTCATTGGAACAAGGATTCTCTCTAGTGCCTTTTTACGCAACACAATTTTTTTGGTGTTGATCAGTGCATCCGTCAAGAGAAGTTGGAGCCGTCTGCACTTGTTTTCCTGGGAGTACACCGGGGTGTGTCTCTTTTGAGTACCTATCGTACCTTCGACACCCAGACTTGTAGCATTTACGATGCAGAGCCCTTTTTTGGTGCAAGCCCGACTCCTGGTCCTAATAGCGGTGGTCCAAGTGGACACTTTGAAAAATTTTGGGAGCGCTCGCCTTTGGTGGAAGCTCTTTGATATGTAATTTTGTAGAATGAGAGCTTTTCCTTTGAATTTCATTGACTTGTATAATTGGTGGCTAGCTCCACTGCTTTTACCAAGAGTTGGCGCACACTGATCAACAATTTTTTTATTTATTTTTCACACCCAGGCACTTAGGTTAATGTTAAGAGATTAGTATAAGAATCAAGTTCTCATACTGGCTAATATTGCTGACACTCAGGTTTCATGAAGCCTCCAAAGATTTTATCCCATCCTCGAGCATCATTAGATCAAAATCCAAATTCGACTTCCTCATCCCAATCCCTCAGGTGAAAAATCAACTCATCTCAATCAAAACCGCAGTCGTGCATGTGATGTGCTGATCATATTCTTTTGTCTGAGACTAAGCATGGAATATAGCATGCAAATCTAGAAACCTAGGGGAATATGGATGATTAAGTCTAAGACCCTGATGGCTAAGGCTGGTTAACCTAAAAATCTCAAAGACTTCTAAAAGCTAAGTCTTCTTGACCAAATCAGATCCCGGGTGAAAGTGAAAATGTAGAGGACTAATCCAACTTCTTCATTCAAGAACAAGACACTTTTTTTTTCGAACTTCAAGAGATATAACAACTGCCTAAACTCAATTAAGTAGCTACAATTCAGCCAGTATAGATGTAAGTACAGGCCGAAGCCCGTTGCTTGAGGACGGGGCCTTACGCGATGTCCTCTAAACCATCCAATCTGCTAAGGGTGAACCTCACTGAACGCGGCTTTCTTAATTGGGCTTAGTAGTCACTACTAGCTCCTAAAGGTTTTTAGGGGGATTTCTGATTTTTATGAATTTTAATAAGAGAGTTAAAACACAAGTTAGACTCAACTTTCCTTAAAAAGAGATGGCGATTTTTCAAAACCCAAGTCACACAAAATGAAAATTTTCAAAACATTTTCAAAAATCATTTTCGAAAATATTTTTATAAAAATAGCGTAACATAATATCGAAAAACCGTGAAATCCTTTGAGTTCTCTTAGTCCACTGAATATTACCTTAGCCAAAAAGTTTTTAATTTTTCAAATTTTTCAGATTATAGCTAAAGTAAATATACGGTATATACGGTATACCCCCCTATACTTAAACTTTGCTATGTCCTCATAGCACTAGATGTTACAAGAACATAGGTCCATTTAAATATAGAAGAATATACGGGAGCTAAGAGGGGCTCCCCCTATACTTAGGTTAGAAATAACCTAAGTATAAAGGCAAGAAAAGATGAGTAGAGAAAATCACGGGGATTTGGGTCCCCCTATACTTAGGCTGAGATTAGCCTAAGTATTAAGATGAGGATCGGTGTTGGAAGGAACCCAAGGTGAACGAAGAAGAGGAATGAATATACAAGTGAGTGGCTGAATCTTCGGAGATGAAATGGAGTGTCTTCGGATTTAGGGCGTGTGTTGCAACAAAGGCTCAATCAAGCAAGCAAACCCTTAGTTTCACCAACTCACACATGAAACCAACCTAAGTTGGTTTATTATCTTGTCTATTTTATTGGTGATAAAGCATTCGGTTTTTACGCAAAGAAAAGATGTGAAGTGAAAATTATTGCGTAAGCGAGGATATTGCTCTCCCAAAACCGAATTTTACTCCATTTTTGGTTGACTTGCAATTAACAGTCCCAATTTTATTTTAGGTTGTCACTGAATTATGATTAGCACATCAATCAGAAAATCATCGTCTACCGTTCATTCCATTTTCCATTTATCCTAGGTGATCAATCTAGAAAAATGAAAGCCGAGAAAAACATGTATGCGATGAAGAAAAACGCGATCTAGGCTAAGCGAGAAATCATGCAGTGATTTGACGATAAAAGCCGCGAAAAAATCTGGGGCCGTTTTGAAAACTCAAATCCAACATGTATGCAAGTCGAAAAAGCCGCACCTAATCATGCATCTATTAGCGGTGTTTGATCTTCATTAATTTTAGCTAAGTGATGCGAGATTAAGTGCGTCTATATTTTAAGTGTCTCCTACCTACAATCAAGCACTAGAAAATATGAAAATTGAGCTCGGAGAGCCGTGTGCCTAAGTCCTAGGTCGACACTCAAGTGGGGATGATCCCCACACAACCACGATCGTTCGATTACATACGCGAGTCTTCGATCGAAGACCACTGTAAAAGACGAATTATTAAAAATAAAATGCAACAAAAATGAGAGACACATTTTTTTCTTTTCTTCCTCCTTTGCTCCAAGCATGCTCCTGCGGCTCCTCGCAGCGGGGAACGTCCTGCTCCTCGCCTCCTTGATCCATCAAGGGCCCTGCCACAGAAACAATGGTTAGAGATCAAATAAGAAAGAAAAAAATTTATATGCAAAAATATGTGATTAATTAACCTATAAAAAAGAACACTAAATTAAACATACAAAAATCCAAAAAATAAAAGAAATGAGTCGTGTCCCCGGCAACGGCGCCATTTGATGAACTGCAAAATCGGCCCTTTAATAGAGTGTTTTTAGCACTCGGAATCGTCATCGTAGCCGGGCCGATTCGGGTCGTCAAAACGATCACCTCATTTAGAGATATGCCATAATGAATCGAAATGAGATGATCGAAGATTTATTTTACTTGGCAAGATACCAAGGTCGAACTCAGGGACACGAGCCTCTCTCATATTAATCGGACTCAAGTGTATTTAATTAAGTGTTGAAATAAAGCATATAGGTCAAAACATGCGAAGACACGACAAGACAATGCATTGAAGTAAACATGCAAATTTTTTATTCATTTTTTTATGCAAAGGAATATACATGCAAAGCTAATGATATGCCCTGAAATGATAGTTACTTGAGCCATAAGAAAATTTCGGATCGATCTGAGTTGAAGTGAAGAAGCACTCTACAATCAAAAAGCAAGTAGGCATGATAAAATAAAAAAAAACTCAAGACACTTAAATAATAAACTAATACATCACAGTTCATAATATCAAATCTGAAATTTAACCCTGCCATAGTGAAGAGGACGAGAAGAGCTTCAAAACGAAACTGAAATCAACTTGATTGGAGCTATGTAGCTCAAGATATTCAAGTTCAAAGATAAGGGCATAAATGAAAGAAAAACATGAAAAGATAACTACAAACAGGTCTAGGGAGGGACTAAAATGTAAATATGTAAAGTAAATGGACCTTCCCTGTAAATTACCCACTGTGCACGCCCGCTGCACGTGATAGGGACCTGTTTGCAAATTGAAGAAGGCGGCTGGGCTTCCCTGCAAATTACCCAGAAGGCACGTGGTGTGCACGTGCTACCTCCAGGCTCGGATTGATCCTAGGCTCCGGGGGGCTCGGCTTGCTTCGGCGTGGCTCGGGCGTCGACTTTGGCTCGATGCAGGCTCGGACAAGGCACGGAGGGACCTAGCCTAGAGACTCGGTGGCTGAGGCTCGGCGAAGCTCTGGGGGCGCCACGTGGCCGATTGTCGGCCCTTGGATCGTGATAATCCAAGGGTTACTGGTGAAGGCTTCGCGGGCGACGTGGCTGCACTGTGGCCGTTGGATCGAGACGATCCAACGGATGCTGGAGAAGACATGTGTGGTCGAATCGGCGCCGTCAGATGAAGATCATCCTACGGCACCTGCTCCTTCGTCATCCTCCGCAGCTGGCGGCGCTTCTGGAGCTCCGGCGAAGGAGCTCCAGCTCCGCCGCTCTTCCTTGGCGATGATAGAGCTCGCCCGATGCTCCTGAGAGGTTGTCGATGAAGATTGGAGCACGGGCGAGGTGATGGACCTCCTGGTGTGGGCCGTCGGAGCTCGCATGTCGACGGCGAACTCAACGAAGTTAGCCCGGCGAGCTCTCCGGCCATTGAAGAGTTAGGACACCTGCAGGGTTAGTAGATAGCCGAAGCGGCGATAGGGTGCGTGGGTGAGTGAAGTGGGAGCTTGGAGGGGCGAAGGGAACGAGGAGCTCGGTGCTCCTCCGCCGTGAGGGCGGAGGAGGTGGGTCGGAGATGACGGAGGATATGAAGAAGGGAAGAGGTGATCGGAAAGATGCGCGTGGAAGGGGGGTTAACGGCGAAGCTAATAGGAGGGTTATCAGAGCGAGGGGGTGGCCGGAGAGGCCTGATTAAATCGATGAAATCGAATAAAAAATCAAAGGAGGTTCAGAGGAGCTTACCTGGTCGGAGGCGAAGTGGGAGCTTGGGCTGAGCTTCACGATGGAAGCCACGGTCTTCGCTGGACCTCCGCAGCTACTGGAGGCAGCTCGAGCGGGCTCGGAGCGCCGCGACGACGCCGTGATCGGCGAAGGGTCATCACCGGGGGCATTGGTCGTCTTCGCTCAATCCTCCGCCTCCCCCTGTCATTGGGAGACGGAGGAGGGCTGGGCCATGCCCCTACGTAAAGGTGGACCCCGGTGGAAGTGGGAGGTGGCGGCGTATTTAAAGGGATGACTCGGCGGAGGTGATCGTGGTGTCGTGGATTGCGAGGCGATCATGGGACGAATGGAAGGGAGTTATGGGTCGTGGAGGTGTGCGCGAGGGAGAAGGATGATGGGGGAAGACCGGGAAGTGTTTGGTTAGGTGTGAGGGGCTATGGAGTTGTGGAGAAAATGGAAAGGGGGAGAGGTGCGCGAGAGGAGATCGTGGGGAAGAAGGGGTCTGCTGGAGGTTGACGACGGTCTCCTGACCGTTGGATCTGGAGATCCAACGGTGGAGATCTAGGCGAGAGAGAGCGGTCGAGATTAAGTCGGGGGCGGCGTGATTGATGGCAGATGGAGCTGTCGCGTGGCGTGTCGAGGGATCGGCGCGAACGGATGGCTCAGATTGGAGGCGGGGATGATCGATCGGCTGAGGAGAGAGATCGGCTTGAGCGGCATAGATGAAAGATCTGGGACGCGATCGAAGGGTATTGGTGGCGACACGTGGCAGGCTAAGGGAGCGGCGTGAATGGAGGGAGCAGATGCGAAGTAGGTGTTGATCAGATGGCTGGAAATAAAGGCGTATGTGGAAAGGATTCAACCGTTGGATCAGGAGAAGATCCAACGGTCCCAGAAGAAGGCGGATGGTACAAGGGAAGCGGGGCCACGTGGCGCCCCCAGAATGGGCCACGTAGCCCAATCAGGTTATTCCGAGAGCATTTTTAATTTTTGAGGGCTTATTTGGTCGAATTTGAGAAAACTCAAAACATGAAAGTTGTAGATCTTGACGAGATCTACAAGTTTCATGTTGACCAAAACTCGAAAAGAGATCAAACAAGGCCCCGAAATATTTTTGAGGGTATTTTTGAGTCTAAAAATACCACTGATTTTTGTTTTGTCATTTTTTTGTGATTTTTAATTTATTTAGGACTCTGTTAATTATTAGACAATAACAGGGATTTATTGACAAAACATTAAGCAAGGGGGTTAATTATAATAAATAAAGATGATGACCCTAATCTCTTGACATTTACCTATGTGCCAGGGTGTGATAAAATAAAAAAATGTTGATCAGTGTGCGCCAACTCTTGGTAAAAGCAGTGGAGCTAGCCACCAATTATACAAATCAATGAAATTCAAAGAAAAGCTCTCATTCCACCAATTCAAATATCAAATAGCTTCCACCAAAGGCGAGCGCTCCCAAACTTTTCAAAGTGTCCACTTGGACCACCGCTATTAGGACCAGGAGTCGGGCTAGCACCAAAAAAGGGCTCTGCATCGTAAATGCTACAAGTCTGGGTGTCGAAGGTATGATAGGTACTCAAAAGAGACACACCCCGGTGTACTCCCAGGAAAACAAGTGCAGACGACTCCAACTTCTCTTGACGGACGCACTGATCAACACCAAAAAAATGTGTTGCGTAAAAGGCACTAGAGTGAATCTTTGTTCCAATGAGAGGGAGAGAAGAATTGACTCAATCCCATGCCCTCCATTTCTGGCTTGCCATCTACATTTTCTAAGTCTGACAACTAAAGAGACGGTAGACTGAATGCAAGATTTGATTTATTCCCTAGTGCTGAGGATTGGGTCCTTAGGAGATTTTCTCGGACCAAGATTTTGGGTGAAGACTTGACTCTACTCTCGAAATTGCAGTCAACACTAAACTCATATCCTTTAGTTTATATGTACATCAGAGAGAGTCTATAGAAATAGAGGAATTGGAAGCCTCTTGATTAAGGCTGGGTTGAACTCTAAAATTTTGGATCTCTGAAGCCGAGTCGACTTGATCAGATTGGATCCTGTATTCACATGCACAAGGGGGTTAATCCAACTTAGTCATTCTTTTTGATGCTCGAGGACGAGCATAGTTTAAGTATAGGGGGGTGATGAACCTCAGTTTCATCATCTTTATCTTCCATTATTAACCCCCTTGCTTAAAAGTTTGTCAATAATTCCCTGTTAATATCTCATAATTAACAGGGCCCTAAATAAATTAAAAACCACAAAAAAATGGCAAAACAAAATTCGTGGTATTTTTAGACTTAAAAATACCTTCAAAAATATTTTTTTGTGTCTGTGTTTGATCTCTTCTCTAGTTTTGGTCAACATGAAACTTGTAGATCTCGTCAAGATCTACAACTTTCATGTTTTGAGTTTTCTCAAATTCGACCAAATAAGCCCTCAAAAATCAAAAATACTCTTGCAATAATCTGATTGGGCCACGTGGCCCAATCTGGGGGAGCCACGTGGCCCGGTCCTTCTTGCAGCTTCCGCCCTTGTTCCTGGCCGTTGGATGACCTTAAGATCCAACGGTTTCTCTTTCTCCACGTGCGCCTCAACCCTCAGCCATCCGATCGACAACTCCCTCTCATCTAAGCCGTCCACCAGCGCCTTGCGCAGAGTGCGCCACGTGGTCGTTCCTAGACCACCTGATCGCGTCCCCGACTTTCCATCTCAGCCGCCTCTTCTAAGCGCGCGCCTTAGCCATCCGATCAAGCTTCCTTCTCATCTAAGCCGCCCGCCAGCGCCGCATCCTCAGCTCGCCACGTGGCAGCGCCCGATCCCTTCGATCGCTCCGCTCCTGATTAAATCTCACCCGTCATCTCGCGCTTAGCCCTCCACCGTTGGATCTCCAGATCCAACGGTCCCGCTTCTTCGTCAACCTCCGGCCTCTTCCTCTCTCCCACGATTTCCACTCGCACAGCCCTCGCCCCCTTCCCATTATTTTGACCACCTCCGGCCACCTCTCATCTCGTCAACCGCCCCACGACTTGCCCTGATCATCCAGCGTCTTCGCCACTACCTACACTACCCTTGAATCGCCCCCAGTCGTCTCCATTTCCTCCTCGAAACCCACGTCCCCATCATCGGCTCCGCCACTTCGCCCTTCAAATACACCTCCTCCGACCACTGTTCCCGATGTCCACCTTTACGTAGGGGCATGGCCCAGCCCTCCTCCGTCTCCCAGTGACAGGGGGAGGCGGAGGATTGAGCGAAGACGACCAATGCCCTCGGTGATGACCCTTCGCCGATCACGGCGTCGTCGCGGCGCTCCGACCCGCTCGAGCTGCCTCCAGTAGCTGCAGAGATCCAGCGAAGACCGTGGCTTCCATCGTGAAGCTCAGCCCAAGCTCCCACTTCGCCTCCGACCAGGTAAGCTCCTTTGAACCTCCTTTGATTTTTTATTCGATTTCATCGATTTAATCAGGCCTCTCCGGCCACCCCCTTGCTCCGATAACCCTCCTATTAGCTTCGCCGTTAACCCCCCTTCCACGCGCATCTTTCCGATCACCTCTTCCCTTCTTCATATCCTCCGTCATCTCCGACCCACCTCCTCCGCCCTCACGGCGGAGGAGCACCGAGCTCCTCGTTCCCTTCGCCCCTCCGAGCTCCCACTTCACTCACCCATGCACCCTATCGCCGCTTCGGCTATCTACTAACCCTGCAGGTGTCCTAACTCTTCAATGGCCGGAGAGCTCGCCGGGCTAACTTCGTCGAGTTCGCCGTCGACATGCGAGCTCCGACGGCCCACACCAGGAGGTCCATCACCTCGCCCGTGCTCCAATCTTCATCGACAACCTCTCAGGAGCATCGGGCGAGCTCTATCATCGCCAAGGAAGAGCGGCGGAGCTGGAGCTCCTTCGCCGGAGCTCCAGAAGCGCCGCCAGCTGCGGAGGATGACGAAGGAGCAGGTGCCGTAGGATGATCTTCATCTGACGGCGCCGATTCGACCACGCATGTCTTCTCCAGCATCCGTTGGATCGTCTCGATCCAACGGCCACAGTGCAGCCACGTCGCCCGCGAAGCCTTCACCAGTAACCCTTGGATTATCACGATCCAAGGGCCGACAATCGGCCACGTGGCGCCCCCAGAGCTTCGCCGAGCCTCAGCCACCGAGCCTCTAGGCTTGGTCCCTCCGTGCCTTGTCCGAGCCTGCATCGAGCCAAAGTCGACGCCCGAGCCATGCCGAAGCAAGCCGAGCCTCCCCCGAGCCTAGGATCAATCCGAGCCTGGAGGTAGCACGTGCACACCACGTGCCTTCTGGGTAATTTGCAGGGAAGCCCAGCCGCCTTCTTCAATTTGCAAACAGGTCCCTATCACGTGCAGCGGGCGTGCACAGTGGGTAATTTACAGGGAAGGTCATTTACTTTACATATTTACATTTTAGTCCCTCCCTGGACCTGTTTGTAGTTATCTTTTCATGTTTTTCTTTCATTTATGCCCTTATCTTTGAACTTGAATATCTTGAGCTACATAGCTCCAATCAAGTTGATTTCAGTTTCGTTTTGAATCTCTTCTCGTCCTCTTCACTATGGCAGGGTTAAATTTCAGATTTGATATTATGAACTGTGATGTATTAGTTTATTATTTAAGTGTCTTGAGTTTTTTTTATTTTATCATGCCTACTTGCTTTATGATTGTAGAGTGCTTCTTCACTTCAACTCAGATCGATCCGAAATTTTCTTATGGCTCAAGTAACTATCATTTCAGGGCATATCATTAGCTTTGCATGTATATTCCTTTGCATAAAAAAATGAATAAAAAATTTGCATGTTTACTTCAATGCATTGTCTTGTCGTGTCTTCGCATGTTTTGACCTATATGCTTTTTTTTTACACTTAATTAAATACACTTGAGTCCGATTAATACGAGAGAGGCTTGTGTCCCTGAGTTCGACCTTGGTATCTTGCCAAGTAAAATAAATCTTCGATCACCTCATTTCGATTCATTATGGCATATTTCTAAATGAGGTGATCGTTTTGACGACCCGAATCGTCCCGGCTACGATGACGATTCCGAGTGCTAAAAACACTCTATTAAAGGGGCCGATTTTGCGGTTCGTCAAATGGCGCCGTTGCCGGGGACACGGCTCATTTCTTTATTTTTTGGATTTTTGTGTGTTTAATTTAGTGATCCTCTTTATAGGTTAAATGGTCACATATTTTTGCATATAAAATTTTTTTTTCTTTCTTATTTGATCTCTAACCATTGTTTCTGTGGCAGGGCCCTTGATGGATCAAGGAGGCGAGGAGCAGGACGTTCCCCGCTGCGAGGAGCCGCAGGAGCATGCTTGGAGCAAAGGAGGAAGAAAAGAAAAAAAAATGTCTCGCATTGTTGTTGCATTTTATTTTTAATAAACTCGTCTTTTACAGCGGACTTCGATCGAAGACTCGCGATTGTAATCGGACGAATGTGGTTGTGTGGGGATCGTCCCCACTTGAGTGTCGACCTAGGACTAGGCACGCGGTTCTCCGAGCTCATTTTATTTTTTATCTTATGTGCTTGATCGTAGGTTAGGACACACTTTAAATGAAGACGCACACAATCTCGTATCACTTAGCTAAAATTCATGAAGATTAATCACCGCTAATAGATGCATGATTAGGTGTGGCTTTTTCGACTTGCATACATGTTTGATTTGATTTTCAAAACGGTCCCCAGATTTTTCGCGGCTTTTATCGTCAAATCACTGCATGATTTCTCGCTTAGCCTAGATCGCGTTTTTCTTCATCGTATACATGTTTTTCTCGGCTTTCATTTTTTCTAAGATTGATCACCTAGGATAAATGGAAAATGGAATGAACGGTAGACGATGATTTTCTGATTGATGTGCTAACCATAATTCAGTGATAACCTAAAATAAAAGTGGGACTGTTAATTGCAAGTCAACAAAAAATGGAGTAAAATTCGGATTTGGGAGAGCAACACCCTCGCTTGCGCAATGATTTTCACCTTCACATCTTTTCTTTGCGTAAAAATCGAACGTTTTATCACCAATAAAATAGACAAGATAATAAACCAACTTAGGTTGGTTTCATGTGTGAGTTGGTGAAACGAAGGGTTTGCTTGCTTGATTGAGCCTTGTTTGATGTGACACACACCCCAAATCCGAAGACACTCCATTTCATCTCCGAAGATTCAGCCGCTCACTTGTATATTCATCCTTCTTCTTCGTTCTCCTTGGGTCCCTTCCAGCCTTAATATCCATCTTTATACTTAGGCTAATCTCAGCCTAAGTATAGGGGGGACCCAAGTCCCTGTGATTTCTCTACTCATCTTTTCTTGCCTTTATACTTAGGTTATTTCTAACCTAAGTATAGGGGGAGCCCCTCTTAGCTCACGTATATTCTTCTATATTTAAATGGACCTATGTACTTGTAACATCTAGTGCTATGAGGACATAGCAAAGTTTAAGTATAGGGGGGTATACCGTATATACCGTATTTTTACTTTAGCTATAACCTGAAAAATTTGAAAAATTAAAAACTTTTTGGCTAAGGTAAAAATTCATTGGACTAAGAAAACTCAAAGGATTTGGCGGTTTTTCGATACTATGTTACACTATTTTATAGAAATATTTTCGAAAATGATTTGTGAAAATGTTTTGAAAATTTTTATTTTGTGTGACATGGGTTTTGAAAAATCGCCATCTCTTTTCAAGGAAAGTTGAGTCTAACTTGTGTTTTAACTCTCTTATTAAAATTCATAAAAATCAGAAAACCCCTAAAAACCTTTAGGAGCTATTAGTGACTACTAAGCCCAATTAAGAAAGCCGCGATTCAGTGAGGGTTCGCCCTTAGCAGATTGGATGGTTTAGAGGACATCGCGCAAGGCCCCGTCCTCAAGCAACGGGCTTCGGCCTGTACTTACATCCATACTGGCTGAATCGCGGATGCTCAATTGAGTTTAGGCAGTTGTTATATCTTTAAAGTTCAAAAAAAATGTCTCGTTTTTGAATGAAGAAGTTGGATTAGTCCTCTACATTTTCACTTTCACCCGGGATCTGATTTAGTCAAGAAGACTTAGCTCTTAGAAGTCTTTGAGATTTTAGGTTAACCAGCCTTAGCCATCAGGGTCTTAGACTTAATCATCCACATTCCCCTAGGTTTCTAGATTTGCATGCTATATTCCATGCTTAGTCTCAGACAAAAGAATATGATCAGCACATCACATGCACGACTGCGGTTTTTGATGAGATGAGTTGATTTTTCACCTAAGGGATTGAGATGAGGAAGTCAAGTTTGGATTCGATCTAATGATGCTCGAGGATGGGATAAAATCTTTGGAGGCTTCATGAAACCTGAGTGTCAGCAATATTAGCCAGTATGAGAACTTGATTCTTATACTAATCTCTTGACATTAACCTAAGTGCCTGGGTGTGAAAAATAAATAAAAAAATGTTGATCAGTGTGCGCCAACTCTTGGTAAAAGCAGTGGAGCTAGCCACCAATTATACAAATCAATGAAATTCAAAGAAAAGCTCTCATTCTACCAATTCAAATATCAAAGAGCTTCCACCAAAGGCGAGCGCTCCCAAACTTTTCAAAGTGTCCACATGGACCACCGCTATTAGGACCAGGAGTCGGGCTAGCACCAAAAAAGGGCTCTGCATCGTAAATGCTGACAAAGTCTGGGTGTCGAAGGTACGATAGGTACTCAAAAGAGACACACCCCGGTGTACTCCCAGGAAAACAAGTGCAGACGGCTCCAACTTCTCTTGACGGACGCACTGATCAACACCAAAAAAATGTGTTGCGTAAAAGGCACTAGAGTGAATCCTTGTTCCAATGAGAGGGAGAGAAGAATTGACACAATCCCATGCCCTCCATTTCTGGCCTGCCATCTACATTTTCTAAGTCTGACAACTAAAGAGACGGTAGACTGAATGCAAGATTTGATTTATTCCCTAGTGCTGAGGATTGGGTCCTTAGGAGATTTTCTCGGACCAAGATTTTGGGTGAAGACTTGACTCTACTCTCGAAATTGCAGTCAACACTAAACTCATATCCTTTAGTTTATATGTACATCAGAGAGAGTCTAGAGAAATAGAGGAATTGGAAGCCTATTGATTAAGGCTGGGTTGAACTCTAAAATTTTGGATCTCTGAAGCCGAGTCGACTTGATCAGATTGGATCCTGTATTCACATGCACAAGGGGTTAATCCAACTTAGTCATTCTTTTTGATGCTCGAGGACGAGCATAGTTTAAGTATAGGGGGGTGATGAACCTCAGTTCATCATCTTTATCTTCCATTATTAACCCCCTTGCTTAAAAGTTTGTCAATAATTCCCTGTTAATATCTCATAATTAACAGGGCCCTAAATAAATTAAAAACCACAAAAAATTGGCAAAACAAAATTCGTGGTATTTTTAGACTTAAAATACCTTCAAAAATATTTTTTGTGTCTGTGTTTGATCTCTTCTCTAGTTTTGGTCAACATGAAACTTGTAGATCTCGTCAAGATCTACAACTTTCATGTTTTGAGTTTTCTCAAATTCGACCAAATAAGCCCTCAAAATTCAAAAATACTCTTGCAATAATCTGATTGGGCCACGTGGCCCAATCTGGGGGAGCCACGTGGCCCGGTCCTTCTTGCAGCTTCCGCCCTTGTTCCTGGCCGTTGGATGACCTTAAGATCCAACGGTTTCTCTTTCTCCACGTGCGCCTCAACCCTCAGCCATCCGATCGACAACTCCCTCTCATCTAAGCCGTCCACCAGCGCCTTGCGCAGAGTGCGCCACGTGGCCGTTCCTAGACCACCTGATCGCGTCCCCGACTTTCCATCTCAGCCGCCTCTTCTAAGCGCGCGCCTTAGCCATCCGATCAAGCTTCCTTCTCATCTAAGCCGCCCGCCAGCGCCGCATCCTCAGCTCGCCACGTGGCAGCGCCCGATCCCTTCGATCGCTCCGCTCCTGATTAAATCTCACCCGTCATCTCGCGCTTAGCCCTCCACCGTTGGATCTCCAGATCCAACGGTCCCGCTTCTTCGTCAACCTCCGGCCTCTTCCTCTCTCCCACGATTTCCACTCGCACAGCCCTCGCCCCCTTCCCATTATTTTGACCACCTCCGGCCACCTCTTATCTCGCCAACCGCCCCACGACTTGCCCTGATCATCCAGCGTCTTCGCCACTACCTCCACTACCCTTGAATCGCCCCCAGTCGTCTCCATTTCCTCCTCGAAACCCACGTCCCCATCATCGGCTCCGCCACTTCGCCCTTCAAATACACCTCCTCCGACCACTGTTCCCGATGTCCACCTTTACGTAGGGGCATGGCCCAGCCCTCCTCCGTCTCCCAGTGACAAGGGGAGGCGGAGGATTGAGCGAAGACGACCAATGCCCCCGGTGATGACCCTTCGCCGATCACGGCATCGTCGCAGCGCTCCGAGCCCGCTCGAGCTGCCTCCAGTAGCTGCGGAGGTCCAGCGAAGACCGTGGCTTCCATCGTGAAGCTCAGCCCAAGCTCCCACTTCCGCCTCCGACCAGGTAAGCTCCTCTGAACCTCCTTTGATTTTTTATTCGATTTCATCGATTTAATCAGGCCTCTCCGGCCACCCCCTCGCTCTGATAACCCTCCTATTAGCTTCGCCGTTAACCCCCCTTCCACGCGCATCTTTCCGATCACCTCTTCCCTTCTTCATATCCTCCGTCATCTCCGACCCACCTCCTCCGCCCTCACGGCGGAGGAGCACCGAGCTCCTCGTTCCCTTCGCCCCTCCGAGCTCCCACTTCACTCACCCACGCACCCTATCGCCGCTTCGGCTATCTACTAACCCTGCAGGTGTCCTAACTCTTCAATGGCCGGAGAGCTCGCCGGGCTAACTTCGTCGAGTTCGCCGTCGACATGCGAGCTCCGACGGCCCACACCAGGAGGTCCATCACCTCGCCCGTGCTCCAATCTTCATCGACAACCTCTCAGGAGCATCGGGCGAGCTCTATCATCGCCAAGGAAGAGCGGCGGAGCTGGAGCTCCTTCGCCGGAAGCTCCAGAAGCGCCGCCAGCTGCGGAGGATGACGAAGGAGCAGGTGCCGTAGGATGATCTTCATCTGACGGCGCCGATTCGACCACGCATGTCTTCTCCAGCATCCGTTGGATCGTCTTGATCCAACGGCCACAGTGCAACCACGTCGCCGCGAAGCCTTCACCAGTAACCCTTGGATTATCACGATCCAAGGGCCGACAATCGGCCACGTGGCGCCCCCAGAGCTTCGCCGAGCCTCAGCCACCGAGCCTCTAGGCTTGGTCCCTCCGTGCCTTGTCCGAGCCTGCATCGAGCCAAAGTCGACGCCCGAGCCACGCCGAAGCAAGCCGAGCCTCCCCCGAGCCTAGGATCAATCCGAGCCTGGAGGTAGCACGTGCACACCACGTGCCTTCTGGGTAATTTGCAGGGAAGCCCAGCCGCCTTCTTCAATTTGCAAACAGGTCCCTATCACGTGCAGCGGGCGTGCACAGTGGGTAATTTACAGGGAAGGTCCATTTACTTTACATATTTACATTTTAGTCCCTCCCTGGACCTGTTTGTAGTTATCTTTTCATGTTTTTCTTTCATTTATGCCCTTATCTTTGAACTTGAATATCTTGAGCTACATAGCTCCAATCAAGTTGATTTCAGTTTCGTTTTGAAGCTCTTCTCGTCCTCTTCACTATGGCAGGGTTAAATTTCAGATTTGATATTATGAACTGTGATGTATTAGTTTATTATTTAAGTGTCTTGAGTTTTTTTTATTTTATCATGCCTACTTGCTTTATGATTGTAGAGTGCTTCTTCACTTCAACTCAGATCGATCCGAAATTTTCTTATGGCTCAAGTAACTATCATTTCAGGGCATATCATTAGCTTTGCATGTATATTCCTTTGCATAAAAAAAATGAATAAAAAATTTGCATGTTTACTTCAATGCATTGTCTTGTCGTGTCTTCGCATGTTTTGACCTATATGCTTTATTTCAACACTTAATTAAATACACTTGAGTCCGATTAATACGAGAGAGGCTCGTGTCCCTGAGTTCGACCTTGGTATCTTGCCAAGTAAAATAAATCTTCGATCACCTCATTTCGATTCATTATGGCATATCTCTAAATGAGGTGATCGTTTTGACGACCCGAATCGGCCCGGCTACGATGACGATTCCGAGTGCTAAAAACACTCTATTAAAGGGCCGATTTTGCGGTTCGTCAAATGGGTGATGAACCTCAGTTTCATCATCTTTATCTTCCATTATTAACCCCCTTGCTTAAAAGTTTGTCAATAATTCCCTGTTAATATCTCATAATTAACAGGGCCCTAAATAAATTAAAAACCACAAAAAAATGGCAAAACAAAATTCGTGGTATTTTTAGACTTAAAAATACCTTCAAAAATATTTTTTGTGTCTGTGTTGATCTCTTCTCTAGTTTTGGTCAACATGAAACTTGTAGATCTCGTCAAGATCTACAACTTTCATGTTTTGAGTTTTCTCAAATTCGACCAAATAAGCCCTCAAAAATCAAAAATACTCTTTCAATAATCTGATTGGGCCACGTGGCCCAATCTGGGGGAGCCACGTGGCCCGGTCCTTCTTGCAGCTTCCGCCCTTGTTCCTGGCCGTTGGATGACCTTAAGATCCAACAGTTTCTCTTTCTCCACGTGCGCCTCAACCCTCAGCCATCCGATCGACAACTCCCTCTCATCTAAGCCGCCCGCGCGCCGCATCCTCAGCTCGCCACGTGGCAGCGCCCGATCCCTTCGATCGCTCCGCTCCTGATTAAATCTCACCCGTCATCTCGCGCTTAGCCCTCCACCGTTGGATCTCCAGATCCAACGGTCCCGCTTCTTCGTCAACCTCCGGCCTCTTCCTCTCTCCCACGATTTCCACTCGCACAGCCCTCGCCCCCTTCCCATTATTTTGACCACCTCCGGCCACCTCTCATCTCGCCAACCGCCCCACGACTTGCCCTGATCATCCAGCGTCTTCGCCACTACCTCCACTACCCTTGAATCGCCCCCAGTCGTCTCCATTTCCTCCTCGAAACCCACGTCCCCATCATCGGCTCCGCCACTTCGCCCTTCAAATACACCTCCTCCGACCACTGTTCCCGATGTCCACCTTTACGTAGGGGCATGGCCCAGCCCTCCTCCGTCTCCCAGTGACAGGGGGAGGCGGAGGATTGAGCGAAGACGACCAATGCCCCCGGTGATGACCCTTCGCCGATCACGGCGTCGTCGCGGCGCTCCGAGCCCGCTCGAGCTGCCTCCAGTAGCTGCGGAGGTCCAGCGAAGACCGTGGCTTCCATCGTGAAGCTCAGCCCAAGCTCCCACTTCGCCTCCGACCAGGTAAGCTCCTCTGAACCTCCTTTGGTTTTTTATTCGATTTCATCGATTTAATCAGGCCTCTCCGGCCACCCCCTCGCTCCGATAACCCTCCTATTAGCTTCGCCGTTAACCCCCCTTCCACGCGCATCTTTCCGATCACCTCTTCCCTTCTTCATATCCTCCGTCATCTCCGACCCACCTCCTCCGCCCTCACGGCGGAGGAGCACCGAGCTCCTCGTTCCCTTCGCCCCTCCGAGCTCCCACTTCAATCACCCACGCACCCTATCGCCGCTTCGGCTATCTACTAACCCTGCAGGTGTCCTAACTCTTCAATGGCCGGAGAGCTCGCCGGGCTAACTTCGTCGAGTTCGCCATCGACATGCGAGCTCCGACGGCCCACACCAGGAGGTCCATCACCTCGCCCGTGCTCCAATCTTCATCGACAACCTCTCAGGAGCATCGGGCGAGCTCTATCATCGCCAAGGAAGAGCGGCGGAGCTGGAGCTCCTTCGCCGGAGCTCCAGAAGCGCCGCCAGCTGCGGAGGATGACGAAGGAGCAGGTGCCGTAGGATGATCTTCATCTGACGGCGTCGATTCGACCACGCATGTCTTCTCCAGCATCCGTTGGATCGTCTCGATCCAACGGCCACAGTGCAGCCACGTCGCCCGCGAAGCCTTCACCAGTAACCCTTGGATTATCACGATCCAAGGGCCGACAATCGGCCACGTGGCGCCCCCAGAGCTTCGCCGAGCCTCAGCCACCGAGCCTCTAGGCTTGGTCCCTCCGTGCCTTGTCCGAGCCTGCATCGAGCCAAAGTCGACGCCCGAGCCACGCCGAAGCAAGCCGAGCCTCCCCCGAGCCTAGGATCAATCCGAGTCTGGAGGTAGCACGTGCACACCACGTGCCTTCTGGGTAATTTGCAGGGAAGCCCAGCCGCCTTCTTCAATTTGCAAACAGGTCCCTATCACGTGCAGCGGGCGTGCACAGTGGGTAATTTACAGGGAAGGTCCATTTACTTTACATATTTACATTTTAGTCCCTCCCTGGACCTGTTTGTAGTTATCTTTTCATGTTTTTCTTTCATTTATGCCCTTATCTTTGAACTTGAATATCTTGAGCTACATAGCTCCAATCAAGTTGATTTCAGTTTCGTTTTGAAGCTCTTCTCGTCCTCTTCACTATGGCAGAGTTAAATTTCAGATTTGATATTATGAACTGTGATGTATTAGTTTATTATTTAAATGTCTTGAGTTTTTTTTTATTTTATCATGCCTACTTGCTTTATGATTGTAGAGTGCTTCTTCACTTCAACTCAGATCGATCCGAAATTTTCTTATGGCTCAAGTAACTATCATTTCAGGCATATCATTAGCTTTGCATGTATATTCCTTTGCATAAAAAAATGAATAAAAAATTTGCATGTTTACTTCAATGCATTGTCTTGTCGTGTCTTCGCATGTTTTGACCTATATGCTTTATTTCAACACTTAATTAAATACACTTGAGTCCGATTAATACGAGAGAGGCTCGTGTCCCTGAGTTCGACCTTGGTATCTTGCCAAGTAAAATAAATCTTCGATCACCTCATTTCGATTCATTATGGCATATCTCTAAATGAGGTGATCGTTTTGACGACCCGAATCGGCCCGGCTACGATGACGATTCCGAGTGCTAAAAACACTCTATTAAAGGGCCGATTTTGCGGTTCGTCAAATGGCGCCGTTGCCGGGGAACGGCTCATTTCTTTTATTTTTTGGATTTTTGTGTGTTTAATTTAGTGATCCTCTTTATAGGTTAAATGGTCACATATTTTTGCATATAAAATTTTTTTTCTTTCTTATTTGATCTCTAACCATTGTTTCTGTGGCAGGGCCCTTGATGGATCAAGGAGGCGAGGAGCAGGACGTTCCCCACTGCGAGGAGCCGCAGGAGCATGCTTGGAGCAAAGGAGGAAGAAAAGAAAAAAAATGTCTCGCATTGTTGTTGCATTTTATTTTTAATAAACTCGTCTTTTACAGCGGTCTTCGATCGAAGACTCGCGATTGTAATCGGACGAATGTGGTTGTGTGGGGATCGTCCCCACTTGAGTGTCGACCTAGGACTAGGCACGCGGCTCTCCGAGCTCATTTTATTTTTTATCTTATGTGCTTGATCGTAGGTTAGGACACACTTTAAATGAAGACGCACACAATCTCGTATCACTTAGCTAAAATTCATGAAGATTAATCACCGCTAATAGATGCATGATTAGGTGCGGCTTTTTCGACTTGCATACATGTTTGATTTGATTTTCAAAACGGCCCCAGATTTTTCGCGGCTTTTATCGTCAAATCACTGCATGATTTCTCGCTTAGCCTAGATCGCGTTTTTCTTCATCGTATACATGTTTTTCTCGGCTTTCATTTTTTCTAAGATTGATCACCTAGGATAAATGGAAAATGGAATGAACGGTAGACGATGATTTTCTGATTGATGTGCTAACCATAATTCAGTGATAACCTAAAATAAAAGTGGGACTGTTAATTACAAGTCAACAAAAAATGGAGTAAAATTCGGATTTGGGAGAGCAACACCCTCGCTTGCGCAATGATTTTCACTTCACATCTTTTCTTTGCGTAAAAATCGAACGTTTTATCACCAATAAAATAGACAAGATAATAAACCAACTTAGGTTGGTTTCATGTGTGAGTTGGTGAAACGAAGGGTTTGCTTGCTTGATTGAGCCTTGTTTGATGTGACACACACCCCAAATCCGAAGACACTCCATTTCATCTCCGAAGATTCAGCCGCTCACTTGTATATTCATCCTTCTTCTTCGTTCTCCTTGGGTCCCTTCCAGCCTTAATATCCATCTTTATACTTAGGCTAATCTCAGCCTAAGTATAGGGGGGACCCAAGTCCCTGTGATTTCTCTACTCATCTTTTCTTGCCTTTATACTTAGGTTATTTCTAACCTAAGTATAGGGGGAGCCCCTCTTAGCTCCCGTATATTCTTCTATATTTAAATGGACCTATGTACTTGTAACATCTAGTGCTATGAGGACATAGCAAAGTTTAAGTATAGGGGGGTATACCGTATATACCGTATATTTACTTTAGCTATAATCTGAAAAATTTGAAAAATTAAAAACTTTTTGGCTAAGGTAAAAATTCATTGGACTAAGAAAACTCAAAGTATTTCGCGGTTTTTCGATACTATGTTACACTATTTTATAGAAATATTTTCGAAAATGATAGGAGCTGTGGTGTAGACACGTGACCGAAGATGGGCCATTGGATAATGCGCATCCAACGGCGTCTGGAGAAGTCTCTTGCTGGTAACGTGTCGGCATCGGGACCGTTAGATGGTCGCTGGGCGAGGACCATTTAACGGTGACTGTATCTCCATCTTCGGCCAAAGGCGGGCGGCGAGTTTGGAGCTCCGGCGAAGGAGCTCCTCCTCCGCCGCTCCATATCTGGTACTGCTGACCTCCCCAGAGCTCCTTAGATGGTCGTCGAGGGAGATGGGAGCTCGGGGGAAGTCCGGAGGCTTCTAGCGTCGGCCACCAGGGCTAGGAGGATGATAGCGAGGTCGATCAAATCGACGCCGGCAGAGCTCTGACCATTGCGAGTCTTCGAATACCTGCAGATTAAGAGTGCATAGCTGAAGCATAGAGTGCGTGCGTGAGCGTAGTGGGAGCTCAGGCGAGCGAAGTGGATGGTGAGCTCGAAGCTCCTCCGCCGTGGGTGGCGGAGGAGGTGGGTGACAGTGATCTGAGGGATGGCGGAGGGAGAAGGTGAGCGGAGGGTGTCGCGATGAAGGGGGATCGGAGGCGGAGCTAATGGGGTGGTTATCGGAGCGAGGGAGTGGCCGGATAGGCCTAGAAAATTAAAAGAAATTAACGCAAAATACAGAGGAAGAAGAAGGAGGACTTACCTTGCCGGAGATGGAACGGGAGCTTGGGCTGAGCTTCACGATGGAAGCCACGGTCTTCGTTGGACCTCCGCAGCTACTGGAGGCAGCTCGAGCGGGCTCGGAGCGCCGCGACGACGCCGTGATCGGCGAAGGGTCATCACCGGGGGCCTTGGTCGTCTTCGCTCAATCCTCTGCCTCCCCCTGTCACTGGGAGATGGAGGAGGGCTGGGCCATGCCCCTACGTAAAGGTGGACCCCGGTGGAAGTGGGAGGTGGCGGCGTATTTAAAGGGATGACTCGGCGGAGGTGATCGTGGTGTCGTGGATTGCGAGGCGATCATGGGACGAATGGAAGGGAGTTATGGGTCGTGGAGGTGTGCGCGAGGGAGAAGGATGATGGGGGAAGACCGGGAAGTGTTTGGTTAGGTGTGAGGGGCTATGGAGTTGTGGAGAAAATGGAAAGGGGGAGAGGTGCGCGAGAGGAGATCGTGGGGAAGAAGGGGTCTGCTGGAGGTTGACGACGGTCTCCTAACCGTTGGATCTGGAGATCCAACGGTGGAGATCTAGGCGAGAGAGAGCGGTCGAGATTAAGTCGGGGGCGGCGTGATTGATGGCAGATGGAGCTGCCGCGTGGCGTGTCGAGGGATCGGCGCGAACGGATGGCTCAGATTGGAGGCGGGGATGATCGATCGGCTGAGGAGAGAGATCGGCTTGAGCGGCATAGATGAAAGATCTGGGACGCGATCGAAGGGTATTGGTGGCGACACGTGGCAGGCTAAGGGAGCGGCGTGAATGGAGGGAGCAGATGCGAAGTAGGTGTTGATCAGATGGCTGGAAATAAAGGCGTATGTGGAAAGGATTCAACCGTTGGATCAGGAGAAGATCCAACGGTCCCAGAAGAAGGCGGATGGTACAAGGGAAGCGGGGCCACGTGGCGCCCCCAGAATGGGCCACGTGGCCCAATCAGGTTATTCCGAGAGCATTTTTAATTTTTGAGGGCTTATTTGGTCGAATTTGAGAAAACTCAAAACATGAAAGTTGTAGATCTTGACGAGATCTACAAGTTTCATGTTGACCAAAACTCGAAAAGAGATCAAACAAGGCCCCGAAATATTTTTGAGGGTATTTTTGAGTCTAAAAATACCACTGATTTTTGTTTTGTCATTTTTTTGTGATTTTTAATTTATTTAGGACTCTGTTAATTATTAGACAATAACAGGGATTTATTGACAAAACATTAAGCAAGGGGGTTAATTATAATAAATAAAGATGATGAAACTGAGGTTCATCATCCTCCTGGCCAGATCATTGAGGCAGACCCTCGCCTCAATACATCATCCAGATCTCCTGAGTATTTCTCGCTGAGTTCTTACGAGAGTTTCTATTTTACAGACAATCAGATGGCTCGTGGGAAAGCATCAGCAGCATACGAGAGGCCACCAGCTGAGGACCATCAGGAGGGAAGAGCAGAGCTGAACGGAGATGTCACGACAGGTATTCTCGATACATTACAGCAGATGAATCTACAGATTCGAGAACAGTATAGAGTTCAGACCGAACTGCAGGCTGAGTTAGCCGCACTGAGAGCAGGGGCCGGGAACCATTTACCGCTTGTGGTTCCCGCTACTTTACGGGACGAGTATGACCCGGGTGCTCGAACGCTCCATCATTGGATTCGGCTACCGCGGAATCAAGGGCCATACGAACTCCAACCGTCCTTCATTTCTTTGCTTCCCAAGTACTATGGGAATACCGCAGAGGAGCCGTTCACGTTTTTGCAGTAGTTTGAGATGATCTGCGGAACGGCTTGCTATCCAGGAGTGACGCAGGAAGCCGTGCGCCTCAAAGCCTTCCCTTTTGCCTTAGCAGATAAGGCCCTTTATTGGCTAAGCCATCTGGGAAGAGAAATCTCCACGTGGGACGACCTGAAGTCCACCTTCCTGCGCAAATATTTTCCTTTAGGAAGGACGAACATGATGAGGAGTCATATCTCCAACTTTACGCAATTGCCGAACGAATCATTCCATGAGGCATGGGATCGATTCAAGGACCTGACAGAGAGATGCCCGCATCATGAGATACCAATGAAGGTGCTAGTGCAAAATTACTTCGGAGGACTCCAGCCGGAAGTTCAGGGGCTCGTGAGTGCCGCATGTGGCGGCAGTTACTTGAACAAGGACGTCGAGTCAGTTTGGGCCATCTTTGAAGGGATGGCCGAGAACTCGAGAGTTGTAGACTCTACTCAGGCATTTCAGAAAGCCCCACAGCCACCACATCACCGAGAGCATCACAAGGTGGCGAATATATCAGATTCTAAATCCAACACCAACATGGGCTTTATTAGCGAGAAGTTGACATTGGTAGATGTGATTCACAAGCAAGTCCAAGACCTACAGCCGCTGCGAGAGTTGGAGAAACTCTCATCTCTACCTCAGCAGCTGAGTGATCTTTCGAAGAAAGTCGCTGATCTTCAGAGCCAGTAACAGCAGAACCGGACTTCTTCGAACACACAGCCAGCACGGAGGATCGCACCCGCTCCACCCACCCATCAGATACATTATGTCCAGAGCGAGCCCGAGATTCCGCAGATTGATTGGCATGAGGATCAGTCTCATGTCAATTCCGGCCAAATCATCAGCACTGCCGAGATGGAGGTCGAGCCGCAGTCCACTTTCGAGATTAATGGGATTTGGTATACTCCGGTGCAACAGCCGAGTATACCGAATCATCAGCAGCAGCAGTCGTACGGTCATCCGCAGCATGGACGTCCGCAATTCCAGCACCGCCAGAACTTCACGCCGCAGCAGTCTCATCCGAATGTCTACCATCAGAGACCGCAACCTTCTTATCAGCACCCTGCCCAGTTCTCATCGAATTATCCTTTTCAGCAGCCGCAACAGTCTTCTTCTACACCTCAGCGCTACTCCCAGCCTTCCACCTCTCAGCATTTCACGCCAAGGCAGGAGAGAGGAGCAAGCTAGGGCCACCACACCGAACCAGAGATGTCTTCACAGGCCCAGGTGCTCAACCAGATCATGGATATGCTCAGTACGCTCCAGATTGCGCAAAAGACAGAGATGGAGCAGGTTAAACGTCGTCTGGACGAGTTAACCATGCCAAAGACCTCTCTCCCAGCCCAGCCTCAGATGAACCCGAACAACAAGAGGAGGCATCCAGACCAGGTAGATCCTACAGGTAAGATCTCGTTTCCTGAATTTTTGTCTAACTTCATTCGTCTCAGGAGCGGTAGATCACCGCAAACACCTGCTAGAGAAGAGGAGAGGGCAACAGAGGAGCACGAGCAGGATCCTGAAGCCGAGGAGGAGAATCCGCAAGAGGATGAGGAAGCAGAATCAAGAGACGGGAGCAATGCCAACAATTCAGATATGGATACTGGCGACTCAGACGATGATATCACGCCAGATCAGGCAGAGACCCCGGACAAAAACATTTCTTCCCCTGTTTTAGAGAGTTTTGTAAATAATTCTGAGACTCTCGATGTACAAGCTGATTCCACTGACTTGAATAAAACTTCTGATTTTCTGACTCCTGATTTTATTCCTTTTCTCGATGCTTTGTTTGGAAAAGGAAAGAAAAAGACCAAAAATAATCCCGAATCTCCACAGATCGAAAAGTTACTCAAAGATCACATCTTTCTGAAGATCCCTCTCCATGATGCCTTAGATCAATTTCCTACGCTTAAGAATCAATTGAAAAACAGATGCACCACACGTAGGAAAAAGAGATCCCGGACAGAAAAGCATGTATTGACTAAGGCAGCATCCTGTGCGATACAGAATAAGCTTCCAAAGAAGAAGAAAGACTCAGGTGCACATTATGTCAGATGCGAGATCGCAAGAGCCGAATTCGATCGCACTCTATTAGATAACGGTTCCTCGATTAATCTGATACCCGCTTCCTTACTCAAGAAACTCGAGTTAGGTCCTCTTTACAAATCCCGTGCGATCCTTCAGTTTGCTGATAGATCCGTAAAGAGACCTAAGGGTATACTTAGGATCGTTATCGTAACCGTGCAGGGTCTGCAATTTCCCATGGACTTTACAGTCCTAGATATGAATTGCCCTGCACATTTACACCTTACCCCGATCATTCTCGGGAGGCCTTTTCTAGAGACCGCAAAGTCTCTCTTCGATTATGATACAGGGAAGGTATCTTTTCGCGCCGAGGGCGAAAAGGTACATATAGAGATGGCGAGAGAATCAAACACTTCCAGTGATGCATCTTCAGATTTTCTGAGTTCTTTAGCCTCCTGCGATTACATGGATGAGGTTCGCCTTGACGACCTCGAAAAATATCAAGTAAAGACCCAAGAATGTTTGACAGAGGACGGGTCCGAGACTTTAGGAGGTAACTCTTCCGATGGGACTTTATATTTCAGTCTGGATGACGATGAGCAAAGGGATCAGACTTTTGATGAAATTAATGCAGATCTTTCAGATTCAGAGACTCTACACAATTCCTCCATCTCAGATGAATCAGAATTCTATCTAGCTGACTTATTCTCTTCCGATCATTCTGAGGAGTCGGATGATGTCTTGAACATCTTCTGTAGTCCGACTTTAGAGCACATAGAGGTGGTGGACAATCAGAATGCAGACACATCACCTACAGACACAGATCCCCATACAGATATAGATGATGTTTCGGCAGATCCAGATACTACCTTGCCAGAACTTAAGACTTTGCCACCAAACATGAAATATGCTTTCCTTGCGGGTCCACATCAACAGTTTCCGGTCATTATCAGCTCAACTTTGACCGATGATCTAGAATCTCGTGTGATGGAGATTCTAGAAAGAAACCGCAAGGCCATTGGGTGGACTGTATCCGATCTCCGCGGAATTAATCATGCTTTGTGTTCACATCATATCTATCTCGATCATGACAGCAAACCCTCCAGAGAGTTTCAGCGTAGGCTGAATCCGGTTTTACGAGAAGTTGTCAAGAAAGATATCACGAAATGGTGTGACGCAGGGTTCATTTATCCCATATCCAACTCCGAATGGGTTAGCCCATTACATGTTGTCCCGAAAAAGTCGGGAATTCAGATGGTGAAAAACGAGAGTGGAGAGGAGATTCCAAAGAGAGTAACCACGTCGTGGCGAGTATGTGTTGATTACAGAAAACTTAACACCGCGACGAAGAAGGACCACTTCCCTTTGCCTTTCATAGACTAGGTCATCGAACGGTTGGCAGGGAAGGGGTACTTCTGTTTCCTTGACGGTTACTCCGGATACAACCAGGTATCAATTGCTCCTGGAGACCAGGAGAAAACCACCTTCACTTGTCCGTTTGGCACGTATGCCTTTAGACGGATGCCCTTTGGATTGTGTAACGCTCCCGCGACCTTCCAGAGGTGCATGCTTGCTATTTTTGCGGACATGATTGATGATTTTCTAGAGGTTTTTATGGATGATTTTTCGGTCTATGGTGAGTCCTTTGACGATTGTTTAGCGCACCTAGACCAGGTTCTAAAGAAGTGTTGTGAGGTAGATCTCGTTCTGTCCTGGGAAAAGAGCGATTTTATGGTTACTCACGATATCGTGTTGGGGCACGTCATCTCCCAGAGAGGCATGGAGGTTGACCCTGCCAAGGTGGACGTCATCAAGAAACTCGAGCCACCATCCAACATCAAACAGTTACGATCATTTCTGGGGCACGTCGGCTTTTATCGACGGTTTATTCAAGACTTCTCCAAGATTGCCCGACCGTTAACTGAATTACTAGGCAAAGACATCGAGTTCATTTTAAATGACAAATGTCTTCATGCCTTCCTCACATTAAAGGAAAAGATAATCAGTGCCCCTGTCCTACAGCCGCCTGATTGGTCTCTACCCTTCGAGATCATGACGGATGCATTAGATTTTGCGGTCGGGGCTGTATTAGGACAGAGGAAGAATGGACTTCCCATAGCTATTCACTATGCCAGCAAGACCTTAGATGATGCTCAGAGAAATTACACAGTGACCGAAAAGGAGATGTTGGCAGTAGTGTTTGCATTCGACAAGTTTCGATCATATCTACTTGGCTCCAAGATCACAGTTTACACCGACCACTCAGCTATCAGATTTTTGATGGAAAAGAAGGATGCCAAGGCACGCCTTCTTAGATGGATTCTCTTACTTCAGGAATTCGATTTGGATATCAAGGATAAACCTGGAGTAAAGAATGTGGTAGCTGATCACCTCTCCCGATTACAGACAGATCAGCCTTCAGATGAGTACACGCCAGAGATCGCAGAGAGATTTCCAGACGAGAGCATCTTTGCGGTTACAGAACTTCCGTGGTATGCAGACATAGTGAACTTTCTGGTCACACAGAAAAGTCCTCAGGGTTGGCCGAAGAACAGAGTTGAGAAACTCATCTCCGAGTCAAGATACTACCATTGGGAGGATCCGATTCTTTTTCGCGAAGGACTGGATTGCGTTTACAGGCGATGTATTCCTCAGGAGGAATATAACAGTGTCCTCACTTTATGTCATTCTCTAGAATCAGGAGGACATCATTCAGGGAAGAGGACAACGCAGAAGGCACTATAGAGCGGATTATGGTGGCCGACTCTTACCAGAGATGCTTGCACATTCGTAAAGAGTTGTCCAGATTGTCAGAGAGCTATAGGGACAGTCAGTGCCAGAGATGCAATGCCAATGCGACCTGTCATTATCTGCGAGATCTTTGACGCATGGGGCATAGATTTTATGGGACCGTTCCCTTCTAGCAGCGGCTTTGAGTACATCCTTCTTGCTATAGATTATGTTAGCAGATGGGTGGAGGCTATACCCGCACGAACTGCAGACAGTAAGACCGTTTGTAAGTTCCTAAGGGAACACATCATTTCGCGGTTCGGAATCCCTCGTATTCTTATCTCTGATGGGGGTAGCCATTTCATTAATAAGGAGGTGAAGAAGCTAGTGAAACAATACAGCATCGATCACAGAGTAGCTTCTCCTTACCACCCACAGACGAATGGCATGGCCGAAGTATCAAATAGGGAGGTAAAATCAATTCTACAGAAGTTAGTACGACCGGATAGGAAGAACTGGTCACTTCTTCTGGACCAAGTTCTTTGGGCATATCGTACTGCATATAAGACTCCATTAGGCACTTCACCATTCAGGCTAGTTTATGGAAAGCCGTGCCACTTGCCCGTAGAGATCATGCATAAATCTGAGTGGGCAATCCGAGAAATAATGATGGATATGCAGAAAGCAGGATCCAAGAGAAAGATAGATCTGAATGAGCTAGTAGAAATTCGCAATCAAGCATACGAGAACACACTTATCTATAAGGACAAAGTGAAGAAATGGCATGACAGACATATTCGGCACAAGAGCTTTGTCCCTGGGCAGAAAGTCTGGTTGTTCAATGCAAGGTTGAGAATTTTTCCCGGCAAATTAAAAAGCAAGTGGGAAGGACCGTACATAGTCAGAACGGTGCACAACAATGGCAGTATTGCGATATCAGATGTGTCACCTGGTGCAGAGCCGTTCGTGGTCAACGGGCAGATGCTGAAGCATTTCGTAGAGACTACTGATCATCTGGCCCGTACTGAAGTAATTTACTTTGTACAGGAATCATGATCATTCCTTCACCTCTTCCTGTACTAATTCTTTTGAGCCATTCTGGAGATTTACCACACTTGTATATTCTTCGTAGACCACAATCGTCCCCGTTTTTGCTCGTCTTCTATGCTTAGGATACCAGATCCTAAGTATAGGGGGGACCGATTGCCCGTTGATTTACGTTTTATTTTTGTACTAATTCTTTTGTATAGCCATTCTTTTTCACGAATCACTGATCCCCAATTTTTGGCTACACTCTTTTCTATACTTAGGATGCCTTATCCTAAGTATAGGGGGGACCGAGTGATTTCGATGATTTCGTATTCTTTTCCTTTTGAACTTTCGTTATTTATCCTTTTCATTCAGTCATCCCGTTTTTTTTGCTTTCCCTTGATACTTACGATGACCTGATCGTAAGTATAGGGGGATTGACTGACTTGTGATCGCTATTCCTTTTTCACCCACTTTTACTTAGCACGAGTTATATCCTCCTTTTTCTCTTTTGACGCTATGAGGACATAGCTCAAGCTAAGTATAGGGGGTGCGTATATATTGTATATATACTTTCGGCCATAACTCGTACTTTTACGTATTTTATATATCTATAAAATCCATAAAAGTGGGTACGGGTTAATTTAAAAACCACTCTATTATTTATAAAATCCTGATAAATAATTAAAAATATGTTTAAAACTTGTAATTAAAACTTGTATTTAAAATATGTACTTAAAACATGTATAATACTTATTTAAAATATTTATTAAAACATGTATAAAAACCACTCAACCCTTGTAAAATACTTTGTAGATAAAATTTGTAAAATACATTAGACATTTAACTTAAATAAAATCTATATTGTAAGAGTTGTGAATAAAACCTTGTTTATAAAAATTATAAAAATCATAAAAAAATACAAAGTCCTAAAATTCGTAAAAATTACAAAATCCTTAAAATCCATAAAAATGAGTAAAATTCAGAAAATAGACTTCACAAAGACATGGTTGCATTTGCATTCGCATTTTTCAGAATAAGTTTGATTTCTGGAACTAAGGACTGAGCCTAGTCTAAAGGATGGAGCTTGATTACGACCTTTAACTCTCGTTGTAAGAAGCCTGATTAGGAACTGGAATTTAGACTCTTCAGGTCTGGTGACTTAAAATCTTTGGGTTCCGTAAGACCATATTCGGGAAATCAAGTCATCTGAGCTTAAGTAGACCATTTGGAGTCATCCGTACAACTCTACACCAGTGAACCAATCTTGAACACATGCACTCTGCACTTAGCTCAACTTGCATGGAGTTCCGAAGGGCAGTACACCTTGGTAGTGCGTTTCTATCCTTATCTTTGTGGCATTGACGTCTAAAGACGGGAGAGATTGGGGTTGTGATAGTTGCTTCGGATGAGAGAAGGATCTGCTGACACAATTTTTCTAAGACCTCAAAAAATGGACGGATTAAAAAGATTCTATAACCGTCGAGGCACAAAAGATGAATGCAGTGCAAGCAAATTACAAAGTCCAAGCAAAGCAGAAGCCACCAAATAAGACCAAACTGGTCAAAAGCTTCCACCAAATATGCCTGCACATCTTAGTGGAGACTCAGCTACACCGGTTGGGCTTCACAAGGAGATGCGTCTACACTGGTCGCACTCCACTTCTTTTCTCATTCTTCTAACTTCTCCCTATAGTCGATTGTGGACATAGTAGAATTGAACTCAGAAGGGAATACCTCCCTCCCTGAGGAAAGAGTAGCGGGATGAGGAAGCCATAGGAGTGTATAGCCGAGAATGACGGTTTCTTCGGTTCTCTAAGCAGGAAGAGCTAAATCAATTCACACACTGTACAAGTTGACTTCAAGGATGATAGAGTTTGCGATATGAATAAGTGAGTCTGAACTAGCCGATGAAGTGATCTTGAGTAAGGATTATGGAACTTGAAGACTGTTGAGGATAAAATCCTAATCCTAGTTAAGGTTCCGACAAAATGCATGTTTCAGGCCCGACTGAGCTCTGTCCTTTGTCTATTCTCATGAATTGGTTTAGGAAAACAAATTCATTCTAACTTTCTTTCTTTTTCACTTACTTTTTCAAAATAAGTGTTTTCTAAGGGACTAGCAAAGTTTAAGTATAGGGGGTTGATGAATCCACGATTCATTAACTTTTCTGTCGCATTTTGTCTTAAAACCCTTAACAAATACATGTAAATATTCACTAATTCTCATACTTTAACAAAACACCATTCATGTATAAGTATTCACTTTTTACCACTAAGTTCATGTAAATAAATAAAGAATCAGAAAAGAAAGACAAAGGCAGATGGAATATATGTATATATATGCAATATGACTTATACTATAATAATAGATGTAAGATATATTTATAGCCCAACCCCCGAGACCAAGTCAGCATGGATTGGTCGACAAACCAATAAGTAGGGGGAGATAAGGAAAGAAAACCAAAGAAAAATAATCTAACACATGTATATACACCTTTCATTATTTATAAAATAAATACAAAACTTCAAAGAATTTTAATTATTTCATATAAACATATTTTTCACCAAACTCTTCTCCTAATTATTCATAAAAATGTAAATAAAAATATAAAAATAAGTTAAAATTATTACCCTGTAAATATGCCAAGAAATCCAGCCTACAAATTGTCAAAATCTCAACTTCCGAACATCATAACTTCCTCATACGAACTCCAATTTCACTCTACTCACCTTTAAAGTTAATAAAATAATATTATCTAATTAATAAAGATGGTTTCATTGAATTCGGAGTCCGTTTGCAAAAAGTCGGTTTTGGGACCAAAAGACAAAGGGGTTTCTGGCTATTTATTTTATGTAACACACATTGTTTATCATTTTCTTAATTTTATAATTTTTAAATTATTTCATGATCTTGTACTTTCACCATAAATTATTTCATAATTTTTGGAGATTATTTATTATTTTTATAAAATCAAACACCTCAAAATATAGGTATAATTGACCTATGTAGATATTTACTATATTTATTAAAATATGTAAATTAATTCATAAAAATCTCTAAAAATTCGTACAAGTCTTATTTAATACCCTAATAATTAAGAAAATATAAAATTAATTTTTACTTAATTATTTATTAAATTAAAAATCTAAAACCTATTTATAAATATATATTTATTAATATAATATTTATATTTTAAATAATATTTATTATTTATTAAAAGTAATTATACCATAATTTAGAAAATTAATTTATTTAACTTTCTTGTATTTATACCTATTTAAAATAATTTAATTTACTATTTTATACTTAATTTATAAGCTATTTTCGCTTCTGGGCCAACCAGGTGCTGACACGTCTCAGCACCTGGTTCATCTTCCTCAAGAAGAGGTTGCACCAGAGGTTGTTCAGACGGCCGACTTCACCCAATTTTCCCGCGCTCACCTCAACCCTTCCGACCTATCTAACCCGTCCATCTTCTTCTCCTAACCACCCTCTTCACCGCCACCCTTAGATTAACCTTGGAGCCCAAGCCAATCGTCCTATAAAAAGGCTCCAAGGTCGCCATATCCAACAACTTTCCAACCTCCCAAGCTTCAGCTCCAGGTTGTTCCAAACCCCCTACTTCCAAGCCTCATTCCGGCCAATCGACGACGGTGACAGCGCCAAGAAGGAGTCCGCGAGGAAGAAGGGACGTCGGAGGATCGTTCCAAGGTGCACCACCACCTTGCATCGCCGCCATCGTGCGTCCAGCTCCGGCTCGAAGGTCGACCGTCGAGCAATAATTCCAGGTAATATACCTGGAAATCCCAGACCTTTTCCTCCACTTTTCTTCATTTTATTTCTCAATTCTCGTGTATTAAGTGCGTCATTAGGACGCTTAACCAACCATCTTAGTCGCACAATCGATATTTCCCTTCGACTCGTTTCAATTTCATTTCAATTTGATTGCAAACCATCGTCTTCTTCGCACTTCTGGGTGTTTGGTTGGAAATCTATGTTTTTCATCAAACTTTGGAGGTTGTGATCTTCATGAATTGGCCGATTCCTGGGAGGATCGAGCATATATTTCTTGCATTTGTAGGTTCAAGATCATCGCGCTTCATTCGTCAAACCTGGAAGCTCCTCGATCTTCATAAGAATCGACTTCAAAGGTGGACTACCAGAACTGATCTACCTCCAGGGAGGACTGAGCCTCCATCTTCATCGAGAAGCCCCCGCCGCTCGGAGCTTCGCCGACCGCCATTCTACCGCGGGCGAGCTCGAGGGGTGGAGGAGCCACCCCTCTGGCCCCGCCGGAGCGCCAAAGTCGTTGAAGGCCGGCCGGAATAAATTGGAGAAGAGAGCCCGTCCGTCAGCTGCTCAACAGACTCAAGAACACCCGAAGCACAGGTTGCTGACACGTGGCAGAAGCGTGGGCGTCCGATCGCGCGCGGGACTTCTAATCTCCGCCATCCAATCCGAAACGGTGGAGAATTTGCATCATAAGTCCAGCCAACTTCCAGAAATTGCAACCCGCCTCCAGACTTTTAAATAATTACATTTAGGTCCCTCCGCATGGACCTAAATGTAAAGGTTCTTGTAATTTTCTTTCAGAACAGTCCTCCTGGACCTTTTTGCAAGTATTTTTAATTAGTTTTCTTGCGCTTATGCCCCTGGGCTGTAGGGGTTGTTTCTTGCTCTTTTGACCTCGGATTTCGATGCTTTCTTGAGGGTAGTTACACAACTACCCCAGCTACTTAGTATAAAATTTTCGCGGCTTTTTGACGAGTTTTCGATGTGTTTTGATTTTATCGAAAGCCGCTTCGTTTTGCTTGGTTTTCTTGTGTAGTTCAAGTTCGCGGCTCGAACCTCGTTCACCCTATTATATAGTATCACCTAGATATTACTCGCCTACTATATAATAAATAAATCTTTTGAAAAAATATCCCTTTTTGAAAATAAAATAAAAAATTGAAAAGAATAAAATCAAATAAAATAATAAAAATAAAAATCAATAAAAAAGCGTTTTGACTTAGAGAAGAATTAAAATAAAATTACGAATAGGAAGATCTAGGGAATATATTATGCCTCCTTGAGTTCGACCCAGGAACACTTGCCTGGTAAAATATTAGTGAACGGTTTTCCGACAGAAAACCGTATTTGTTTGATAGGTTTAAAGATCGAAATTTCCTCGTTTCGCGGCTTCTGCTACAACCGACAACTTTCTTCAATAAAAAGAAGAAGCTGCGAAACCGATTTTTAGACACTCATCATTAGCATACGAAGAGAAAGGGGTGCCCTTCTATTTATAATATTTTAGGATCCATGGATCTCAATCCATGGACAACACAAATCCAATGGCTCACATTGATTTGTATTTCTTTTAATGGCTAAGATTCTTGTTGGTAAAAACCAACAACAATTAATTTAATTTGGATTAAATATATATATTGATAAATCAATATAAGTTAATCCCAAAATTAAATCAATCTCATATGGAGATCAAGGAGTAGAGATTACATTAATCCAAGATTATAAGGGGACGGCCACCCTTTCCTTATAGGAGTTGGTGGCCGTCCACCATATCTCATGGATTGTAATCTCATGCAATCTCATGAGATTGCATTACTCCTTGAAAATCTCCAAGATTTACAACAACATTTGTTGTAAATTATTCAACAAAAATAATTCATAATTATTTTGTGAATATTGCAATCTTACCATTGTGAAATTGTGAATCACATTCACAACCTAAAATAAAATGTAAATTACATTTTCAATTAATTGTTCAATGTGAATCTAACTCACATTAACATTTAATAACAAATATAAATTACAAATAACTCTCTCTTATATATCATAGATCACTTTTACAATATATATAATTAATACAGATAGTGCTATCCACATTATTTATATCCATGATAAGTAAGTCACATTTAATCATCTTGGATCTCTATTCTCTTGTGCCCAAATAATATGGTCACATTCATATTATTTATATCTTTGATAATCAAATCACATTTAATTAACTTATATAACTATCCATATAATATGAATCAAATTCATATTATTCATGATAATTAAGTCACATTTAATTATACATTTTCTCGATGCTAGGATACATATATCAATAATGAAATTATCCTGAATTCTTTCAAGGATAATGTGCTTTCTCCGCGAATACTTGGAGATAAGGACAGGCCGATTGTATTGTTCCACGTATAGTGACTTGGATATTGAGATAACATATCAAATCCAGATCTCAAGCCTCCCATAGATGCTAGATTAAATCAAGACCGTAAATCTAATCTTCTCATAGCATCTGAATCACATTCAGATCAACATCCAACATTTGGATCAAGATTTGATTACATCTCTACTGAGAGGAGTCACTAAAATCCAGACCTGTTTCATCACTCCTTAGGAATGGAAGCGTCATGGTTATACAATCGTTTATGATCACATCACCCTCAGGTATTCCTAGTACATGTACATCCTGCATACTGGAAGACCCATAATAATCCTGAAGTATAAGATCAATTTTACACTGTCTACTTCAAGGTTTTATCATTAAGTTTCTCATTCAATCATTGGGAGTTGGTATCGGTCATATTCTTTCCAAAAGCATATATCATACCCAAGTGTTGATCATATGCTTTTCAAAAGCATATATCAAACCTACAAATTCAGTCAAGCTTCCAAAGAGAGGCGACCGTGCACGGAGTTTGATTCTTCCCAATATCTCATGATTGAGCTCATGTCTTCCGGTTCAGTAATGAACATGTATGATCCCTTTGAGAGATCGTATTACTCATATGCCCTTGTATGCACACCAACGCGCCGGTGTATAGACCTTGATTAGGTCATCAACCTAACACATCTGTCTCCGGTCAGAGGATGTGCGCCTATATCATGACAGCATACGATATAGGACTTTGGTTATCTCGATCTCGTTAAGTCAACTCTTTGACCTAACTAATCTAACACCTCTGAATCTCTATTCCCATGCAGAGGACCTGCATCAAGAGGTCGGTCAGATATCAACCAAATGAGAAAGGATTGCCATCTCCTACTCCGGTTGGAGATCATCTCTTAAAAATCATTTAACGATGCTTGATGAGTCATCAATCTAACTCATTAGATATAAGCACCAGCCTCTATAATTCAATAATTGAATCAACAGTTATATGATCATTAAGATGGCCATGGTACATAATCCTAATTGTACTAAGGGGCCTATTATGCAAATTAATTATTCTTCATTTCAGATCAAGGAATGATATTTGCAATAACATTTACTGCATAATGGCTCGTCGTGGGCTCGCATGTCCAACACAATGTCCTTGACTTTATTCTTTTATTCTGGTGATAAATACAATAAATTTATAATATTTCAAACAATATTTTTGTACAAATTAGTGAGTATTTATTTTGACAAATTAATGATATATGCATGCATTTGATTAGAGTTTAAAGGCCAAAATGAAAGAATAAAGGTGATGAAATGGAGATTCATCACCCCCTATACTTGCCTTTTCTAGTCCCTAGCAAACACTTATGCCTATAAGTGCGGAGAAGAAAATAAAGAAAAGAAAAAGAAAGAACTTGGAATAATTTTCGGCTTATAAACTTGTCTTAATATTATAATGTCAATGTTTGGAGCTCCGAGAAAACCTTTGGATTGATGATGTGTTCGGAACCACTTAGAGTTAGGATTTGTGACACCACAGCCTTTAGGTTCCATACTCCAATTATCCAGTCGAATTCATAGCCAGGTCAAAACCATCCTCTCAGTCGCATACTCCTGCTACCTTGAAATGATAGAACCATGTATGTGAAATTGTTTATCTCTCCCCATACAAAACTATTGAACTACCAAGTTGTCTACTCTTCTGATAACTTGTCCTCCTAGAGTCAAATATTTCCTTCTAAGGTCAGGTGCTTCCGGTCTTTACAACTGAATGAGGTAAGAAGATAGAAGAATGTGAAAAGAAATGGGAATGGACTAGTGTAATCTTCATTCCCTTGTGAAGTCGGACAGTGTAACCGGATCTTCACAAAGAGGCAGGCTTTTTCTGAAGCTCATATTTGTGGAATTTTTAGTTGAAGGCTTCTTAGAATATTTTCTTTGACTTTGCGTAGCTTCTGCATTCTTGTTTGTGCTCCGGTGGATATAGCATCTTTTGTTCTACCCACTCTTTTGGGATCTTAAAAAAAGTTACGCAGGTAGACCATCCCTCATCCGAAGCATTATATCAATCCATCTCTAGTCTTTAGATATCATTGTTATCAGAAGAAGTGGGTTAGAGTACTGGTGTCGGCAATCCCCAAGAATGGTTCCTGATCCATCCTTGACAAAGCGGCCTTGCATCGACCTTAGACCCCAAGATTTGTCAATAGAACATCTAGGATGAGCTAAGTGTTAAGTGTGAGGTTTCCAGTCAAGTCATTGTCTCAAGAATCCTACGGATGATATGAAGGGTTCTATTTAAGCACGTTGAACTGGCTCATGAATATATTCTTATGGAATCTAAAGAATTAAGTCCAGGTGACCTAAAGTATCTCCAATTCCAGTCCTCAAAGGGTTTCTCTGAAAGTGTATTAAGGTCTTCCTAAAGCTTCAATCTTCAGACTTTACTTTGACTCATTCAATTTCCTACATTATTCCGAAAGTTTCTCATGCTATAACCAATGCAGAAATATTTTTGTGATGAAATTTTCAATTTTGAACTTTTTATGGATTTTTGAAAAAGATGATGCATATGCAATATTTTAAAAAAAGATTTTTTAAATGTTTGTAGCATTTTTAGTTTTGTAAATATTTTTTGTGATTTTTGAAAACAACACTTTTTGGATAAAAACTTGGTACAAATATTTACACGGGGATGCATCTTATATTTACAAGAATTAAGGTTTTTTATGAATTTACGAGGGGTAAGTGATCATTTTTATAGATATTTATATATAGTTGATAAAGAATTTGAGAGTGATGTATATATTCCTCAAATTTATTTGAAAATGATTTTACCAAAATTTTTGGAAAACTATAGTCCAAAATAATCTTTACAAACCTATTTTTACAAACATTTACACACATTTGAAAATCATTTTGCAAAGGTTTTTTAAAATAGTATATATAGTTTTTTTGAAAAATATTTTTACAAACATTTTCCAAACATTTGTAAATTGTTTCTCAAATATTTTTAATTCGCGTAGAGAAAACAATTTTTATAAACAAAATATTTTACAAATGTTGAAATCATTTTACAAAATATTTTTCAAACGGTTTTTATATTTTTCAATTGGATTTTCAAACTATTTTCTAAATATTTTGCAAAGTATTTTCACCTGATTTATTAATCAGTGTGTACAAACATTTTGAGGAATAATAAATATCATTTTTTATTAAATAATTAGATGGATTTGTATACGGATATTTACAATGTTTTAGCCATATTTATTGAAAATACGAAAGTATGAGTTATGGCTAGAATGTATACAAAGTATATATTGACCCCCCATACTTAGCTTGAGTTATGCCCCTCATAGATTGAAGAGAAAGGAAGACATAACGCGTATTAAGTGTAGAGAAGTATATACTACAATGACTAAAGAATCTGAAGTCGACCTTCCCCTATACTTAGGATTAATTAATCATAAGCGCAACAGTCTATATACCAATGCAAGGTAGGTCGAGGGTGGGAAAGTGCTAAATAAATACTCAACAACCCGGCCTGTCTCCCCCTATACTTAGGGTAAAATATCCCTAAGTATATAAAGAATGTCAAAAGTTGAGGACAGGCGAGGGATCGAAGAATGAGCACCCGAATGTATTCATCCTTCTATATTTAGGATGAAGCATATTCAAAGTATAGCAGTGATGTATGGGATGAATACGACTTTTTCGGAAGAATTAAATAATAGAAAAGGAAAAGAAGAAAAGAAGAAAATGATTAACTATTCAAAAATGTTTTTGTTGGACTCATCTGTGTGAATGGATGTTGTGGATGTGAATTTGTCATCGTGAACTACCTGAATTGAATCGACCACGGACAGAAACGTGTCATGTTCAAGATACGACTTCAGCAATTGACTATTGATCACAAATGGTTGTGCGTCAGCTGATAGTCTGTATATGACGATACTTCCATTGTCATGGACTTGTTTCACTACGAACGACCCTGTCCACTTGCTCTTCAATTTCCCTGGGAATAGTTTGAGCTTTGCATCAAATAACCAAACCTTCTATCCTGGCTCGAAAGTCTTGCGGTGGATGTGCTTGTCATGCCACTTCTTCACCTTTTCTTTGTACATTAGGTTGTTGTCGTATGCATACTCTTGGAATTCAAGGAGCTGATTCAGATCTGACTTTCTATTCATGCCTCCCTCTTGGAATCCAAATTGCAGATGTTGATTTCTCATAGTGATTTGTGAATAAGTTCCATGGGTGGATAGCATAGCTTGCAGTATACTAGGTGGTAGGGAGACATTCCTAATGGTGATTTGTAAGCGGTCCGATAGGCCCATAGTACTGAGTCTAGCAATTGTGACCAATTCTTCCTATCGAGGCATACGAGTTTCTGCAATATTGTCTTTATCTCCCTATTTGAACATTCCTCTAGGCCATTGGACTGTGGGTGGTACAGAGAGGTGACACGATGTTCAATGCAGAAGTGTTGTGTCAATTTCTTCACTTCTCTGTTGATAAAGTGGCTACGCCCATCAGATATCAAAATTTTGGGGATTCCAAATATTTCAATAATGTATTCCGTGAGGAACCGACAGATGGTACGACTATCAGCAGCTAGGGCTGGGATGGACTCCACCCGACGACTTACAAAGTCGACAGCGAGCAGAATATACTCAAAACCCTAACTGTTAGGGAACGGACCCATGAAATCAATGCCCCCGGCGTCAAATACGTCAGAAACTTGAATGTACTCAGAGGCATCGTGTTTCTCATTCTGATGGTGCTTCTCAATCTCTGACAATCAGTGCAATGCTTGACAAAATCATATGCATATTTGAATAGAGTCGGCCACCAAAGGCAGCATTGTAGGACTTTCACTATCGTTCTTCTACCCGAGTGATGTCCTCCCGATTCTCGGGAATGGCAATGCTCGAGGACACTGTGGAATTCCTCCTAAGGAATGCATCTTCTCCAGATGCAATCAACCCCTTCTTGAAAGAGATACGGATCCTCCCACTAGTAGAAATGGATTTCTGATAGGAACTTGTCTCTTTTCAGCTTAGGCCAATCTTGTGGAGTTTTCTTGGATACAAGATAGTTCACAATATCAACGAATCAGGGGAGTGATGAATATGTTATTCATCACTCTAAAAGTTGAAAATAGAGCCTTGTTCCTGAGTAATTAGATGCATTTCATCACCTATACTGCTTAATTAGCATTCATGCATGCATAGATAACATTTGCATTTAAGCATTTACATCTGCATTAAATAAGAAGCCAAATCCACTTGTCAAATCACCTACTTGTATATCTTATAATAACTCTAAACTCCATAAATTCAACTCTATAGTGTATATATTACTAACACTAATACAAGAAAAATACCAAAAAAATGCTAAGTTGTAAAATTGACCAATAAAACCTGAGCTCAAGTTTGAAACTAAGAGCCTAAAAATGCACATATCTCTCTGATACAGCCTCCGATATAGGTCTACTCACTTTTAAAATAATATACATTCAGAGACCTTTAAAACAATACCAATTTCACTAAAATCGGAGCTCGTATGCAAAACTTGAGTTTTGGGCCCCATTGTAGACAATATGTATTTATATTTGTACCCTTGTATTTTATCACTTTATTCGACCTCGTTTCCATGTGGCGCCCTCTGGTTGCGCCAGGTGTCCCACTCCATTGCACGCCACGCGCTCCCTTTTCCTCCACCATCTGATGGCTTCCTCTCCCTCTAGATCTGAGCCATCCATTCTGCAATCCATTTCAGTCGTTTGATCTTCCTCCTGATCTCATCCAGACCACCCACTTCTGTCTTCACCTCCTCCCTCCACGTGGTGTTCTCCCTCACTACCTGATCCTTTCCAGGCAACTCCATCTGTGCCAGTCACTTCTGCCCAAATACCGATCATTCGATCCGGCCCCTAATCTCATCATCACCGTCCAGTTCTGCCTGCCTGAGCGCATGACACATGGCGCAACCTACATCACCCGATCATATCGCCTCGCTCTAACCCCAGCCTCTCGATAGCGTGCCTCTCGTAGCCGTTGGATCATGAGATCCAACGACCACGACATCTTCTTCCACCTCTGGTCGCCTTCCTCGCACACATCGCCCCAACTCGCGCACCATCTCCGCCCTTTATATTTTCTCTGCTTCGTCAGCCACCATCTCCACTCGCCAACTATCCCACAATGGAGCCCATACTCCCCTCATCCTCACCAGCAGCCACGCACCCCACGACAGCCTCTCTCTTGCTCCATAATCACCACGAACACCTCACCCCCATTGCCCGGACCTCCGCCTTCTCTCTATAAATACAGCACTTCCAGCAAGCTTCAACCCTATCTTCCCTTGCACAAGAGACACTAGAGCTCCCTTCTACCTATCGGTGATAGAGATTAGGACTGAGAGCGAGCGACGACGGTGGTCCCCTCTCCGGCGAGATCCACGACGAGCTTCATCGTGCAGCAGCTGATTTAGCCGAGATTCACGGAGTCTAAAAGTGGTGTCTCACACAAGGCGGAGACGACCGTCGCTGTGGCGACTCACGATAAATCTGGACTAAAGTCAACAATTAACCCACACTAAAGATCAATGAATTAGAACTAATGTGGAGCTAAAATTTATTTTTATCTCTACATAAAAGATGTATAGGTGCAAGTATGTAGAGAGTTCGAACACAGGGAGCAAACAAGGTAGTTCAAGCAAATGTGCTCAAGTGTGTGTGTGTGTGATGTGTCTACACTAAGCAATCAAGCAAAGGGAATTTTTGTGGGTTTTTAGTTTTTTTAATTTTTTTTAATTTAATTTAATTTTTAATTTTGTATTTTGGTTTTTTATTTTCTGATTTTTATAATTTTATATTTTATATATTTTTTTCTTTTTCTTTTTCAATATTGGAAAGTAAATACAATATAATAAAAGACAAGCTAAAATACTTATAAAAATGTGCAAAAATAACCAAAAATTCAGAAATAAATTGTTTTTAATATTTTTATGATTTTCTACTGTTTTTGTGATTTTTGGGGATTTTTCAAGGTGTTTTTGGTATTTTTAAATACTGAAATAAGGGAAAACAGTGGAAATAGGGCTGGCTGTGAATAAAATGCAAGTTAAAAATAGCGACCAGTAGCTAAAAATTTTCACACTATTTTTCAAATAAAAAGGACAAAATAAGGAACAAACAGGAACTGAGTTTTTTATTTTTGGAGTTTTCTACTATTTTATATATTTTTTTGAAGTTTTTGAGTGTTTTTAAATTTTTAGTGTTTTTCTTTTGATATTTTTAGTGATTTTTGGACTGACACTAATATAGGATAAAATAGACACTAGGTAATTTTTTTGGAATTTTTGGAGAGGTTTTAATATTTTTTTGGCATTTTCTAAGCTAGACAGTGCATAAAAAGCAAGTTTTTGATTTTTAATAAATATGAAAATAAAACAAAATCAAAAACTAAAATGGTGGCGTTAAAGTACACATGTCCAGGAGCTTAACCCTATTTTTGTGGAATTTTTGAACTTAGAATGATAGGTCAAATAATTAGAGCAAACATCCAATCAATACAAGGCCTGGCAGGGGTATAAATGCAATTTAACATACATCCAGGGGCATACATGCAATTTTTCCACAAAAATATAAACTGACTAAAACAGTTCCTGCACGAAATGTTAAATGCTAAAACCCGCGAGGGTACAAGTACAAATTGTCCACCAAGGCGCGTGACTTGCACGCGCCTGAGGAGGACTCGATTGCAATATCAAAAAGCTACGGGGGTTTAATTGCAAAAGTGCCACAATTTTTACACTGCCTATGAAAGTTTGTGGTCTAAACAGAAATATCAAGACCCTTGAGGGTCCCTCTGCAAAAAGCCCACCCCCTCACGTGAACTGGTCACGTGAGGTGACGTGGCGAGGGCCCTATACGCAAATAAACGAACTATGGGGGTGTTTGTGTAAATATTACAAAAATAATGAACGACAACTGAAAGTTTAGGTTCTAATAAAATATTACAAAAATTGCCAGGGTGAAAGTTGCAAAATACCCAAGCCGGCGGAAGATCGGACGGTGGAGCGAACTTCACTTATCCACGTGTCGACACCGGGGTCCGCGATACCCCTTCAGATCCGACGCCTCGGATTAGATCTCCGCGAGGAGATCGACGACTGCTGAGGGCTTTGATCGGACGGTTGGTGGATGCCTGGAGGAACTGGCGGTGATCGGACGGCGCAGAGGGGCGTTGGAAGAACACGGAAGAAAGGCCGCCGGGGCGACTTTCCTCCGTCGAATGCTCCGTGCTCCGGCGGTCAACGGGCTTCAAGACTGGTCCAGGCGATAGCTGCAGGTCCCCTCTATCGTCTGGAAGCAACGGTCTGGCTCAGAAAGCGGCGGAGCTCTCCCACCAAGCGGAGGAAGATGCGCAGCTCCAGGATCTCCGGCGAGGACCCAAAACCGCCCCAGATGCGTCGAATGCGCTGGTACCTGCACGAAACAAAAGGTGATGTGATCGGGGGCAAAATGCCCCGATCACGTGGTGCGAAGGAGTGGAAACGTGCAGTGGTGTAAGGTGTGGATAATGATGATAGCCGGAGGTAGCTCCGGTGATGGTCGATTGAGCAAATCAACACATGGATCGAATGGAGAAGCGGGTGGAATTGAAGCGTGGAATGCCAGGAACAAAATAAAAGCGGAACAAAAAGAAATAGAGCTGCCTCAAGCCCAGGTAGGGCGAGGGAGGGGGTACCTCGACGGCGGTCGCCGGAGGTGGGAACACGCGGCGCTCTCGACACTCCCCCGCCGCTTGGATGCGTCGAGCTCGAAGCTGTCACCTTCGGGCTCCGATGGCTGGACCAAGGGAGGTGATTCACTGATGATTCGCGGTTCGAAATTCAAATCAAATCAGACTTAGGTTTTTAAGGGGTTGACGGACATGGTGGAAAGAACGAGGCTTCCGGCATGATGCAGTGGTCTTTAGCCCAAGATAATGCTTGGGCGAGGGTCCTTGATGCTGGAGCTTCAAAAGTCGTGAAGGGTGGAAGACGTTTTGGTGAAAGGGGCGGCCTCGAAAAAAGGGAGAAGAAAGGGGGTCAACACACTCTGACAAGCTACAGGGGCTGGGTCAGAGAGTTGACCGAGGTCAACTCTCAGACCCTCCTGGTTGGTCCACGTGGACCAACCAGGAAAAACCCTGGAAAAACCTATTGTTAATTCAATTTAAAATACTAAATGGCCGAATTAAATAAAAGTTATAAAATAAAAAATGCTTAGAATTTTATGTAGTATTTTATTTTGATTTTTAGTTATTTTTAGGAGTTATATTTTTACAAGTTACCTTTTTAGCCCTATATAGGTATAATACCTCTGTATTTTAGTATTTTAATTTTATTTTGTGTATTTTAATTTATTTAATTTTGTTTATTATTTTATAAAATTATAAAATACTTTTATACACATAAGTATATTTTTATTTTATTTTTCTGATAAGTTTTGTATATTTAGTAAAATACAAATATGATTTGTATAGGTATTTCTATAGGTAATGTATCTATGTATTGAGTATATACAAGTATTTTTATTTGTATTTTAATTATGTTTTTATTCTGATTTTAGTACACATAATTATTGTAAGTAATATTTACAACATTATAAAAATATAAAAATATAAAAATAATAAATAATTAATAAATTGAATATTTTAATCAGTATAGCTATACAATGGGGGTCCAAAACTCAACTTTCAAACCGTAGCTCCGCCAAATGCGAAACCACCACCATTGGATAGATTATTTTATTCTATATACAATTAAAGGTGGGTATGATGCATTTGGAGTTGTCAGTTGTGAGATACGGGTCTGGGAAGTTGGGATTCTGGATTTTTATTCAGACCATAACTTTTTATCTGTACATTATTTTTCTGTGAAATCAATTTTGTATTTTTCTTTATAAATTTATCTACAACTTTCATGTACAAAGTTTCTTTATTTGATGTATAAAAAGTGGAACCAAAACTAGGTCCCAAAATGAATAAAGAATGAACAGGAAGTATAGGTATTTTATCTGTGTTTCTGACCTTATCTCCCCCTACTTTATTCCTTGTCGACCTATTCATCAAGATGCCTAGGTCTCGGGGGTTTTGGGTCATAAAATATTTACAATATTTTATTCTTTTTCTTTTCTTTATTTATTCTATAATTTTGGCCTTAATTACAGTAATTTATACACTGTTTAGATGCACATGCATGAATGCTAAGATGATGATTTTAATGCTATTTACAGGCATTTGCTAGGGTTTTTGGTGCCAAAATGATAGAATAAAGATGATGAAATGTGGATTCATCATCCCCCTATACTTTACCTTTGCTAGTCCCTAGCAAACACTTATGCAATAAGTGCAAAAAGAAAGAAAAGAAAAGAAAAAGAAGAACTTGGATTTTATTTGATTATCAAACTTGTCTGCACAAAATCAAAGTTTGGAGCGTAAGTCGGACCTTTGGAATTTTAGTTCGGGCGGAACCTTAATGAGAACCAAATTTGAAATCCAACAGTCCTTGAGAATCCCAAAACTCTGTCCAAGTCTCCTCAATAGCCCGGTCAGAAATATCTCAATTCATACGCAAACCCTTACGACTATGAATCTGACTTGTACAGTGTAAGTGATGGTGGCTCTCCCCAACTAGAATGATAAAGAAACTGACTTCTCCAGTACGACAACCCAATGATTCCCCAATCCAGCAACTCCATCCTCGAGGAGCGGGGTATTCCCTTCTAAGTTCAAGTGGCAACCAGCTCAAGAGGAGGGGGTGGAGAGAAGAATGGACGGTAGCCAGTGTAGCCACCTATCCCGGGATGCAAGACCAGTGTAGTCAAGTCATCCTGCTGCAGGCTCACATGATATGACTTTGGAACTCAAGCTTGCTTATTGACTTTGTACATACTTGCAGGCTTTTTATTTTTGTACATGCCTGAACACTTTTTTTTTTGAAATACTATTCACAGCAGCATTTACATAAGGAGTTTTTCCTCTTGAGCCAGTAGACTATCCCTCTTTTGAAGCTTTATCGCAACCCACAGCCTCCTGTCTTTAGACTTCCTAATCACTGGACGGGTTGGGGTGCACTTCCCTCCCTAGAGGAGGACAAATGTTTCCACTTGTGTGCGTCTCATACCGGCAAATCCAATCCCCTCACCACTCCAACTGAGTTGAGCCATGTGAAAGGTGCAGGTGTCCAAGTTAGGTCATTATCAACAAGAGTCGTGCGTGTGCTCTGAAATACTCTACTTAGGCAGTCAAGAATCCATTGAACCAAGTCCCGTGATCCTCAAAGAATTAAGTCAACTAGACCTGAAGTACCTCAAACCCAGTTCCTATAAGGTTCCTGTTATTAGGTAGATTTTAAGGTCCAATCAAGCTCCAATCTTCGGATTTTACTTAGACTTGTTCAATTCTCAAACTCAATCCGAAAAATGCTCATGCTATGCAATGCAATGCAGAAAATATTTTTGTGATGCAATTTTCGAGATTTTGAACTTTTTATGGATTTTTGAAAAGATGATGCATGATGCATTTTTTTGTATTTTTCAAAAGATTTTTCAAATGTTTTTGGATTTTAATTTTGCAAATGTTTTTGGGAATTTTTGAGAACAAAAAGTTTTGGCTAAAAACTAGGTGAAAATATGTACACGGGAGTGCTTCTTCATATAAACAAGAAATGGATTTTAAGAATTTACAGGGTAAGTGGTCAATTTTATACATATATATATAGTGGATTTTGGTGTGATGTGTATTTTCCTCAAACTTATTTGAAAACAATTTACACACAATTTTTGAAAACTATAGTCCAAAATAATTTTTACAAACATTTTACACACATTTGAAAATCATTCTGCAAAGGCTTTCAAAACAGTATATATAGGTTTTTCAAATCATTTTTTGCAACCATTTTTCAAACCATTTGCAAATCATTTTTCAAACATTTTATTTTCACACAAAGAAAAGAAGTTTTACAAAACACACATTTTTACAAAGGTTGAAAACATGTAACAAAATATTTTCAAAATAGTTTTCAATAGATGTTCACAAAGTTTTCAAACTATTTTTCAAACATTTTGCAAAAAACATTTTTACCTGATTTATTAATCAGTAAATACAAAAAGAATTTGAGGAATAATCACATCTTTTTATTAAGAAATTTTAATGAATTTTTTTAATGGATTTTAAAGAATTTTTAAAGAATTATTAGCCATATTTATTAAGAAAATTCGAAAGTACGAGTTATGGCTAAAGTATATACGTAGTATATACGACCCCCCTATACTTAGCTTGAGCTATGTCCTCATAGATCGGAGAGAAAAGAGAAGACATGACTCGTACTAAGTATAGACAAGTCTAAAGAATAAAGGAACAAATGAATCAAACGAATAAGAAGTTGACCGTCCCCCCTATACTTAGGATCAAATAATCCTAAGTATAGCAGACTGTACACAACGCAGGGAGGGTCAAGGGTGGGAATGAACAGATCGTACTCAGATTGTCTCCCCCTATACTTAGGGTAAGATATCCCTAAGTATAGACAAGAAGAGGAGACAATGGAGAGGATCGAAAAGAATAGAAAAACTCGGGGTGCACGCCCCCCTATACTTAGGACAAAGTACGTCCTAAGTATGGAAAGTTGTCTACAAGGGCGACACCTTTTCGGTAGATGAAGAAGATAGAAAAGGAAAAGAAGAAAAGAAGAAAATAAGAAAATAAATCAACAGACAACAGAGTGATATAAACAGATGGATCTGTACAGCGGGAGATAGAATTGATCACCATGTATGAGATGTAGATGATGAGAGTCAAAGGACACATCTCATACCAGAAGAATGGGGGCAACGTCAATGGTCGGCGGGTCATGATCAAGATATAGTTTCAAGCGTTGACCATTGACGCGGAAGGTAGAGGAAGATGACGGTTCGGATATGTCGATGCTGCCATTGTCATGTACCTTCCTGACCACGTACGGGCCTTTCCACTTGCTCTGCAATTTCCCTGGGAATAATTTCAGCCTGGAATCAAACAACCATACTCTCTGATCTGGCTCAAACTGTTTATGGCTGATATGCGAATCGTGCCATGTTTTCACTTTCTCTTTGTACTGTAAGCTGTTCGAAAAGGTTGTATCTCTCAGTTCTTCCAGGGCTGCCAATTCAGCTCTCCTCTGGTCTCCTATACTCTCGGGATCTAGAAGCAATTCAGTAACTGCCCAAAAAGATTTATGCTTGATCTCCACTGGCAAATGGCACGGCTTGCCATAGACGAGACGAAAGGGAGATGTCCCCAATGGATTCTTGAAAGAAGTCCGATACGCCCACAAGACCGAGTCCAAAAGCTGTGACCAATCCTTTCGGTCTGGGCGGACAACTTTCTGCAAGATTGTCTTTATCTCCCGATTCGATACTTCGGCAAGACCATTAGTCTGAGGGTGATAAGGAGTGGCAACCCGATGGTCAATGCCGAACTCGTCTGCAAGGGCCCTGACCTTGTCATTGATGAAGTGAGAACCCCCGTCTGAAATCAAGACTCTAGGTACCCCGAACCGTGAAATGATATTTTTCCTCAAAAATTTGCAAACGGTTTTAGCATCTGCGGCTCGGGCGGGGATGGCCTCAACCCATCGGCTGACATAATCCACAGCGAGCAAAATATGCTCGAATCCCTGACTCTTAGGAAATGGGCCCATGAAATCAATCCCCCATGCATCAAAAACCTCACAGAAGTGAATGGGTTGCATGGGCATCATGTCTCGCTGTCCGCAGGTTCCCATTTTCTGACAGTCAGTACATCTCTTCACGAACTCATCAGAATCCTTGAAGAGAATAGGCCACCATAGGCCGGATTGCAGCACCTTTTGTGCTGTTCTTTTTCCGGAATGATGTCCTCCTGCCTCAAGCTTGTGGCAGTATGTGAGGACGCTGTGCTGCTCTTCTTGAGGAATGCACCTCCTCCAGATACTATCCCCTCCTTCATGATAAAGGACGGGATCCTCCCAATGGTAAAACTTGGCCTTAGCTAGGAAGGTCTCAAGTTTCTGCCTGGGCCAACCCTGAGGGACTGTCTTGGCAACAAGATAGTTTACAAAGTCAGCATACCATGGGAGCGAGGTGACAGCCAAGATCGCCTCATCTGGAAAAGTCTCTGTGATAGGTGCGCTGGGCTCAGATTCCTCAAGATTCTCCAATCTGGAGAGATGATCCGCCACCACATTCTTGACTCCAGACTTGTCCTTAATCTCAATATCAAATTCCTGGAGTAGAAGGATCCATCTGGTGAGACGTGCTTTGGCGTCCTTCTTATCCATTAAATACCGGATGGCGGTATGATCAGTGTAAATGGTCACTCTAGATCCGAGAATGTAAGATCTATACTTATCAAGAGCGAACACTACGGCCAGCATCTCTTTCTCAGTCACAGTGTAATTCCGCTGTGCGGCATCCAAAGTCCGGCTGGCGTAGTGAATGGCAAAAGGTAATCCATCCCTCCTCTGTCCAAGCACAGCCCCAACGGCAAAATCTGAGGCATCCGTCATGATCTCGAATGGGAGAGACCAATCGGGTGGCTGAAGGACAGGAGCTGAAACAACCATATTCTTGAGAGTCTCAAATGATTCAAGACACTTATTATTAACAATAAACTCGGTGTCTTTGGTGAGCAAGTCAGTGAGCGGTCGGGCAATTCGACTGAAGTCCTGAATGAACCGTCGGTAGAAACCGACATGCCCCAGAAAAGACCGTAACTGACGCAAGTTGGACGGCGGATTAAGTTTTCTGATGATATCCACCTTAGCCGGATCGACCTCCATGCCCCTGTTGGAGATGATATGACCAAGGACCGTCCCCTGAGTCATCATGAAATGACTCTTCTCCCAGGAGAAAACAAGGTTAACCTCAATGCAGCGCTTGAGCACACGGTCTAGGCAGTCAAGACAAGCGTCGAACCCGTCGCCATAGACCGAGAAGTCATCCATGAAGACCTCTAAACAGTCACCCACCATGTCCGAGAAGATGGACAACATGCACCTTTGGAATGTCGCCGGAGCGTTACATAGACCAAAGGGCATCCGTCTGAAAGCATAGGTCCCAAACGGACAGGTGAATATTGTTTTCTCCTGGTCTTCGGGTGCAATGGCCACTTGATTGTATCCAGAGTACCCATCAAGGAAACAATAGTGACTCTTCCCAGCTAGCCGCTCGATAATCTGATCAATGAATGGTAGCGGGAAGTGATCCTTCTTGGTGGCCTCATTCAATCGTCTGTAGTCCACATACACCCTCCAAGAAGTTGGTACTCTGGTAGCGATCTCCTCTCCAGACTCATTAACAACTATAGTGATACCCGTCTTCTTAGGTACCACATGTAGTGGACTTACCCATTTGGAGTCAGAGATGGGATAGATAAAATCGGCGCTCCACCACTTGGAAATTTCTTTCATGACTACGTCTCGAAGATTCGGGTTCAGCCGTCGTTGGAACTCACGCGACGGCTTAGCGTTATCCTCAAGATAGATGTGGTGAGAGCAAAGATTTGGGCTCAGCCCCTGGAGATCAGCTATACTCCAACCGATTGCCTTGCGGTTTCTTTCAAGAACCTCCATCAGACGAGATTCTTGCTCTCCAGTCAAATCTGCTGAGATAATGACTGGGTGCATTTCTGGCTCTCCAGCAAGGAATCTGTACTTCATCGACTGCGGTAGAGGTTTCCGTTCTGGACAGCTGGGAGGTGGCAGATCTGGCTTCTGATATGTCTGTGTGAAGGCGACCAGGTCTGCATGGGAGAACTCTCGCACTGCATGAATTTCTGATGAAGGGCGGCCTTCTGAATCAACTATAAACTGCACCGGCTCGCACTCTGTCATGGTTGTTGGCTCAGTAGGAATCAGACAAGGTAAATAGTCATCAAAGTCATCCCAATCAATATCTGAATCCGAGGGATCTGAAGAAGATGAGCATGATTGAAATTCCTCAGCACCACTCATCACAACACTGTCAGCCTCAGAGATATCCTCATCCAAGGTTGTGCTTTCCCGGCTCTCGACTGCCATGAGCTTGAGATATAGTGAATCTGTAGGCAAGGCGAGGGTCGGTGCTACGGGATCTTTCCAACTGGATTCATCATCAGTCATCTCAAAATCACAAACCTGGTGGATGTCTAACTCCTCCTCTGTCATCTGCGCTGCTTCACTGGACTGCTCGGAGCACTCTAACTCTCTAGCTTTGATTTCTTCGATCGTCTCTATTTGTATGGTTTCGCCCTCTACGCGAAAACATACCTTCCCGCTATCATGGTCGGTCACCGCTTTGGCTGTAGCCAAAAATGGACGTTCGAGAATGATGGGGGCATCAGTTACCGACTCAGGGATCTCCATGTCCAACACAACGAAGTCCACGGGGAATTTCAGGCCCTGAATGGTAACGACCACGTCTTTCAATAACCCATTCGGCCTCTTAATCGACCTATCAGCAAACTGAAGGACGGTTCTGCTTCGAAGAAGAGGACCAAACTCGAATTGCTTGAGTAAGGCTGCCGGAAGAAGGTTAATTGAAGAGCCGCTGTCTAATAGAGTATGATCAAACTGCTGCTCCTGAATCTCGCATCTGACATAGGGAGCTCCTGCGTCTGGTCGCTTGGCTGGCAGCTTGTTCTGGATGATGCAACAAGTATCATGAGTGAGCATATGGATTTGATCTCTGTGCCTCTTCTTCCTTCGAATAGTAGTTGTCTCTTTCAAGTTCTTTTTGAAGAAGGGGATATGCTCAAATGCTTCTCGTAGAGTCAGCTGAATGTGAAATCTGTCAATCATTTCATTGCTGAACTCTACCTGTTGGCTCTTTTTTGGATTTTCTTTTTTATTCCCCTTTGCTCGGCGGAGTGCTTCGGGAAAGGGGATGGTGGGGGCCTCCTCAGATGGAGGACTAGGGATCGGTCCCTGTGCCTGTGAAGAAGGGGAACCCATACAATCATCGTCATTCATCACATATGGATCCGCAATTTGAACAGAAACCTTTCCTTTATTCATATTTTTGTTTTTGTTTTTGTTCCCACAGTCTCTAGGTACAAAATGTGGCAACATCACAGAAGGTGGCTCAACAAAAGTAGATGTGGTGGCCTTAGCACCACCACTGGCACCGGTCTTCACGGCATCAGCACCGCACTCTGGTTCAGCATCCAAAATGGTGGCTTCAGCACCACCGTCTGCATCTGATCTCTCGACGGCATCACCACCGTCGTCCTGGATTCCATCATTGGTGGCATCAGCACCACCATCTTCAACATCATCATTAGCGACATCAGCACCGCTCCTCTGCTCCTCTGACACTCCTGGTTCAGCATCTGGTTGTCGCTCAGAAGAGGCGCCGCCGGCTGGCATCCTACCGCTCCTAGTAGTCACAAAATCAGCATCATTCAAAGAATAAGACATATCATTCAAATCGTCACTAGGAGAGGTATCCTCTGTGAACTCTACCTGCTCAGATTTTCTTTTTAGGTTATTAGGGTTAGGTTCGATCTGAGCGGGTATGGCGGCTTTGCCTTTGAGAATATCCCGCATCTCCTGCCGGAATTCATCCATTTCTTGCCTGAATGATGCTCGCTGTTCAGATAGCAAGCGGGCAAGATCATCGAGGGCTGGGTTCTCATAGGCTGGACCCTGAGAACCGGATGTCGGTCCCTGCTGGAAATGGGGCTGCTGCTGCTGGTGTTGCTGCTGATACTGGGGGGAAGGCTGGTGATAAGACTGCTGAGGCGGCTGTCGCTGCCTCCACTGCTGTCCCTGATAGGAGGGACGAGGACCACTCTGGTATTGTTGCTGATGGGCATACTGGGGCTGTTGCTGCTGTACCGGCTGGCTGTTCTGCTGTCCTTGGGTGGGAGGATGCTGCTGGGATGAGGATCCACCATTGCCCCAACGGAATCCGGGGTGATCCCTACGAATTGCGGGCTGAGGGTATCGGTCATACCAAATCCCATTGACTTCCATCAATGGTTCCTGCTCAAAGGAGGATGGAGGAAGAACTGCCAGTGGCTGCTCTGGCTGATAAACCACCATCTGCGTGTCCGAAGATGGCGGTTGCTCTGAATGGTATTGCAGCAATGGAACCGGCTCCGCCTGGATATGGTTCACCTGGCGGTATGAGGTAGAGGCCTGGTTGAGATTGCTGCTGCTGGAAGCAACCTGTGACCTGGGAGGCTGTTGGGAATGGGCTTGTGCCTCCTGAATACATAGAATTTGAGTCTTCGGGTCACTCATGGTTTTGGTGAGAAGGTCCATCTGGGCTAGACCTTGGTTCTGTTTCTTCTCAAGGATCTCCATGCGGTCCAACTTTTCACTAATTATGCCCATGTCGGCTGCTGCTGATTTGGCTTGGGCTGCGGCTACCGACGTTGTATTGGGACCGGCATCGATGCGTGCGATCCTCTGGAATGATCCTGCTCCCTGCGGGGGTTTTTGCTGTGTGTAGACTCTGGCTTGGGTCATTACTGTAGAGTTTTCTGCCATGCCTTCGTAGATGGCCCAGACATCGTCTTCACCTTTGGAGAAATATGATCCACCGCAGGAGGCGTTTACAAGCCCCTGCAGCTCCGGTGTCAGCCCACAGAAGAAACTCTGTACGAGATTGGGCTTGGAGATATCATGGTGCGGGCACCGGTCGATGAGCTCTCTGAATCGATCCCATGCTTCGTGGACTGTTCATTTGGGATCATGACGAAGTTGCTAATCATAGCTCTAGCTGCATTGGTCCGGCCGAGAGGATAGTATTTCTTTAAATATGCAGTCCGGAGATCTGCCCAAGTATCGACGAATCGCCCAAGATGTTTGAGCCAATATGCGACTCTATCAACCAATGAGAACGGGAAGGCGATCATCTTAATGGTGTCCTCGGTCATCAACCGATCATGGATAGTACTGCATATTATTTCAAATTCTTGGAGGTGGAGGTGCGGCTCTTCGGTCGACAGCCCGTGAAACTTGGGTAGCAACTGAATCGTGTGGGGCCGAAGCTCGAAATCTCCGTGGATTGGCGGGAGTCTGATCCACCGGTGAGTGAGGGATGCAGCTGGGTTATGTAGTTCCCTCATGATGGTCTGTGGTGGTCGCTCAGCGTCTGGATCGCCTCCTCCTACATCGGGTCCTCCTCCTCCACCTCCGCCACCGCCCCCAGGTCGGTTCTCTCTCAGCTGTGCTATCTCTCTCATCAGATCACCCATGAATGTTCCCTGATCACGGATCTGTCTCTGCATATTTTCCAGGGATGCTAGCAAGGAATTGTTGATGGCCACCTGATCGATTATGAATGGAGGGTGATCGTGGTCATCTGGGTGCTCGCCTCTGTCTGCCATTGCTGGATTTTCTGAAAAAGCAAAAAAGGCCATCTCAGGTGCTGTCGAATGAGCGGAACTCTGTGATGCACTGAATTCTGACACAATTGGACTGAGAGAAGGAGAATGGGAAGGGTGGTCGAGGGGGAACAGGGTGGATGTGAACTCGGGCTCGGAGAGCGGACTCTCCGAGGCATTCCTAGATGAGTAAGGAGGAGTGCTAGATAGCGGTGCCGACAAGGTCGGCCTAAGAGATCTCCGTCCCATCATCTTGATTATTCGAGAAGAGTGGGGATAATGCAAGAGAAGAAGATGATATGCAACAAAATTGTGCACAATTGTGCGGTGTTTTTGATCTTGACCTAAACAAATCTAGCAATCAAACGCAAAGCAAGGGTGAATTCACCAACTCAACTCGTGAAGCCGTGAAGGTTCGGCTTTTATCTTGTCAATTTTAGCTTGTTTTCAGGTATTTATCTTTTCACGAGTCCTTAGAACGCTACGCCTATAGGAGCGAGAGTACTGCCAGGAAAGTGTCCCTGTACTTGTCCTCCTCCTGTGTAACCTGTAACTTGCGCTTTTTGAGGTCCTTGTAACCCTTCCTGGATCCCTACTCAGCCAAAGAAATAGAGGGAAGAAGCCGATAGGCGAAACCGATACTTCGGACCTCGCTCGCAACGGAATCACCCGTGAGCGTACAAGGTCCTACTCGGACGCAGCCGGTGAGACAGACACACCCGTGAAGGCGTGGCCTAAGCTCGGTACTTCGGACAAGGTCAGCGCTCACACAATAGTGAGTCACCAATGGCGACTAAGTCCTACTCGACTACGTACGATAGTAGCGCCAATACTTTGGAAATCCAGGCGATACACAAGGCAGCCACAAGTTGGGTTTTGGGCTCTAATCCTTACGAAGCGCTCACCTCACTTGGAAGGAAACCTTCCCATGCAACCTGAAGACAATTGAGGGTGTTACTCTCCCCAAGCAATGAATCCAATTACCGATTTTATTTTGGTCAAGTTTTCTTAGCAGTCCCTTTTTTAATTTTTTTGGTGTTATCGCTTCTTTTGAGTAAATTCAAACAAGCGCCTAACGGTTTTTGTATTTTTCCTTTATCCTACTTTGTTCCAAAAACAGAGGGAGAATAGAGTCGGAAAAAGCCGTGCAAGTCGACACCAAGGTGGAAATCTCACCTTTGTGCCTAAATGATGCATGCAAAGTAAGAAGACTTACAGGGAATCCCAGCTCTCTCCATGCGGGATGCAAAGCAGAATTTTTAAACCTAAGCTACATGGCGATATGCAAGCGGAAATCATCCTATAACAGGCAACTGCTAGCGTGAAGAACCACAAGCTAACTATTAACTCCCAATCCGAGTGTCCGGTCTAGGCTCACCCCTCCTCTGCTCAACACATTTGAGTTAGGAGAAAGCGCTTGTTCGGGTGTGAGCTCGCGGCGCGTGGATCGGAAGCTACTAGCTAACTATTTGATTAATCTAAGTCCAAATACGTATCTATAGGAGCACGCAAAGATAATTAGGTGTTTGGACCTATTCTAATCGAATCAAGCAGGACCTAGAACTAAGAGCTCAATCCACAAAAGAAAGTGAAAAATGAAAACAAAACCGGAAAATGACAGCGATAAAACGCGATAAAAACCGCGGTGAGCCCCCGGGTGAACAAACACCCGGAAATTAGGCCCGATAGTCTGAGTGTCCAAGTCCAAGTGTACCTGTATTATTACAAATTAATAGTCTCTCTCTCACAAAAAATAAATGTAAGCTAATCTAATCACTCTCCCTCACTCCTCCTGCTCTCTCCTGTCGGCTTGGCTAAGAATAGCCGGCTCCGCGTCCCAAGGTTGCTTCGGGTCACCTGGGCGATCCGCCTTGCTCCGCGGTCCCTCGCAAGAAGACAAGAAAAGAGACGGTCAGATAGCTCAACAAGATATATCAAAAATGTAAGAGATGGAAAATAATGCTATGGTAAACAATCACACAATCAAACAAAATGTGAACTACTCGCTGTTGCTCCCCGACAACGGTGCCATTTGATTTAGCCGAGATTCACGGAGTCTAAAAGTGGTGTCTCACACAAGGCGGAGACGACCGTCGCTGTGGCGACTCACGATAAATCTGGACTAAAGTCAACAATTAACCCACACTAAAGATCAATGAATTAGAACTAATGTGGAGCTAAAATTTATTTTTAACTCTACATAAAAGATGTATAGGTGCAAGTATGTAGAGAGTTCGAACACAGGGAGCAAACAAGGTAGTTCAAGCAAATGTGCTCAAGTGTGTGTGTGTGTGTGATGTGTCTACACTAAGCAATCAAGCAAAGGGAATTTTTGTGGGTTTTTAGTTTTTTTAATTTTTTTAATTTAATTTAATTTTTAATTTTGTATTTTGGTTTTTTATTTTCTGATTTTTATAATTTTATATTTTATATATTTTTTTCTTTTTCTTTTTCAATATTGGAAAGTAAATACAATATAATAAAAGACAAGCTAAAATATTTATAAAAATGTGCAAAAATAACCAAAAATTCAGAAATAAATTGTTTTTAATATTTTTATGATTTTCTACTGTTTTTGTGATTTTTGGGGATTTTTCAAGGTGTTTTTGGTATTTTTAAATACTGAAATAAGGGAAAACAGTGGAAATAGGGCTGGCTGCGAATAAAATGCAAGTTAAAAATAGCGACCAGTAGCTAAAAATTTTCACACTATTTTTCAAATAAAAAGGACAAAATAAGGAACAAACAGGAACTGAGTTTTTGATTTTTGGAGTTTTCTACTATTTTATATATTTTTTTGAAGTTTTTGAGTGTTTTTAAATTTTTAGTGTTTTTCTTTTGAGATTTTTAGTGATTTTTGGACTGACACTAATATAGGATAAAATAAACACTAGGTAATTTTTTTGGAATTTTTGGAGAGGTTTTAATTTTTTTGGCATTTTCTAAGCTAGACAGTGCATAAAAAGCAAGTTTTTGATTTTTAATAAATATGAAAATAAAACAAAATCAAAAACTAAAATGGTGGCGTTAAAGTACACATGTCCAGGAGCTTAACCCTATTTTTGTGGAATTTTTGGACTTAGAATGATAGGTCAAATAATTAGAGCAAACATCCAATCAATATAAGGCCTGGCAGGGGTATAAATGCAATTTAACATACATCCAGGGGCATACATGCAATTTTTCCACAAAAATATAAACTGACTAAAACAGTTCCTGCACGAAATGTTAAATGCTAAAACCCGCGAGGGTACAAGTACAAATTGTCCACCAAGGCGCGTGACTTGCACGCGCCTGAGGAGGACTCGATTGCAATATCAAAAAGCTACGGGGGTTTAATTGCAAAAGTGCCACAATTTTTACACTGCCTATGAAAGTTTGTGGTCTAAACAGAAATATCAAGACCCTTGAGGGTCCCTCTGCAAAAAGCCCACCCCCTCACGTGAACTGGTCACGTGAGGTGACGTGGCGAGGGCCCTATACACAAATAAACGAACTATGGGGGTGTTTGTGTAAATATTACAAAAATAATGAACGACAACTGAAAGTTTAGGTTCTAATAAAATATTACAAAAATTGCTAGGGTGAAAGTTGCAAAATACCCAAGCCGGCGGAAGATCGGACGGTGGAGCGAACTCCACTTATCCACGTGTCGACACCGGGGTCCGCGATACCCCTTCAGATCCGACGCCTCGGATTAGATCTCTGCGAGGAGATCGACGACTGCTGAGGGCTTTGATCGGACGGTTGGTGGATGCCTGGAGGAACTGGCGGTGATCGGACGGCGCGGAGGGGCATTGGAAGAACACGGAAGAAAGGCCGCCGGGGCGACTTTCCTCCGTCGAATGCTCCGTGCTCCGGCGGTCAACGGGCTTCAAGACTGGTCCAGGCGATAGCTGCAGGTCCCCTCTATCGTCTGGAAGCAACGGTCTGGCTCAGAGAGCGGCGGAGCTCTCCCACCAAGCGGAGGAAGATGCGCAGCTCCAGGATCTCCGGCGAGGACCCAAAACCGCCCCAGATGCGTCGAATGCGCTGGTACCTGCACGAAACAAAAGGTGATGTGATCGGGGGCAAAATGCCCCGATCACGTGGTGCGAAGGAGTGGAAACGTGCAGTGGTGTAAGGTGCGGATAATGACGATAGCCGGAGGTAGCTCCGGTGATGGTCGATTGAGCAAATCAACACATGGATCGAATGGAGAAGCGGGTGGAATTGAAGCGTGGAATGCCAGGAACAAAATAAAAGCAGAACTAAAAGAAATAGAGCTGCCTCAAGCCCAGGTAGGGCGAGGGAGGGGGACCTCGACGGCGGTCGCCGGAGGTGGGAACACGCGGCGCTCTCGACACTCCCCCGCCGCTTGGATGCGTCGAGCTCGAAGCTGTCACCTTCGGGCTCCGATGGTTGGACCAAGGGAGGTGATTCACTGATGATTCGCAGTTCGAAATTCAAATCAAATCAGACTTGGGTTTTTAAGGGGTTGACGGACATGGTGGAAAGAACGAGGCTTCTGGCATGATGCAGTGGTCTTTAGCCCAAGATAATGCTTGGGCGAGGGTCCTTGATGCTGGAGCTTCAAAAGTCGTGAAGGGTGGAAGACGTTTTGGTGAAAGGGGCGGCCTCGAAAAAAGGGAGAAGAAAGGGGGTCAACACACTCTGACAAGCTACAGGGGCTGGGTCAGAGAGTTGACCGAGGTCAACTCTCAGACCCTCCTGGTTGGTCCACGTGGACCAACCAGGAAAAATCCTGGAAAAACCTATTGTTAATTCAATTTAAAATACTAAATGGCCGAATTAAATAAAAGTTATAAAATAAAAAATGCTTAGAATTTTATGTAGTATTTTATTTTGATTTTTAGTTATTTTTAGAAGTTATATTTTTACAAGTTACCTTTTTAGCCCTATATAGGTATAATACCTCTGTATTTTAGTATTTTAATTTTATTTTGTGTATTTTAATTTCTTTAATTTTGTTTATTATTTTATAAAATTATAAAATACTTTTATACACATAAGTATATTTTTATTTTATTTTTCTGATAAGTTTTGTATATTTAGTAAAATACAAATATGATTTGTATAGGTATTTCTATAGGTAATGTATCTATGTATTGAGTATATACAAGTATTTTTATTTGTATTTTAATTATGTTTTTATTCTGATTTTAGTACACATAATTATTGTAAGTAATATTTACAACATTATAAAAATATAAAAATATAAAAATAATAAATAATTAATAAATTGAATATTTTAATCAGTATAGCTATACAATGGGGGTCCAAAACTCAACTTTCAAACCGTAGCTCCGCCAAATGCGAAACCACCACCATTGGATAGATTATTTTATTCTATATACAATTAAAGGTGGGTATGCTGCATTTGGAGTTGTCAGTTGTGAGATACGGGTCTGGGAAGTTGGGATTCTGGATTTTTATTCAGACCATAACTTTTTATCTGTACATTATTTTTCTGTGAAATTAATTTTGTATTTTTCTTTATAAATTTATCTACAACTTTCATGTACAAAGTTTCTTTATTTGATGTATAAAAAGTGGAACCAAAACTAGGTCCCAAAATGAATAAAGAATGAACAGGAAGTATAGGTATTTTATCTGTGTTTCTGACCTTATCTCCCCCTACTTTATTCCTTGTCGACCTATTCATCAAGATGCCTAGGTCTCGGGGGTTTTGGGTCATAAAATATTTACAATATTTTATTCTTTTTCTTTTCTTTATTTATTCTATAATTTTGGCCTTAATTACAGTAATTTATACACTGTTTAGATGCACATGCATGAATGCTAAGATGATGATTTTAATGCTATTTATAGGCATTTGCTAGGATTTTTGGTGCCAAAATGATAGAATAAAGATGATGAAATGTGGATTCATCAGCAGCTCCTCCTTCGAGCTGCACGAGCTTGGGTTGCTACCGACCCTCGAGCGACGACCAAAGGCTCCACCTCGAGCCTCCATTCCCAGGTAGCGTCCTCCACTTTCTCCTCCGATGTTCTTCTTCTTTTCATCCGATTTTCTCGCAATTTTCCTGCCTTCCTTGCTCGACATCATTTTCCACCAACCATCGCTTGAGCTCCGTTGTGGAGCTCCCATCTTCGCGCATCATTCCGTTCGCCTTCACAACCCATCGAAGCACGCCGACCTCCGCTCTGCCCCTCCCGGCAGAGGAGCTTGAGACCACTTGACACCTTCGCCCCACCGACCTCGCATCACTCACAGCACCCACACGACGAGCACACGATTTTTGGCATACCCTAACCTTGCAGGTATCATCTTCGGCATTGGTCGGAATCATCGCCGGATCTGCATCGAGCTACTTCATCTTCAGCCTAAGGACCTCCCCAGCCTCATCTAGAACCTCTGACGGCTCAGCAAAGCTTCCACGATCATTCCCAGCTGTTTAGGAGTCCATGGACATCTTCGAGCGAGGAACAAGGCGGCGGAGCCAGGAGGGCTTCGCTGGAGCCCAGCCACGTCCACCGTAGGAGGCGGCGGCAAGGAGGAGCACGATGCATAGGTACCATCTGATCGTCTTGATCGGACGGTCCTCATCGATCCACGTCATCCTCTCCAGCAACTCCAGATATCGTTAGATCCATCTCGATCTAACGGTCGGCCTTTCGCCACGTCTTCAGCTCCAGGAGTCACCACCTCCATTAAATCGTCTTGATCTGACGGACCATCATACTGCCACGTCGCCCACTTCAGTGGCCGTTTGATCATCTTGATCAGACGGTCCAGCTTACGTCGCTTCCTCCAGCTTCTTCCCCGACCCTTAGTATCGGAGCATCCGAAGCACATCTAAGCCTGTAGGGAAACTGCACCACCGTCCGAGCTTAGCACCTCACGTGTTACTAATGTGCGGTCTGGGTCTTTTACACTAAGGCCCCTACAAGTTTCCAGAATTCCATTTCAGTCCCTACCAAGCATGTCACATGAGGCGCACGTGTTCCGTGGATAATTTACACACATACCCCCAGCATTTTAAGTAATTGCATTTTATCACTGTAAGCATGTTTTGCTTTAATATTCTTTAATTCATGTTTGCATTTTGGTCCATGTATTTGCACGTTTATTTAGGCATTCATTTAGCATCATTTTTAAATTCCAAAAAATGCATGTTGTAGAGAAACTTGTGCTTTATCATTGTGAACACTTGTCATATATTTTAAGAGCATCGAGGAATTTAATATTATTATTTGTTGTGGAAATTTACATAGTTTTATCACTGTGTACTTCAAATTCCATATTAAATTAATTGTAGCTCCAAAAAAACAAAAAAACATAATACATCTAGTTTAAGTAACTCTACTTTGTGCCTAAAAATAACATCATATGCACGCATAAGGAGGCCTTAGTAAATTAATTAGTATTTTGCTTAATTGATTTTTAATAAGTCCAAAATTCATTATTTTTAAGGTTTAATCATTTCCCTGGATTCATCTTACGTAGAAGTATCTAGGATAGTTTTTGTATCTGAAAATAATGGATTTTGGTATTTATTAAAATTAATTTTGAAAAATTCACCTTGCATTCATATTTTATTCATATTTAATTCATTTGGACTTTAAAAATTCCAAAAGAATTGCAGTAGCTTAATTTCATTGCATGTCATTTTCTGGCCAAGTTTTATAATTTTTGGACTTAATTTGACCGTCTTTCAAATTTAACCTTAAAATTTGGCTCGAATTGCATCGTATTTTCCTTAATTGCATAAAAAAGACCACAAATATTCCCCTGAAAATCTAACATCGAAATTGACTCCAAATTGACCTAAAGAAAAAGCTGCCTCCTTGGCAACGTACGCCATTTTGACGACCTCGACCTACCCTACCTAATTAAAAACCGTGTTATCGGATCGAATTTGAGTGGTTTCCATTACAATGAACGAAACATCAAATTCGATCGATAACACGGTTGAATTAGGTAGGGTAGGTCGAGGCTCGTCAAATGGCGTCGTTGCCAAGGAGGCACGGCTTAGGCTAATTTTTAGGAAATTTGGATTTTAGATTTTCCATTCCCGGGTAGTCTAATTCCCGGCTTTTCTTGTAAATATTTTCTGTTCAATTTTTTATTTGTTTATTTTGTGTCCTTTCTCTGACCATCATTTATTTTTGTGCAAAGAATACGAGGAATCGAAGGCACTTCGCCAAGCGAGCCGAGGAACCTAGATTAAAATAATTTGGGTGTTCTTGAGAGGACTTGTAATTTTTTTCTTTCTTTGCATTTTCCAGCAGTTCCCGTTTGGGTTCTTGTGTGTGTAAGTCATAATAAAATGTGTTCTCGTGTGTTGTGCGATTGGCTTTACGTAGGATAGGACTTGGCACTTACGACTCTAGAGCTTTCTTAGGAACTGTTTGTGCTCGTAATATCTAGGACCACACTTCTCACTTAAAAGATACATCTAGACAGCAGGACTGTAGCCAAATCTAATTTGTTCTTCATTCCTCTAATAGAACTGCTTGTCTAGGAGCGGCTTTTTTCTTGCTGCATTTCATATAGTATAAATTTGTAATTCTATTTTGCATCCCATATATAAAGTGTGAGGATCGTTGTAAGTCTTCCTAAACTTGGCATTCATCATTGTTTTATCATGCATCGGCTTTTCTCGACCTCTTCTCCCTTGGTTTTTCAAACTAGGTTTAAAGGAAATGGGATTGGACGATAGGTATAGCCTTGTGGTTGGACTAATCAAGTGATCACCTAAAACCAAGACTTCTAAACAAATTGACCGAAAAAATCAAATATAATCAGAAATTCTATTTGCGTGAGGTTAACCCCGATTTTTTTTAGGTTGAGTGAGGGTACAAGAGTGTGTGTGCACACCCTAAGGCATATCCAAAATCCCCGCCTTCCATATCATGTACCCCGATCCGAGCAAATATCAAAGCCTGAACTATGGGTTCAACTGACCAGCACCAACTAGCCTCCGCCTACTCCGGTAGGTAAATAGGGGGTGAAATTGCGGTGCACCGTTGACAAGTTGCTAGTAGCCCCCGCCCTGCTCTGGCAGGTAGATAGGGGTGAAGTTATAGCCTTGTCAGCCTCTACCTACTTCAGTAGGTAGATAGGGGCAGGTCCTTGAACTCTTAGATAGGGATAGGAGCGAAGAAAGGAAGTACGTTGGTATCTTAGGCGATAGGTTAAATAGGGGAGACGCATCCGGCTTTTAGCCAACTCCCCTATAGTCGCGTAACCTTTGCTACTTGCTTGAAAAATCACACTTAAAATCAATCAGACTAATCGAACTCGGTTTTGGGTCCCTTCATTGTGTTGAGTGTGAAAATCATGGTTTTGATTCATCTGCTTGCTTCAAGTAGGAGTAAAATCCTATCTTCACTTATACTCCTGACTCTTCCTTCTGCCATCAAGATGACTGACTGGGGGATATCTACTCACGCTTCACAAATCTCTCCTTAATCTCCTTACAAAGTCGTCTTCATCTGGCCTAAGCGCAACTTGGGCCAACCTGAGCTCATGACCCTCTTGAGTTTGGGATCCACCACACTCAGGATGGTTACCCTCAAACCATCCTCTCCTCTCATCTCACCGAGGAAAACCATCACCTCGGTGAGAATGTCTTCATTAATACGTCCTCTAACTTAGACCAATTTCTTTACTAGGTAAAGAGAAAAGATGCCTCCTAAGAAACCCCTGGAAGAAGAGGAACATAGAGATGATCCTATGTACCAAGCCTTCGCTGGATTGGCTAGAGCCGAGCAAGTAAATGCAGACCTTATGGCTAGGATGGGACAGGTGATCAAGACAGGTGGAATTGTCCGACCGATGGTAGATGCCTACAACCCTGCTGAGAACGAGATACACAGTTGGCTTGTACCTAAGGTACGCCCAGAAGCATTCAAGCTGAAGCCCCACTTTCTGAGTCTGCTACCGAAGTTTAATGGGAACGTCAACGAGGAACCATGTGCTTTCCTTAGAGACTTCGAGCTGGTATGCAACAACCTTAGTCATGCTAGAGTTGGACAAGACTACATCAAGTTGAAGTCTACCCCATTTACCTTGGGATATAAGGCTGCTCATTGGCTGAAAAATCTCAGGGTGAGATTTACGACATGGATGCAATTCAAAGAGTTGTTTTTGAAGAAGTTCCACCCACTCAGTAGGACTAACCAGATGAGGACAAAGATCGTGAGTTTTTCCCAGGTACCCAACGAATCATTCCATGAAACCTGGGATAGATTCAATGACTTAACTCAAAAATTCCCCTGCCACAGCATTACCAAGGTGATCTTAGTCCAAACCTTGTTCTGTGGCATGACCCTGGAAATGCCGGGTTTAGTGAGTGCAGCATGTGGAGGTAGCTATCTGAACAAGAATGAAGATGTCGTATGGAAGATTCTGGAGCAGATGGCGGAAACATGCAGATCTTAGGCCACTAGGGCCTATCGGTTGTCTCTCTCAAGCCCATCTAATGAGACAACTAGGAAGACTATAGCGGATATGACAGATGACCTCATCCCTAGCATGGGGATAATAGCTAACAAGTTAACCATGGTAGAGAAGATCCACAAGAGGGTCGCTAACCTTGAGGCGCTTTCGCAATTACCGAAACAAGTGGAGGAATTGACTGAGAAGGTAGCCAAGATATGACTACATGCCCCTTCTGCACCACTTGTGCTTGTAGATCGAGTCCATCTTATACAGGAGCAGGTACAGGAGCCTTAGAGTAGCTGGGTTGAGGAGCAGTAGTACGCTCAGTAGAAGTAGCACACACCCCCACAAGTAGAGACAATCTACGAGGAGCCTCCACAGGTGTTCGAGATCAACAGGTTGCGGTACAGCCATGACCCCATCGGCAGACAGTTGGGGATAGGGAACAGTCAGCCACACCGACCGACCCTAACATACCAGGAAACCAGCTCCGTTCCCACACCGCGCTTCGTACAGTCCCAACCAGGATAAGGGTACCAGCCTCAGCAGCACCAACAGCAGCGCACATTCCACTCGGGCCAGCAGGGCCCTCCACCACCTTCCTACCAATAGTAGTATCGGCATGGCTAGCAGGGCCAATACAGACAACCGAATCACTCATCCTCTAGTCAATAGTAGCAAGACCCGCCCACAAGTGAATTGGAGTCCTTCACCCTGGCCATCCAGACCCTGATTCATAGGGTCCAGTAGATACAGAATAATTACCTCGATATCCGAACTGATCTAAACCATGTTTCACGCACCCAGGATCAGCAGATGGTGCCAAAGACCCCAATAACTGTCCAGGTTCAGGCTAACCCAGATAGCATGAATCAGGGTCAGCACCAATCACGAGATCATGTATATTATTCAGATGACTCTCTATCTAAACATGAGATCCTTTCGTACAATAATGTTAATCATATGTCCCTCAGGATTGGAAGGACCGTGATCGTACCTGATTGGGCACGGGCATAGGAGGAAGACATCGCCAAGTCTCTATCTAAGGAGAACTTGGAGGCAGAGGAGCAGCACCTCCATCACCATCACCACCAGTAGAATAAGAGGATTCCCAAGTCCTCAAGAAAGAAGAAGGAGAGGAGCACCAACAGTGAATCCGGCGAACCAAATGAGGAGCCCGCACCTCCATCTAAGGAGGACACCCCTGAAGCCACGGAAGACGCATCACATGTTTCGCTAAAGGAATTTCTTTTTCATCTGAGTCCGAGTCAGTGTCAGAGTCAGTGTCATGTATAAAACTCAGTTTTCGGGTTAAATGAAAATCTTTTAGTATCAAAATTTGAGTTATCATCAATAATCCCTTCCCCCGTGCTCTTAAGGGTGGGAAGAAGAAAAAGATCAATAAAATCCAAAAAGATGACCCTGAGATGGCAGACTGCAACAAGTATATCAAGGTCACAATCCCCTTCGATAAGTATGTGGACATGACACCTATATTCCAGAAGTACCTTAAGGTGAGATACATACCTACTAGGGTCAATAGGAAGACCAAGAGCCGTGTTGAGAAGCATGTTTTGTCAGTAGCCACTACTTGTGCTATAAAGAATGTGTTTCCAAGGAAACGAAGGGACATGGGTGCCCATTATGTGGTGAGTCATGTCAATGACACCGTGTTTGCCCATTAAGAGGACCCTTATGGGAACTGGAGTTAAGATTTTTCGGGTCAAGTGACTTAATTCTTTGAGTCTGCAAGTCTATGTTCACATGTCATCTTTACTAGTCTAAGTAGAATATTTTGTACACGTGCATAATTCTTTTAGACAGTGACCTAACTTGGACAAGCACCATACACATAGCTCTTCATTGATGAGGTGGTGAGGAGGTAGAATCCTTTAGCTTGTTGTAGCACACGAGTGGAAACATGCGTCCTCCTCTAGGGAGGGAAGTGCATCTCAACCTAGTCCAGTGATGTTGACATCTAAGGACAGGATGATGTGGGTAGCAATAATGCTTCAAAAGAGGGATAGTCTACTGGCTCAAGAGGAAAAAAAACTCCTGATGTACATGATGCACCTTGTATATAGTTCAAAAAAATGCAAGAACTCCAAAAAATAAACATGCCAGATTGAAAATAAAATGTCTGCCGGAGTATGTATATTAGCAAGAAGTATGCAGCAGGATGACTTGGCTACACTGGTCAAGCATCCTGGGATAGGTAGCTACAATGGATACCGTCCATTCTTATCTCTACCCCCTCCTCTTGAGCAGGTTGCACTTGAACTTAGAAGGGAATACCCAGCTCCTCGAGGAAAGAGTTAGTGGACGAGGGAATTAGAGTTATCTTGCTAGAGGAGGCTGGTTCTTATCCATTTCTGATGTGGAGAGCTATTTTTTCACTTACACAGTACAAGTAAGAATCATAATCATCAGAAATTTGCGTATGAGGATTTGTTCTGACCTGACTATTAAGGCATCTTGAATAGAAGACGTGTGGAACTTAAAGTCTATTAGGTCATAAGTTCAGATCCCAATAAGGTTCCGCCACACAATTAATCCAAAGGTCGAGTCAAGCTTCATTTTCAACTTTTGTTCATGACCTTGGTATGGAACCCAAAATCATTTCACCTTTGCATTTCATTTTAGTTGCTCGGGGACGAGCAAGGTTTACATATAGGGGGTTGACGAATCTGTGATTCATCACTCTAAAAGTTGAAAATAGAGCCTTGTTCTTGAGTAATTAGATGAATTTCATCACCTATACTGCATAATTAGCATTCATGCATGCATAAATAATATTTGCATTTAAGCATTTACATCTGCATTAAATAAGAAGCCAAATCCACTTGTAAAAATCACCTACTTGTATGTATTTTATACTAACTCAAAACTCCATAAATTCAACTCTATAGTGTATATATTACTAACACTAATACAAGAAAAAAACCAAAAAAATACTAATTGACCAATAAAAACTGAGTCCAAGTTTGAAACTAGGAGCCTTAAAATGCACATATCTCTCATACAACCGATATAGGCCTACTCATATTTAAAATAATATACATTCAAAGACCTTCAAAACAAGACCAATTTCATTAAAAACAGAACTCGTATGCCAAACTTGGGTTTTGAGCCCCCATTGTATACTATATGTATTTATATTTGTACCATTGCATTTTATCACTTTATTCGATCGCGTTTCCATTTTTGGTCAACATGAAACTTGTAGATCTCATCGAGATCTACAACTTTCATCTTTTGTGTTTTTCCAAATTCAGTCATTTTCACCTTCTTATTTCACTTTCTTTTCTCGACTAATCTGATTGGGCCACGTGGCACCCTCTGGTTGCGCCACGTAGCCCACTCCATTGCACGGCACGCGCCCCCTTTTCCTCCACCGTCTGATGTCTTCCTCTCCCTCCAGATCTCAGCCATCCATTCCGTAATCCATTTCAGATGTTTGATCTTCCTCATGATCTCATCCAGACCACCCACTTCTGTCTTCACCTCCTCCCTCCACGTGGCGTTCTCCCTCACCGCCCGATCCTTTCCAGGCAACTTCATTTGTGCCACTCACTTCCGCCCAAATATCGACCGTTCGATCACCCCTAATCTCATCATCACCATCCAATTCCGCCCACCTGAGCGCATGACACATGGCGCGACCTGCGTCACCTGGTCATACTGCCCCGCTCTAATCCCAGCCTCTCGATAGCGTGCCTCTCGTAGCCGTTGGATCGTGAGATCCAACTGCCACGACATCTTCTTCCACCTCTGGCCGCCTTCCTCGCACACGTCGCCCTACCTTGCGCTCCATCTCCGCCCTTTTTATTTTCTCTGCTTCATCAGCCACCCTCTCCACTCGCCAACTATCCCACGATGGTGCCCATACTCCCCTCATCCTCGCCGACAGCCACGCACCCCACGACAGCCTCTCTCTTGCTCCATAATCACCACGAACACCTCACCCCCCATCACCCAGACCTCCACCTTCTCTCTATAAATACAATACCTCCGGCGAGCTTCAACCCTACCCACCCTTGCAAGAGAGACACTAGAGCTCCCTTCTACCTATCGACGACAAATATTAGGACTGAGAGCGAGCGACAACGGTGGCCCCCTCTCCGGCGAGATCCACGGCGAGCTCCGCCGTGCAACAGCTCCTTCGAGCTGCACGAGCTTGGGTTGCTACCGGCCCTTGAGCGACAACCAGAGGCTCCACCTCGAGCCTCCATTCCCAGGTAGCGTCCTCCACTTTCTCCTATGGTCTTCTTCTTCTTTTCATCCAATTTTCTCACAATTTTCCCACCTTCCTCGCTTGACATCATTTCCCACTAACCATCACTTGAGCTCTGTCGTGAAGCTCCCATCTTCGCGCATCATTCCGTTCACCTTCATGACCCATCGAAGCATGCCGACCACCGCTCTTCCCCTCCCGACGGAGGAGCACGACAACCACTCGACACCTTCGCCCAACCAACCTCGCATCACTCACAGCACCCACACGAAAACGAGCACACGATTTTTGGCATACCCTAACCTTGCAGGTATCATCTTCGACATTGGTCGGAATCGTCGCCGGAGCTGCATCGAGCTACTTCATCTCTGGCCTACGTACCTCCCCAACCTCATCCAGAACCTCCGGCGGCTCCGCGAAGCTTCCACGATCATTCCCAGCTGCTTAGGAGTCCCCGGACATCTTCTTCGAGTAAGGAACAAGGCAGCGGAGCCAGGAGGGCTTCATTGGAGCCCAGTCACATCCGTCGCAGGAGGCGGCGACAAGGAGGAGCACGATGCACAGCTACCGTTCGATCATCTTGATCGGACGATCCTCATCAATCCATGTCATCCTCTCCAGCAACTCCAAATATCATTGGATCCATCTCAATCTAACGGTCTGCCTTTCGCCATGTCTTCAGCTCTAGGAGTCACCACCTCCGTTGGATCATCTCGATCTGACAGACCCTCAGGCTGCCACGTCACCCGCTTCAGTGACTGTGTGATCATCTTGATCAGACGGTCCAGCTTTCGCCACGTCGCTCCCTCCGAGCCTCTTCCCCGACCCTTAGGCTCAGAGCATCCGAAGCACATCCGGGCCTGAAGAGCAACCGGGCCACCATCCAAGCCTAGCACCTCACGGCATTCCTCGCTGGGTATTTTGCACTGAGGCCCCTACAAGTTTCTAGAATTACATTTTAATCCCTACCAGGAGCGTCACGTGAGGCGTACATTTTCCATAGACAATTTGCATACATACCCCCAGTATTTTAGGTAATTGCATTTTAGTCTCTGTAAGCATGTTTGATTTAATCAATTTTAATTCATGTTTGCATTTTGGTCCCTATGTTTGCACATTTATTTAGGCATTCATTTAGCATTATTTTTAAATTCCAAAAATTACATGTTGTAGAGAAACTTGTGATTTATCATTATGATAACTTGTCATATTTTTTAGAGCACCGAGGAATTTAATATTATTATTTGTGTGGAAATTTACATAGTTTTGCCACTGTGTGCTTTAAATTCCATATTAAGTTAATTATGGCTCCAAAAATAACCAAAAAATCACAATAGGTCTAGTTTAAGTAACTCTACTTTGTGTCCACAAATCACATCATTTGCATGCATAACGAGGCCTTAATAAATTAATTAGTATTTTGCTTAATTAATTTTTAATGGGTCCAAAATTCATTATTTTTGAGGTTTGATAATTTTCCTGGATTCATCTCAATATAAGTATCAAGGATAGTTTTTTTATCTAAAAATAATGGTTCTGGTATTTATTAGAATTAACTTTGCAAAATTCACCTTGTATTCACATTTTATTCATATTTAATTCATTCGGAATCTAAAAATTCTAAAAATTGCAGTAGCTTAATTTCATTGCATATCATAGTCTGGACAAGTTTCATCATTTTTGGACTTAGTTTGACCATTTTTCAAATTTAACCTTAAAATTTAGCTTGAATTGCATCGTATTTTCCTTAATTGCATAAAAAAAACCAAAAATATTCCCCTAAAAATCTAACATCGAAATTGACTCCAAATTGTCCTAAGGAAAAAGTTACCTCCTTGAGTTCGACCTTGGGCTTGCCCAAGTAAAATAAAAAAATTGTCGCTTGTGTTTAACTCGACATGAATTTAAGTGGTTTTTTGATAAGTCTCGATTTACCCAACTACAATGAACGAAACATCAAATTTGATCGATAACACGGTTGAATTAGGTAGGGTAGATCGAGGCTCACCAAGGAGTGAGGTTACTGACAATATGGCTTCACCTGGAAAAGTCTCTGTGATCGACAATAGGCTCTGCTCAGGAGTGTCTGTCTCTGGTAATCTTGACAAATGATCAGCCACCACATTTTTAACTCCAGGATTATCATGAATTTCCAGATCAAATTCTTGGAGCAGTAGGATCCATTTGATTAATCGAGGTTTGGCATCCTTCTTGGCATGAAGATACCTAATGGTCGAGAGGTATGTATACACAATGACTTTCGATCCAAGCAAATGGGATCTGAATTTTTCCAGGGCGAATACTACTGCTAGCAGCTCTTTTTCAGTGACAATGTAGTTTCTTTGTGCTTCATCAAAATATAGGGAACACATAAATATTTTTATTTTTAGAAAATAAATTATTTACACATAGAGGGGGTTTCACACAATGCTAAGTCACCCTATCTCTCTCTACTTATTTTATTTTGCGGTCAGGCCCTTGTGGAGCCTTCTCTTGGGTTCAGGTCACTCAATATTTATTCTAAATATTTCCCTCTTTTTCTTTATTTCTTTATTCTTTTATTTTTGCACCAAAACATGCTAATTATTATTATTGACACAATGCATGCTATTTGATACTTTATTTTATTTACAAACATATATATGGTGTTTTGCAAAGGTTTTTTAGCTAAAATAAAAGAATAAAGAGTGATGAATGAGGATTCATCACGTAGCCCGATCTTCCACCTCCCTAGCGTAACCCTCTTCGACCATCGCCATCACTTCTCCATCAAACCTTTAGCCGTTCGAAATCGCTCCATCACTACCTGTAACGCTCCGACCTCCACCTATAAAACCTCGCCCATCACCTCTGTTCGCCAGGGTCCACCAATCATTGGGTATCCCCTAGCTTCGCCCTCCTCCAGTGACAGTGGAGGAGGTGTTCAATCAGCGAAAATGGGTATCTTACCCAGGTGTTGACCCACGGTTGCCATGGCCGTGCTGCGGTCGCCACCACGCTCCGCCGAGCTCCGAGGACCCGGCTAGCCTCGTCGGGCGACGACCCGAGGCTTACGGAGCCTCATCCCAAGCCACAGCCTTCACTAGATGCCCATCTCCGATGATGTCCTTTCTCCCCTTCTTTTTCTTCGATTTTATCCCAATTTATCCACCGTCTAGACTACACTCCACCACCATCTGATCATCTCACGAGCTTCGCAATTCCACCCTCATCTTCACCGAGCACCTTCTTCTTCTTCAGACCCCATCCGCTCCGACCCACTTCCTCCCCAGTTCCGCCGGAGAAGAAACCCAAGGCCACCGCCTCGAGTCACCTTCCTGGCCTTCATTCACCTCATGTCACAATTCACTGCACGCTTCAGCTATCTAATAATTGCAGGTGCTCAAGACTTCAATGGCCGGAGCTAGCACTTGTGCTCCGATCTGCTCCTCCGCCACCGGTGGCACGCCCCATTCACTGCCGGAGGACCGCCGCATCACCAGTTGCTTCGCAAGGGCCTGAGCTTTCTTCTCCGATCGTCAGAAGGACCCGTGGGGCACGGAGGAGCTCTAGCAAGCCCGCCGGAGCACAGCCTTCTCCGGTGGGATGCAGAGGAGCCAGATGACACAGGTAACATTCAATCATCTTGATCGGACGGTTGTGATGATGACACGTGGAGGCCCAAGCCTGAATCCAGTCCAACAGCCTCGGGTTGACCCGAGCCAAGATCCGAACGTCTACATGCTGCCATGTGTCCCAAGCCAGCAGCGAGCCCCGAGCCTAGGCTCCTCACGTGCGACGCTCGTGAGGGCCTGGGTAAATTGCACGAAGGACCCAAGAACTTTTGATAACTACATTTAGGTCCCCAGGCACGTGCCTCATGTGCATGCTTGGGAATTTACAGGGAGGCCCTTGCTATTTTGAAGATTTGCAAAAAGGTCCCTACATGCATGGAAAAATTACATCAGGGCTCATGCAGTTTTTGGTATTTGCATTTAGGTCCCTCTAGGGACCTAAATGTAATATTTATCTTTTTATTTCTAGCATTTTATTTACAATTATACCCCTGCATTGTTTTCTTCGTAACTTGAGCATCGTAAGTCCAAATTTCATGATTTTAGTATCGTTTTGATCTTTGTTTCTTCATCTACATCATGATATGTTTAATTTTCTCATCTGACACCATTTTAAATGAAGTAAATTTTTATGTTAGATGATGACCCTGCTCTACTTGTCCTTGCTATGATTTGGTTACTGATCTTAATGTTGTGATCAAAATGGCCCTGATTTTAATTTCTATTATGTTGCTCATTTTTAGTGATATTTTTAGGGTATTTTTGTAATCTTTTGTTCTTCATATAAGTTCCCTTGCATTACTCTCATGCATCATCCTAAAAATTGCATAAAAATCAACTAAAATTGCATGCTCCATTTCATTGCATTGTAATATGCATAGTGCATCCTTAATTTTCATGAAGACCTGAAATTGAGAATTTATTCACGCTGCTCTTAATTAATCAAAAATAAATAAATTAATAGAATAGCTCATGTCCCTGTTGATGAATCCACGTTTCATCATCTTTATTCTATCATTTTGGCCTTAAAAACCCTAGTAAATGCGTGTAAATAGGCGTAATATAGGCATTTTAGCATTCATGCATATGTGTATAAATATTGTATAAAAATGCGGTTTTTAAAGCCAAAATAATAGAATAAAGAAAAGAAAAGAAAAAGAATAAAATATTGCAAATATTTTATGACCCGAAACCCCGAGACCTAGGCATCTTGATGAATAGGTCGACAAGGAATAAAGTAGGGGGAGATAAGGGCCAAAACACAGATAAAATACCTATACATTTTATTCATTCTTTATTCATTTTGGGACCTATTTTTGGTTCCACTTTTTGTACATCAAATAAAGAAACTTTGTACATGAAAGTTGTAGATAATAAAATAAAGAAAAATACAAAATTGATTTCATAGAAAAATAATATACAGATAAAAAGTTATGGTCTGAATAAAAATCAAAAATGCCAACTTCCCAGACCCGTATCTCACAAATAAAGACTCCAAATGCAGCGTACTCACCTTTAATTGTATATAGAAGAAAATAATCTACATAATGGCGGTGGTTTCGCATTTGGCGGAGCTACGGTTTGAAAGTTGACTTTTGGACCCTCATTGTATACTTGTACATATCAAAATATTCAATTTATCATTTAGTTATTATTTTTATAATTTTATATTTTTATAATGTTGTAAGTAATACTTATAATAATTATGTATATTAAAATTAGAATAAAAACATCATTAAAATACAAATAAAAATACTTGTATATATTCAATACATAGGTATATTACCTATAGACATACCTATACAAAACATACTTGTATTTTATTAAATATACAAAATAAATCAGAAAAATAAAATAAAAATATATTTGTGTCTATAAAAGTATTTTATAATTTTAGAAAATAAAAACCAAAATAAAATAAATTAAAAATACCTAAATAAAAATAAAATACTTAAATACATAGATATAGATACCTATAAGGGTATAAATGCAAACTTGTAAAAATACACTTCCTAAAAATAAATAAAAATCATAATAAAATAATTTATAAAAAAATAAACATTTTTTATTTTATAACTAAAAATCAATAAAATCATTTCCTATTTTTAAATGAATTAATAAAATCTTTTTTGCAGGTTTTTCCTGGTTGGTCCACGTGGACCAACCAGGAGGCTCTGACAGTTGACCTCGGGTCAACTGTCTGAGCCAGCTCCTGTTCATGTCAGAACTGCATTTTTCTTGATTTTCGTGGCTTTTTGGAGGGCGATCCTTTCACCATTTGAGGTCGGCCTCTTCACGAAACTTGTAGCCCTTCATGTGGTCTATCACGCCCATGGATTTTTTCGAGGATTGGACCGCGGATACGCTCGGTCCACCTCGTTGAAAGTGCCTCCTCGCCCAGCTTTCAAAATGGAACCCATTTCCCCCATTCCTCTTTGAACCCCATTTGACTCCTGTTTGGTCTTGGTTGGCGAGCTCCGGATCGATCCCTGTGACAGGGGGATCTCCAGCTCGGTCGCGCGAGGCCAGGCAAGGCGTCGGAGGGCCGGTTCCGCCCATCGCCGGAGCTTCGCTCCCGGCGGTTTCGTCTCACGGAGTACAGCCGCTTGAGTCGAGTTTGGTTTCTTTTCTTCTCGTTTCTTTTAGCTGCTATCATTAGGTTTCGTTTCATGCATGCCTCTTGTAGTTTAATCGGTTACATTTACAAAGATTCCACCCACGAACACCCAGCCGGAGCTCTTGAGCTCCGGCGACCCTCATACACGCCACTCCGCTTTTATTTCCGCCCATGACCGCTGGGTTCTGCAGTTTTGTGGCTGTTGCGTTTTCGTGCGACTTGCAGGACCCAAGGAAGACTCCTGTACCTCGTGATTCTGCCCAAGAACAGCTCCAGGTCGCTGGAACAACCTCAAGCCGTTGAGCCACCGCCCCGTGGTCCTTCGGCCCCTTTTCGCGACTCTAGGAGAAGACCAGCTGAAGAAGGAACCCATTGCGGTCATCCGCAACCCCTGGATACGTGGGAGGAGCGAGCTGCAACGATTTCAAGCTCGCACAGGGCGAGTTCATCCTCTCATTCTTCCACCTTAGCCCGAGGCCGTCCGATCAAGTGTGTTCTTCCAAGTCCCCAGCTGCCGTCGGATTTCGCTGCCCTCCAGCCGTTGATCGCCCGCCGAACCTTTTAATCAGGGCCGTCGTATCCAAGGGGTATCGCGGCCCCCGAATGCGACACGTGGATAAGTAAGTAGCGAGCAACCGTCCGATCCATGTGTTTGGGTGGGAATTTTGCAGCATAGCCCATCCAGTTTTGTTAATTAAATATTAGTTCTCAATCTTTCAACTGCTGTAGAATATTTGTGTAATATTTAGACATAAGCCCTCAGCACTTTCCCTTTTTGCGGATAAACCCTCACCAGGTGCACGTGCTTAGCACGCACGCGCCTTTGGTAATATTGCGAGGTAGCCCTTGCGGCTTTCGATATTTGAGTTTAGTACAGAAAACATTGCATTTAGTTTAAATTTTTGTGCGAAAATTTCGTTTTGCCCCCTGGACCTTTGTTCAATTGCAAAAATACCCTTTCTAGGGTGTAGTTTCTTGATGTTTCTTGAATTTTATGCATACATCATATCAACTCCAAAAAATCCCCAAAATTCAGTTTAAGTCTCTGTTGCATTGTAGTTCATCATCATATTTTTATTTTTCATAATTATTTTATTTTTATAATTATTAAAAATCAAAAACATGCCTTTTTAGCACTGTCCAGCTTAGAAAATACCTAAAAAATATAAAAACACTTCAGAAAAATCCCAAAAAAATATATTTTGTGTCTTTTAGTTAGTTTTAACTCCCAGCCAAAAATCATTAAAAAATACAAAAGAAAACTCCAAAAAATTGCAAAACTCTAAAAACCTTCATAAAAATTTATAAAATCCATAAAAAATCCAAAAATAGTGTTTTCTTTTCCTAAATTTTCTTGATTTCATTATCTTTCATTGAAAATTAACTTGGAGAATTTTTGTTACTGATTGCTATTTTATTTCTCCATTTTAAGTTTCAGCCTTGTATTTTCTTCACTGATTTTCCTTATTTTGATAATTAAAAATACCAAAAACATTCTCAAAATTACCCAAAAATCACAAAAACAGTAAAAAAGTATAAAAAGACCAAAAAGACTTTATTTTCTAATTTTTGGACATTTTTATCTATTTATATAAATACCTTAGCTTGTCTTTTATTACATTGTGCTTATTTTCCAATATTGAAAAAGAAAATAGAAAATTATAAAATATAAAATATAAAAAAATCAGAAAATCAAAAAATCAAAATACAAAATTATAAAAACAAAAATTAAATAAAAAATATAAAATTAAAAACCCACAAAAAATTAGCATCATAGGCACTTAATCACAACACACATATTTTTGAGCAATCTTTGCCCCGTTCTACCTGTCTGCTCCCTGTGTTCGACCTCTACAATACTTGCACCTATACACATCTTTGTTGTAGAGTTATAATAAATTTTAACTCCGCACATTTACTTTCATTGCTTGATATATCTGTCGTGGGTTAATTGTTGATTAATTCGGGTTTCGTGAGCGGTCGCTCAGCGACACTGTGGTCCCGCCTTGTGTGGACCATTTTGACCCTCGCAAAATCCGAGTTTTCAAATGGCGCCGTTGCCGGGGAGCAACAGCGCGTAGTTCGGGTCTTGTTTGTGTTTGTGATTGATTGTCTATTTTCGCGGCTTTTATTTTTCGCTATTTTATTTTTGATATATCTCTTGATCGGTCTAACCCCCTCTCTTGTTGACTTTGTGCGAGGTACCGCGGATCGAGGGAGGCGCTCCACCCTAGGCGCCGACGCACCCACGTGAAGCCGGCTTCTGCCAGCTTAGCACCAAGGAGACAGGGAGAGATTTTTGAAGACCGAGCTCCACCTTTAGTTGTAGAATTTATTTCCCGCATTTATTTTTGTAATTTTAAGTGAGAGAGAGACCCATATTATTGTAATAATACAGGTACTCGGACTCTTGGACTTTCGGGCCCAATTTCCAAGTGTTTGTTCACTTGGGGGCTCGCCGCGGCTTTTTACGGTTTTCATCGCATTTTTTTTATTTTATTTTGTTTTGTTTTTCGATTTTATTTCTTTTGTGTGATTGAGCCCGTAGTTTTAGGAGTTGCTTGCGATAGATTAAGGCCAAACACCTAATACCTTTGCATGTACCTATAGCCGCGTTTGGACTTAGTCAAATTTAAATAGTCGATTCATTTATCTCTTAACCCGTGTGCCGTGAGCGAGCCCCATCAAGCGCTACTCCTGAACTCGAGTGTGTCGAGAAGAGGAGGGGTGAGCCAAGACCGGACTCTTAGGTTAAAGATAAGTGGCCGACTTGTGGTTCTTCACGATAATAGCAATTTCTGAAACTTAGGGCGATTTCATCGGCTTTGCATTTGCATATAGATAGGTTTCAATTCTGCTGAGCATCCTTGCATGTAGAGTGCTGGAGGCAAGGTGAGCATTTACGCTTTAGCATCCATCATCGTTTTGATCGCTTGCATTGCTTTTCCGCCTCTCTACCTCTGATTTTGATCATCTAGGAGCTTAAAGGAATTGACTCCCCGATAGGATCGTGCATTCTCATTAAAAATCCAAAAAAAGTGATAATCAATAAAATTGGGACTGCTAACATTACTCGACCCTAAAATCAACCAAAAAGAAAAAAATTCTCTTGGGGCGAGTAATCCCCTCATTGTCTTCGCTTTTATTTGCTCGCGCACACACTAAGGTTAGAGCCCAAAATCCCATTCAGCCCCTAAGTGTTTGCGCAATATTTTGACTTCTCACCTAACTCTAAAACAGACAAGATAAAAAGACCGCATTTTACGGTCTCTACCGAGTTGAGTAGGTGAATTGAGGGTTTGCATTCTTTCATTTTTGCTTGTGATTGTTTTGTGTGTGTCCTAGATCATCCCTGCGCATTTGCGCCTTCTTCTTCACTCTCTTGACTTGACCATCGTGCTCTCCCGATCATTTTCTTTTGTTTTCGAGATGGACCCCTGGAGCATTTTCTATCCGAACTTTGCGGATCCCTCCTTCACTCCAGCCGGTCCACCTCCTTTTTTCCAGGAGGACTTTGCTCCTGACTTTTGTACATATCCGCCTCAGCCACAGTATCAGGACTCGGATTTCTACCCACACCCACCTCTATCTCCACCTATGTATTATCCGCCTCCACCTTCACATCCACCCGAGACTGAGCTGATGGAGTCACCTTTCATGGAGTCCACCCTTGAGCACTTGACCCAGATGATGGATCATATGAGACAGAGGATTGACACCCTCACTAGTACCAATAAGAGCGACCATGATATTCCACCATTTGATGATATGGGTTCACTCGAAGATTTCCATGAGAGCTTGCAATCGCCCAAAATACAAAAAAATGAGAAAATTTTAAAAATACAAAAAGATTTCGGGAGACACACGATCGAGTCGGACTGTGAGGAGAGCGCCCACTTGCCAGACTTCTTGACCACACATGCATTCACACCCAGTCCCACCTTTGACCCCGAGGATGCCGCTGTACAGACTGCTCTTGGCATTCCTCGTGTATATGCTGATTCCGACTTCCTCCCTTGTATGGAAGAGGTCCAAAAATTCAAAAAAATGTTATCTGAACCCGAAGTGGTGGCCACCATTCATGAGATTATCCGTGCCCCACTTCAGCAGGCCATGACCCATATGTCTGCTCCTCTTCCCAAGAAGAGAAAGCGGAGGAGCAGATCTGAGCGTCATATCTTGACCATGGCCACTGCCCACGCCATCACACACCGTCCCATTCCTAAGAAGAGGAACACTGCCACACCTTTCATTAGCTGTACCATCTCTGACCACACATGTGATCGCACTCTCCTAGACGGCGGTGCTTCTATTAGCATCATACCCTTCTCGCTGGTACAGTCTCTTCACCTAGGGCCTCTCAAGAAGACCAGGATGATTGTACAATTTGCTGATGGATCAATAAAGAGGCCGAAGGGTATCCTTGAAAACGCCGTCATATCGATTCAGGGCACGAGCCACAATGTTGATTTTGTCATATTGCCCATGGAGACCTCCACAGGGGAGCACTCTCCAATCATCCTGGGACGACCATTCCTCGCCTCCGCGAGGGTCGTTATTGATTACGGATCAGGAGAGATTCGCTTCCGTCCTGCTGACGAGAGCGAAGCATTGATCACCGCACCTACTGTCGACCAGAGACCTGTACCTGATGTGACCACACCTATCTTGGCTGACCTTAAGGACCATGACCTTGATGATACCATCAGAGAATTTTGCTGTCTATTGGATTCCACTGAGACCCGAGAATTCCTCCCGGTTGAGGAAACCTCGGAAAGCATGGACCTCGACGTTCCTTCTTCTGGGACTTGGCGTTGTGTTGATGATATCCGCGGGATTTACACGATTGACACCATTGAGCGGAGGGCAGATATAGAGACTATACAGGACGAACATGCTCTGACTACTTCCACTGATGAGTCCGCTCCTGTCCATGTAGATACTGATGAGACTAAGGCCGAATTTGATTTTGTTGCTTTTCTTCAGAGATTCGGACCTTCTGATGAAAAAGATGATCCAGTTGAGATTATAGAGGACGAACAGAGTTCGACTACTTCCACCGATGAGTTCGTGCCTTTTGGTTTTGACCTGGACGACACCTCGCAGGACGACTCCGAGTACACCACTTCCGATGATGATGAGTCCGTCCCATTCCACTTTGATATCAGCGAGACTCCCAAGGCCGGACCTAGCCGTACTTCTTCCACTACCCCGTCTGTGCCTCCACACCCTAGGGCCACTGAGGATTTACACCCCGTCGACCCTGGTCGGAGTCCGTCCACTGTGGACCCCGATGTCGACCTGCATCACACCAGATCCATTCCTCCGCGGTCCCGCAAGAAGGTTCGCTTTCTACCTTCTTGACCATCTGTATATCCACCTCTGTTGTACATTCTCCTTTGTTCATCTCTATCTTCCGTATTGCTCGTCCACCCATTATCGTGTCTGCCTTACTTAGGACGTACTTTGTCCTAAGTATAGGGGGGTGAACGAGCCGAGTGTTCATTCATCGTTCCGTCTGATCACTCCTGTTGTTGCCTATACTTAGGGTTTCTTTTACCCTAAGTATAGGGGGAGTGGTGTGTACATCCTCACGATCTCTTCATCCATCTTCAGATCTCTTTCCCTTTCTTTTCTTCTTTTCTTCTTTTCCTCTGCTATCTTCTTCAATCTACCGAAAAGGTGCTACCCCTTGTAGACAGTCTTCTATACTTAGGACGTACGTTGTCCTAAGTATAGGGGGGTGTGCACCCCGAGTTTCTTCTATTCTTTTCGATCCTCTCCATTGTCTCCTCTTCTTGTCTATACTTAGGGATATCTTACCCTAAGTATAGGGGGAGACAATCCGAGTACGATCTGTTCATTCCCACCCTTGACCCTCCCTGCTTTGTGTACAGTCTGCTATACTTAGGATTATTTGATCCTAAGTATAGGGGGGACGGTCAACTTCTCATTCATTGATTCATTGCTTCATTCATTTATTCTTTAGATTTTCCTATACTCAGTACGAGTTATGTCTTCTCTTTTCTCTCTGATCTATGAGGACATAGCTCCAGCTAAGTATAGGGGGGTCGTATATACTGCGTATATACTTTAGTCATAACTCGTACTTTCGTATTTTCCTAATAATATGGCTAATAATTCTTTAAAATTCATTAAAAATCCTTAATAAAAAGATGTGGTTATTCCTCAAATTCTTTTTGGTATTTACTGATTAATAAATCAGGTGAAAATGTTTTTTGCAAAATGTTTGAAAAATAGTTTGAAAAACTTTGTGAACATCTATTGAAAACTATTTTGAAAATATTTTGTTTCATGTTTTCAACCTGTGTAAAATGTGTGGTTTGTAAAATTTATTTTCTTTGTGTGAAATAAAATGTTTGAAAAATGATTTGCAAATGGTTTGAAAAATGGTTGCAAAAATGATTTGAAAAACCTATATATAGTGTTTTGAAAACCTTTGCAAAATAATTTTCAAATGTGTGTAAAATGTTTGTAAAAACTATTTTGGACTATAGTTTTCAAAAACCGTGTGTAAATTGTTTTCAAATAAGTTTGAGGAATATACACATCACACCAAAATCCACTATATATATATGTGTGTAAAATTGACCACTTACCCTGTAAATCCTTAAAATCCACTTCTTGTAAATATAAGAAGCACTCCCGTGTACATATTTTAACCTATTTTTTCAGCCAAAATCTTTTTGTTTTCAAAATTCCCAAAAACATTTGCAAAATTAAAATCCAAAAAACATTTGAAAAATCTTTTTGAAAAATACAAAAAAATGCATCTGCATCTGCATCATCATCATCTTTTCAAAAAATCCATAAAAAGTTCAAAATCTTGAAAATTGCATCACAAAAATATTTTCTGCATTGCATTGCATAGCATTAGCATTTTTCGGATTGAGTTTGATAGTTGAACAAGTCTAAGTAAAATCCGGAGATTGGAGCTTGATTGGACCTTAAAATCTACCTAATAACAGGAACCTTATAGGAACTGGGTTTGAGGTACTTCAGGTCTAGTTGACTTAATTCTTTGAGGATCACGAGACTTGGTTCAATGGATTCTTGACTGCCTAAGTAGAGTATTTCGGAGCACACGTACGACTCTTGTTGATAATGACCTAACTTGGACACCTGCACCTTTCACATGGCTCAACTCAGTTGGAGTGGTGAGGGGATTGGATTTGCCGGTATGAGACGCACACAAGTGGAAACATTTGTCCTCCTCTAGGGAGGGAAGTGCACCCCAACCCGTCCAGTGATTAGGAAGTCTAAAGACAGGAGGCTGTGGGTTGCGATAAAGCTTCAAAAGAGGGATAGTCTACTGGCTCAAGAGGAAAAACTCCTTATGTAAATGCTGCTGTATATAGTATTCAAAAAAAAAAAAAAAGTTCAGGCATGTACAAAAATAAAAAGCCTGCAAAGTATGTACATATGTTGTAAAGTCAATAAGCAAGCTTAAGTTCCAAAGTCATATTATGTGAGCCTGCAGCAGGATGACTTGACTACACTGGTCTTGCATCCCAGGATAGGTAGCTACACTGGCTACCGTCCATGCTTCTCTTCACCCCCTCCTCTTGAGCTGGTTGCCACTTGAACTTAGAAGGGAATACCCCGCTCCTCGAGGATAGAGTCATTGGATTGGGGAATCATTGGGTTGTCGTACTGGAGAAGTCAGTTTCTTTGTCATTCTAGTTGGGGAGAGCCACCATCACTTACACTGTACAAGTCAGATTCATAGTCGTAAGAGTTTGCGTATGAGTTGAGATATTTCTGACCTGGCTATTGAGGAGACTTGGACAGAGTTTTGGGATTCTCAAGGACTGTTGGATTTCAAACACGGTTCTCACTAAGGTTCCGCCCGCACTAAAATTCCAAAGGTCCTATTTAAGCTCCAAACTTTGATTTTGTGAAGACAAGTTTGATAATTAAATTTAGTCCATCTTTCTTCTTTTTCTTTTCTTTATTCTTTCTTTTTCTGCACTTATTGCATAAGTGTTTGCTAGGGACTAGCAAAGGCAAGTATAGGGGGATGATGAATCCACGTTTCATCATCTTTATTCTATCATTTTGGCCTTAAAAACCCTAGTAAATGCGTGTAAATAGGCGTAATATAGGCATTTTATCATTCATGCATATGTGTATAAATATTGTATAAAAATGCGGTTTTTAAAGCCAAAATAATAGAATAAAGAAAAGAAAAGAAAAAGAATAAAATATTGCAAATATTTTATGACCCGAAACCCCGAGACCTAGGCATCTTGATGAATAGGTCGACAAGGAATAAAGTAGGGGGAGATAAGGGCCAAAACACAGATAAAATACCTATACATTTTATTCATTCTTTATTCATTTTGGGACCTATTTTTGGTTCCACTTTTTGTACATCAAATAAAGAAACTTTGTACATGAAAGTTGTAGATAATAAAATAAAGAAAAATACAAAATTGATTTCACAGAAAAATAATATACAGATAAAAAGTTATGGTCTGAATAAAAATCAAAAATGCCAACTTCCCAGACCCGTATCTCACAAATAAAGACTCCAAATGCAGCGTACTCACCTTTAATTGTATATAGAAGAAAATAATCTAATTAATGGCGGTGGTTTCGCATTTGGCGGAGCTACGGTTTGAAAGTTGACTTTTGGACCCTCATTGTATACTTGTACATATCAAAATATTCAATTTATCATTTAGTTATTATTTTTATAATTTTATATTTTTATAATGTTGTAAGTAATACTTATAATAATTATGTATATTAAAATTAGAATAAAAACATCATTAAAATACAAATAAAAATACTTGTATATATTCAATACATAGGTATATTACCTATAGACATACCTATACAAAACATACTTGTATTTTATTAAATATACAAAATAAATCAGAAAAATAAAATAAAAATATATTTGTGTCTATAAAAGTATTTTATAATTTTAGAAAATAAAAACCAAAATAAAATAAATTAAAAATACCTAAATAAAAATAAAATACTTAAATACATAGATATAGATACCTATAAGGGTATAAATGCAAACTTGTAAAAATACACTTCCTAAAAATAAATAAAAATCATAATAAAATAATTTATAAAAAAATAAACATTTTTTATTTTATAACTAAAAATCAATAAAATCATTTCCTATTTTTAAATGAATTAATAAAATCTTTTTTGCAGGTTTTTCCTGGTTGGTCCACGTGGACCAACCAGGAGGCTCTGACAGTTGACCTCGGGTCAACTGTCTGAGCCAGCTCCTGTTCATGTCAGAACTGCATTTTTCTTGATTTTCGTGGCTTTTTGGAGGGCGATCCTTTCACCATTTGAGGTCGGCCTCTTCACGAAACTTGTAGCCCTTCATGTGGTCTATCACGCCCATGGATTTTTTTCGAGGATTGGACCGCGGATACGCTCGGTCCACCTCGTTGAAAGTGCCTCCTCGCCCAGCTTTCAAAATGGAACCCATTTCCCCCATTCCTCTTTGAACCCCATTTGACTCCTGTTTGGTCTTGGTTGGCGAGCTCCGGATCGATCCCTGTGACAGGGGGATCTCCAGCTCGGTCGCGCGAGGCCAGGCAAGGCGTCGGAGGGCCGGTTCCGCCCATCGCCGGAGCTTCGCTCCCGGCGGTTTCGTCTCGCGGAGTACAGCCGCTTGAGTCGAGTTTGGTTTCTTTTCTTCTCGTTTCTTTTAGCTGTTATCATTAGGTTTCGTTTCATGCATGCCTCTTGTAGTTTAATCGGTTACATTTACAAAGATTCCACCCACGAACACCCAGCCGGAGCTCTTGAGCTCCGGCGACCCTCATACACGCCACTCCGCTTTTATTTCCGCCCATGACCGCTGGGTTCTGCAGTTTTGTGGCTGTTGCGTTTTCGTGCGACTTGCAGGACCCAAGGAAGACTCCTGTACCTCGTGATTCTGCCCAAGAACAGCTCCAGGTCGCTGGAACAACCTCAAGCCGTTGAGCCACCGCCCCGTGGTCCTTCGGCCCCTTTTCGCGACTCTAGGAGAAGACCAGCTGAAGAAGGAACCCATTGCGGTCATCCGCAACCCCTGGAGACGTGGGAGGAGCGAGCTGCAACGATTTCAAGCTCGCACAGGGCGAGTTCATCCTCTCGTTCTTCCACCTTAGCCCGAGGCCGTCCGATCAAGTGTGTTCTTCCAAGTCCCCAGCTGCCGTCGGATTTCGCTGCCCTCCAGCCGTTGATCGCCCGCCGAACCTTTTAATCAGGGCCGTCGTATCCAAGGGGTATCGCGGCCCCCGAATGCGACACGTGGATAAGTAAGTAGCGAGCAACCGTCCGATCCATGTGTTTGGGTGGGAATTTTGCAGCATAGCCCATCCAGTTTTGTTAATTAAATATTAGTTCTCAATCTTTCAACTGCTGTAGAATATTTGTGTAATATTTAGACATAAGCCCTCAGCACTTTCCCTTTTTGCGGATAAACCCTCACCAGGTGCACGTGCTTAGCACGCACGCGCCTTTGGTAATATTGCGAGGTAGCCCTTGCGGCTTTCGGTATTTGAGTTTAGTACAGAAAACATTGCATTTAGTTTAATTTTTTGTGCGAAAATTTCGTTTTGCCCCCTGGACCTTTGTTCAATTGCAAAAATACCCTTTCCAGGGTGTAGTTTCTTGATGTTTCTTGAATTTTATGCATACATCATATCAACTCCAAAAAATCCCCAAAATTCAGTTTAAGTCTCTGTTGCATTGTAGTTCATCATCATATTTTTATTTTTCATAATTATTTTATTTTTATAATTATTAAAAATCAAAAACATGCCTTTTTAGCACTGTCCAGCTTAGAAAATACCTAAAAAATATAAAAACACTTCAGAAAAATCCCAAAAAAATATATTTTGTGTCTTTTAGTTAGTTTTAACTCCCAGCCAAAAATCATTAAAAAATACAAAAGAAAACTCCAAAAAATTGCAAAACTCTAAAAACCTTCATAAAAATTTATAAAATCCATAAAAAATCCAAAAATAGTGTTTTCTTTTCCTAAATTTTCTTGATTTCATTATCTTTCATTGAAAATTAACTTGGAGAATTTTTGTTACTGATTGCTATTTTATTTCTCCATTTTAAGTTTCAGCCTTGTATTTTCTTCACTGATTTTCCTTATTTTGATAATTAAAAATACCAAAAACATTCTCAAAATTACCCAAAAATCACAAAAACAGTAAAAAAGTATAAAAAGACCAAAAAGACTTTATTTTCTAATTTTTGGACATTTTTATCTATTTATATAAATACCTTAGCTTGTCTTTTATTACATTGTGCTTATTTTCCAATATTGAAAAAGAAAATAGAAAATTATAAAATATAAAATATAAAAAAATCAGAAAATCAAAAAATCAAAATACAAAATTATAAAAACAAAAATTAAATAAAAAATATAAAATTAAAAACCCACAAAAAATTAGCATCATAGGCACTTAATCACAACACACACATTTTTGAGCAATCTTTGCCCCGTTCTACCTGTCTGCTCCCTGTGTTCGACCTCTACAATACTTGCACCTATACACATCTTTGTTGTAGAGTTATAATAAATTTTAACTCCGCACATTTACTTTCATTGCTTGATATATCTGTCGTGGGTTAATTGTTGATTAATTCGGGTTTCGTGAGCGGTCGCTCAGCGACACTGTGGTCCCGCCTTGTGTGGACCATTTTGACCCTCGCAAAATCCGAGTTTTCACCTGTGTTTGACCTTGGTAGACTTGCCAAGTATAAATACTCCACAACATTCAAACGTTTGTGGTTTTTGCTAAACCGAATTTGCCTCCTACACTACTACAATAATCGATTATTGAAGAGGCAAATTCCGCGTTCATCAATGATCTGAGGAAGACCAAGGTGAATGGAGAAACTTGGGGCATAGAGAAGGGACTGAGGGAGAAGATGGGGGTGAAAATGGGTGGTTGATGTGGAATACAAGCCAGATTAGAGCTTCAGCGAACTACATGAAATAAAAAACTACGCTAATGTAATGAATTAAAGTACAAAATAAAAGTAGGAAATGAAAGCTAGAATTAGAAGCTGTTAGACATGCGAGCCCACGGCGAGCCATTATGCAATAAATGTTATTGCAAATATCATTCCCTAATCTGAAATGAAGTATACATAATTTGCATAATAGGTCCCTTAGTACAATTAGGGTTATGTACCATGGCCATCTTAATGATCATACAGTTGATGATTCAATTATTGAATCATAGAGGCTGGTGCTTAGATGAATATCTAATAAGTTAGATTGATACTCATCAAGCACCATCAAATGATTATTAAGAGATGATCTCCAGCTTGAGTAGGAGATGGCAATTCTTTCTCAGTTAGGCTGATATCTGACCGACCTCTTGATGCAGGTCCTCTACATAGGAATAGAGATTTGGAGGTGTCAGATTAGTTAGGTCAAAGAGTTGAGTTAACGATATCGAGATAACCAAAGTCCTATATCGAATGCTGTCATGATATAGGCACGCATCCTTTGATCGGAGACAGATGTGTTACTATATGTCTGAGTATGTACATTTGGCAGACCAATAGGTTGATGACCTAACCAAGGTCTATACACCGGCACACTGGTGTGCATATAAGGGAATATGAGTAATACAATCTCTCAAAGGGATCATACAGGTTCACAACTGAACCGGAAGACATGAGCTCACTGATAACTAGGAATTTCGAGGGTCGTGCGGTTTCACAAGGCGAAACCGTAGTTGATGTCTTGACTACTTCGAAATCCCTAATTAATCAACAATTAACCTACAATATATAAGTCAAGCAATGAAGAATAAAAGTGGAGTCAAATTTATTATAACTCTACATGAAATATGTATAGGTGTAAGTATGTAGAGGTCGAACTCAGGGAGCAAGGCAGGATAGACTAAGCAATGTGCAAAATGTGGTGATGTGATTAGTTGTCTACAAAAATGCAAATGTTTTTGTGGGTTTTTAATTTTTAATTTTTTTATTTTTTAAATTTTGTATTGTGATTTTTGATTTACTGATTTTTATAATTTCTTTTTATAGTTTTATATTTTTTTTCTTTGTTTTTATTAATATTAGAATATATATATATGCTATATAAGAAAGAGGGGATAGGGTATTTATAAAAATAAGGAAAATAGTCAAAAATTAGGAAATGAAATATTTTTTATCTTTTTATATTTTTCCACTATTTTTGTGATTTTTGGGGGTTTTTCAGAATATTTTTGGTATTTTTGAAAGCCAAAATACAAGAAAACAGTGAATTAACTACATGCCGAAATTAAAATGGGAATGAGAAATAACAAACAGTAACAAAATTTTCCCAAATTAATTTTAAAATAACGATAGTAAAATAGGGAAACTACAGGACCTGAGTTTATATTTTTAGGAATTTTCTATGATTTTTAGATTTTTTGAAGTTTTTAGGTGTTTTCTAATTTTTAAGGTTTTTGTTTTGAAGTTTTTAATGATTTTTGGACTGACACTAGAATATACTAAAATAGACAATAGGTAATTTTTTAGGAACTTTTCAAGGTGTTTTGCTAATTTTTATGAATTTTCAAAGATAGACAGTGCTGAAAATGCATGTTTTTTATTTTTAATAAATATTAGAATGCAACAAAAATGCAATGCAAAATTATGGCGTGAATCAGCAAGTAAACAGGAGCTTATGACATTTTTGTGAATTTTTCCAGTTAAAATGATGCATTAAATAAATACAAACATCCAATAAAAATCACACAGCTGGTAGGGGCATAAATGCAAATACACAGAAGTACAGGGGCCAAAGTGCAATTTTCACAAAAATTTACAACTAATAAACAAAGTTCCTGGACCAATTACAAATATCCGAACCCGGGAGGGTACACCTGCAACATACCCACCAGGGCGCGTGACTGGCACGCGCATGGGAAGGACCTAGATGTAATATCAAAAATACCCGAGGGCTGAGATGCAATTTTTCCAAAACTTTTACACGTATTACAAAAATTCCAGGATTAAAGCTAAATATCCAAACCCGTAGGGGGTCCTATGCAAAATGCCCTTCACCTCACGTGTAGTGGTCACGTGAGGTGACGTGGACAGGACCAAAATGCAAATAGGAAAAGTTCGGGGGCCTAGATATAATTATTACAAAACTTTTTAAACTACCACTGAAAGTTTATGGACTAACTATTAAATACAAAAATGTGCGGGGTAAAGATTGCAAAATACCCCTCGCGCGATCCAACGGTCGTGGATGATTCACTTGACACGTGGCGGATGAGGGACGGCGGATGACGCTTCGGCTTCGACGTCTAAGATTAGATCTCGGATCGAGATCTACGGTGGAAGGGTGATGAAGATCGGACGGTCGACGTGCAATCTGGAGGTGCAGCTCAATCCGACGGTGGGGAGGTGCGGAGGAAAAACGGGGAAGAACGCCGGCGAGGCGAGCTTCCCTGAGCTTGATCTCTGTGCCCCGATGACCTTTGAGCTTCAAAATGGGGTTGCGGCCTCCTGGAAGCTTCCTCGAAGTGCTGGTAGGTCCAAAATACCTCGGCGAGGGCTGAGGTTTGCTGGAGACACGGGCGGAGCTGGCGGAGCTCCTTGACGTCCGGCGAAGGTCAAAATGACCTCCAGGCTACCATTCAGGTCCGAGTACCTGCAAAACAAAGTGAGAGGACCCAAGGCAAAGTGCCTGGGTCCCGCGGTGGTGGAATGGTGGCACGAAACGACGAGGATGAGCTCGGCCAGAGTTGCGCTCCGGCGAGGTTAATGTGGAGGATGATTTGATCGATGAAAGTGGAAATTTCTTGGGGCGAAATGTTCCTAAGTCTAAAGCAAAGAAAAAGCAAAAGAAAAGAAAGGGAAAAGGGTAGCCTCGATGGTTGAAATCGGAGGGAAGGTGGTACCTCGACCGCCGGCGAAGGGGGAGGTGGTGGAAGCGCCACAGGCGTCGCTCGACCCACCCGAAGGTCACGAAGGAGAGCTGTCACATTCTCCTTGCTCTGGGGCATGAAAGGGGAGCTATTCCTATGGGGAGAAGCGTTCCAAAAATTCAAAGGAAAATTGGGGGAGGCTTATAAGGTGTTTGACTCTGTGACTGGGGCGCTCCAAAGACCAAGGTGCAACGGGCGTCGTGTTCATCCAATGCCCGAAAAAATCCTTGGGTGTGATTCATGGATAGACGAGCAACAAAAGTCGTCAAGGACTTAGCATGATTTGGTGAAGGATGCGTCCTAGAAAAATTGTCGAAAATGAGGTCAAACCAACGTCTGACACAGGCACATGGGTGGAGGACGACCAGTTGACCGGGGTCAACTGGGGCCGTCACCTGGTTGGTCCACGTGGACCAACCAGAAAAAATCTCTGGAAATGATTTTGTAAAATCAATTAAAAATAGTAAATGAATTATTTACTTTTAGGCTATTAAATAAAAAATGTTTATAATTTTATAAATTATTTTATGGTGATTTTTAATTATTTTTATGAGGTCTAATTTTATAAGTTGCTTTTTATAGCCTATATAGGTATATTACCTATATATTTTATTATTTTATTTTTCTTTGGTATTTTTAATTTATTTAATTATATTTATTACTTTATAAAATATTGAATACTTTTATGCACTTAATTATATTTTTATTTTATTTTTCTGAATAGTTTTGTATATTTAATAAAATAGAAGTATGTATTATGCATGTATGTATATAGGTATAATACCTATGTATTATAGATACAAGTGTTTTATTTTATTTTTCTTTTGTGTTTTACTCTGATTTTAATGTACATATATATTATAAGTAATATTTACAAAATAATAAAATATATAAAATTATAGAAATCATTAATAAATAATAAAATGAATATTTTAATCTGTACAAGTATACAACAAGGGTTCAAAACTCAACTTTCAAACCGTAGCTCCGCCAAATGCGAAACCACCACCATTAAATAGCTTATTTTTAACTATATACAATTAAAGTGAGTTTTATGCATTTGGAGTTTTCATTTGTGAGATACGGGTCTGGTAAGTTGGGATTCTGGATTTTTATTCAGACCATAACTTTGTATCTATACAGTATTTTTGAGTGAAATCAATTTTGTATTTTTCTATATTTAATTATCTACAACTTTCATGTTTGAAATTCCTTTATTTGAGGTATAAAAAGAGGAACCAAAAATAGGTCCCAAAATGAATAAAGAATGAATTGAATAAAAAGGAATTCTTATTGTATTCTGACACTTATCTCCCCCTACTTTCATCAAGATACCTAGGTCTCGAGGTTTCGGGTCATAAAATATTTACAATATTTTATTCTTTTTCTTTTTTTATTCTATGATTTTGGCTTTAATTTCAGTATTTTATATACTAATTACATGCACATACATGAATGCTAAGATGCATGAATTATGCCAATTTACACGCATTTGCTAGGATTTTTGAGGCCAAAATGATAGAATAAAGATGATAAAATGTGGATTCATCATCCTCCTATACTTTACCTTTGCTAGTCCCTAGCAAACACTTATGCAATAAGTGCAGAAAGAAAAAGAAAGAAAAGAAAAAGAAGAAGGTGGATTACATTTGATTATCAAACTTGTCTTCACAAAATCAAAGTTTGGAGCTTAAGTCGGACCTTTGGAATTTTAGTGCGGGCAAAACCTTAATGAGAACCGAATTTGAAATCCAACAGTTCCCGTGAACCCCAAAATTCTGTTCAAGTCTCCTCAATAGACAGGTCAGAAATCTCAACTCATACGCAAACTCTTACGACTATGAATCTGACTCGTACAGTGTAAGTGATAGTGGCTCTCCCCAACTAGAATGACAAAAAGACTGACTTCTCCAGTACAACAACCCAATGATTCCCCAATCCAATAACTCCATCCTCGAGGAGCGGGGTATTCCCTTCTAAGTTCAAGTGGCAACTAGCTCAAGAGGAGGGGGTGAAGAGAAGAATGGACGGTAGCCAGTGTAGCTACCTATCCTGGGATGCAAGACCTGAAGGATATGGTTAGATCCTCAAGCACATCACGGAAGCGTGAGCGTCGTATCGAATACGGCGAGGAGCGACTAGTCGCACTAGTTGCTCGATGCAGCGGAATTTAAAAAAATTTCTTACGACGAAACCACATGATCCAAGAACACTTCTCGGATCGTTTTATCTAAACCACAAATAAGTAATAGGATTACCTCTTGAAGCGTGGTTGCGATCGAGTCTCTAAACGAAGAGACCTCCTGTCTCAAGTCCGATCCGACGGAGGAGACGCTTGCGAGCGCGGGGATGAACCGCGTGCTTCTCGCAATCCATGTTGCTGATCCAAGTGGCAGATCTCCTGATCTCGACACACGAGATCCGACGTCTTCTTCACGAGCGAGGTGCACCAAAGTAGACGGAGATCCACGAGCAAATGATCGGGTAGCATAACGGCGACGCTGCGGCGATGGAGAACCTCTCTAGGGCATCCATGGTGGACGACCACATGAGAGGGAGAGAGAGGGCTGTAGAGAGAAAAGAGAGAGAGAGAGAGAGAGAGAGAGAGAGAAAGATGCTTCTCAAGCATTGTGTGTAAAATAGAGAGCATGGTATGCCTCTCTATTTATAGGGTTTTGGGATCCATGGATCTCAATCCATGTGACATATAAAATCAATGGATGAGATTGATTTATGTCAATCCAATGGTCAAGATTATTGTTGGTAAAAACTAACAACTTGTGATTTAATTTTGATAAAATATATTTGATAAATCAAATAAATATTAATACCAAATTAAATCAATCAAATAAGGAGAGAAAATACAAAGGAGATCAACCTTCCCCTTTAGAGGGCAATCTCATGGATTCCCATGAGATTGCACATCTCCTTGATTTTCTCTCTACTTATTTTCCAACAACTATTTGTTGGGATTTTTATTCACCAAAATAATTCTCAATTAAATTTGGGAATATTGCAATCTTGACATTGGAATATTGTGAATCATATTCACAACCCAAAACAAAATGTAATTTACATTTTCAATTAATTAGACAATGTGTATCCAATACACATTAATAATTAATTTACTAATATAAATTATATTTAACTCTCTCTAATACATTATAAATCACATTTATAATATATTATGAATAATTGGATATTACTATCCACATTATTCTTGTCCATAATAATTAAACCACATTTAATTATATTGGATAACTTATTCTCATGTGCTCAAATAATATGAATCACATTCATATTATTTACATCTTTGATAATCAAATCACATTTAATTATCTAAGATAACTCTCCTTATAATATGAATCAAATTCATATTATTCATGATAATTAAATCACATTTAATTATCCATTTTCTCAATGCTCGGATACATATATCAACAATAGAATTATCCATGAACTCTTTCAAGGATAATGCGCTTTCTCCGCGAATACTTGAGATAAGGACAGGGTGATTGTATTGTTCCACGTATAGTGACATGGATATTGAGATCACATCTCAAATCCAGATCTCGGGCCTCCCATAGATGCTTGATTAAATCAAGACCGTAAATCTAATCTTCTCATTGAATCTGAATCACATTCAGGTCAATGTCCAACATTTGGACTAAGATCAGATTACTTCTCTATTGAGAGGAGTCACTAAAATCCAAACCCGTTTCATCACTCCCTAGGAATGGAAGCGTCATGGTTATACAATCGTTTATGATCACATCACCCTCAGGTATTCCCAATACTTGTACATCCTGCATACTGGAAGACTCAGAATAAACCCGAAGTATTAGATCAACTTTATACTGTCTTCTTCAGGGTTCTATCAGTAAGTTTCTCATTTGATCATTGGAAGTCGGTATCGATCATATACTTTCCAAAAGCATATATCATACCTAGGTCTTGATCATATACTTTCCAAAAGTATATATCAAACCTACAAATTCAGTCAAGCTTCCAAAGTGAGACGACCATGCGCATGGAATTTGATTCTTCCCAATATCTCATGAGTGAGCTCATGTCTTCCGGTTCAGTAACTGAACCTGTATGATCCCTTTGAGAGATCGTATTACTCATATGCCCTTACATGCACACCAGCGCGCCGGTGTATAGACCTTGATTAGGTCATCAACCTATTGGTCTGCCAAATGTACATACTCAAACATATAGTAACACATCTGTCTCCGGTCAGAGGATGTGTGCATGTATCGTGACAGCATACGATATAGGACTTTGGTTATCTCGATCTCGTTAAGTCAACTCTTTGACCTAACTAATCTGACACCTCCGAATCTCTATTCCTATGCAGAGGACCTGCATCAAGAGGTCGGTCAGATATCAGCCTAACTGAGATAGGATTTCCATCTCCTACTCTGGCTAGAGATCATCTCTTAATAATCATTTGACGGTTCTTGACGAGTCCTCAATCTAACTCATTAGATATTCATCTAAGCACCAACCTCAATGATTCAATAATTGAATCAACAGCTGTATGATCATTAAGATGGCCATGGTACATAACCCTAATTGTACTAAGGGACCTATTACGCAAATTATGTATTCTTCATTTCAGATCAGGGAATGATATTCGCATTAACATTTACTGCATAATGGCTCGCCGTGGGCTCGCATGTCCAATAAGACCAGTGTAGTCAAGTCATCCAGCTGCAGGCTCACATATTTGACTTTGGAACTCAAGCTTGCTTATTAACTTTTTACAACATATGTACATACTTTGCAGGCATTTTATTTTTGTACAGGCCTGAACATTTTTTTTTGAAATACTATTCACATCAGCATTTACATAAGGAGTTTTTCCTCTTGAGCCAGTAGATTATCCCTCTTTTGAAGCTTTATTGCAATCCACACTCTCCTGTCTTTAGACTTCCTCATCACTGGACGGGTTGGGGTGCACTTCCCTCCCTAGAGGAGGACAAATGTTTCCACTTGTGTGCATCTCATACCGGCAAATCCAATCCCCTCACCACTCTAGCTGAGTTGAGCCATGTGAAAGGTGCAGGTGTCCAAGTTAGGTCATTATCAACCAGAGTCGTGCGTGTAGTCTGAAATACTCTACTTAGGCAGTCCAGAATCCATTGAACCAAGTCTCGTGATCCTCAAAGAATTAAGTCAACTAGACCTGAAGTACCTCAAACCCAGTTCCTATAAGGTTCCTGTTATTAGGTAGATTTTAAGGTCCAATCAAGCTCCAATCTTTGGATTTTGCTTAGACTTGTTCAACTATCAAACTCAATCCGAAAAATGCTCATGCTATGCAAATGCGATGCAAGAAATATTTTTGTGATGCAATTTTCAAAGATTTTGAACTTTTTATGGATTTTTGAAAAGATGATGATGCATATGCATTTTTTTGTATTTTTCAAAAATATTTTTCAAATGTTTTTGGATTTTTATTTTGCAAATATTTTTGGGATTTTTGAAAACAAAAAGATTTTGGCTAAAAGCTAGGTTAAAATATTTACACGGGAGTGCTTCTAATTTTTACAAGAAGTGGATTTTAAGAATTTACAGGGTAAGTGGTCAATTTTATACATATATATAGTGGACTTTGGTGTGATGTAGATATTCCGCAAACTTATTTGACACAGGGTTTTCAAATAATTTTTGAAAACTATAGTCCAAAATAATTTTTACAAACATTTTTGCAAACATGTACACACATTTGAAAATCATTTTGCAAAGGTTTTTCAAACAGTATAGATAGATTTTTCAAATATTTTTGAAATCATTTTTCAAACCATTTGCAAATCATTTTTCAAACATTTTATTTCACATAAAGAAAATAAATTTTACAAGCCACATATTTTTACAAAGGTTGAAAACATGTAACAAAATATTTTCAAAATAGTTTTCAAAATATTTTTCACAAGGATTTTCAAACTATTTTTCAAACATTTTGCAAATAACATTTTCACCTGATTTATTAATCAATACATACAAAAATAATTTGAGGAATGGTAACATCGTTTTATTAAGATTTTTAATGAATTATTAGCCATATTTATTAGCAAAATATGAAAGTACGAGTTATGGCTAAAGTATATACGTAGTATATACGACCCCCCTATACTTAGCTTGAGCTATGTCCTCATAGATCAGAGAGAAAAGAGAAGACATAACTCGTACTAAGTATAGGCAAGTCTAAAGAATAAATAAAGGGATTTTATCACTTGTGCCCCTCCGAGATCTTGCAATTTCAGTTATGCCCCTATCTTTTTGTTAATATCAGTTGTACCCCTCACTTCTTTCTCCGTCATCAGTTGTGCCCTTCCGTCAGATTGACCGTCAATGAATTGACTTAACCATGGTTTTTTCAAACCTTAGTGCAGTTAAGAGGGGTATTATTGTCCAGACTCCTCTTCTTCCTCCTCCAACCTCCTCCTCCTCCCTCTCCGCCCGGAGTTCGCCGGAGTTCGCCTGCGCCGGCACCGCGCACGACCACACCACGCCCTCCTGCTGCCCTAGCCATTGTCAGCCACATGTCGCCCGCGACCTCCCCCGAAGCCGCATTCCTCCAGTTCATGATCTGAAATTTGAGGCGGCGGAAGCATCAATTTTGCCCTCTTCCTAACTGCTTCAGGATCGTTGAGCTTATTTGCCTGCAGTATTGCGGATGGTGCATCTTGCCTTTGAGCAATTTTATTTCTAGCAACATCCTGCTTTCTTTGCTTTCAACATCAGCTCTTCGTTTCCCTTCAAGTTCCTCAATAGTAGTAGGAAACTTGGGATGCTCCACATGTATTTTGTCATCTGCTGTATCAAAAAAACCACATGGGGGCCTTTTCTCAAATGGTATCTCAGCATTGTAATCAATCCCTCTTCTTTTCCTCTTCCGCACAAGCCGCATCAAGAAGCTTCTCGTAGCGCTCCAGACATTGAGATTTCTTCCCACCAGTCGCCAGCCCCCTTCTTCCCTCCGCAACAGTTGCCGTGTGCGGCCCCTGTTCTACTGCCAGTAAATCCCAGTCCAAAGGATGAGCAACTGTCTACAGGAGCGGGGGCGGTGCGGGGCTGGCGGTGCGGGGGCGGCGCGGTGCGGGGCTAGGCGGCGCGGCGGAGGGGAGGGGGCTGCCCAAGGGAGCAGGGGCTGGGCGGCGCGGGGTAGGGGCGGGGGCGACGCGATGCGGGGCTGACGGCGTGGGGACGGCGCGGTGCGGGGCTAGGCGGTGCGGGGGAGGGGAGGGGGCAGCCCAGTGGAGGGAGGAGGAGGAGGTTGGAGGAGGAGGAAGAGGATGGGGGATGAGGAGGAAGAAGAAGGATGAGGAAGAGGGTATAAAATGACCATATAAGCCCTTTTTAAAATTAATACCGCTTATGTCCTCAAAGTTAACGTCCGTTTGCACTGTGGATGGACGGTCACTAACCCGAGGGGCACAAGTGATAAAATAGCAAGAAGTGAAGGGCACAACTGATATTACCAAAAAGATAGGGGCATAACTGAAATTGCGAGATCTCGGAGGGGCACAAGTGATAAAATCCCATAAATAAATGAACCAATGAGAAGTTGACCGTCCCCCCTATACTTAGGATCAAATAATTCTAAGTATAGCAGACTATACACAACGTAGGGAGGGTCAAGGGTGGGAATGAACAGATTGTACTCAGATTGTCTCCCCCTATACTTAGGGTAAAATATCCCTAAGTATAGGTAAAAGAGGAGACAATGGAGAGGATCGAAAGGAATGAAAACTCGGGGTGCACACCCCCCTGTACTCAGGACAAAGTACGTCCTTAATGTAGCAACTGACAGCAAGGGGCGACTCCTTTTTGATAGATAAAAAAATAGAAAAGGAAAAGAAGAAAAGAGGAAAAGATATTAACAGATGAAAGAGTGATATGAACAGATGGATCTATATGGCGGAAGATGGAAGTGATCACCATGTATGAGATGCACGTGATAGGAATCAAAGAACACATCTCATACCAGAAGAATGGGGGCAACGTCAACGGTCGGCGGATCATGATCTAGATATAACTTCAGGCGCTGACCGTTAACACGGAAGGTAGAGGAAGATGACGGTTCGGATATGTCAATACTGCCATTGTCATGTACCTTCCTGACCACATAAGGACCTTTCCACTTGCTCTGTAATTTCCCTGGAAATAATTTCAACCTGGAATCAAACAACCACACGTGCTGGTCTGGCTCAAACTGTTTATGGCTGATATGAGCATCATGCCATGTCTTCACTTTTTCTTTGTATTGTAGGCTTCTAGAAAAGGTTGTATCTCTCAGTTCCTCCATGGCTGCCAACTCTGCTCTCCTCTGTTCTCTTATACTCTCGAGATCCAATAATAGCTCGGTGACTGCCTAAAGTGACTTGTGCTTTATTTCCACAGGAAGAACGGCTTGCCATAGACGAGACGAAAGGGAGATGTCCCTAATGGATTCTTGAAGGAAGTCCGATAGGCCCACAAGACCGAGTCCAAAAGCTGTGACCAATCCTTTCGGTCTGGGCGGACAACCTTCTGTAGGATAGTTTTTATCTCCCGATTCGATACTTCAGCAAGACCATTGGTCTGAGGATGATAAGGCGTGGCAACACGATGGTCAATGCCGAACTCGTCTGCAAGGGCCCTACCCTTATCGTTGATAAAGTGAGACCCCCCGTCTGAAATCAAGACTCTAAGTACTCCGACCGTGAAATGATATTTTTCCTCAAAAATTTACACACAGTTTTAGCATATGTGGCTCGGGCAGGGATGGCCTCAACCCATCGGCTGACATAATCTACAGCGAGCAAAATGTGCTCAAATCCCTGACTCTTAGGAAATGAGCCCATGAAATCAATCCCCCATGCATCAAAAACCTCACAAAAGTGAATGGGTTGCATGGGCATCATGTCTCTCTGTCCGCAAGTACCCATCTTCTGACAGTCAGTACATCTCTTCACGAACTCATCTGAATCCTTGAAGAGAGTAGGCCACCAAAGGCCGGATTGAAGCACCTTCTGTGATGTCCGTCTCCCAGAATGATGTCCTCTTGCCTCAAGCTTGTGGTAGTATGTGAGGATGCTATACTGCTCATCTTGAGGAATGCAGCTCCTCCAGATGCTATCCCCTCCTTTATGGTAAAGGACGGGATCCTCCCAATGGTAAAACTTGGCCTTCGCTAGGAAGGTCTCGAGTTTCTGTCTGGGCCAACTTTGTGGGACCGTCTTGGCAACAAGATAGTTCACAATGTCGACGTACCATGGGAGTGAGGTGATTGCCAAGATCGCCTCATCTGGAAACGTTTCTGTGATAGGTGCACTGGGCTCAGATTCCTCAAGGTTCTCTAAGCGAGAGAGATGATCTGCCACCACATTCTTAACTCCAAGCTTATCCTTAATCTCAATATCAAACTCCTGGAGCAGAAGGATCCATCTGGTAAGGCGTGTTTTGGCATCTTTCTTGGCCATTAAGTACCGGATGGCAGTGTGATCGGTAAAATTTGTCACTCTAGATCCGAGAATCTATGATCTATACTTATCCAAAGCAAAGACTACGGCCATCATCTCTTTCTCTGTCACAGTGTAATTCTGTTGAGTGGCATCCAAAGTCCGGCTGGCATAGTGAATGGCAAACGGCAATCCATCCCTCCTCTGTCCAAGCACAGCCCCAACGGCAAAATCAGAAGCATCTGTCATGATCTCGAATGGGAGAGACCAATCGGGTAGCTGAAGGACAGGAGTCGTAACAACCATACTCTTGAGAGTCTCAAAAGACGTGAGACACTTATCATCTACAATGAACTTGGTGTCTTTCGTCAGCAAATCAGTGAGGGGTCGGGCAATACAACTGAAGTCCTGAATGAACCATCGGTAGAAACTGACATGCCCCAGAAAAGACCGCAATTGACGCAGATTGGACGGTGGATTGAGTTTTCTAATGATATCCATCTTGGCAGGATCGGCCTACATGCCCCTGTTGGAGATGATATAACCAAGGACCGTCACTTGAGTCACCATGAAGTGACTCTTCTCCCAAGACAAGACAAGATTTACCTCAATGCAACGCTGAAGCATACGGTCTAGGCAGTCAAGACAAGCATCGAACCCATCACCATAGACCGAGAAGTCATCCATGAAGACCTCTAAACAGTCACCCACCATGTCCGAGAAAATGGATAACATGCACCTTTGGAATGCCGCGGGAGCGTTACATAGAGCAAAGGGCATCCGTCTGAAAGCATAAGTCCCAAACAGACAGGTGAATGTCGTTTTCTCCTGGTCTTCGGGCGTAATGGCCACTTGATTATATCCGGAGTACCCGTCAAGGAAACAGTAGTGACTCTTCCCAGCTAGCCTCTCGATAATCTGATCAATGAATGGCAGCGGGAAATGATCCTTCTTGGTGGCCTCATTAAATCGTCTGTAGTCCACACAGACCCTCCAAGAAGTGGGTACTCGGGTAGCTATCTCCTCTCCAGACTCACTCACAACTGTAGTGATACCTGTCTTCTTGGGTACCACATGTAATGGACTAACCCACTTGGAGTCGGAGATGGGGTAGATAAAATCGGCGCTCCACCACTTCGATATTTCTTTCATGACCACATCTCGAAGATTCGGGTTCAGCCGTCGCTGGAACTCACGCGACGGCCTAGTGTCCTCCTCAAGATAGATGTGGTGGGAGCACAGAGCCGGACTAATCCCCTGGAGATCAGCTATACTCCTTCCAATCGCCTTGCGGTTTCTTTCAAGAACCTCCATCAGACGAGATTCTTGCTCTCCAGTCAAACCCGCTGAGATAATGACTGGGTGCATATCTGGCTCACCCGCAAGGAATCTATACTTTAGCGACTGCGGTAAGGGTTTCAGTTCTGGACAACTGGGAGGTGGCAGATCTGGCTTCTGATATGTTTGTGTAAAGGCTACCAGGTCTGCATGTGAAAACTCTCGCTCTGCATGAATATCTGACGAAGGGAAGCCTGTTGAATCATCAATAAACTGTACTGGCTCGCACTCCGTCCTAGCTATCAGCTCAGAAGGAATCAGACACGGCAAATAATCATCAAAATCATTCTAATCAATGTCTGAATCTGAGGGATCTGAACTAGAAGAACAAGATTGAAAATCATCCGCACCACTCGTCCCAACACTGTCAGCCTCAACGGTATCCTCGCCCAAGGGTGTACTCTCCTGGCTCTCGACTGCCACGAGCTTTAAGTATGGTGAATCTGTAGGCAGGGCAAGGGTCTGTGCTATGGGATCTGTCTAGATAGGTCTATCGTCTGTCATCACAAAATCACACTCCTGGTGGATGTCTAGCTCTTCCTCTGTCATCTGCGCGGCTTCGCTGGACTGCTCCGAGCATTCTAATTCTCTCGCTCTGGTTTCCTCGATCGTCTCTATTTGTATGGTTTCACCCTCTACACGAAAACACACCTTCCCGCTATCATGATCGGTCACCGCCTTGGCTGTGGCCAAGAATGGGCGTCCAAGTATGATGGGGGCATCGGATACCGACTCAGGGATCTCCATATCCAATACAACAAAGTCCACGGGGAATTTCAGGCCCTGAATGGTAACGACCACGTCTCTCAATAACCTCTTTGGCCTCTTAGTCGACCTATCAGCAAACTGAAGAACTGTCCTGCTCCTAAGAAGAGGACCAAACTCGAATCGGTCGAGTAAGGTTGTCGGAAGAAGGTTAATCGAAGAGTCGTTGTCTAATAGAGTACGCTCAAACTTTTGCTCCTGAATCTCGCATCTAACATAGGGAGCTCCTACATCTGGTCTCTTGGCTGGCAGTTTGTTCTGAATGGTACAGCAAGTGGAATGTGTGAGCACATGGATTTGATCTCTGTGGTTCCTCCTCTTCCTGCGGACTGTAGTCTTCTCTTTCAAATTCTTTTTGAAGAGGGGGATGTGCTCAAGTGCTTCCTGTAGAGTCAGCTTAATGTGGAATATATCAATCATCTGATTGTTGAACTCTACCTGTTAGGTCTTTTTAGGATTTTCTCTTTTATTCCCCTTCGCCCGGCGAAGTGCTTTCGGGGAAGGGGATGGAAGGGGCCTCCTCAGATGGAGGACTAGTACGAGGTTCCTGCGCCTATGAAGGGATCGAATCCATACCATGATCATCATTCAACACATATGGATCAGGAGTGTAAACACAAACCTTTTCTTTATTTATTTTTTTTTCTTTTTGTTATTACCACAGTCCATAAATACAAAAGGTGGCAACACAGTAGAAGGGAGCTCAACAAAAGTGGAAGTGGTGGCCTCAGTACCACCAATGGCACCTGTCTTCATGGCATCAGCACCGCACTCTGGCTCTGCATCAAAAATGGTGGCTTCAGCACCGTCGTATGCATCTGGTGTCACGACGGCATCAGCACCGTCATCTGGATCTCCATCATTGGTGGCATCAGCACCACCGTCTTCAACATCATCAGCGGCATCAGCACCGCTACTCTGCTCATCTGGCGCTCGTGGTTCTGCATGTTGCTGTCGCTCAGATGAGGCACCGCCGGCTGGCATCCTACCGCTCCTAGTAGTCACAAAATCAGCATCATACAAAGAAGAGGACATGTCACTCAAATAATCACTAGGAAAGGTATCCTATGTGAACTGTACCTGCTCAGACTTCCTCTTCAGATTGTTCGGATTTGGTTCAATCTGAGCTGGTATGGCAGCTTTGCCTTTGATTAAATCCCTCACCTTCTGCCGGAACTCATCCATGTCTAGTCGGTAGGATGCCTGATGGTTAGAAATCAAACGGGAGAGGTCCTCGAGAGCTGGGTTCTCGAAGGTGGGAACCTGAGAACCAGAAGCGTTCCCTTGCTGGAAATGAGGCTGCTGCTGCTGCTGGTACTGGGGAGGATGGGAGTATGATTGATGAGGCTGTTGATGCTACCTCCACTGATGTCCCTGATAGGCAGGACGAGGACCATGCTGGTATTGCTGCTGGTGGGCATACTGGGGTTGCTGCTGTGGGTGGTTGTTCTGTTGTCCCTGAACTGGAGGATGCTGCTGAGATGAGGTGCCACCATTGCCCCAACGGAATTCGGGATGATCGCGACGAATCTCAGGTTGCGGGTACCGGTCGTACCATATCCCATTGACTTCCATCAATGGCTCCTGCTCTAAGGATGGTGGAGGTAGAACTGCCAGTGGCTGATCCGGCTGATAGACCACCATCTGAGTGTCTTGAGATGGTGGCCGTGATGGATAGTACTATAGCAACGGGACCGGCTCTGCTTGAATGTGGTTGACCTGACGGTACGAGGCAGAGGGTTGGGTGGAGCTGCTACTGCTAGGATCAGCTCGTGACCTGGGAAGCTACAGGGAAGATGTTTATGCCTCTTGGACGCAAAGAAACTGCGTCTTCAGGTCACTCATGGTCTTGGTAATCCGGTCTATCTGGGCCAGTCCTTGCATCTGCTTCTTCTCGAGGATCTCGAGACGGTCTAGCTTTTCACTTATGATGCCCATGTCAGCTACAGCTGATTCGGCTTGGGCTGCGGCTGCCGACAGAGTATGAGGACCGGCATCGATGCGGGCGATCCTCTGAAATGATCCCACTCCTTGGGGGGTTTCTGCTGCGTATAGACGCGGGCCTGGGCCATAACTGTCGAGTTCTCTGCCATCCCTTCATAGATGGCCCAAACATCGTCTTCACCCTTGGAAAAATATGACCTACCACAAGAGGCATTTACAAGCCCATGCAGCTTCGGTGTCAGCCCACAAAAGAAACTCTGAACCAGATTGGGCTTGGATATATCATGGTGTGGACACTGGTCAATAAGCTCTCTGAATCGATCCCAAGCTTCATGGAACTGTTCATTAGGGATCATGATGAAATTGTTGATCATAGCTCGTGCTGCATTCGTCCGGCCGAGAGGGTAATACTTATTCAAGTATGCAGCCCGGAGCTCTGCCCAAGTGTCAACGAACCTCCCCAAATGTTTGAGCTGGTATGCGGCTCTATCAACCAAAGAGAAGGGGAAGGCTATCATCTTGATGGTGTCCTCACTCACCAGCCTGTCATGAATGGTACTGCAGATCATTTCGAATTCTTGTAGGTGAAGGTGTGGCTCTTCGGTCGCCAACCCATGAAATTTAAGAAGTAGCTAGATGGTGTGCGGACGAAGCTCGAAATCACCATGGATAGGAGGGAGTCGGATCCATCGATGAGTAAGGGAGGCTGTTGGATTGTGCAATTCTCTCATGATGGTCTGTGGCAGCCTCTCCTGGTTCGGTTCTCCTCCCTCGTCTGCTACAACTGGTATATCACCTCCACCATCACCGCCCCCAAGTCTGTTTTCTCGCATCTGTACGATCTCTCTCATGAGGTCACCCATAAATACTCCCTGGTCTCGGATCTGCCTCTGCATGGTCTCCAGGGATGCTAGAAGTGAATTGTTGATGGCATCTTGATCATACAAAAATGGAGGGTGCTCATGCTCATCATCTGGGTGCTCTCCTCTGTCTGCCATCTCTGGATTCTCTGAAAATGCAAAAGAACCCATCTCAGGTGCCGACAAACGTTCTGAGCTCTGTGATGCACTAAATCCTGAAACTCTTGGACTGATGGAAGGAGAAGGATGGTCGAAGGGGAACAGGGTGGAAGTGAACTCGGGCTCGGAGAGTAGGTCTGGACTCTCCGAGGTGGTCCTAGATGAATAGGGAGGAGTGCTAGATAGCGGTGCTGACAAAGTCGGCCTAAGAGATCTTCATCCCATCATCTTGATTATGGAGAAGAGCAAGGTAAATGAAGAAGAAGAAGAAGGGAAAAATTGCGCACAATTGTGCGGTGTTTTTGATCTTGACCTAAATGCGACTAGCAATCAAACACAAAGCAAGGGGATTCACCAACTCAACACATGAAGCCGTGAAGGTTCGGCTTTTATCTTTGTAGTTTTTAGCTTGAATTCAGGAAATTATCTTGTAACGAGTCCTTAGAGCGCTACGCCTATAGGAGAGAGAATACTGCCGGAAAAATATTCCCGTACTTGTCCTCCTCCTGTGTAACATGTAGCCTGCACTTTTTAAGGTCCTTGTAACCCTTCCTGGATCCCTACTCAGCCAAACAAAAGAGAGAAGAAGCCGATAGGCGAAACCGATACTTCAGATCTCGCTCGCAACGGAATCACCCATGAGCGTGCAAGATCCTACTCGGACGCAAGACAATGAGACAGACACACCCGTGAAGGCGTGGCCTATGCTCGATACTTCAGACAAGGTCGATACTCAACACAATAGTGAGTCATCAATGGTGACCAAGCCCTACTCGTCTACGTACGATAGTAGCGCCAATACTTCAGAAATCCAGGCGATACACAAGGCAGCCACAAGCTGGGTTTTTGGCTCTAATCCTTACGAAGCCGCTCTCTCACTTGGAAGGAGACCTTCTCATGCAACCTGAATACAAGTGAGGGTGTTACTCTCCCCAAGAAATGAATCCAATTACCAATTTTATTTAGGTCAAATTTTCTTAGCAGCTCCTTTTTTTAATTTTTTGGTGGTATCGCTTATTTTAAGTCAATTCAAACAAGCACCTAACGTTTTTGTATTTTCTTGATTCCTACTTGCTCCAAAAACAAAGGGAGAAAAGAGTCGGAAAAGCCGTGCCAGTTGGCACCAAGATGGAAATCTCACCTTTGTGCCTATATGATGAATGCAAAGATAGAAAGACTTACAGTGCCTACAGCTCTCTCCATGCGGGATGCAAAGCTGAAATTTTTAAACCTAATCTAAATGTCGATATGCACACGGATATCGTCCTAAGCAGGCAATTGCTAACGTAAAGAACCACAAGTCAATCACCAATCCTCAATCCTAGAGTCCGGTCTAGGCTCACCCCTCCTCCTCTCGACACATCGAGTTCAGGAGAAGCGCTTGGCAGGATGAGCTCGCGACGCGACGGATCGAAAAATGGTGAATCAACTGTTTAATTAAGACTAAGTCCAAATACTCACTATAGGTACATGCAATGGTTATTAGGGTGTTTGGACCTAATCTACTCGATCAAGCAAGGCCTAAAATCTAAGGGCTCATTTCACAAAAGAAAAAAAATAAATCAAAACCGGAAAATGATAACGGTAGAACACGATAAAAATCGCGGTGGGACCTCAGGTGTACAAACACCTGGAAATTAGGCCCGAGTGTCCTGAGTGTCCAAGTGTCCCTGTATTATTACAATTTATATGAATCTCTCTCACACAAAAATAAATAAAATCTAGCTAACACTCTCTCTCTCACTCCTACTCTCTCCTGTCGGCTTGGGCTAGAAAAGCCGACTCCGCTTCCCAAGGTTGCACTAAATCACCTAGACGATCCTCCTCAATCCGTGGTCCCTCGCAAGAAGATAAGAAATGATATGATCAGATGGCTCAGCAATATATATCAAAAATAGAAGAGAGATACAACAGAGCAATACTGTAAACAAACAATCACACAAAAATGCAATCTATACGTTGTTTCTCCCCGACAACGGTGCCATTTGATAACTAGGAATTTCGAGGGTCGTGCGGTTTCACAAGGCGAAACCGCTGTCTATGTCTTGACCACTTCAAAATCCCTAATTAATCAACAATGAACCCACAATATATAAGTAAAGCAATGAAGAATAAAAGTGGAGTCAAATTTATTATAACTGTACATGAAAGATGTATAGGTGTAAGTATGTAGAGGTCGAACTCAGGGAGCAAGGCAGGATATACTAAGCAATGTGCAAAATGTGGTGATGTGATTAGTTGTCTAAAAATATGCAAATGTTTTTGTGGGTTTTTAATTTTTAATTTTTTTTATTTAAATTTTAAATTTTGTATTGTGATTTTTGATTTACTGATTTTTATAATTTTATATTTTTTCTTTGTTTTTATAAATTTTGGAATATATATATGCTATATAAGAAAGAGGAGATAGGGTATTTATAATAGTAAGGAAAATAGTCAAAATTAGGATATAAAATATTTTTGGACTTTTTATATTTTTCCACTATTTTTGTGATTTTTGGGGGTTTTTCAGAATATTTTTGGTATTTTTTGAAAGCCAAAATACAAGAAAACAGTGAATTAACTACAGGCTGAAATTAAAATGGGAATGAAAAATAGAAAACAGTAACAAAATTTTCCCAACTAATTTTAAAATAAAGATAGTAAAATAGGGAAACTACATGACCTGAGTTTATGTTTTGAGGAACTTTTTATGATTTTTTAGATTTTATTGAAGTTTTTAGGTGTTTTCTAATTTTTAAGGTTTTTGTTTTGAAGTTTTTAATGATTTTTGTACTGACACTAGAATATACTAAAATAGACAATAAATAATTTTTTTGGAATTTTTCAAGGTGTTTTGCTAATTTTTATGATGTTTCTAAGATAGATAGTGCTGAAAATGGATGTTTTTTATTTTTAATAAATATTAGAATGCAACAAAAATGCAATGCAAAAGTATGGCATGAATCAGCAAGTAAACAGGAGCCTATGACATTTTTTGGGAATTTTTCTAGTTAAAATGATGCACTAAATAAATACAAACATCCAATAAAAATCACACAGCTGGCAGGGGCATAAATGCAAATACACAGAAGTACAAGGGATAAAGTGCAATTTTCACAGAAATTTACAACTAATAAATAAAGTTCCTGGACCAATTACAAATACCCGAACCCGGGAGGGTACACCTGCAACATACCCACCAGGGCATGTGACTGGTACGCGCCTGGGAAGGACCTAGATGTAATACCAAAAATACCCGAGGGTTGAGATGCAATTTTTCCGAAACTTTTACACGTAATACAAAAATTCCAGGACTAAAACTAAATATCCAAACCTGCAGGGGGTCCAATGCAAAATGCCCATCACCTCACGTGTACTGGTCACGTGAGGCGACGTGGCTAGGACCAAAATGCAAATAGGAAAAGTTCGGGGGCCTAGATATAATTATTACAAAACTTTTTAAACTACCACTAAAAGTTTATGGACTAACTATTAAATACAAAAATACGCGGGTAAAGATTGCAAAATACCCCTAGCGCGTGATCCAACGGTCGTAGATGATTCACTTGATACGTGGCGGATGAGGGACGGCGGATGACGCTTCAGCTTCGACGTCTGAGATTAGATCTTGGATCGAGATCTACGGTGGAAGGGCGCTGAAGATCGGACGGTCAATGTGCAATCTGGAGGCGCAGCTCAATCCGACGGTGGGGAGGCACGGAGGAAGAACGGGGAAGAACGCTGGCGAGGCGAGCTTCCCCGAGCTTGATCTCCGTGCCCCGGTGACCTTTGAGCTTCAAAATGGGGCTGCGGCCTCCTGGAAGCTTCCTCGAAGTGCTGGTAGGTCCAAAATACCTCGACGAGGGCCGAGGTTTGCTGGAGACACGGGCGGAGCTGGCGGAGCTCCTTGACCTCTGGCGAAGGTCAAAATGACCTCCAGGCTATCATTCAGGTTTGATTATCTGCAAAACAAAGTGAGAGGACCCAGGGCAAAGTGTCTGGGTCCCACAGTGGCAGAATGGTGGAACTAAACGACGAGGATGAGCTTGGTCGGAGCTGCGCTTCGGGGAGGTTAATGTGGAGGATGATTTGATCGATGAAAGTGGAAATTTCTTGGGGCGAAATGTTCCTAAGGTTAAAGCAAAGAAAAAGCAAAAGAAAAGAAAGGGAAAAGGGCAGCCTCAATGGTTGAAACCGGAGGGAAGGGGGTACCTCGACAGCCGGCGAAGGGGGAGGTGGTGGAAGCGCCTCAGGCGTCGCTCGACCCACCCGAAGGTCGCGAAGGAGAGCTGTCACCTTCTCCTTGCTCTGGGGCACGAAAGGGGAGCTATTCCTATGGGGAGAAGCGTTCCAAAAATTCAAAGGAAAATTGGGGGAGGCTTATAAGGTGTTTGACTCTGTGACTGGGGCGCTCCAAAGACCAAGGTGCAACGGGCGTCGTGTTGATCTAATGCCCGAAAAAATCCTTGGGCGTGATTCATGGATAGACGAGCAACAAAAGTCGTCAAGGACTTAGCATGATTTGGTGAAGGAGGCATCCTAGAAAAATCATCGAAAATGAGGTCAAACCAACGTCTGACACAGGCACATGGGTGGAGGACGACCAGTTGACCGGGGTCAACTGGGGCCGTCACCTGGTTGGTCCACGTTGACCAACCAGGAAAAATCCCTGGAAATGATTTTGTAAAATCAATTAAAAATAGTAAATAAATTATTTACTTTTAGGCTATTAAATAAAAAATGTTTAGAATTTTATAAATTATTTTATGGTGATTTTTAATTATTTTTATGAGGTCTAATTTTATAAGTTGCTTTTTATAGCCTATATAGGTATATTACCTATATATTTTATTATTTTATTTTTCTTTGGTATTTTAAATTTATTTAATTATGTTTATTATTTTATAAAATTACTGAATACTTTTATACACTTAATTATATTTTTATTTTATTTTTCTGAATTGTTTTGCATATTTAATAAAATAGAAGTATGTATTATGTAGGTATGTATATAAGTATAATACCTATGTATTATAGATACAAGTGTTTTATTTTATTTTTCTTTTGTGTTTTTACTCTGATTTTAATGTACATATATATTATAAGTAATATTTACAAAATAATAAAAATATAAAATTATAAAAAAATTAATAAATAATAAAATGAATATTTTAATTTGTACAAGTATACAACAAGGGTCCAAAACTCAACTTTCAAACTGTAGCTCCACCAAATGTGAAACCACCGCCATTAAATAGCTTATTTTTAACTATATACAATTAAAGTGAGTTTGATGCATTTGGAGTTTTCATTTGTGAGATACGGGTCTGGGAAGTTGGGATTCTAGATTTTTATTCACACCATAACTTTTTATATGTATAATATTTTTGAATGAAATCAATTTTGTATTTTTCTATATTTAATTATCTATAAATTTCATGTTCAAAGTTTCTCTATTTGAGGTATAAAAAGAGGAACCAAAAATAGGTCCCAAAATGAATAAAGAATGAATTGAATAAAAAGGAATTTTTATTGTATTCTGACCCTTATCTCCCCCTATTTTATTCCTTGTCGACCTATTCATCAAGATGCCTAGGTCTTGGGGTTTCGGGTCATAAAATATTTACAATATTTTATTCTTTTTCTTTTCTTTTATTTATTCTATAATTTTGGCTTTAATTTCAGTATTTTATACACTAATTACATGCACATACATGAATGCTAAGATGCATGAATTAAGCCTATTTACACGCATTTGCTAGGGTTTTTGAGGCCAAAATGATAGAATAAAGATGATGAAATGTGGATTCATCATTCACTCATGAGATATTGGGAAGAATCAAATTGCGTGCGCACGGTCGTCTTGCTTTGGAAGCTTGACTGAATTTGTAGGTTTGATATATACTTTTGGAAAGTATATGATCAAGACCAAGGTATGATATATGCTTTTGGAAAGTATATGATCGATACCAACTCCCAATGATTAAAAAAATGAGAAATTTATTGATAGAACACTGAAGTGGACAGTATAAAGTTGATCTAATACTTCGGGTTTATTCTGAGTCTTCCAGTATGCAGGATGTACGGGTATTGGGAATGCATGAGGGTGATGTGATCATAAACGATTGTATAACCATGACACTTCCATTCCTAGGGAGTAATGAAACGGTTCTGGATTTTAGTCTCCTCTCAGTAGAGAAGTAATCTGATCTTGATCCAAATGTTGGACATTGATCTGAATGTGATTCAGATAATGAGAAGATTTGCGGTCTTGATTTAATCAAGCATCTATGGGAGGCCCGAGATCTGGATTTGAGATGTGATCTCAATATCCAAGTCACTATACGTAGAACAATAGAATCGCCCTATCCTTATCTCCAAGTATTCGCGGAGAAAATACATTATCCTTGAAAGAGTTCATGGATAATTCTGTTGTTGATATATTATCCGAGCAAAGAGAAAATGAATAATTAAATGTGATTTAATTACCATGAATAATATGAATTTGATTCATATTATAAGGAGAGTTATCTTAGATAATTAAATGTGATTTGATTATCAAAGATGTGAATAATGTGAATGTGATTCATATTATTTGGGCACAAGAGAAAAAGAGATCCAAGATGATTAAATGTGATAAAATTATCATGGATATGAATAATGTGGATAGCAATATCCAATTATTCATAATATATTATAAATGTGATTTATAATGTATTAGAGAGAGTTAATTATAATTTATATTTGTTGATTAATTATTAATGGGTATTGGATACAGATTGTGTAATTAATTGAAAATGTAAATTATATTTTGTTTTGGATTGTGAATGTGATACACAATTTTCCAATGGCAAGATTGCAATATTCTCAAAATTAATTATGAATTATTTTTGAAGAATAAATCACAACAAAAGTTGTTGGAAATTATAGGAGAAATTCATGGAGATATGCAATCTCATGAGATTGCATGAGATTGCCTCCACCATGAGGATATGGTGGACGGCTACACATTCCCACAAGGAATGTGGTAGCCATCCTCCCCTTTCCTTATGGGGAGTGATCTCCATGCAAATCTCTCCTTAATTGCTTGATCTAATTTAGGATTGAATCATATTTGATGTGTGAAATATATTTGATTTAAATTAGATTATTAGTTGTTGGCTTTTACCAACAACAATCTTGACCATTGGATTTGACATAAATCAATCGCATCCATTGATTTTATATGTTCCATGGATTGAGATCCATGGATCTCAAAACCCTATAGATAGAGAGGCATACTATGCTCTCAAAAAGTACATGCTATTGGAGCACATCTCTCTCTCTCTCTTTCTCTCTACACGCCTACTCTCTCTCCCTCTCATATGGCCATCCATCATGGATGCCCTGGAGGGAGTCTCCATCATCGCAGCGTCGTCGTTATGCTGCCCGATCGTCTGCTCGTGGATCTCCGTCTCCTTCAGTGCGCCTCGCTCATGAAGAAGATGTTGGATCTCGTGTGTCGAGATCAGGAGATCCGCCGCTTGGATCATCAACATGGATTGCGAGAAGCACGTGATTCATCACCACGCTCGCAAGCGTCTCCTCTGTTGGATCGGACTTGATACATGAGGTCTCTTCGTTTAGAGACTCGATCGCAATCATGCTTCAAGAGGTAATCCTATTACTTGTTTATGGTTTAGACGAAACGATCTGAGAACCGTTCTTGGATCATGTGGTTTCGTCGCAAGAATTTTTTTTTAAATTCTGCTACACATAACAACTAGTGCGACTAGTCGTTCCTCGTAGTATTCGATACAATGCTCACGCTTTCGTGATGCGCTTGAGGATCTTACCATATCCTTCAAGTGGTATCAGAGCCTTAGGTCGAAGGTTTTGGATACGATCCATGAAACTGAAGGTGATTTGGGTTCGTTAGGGTTGCGAAAGTTTTATCGCGTTTCATTTTTGCATCTCTATTTAGTGATTATTTTCGATCCTGTTTAAATTGTTTAAATACGAAAATAAAACTTGGATTTTTTTCTCCATTAAATAAGGAAACCATAGGATCTGAGTTTACATAATTGGATTCCATTTGCTCGAGATATGGTTGTTTTAATGAATATGTATTCACTATTGCGGGAACTACGAATCTTAACATGATTAATGAGTTAATTACTATTTTGATCTGCCTTGAAATGCATGAAATATCATTTAGGTTCTGTCCTAAATAAAATTAGCAATCTTTGAAAATAGATTTTATCTAATTTGAATTTAAATTGATTGAGATGTGTTAATTTTAGTAAGTAGGGTCACTGTTGAAATTACAGTCCTAATCAAGAATCAAGTGATTGTCAATTAGTGAAATTAATTGTTAATTTCATGAAATAATTATGAAAAATATTTGAAAAATATAATTATGATTATTTCCTTAATTGACATGGCCTCAACCAATAAATTGATTAGATTTGATCTAGATCAAAATTGGAAACATAATTAACAAACTCCTTGCTTGAATAGGATTGGGAATTTATCTAGCAAATTTCCTTATAATCAAAAATGTTTTGATTATTACTGTATGGTATAATTTCGGTTGAAGAAGATGATCATCTCAAGTGCAAAGTGATTGACTCAGCATTATTTTTTCCTGAGGCGGATATAATGTCTAGTCAAGGATCGTTGGGGTAGCGGGTTGCACCAGATGCGGTCCATCCCACTCCTGCCGGTACTGGCCATGACAGCGGGTAGGAAACGAATGATGCCTGAGAGATCATGATGTATTTTTCTAATTATTAAAAATCGAATTAATACATATTTTGAGATAATACCATATATTCAAGTAAAATCAAGTTTGTTGATTGAATTGGATTGATAATTAATTTAATATGATTAAGCTAATTATATCCAAATTAAAACACTCTATTATGAATAGAGTTATTATTTCCCTTAGAAGAATTAATTATGTGAATATGATTCATGATAATTAATTGAAATTTGAATATGAGGTGGAGGATCACATAAGTGACACCCATGGTCTCCCGTTAAGGCGAAGGGTTCCGTCACCAGATATTGTATGTAGGAGACGCATGTCCGAAGTAACAGCTCCTGCATATGATCCATTTTGGATCGGGCTCGTCGCTTCTCGAAAGAGTAAGGACGTTTGCGTAGTGACCCCAATATAAAGTCCTCATATTATTGGGGCGATATTGGATTGCGCATAGCGAGTTGTATTCCTGTTGACGGTTGGTTCAATTATTGACGGGTCAACATCACCTTAGGAGTGGTGGGGCCAGGTGTTAAAGACCGAATTGGGAGATGCAAGTTGGACTTGCAAGGAGGAATGTGTTCCCGCTTCTTTTTATCCGAGTTACAGGTTCTCATATTATTGGGATGTAACAAAGATAAGGAAGGAGATCCCAGATCTTGCTTGAGATATAATGGTAAGTATATCTCTTACATTGAAAGTGATTGAGGGAATGAACATTCATTGTTGACATGGCAAGATAACTTTGATATAAAAAATTCCTAAATCAAAGTAAATTATATATTTATATATGTCTATGCAAATTTCTTATTTCAGATAATCCTTCTTTAATCCCACTCAATGTTATACTCAAGAATAACCAGTAGAATATTATGGATTGGACTTGTGATCCAGATATTGTACTTGCAATTGGACACATAATGTATGTGGTTGCAATGTGCAAGTTTCCTCATAATAATGAGGAATGATAATTAAATAGACAATAGGACTAAAACCCTAGGGTTTGTATGTCTCTATAAGTCTTGATCTCATCGAATGTACTTTTGAAGTAACATGTCGATAATGATCGTAATTATCAAATAATCCTTATAAAAATCTAAGAAGATGTTCTGGCATACATATGTGCTCTCAACATATAATCATGAATGACATGGTTCTCTGCATTATTCATAATGGTGGCTCTATAGGAGATGATGTATTCAAATTGTTTGAGTACCTACCTAAACTTAAGTTTTAAGAGTTTAAATGGATGTAGATATGATGAGTGTCATCATTCTACTATCTATACTCTGGTCATTCATGAAGCTTCATAATATTCATATTGTATGAACTGAATGAAGCATGTATAAATGTTGAAATACTCTTATATTGAGATTTTTGATTTTAACATAAGAGATCCTTGGTCTTGAGCAATGGTTGCTTATAGATAAAGGGGGCGCAGTGGAAGCATGGGTTGGACCAAGTAAGAAGTATAGTCAAAGAGTTTGTTGTACTTCTGTGACTTCCAAATGACATCCAAAGAGTTGGATGAATGCCAATACTACAATAAGTTGATAGTATGACTATCAAATCTATCTAGAATCCTTGGAGAAGGAATCAGATAGTACACCTGATTAATCTACATATAATCATTGAAATTGACTTACGTATTTGATAAGATAAAGTCTAATAATTGTATCTCAATCTTCTAATGACACTTGCAATTGGTTGCATATGTATTAGAATATTAGAAATTTGATCTTAAAGTTTAATGGTCATCCATGTTGGAAGTGATGCAATTGTTGCAACAATTTCCATTGGATCAATAAACTTCATATTTTCTATGGGAGAGTCCTTAGTCTTAGAGAATGTCTCTATGACCTAGATATTAGAATACACTCATAGTTAATTTCTAAATGTTGGGAATAAGCATGAATTCTGAAATAGACCTATCATAAAGAGTTGTGATGGGGATATTTCAGATAGTAATCTAACATCTAGTGGACTCCGCTAAATTATAAAATTAATGAATGGTTCATTAAGATTTCTAATACTAAAAAATTAAACTTTTAAAGATCAATAGGAGGATGAAGATCGTTTGACAATGATCTGGCATCATGTTTTAAACATATGTCTGTTGATGAGATCAATGGACAGGTAAGAGATGAAACTTTAGAATGTCTAAAATTTCAAAACTTGCGTACTTATGAATATTGTATTCAAAGTAAAATGTCCAATACACCCTTCTTTGGGAAAGGCGTAAGATGTCAAGGTATTCAGGATCTCATACATATTGATGTATGTGAATCATCTGCATCATAGTAAACATTATGGATATGTGATATGTATTGATGATTATGTATGATATGAGATTTTTTCTCTTCACCTAAGAAACCTTTGAAATGTTCAATGATTTCACAATTTTGGTTTAGAACCAAAGTTTGAAGGAAGATGAAATGAATTTGATCTAACCAAGGTAGCTCGTACCTATTAGATGAATTCAAGGAATACCTTATGGTGATGTGAATATCATTCCTATCTCAATCCTCCTAATGAACCTTAACTCAATAGAGTTGTAGGGGAGATACAATTGATCATGTGTGACATGATTTGATCGTAGCATAATTATCTCTTAGTTTCCAGGTATATATATGTGATAGAAACTACATTATATATCCTTAATAAGGTTCCATGTGATTAAGATGGAATCTGGCACTAGAGAGTGCTACTTCATTAGGAAAATAAAGGATGGTATTGGATACCTACTTTATGACCTTGAGATTCTTAAAGGATCTCATCTCTGAGAATGTGATTCTTAGAGGATGACTCTCTTAAGAATCAAGATGAAAATGAAGTAAAGGAACTCATTTAACCTTGAGAAGATAATGAGGCTCCTGAAATCAGAGACTAAATAAATAATTAAAGATGAAACATTAATACCTCTTCAAATAAGTTTGAGGATGGATTCCATGCGTCAGTTGAATCTGACAATAAGTTCAAAAATCTTGAAAATTGCATCACAAAGTATTTTCTGCATTACATTGCATGGCATTCGCATTTTTCAGATTGAGTTTGATAGTTGAACGAGTCTAAATAAAATCCGGAGATTGGAGTTTGATTGGACCTTAAAATCTACCTAATAATAGGAACCTTATAGGAACTGGGTTTGAGGTACTTCAGGTCGAGTAGACTTAATTCTTTGAGGATCACGGGACTTGGTTCAATAGATTCTTGACTGCCTAAGTAGAGTATTTCGGAGCACACGCACGACTCTTGTTGATAATAACCTAACTTGGACACTTGCACCTTTCACATGGCTCAACTCAGTTGGAGTGGTGAGGGGATTGGATTTGCCGGTATGAGACGCACACAAGTGGAAACATTTGTCCTCCTCTAGGGAGGGAAGTGCACCCCAACCCGTCCAGTGATTAGGAAGTCTAAAGACAGGAGACTGTGGGTTGCAATAAAGCTTCAAAAGATGGATAGTCTACTGGCTCAAGAGGAAAAACTCCTTATGTAAATGCTGTTGTGAATAGTTTTTCAAAAAAAAATGTTCAGGCATGTACAAAAATAAAAAGCCTGCAAGTCTGTACAAATGTTGTAAAGTCAATAAGCAAGCTTGAGTTCCAAAGTCATATCATGTGAGCCTGCAGCAGGATGACTTGACTACACTGGTCTTGCATCCCAGGATAGGTAGCTACACTGGCTACCGTCCATTCTTCTCTTCACCCCCTCCTCTTGAGCTGGTTGCCACTTGAACTTAGAAGTGAATACCCCGCTCCTCGAGGATGGAGTTATTGGATTGGGGAATCATTGGGTTGTCGTACTGGATAAGTCAGTCTCTTTGTCATTCTAGTTGGGGAGAGCCACCATCACTTACATTGTACGAGTCAGATTCATGGTCGTAAGGGTTTGCGTATGAAGTGAGATATTTCTGACCTGGCTATTGAGGAGACTTGAACAGAGTTTTGGGATTCTCAAGGACTGTTGGATTTCAAACTCGGTTCTCAATAAGGTTCCGCACGCACTAAAATTCCAAAGGTCCGACCTAAGCTCCAAACTTTGATTTTGTGATGACAAATATGATAATTAAACTAAATCCAAGTTCTTCTTTTTCTTTTCTTTCCTTTTCTTTTTGCACTTATTGCATAAGTGTTTGCTAGGGACTAGCAAAGGTAAAGTATAGGGGGATGATGAATCCACATTTCATCATCTTTATTCTATCATTTTGGCACCAAAAACCCTAGCAAATGCTTGTAAATAGCAGTAAAATCATCATCTTAGCATTCATGCATGTGCATCTAAATAGTGTATAAAATACTGTAATTAAAGCCAAAATTATAGAATAAATAAAATAAAAGAAAAAGAATAAAATATTGTAAATATTTTATGACCCGAAACCCCGAGACCTAGGCATCTTGATGAATAGGTCGACCAGGAATAAAGTAGGGGGGGATAAGGGTCAAATACCTATATTTATTAATTCATTCTTTATTCATTTTGGGACCTATTTTTGATTCCACTTTTTATACATCAAATAAAGAAACTTTGTACATGAAAGTTGTAGATAATTTTATAAAGAAAAATACAAAATTGATTTCACTCAAAAATAGTATACAGATAAAAAGTTATGGTCTGAATAAGAATCCATAATCCCAACTTCCCAGACTTGTATCTCACAAATGAAAACTCCAAATGCAGCAAACTCACTCTTTAATTGTATATAGAATAAAATAATCTTTTTAATGGTGGTGGTTTCGCATTTGGCGGAGCTACGGTTTGAAGGTTGAGTTTTGGACCCTCATTGTACAATTGTACAGATTAAAATATTCAATTTATTATTTATTCATTATCTTATATTTTTAAAATTTTTATAATCTTGCAAATATTACTTATGATATATATGTGCATTAAAATCAGAATAAAAATGCAAAGAAAACTCAAAATAAAAATAAACATACATAGATCATACAGGTATATTACCTATACCCATACATATAAAATACCTATTTATATTTTATTAAATATACAAAACATATCAGAAAAATTAAATAAAAATATATTTGTGTATATAAAAGTATTTTATAATTTTAGAAAATAATAAATAAAAATAATGAAAATAAAATACACAGAATAAAAATTAAATACTAACATACACAGGTATTATACCTATATATGGCTAAAAAGTAAACTCATGAAAATATACCTCATAAAATAAATTAAAAATCATAATAAAATACTACAGAAAATAACGAATATTTTTTATTTTTAAATCATAATTTAATTCGGCCTATTTCTATTTTTAAATGAATTAATAAAGAATTAAATTAGGGTTTTTCCTGGTTGGTCCACGTGGACCAACCAGGTTTCAGCCCCAGTTGACTTCGGTCAACTGGTCGTCCTAGCCCTGCAGCCCTTGTTAGAGTCGAGTTTGACTCCTTTTTCTCCATTTTTTCGAGGCCTCATCTTGCATCAACTCATGATAGGCCCTTCGTGACTTTTGATCCTCGATCCATGGGCATGCCCGCCCTTACGCAACCTTGGTCGAAGGGCCACTGTAGACACTGCTAGGCCTCGTTCTTCCCCCACCGTCCGTCAACCCTACTTAACCAAGCCTTGGACTTCAATTTGAATTTGAACCGCGATTCCACAGATTTCCCTCCCCTTGGTTGAGCTCGAGGTGCCTGGAGGTGACAGCTCCAAGCTCTAGGCTTCAAGGCGGCGGATTGACACCTGATCTGCGCGCTTTCCGCACCTCCGGCGAGCCTCGCTGTCGAGGTATTTACCCTCTGGCCCCCAACCATTGAGGCCGTTTCTTTGTTTTTTTTTGTCCTCGTAACATCTCTGGTAGCCTTAGGATTATTTCGCCCTTCATTCCTCGACGAATCGACCATCTAATCACCTCATCGATCACTTCACCGGAGCGTAACTCCGGCGAGTACTCATCTCACCGTTCACCCCATTTCGAGAGCCACTGGAGGTCGAGGCATTTTGCCCTCGACCCTCGTAACACTTTTTACGCAGGTCCCGAAGCTTCATAGCACCTGGGAGCGATTTTTGACGGCCGGTCGAGGTTCCTGGAGCCCCATGCTCCGCCGACCTCACGTCGTCCCTCCGAGCCTCGCCGGAGATTTTTGCCGCCACCAGCCTCTGGAGGAGGACCAGCGGACCTAGCTGAGCCATTTTGCAGCTCGTGATAGTGCTGGAGGAGGAAGGAGGAGATCGGGGAAGCTCGCAGGCAGCGAGTTCTTCCCTGTTCTTCGTCATCGGCCGCCAGCCGTCCGATCTTCGGCCTAGCCCAGATCCGCCACCAGCTGTAGGATCTTCGAGCGCCTCAACCGTCAGATCAGCCAAGATCCATCTAATCGCGGACGTCCATCGTCAAACCGTCATCGCCCTTCGAGAAGCCGCCACGTGGATAAGTGGCGCGTCCCACGCCGCTGGATCGCGCCTAGCCACCAGCCGTTGGATCGGCGCCACGCGTCATCAGCGCCCGCTCCGCCGTCGGATCGTCCTAGCGAGGGTATTTTGCAGTCATACCCCCGCTATTTTTGTAATTTCTATTTAGTCCTGAAATTTTATTGCGTAGTATAAATATTTTGTAAACTTTGCAAAACGGCCCTCGAATTTTCTATATTTACAATCAGGTCCTCTGCCACGTCACCTCACGTGACCTGTACACGTGAGGTGAGGGCATTTTGCACGGAGGCCCTCGGTCTTTTTTGTATTTCATTTTAATCCTAGAACTGTTAGTTTAAGTATTAAAGTTTTGGCAAAATTGCATGTTAGACCCCAAAGGTTTTTGATATTACATCTTGGTCCCTGCCAAGCGCGTGCGAGTCACGCGCCCTGGTGGGTAATTTAAAGCGACACCCCTGCGGGTCTTTGTATTTGTAATTGGACCTGGAAATTGAATATGAAGTGTTAATTTTTGTGGAAAATTGCATATATGCCCCTGGACTTTTGGATATTTGCACTTATACCCCTGCCAGGCTGTGATATTTTTGTGTGCTTGTATTAATTAATTAGGGCATCATTTTAATTCCAAAAATTCTCAAAAATTAGGGTTAAGCTCCTGTATGCTTGCACTTTAACGCCCTATTTTTAGTTTTTGATTTTATTTCATTTTCATTTTTATTAAAAATCAAAAACAAGCTTTTTATTCACTGTCTAGCTTAGAAGATGCCAAAAAATATTAAAATATCTCGAAAAATTCCAAAAAATTCCCTAGTGTGTATTTTAACCTATTTTAGTGTCAATCTAAAAATCACTAAAAATCTCAAAAGAAAAACCTTAAAAATTCAAAAAGACTCAAAATTTTTAAAAAAATCTATAAAATCAAAGAAAACTCAGAAAAATATAAACTCAGCTCCTGTTTGTTCTATATTTTATTATCTTTATTTGAAAATTAGTTTGGGAAAATTTTGTGGCTACCTGATATTTTTACTTCCCATTTTACCCCCAGCCAGTAGCTTTGTCACTGTTTTGATTTACTTCAGTATCTAAAAATACCAAAAAGACTTTGAAAAATACCGAAAAATCACAAAAATAGTAAACAATTATAAAAATACCAAAAATATTTTATTTCTGAATTTTTGGCTATTTTAGCACATTTTTATAAATATTTTATCTTCTCTTTTATTACATTGTTTTTATATTCCAATATAAAAATATATAATATAAATTATAAAAATTAGAAAATTAAAAATCAAAATACAAAATTAAAAATTAAAAAAATAAAAAAATTAAAATTAAAAACCCACAAAAATCTTTGCTTGCCTGCTTAGTGTAGATAACACTCACATTCACTCACACACATCTTTTTGTTCTACCCTGTTTGCTCCCTGTGTTCGAACTCTCTGCATACTTGCTTGCTATACATTTTATGCAGAGTTGAAAAATAAATTTTAACTCCACATTTATTTATATTTCCTTGATCTATAGTGTGGGTTAATTGTTGATTTTAGTCCAGATTTTGTGTGGTCAACACACCGACTGTTGACTCGCCTTGTGAGTCAATACGACCGCATCGATTTTTGGCAAAATCAATAATCATATACTTTTTTCACAGAACGTATCACACACAAAAGTAGTGTCATGGCATATTCAATCCAAATTACCCTTATGATAATGAATATCGTATTTGGCCGTGGTCATACAATAGCATCATATGGATCGCTCATAAATATAATTATTCATACAAGGGTATCCTTTTTATGTTCATGCAATGCATACCATACTTTCCATATATGCCCTTAAGGTTAATCATTCTTGCACATATGCACATAGCAATAACATAATTATATATATATACCTGAGCATTTCACGTAATTGCACATATACACTTATCATTCCAAACATTTGCACATATACACTTGGCATTTGACATAATTAAACATATACACTTAGCATTTCACATAAATGCACATATTCACTTAACATTTGACATAAGCAATTGGCTTCCACATAAGCACTTAGCTTATTCAAGATAGATTTGTCTTATCTCATAATTTATTAGGCGGCTTTAATGGCTTTTACCGCTGGCACACGCGGTCACTCAATCATTATATAGAACATGATGACATCAGCGCTGAGTCAATAGGTGGACTTTCCACTAGGTTCCACTGAACCTGACACCCCCGGAAGGTGTTGCCCTTTAGGCTCTCGATAAACGGACTCTAGAGGTGGCTCCCACCTTAAATGTAGCACTTAGCTCCGCATACCGTTTAAGTGCCATTATTCATTTAAGGAAATTTCAATTCTTTAAACACAATTTCTTTTTTCATATAACATTGATTCATACGAACATTTCGGTTCCAAACATAGCTTATACGCTAGCGCGCGCACATGCGTGCGTGCACACAAATACATTTTCTTTCCTTTCTGTTAATCGATCATTTCCAAAATGAGAGAATAATCCCTCCTTTATTTCAGTCAATGCATATATTTATAGTCAAATGTAATGATTTAACAACCATATCAATGATCAGTTATACAATATACCTAAGATGACATCTTATTAATGGTAACCATGACACCTGACTTTTCCAGCAATAACAAAACTATAAAATCCTTATTTAATTGTATTTGAAATTAAAAAAAATAATGTACTATAGTTACTGCATGTTCCCTTTCATATCACTTTTGTATATGTTGAGATGTAATGAACATCATTAACAGTTATTATTATGTAAAGCATATTTAGGTACATGTATTTGCAGTACAAGCTAAATGGTATGCATACATACATTTTATATTATACATACATACATACGAATTTAGTACATTATATAAAGTATATCATATAACACGTCCCCTCTTGACTTGACATTGTAATGGCCATGTCATCCTCTTCTTAATATGCCATCCTATTTTGCATTTATTTACATACCTTATTATACATTCAAGAATGGAGTTTCCCGATCAACCAAGTTATAACATTAGATTGAAAGGGGTATACGAGTCACTTGTCTCAAACCCAACATGCAGATTTTAAAGTTTCACTGGACCATATGTTTTCATTGCAGTAGTATACGTATGTGTATTATCGCAACGAGGAACAAGATTTCCCTTCAAGGCTAGACATGATCGGAAGACAACAAAAGATGAGATCATATGTACTAACGTGAGCGTTGTCAGCATCGGGTTTGAGAGATATTTGACATAATCATACTAGGGATAAATTACCTATGATAACCATACATTGATCCATTTAAAATACATACTGCACACGTGTATCATGACATGATGCAATGGTTGTAGGGTTAAATTATTGAGTGATATAATCATAAAAAAGTACTCCAAGACTTGTACAATTGTCAACACCTTGGCATATATGCATATCAAGAACAAGGCTCTGGACCATTAATGAGATTTAACTTAGTCAGCATGGACAGATCTAAATATATGTACTAATAGGGAACGATCTCCGAGGTTCTATATATTCCCAGTTCGATGAGGACTGTCATGAGTACAGATGGTTTATTATTTAATGGTGAAATCAACAATGAGGGTTGTAGAAACAATTACGGAGAAAAAAAGACAACACAATATCATACTTCTATCGCATTATCCTAAGGGTTCGATACATACCTTGACAACGTGAGAAGTCTGTTCGTGAAAATACCTCGATTCTGCCTATCTGAATCGTCGCAGCATGTCGACGCTCCTCCGATTCTGTTGGATCTATGAAATTAGACACCGACAGGGAAGATTGGCGTTGCCGGATTCGGAGGCGGTGCCGGCATGGAGAGTTGTCGTTGCTCATCTTCCCCTCACTCTCTATCTCTCTCTTGATCTATCCCTCTCCCGTCCATTCTCTCTCTATTGGTAACTTGTGAGGGAAGATCTCAAGGGTCTCATCTATTTTTAGCAATTGGAATTAATGGAGTAAGTGGGATTCTTTCCCCTCCTACCTCCATAACCGCCCACTCACCCCCTTTTTTATAAGTCAATTAACTTATTTTTTTTAAAATTTATTTCTTTTAATTACTCTTAATAGCATGTGGGCCGTTACAATCTACCCCACTAGAAAAAATTTCATCCCGAAATTTACAGGTCAAGAGACTCAACTAAAACCTCGTGATATTGACTCACATCTCATTACTATGTTCTTTGGTTAGCTCTTCACATTTTATGGGACTAGCTTTCTTGTTCTCTTATTTTAGACTCATTCCCTTGAATCTAGGGTCGCTTTGACAATTGGCCAATTACCTCCTTCATGATCTTAATTGCAAGACAAACAAATCCATAACAATATATATTCACCTAAGAGACAAGAATAATTAACCCAGCTAGAGGTCAATTTTTAGGTTGTCACTCACTGGAATCGGTCTATCTAAGTGCACAACTATGGTATATACAAATAAGACATCACTAACTCAAATTGGGATAGACAATATGTAAAAGGATTATGCATGTTTACTAGCAACCAACATATCATGAAATCAATATTCATTAAATTAACTTGTATGTCTTGTAGTATCTATACTTAAACAAGAATCTTGACCAACATTAATGCCATATCCAATAAAATTAATTAGATCCAATTAGCACAATTATGCATCTCTAATAACCTAAGTGGCTCATGTTCTAAAGTCAAACCTAATCATACATGCAAGATCATAAGTGAGTTTAGCATCATCAATATCGTGAATAGCTATAACAATAAATTGACATATAATGTGTCAGGTATCTGAGACATCAACAACACAAAGTATCACATGCTTTCCTAGATAACCTAAAAATACCTGACTCATCGACTTGACGTATCTAACACATTTGAAAGGTCAAAATCCATCACTAGAGATTCTTGGCAGTCCTTGATATGTCTACATTCTAAATTGCAATTAAACTAATGGTATTCTACTTAAAGGTCAACTTTGGATAATATTGTTTCTTGTTGCAATTGATCATGTATGAAGAAGAAAATATTCTATCTTTATAGTAACCCTATTTAACAATCATTAGACTGTAAGTAATGAGAGCACTCCCGTGAAAACACCAAGTCCCTGTAATCCCTTATCTAGTTGTCATTTTAATTATTTTTCAACTCATATGGATGTAGTCACTTCAAGCACATCTATAGTGAAGTCAATAATTCTTTCGAACAGATGGTCATAAGATCGTCAACAACTTTACTATATTACTTTCAAAATCCCTGGTCCTACATGAGAAGCCCCTTTTTTAGCCAAATAAGTCACACATATGATTAGCATTATCAAATGAAATAACCATCTGACTCTCTTTCTTTTGTCCCCACAATAATTAATTTAGTGTATCTGATCTACTAAATTACTTCTGTCTCCTTAAGACAATCTGTAATCTTCAAGACTAGTTCTATCTCCCTATTGGTCAGTCTCCTACCTTTTTCTATACTAAAGGCCGTGCATCATCTATGATGGATATCTCATGCCCAGAGGAACTACTGCTATGATACCACATGTAACAACCCGGATCCTTGGTGACCAGCGGAAACATATCAAATGCCACGTCAGATCCGAGTGTTACTCTCGAACATCAATGATATCACAAATAACATGAGGAACTATCTTAACTTTCCTTCATCCATAAAAAAAAGATATACATCTCTAATACATATCCAAGATCTTTCGTTCCGATCCAATGGGCACAATGATATCCTTCTTTCAGGCATTGCGACAAGTTTCCAACTGCCACTAAATTTATCCTTACAATGACCTGCAATAAAAACACAAAAATACATGGTATGAGCTTAACGCTCAGTATGTGTCGAGAAAAGGTCAAGCCAGCTAGCGAAAAATCAAGTCTCCTTATGCTATTACAAATAACTCCTTGCACAGATAATTAGCTGGATAAATATTTTCCACAATGAATCTTTGTAAATTTTCTATATTCCCCAACCTAGAATAATGTTCATAACATGCATTACTCATACTTGAATACGATCTTAATGATACCATAATATGCATGGATTTCACTATTTCTCTTGCCAAATTTACCAAATCAATAATTACAGAAAGATGATTACATATATGAAATTATATGTTACACCCATATATCTATTGTTATGAATTATCACATATAAGTCCTTATTTTATCCTAACAATGAAGTTTGCTTTGTTCTCATTTCCATCATCATAATCATATACTTTTTCACAGAACGTATCATACACAAAAGTAGTGTCATGGCATATTCAATCCAAATTACCCTTATGATAATGAATATCATATTTGACTGTGGTCATACAATAGCATCATATGAATCACTCATAAATATAATTATGCATACAAGGGTATCCTTTTTATGTTCATGCAATGCATACCATACTTTCCATATATGCCCTTAAGGTTAATCATTTTTGCACATATGCACATAGCAATAACATAATTATATATATACCTGAGCATTTCACGTAATTGCACATATACACTTATCATTCCAAACATTTGCACATATACACTTGGCATTTGACATAATTAAACATATACACTTAGCATTTCACGTAAATGCACATATTCACTTAACATTTGACATAAGCAATTTGCACATAAGCATTTAGCTTATTCATGATAGATTTGTCTTATCTCATAATTTATTAGGTAGCTTTAATGGCTTTTACCGCTGGCACACGTCGTCACTCAATCATTATATAGAACATGATGACATCAACGCTGAGTCAATAGGTGGACTTTCCACTAGGTTCCACTGAATCTGACACCCCCGGAAGGTGTTGCCCTTTAGGCTCTCGATAAACGGACTCTAGAGGTGGCTCCCACCTTAAGTGTAGCACTTAGCTCCGTATACCGTTTAAGTGTCATTATTCATTTAAGGAAATTTCAATTCTTTAAACACAATTTCCTTTTTCATATAACATTGATTCATACGATCATTTCGGTTCCAAACATAGCTTATACGCTAGTGTGCGCACATGCGTGCGTGCACACAAATACATTTTCTTTCCTTTCCATTAATCGATCATTTCCAAAATGAGAGAATAATCCCTCCTTTATTTCAGTCAATGCATATATTTATAGTCAAATGTAATGATTTAACAACCATATAAATGCTCAGTTATACAATATGCCTAAGATGACATCTTATTAATGGTAACCATGACACCTGACTTTTCCAGCAATAACAAAACTATAAAATCCTTATTTAATGGAATTTGAAATTAAAAAAATAATGTACTATAGTTACTGCATGCTCCCTTTCATATCATTTTTGTATATGTTGAGATGTAATGAACATCATTAACAATTATTATTATGTAAAGCATATTTAGGGACATGTATTTGCAGTACAAGCTAAATGGTATGCATACATACATTTTATATTATACATACATACATACAAATTTAGTACATTATATAAAGTATATCATATAATACGTCCCCTCTTGACTTGATGTTGTAATGGCCATGTCCTCCTCTTCTTAATATGTCATCCTATTTTGCATTTATTTACATACCTTATTATACACTCAAGAATGGAGTTTCTCGATCAACGAAGTTATAAGATTAGATTGAAAGGGGTATACGAGTCACTTGTCTCAAACCCAACATGCAGATTTTAAAGTTTCACCGGACCATATGTTTTCATTGCAGTAGTATGCGTATGTGTATTATCGCAACGAGGAACAAGATTTCCCTTCAAGGCTAGACATGATCGGAAGACAACAAAAGATGAGATCATATGTACTAACGTGAGCGTTGTCAGCATCGGGTTTGAGAGATATTTGACATAATCATGCTAGGGATAAATTACCTATGATAACCATACATTGATCCATTTAAAATACGTACTGCACACGTCTATCATGACATGATGCAATGGTTGTAGGGTTAAATTATTGAGTAATATAATCATAAAAAAGTACTCCAAGACTTGTAGAATTGTCAACACCTTGGCATATATGCATATCAAGAACAAGGCTCTAGACCATTAATGAGATTTCACTTAGTCAGCATGGACAGATCTAAGTATATGTACTAATATGGAACGATCTCCGAGGTTCTATATATTCCCAGTTCAATGAGGACTGTCATGAGTACAGATGGTTTATTATTTAATGGCGAAATCAACAATGAGGGTTGTAGAAACAATTACGGAGAAAAAAAACAACATAATATCATACTTCTATCGCATTATCCTAAGGGTTCGATACATACCTTGACGACGTGAGAAGTCTGTTCATGAAAACACCTCGATTCTGCCTATCTGAACCGTCGCAGCATGTCGACGCTCCTTCGATTCTGTTGGATCTATGAAATTAGACACCGACAGGGAAGGTTGTCGCTGCTGGATTCGGAGGCGGTGCCGGCATGGAGAGTTGTCGTTGCTCGTCTTCCCCTCGCTCTCTATCTCTCTCTTGATCTATCCCTCTCCCATCCATTCTCTCTCTATTGGTAACTTGTGAGGGAAGATCTCAAGGGTCCCATCTATTTTTAGCAATTGGAATTAATGGAGTAAGTGGGATTTATTCCCTTCCTACCTCCATAACCGCCCACTCACCTCCTTTTTTTATAAGTCAATTAACTTATTTTTTTTAAATTTATTTCTTTTAATTACTCTTATAGCATGTGGGCCGTTACAATCTACCCCACTAGAAAAAAAATTTTGTCCCGAAATTTACTGGTCAAGAGACTCAACTAAAACCTCGTGATATTGACTCACATCTCATTACTATGTTCTTTAGTTAGCTCTTCACATTTTATGGGACTAGCTTTCTTGTTCTCTTATTTTAGACTCATTCCCTTTAATCTAGGGTCGCTCTGACAATTGGCCAATTACCTCCTTCATGATCTTAATTGCAAGACAAACAAATCCATAACAACATATATTCACCTAAGAGACAAGAATAATTAACCCAGCTAGAGGTCAATTTTTAGGTTGTCACTCACTGGAATCGGTCTATCCAAGTGCACAACTACGGTATATACAAATAAGACATCACTAACTCAAATTGGCATAGACAATATGTAAAAGGATTGTGCCTGTTACTAGCAACCAACATATCACGAAATCAATATTCATTAAATTAACTTGTATGTCTTGTAGTAGCTATACTTAAACAAGAATCTTGACCAACATTAATGCCATATCCAATAAAATTAATTAGATCCAATTAGCACAATTATGCATCTCTAATAACCTAAGTGGCTCATGTTCTAAAGTCAAACCTAATCATACATGGAAGATCATAAGTGAGTTTAGCATCATCAATATTGTTTAATAGCTATAACAATAAATTGACATATAATGTGTCAGGTATCTGAGACATCAACAACACAAAGTATCACATGCTTTCCTAGATAACCTCAAAATACCCGACTCATCGACTTGATGTATCTAACACATTTGAAAGGTCAAAAGCCATCACTAGAGATTCTTGGCAGTCCTTGATATGTCTACATTCTAAATTGCAATTAAACTAATGGTATTCTACTTAAATGTCAACTTTGGATAATATTGTTTCTTGTTGCAATTGATCATGTATGAAGAAGAAAATATCTATCTTTATGGTAACCCTATTTAACAATCATTAGACTGTAAGTAATGAGAGTACTCCCATGAAAACACCAAGTCCCAGTAATCCCTTATCTAGTTGTCATTTTAATTATTTTTCAACTCATATGGATGTAGTCACTAGCAGTACATCTATAGTGAAGTCAATAATTCTTTCGAACGGATGGTCATAAGATCGTCAACAACTTTACTATATTACTTTCAAAATCCCTGGTCCTACATGAGAAGCCCCTTTTTTTAGCCAAATAAGTCACACATATGATTAGCATTATCAAATGAAATAACCATCTGACTCTCTTTCTTTTGTCCCTACAATAATTAATTTAGTGTATCGGATCTACTAAATCACTTCCGTCTCCATAAGACAATCTGTAATCTTCAAGACTAGTTCTATCTCCCTATTGGTCAGTCTCCTACCTTTTTCTGTACTAAAGGTCGTGCATCATCTATGATGGATATCTCATGCCCAGAGGAACTACTGCTCTGATACCACCTGTAACGACCCCGATCCTCGGTGACCAGCGGAAACATATCAAATGCCACGTCAGATTCGAGTGTTACTCTCGAACATCAATGATATCACAAATAACATGAGGAACTATCTTAACTTTCCTTCATCCATAAAAAAAAGATATACATCTCTAATACATATCCAAGATCTTTCGTTCCAGTGGGCACAATGATATCCTTCTTTCAGGCATTGCGACAAGTTTCCAATTGCCACTAAATTTATCCTTACAATGACATGCAATAAAAATACAAGAATACATGGTATGAGCTTAACGCTCAGTATGTGTTGAGAAAAGGTCAAACCAGCTAGCGAAAAATCAAGTCTCCTTATGTTATTACAAATAACTCCATGCATAGATAACTAGTTGGATAAATATTTTCCACAATGAATCTTTGTAAATTTTCTATATTCCCCAACCTAGAATAATGTTCATAACATGCATTATTCATCCTTGAATATGATCTTAATGATACCATAATATGCATGGATTTCACTATTTCTCTTGTCAAACTTACCAAATCAATAATTACATAAAGATGATTACATATATGAAATTATATGTTACACCCATATACCTATTACTATGAATTATCACATATAAGTCCTTATTTTATCCTAACAATGAGGTTTGCTTTGTTCTCATTTTCATCATCATAATCATATGCTTTTTCACAGAACGTATCATACACAAAAGTAGTGTCATGGCACATTCAATCCAAATTACCCTTATGATAATGAATATCATATTTGACTGTAGTTATACAATAGCATCATATGAATCACTCATAAATATAATTATGCATACAAGGGTATCCTTTTTATGTTCATGCAATGCATACCATACTTTCCATATATGCCCTTAAGGTTAATCATTTTTGCACATATGCCCATAGCAATAACATAATTATATATATACCTGAGCATTTCACGTAATTGCACATATACACTTATCATTCCAAACATTTGCACATATACAATTGGCATTTGACATAATTAAACATATACACTTAGCATTTCACATAAATGCACATATTCACTTAACATTTGACAAAAGTAATTTGCTTCCACATAAGCATTTAGCTTATTCATGATAGATTTGTCTTATCTCATAATTTATTAGGCGGCTTTAATGGCTTTTACCGCTAGCACACGCGGTCACTCAATCATTATATAGAATATGATGACATCAGTGCTGAGTCAATAGGTGGACTTTCAACTAGGTTCCACTGAACCTGATACCCCCGGAAGGTGTTGTCCTTTAGGCTCTCGATAAACGGGCTCTAGAGGTGGCTCCCTCCTTAAGTGTAGCACTTAGCTCTGCATATCGTTTAAGTGCCATTATTCATTTAAGGAAATTTCAATTCTTTAAACACAATTCCCTTTTTCATATAACATTGATTCATACGAACATTTCGGTTCCAAACATAGCTTATACACTAGCGCGCGCATATGCGTGCGTGCACACAAATACATTTTCTTTCCTTTCCATTAATCGATCATTTCCAAAATGAGAGAATAATCCCTCCTTTATTTCAGTCAATGCATATATTTATAGTCAAATGTAATGATTTAACAACCATATCAATGATCAGTTATACAATATGCCTAAGATGACATCTTATTAATGGTAACCATGACACCTGACTTTTCCAGCAATAACAAAACTATAAAATCCTTATTTAATTGTATTTGAAATTAAAAAAAATAATGTACTATAGTTACTGCATGTTCCCTTTCATATCACTTTTGTTTTTGTTGAGATGTAATGAACATCATTAACAGTTATTATTATGTAAAGCATATTTAGGTACATGTATTTGCAGTACAAGCTAAATGGTATGCATACATACATTTTATATTATACATACATACATACGAATTTTGTACATTATATAAAGTATATCATATAACACGTCCCCTCTTGACTTGACGTTGTAATGGCCATGTCATCCTCTTCTTAATATGCCATCCTATTTTGCATTTATTTACATACCTTATTATACATTCAAGAATGGAGTTTCCCGATCAACCAAGTTATAACATTAGATTGAAAGGGGTATACGAGTCACTTGTCTCAAACCCAACATGCAGATTTTAAAGTCTCACCGGACCATATGTTTTCATTGCAGTAGTATGCATATGTGTATAAGCGCAACGAGGAACAAGATTTCCCTTCAAGGCTAGACATGATCGGAAGACAACAAAAGATGAGATCATATGTACTAACGTGAGCATTGTCAGCATCGGGTTCGAGAGATATTTGAGATAATCATGCTAGGGATAAATTACCTATGATAATCATACATTGATCCATTTAAAATACATACTGCACAAGTGTATCGTGACATGATGCAATGGTTGGAGGGTTAAATTATTGAGTGATATAATCATAAAAAAGTACTCCAAGACTTGTACAATTGTCAACACCTTGGCATATATGCATATCAAGAACAAGGCTCTGGACCATTAATGAGATTTCACTTAGTCAGCATGGACATATCTAAATATATGTACTAATAGGGAACGATCTCCGAGGTTCTATATATTCCCAGTTTGATGAGGACTGTCATAAGTACATATGGTTTATTATTTAATGGTGAAATCAACAATGAGGGTTGTAGAAACAATTACGGAGAAAAAAAAGACAACACAATATCATACTTCTATCGCATTATCCTAAGGGTTCGACACATACTTTGACGACGTGTGAAGTCTGTTCGTGAAAACATCTCGATTTTGCCTATCCGAACCGTCACAGCATGTCGACGCTCCTCATATTCTGTTGGATCTATGAAATTAGACACCGACAGGGAAGGTTGTCGCTGCCGGATTCGGAGGCGGTGCCGGCATGGAGAGTTGTCGTTGCTCATCTTCCCCTCACTCTCTATCTCTCTCTTGATCTATCCATCTCCCGTTCATTCTCTCTCTATTGGTAACTTGCGAGGGAAGATCTCAAGGGTCCCATCTATTTTTAGCAATTGGAATTAATGGAGTAAGTGTGATTCTTTCCATTCCTACCTCCATAACCGCCCATTCGCCCCCTTTTTTATAAGTCAATTAACTTATTTTTAAATTTATTTCTTTTATTTACTCTTAATAGCATGTGGGCCGTTATAAAAATAATGAAATATACTTTTATAGAACAAATACAAGCATACATTAAAGTAAAATGAAATGGAGCTATAAAACTACAATTTTGTGATGTTTTATTATATATCCATGTAAAATTTATAACAGCGAATATTTTCCATGACAAAATTAACACTGTATATTGAAATGCACAATGAATGTCATATTCTATCCGTCGTTCTTTTCTCAGAAAACATCTTCTAATCATTGCTAAATTAGCATCATTAAGCAAATTTTAATGAAAATCAACGAATAAGCATCATTATGTACAAGCAGTTAACAATTAATTCAGCTTTTATTTGGAACTATAAAAATAAAAGATAATTTTATAGTCGGTAATATTTGTTATAAATTTAACATTAGGATATGGTAGCAAATTCACGTTATTACCCTAAGTCAAATTTATTTTTTAAATTTTTATCAATTATATCCCTCTAAAATATTGCAACTTCAATTGTGCCCCTCCTGTTTTGGGAATATCAGTTATGCCCCTCACTTCATGTCATTCTATTACTTGTATCCCTTCGGTAATTTAGTCGTCAATAAGTTGAACTTAACCATGAGTTTTTCAAACCATGGTGTGGCTAAGAGGGGCATAACTATCCAAACTTCATCTTCCTCCATTTGTTCTTCCTTTCTATTCATAATTTCTCTCTATTACTACACCTCCAATCATCTATCAATTTGCCAAAATTTTTCCATTTCCACGTATATGTCATGCATTGCGGATCAAATGATGAATTTTATTGAATTTTTTTAGTGAATTTTCATGAATCGATTAGTCAAAATTTTATTGTAACTAAACAAATTCAGAAAGCTCCTTGTTTCACCCCCAGTCTCCTCCTCCCCCTTTCTTTCCTCCTCAGCCCCAGCTACCTCCTAATCGACCCATCCACAGACAAGACCCGCGATAATCATGTCATGTGGATCTAGTTAATGGTTTCTTCCTCATTTGTAGTCAAAGAACAAAGGCGACGGTCACGACCATGTTGTGGCGCGCGATAAGCTTCCATTCGAAGGGGCAAGGGGAGGGGCTCGGGCTAGAGGCGGGGAGACATGGAGGCGAAGGGAGGATCTAGGGGCGAGGGGAGAGTTGGAGGGGGGAGCTCGAGGCGAAGGAGGCAACGAAGGAAGAGATGGGGGAGGAGTGGTGGCAAAGAGGGAGAGTCGCAAGGGTGGAGGGGAGGAGCTGGGGGTGGGGAGAGAGATGGGGGCAGGGAGGAGGTCGGGCTGGAAGGAGGAGCTAGGGGGAGTTGGGGGCGGAGGAGGCAGCGAAGGAGGAGGTGGGGGAGGAGCGGGGGTAGGGAGGGAGGGTCGTGGGAGCAAAGGGGAGGAGCTAGGGGCGGGGGAGGAGGTTGAGCTGGAGGGAGGAGCTAGGGGCAGAGGGAGGAGCTAGGGGGAGTTGGGCTAGAGGAAGGAGCTCGGGGTGGAGGAAGCGGCGAAGGAGGATGTGGGTGAGGGGCGGAGGCAGAGGGGGAGTCGCGGGGGGAGGGGAGGAGCTGGGGGCAAGGGGAGTTGCTCGGGCCAGAGGAGGGGGAGGTGCGGGGGCAGAGCTGGGAGTAGGGGGATAGCTAGGGGCGAGGGGAGGAGCTTGGGGCAAAGGAGGAGTGGGGAGGAGAGGGGTGGAGTGGAGAGGAGCTGGGAGTGGAGGGAGGAGCTGGAGGCGAGGGGAGGAGGTGGAGAAGGAGGAGCAGGATGCTGGGGAGGAGGAAGAGGAAGGGGGAGGAGGGGGATGGGATGGGATGGGGATGGAAAATTGACCTTTTCAACTTTTTTTAAATTTAATTCCTGATATGCCCCAAAGTTAACGTTTGTTTGCATTGGGGATTGACAGCAACTAACTTGAGTGGCACAAGTGATAGAATGGCAAGAAGTCGAAAGTACAAGTGATATTCCAAAAAAGAGAGGCATAACTAAAATTACAATATCTCAGAGGGGCACAATTGATTAAAAAATCGTATTTATTTGTACTTATATAATTAGCCATCCCAAGTATCTAACCATGACTTCGTCTCTGCATGTATAGGACCTTCTAAATGACTTGTACACCCCCATTGAATCCACCATTAACTCTACAACGTCCTCACAATCATCCACTGCAATGTCATTGCTCGATGATTCATGACTATTATGTTGTTACCAGATTCAACATGATATGTAATATGCAGTAATTTTTCGAATCCAAATGAGTCAACATAAACACATTATAGATTAACAAAATAACATTCATAACAAGCAAGCAGGAACCGATTAAAACATTCATACAACATATTAGGGCAAAATCCAAGAAAGTTAAAGCAATAAATAAATTGCGACAAACAAAATAGTAAAAGGATTAGATCATATATCACCAATGCATCTATGTAGTGGGTTGTCCTTGGAGAAGATATCGTCCTCACAATATCGGTACGTAGGGTATTGGAAATCTGCTCCCAAAATACGACAACACAAGATCATCGTCTGTGTACGCCGACAAGATTGTCCTCAAAAGGACCTCAAAAACTGCATCTGAGAAGAGAAAAATGAATGTCGCTTCGCAGTGGAAGAAGAGAAGTCATGAGAGAGGAAGAAATGTTTCTTGTATGTCAAGAAAAAGGGTGTTTAGAGATATATTTAAGAAGACCTAACGCACGACCTTTAAATTTTCGAGAATGCCCCTCAATAGGCTTCTTTTCGGATTCTGAAATGACGGCTAAGTCTGAGCCGGTGGGTTAAATCTAATTCCTGCTATGGTCTAATCATAATTGATCCGTACAATTAATTTATTCAACCTGCTAATGCAACTTACAGCAAAAGTATCGAGATTCGAATTGACTCTTCTGAGCTGGAGCCGGAGATAGAGGCGGAGCGCATAAGCATGTATATGGTCCTCCATTCATCCTCTCTACTAATACTACAAGAGCTTAGGGTGTGAAATCATATACAAGTCCACCAAACTTTTAGAACTACTTGATGTGATACTAAAACTCCATCCAAAACTCCCCTTGTTTCAAATTTGAGAATTTCCAACGTCCCTCCAACACAATTTGGTTTTCCACTTGAAACCATTTGTTTCCCAATATAATTGCATAGGTTTATCGATTTAAAACTTAATTACATTAGAGTTAAATACAACAATCTCTCATGAATTCATCAATTTGAAAATGGGATTCGAAAAGGGTCAAAAGACATCTTTCGGTTGTCAAATTTTACTTTCAGTAAAGGTACCTTCCGGTTTGAGCCTCTACCTGAGTTTACTACTTTCACTTTAATAGGAATGAAGTGAACTTTGAACTTCAGACCTTAGTGTTAACGTATATGGTAGCAACAACAAAGTGTTGTACTTGGTACAATCTTCAGGGTTGGTGTTCTTAAATGCCATGCAACCCTATCCTATTTCATGAGTGTATTCAGGAAAGACCCTCTTCTTTTAACTGCAACCCACAATAACACTCAATAAGTAGCGTTCTCCAATGATGCACTACTAACATCCTGCCCAAAGGTTTAAACCCACTCAGAGCCTACGCTCTTTCCAATCATGCAGCTTAAATGGCAGTCAAGCTTCCAGGGATAAGACACGCATACACAAGCATTGAAACAAGGGTGTCAATCAGTTCTCCAAACAGGTTGTTATTACCACATTGAACCTACAGATGAACGCAAAAATGACCACTCGGATAAGGGTGCTAAACGGTCGTTGCGACCCAAGCAATCAAATGCGAACAATCAAGAAAATTAGACCACCAAGAGAGATAAAATCAATCAAACACAAAATAGCGGTCATGCTATTAATTTAACCTGGTATAGCGACCAGGGTCGAACTCAAGGAGCACGGGTTGGCCTCTCGGCCTACGAAGTAGTCAAAAAGAGAAATAAAATAAAATAAGCAAATGTTTTTGGTGGTTTTTAATTATTTAATATTTTTTTAGATTTTTAATATATTAAAAAAATAAGAAAAGCAAATAAACACACACTTCAACAATTTATTAAAAGCACTCAAAATCAACCAAAAATTCAAACAAAAATATTTTTATGTGTTTTATAATTTTTAGTGTTTTTGGTGAATTTTTGAGAATTTTCTAATGTTTATTTAATTTTCTAAAAATCAAAAAGTGACTAAAACAGTAGGTACTGTCCAGCCGAGCTAAAAGGGCCTAGATAAAATATCTAAAGGCCCCAAATTAGCTGGGAGGTAATTTTCCTGTAAAGAGAATAAAACAAGGAAACTTTAGGCACCTATTTTATTATTTTTGGGTTTTTGGTTTAATTATTAGAATTTTTATAAGTTTTTAAGTGTATTTCAATTTTTAGTGGTTTTCAGTAATGAAAAATAACCAAAATTGGCTAGAAAATAAAACACAACGAAATAGACAGTAGACAATTTTTTTTGTAATTTTTAGATACTATTTAATATTTTTTATGATTTTTAAAGTTATACAGTGAAGAAACTGGATGTTTTTGGTTTTCTAAAAATATCAAAATAAAACAAAAATGTCCTCAAAAATCCTCGAAAATTTTACACCATGGCAGGAGCCATGTGTCCAATTTTCGTTGGATTTGGAGGTGGTTTGCTATTTTATCCAAAAATAAAGAAGGGGCACTGTGCACAGGGACCAAAGTGCAAATACCCAAGAGTCTGGGGGGTCTGGTGCAATTAACCCAGTGAAACACGTGCTATGCGCGTGTCTGGGGCACTCAAGGACCCATATGTAATAAAAATAAGTTCCAAGGGCTTATTGGTAACAGGTACCAAAAGTGCAGGGACCTATTCGCAAAATACCCAAAAAATCACGCACATGTTCAAATGTATCACGCACAGGGGTATAAATGCAAATTGTTAAAAACTTTCATTCATTAATGAACAACCAGAACTGCAGGGCCTATATTGCAAATAAACCAGAAAATCACGTGTCGATGCACGTGTCATACAACGCACAGGGGTATAAATGCAAACTAAGTAGAGTACGGGGTCCTCTATGCAATAATCCCAAAAACTAAACAACTTAATTAACTAATTACAGGACTAACTACGAAATGCAATAAACCGAAGGGCCTAAGGGTAAATTACCCTTTATTACGCGGACCGCAGGATGGACGCCACGTGTGTGATCGGACGGTGGTGGGTGACTAGGGGTCCAATGCTGCGCTCCTCGGGTGCATCCAACGGCGGAGGTGTAGCCACGTGTCTGATCTAGTGTTCAGAAAATCGGCCGAGTATACCGTATACTCGGCCGCATACTCTTACTCGGAAGCCTTGGCGCTCCGAGTATGGCCAAATCAGCCTCTAGGCGGGTCAGGCCGAATACTCGGCCGAGTATACCGTATATGCGGCCGAGTATGCGGCCGATTTTCAAATAAACATTTTCTGGACCTCTATCTCACCCGACTTAACGCTCTTTCGATTGATGTTTTTTGCTCATTTGACTCTATATTACTTTTTATTCCAATAGTTTTGTTCCTTGTACCTTCAATTCTTTATTATTATAATCAAGAGATATAATATTTAGATGATATTAAAATGATATTAAAACATTAATTATATTTTTAATAATAAAAAATACCAAACCGCATAAAACCGCATACTCCCCACATACTCTCCCGCATACCGCATACTCTCTATGCAGTGACCTCTCCGACTGAATACCGCATACCGCCTTCCTGAACATTGGTCTGATCTAGCGGTTGAGGGTATCGGTGGCTATCCCTCTCGGCCCGGACGGTCCAGATCGCCTCGTGCATGGATCTGACGATGACGGGTCCCCCTCAAGTGAACGGTTGAGATGCGAACTGGAGGGTGAGGATGATCGGACGGTCGGGGGAGGTATCGGAAGAACAGTTGGCTGGCGAAGTTCGCCGGCCTCGTGTGTGCGCTGTGGACCTCCCCTGCTGCTCGTGAAGGTCGGAAAGCTCCGCAATGACGTCCCGCAGCTGTTGGTAAACTCCGATGAACCAGCCGAGCCCAGGATGGCTCGGGCGAGGTCGGCGGAGGAAGAGCTTCTGGTCTGAATGGCCCAACCCCTCAGACAGGCTGGGGAACACCTGCAAAGTAGACCAAAAGACTCACGGGTCGAGGGCAAACTGCCTCGACCCAGTTAGGCGGGTGACGGTGGTCTGTGGGGCATTATGGGCGAGCTCCGGCGAGGGGGGTAGACGGAGGAGCTCGAATCCCAGCTCTTGTGCGAGCTGGGTTGAATGGGGATACGAAGAAGGTGCGCGGGAAGGAGGCGAAGGCTATGGCGATGCCCGATGGTCGGATGGTGGTCGGAATCGATCGGAATCGATGGGGGACGGCGGAGCAGCGATTTGGGGATAACTAGAAATTACGGAAAAAGAAGAGCTAACGGAGCTATCTGGGTGGCTGAATGGGCTGTGGGCGAGCTTGCGCAGCTCTGGGTCTTTGCCTCATGGAGCGCCGACGTCCGAGGCTCGATGCTCCTGCTGGTGGCGGAGCAAGGCGGCGATGCTCGCCGGATCAGTGGCCACGCTCCCTCTCCTCGCTTCGACAGCACCGGACGCGAGCTGTCACTCTCGCGCACACACTGGAGCTCACTGGGGGTGGAATCAAATGACCAAAGATAAAGAATTAGGGTGGCGGAGCTCGGCTTATGTATGGGTGCAGGTTCGGGAAAGATGGCTCGGGTCCGGCTCCATGGAGCACGGATCCCTAGGATCTATGTCGGGCGAGATTCCCGGATACCTGGGGAGTGATTAGGACCCTGGGTTAGGCTAAATGGTGATCGGGTCTGGCGGTAATAAATGGAGGAAATCGGGTTCTCGAACCAGACCCGCGGGAGGTGGTCCACAGGGGGGGAGGTGACCAGGCGGTCAACAATCCCCCTGGACCAATGAGAAGAGGCCGTTTGGAAATGATTTGTAAAATCATTTAAAAATAGTAAATGGCTGATTTTTTAAAAAGTCAAAACATAAAATATTTTTGTTTTAATTTTTTCTATTTTTAGTGATTTTTAATTAATTTTTCAAAATAAAAATTAGGTATATACATAATATGTTCTATATAGGTATATATACACTATATGGTATTTTAATTTTTGATTTTTAATTGTTATTTTTATACAATTTTATTCCCATTTTATATTTTATTTATTTATATTATAAAATAAAGAATATAAAGATATTTTTATTTTATTTTTATTATTTATTTACATAGGTGAAATAAATACATATTTACATTCATATACAAGGTATATTTACAATATATTTTTGTGTTTTTAATTTTGTTATTTTTATTTTGTTTTTGTTTTAATTGTTTTTATTTTTTTATTTACACTATATAATATAGAATATTTACAAAAATTTTAGCAATTAATTTTATTTATTTATAAGGTTAAATAAATATATATAAAGGTGGTTCTATGTATATGATGACTATAAGAGGTGTTTTTGTTTTCTTTTTAATTTTTAAATTTTTATTTTGATTTTATATTTATAAATTTATACAAATATTTGCAAGCCTATTTTTGTGAGGAAAATACTTTTATTTTATTTACATATATATTTACACACATGAGCCCCTATCTCCCTCTACTTTGGCTTTTATGCGGTCAGGCCCATGCTGAGCCCTCCCTTGGGTTAGGTTGCTCAATATTTATTCTAAATATTTCCCTCTGTTTCTTTTTAATCTTTATTCTTTTATTTTTGCACAAAAACATGCTAATTATAGGTTTTTACACAATGCATGCTTTTGGTAATTATTTGTATTTACACATATCTACATGCATTTGCAAAGGTTTTTGTAGCTAAAATATAAGAATAAAGAGTGATGAATGAGTATTCATCACCCCCCTATACTTTGCTAGTCCCTTAGCAAACACTTATTTATTTAAAAAAGAAGTGAAAAAGAAAGAGAGAAATAAAGAAAAAGAAAAAGAGAATGTACATGGATCAAGGCTGATTATTAAACTTGCCTTCATTAAATTAAGGTATGGAGCTCGATCAGATCTTTGGATTATTAATGTGTCGGAACCTTGTTTGGACTTAAGTCTAAAACTCAACAGCCTCTAAGTTCCACTATTCTATAACCAAGACTCCTCAATGCTCCAGATCAGAACAAGTCATCAATCACAAACCCTGAAGACCATGAATGTTTTCTTGTCCTGTGAATGTGAAGTCTAAGCTCTCCACCTCAGAAATGGTAACTTGACACCCCTCCCCAACAAGGTAACTCTATGACCTCAATCTGGCCACTCTTTCCTCGAGGAGCGGGGTATTCCCTTCTAAGTTCAAGTTCAACCGGCTCAAGAAGAGGAGGAAAAAGAGAATGGGTCAAGGCCAGTGTAGCCAAGTACCCTTGGGAGCATGACCAGTGTAGCCAAGTCTCCCTGCTGCAAGCTACATCAGGTGGATCATGAAACCAAGCTTTGCTTATTGCACTCTATATACATACTCCGGTGGGATTATCATTTTCTCTCAGACCCACCACTTTTTTGGAGTTATTTTCTTTTTGCACATTTTTTTTTCGAGTGCATCTATACAACATATACATGTGCAGCATATATACAAGGAGTTTTTCCTCTTGAGCCAGTAGACTATCCCTCTTTTGAAGCTTTATCGCAACCCACAACTCCCGTCGTTAGACCTCATGGCAACCAGACCAAGTTGAGACGCACTTTCTTCACTAAAAGAAGAAGAGAGGTTCCGCCTAGAAGTACTACCCTCATATGCTACCCCAAGTCAAGGAAGACTGCCTCCTCACCACCTCATCCGTAGAGAGCTCGGTGCATAGTGCTGGTGTCCAAGTAAAGCCATAATCTATATGAGTCATGTATTGTTGTTAAGTGCTCTACTTAGGCTCATTGAGATGACATGTGATCATAGCCTAGTGGACTCAAAGAATTAAGTCACCATGGACCTGAAAAGCCTTAAACCTAAGCCCTATAAGGTTCCTCTTAGAAGTTAGGTGAATTAAGATCTTAATCAAGCTCCATTCCTCAATTTGATTCCAGGCTAGTTTAAATGTCAACTATAATCCAAAAAAACTATATACATATGTACAAAAGATGCTTATTTACACAAATTTTACAAGCATGCAAAATTTTTTGAAAAATGTTTTGAAATCATGAATGGATGCTGCATGAAGTGCAAGTTTTGCAAAAAGATATTTACACAAATTTACACATGATTTTTGCAAACTTTTGATTTTCAAAACATTTTGGAAAAATTTTGTACTATATACATAATTTTGATAAGAAAATATTTACACAAACTTTACACAAAAGATTTTTGAAATCCTTTTTACAAAAATAATTTGTACACTAACTATTTATGTGCAAATAAAAGAAGTTTATGTACATGAAAATTTTTAATTTTTGTGATTTTTAGCCATTTTATTTATTAACACACTCACACAAAGTACGAGTTATGGCTAAAGTATATATGAAATATATACACACCCCCCTATACTTAGCTCGAACGATGTCCTCAGAGTCAAGAGAGATGAAGAAGACATAACTCGTGCTATGTATAGGGAAGTGAAAAGGAAGGCTATATACAAAGATGAATAAAATGAAATAGAAAGGTCAAGAGGGTCTTCGGGTCTTCCCCCTATACTTAGGATCAAGTAATCCTAAGTATAGCAAGCTGTATACTAAAGGAAAAACCGAGTGGAGAATGTACAGGGTCTACCCCCCCCCCCTATACTTAGGGTAAAATATCCCTAAGTATAGGCAGCAAAAACAGGGGTAGACAGAAACAAAAGAGATACCCGAAGGTCTCACATCCCCCCTATACTTAGGGTAAAGTACACCCTAAGTATAGCATAATCACAAGATGAAGAAAGGGATGTGGGACTAAAGAATGTAATGATATTGACATCTGGATCTATATAAGGCGGAAGATCAGTGAAACTCAGGCGTGAGATGCCTTAGATGTGAGTCAAAGACCACATCTCACGCAAAATGAATAGGGGCAAGATCAGCGACCCGCGGCTCATGATCTAGAAATGGCTTGAGCCGCTGGTCGTTCACTCGAAAGGTACTCTCAGAAGACAACTCGGATATATCAATTCTACCGTTGTCGTGTACCTTTCTGACCAAGTAGGGTCCCTTCCATTTGCTCTGTAGCTTCCCTGGAAACAAACGAAGCCTCGCATCAAACAGCCATACTCTCTGTCCAATCTCAAAATGCTTGTGGCTGATATGAGAATCATGACACTCCTTCACTCTCTCCTTATACTGTAGGTTGTTTGAGAAAGTTGTATCTCTAAGCTCCTCCAGGGCGGCTAACTCTACCCTCCTCTGGTCTCCCATACCATCTGGATCCATAAGAATATCTGTAACTGCCCAAAGTGACTTGTGCCTCAGCTCAACAAGTAAGTGGCACGGCTTGCCATATACGAGACGAAAGGGAGATGTGCCCAATGGAGTTTTGAAAGATGTCCTGTATGCCCACAAGACCGAGTCCAAAAGCTGTGACCAATCCTTTCGGTGAGAGCGGATGACTTTCTGCAATATAGTCTTGATCTCCCTATTCGACACCTCGGCTAGACCATTCGTCTGTGGATGGTAAGGTGTAGCAACACGATGGTCTATACCGAACTCGCTAGCAAGGGCCTTCACCTGGTCATTGATTAAATGAGACCCCCCATCAGAAATCAGAACACGTGGAACCCCGAACCGCGTGATGATGTGCTTCCTCAAAAATCTGCAAATTGTCCTCGCATCAGCGGCTCGGGCGGGGATAGCCTCAACCCAACGACTAACATAATCCACGGCCAACAGAATGTACTCAAATCCCTGACTCTTAGGGAATGGACCCATGAAATCGATGCCCCATGCGTCAAAAACCTCACATAAGTGAATGGGTTGCATCGGCATCATATCACGTTGTCCACAAGTGCCCATCCTCTGACAGTCAGTACACCTCTTCACGAACTCATCAGAGTCCTTGAAGAGGGTAGGCCACCACAAGCCGGATTGGAGCACTTTCTGTGTCGTTCTCCTCCCAGAATGATGTCCTCCTGCCTCAAGCTTGTGGCAGTAAGTGAGGACGCTGTGGTGTTCCTCCTGAGGAATACACCGACGCCAGACGCTATCCCCTCCTTCGTGGTAAAGGATGGGATCCTCCCAGTGGTAGGACTTGGCCTTCGCAAGGAAGGTCTCAAGCCTCTGCCTGGGCCAATCTTGTGGGACTTTCCCAGCAACGAGAAAGTTCACAATATCAGCATACCACGGGAGTGAGGCGATAGCAAGGATCGCCTCATCTGGGAAGGTATCTCGAATGGGATCAATCTGCTCAGACTCCTCAGGCTGCTCTAAACGGGAGAGATGATCCGCCACCACATTCTTGACTCCAGGCTTATCCTTAATCTCAATGTCGAACTCCTGGAGTAGAAGGATCCATCTAGTAAGTCTGGCCTTGGCATCCTTCTTTGCCATGAGGTATCTGATGGCGGTGTGATCTGTGTACAAAGTCACTCTAGATCCAATGATATAAGATCGAAACTTATCTAGGACGATCACTACGGCTAGCATCTCCTTCTCTGTGACCGTGTAATTCCGCTGGGCGGAATCCAATGTGCGGCTAGCGTAGTGGATAGCAAATGGAACTCCATCCCTCCTCTGTCCCAGCACTGCCCCTACGGCAAAATCGGAGGCATCTGTCATGATCTCGAATGAGAGAGACCAATCAGGCGGCTGGAGGACAGGAGCCTCAATCACACACTGCTGGAGAGTCACAAAGGACGAAAGACACTTGTCATCGACAAGGAACTCGGTGTCTTTTGTCAAGAGGTCAGTCAACGGCCGGGCAATCCTGCTGAAATCCTGAATAAATCTCCTATAAAATCCAACGTGCCCCAGGAATGACCGTAGCTGCCTCAAATTGGACGGCGGTGCGAGTTTTCTAATGACATCAACTTTGGCCGGATCAACCTCCATGCCCCTGTTGGAGATGATGTGGCCAAGCACCGTCCCTTGAGTCACCATGAAGTGACTCTTCTCCCAAGATAGAACCAAATGGAACTCAATACATCGCTGGAGTACTCGATCTAGGCAGTCAAGACAGGAGTCGAATCCGTCGCCGTAGACCGAGAAATCGTCCATGAAGACCTCCAAACACTCCCCTACCATGTCCGAAAAGATCGACAGCATGCACCTCTGAAAAGTCGCAGAGGCATTGCATAGCCCAAATGGCATGCGTCGAAAGGCATATGTACCAAAGGGACAGGTAAAGGTGGTCTTCTCCTGATCCTCAGGAGCGATGGCCACCTGGTTGTAGCCCGAGTACCCATCCAGGAAGCAATAATGGCTCTTCCCTGCCAGTCTCTCAATGATCTGGTCAATAAAAGGCAGGGGAAAATGGTCCTTCTTGGTGTCCTGGTTGAGTCTCCTGTAGTCAACACAGACCCTCCAAGAGGTGGGTACTCGTGTAGCAATCTCCTCTCCCGACTCACTGATCACAATCATGATGCCCGTCTTCTTGGGCACCACATGCAAGGGGCTGACCCACTTGGAGTCAGAAATGGGATAAATGAAATCTGCACTCCACCATTTTGATATTTCCTTCATCACGACCTCTCTCAGGTTGGGGTTCAGTCGCCGCTGGAACTCACGCGACGGCTTCGCCCCCTCCTCGAGATAAATATGGTGGGAGCACACTGATGGACTAATCCCATGGAGATCTGCTACGCTCCATCCGATTGCCTTACGGTTCTTTTCAAGAACCCCCATCAAACGGGATTCTTGTTCTCCAGTCAGATCGGCGAAGATGATGACTGGGTGCATCTCAGGTTCTCCCGCAAGGAACCGATACTTCAGCAAAGTAGGGAGCGGCTTCAGCTCTGGACAGCTGGGTGCTGGCAAATCTGGCTTCGGAAGAAGATGTGTGAATGCTGCTAAATCTGCCAAATCTTCCTGGGAGAAAGAATACGAACTCTCGCAAACTGGATCTGGAGGAGGCTGCTCAACTGTACTGTCTCTGATCTGCTCTGCCTCTACCTCCTCCTCATCTGTAGGCTCAGGTGGACTCATGTCTGGCATCTGGTCATCACAATCTGCCCAATCAGACTCTGAATCCGAGGGATCTGCATCAAACAAGGTGGCATCAGTACCACCATCACACAAGGTGGCCTCAGCACCACCATCACTAGAAACCGTGTTGCGGTCGAGAACCGGCTCTGCTGCCTCTGTAGTATCCTGGACCAGGGTTGTGCTCTCCAAGCTCTCCTCTGCTGTCATCTCTGCCTCAGTGGTGTCTGGAAATGAGAGGATGGCCTGTGCTGAAGGGTCTGCCCATGCTGCCTCATCATCTGTGATCACAAAATCACAGTCCTGGTGGATGTCTAACCCGACCTCTGTCAGCTGCTCTGTATCTGTGCTGGTCACGGAGCATGCTCTCTCTCTGGCTCTGTAGTCCTCGACCGTCTCTATTTGTACACTTTTGCCCTCGACGTGAAAGTATACCTTCCCGCTATCATGATCAGTCACCGCCTTGGCTGTGGCCAAGAACGGACAACCGAGGATGATGGGGGTATCGGCCACTGACTCAGGGATCTTTATGTCCAACACTACGAAGTCCACGGGGAATTGCAGGCCTTGAATAGTGACGATAACGTCTCGCAACAACCCCTTCGGTCTCTTGACAGATCGATCAGCAAACTGAAGGACTGTCCTGCTCTGTCGAAGAGTGCCCAACTCGAAGCGGTCGAGAAGGGCTGCCGGAAGGAGGTTGATAGACGATCCGCTATCTAATAGAGTACGGTCGAACCTCTGCTCACTAATCTGACATCTGACATACGGGGCTCCTGAATCTGGCCTCTTGGCTGGCACACGGTTCTGGATTGCGAAGCACGTGGCTTTCGTCAGCACATGTATTTCTGAATGATGGTTCCTCCTCCTCCTCCTGACTGTAGTCCTATCTCTCAAAGATCGCTGAAGAAGGGGGATGTGCTGCAAAGCCTCCTGAAGGGTCAGCTGTATGTGAAATCTGTCGATCATGCTCTGGCTGAACTCCTCCTGCTCTCTCTTTTTTGGGTCTTTTTCTCTTTTCTTCCCCTTCCCCATCTGAAGGGCTCTAGGGAAGGGGATCACAGGGTCCTTCTCAGATGAAGGACTAGGAAAAGGCCTAGACGACTCGACGGCCGGATCCACACATACATAAATCACCACAGTGGGACCAGAAGAAACTAAACCTTTTCCTTTATTCAAAACAGAGTTCTGAGATACATCAACAAAAGGGAAAACAACATCTCTATCAAAACGAACACCGGTGGCCTCAGTACCACCTCGGGCTGGCTCTGCTACTGGACGTCTCGCGGCCTTAGTACCGCGGGCTGGCTCGGCTACTCTGGTGGCATCAGCACCACCTCCTCGAACTGGTGAAGCGGCGGCCTCAGTACCGCCGGTGGAATCAGCATCCTTGGTGGCATCAGTACCACCATCATCATCTTGTGCGGCCTCAATACCGCTCTCCTCCTCCTCATCTGGCGCCCTGGGTGGTCGTCGCTCAGATGAGGCACCGCCTGCTGGTGCTCTACCGCTCCTAAGTGTAACAAAATCAACATCAAATAGATCCGAAGACATATCATCAAATGGATCACTAGGAGTGGCATGCTCAGTGGAAACTACCTGCTCAGATTTCCTCTTCAGGCTGTTCGGATTCGGCTCTATCTGTGCAGGGATGGCGGCCTTCCCTCTCATCAGGTCCCGCGTCTCCTGGCGGAACTCGTCCATCTCCCGTCTGAAAGTAGCCTGCTGATCTGTGAGGATGCGGGCTATGTCATCCAAGGCGGGGCTCTCATGGGAGCTCGACGGGTAGCCTCTCTGGTGCTGAGGCTGCTGGAACTGGTGCTGCTGGTGCTGAGAGGGGTAGGAGGAAGGATGTTGTTGCTGGTGTGGCTGGTGAGCCTGTTGCTCACGTCTCCAAGACTGTCCCTGCTGCTGATAGGGACGAGGAACGAAGGACGACTGCTGGTGTGGCTGGTAGGCTGGGGGCTGCTGCTGGTGGTGATCCCTCTGCTGGCTATACTGCCCTCCCTGACCGGATGACTGCTGCTGGGGCTGGGTACCTCCACTCCCCCACCTGAATCCAGGATGGTCTCGTCGGATCCCAGGCTGAGGGCGGTCATACCAAATCCCGTTGACATCCATCAACGGCTCTGCATCGTACTGGGCTGGCGGGAGTACTGCCAGAGGCTGATCCGGCTGGTATACTACCATTTGCAAGTCTGGAGATGGTGGGGACTGGTAAGAGGGCTGCTGCTGCTGGTACGGCTCCGCCTGTACAAGATGAACCTGTCTAGGCTGCTGAAAGGAGCTGGAGCGCTGGGACGAGCTGCTGCTGCCGCTGGTATCGCCTCGCGACTGAAGACGGGGCTGGGAAGCCGTTTGTGCCTCCTGGAGACACATGAGCTGGGTCTTCATGTCGCTCAGAGTATGTGCCATCTGCTCCATCTGAGTGATGCCCTGGCACTGCTTCTTCTCGATCAGCTCCATGCGGTCCAACTTCTCGCTGATGATACCCATATCCGCAGCGGACGACTCTGCCTGTGCTGCTGCAACTGCGGATGAACTGGATGGACCGGCATCGACCCGTGCTATCCTCTGGTACTGCACGGGTCCTGGCTGCTGCTGGGGTCTGCCCTGTGTATACAATCGGGTCTGGGACATCACCATATAGTTCTCGGCCATCTCCTCGAAGATGGCCCAGACTTGGTCGTGATCCTTGGTGAAATAGGACCCGCCACAAGAAGCATTCACCAAGCCCTGGAGCTCTGGTGTCAGCCCGCTGAAGAAGCTCTGCACAAGGTTCGGCTTCGAGATATCATGGTGCAGGCATCGGTCTGTGAGCTCACAGAACCTCTCCCATGCCTCATGGAATTGCTCGTTGGGGAGCATGGAGAAGTTGCTGATCAGGGCCCTCGCTGCATTCGTCCGCCCGAGTGGATAGTACTTGTTCAAGTACTTGGTGCGGAGCTGCTCCCATGTGTAGACGAACTTCCCCAAATGCTTCAGCCAGGTGGCTGCTCTGTCTGCTAGGGAAAAGGGGAAGGCGATCATCCGAATCGTATCCTGGTCCACATGGCGGTCATGGACAGTACTGCAGATCATCAAGAACTCCTGGAGGTGGAGATGGGGCTCCTCGGTGGAAAGTCCGTGAAAACGGGGAAGCATCTGCAGGGTGTTCGGGGGGAATTAAAGTCCCCCACGATAGCAGGCACCACCACCCAATGATGCATCAGTGTAGATCCGGGGTTGTGCAACTCCCGCATCGGTCTCGGTGGTCCTCCTGCCGCGACGGCTGCCGCTGCGGCGGCGGCTGCTGCTGCTGCTGCGGCTGCTGCGGCTCGTGCCTCTGCATCTGGTCCGTCCTCAGGCTCGCTCTGATCTCTCTCTGCTCTGAGTCGCTCCAACTCTCTCCTCATCTCAATCATGAAAGCTCCCTGATCCCTCAGCTGCTGCTGCACTGTCTCTAACGAGGCGATCAAGGTGGAGTTGATCGCTCCCTGGTCCATCACAATGTGCTCGGTCCTGGAGCAGTCCTCTGAACTACCGGCCATGACGTCTGCAAAATCAAATGAGCCATACTCAGGTGCTGTCAAATCTGCTATTCTCTCCTCTGGCTCATATCTCTCAGAACCAAAAGAAAGGGGGTCGAGGGGGAACAGGGTGGAATCATACTCGGGCTCGGAGAACTGGTCTAGGCTCTCGCGGGCCAACCTAGATGATTGGGTAGACGTGCCCGAAAGCGGTGCAGCCAGAGGCTGCCTAAGAGAGCGTCTACCCATCATCGTGATCTGGTCGAGTAGGGCGGATGAGATCTGGAAAAACTATGATCAAAATGCAAACCCCCGGTTCACCAACACAACGCGAGCTGAAGACCGTAAAAGCTCGGTCAAATTATCTTGTCAATTTTTATTAGGTGAACACACAAGATATCAGAGCGCTTACGTGACCTGTTAGGATACCCGATACTATCCCAACCGATTGGCCCGCACGGAAGAGTCGGTAGTCAGCTGGAAATAGCACCGGAGGGCTCTACCTAGGGTGCGGGTCACTCTCTCGCGCAATCAAACCAAACAAGGAGGGGGTTGCTCTCCCCAAGACAAATTTTTAAGGTGAGCGTCTTTTAGGGTCAATAGTTTTAGCCAGTCCCAATTTTATGGTTTTTCTTTTTAATATTTTTCAAATAAAAACAAACGCCTAACGAATTTTTCGGTTCTCCTGGTTATTTAATCCAAAACAGGGGGGAGAAGACGAAAAAGCCGATGCACGATAAATCAATGATGCATGCAAAGTCAGAAAGGCGTACCTGTCTCCAGCACTCTACATGCAATATGATCCGCGCATAAATGTAAAGACAGAAATTAAACTACCTAAATGATGCAGCGATGAAAACCGAGTCCTAGATGAGCAAGTTCTACTCGCAGAATCGTCTAACTGGTCACCGTCCTACAGGCCAAAGGTCCGGTCTTGGTCTACCCCTCCTCTGCCCGACAAATCGGGGGTAGGAGAAAGCGCTTTGTGGGGTAGACTACGGCACGTAGGCCACGAAGGAAAATGAGTCAGTTATTTTTATTAATTGATTATTAGTAGGTCCAATTAAGCGTACTATAGGAGCAGGCAGATAATTAAGTGTGGGGACCCTACTAATTACGGCACAAGCAAGTATAAAATCCTAAATCTAGGGGCTCGATCAAAAACCGTGTAAACACCGGAAAAGGCAGCTAAAAAGAAAAGAAAACAAAACCGCGAGAAAAGCCACGAAAAACTCCTAAGAGTCCCCCGAGCACACCGGTGCTCGGCGAAACAGACTCGCTAAATCAACCAAGTCCAAGTGTCCAGTCTCTGAGTACCTGTATTATTACAATAATAATCAAATAAAAAGAAAAATAAAACCTAATCTACTCCTCTCCCACTCAGCTCTCTCTCGCTCTCTCCTACGGCTCCGTCCGCCTCCAAGTCCTGCGGTTGCGTCGGCTCCTCGAAAGTCGCCTCCGCGGTCCTCGGGCCCTCGCAAGAAACAGAGACAAGTGGTCAGACCAAAATAATCAAATAATGATAAGAGAAATAAATGGAAATAAAATGAGGGTATATATGCAAAAATGCAAAATAAAATAAACACTCAAAATAAAACAAAAATAAAAACAAAAGAAAAGTAAATAAAGCAAAATAAAACAAAAATAAAATATAAACAAAAGCCACGAAAAAGCCGCGAGCTCTGAAAGAGCCGCGAAAAGCCGCGAAAACAAAAACGAAAAATAAAATAAAAACTACTAAGTCGTGCTCCCCGGCAACGGCGCCATTCTGATGAACGCAAAAATGACCACTCGGATAAGGGTGCTAAATGGTCGTTGCGACCCAAGCAATCAAATGCGAACAATCAAGAAAATTAGACCACCAAGAGAGATAAAATCAATCAAAAACAAAATAGCGGTCCTGGTATTAATTTAACCTGGTATAGCGACCAGGGTCGAACTCAAGGAGCACGGGTTGGCCTCTCAGCCTACGAAGTAGTCAAAAAGAGAAATAAAATAAAAGAAGCAAATATTTTTGGTGGTTTTTAATTATTTAATATTTTTTTGGATTTTTAATATATTAAAAAAATAAGAAAAGCAAATAAACACACACTTCAACAATTTATTAAAAGCACTCAAAATCAACCAAAAATTCAAACAAAAATATTTTTATGTGTTTTATAATTTTTAGTGTTTTTCGTGAATTTTTGAGAATTTTCTGATGTTTATTTAATTTTCTAAAAAACAAAAAGTGACTAAAACAGTAGGTACTGTCCAGCCGAGCTAAAAGGGCCTAGATAAAATATCTAAAGCCCCAATTTAGCTGGGAGGTAATTTCCTGTAAAGAGAATAAAACAAGGAAAATTTAGGCACCTATTTTATTATTTTTGGTTTTTTGGTTTAATTATTAGAATTTTTATAAGTTTTTAAGTGTTTTTCAATTTTTAGTGGTTTTCAGTAATGAAAAATAACCAAAATTGGCTAGAAAATAAAACACAAGGAAATAGATAGTAGACAATTTTTTTGTAATTTTTAGACACTATTTAATATTTTTTTATGATTTTTAAATTTAGACAGTGAAGCAAATGGATGTTTTTGATTTTCTAAAAATATCAAATGAAAACAAAAATGTCCTAAAAAATCCTCGAAAATTTTACACCATGGCAGGAGCCATGTGTCCAATTTTCGTTGGATTTGGAGGTGGTTTGCTATTTTATCCAAAAATAAAGAAGGGGCACTGTGCACAGGGACCAAAGTGCAAATACCCAAGAGTCTGGGGGGTCTGGTGCAATTAACCCAGCGAAACACGTGCTATGCGCGTGTCTGGGGCACTCAGGAACCCATATGTAATAAAAATAAGTTCCAAGGGCTTATTGGTAACAGGTACCAAAAGTCTAGGGACCTATTCGCAAAATACCCAAAAAATCACGCACATGTTCAAATGTATCACGCACAGGGGTATAAATGCAAATAGTTAAAAACTTTCATTCATTAATGAACAACCAGAACTGCAGGGCCTATATTGCAAATAAACCAGAAAATCACGTGTCGATGCACGTGTCATACAATGCACAGGGGTATAAATGCAAACTAAGTAGAGTACGGGGTCCTCTATGCAATAATCCCAAAAACTAAACAACTTAATTAACTAATTACAGGACTAACTACGAAATGCAATAAACAGAAGGGCCTAAGGGTAAATTACCCTTTATTACGCGGACCGCAGGATGGACGCCACGTGTGTGATCGGACGGTGGTGGGCGACTAGGGGTCCAATGCTGCGCTCCTCGGGTGCATCCAACGGCGGAGGTGTAGCCACGTGTCTGATCTAGCGGTTGAGGGTATCGGTGGCTATCCCTCTCGGCTCGGACGGTCCAGATCGCCTCGTGGATGGATCTGACGATGACGGGTCCCCCTCAAGTGAACGGTCGAGATGCGAACTGGAGGGTGAGGATGATCGGACGGTCGGGGGAGGTATCGGAAGAACAGTTGGCCGGCGAAGTTCGTCGGCCTCGTGCATGCGCTGTGGACCTCCCCTGCTGCTCGTGAAGGTCGGAGAAGCTCCGCAATGACGTCCCGCAGCTGCTGGTAAACTCCGATGAACCAGCCGAGCCCAGGATGGCTCGGGCGAGGTCGGCGGAGGAAGAGCTTCTGGTCTGAATGGCCCAACCCCTCAGACGGGCTGGGGAACACCTGCAAAGTAGACCAAAAGACTCACGGGTCGAGGGCAGACTGCCTCGACCCAGTTAGGCGGGTGATGGTGGTCTGTGGGGCGTTATGGGCGAGCTCCGGTGAGGGGGGTAGACGGAGGAGCTCGAATCCCAGCTCCTGTGTGAGCTGGGTTGAATGGGGATACGAAGAAGGTGCGCGGGAAGGAGGCGAAGGCTATGGCGATGCCCGATGGTCGGATGGTGGTCGGAATCGATCGGAATCGATGGGGGACGGCGGAGCAGCGATTTGGGGATAACTAGAAATTACGGAAAAAGAAGAGCTAACGGAGCTACCTGGGTGGCTGAATGGGCTGTGGGCGAGCTTGCGCAGCTCTGGGTCTTTGCCTCACGGAGCGCCGACGTCCGAGGCTCGATGCTCCTGCTGGTGGCGGAGCAAGGCGGCGATGGTCGCCGGATCAGTGGCCACGCTCCCTCTCCTCGCTTCGACAGCACCGGACACGAGCTGTCACTCTCGCGCACACACTGGAGCTCACTAGGGGTGGAATCAAATGACCAAAGATAGAGAATTAGGGTGGCGGAGCTCGGCTTATGTATGGGTGCAGGTCCGGGAAAGATGGCTCGGGTCCGGCTCCATGGAGCACGGATCCCTAGGATCTATGTCGGGCGAGATTCCCGGATACCTGGGGAGTGATTAGGACCCTGGGTTAGGCTAAATGGTGATCAGGTCTGGCGGTAATAAATGGAGGAAATCGGGTTCTCGAACCAGACCCGTGGGAGGTGGTCCACAGGGGGGAGTTGACCGGGCGGTCAACAATCCCCGTGGACCAATGAGAAGAGGCCGTTTGGAAATGATTTGTAAAATCATTTAAAAATAGTAAATGGCCGATTTATTAAAAAGTCAAAACATAAAATATTTTTGTTTTAATTTTTCTATTTTTTAGTGATTTTTAATTAATTTTTCAAAATAAAAATAAGGTATATACATAATATGTTTATATAGGTATATATACACTATATGGTATTTTAATTTTTGATTTTTAATTGTTATTTTTATACAATTTTATTCCCATTTTATATTTTATTTATTTATATTATAAAATAAGGAATATAAAGATATTTTTATTTTATTTTTATTATTTATTTACATAGGTGAAATAAATACATATATACATTCATATACAAGGTATATTTACAATATATTTTTGTGTTTTTAATTTTGTTATTTTTATTTTGTTTTTGTTTTAATTGTTTTTATTTTGTTTATTTACACTATATAATATAGAATATTTACAAAAATTTTAGCAATTAATTTTATTTATTTATAAGGTTAAATAAATATATATATAAAGGTGGTTCTATGTACATGATGACTATAAGAGGTGTTTTTGTTTTCTTTTTAATTTTTAAATTTTTATTTTGATTTTATATTTATAAATTTATACAAATATTTACAAGCCTATTTTTGTGAGGAAAATACTTTTATTTTATTTACATATATATTTACACACATGAGCCCCTATCTCCCTCTACTTTGGCTTTTATGCGGTCAGGCCCATGTTGAGCCCTCCCTTGGGTTAGGTTGCTCAATATTTATTCTAAATATTTCCCTCTTTTTCTTTTTAATCTTTATTCTTTTATTTTTGCACAAAAACATGCTAATTATAGGTTTTTACACAATGTATGCTTTTGGTAATTATTTGTATTTACACATATCTACATGCATTTGCAAAGGTTTTTGTAGCTAAAATATAAGAATAAAGAGTGATGAATGAGTATTCATCACCTACTTTGTGGGATCTCCACTCAGATAGGTTGGGTTGCTATTGTAGAGAACTCTTAATTTGTCTCAGTCACATACTGAGCATATACTTTAGGACTAAAGATCTATCGATACCCTTAGTCAACAGATATATCGTGTTGTCTTTGGATCTAACAAAATCCACAGATAACACTCCTCGAGACATCAAATTCCTTAACGTCTTAAGTCTGATTTGTGTGTATCTCCTTGTTTTCTAATTGAACTTTGAATTCTTAATCTTGACAATTGTGGCCATATTGTCATAGTTGGAGTATATGTGTTATGCGTCACTTATGTTGTAAATGGGTAAATGGATCACTCCAGGATCCATGTATCACATCCAGTTGTTTAGTCCCACGTTGACCTTCTGTGTGATGTGGAGACTCGATGAAGGCTATATAAGAAGTCCCTCACCCTCTTGTAACGGTTGAGAAAGTTCAATGAACGAATCAACCCTTTTGAGGTGTTCTCTCATGGTTTCATCCCGCTCCTTAGGGAGTAGGGTTCCACGTTAAAATCTTTATGTTCCAAATCTATTTATATGTTGTTCATACTTTGTTTATCAAATCGCTTCCGCGTTCTTTATTTTCAAATATGGTATCAGAGCAGGTTTGATTCTGGGGGATTTTTTATGTTCTTTATTTATGTTCATGATTCGAGACTCGTATCTAGGGTTTTCTATTGAAACCCTAATTCACGACTTGGTCGGGATTCCAGTTTTTGTTGTTCTTGAAGATTATGTTGATTATTATTGTTGTTGTTCGTTCAATATTAAGAAGAATTTTAAGATTTGTTTCTTGAAACCCTAACTTTATGGCAAGTGTAAATTTTTGATATGTTCCTACGATTTCTCGGGAACCACTTCTGAAGCCAACAGCTTCAATCCAAAGTTTTATTTTCTGCACATCTGCATCGTTCATATTCTCGGTGATATGATCCCCTAGGCGGCACAAATATGGAGGAGACCCGATCGTCTTCCAGGTTGGGAGGCGATGGTGTGCGCCTCCAGCCGCATCTTCCATGCCCAGGCGGAGATCCATAAAGGAGCTCCAGGTAGCACCCAAGCAGTCCATGGGGCAATCGATGTCGATACTCCTCTCGAAGCCCCCACCGCCAGATCAAAGCTTCAAGTGGAGCCCTCCAAGCGACACCCCCGGTCAAAGCCAGGTCTCCCCTTTGCGCGTATCCACGTGCATCCACGAGCGCCACCAGACAGAGCTCCTGTTCCTGCCTTTGACTCCTCCTTTCACGGTGATGGTCTCCATTGCAGCGTCGTGCTCCATGCAATAGCAACCCCCCCAGGCGGAGGCTCAATCCGCAACAGTGAGATATCCTGCATGTGGTGAGCTCCAAGCGATGGCGTCACCGATCCTCCAAGGAGCCATAAGTGCTTCAGCGGTAGTGGGTTCCCAATATGGGAACCCTAGAGAAAATGCAAAAGGTATCAAGCCCTACATGGGCTCTTAAATTAAAGAAACGAAGGGGGTTGAAATGTTTTGGTCCATCGGGTTGTCTTTTAAAAAATGTGCTTTTGAAAAAGATGCGCGTACAAAAGAAAAGCCCTACACAGAGAAAGGTCAAGAAAATATTGATGATGAATGACTTATTTTAAAAATATGAAGGCTATTAAAAAAATGAATGAAATTGCCGAAAAAAATTGATTGAGAAGAAAAGCTGCAAAAAATTATGACGGCTTATATGATGTTTTTGTTTTTCCCATTTTATTGTTTTCTCCTAACTTTGTCGATGTCACTATTTTCCGACAAGTATTTGAGAAAGGGGAGTATTGTGTAGAGTTAAAGGTCGGATCCAGATATCAGATTTTTCACATCCTAGACAACCCAGGATTTTCAGACTCTACAGTTGTTCAGATGTTCAAACTCAATGATTGGTTCCGAGTCCTTAGTTTGATGAGCACATATTTGTCATCATTATTTGTATGGTCCTCATCTTTTGTTTTTGGTCTCAAAGCTTTCATGTGATCCATAGGGACTCCAGAGTAGAGATCACATACTCTGAGACAGTATGGGAGAGACCCAATTCTCTGATGATGAGACTTTTCAGACTCCATTATCTAGCGATCATGGACTCTGATGAGGGTCTCCATAGCTTTTTCAATTCGACTCTTTCGGAGATGGAGCAGTTGTCCACATGAGATGATGGGCCAGAGTTCTCCAGATGGAGACTCATTTTCAGTTGTAGTGACTCTGACAGATGCAGTATAGAGCACATGCTCTCCGACGGGGAGATTCAGTTTGACTCATACTCCACGTTGTTTGCTCCTCCTCACATGCACGACACGAGAAGCAACGTCCTCGACGGCAACTGACAGTTGTGTTTACATTGAGCTGATATTGTCCATAGTGTCTTGTAGTGTAAGTTTGAGAGTTCTTTATGTTTGTCCAAGCTGAGCATTACATACTCCAGCTTGAGGGGGAGTGTTGGAGTATATGTGTTATGTGTCACTTGTGTTGTAGATGGGTAAATTGATCATTCCAGCATCCATCTACCACATCCAGTTGTTTAGTCTCACATGACCATCTATGGGATGTGGAGACTCGATGAGGGATATATAAGAAGCCCATCACCCTCTTGTAACAGTTGAGAAAGTTCAATAAATGAACCAGCCCTTTGAGACATGGTTTCATCCCGCTCCTTAGAGAGTATGGTTCTACGTTAAAATCTATGTTTCCAATTCTATATCTATGTTGATCATGCTATGTTTATCAAATCACTTCCGCATTCTTTAATTTCTAACAGTCATAATGTACCGAAATCGTAGGAACTGACTGACATACCATGATAATTTCAGAAAGAAGTCCCCTTAGTCATTCAACCTCAATTCCACTAGTGTCCGAAGCACACAACTCAACCTTAACCAAGCAAGAATGGTCTGCTTCACAGACCACCAAAAGACTGCACCGCCTCCAAAGGTAAAGACATACCCAGTAACACCATTGCTCCTAGCCTCATCTGATTTCTCTATTCATCTCGCATCATTATATCCTTGTAGTCCAGATGGATGTCTACCATAATGCAAACTAAGGGAAACATTTCTCTTCAATATTCGATCCAAAGCCTCCCAGTGAGTACGATCAGGAAAGTTAGTGTATCTGCTCAGCTTTGCAACCGAGAATGGAATATCATGTCTCGTGCAATTTGCAAGATATATCAAGTTCCTATCACTTGTGAATACCTTAGTTGGCCTACAGGTACTCCACTCTGTACTTAAACAACGTTAGATGAATCAAAAGGAGTGGTTACATCTTTGCAATCTTAATATCTAAATTTCTCAAGTATCTTCTCAACATAGTGAAATTGAGAAACTACAGTTCCATCAACTAATCTTGTCAGTTTGAGTCCCAAGATCACATCAGCAACGCACATGTCTTTCATATCAAACTTGTTATTTAAAAACTCTTTAGTCTCATTAATGATCCTCAAATGTGATCCAAACAACAGCGTGTCATCAACATACAAGTACAAAACAATACACTCATCAGCTTTCACCTTGGAATAGACACACTTGTTGCATTCATGAATCTTAAAGCTACATGATAAAATAGTCTTGTCAATTTTTTCATGTCATTACTTTGGTGTTTGTTTCGATCTATAAAGGGATTTAACAAGCTTGCAAAATTTTCCCTCATTCTCAGGATTCGTAAGCCCATCGGGTTGATCCATATAGATCTCCTCCTTAAGATCGCCATGCAAGAAGACGATTTTCACATCCATCTGGTGGATAGAGAGATCATATATATATGCTAATTCAATAAGCATTAGGATTGTGATCATCCTAGTCACAGGAGAATATGTATCAAAATAATTGATACCTTCTTTTGTCTAATGCACTTGACAACTAGTATGGCTTTATATTTTTAATAGATTCGTCGGGCCTAAACTTTCTCTTAAATACCTATTTGCACCTATTAGCAGAGCACCCTTTGGGCAAATCATCCCGTTCTCAAGTTCTGTTAGTTGTAATGGAATCCATCCAGATTTGACGTCTTCCTTCCATTATTTTGCTTCAGATAAAGCTATGGCTTCTTTGTAACTTGGTGGATCACCCTTGATCTGGTAGACAACAAAGTTACTATCGAAATCCTTGGCTATCAATTGTCGTCTACTCCTCTTGGCTCAATTTCGTATGAGAAATCATTGGGTTCGGGTTGAGTCCCAACCCCCACATTCGTTATCATTTCTACTTGATCTAGAATAGATCATGATGTGGTAGTAACATCATTGATCAGATTATGAGGAATCTCAGTTTTTATAAGGAAGGCATCCTCAAAGAAGGTAGCATCGCAAAGTTCAACAATGGTGTTAATATCTATGCCGGGTATCTCGGATCGAAATACCAAGAACATATATGCATACCTATCTTTCCAAATAACCTAAGAAAACCGCATCAATAGTTTTAGGACCTAGCTTCTTTTTCTAATGTTCTAGGACTAAAACTTTAGCAAGACAGCCCAACATGTTGAGATGCCTTAAGCTTGATTTCTTGTTTCTTCGAAATTCAAAAGAACACTTTTTCATATGTCTTGTAGGGACCATATTCAAAATATGACAAGTTGTAATCAAGGCATCTCCCCACATATAAGTTGGAAATCCAGAACTCTATCGGAAAGCATTGATCGTGTTAGTTCCATTTTTCTGTTATGTTATCTATTGTGGTGAATATGGAGCAGTAACTTCATGACCTATGCCAAACAATTTGCATTGTTCATCAAACAAGTTAGAAATATATTCACCTCATCTATCTGACTTAAGGCGTTTAAGCACTTTTTCCTATTTGTGTCTCAACCTCATTCTTAAAGATAAGAAATTTCTCTATGACTTCATATTGTTTTCACTAGATACACATAGCAATATCTACTACCATCATCTATAAAGGTGATAAAGTAATTCTTATTGTCCATGGTCAACACACCATTAAACTCACAGATATATGTATGCACTAGATCCAAGATCCCGCTATCTTTAGAGATAGATTGAAAAGACTTCCTATGTGTCTTAGCTTGCATACAAATCTCACATTTTTTGAATTTTATCCATAGTATGTTTAGGATCAACTCTAAATTCATCATTCTTTTAATTGAATTTAACTTCACGTGTCCCAATCTACCATGCCATGAATCATAATGTTCTAAATTATTAATAACATGAGACACGGAATTAGAAGATTCAGAATTCAAAACATTCATTGAATCAATATTTACTTATTCGCACATATTCTAAACAATAAATCAAAATATGCCAAATAGCTTTTTCTATAAGAAAAAGGCAAGTCTCATAATGACAACTTTATTACATTTAAAATCATTTTTTAATGCTGAAAAACTCATTATAGTCATTTTGGCATATCCTATGTTTAGAATGCAACAAATATCTCATAGATAATCTCCCCAACAATCTCTCCCCTCCCCCTCTCTCTCGACGATGACGGAGCACATGGAGGAGGTGGATGCACATCGATGATGGCGTTTAACGACAATGGAGGCAGAACGTTAGTCGGTGGTCGACCGTGTGCCTTGTTATGTGGATGTACAACGATTGCTTCTCGTGATGGTGTGGTCTTCCTTTCGCCTTCAGATCAGGGAAAAGAAGATGGGTTTTTGAAGGTTTTTCTCTTGCAAGAAGTGGAGGCGGTGACTGCACATGGAGGACGTAAATCGTATAGGAGAAGGGTAAAAGGGGATGCATATGGAGAAGTGGTGATGGTGGAAGAGGGAGCAGGCGGAGGAGGTTGATCATGGAGGGGAAGGGCGGAGGAGGGTGCAGGTGGAGGATGAATGAAGGCGAAGGAGGGTGCGATCAGATTTTTTGCAATATGTGGTCGTTTTTTACAATCTTTGATCTATTTTTACAATATCAATTTTGTTTACAAAAAGCAAATTATTTTTACAAACTCAGATTTTTAATATTTACTACTTCTTTTATAATTTTCTAACAATGTCATGTCTTTTTTTACTATCTCATGTTTTTTTTACAATATCGGATCATTTCTTACAAATCTCAATTCACTTTTATAATATCTGATTATTTTTTTGCATTTATCATTTCTCTTGTCAATTTCTAACAATCTCAGAATATTTTTTTACAATCTCATATCATTTTTTACAATCTCAGATTTTTTTACAAATCTTAGGTCGTTTCTTGTAATTTCCGATTGTCTTTTTATATTTATCCCTTCTTTGTGTTTATAACAATATATTTTTGTTATAGAACACAATATAATTTTTACAAACCTCATTTTTTTTTATATTTTTCTCTTTTCGCTTAATAATAGTTGAATTATTAATTATCTATTTTTTTAGATCTTCGAATGAATGTTACAAACAAGTATGAAGTTTTATAGAGGCATTACCTAAATTACAGTTACAACAATAAAGATATTACTAACTTCGACTTTATTTTATAAAGCATGTTACACTCTTGCAATGGCAATGAGTATTTCACAATGAGTTCCGCCATTCTGCAAAGGATGAAAAAGCTACCACGTTGGCCAAACCTCATCGCATACATAGCAACAAAAAAATGTCAATTTAGGTGGGCTAAAAATGGTAAAATAAAATGATTAAATAAAATTCAAATTCAAAATTAAAGTCAAATTCAAAATGAAAAAGACATCGACTAAAATACTCTTTTGGATAAATAACTGTTAGATTGACAACTAAGGGATGAGATGGTTGGCTTTCCATACATCCAGAAAATGCTCGTCTCATTGGAAGGCCCCTGTGTGTGTGTGTGTATCTATGTATGTGTGTGAGGAAAGGGATCCTACTCAATTGAGCATGTAACTTACATACTCTACTTTCATTTTTTCCACTTTTTTTATTTTTTTAAATGCTTCCATGGATTTTCATAACTATATCCCTCTAATATGTCATTCAAATTTCCTCATAAACAGAGACTCCTATGCCCTCCATCCGGAACATGTAAATTACAACAAATTTAAGATCATTAAAATTACCAGTTCTGGATGGAGGGCATATGAGTCTTTGTTTCTGATGAAATTTGAATGACATATTAGAGGTATATAGTTATGAAAAATCATGGAAGTATTTTTCAAAAAATTTAAAAAAAGTGAAAAAAAATGAAAATGGAGTAGGTAAGTTACCTACTCCATGGAGTATGATCCTCCCTCTATGGTTGGGGAAGCTGCACCCGAGAGTGTAGCTAACTAGCTGCACCCTGCCATTTTTTTCATTGGGTTTTTGTATTTTTGAAATGAAACTTAGGGGGATTTAAATCACTATATATTACCATGGTCTCATGCCAAATTCAACTAATTTCGACACTTCTTTCAACTCTATCAAGACCAACACATTTTAATGGTCTCAGAATTGCTGAAATTGACCCTATCTAGATGGGCATGTTAGGAATGTTTGTTTCGTATGAAATTTGAAACACATATTCCAGTCAATAAACTAAGTGAATCCCCATAGGTTTCCTTCAAAAAAATAAAAAATCAATAAGAAAAATAGCCGGGTATAGCTAGTTGGTTGTACCACCCGGTGTAGCTTCCCTTTTCCCATATACACACACACACATATACATGGGTTTGATGGGGCTGCCCCCGTCTATTTTTCTGCATTTTTTTATTTTTTTGCAAAATATCACCATGTATATTCATCTATATATCCCTCCAATATGACATTCAAATTTCATCAAAAACGGAGTCTCCTATACCATCCACCTATAACAGGTCGATTACATCAATGTTTAGACCGATCAAATTACCTATTCTAGGTGGAGGGCATATGAGTCTCCGTTTCTGATGATATTCGAATGACATAAAAAGAGGGATATATAGATGAATATACATGGCAATATTTTACAAAAAAATAAATTTAAAAATATGGGAAAATGGTGCAGGGGCAACCCCATTTCCCCTATACATAATATTCGCTCGCAGAATAATATATTGTAAAAAAGGTTATGAAAAATGATGCTCAAAAGAGAATAATGACCTGTTTCACTTTAGCTTGAAGAAAAAATGAGGATGGAGGAAGAGATGAGAGAACTTGGGAGAAGATCAGAGAATTTGAGAGGTGGAGATGAGAGAGCCGGAGAAATGAGAGTGTTGGGTGGAAAGTATAGAATAGAAGATGATGGGTTGGTGGGGTTGTATATAGAGAAAGGGAAGAAGGCAGAAACATCAACAATCGCCCTTAAATTAAAACATGATGTAGTTATGGGGCTCAACTTCAAATTAACACCTTAATTGTTGGGCCGAACTGTAAATCGGTACTTAAATCTACTCCAAATCGGTACCTTAATCATTGGGCTCGTCCTTCAAAACAACACATGCAATGTCGATCGATTTCTATTTTTAAAACAACTTAACTTCATACTTACTCAATTAATTGCAATTATTTTGATAATTAGTTAGAAAAGCCCCAAGTTAGTTTGTAAACTCGTAGGGTTGGATAATATATGAAATACATACGAACTATAGAGTAATTGACAGAATTTACAAAGGGTCGCGATGTGAAATCTCTTTCACTAAATCATAATGTTTTTTAGGGTAAATTACAAAAGGGACTCAACTTTACGTTGATTTCCAATGTTAGGACTCATCTTTGTAGCAAACATAGGTTTGTCCTAAATCGGAAACTTAGTGAACCTACTGTTAAGTTATGAATCAATTTAAATATATTATTACTTTGGAATGATTGTATCACCCACATCTCCTCCATTTCGCTTTGGCATTGTGTCTCTTGGTTTCGAGTCGGCATCAGGTTCCAGCAGGAGCTGATAGATCGAGCGATGCATATCTAGGAACCAGAAGATCATCTCCGGCGATCTCTTCGCCTTCGCGGCGACGACCTCCGAGAAGGTGAAGAAGTGAATCGTTGGATTAGTGACGATATCAACGAAGTGGGAGTACCTGATGGTTTCCAACGCGTCGAAGACAACGTCACAGAGTTTCCACTCAACCGAGAAGAGCGTCCTTACAGTTGTGTTCACGACGACGATCTAGCTTAAGATCCAGTTATCTATGTTTACTCAATCGAGCTTGTGGATTTGGGACTAGGAGAACCTCTCGAATCCAAGACAAGGAGATCCACCCATATATGATTTGTAATTTACTCTTTTATAAAATAATGTGAATCATCATACAACAAAGCTTTTCTCAAATCCAAGTCACTGTTTTCCTAGTATGTACGAATACGACGAGCAATCGTCTCTATTAAATTTACTTAATCATTCCTTTTCTTTTAGCTATAACATAATCCAGGCAGTCGTAGATTTTTAGTAATGTAGATGCTAGTTTAATGTTATCAAATGATGAATGTTGCTTGACAAAGAAACACGGCTGGGTTTTTGAATTAAGGAAATAACCACATGATAAGGTAGTCCTTATCCTGCTACTCCAAAGTAATGTAGAAAAGTATATTAGCATCATAAATTAAGTAATGATTGTTCACGAGATAAATTAGTTCGTGAGACGAGGAGTCCTTGATCAGCGATGGCCTCCACCACCTTGGATTCGAGAGGCTCTCCTCGTCCCAAATCCACAAGCTCGACTAGGTAGCCATATATAGCCAGATCTCATGCTGGATCGCCGTCGTGAACACAACTATAAGGACACTCTTCTCGGCTGAACAGAAACTCTATGACACTATCCTCGACACATCAGTAGCCATCAGGAACTCCTGCTTTGTCGAGATCATCACTGATCCGATGATCCACTTCTTCGCCTTCCCGGAGGTCACCGCTGTGAAGAAGAAGATATCGTCAAAGAGGATCTTATGGTTCCTAGATATGCACGACTTGATCTATCAGCTCCTACCGGAACCAGATACCGACTTGAAGCTAAGAGACACAATGACAAAACGAAATGGAGGGGATAGGGGCAATATAGTCATTCCAAAGTAATAATATATCCACATTAATTTATAACTTAACTGAAGGTTGACGGAATCCTCGATCTAGGACAAATGAATAACTCAGATCCTCTATTGTTACAATATAAATATGAGTACCTAAAATGTGAATCCATGTGAAATTGAGTTTTTTTTTATAATTTACCCTTTTTAACGGATTCTAGTACTTCCCTGTAGACGTGGACAATGGGTTGGGGGCTCGCCCGCCCAAACCACTCATAGATCGGGCTTGGGCCAAGATATTTCAAGAATGGACCGGCTTGACCTGGCCTGTCTTTGGCCCGACTGTCAACTGGGCATGCCATGGACATGTACCATGAAACCCAGCCCGACCCGACTCGCACATATAAAAATATAGATGGGTAAATTATAATTTGGGTCCCCATCTATGGGTCAGATCCCAGAATGGGTCCCGATCTTTAAATTGTAACGATTCGGGTCCCAAGACCATTTAGGAAATGGAAATTTTGGGGTTCATGACGAATATGCCCTTGTTGGGAAGAGAATGGGGGTTGAGTTTCAACTTTTAAACAAGGGCATACTCATCATTAGCCCCAAAAAGTTCTTTACATTAATGGCCCTGGGACCCGAATCGTTACAATTTAAAGATCGGGACCCATTCTAGGATCGGACCCATAGATGGGGACCCAAATTGTAATTCACCCAATATAGATTTAGAAATTACATTTCAGATATATTTAATATAATATACTTCAAGTTTTGTTTTACATTATCAAATATTATATTATATTTTATAGTTTACATGTCAAGTAACACATATTATACTTACTTGGATTTCTGAAAGATTAGATGATGACAAAAAACTTAAATATCTGCATAAATTGGATTTAAAAATTAAATAAAAATACTTTACATTCGGCTTATGGACCGACTCGATCCAATCCAAACTAAATCTTGAAGTATGACCTGTGAACCGGACGGGATAGGATCTTAGACAAGGGATTTTAAAACTCCCGCACTTTGGCTATGTCTACTTACCTGGCGCGACATTTACACCAGAACTCCCTCAATTTGCTGAGATATCAATAAGATCCTGTCGCAGGTTGAGGGGTTCCCGACCAAGACTCCTCTGGTCCCTCGTCTCTTTCTCCTCTTTCCCCGCGTCGTCCCCCTCCCCACAATAAACCCTAGATCCCAAATCGGGAACAGAGGTCATGGTGAAGCAGAAGGAGAGGCGATCGAACGTTTCGGGGAAGCCCAAGCATTCCCTCGACGTCAATCGCAGCAATGGCGGCGCCGGGAAGGGCGCTGCTGGTGGAGGCACCGGTGGACCTCGAACGGCTGCCACAGTGCGGAGGCTCAACATGTACAAGACAAGGCCCAAGCGCAACCGGAAAGGGAAGATCTTGAAGCAGGAGTTCCAGTCCGATGAGCTCCCCAACACCCGCATCGTCCCCGATCGCCGCTGGTTCGGTAATGCTCTATGTTCGACGATTTTAGTTGTTTTCAGGTTCAAATCGGAGTTTTTTTGCCTCTTTCGATTAGGTACGATATGGCGGGACAGTTTGATTATTCATTATGCATTTGTATGATTTTTTTACAAGCTTTATGCACATTGTATTGGTTTGTTTGGTTGTTCTGCTCTCGACGATTGTCTTTTATTTGAGAAAATGTTTTTTAGTATTTCATATTTTGAGGCCAGTTTTTATTTTTGAGTATTTCATTTTATCACCACTTTATGGACTTTGAGGGACGAGATATTAATCACCTTCTTAAATGTGTATCAAGATGGACTTAAAAAAAGTGTATCAAGATACGGCTACCGTATGGTGCCTCTGTAGGTTCTGTAGTCTATTTATTGTGAGCAAGTGTATATTTATATCCTCTTTGTTTAGGATTTTTGGGTTGGGTTGATTTATTTTTGATTGTTGTTAAGATATTAGTTATTTTTATTATCGTTGTCTTATTTTCTATTTCTTTCTTCTTTTTTTGTAATTTACCTCATAGGTTTCTCTCCTATATAAGAGAACCCTAGGATCTCTCATAAAGCAATGAATTCTTTTCCCTTTACATTAGGGATGAAAACGGTCGGATACGGATACGAATATAGGTATAATCATATCTGTATCCATTTTAAAATACGAATACGAATGCGGATACGAATATTGACGAATGTGAAAAATGTGTTACCATATCCTTAAAAACGAATACGAATGTAAAACGAATACAAATCGGATACGAATAATAACATAAATAATTTACTAATACGCATGTTTAGGATGGTTTAAACATAAAATAGATATACCAGATATTGTAATTTCATAACAATTATATCAGATGAATGCAATCATAAAATATTGTTACGTACATTTATAAATAAATCTATTGGTATACTTATGTTCAAAACGAATATACGAATGCGAATGCGAATATTAAAGAATGTCAAAGTGATATCCATATCCGCATCCATTTTAAAACGAATACGAATACGAATATCAAAATAGGTATAAGACGAATACGATAGCGGATCGGATACGAATATATTCACATTTGTTTTCATCCCTACTTTACATGGTATCAGCGCGACGGTCCTAGATCGGAGTTTCCGTACCCCACAAAATCCTAACCCTACCTGCCGCCCCAGCCTTTAGTCCGCAGCCCTAGGCCTTCAGGTTGCGACTCCTGTCGTGCTAGGCCCCTATTTGGGCCGGCCAGGCCTCCCCGACCGTCATCTAGGCATCACAAGCCGTCGTCGGCCTTTCCGTGGTCTTCCTTGCCCCTCTGCAAGTCGTTGTACGGTCTGAACCGGTCTGATTTTGACCGGAAAACGTGATTTATGATCTATAAATCACGTTTTCCGGCCCTAGCAAGCAACAACGATTGATGAGGTTGGTTGTATGAGTCTACACGTACAACCAATCCTCAATATGATCGTGTAGATTTGTCTATATCGGTCTACTCCCCAGTTGAGTTCTGCTATTTGGTCATTCTACCATTATGTCAGAGAACAAGGGTGATATTTTCTCGTCTGGAGCCTTCAAGAGTTCGACTCCCATCGCTAAGATGGATGGGACCAACTATGAGTTGTGGTCCATGCAGTTTCTCATCCTAATGCAGTGCAACAATAAGGAGCACATCCTGACAGATCCAGAGCCAACGGATAAAATTGGGGAAAATGCTTCTTGGAAGCAAGATGACGCATATGCACGTGTTTGGCTATGTGGGACACTCACCACAGAGATAACCAATGATATTTTGAACCAACCCACCACCAAGGCGATGTGGGACACTTTGGCTTCCATCTATGCTCAAAAAAGAATGAGGCCAAGATTCTCCAGTTACAGTTTGACATCTACAAGGCCAAGCAGAATGGTCGTCCTCTACACGTGTACTACAGTTCACTTCGTGGCATGTTTGGGAAGCTTCATAGCTATATGCCTATTACGACATCTTTTAAGCAGCAGAAGGCATATAGGAACTCCACAATGACTGGAGTTTTCATGGCCGGCCTTGATACGGAGTATGATGCAACACATACTCTGCTTCTCACTGGAGCTACCATACCTCCCATGGAGGAGGCCTATAGCCGACTCAGCCGGATTATCGTGCCTTTTATGGCCACTCCTCAGCCCTCGTCAGCTATGGGCACTTCTCGTGGTCGAGGAGTGACGACACAGTCTAGAGGACGCACTCCTCGTGGCAGAGGCGGTAGACGTCTGCATGGTCCTTGCATCTTTTGTTGTCGACCGGGGCATGCAGAAGATACATGCAATCAGAAGCATGGATATCCTGTTTCTGGCCGCGTAGCTGAACTGACTGAGCCTTCAGATACTCTTGCTTCCCAGGCAGATCCTCTCCTGGATGATATCGTCTCTCGCATTCGAGAGAATATGACCCCTACTGCAGGAACCCCCACTACAGATACATCAACCACATACAGAGCCTCTTTGAGCTCCTCAGGTATCGCTTATGCATTCACTGTTAGTCATGGTGCAGATATGACAGAGTGGATTATGGACTCTGGTGCTTCTCATCATCTTTGTGGAGACAGAGCACAACTGAAGTCCTACAGGATCATACCACCTGGTAGATGGGTTGTCATTGCCAATGGCGACCACTTACCAATTACAGGATAGGGGGAGGTGCATCTGACGCCATCTATGCGTTTTCAGAATGTTCTATATGCTCCTGACTTTCAGATGAATTTACTTTCCATTAGTCAGATTACTAAGGATCTACATTGTCGTGCCATCTTCGATCCGTCTTCTCTTGTATTTCAGGACATACTCACGGGCATGGTGATTGGAAGTGGTCGTGAGCAACAGGGACTCTACAGACTGGTCCAACCTTCTCATGTTGGCGTTTCCACTATACCTACTGGACCAGTCTCTCCATATCTGTGGCACTTTCATTTTGGCCACCTTCCTCTGCAGAAGCTATGCCATGTTCTCCCTCAGATTTCCACGAGATCCTCCTTTCAGTGTGAGGCATGTCAGCTTGGGAAGCATCATCGTTCATCCTTTCCATCCCGTCAGAGTCGGAGCAGTTCCCAGTTGTTTGAGCTCCTTCATTTAGATATCTGGGGTCCGAGTCATGTTCCTGATCATCAGGGACATCGTTTTTATCTTGTCGCCGTTGATGATTTTTCTAGACTTTCCTGTGTCTTTCTTTTGAAGAATAAGTCCGAGGCTGGATCCATGATCAAATATTTTATTAATGAAGTTGAGAATATTTTTTCTGCTAATGTCAAATATCTTCGTACAGATAATGCCTTAGAATTATGCACCTTACAACTTTCTGAGTTTTTTAGATCTCTTGGCATTGTTCACCGGACCTCATGTGCCTATACTTCTCAGCATAACGTGTTGCCGAGCGCAAACATCGTCACTTGATGTGAGCAGAACCTTGTTGATACAGAGTCATGCTCCTCACTCTTACTGGGGTGATGCTGTCCTTACTGCATGATATTTGGTGAACCGCATGCCCTCGTCTGTGTTGGGAGAGAAGATTCCTTTCTCGATTGTGTTTCCCGAGAAGGATCTTTTCACCCTTACACCTCGTGTGTTTGGATCTGTTGCTTTTGTTCATGATGTCTCTCCAGGTCGGGACAAGCTCTATCCTAGAGCTGTCAAGTGTGTGTTTGTTGGCTACTCTTGTATCCAGAAGGGGTATCGTTGCTTTGATCCGTTAAAGCAAAAGTACTTTGTCAGTGCTGACGTTACTTTCTTTGAGTCTGTTATGTATTTTTCTCCTACATGTGACAGACTAGCCCCATCGGACTCTGACGATGAGATCTACATGCCTCCACCTCCTACTGTCGTTACTCCGCCTCCCTCTACTCCTGCTCTATCACCACCACCACCACCTGCTCCTGTGGCTCCACCTCCTACTCTGACCCAGTTTTTGTCTCGTGTTTTTCCTCGTAGGCCTCGCTCGGCTCCCCATGCTCATAGGTCTTGCCCATCATCCAGCACGCTTCAGGTATGTACTAAGCACATTGTTTCTACTGATAATACTACTGAGTTGTCTGTGCAGCATGATTCCATACTGGATGAGTAGGTGCCCTCTCAAAAGGGGAACTCACAGGTCACATACTTGGCAGATGATCTTGGTGTACCGATTGCTTTGCGAAAGCAGAAACGACAGTGTGCTACTTATCCTCTTGCAGCCCAGGTTTCTTTGAGCAGACTGTCAGAGGATTTCAGGAGGTTTACCTTGGCACTATCTGCTGTGGACACGAACATATCAGGAGGCTTTAAAAGACAGTCAGTGGAGGTTAGCCATGGAAGAGGAGATGGCTGCATTACAGTCACATGGCACGTGGAGTCTTGTTTCTGCTCCAGTCGATGCATCTGTTGTGGAATGCAAATGGGTGTTCACTGTGAAACACCGTGCAGATGGCAATGTGGATCGCTATAAGGCGAGACTTGTAGCACATGGGTTCACCCAGACATATGGGCTGGACTATCAGGATACTTTCTCTCCAGTTGCCGGGCATTCTACTCTACGTGTTCTACTTTCTGTTGTTGTGATACGCGATTGGCCCCTGTATCAGCTTGATGTGAAGAATGCCTTCCTCTATGGTGATCTACATGAGGAGGTCTACATGCAGCAACCACCTGGGTTTGCTGCTGAGGGGGAGTGTCAGAAGGTTTGCAGGCTACACAAGGCTATCTATGGCCTTAAGCAGAGTCCAAGAGCTTGGTTCCAGAAGCTCTGGGACTTGATAGAGCAGCAAGGGTTTGTGAGATCGACTGCTGATCACTCCTTGTTTGTGCAGAGGACCCAGAGAGGTACTATTGTCATTCTTATTTACGTTGATGATATTATTGTTACAGGGGATGACGAGCATGGCATTCAGGGTGCCAAGGACTTTCTAGGTCAGCAGTTTGTGACCAAGGACCTTGGACACTTACGTAACACGTTACTTCCTTGGACTGGAGTTTGCCAGGAACCAGCGGGGTCTTGTGATGACCCAGAGGAAGTACGTTACAGATCTTCTTTCAGAGACATGCATGACAGATTGCAGACCTACCACTACTCCTATTGACCCGAGCATGAAGCTCTATGATGATGATATTGAGGAGGTCAACAAGAGGAGGTACAGAGAGCTTGTTGGCAAGCTAGTATATGTGACTATTACCAGGCCCGACATATCCTTTGCCGTGAGCAAAGTGAGTAAGTTAATGGAGCATCCTAGACAGGCGCATATGGATGCAGTCTATATGATTCTGAGATACCTGAAGACTTCAGCTGGTACGGGACTTCTTTTCAGCAGATGCACATCTCTCTCAGTTATAGCATGTGCAGATGCATATTATGCTGGGTGTCCAAAGGATAGAAAGTCTACATCAGGCTTTGCTGTGTTTATAGGGAATTCTCTTGTCTCATGGAAGAGTAAGAAGCAAACTGTGGTTGCCAGATCAAGTGCTGAGTCGGAATACAAGGCCATGGCGCAGGTTAGTACATAGATGATGTGGGTTAGATCTGTACTTACTGACCTGACTATAGAGGTGCCTCTTCCCATACACCTCCAATGTGATAATCATGCTGCTCTTTTCATTGCCAACAACCCAGCCTTTCATGAGAGGAAGAAGCACATAGAGGTGGACTGTCACTACACTCGTGACATGATACAGAAGGGTCTTATCGCCACTACGCATGTCAGCTCTGGAGACCAGACGACAGATGTACTTACAAAGGCCCTATCTAGAGGACCTTATTAGAGATGTTGTTCCAATCTGAGTCTGATCGATATCTACGCTCCAGCTTGAGGGGGAGTGTTAAGGTATTAGTTATTTTTATTATTGTTGTCTTATTTTCTATTTCTTTCTTCTTTTTATTTTTGTAATTTACCCCATAGGTTTCTCTCCTATATAAGAGAACCCTAGAGCCTCACATAAAGCAATGAATTCTTTTCCCTTTACAATTGTTGCACTTCTTTAGTATCTCATCTATTGGAAACGGGTCTCTAAAAATCATTGCAGGAATGTTGTCATAAGGTGGAATTTTCTTTAACGATGCCCAACTGATATGATGCATTGTTTTATATATCATATATGTCCAATCAGATTTAATGGTAATATTTGTCCCAACAGGAATTTTTGTTATTTTTAATAATTCAGACTTCTGTCAATTGAAATTTATTTTTATTCATCATCTGTTTGTTTTAATAATCCACTTCATTCAGTTACTCCATATTTGCTCACAGGGAACACACGGGTAGTAAATCAGAAAGAGCTTGAGTTTTTCCGTGAAGAGCTCCAGAACCGACTCTCTAGCAACTATAATGTTATTCTGAAGGAGAGGAAGTTACCACTGTCCCTTTTAAATGATCATCAGAAGGTATTTTCTTTATAAGTTCATGGAAAGCTAGCTGCTTTTTATATCTGTAAGATGCATCTTTTCTATTTGTGAATCACTGATCTTCTTTTATAGTCTCCATTCACCTTTTATTTCTCAAGAATATCCATAATAATAATGGAAAGCAAGCTGCCATGATCCATTTAACTACGAATCCTTGACATATATGTGTTTTCCGGAGAACGGCGTGCTATTTCTTCAGAATCTGTATTTTTCTAATGCAGAAATTGCATATTGAAGGTTGAGGGCAGTAATGGTTAGTGATGTTTCATTGTTTTGCTCTATATTTTGGAAGTCGGAACTGGGTAGAGCTTGATAATGTCCAATAAGAAACACGATGTTTGCATAAATTAGATACTTGCTGGCTTTTCTTTTGGAAAGCCTTTCACATTCTTCTACTTAGTGCCCACAAACTTTCTTTGTTTTGTATTTCAATTCTCATGCATGCTCTGTGCATTTTATAATATTTATGCTCAGATTCCAAACGAGACAGTTTGTTTTTAAAAGAAGAATTTTTGAGGGGTGAGATTAGATGAACTTGAGACGAGGAGAGCTGTCAAACCCGGTGTGAGGGTAAAGAAAGAAGAAGTGAATGATTGCAACGGAGGGGTTAGGAGAGGAGAAAGAAATCAACATGCAAAAGGTCCAACGTCTAACAGATTTAATATCATTCATTTACACCCTTAATATTAAGGTTAACTCCCTTTTTAAAAAGGTTTACATGGTAGCTACAAGGTGGAAAGATGCATTTCTATGAACCGATGCATCAGTTGGAAAAAGTTAATAAAAATAGAAAACAACTCAAACAGACAAACAAAATGCAGCTAAACATCATTTAATTAAAGAAATGGTCTGCATCATAACTTTTTGAATTTACACCATTGCAGCAAGCAAGAGCTCATCTTTTGGACACGGAGTCATATGAAGATGCTTTTGGTCCCAAGAGAAAGAGGAAGCGTCCAAAGCTGTTAGCACTTGATTATGAATCTCTGGTTAAGAAGGTTGATGGCTCTCAAGGTATGCCCAAGGCATAATGTGATGCCCTTCAAAAAAAATAACGTGATGCTCTTCGAAGTAGTTCAAGACAGCATCGAGTCCATTACATGTCAACATTTTATTTCATTGTTGTTGAAAGAGATTATGGGGGCACTATTATAATAATCTGGCATTAGAAATTACTTAATTTATGCAGCACATGGTTTGCGGTTTTCAGTGCCTATTTTCTATTGATATGGTCTCTCTTTTTGTTTACTTATCAATTGGACTTGATGGATCTAGATTATCTTGTTTATTTCTCATAAGGTGTGTTTACATACTTGAATGTCTAAATGACCTGTAATGAAGGACAAGAGTGGGAAAATATTTGTAAAAATGGCCTTATGCATGTAGGGCCAAAGAAGCACATGTCTAACGTAACATCTATTGTGGGCTTGTGGCTGGACAGCTGCCTTAAGCACTACTAAACATCAACCTTCCTATGCAGATCCCTCCCTGTCTTGATATCTGTAGTCAGTTTTCAGCGGGCCTTGATTTTTTTATATGTACTTGTTTGCCCTCCTATTTTTAAATATCTTTAAGCTAGCTCTTGCTATTCAAATTTAGCATACAAGGTTCGTCACTCGATATTTATTGTGAGAAAAGACTTCGTTGAATCGTTAATTGATAATAAGTATCTATCTTGCAGTTCTGTTTTCCCTCATATTCAAAAGAAAGAAGCAAATACAAACCTCTCTTTAAAATCGAGCTCTCAACCAAGTGTCTAGTTTCTTTTACTACTATGCTCTTGCGATTTTGGCCTCTATTACCGGGGTACGTTCTTTGCCCCTGAGCCTAAGGTCCACATGGGACATGCTTTTTTTTTATTTAAAAAAGGGGGAAACACTCCGGAGGTGTCTGCTCGAAGCTTTTATTAAGAAGCGTTACAGAAAAACTCACATGAACCGGGTCTTGAGGAGAGATCTAGCGAAATGGACTACATTCTCAACATAAAATCTATAGGAGCTAAAAGTCAGCCCATTATGAGAGAGCCAAATCACCCAAATAACCAAGATCGGGCGCAGTAGCTTTGCAATAGCTCTGCAATGATTGGCAGCTAGGGAGCTCCAAAAGGTTCCATGTGAAGAAAGGTCCACCCATGAAATGCTCATGTCTGCTCAAATCTCCCGAACCTGCACAGAAAAATAGAGCAGATGGTCCAAATCTTCCTCCTTAGCGGCTCACATAGAGCACAAGATGTCACCCCTTGGCCCTCTGTATGAAGGAGGTTCTTTCTTGTCTTAGTCAGCATCCGACCTAGCCTGTGGAGCCAAAAGAAGACCTTTATCTTCAACGGAGCCCTTGGAGTCCAAATCAAATTGCAATCCCTTTCTTGATCTCCCCATGTCTTGCAGGTTTGCAATTAGAAGTCACAATTCCATCTAGCTGTCAGGCTTGTTTATGCATCAAACTCATGCGGCAAGTACGCTTATATGTTTCATTGCACTGAAATCATGCGACACATGAAAGCTTACTTGTGTAGTTTTCTGCACCAAAATCATGAACACCTAATCCGGCAATTTACTGTCATACTGTATACAAAATACCAGTCATTTCCTGTCACGACTTGCAAGCCATAGAGTTTCTAATGGAGATGGATGACTGCTAACATCAAATAGCTATCATTTTATGCGTCAGGAAGTTTTCATTGGTGATGGAGTTTTTCTTGTCATTATGACATTTATTATCTGCACTTGTTTTTTTCCCTTTCGAACATGCACTTTAAATTATTCTGCAAGGTTTAAAATATGTATTTCAGATGCCTTTGAACAGAGATCTGATGCAAAGTCTGGTGAGGCTGATGATGAAGACGGTGTTAGAGATCTGGTCAGACATACGATGTTTGAAAAGGGTCAAAGCAAGCGTATATGGGGCGAGCTTTATAAAGTTGTTGACTCTTCCGATGTAGTTGTACAGGTGAGACTCGTGAACAAATGCATGATTCCTTTTTGTTTGGACTGTTTTCTATATTTGATGTCTTTCTGCTCTAACTAAATCACTTACATTTTTTGAAGCCAAGAGTCAGTGACATTTTCTAGCCATTTGTTGTCGATATGATACTGATTTTAGTGTAGATCTTCTCATCTTAAAGTATGACAATTCTCATTGTTACTGTTTACACATATTTTTAAAAGGCTGCAGATAGTCTAGGCCTGCATTCAGTTCTTGTATTTGCTTCTCTTCACTATAATTGGAGGCAGAAATTTTTTCATCCTTGGTCGTTATGTCTTGCTGATCTTGTTGGCGACTCATGTATCTTGTTCTTTTAATTTTTTTTCTTAATTTGTAAATGAAAGTTGGCATGCTGGTGCACACATAAATGATGTGCATGGACATGCTATCACATTTTCTTCTTCTTTGCAAAATGATAGGTTATTAACTTTTAATGTTAGGTGGTAGATACACTGTTAGGAGAAAATAATGTTAATATGTCAATATGGATGCAGCTCATCTTTCTCCCTTAAAAAAGATGCTAATATGCCTTTGTCGGTCATGTACTGTGTTTTCCCTTTTGGTGTTTGGGTGTGTGCTGACTTGGTCGAGGCAGCACACTTATAGAATTGAGTAAAAAGTCAGTATGGATTGAAGGTTGTGGGGGGGGGTGTGTGGTGTTGAACAATCTACGTCCCCTTGCATTTGCATGGCATTTGTAGGAAAGAGTATATCCTTTTTTACTTAAATTCACCTCTAGATCGAAATGAAATTGAGAAATCAAAGGAAACGTTTTTTTTTTGTTTTTTGAAACCTAAAGATGTTTGAATAGAATGTGGTTTTGTTATATGACTGTGATTTTATGTTTGAGGTTTCGATTATGGATAGGCTTCAATTAGTCAACATCACTCTTCCGTAATCTCTCTATGGAAAGGTAGCTACTAGTATCTCTATGGAAAGGTAGCTACTAGCTTCGACTATCGGATTCCCGGGTCGAGAAACTCTCCTACTGTCTGGGAGGTTGAATTATTTGATTTTAGCTCTTGATCATTTTATCATGAAGTTGGCATGCTCCATGGTGACTATTCCAGTTCAGTTTCCATCGTCCTATTATTATCCATCCTATCATTGCCTTGATCTTCATCTTCCACCTAGAAAGTATGCTCATCACCACCATTGATGGAAGACCTAGATAGATCATTCCTGCGCAAACTAGTGAGATTTTCTCGCTACTATCCAAATGCATTTTCTTCAAAGGAAGCTGCTTGTTGGATTGCACATTGCATGATAGCATTATTAGACTGGCTATGCTTTAAATTATGCAAATTAAAAATGTTATTGCAATTGTTCTTGGCACAGCATAATATCATATTTCATGTCGTGCGCTCCTTTTGAAGTGAAACTGTTTTATGCCTCCTGCGTTTGCTAGTGAAATTTGCACTCATAATGCCCTTGTTCGCTGAAGGTTCTTGATGCTAGGGATCCAATGGGAACACGGTGCTATCATTTAGAGAAACATTTAAAAGAGCACTGCAAGCACAAACATATGATCCTCTTGCTTAACAAGGTTTGTCTACTTTTTTACCTAAACCTATTGGAGTTGCATTTTCTCCTTTATATACAAAGTTATAAGCCTTGACTGATTTTTTTATCAGTGTGATCTGGTTCCTGCTTGGGCTTCAAAAGGATGGTTGAGAACTCTTTCCAAGGAGTATCCAACTCTCGCATTTCATGCAAGCATCAATAAATCCTTCGGAAAGGTATCTATGCTTAATCCCTCTTTCCTTCATTATCTGCAGTTAGTGGTTGCTTGTCAATAACAGTTTTACCGTTAAGTTCTGATTTGGAAATATCGTGAAAATGTCATAGGGATCTCTTCTTTCAGTCCTCAGGCAATTCTCCCGCTTGAAGAGTGACAAACAAGTCATATCTGTGGGGTTTGTAGGTTATCCCAATGTTGGCAAGTCATCTGTTATCAATACACTCCGAACAAAGAATGTAAGGTTTTACTTGTGTCTATTAATCTTTTAGAAATACTGTATACAGTTTTAATGAAAATTTGCGTTTATACCACTGAATGTTTGGAGACTGTCATTTGTCATTTGAAGTCCGCATTACTATTGTAGTTCCCTTGTATTAAGTTGCTTAATTATTATTTTTGGCTTAGCTGGTTGCAAGACCTTTCACGAATATCTAAATGCTGTTGACATGTCTCGATTAGACTAAAAAGGTTGTTATTAGTTGGGATAAAATTCATTCATATAAGAAAAAGAGATCCCAGGGCTCTCTTATATAGGAGAAGAGCCAAGGGTTAATTACATAAGTGATACCCAAAGGAAACATAAACCGTAAATATAGTACGGTGATAAATAAACATCTCAACACTCCCCCTCAAGGTGGAGCATAAATATCAATCATGCTCAGCTTGGAACAACATCTCTGAAACGAACCTCTGGCCAGTGCCTTTATGAAGATATCTGCGGTCTGATCTCCTGTGGAAACATGAGAGGTAGATATAAGGCCTTTCTGGATCATGTCTCTAGTGTAGTGACAATCCTCGATATGCTTTGTCCGCTCATGAAAAGCAGGGTTATTGGCTATAAATAGAGCTGTTTGATTATCACATAAAAGCTTCATAGGAAGAGAAACATTAACAGTAAGTTCGGTCTATATTGATCTGACACATCATTTCTGTACATCCTTGTGCCATAGCCCTGTATTTAGACTCAACACTAGATCTGGCCACCACAGTCTGCTTCTTGCTTTTCCATGAAACAAGTGAACTGCCTACAAAGATAGCAAAATCAGAAGTTGACTTTCTGTCCCTGGGACAACCGGCTTTGTCTGCATCTGCACATCCTGTCACCTCAAGTGATGCATCCCTACTGAACATAAGGCCAGAGCCAGGTGACGTCTTCAAATACCTCAAGATCATGTGAACAACATCCATATGTACCTTCATGGGTTGCTCCATGAACTGACTGACTTTGCTAACTGCAAAAGCAATATCCGGCCTGGTAATAGTGGCGTATAGGAGCTTCCCAACAAGTTCTCTATATCTCCTCCTGTCAATTTCTTCGTTGTCCTCATCATAAAATCTCATGCTTGCATCCATAGGAGTAGAAGCATGTTTTCACCCTGTCATGCCTGTCTCAGATAGGAGGTCCATAACAAATTTCCTTGATTCATCACGAGTCCACGTTGGCTTCTAGCGAATTCTAATCCAAGAAAGTAGCGAAGATTTCCAAGGTCCTTAGTCACAAACTGCTGACTAGAACTCCTTGGCGGTAAGAATACACTGCTCATCATCTCCTGTCATGACAATGTCATCCACATAAACAAGAATAGCCACGGTACCTCTAGATGTCTTCTGTACAAACAATGAATGGTCCGCAGTAGACCGCACAAACCCCTTTTGCTCTATCAACTCCGATAGCTTTTGATACCAAGCTCTCAGGCTCTGCTTCAGGCCATAAATCGCCTTGTGAAGGCAGCACACCTTCTAAGACTCCCCCTCAGTAGCAAATCCTGGTGGTTGTTGCATATACCCCATAGAGAAAGGCATTCTTGACATCAAGTTGATACAGAGGTCAGTCTCCGGAAACGGAAACAGATAGCAGAATACGTAGTGTAGAATGTCTTGCTATTGGAGAGAAGTGTCCTAATAATACACCCCATAGGTTTGGGCGAACCCTCGAGCCACAAGCCTTGCTTTGAATCGATCGACACTGCCATCAGCCCTTTGCTTGACCGTGAATATCCATTTGCAGCTCACAATAGATGCTCCTGGTGGAGGTAAAACAATGCTCCATACGTCACGTCATCGTAGAGTTGCCATCTCTTCTTCCATAGTATGGCGCCACATACTGTCCTGGAGCACCTCCTGATACGTTCGTGGGATAGTAACAGTAGAAAGTCCCACTATAAACTTCTTGTAGTCCTCTGACAGATGATCCAAGGAAGCATGCGCAGCCATTGGGTAAGTAGCACATTGGCGATGAGGTTTCCTTAGAGCAATCGGTATCTCCAGGTCATCAACCTCACCATCCTCTGGAATTGACTCTTCCTGTTCATCAATAAAATCTCCAGTGCCATCAGTAGAAATAATATGTTCCTGACATACCTGTGGCATGGTGGATGATGTGGTAGGCGCATAAGCAGAGGGGCGAGTAGAAGACCTGCGAGTATAAACATGAGGTAAGAATGTAGACTCTTTGTGAGGAGGTGGATGTGGCGGCGGCGGTGGCGGTGGTGGTATAGGTGGTGAAGACCTCGAGACATCACAAGGAGCAGATGGAGGTGGAGGAACCACAACATCTTCTCTGGATCCAGTAGTAGACAACATGTCACCTGTAGGAGAGAAATACATATAGATTTGAAAAAAGTAACATCAGCGCCGACATAGTATTTTCTCCCAACAGGATCAAAACATATATACCTTTTTTGTGTACGAGAATAACCAACAAAGACACATTTGACAGCTCTAGGTGAGAGCTTGTCACGACCAGGAGTAAAGTCATGGACAAAGGTTACCGATCCAAAAACACGAGGTGCAAGCTTGCAAAAGTCGGCCGACTAGGCCGACTAGTCGGCCCGACTAGTCGAGTCGGGGGGGTAGCCGACTCGACTAGGCCTAGTCGGCCCTTAGTCGGTCCACCCGACTAGTCGGGCCGACTAGTCGGCCTAGTCGGCCGACTAATCGGCCGACTTTTACAACAACCTTTTTTATTTTTTTTGTTTTTCACTTTTTTTAAAAGCAAACATATTCTAATACGCTTAATGTTATATTTAAAGTCAATTACTTCTTTTGTTTCATCATGATGTCATATAAAATGTACAAATACATGTATATACATACGAATATATGTATAAAAAACTGATTTATATATTTAAAATAATTAAAAATTCAAAATCGACTATTGACCGACTAATTCCGACTAGTCGCCCGACTGCCGACTAATCCTTAGTAGGTGACCCCGCCGACCGAGTACCGACTACCGCTTTCTGCATGGACCATAACTCGTAGTTGGTCCCGTCCATCTTTATGATAGGTGTCGGTCCTTTGAAGGCACCAGAAGAGGAGAATACGCCACCCTTGACTTCTGACATTCTTTAATAGGCCAAAATGCGGAACAAGATGGGGATATCTCCGCAAAAACTTGTCTACATCAAAAGAGGGATGATGTGTATTTGTAGACTTATACACTCATCCCTAATGCTCTGTTTGTGGTCGAGGGCCGCAAATGACGGGAGAAATCAGACTATTTCACCCCGCACAGATCTGTCCAGACCTCGCCTGATGTGAACAGGGGGTCCGCGGGGTCACCGAGGGTGCGCCGAGGCCTTGCAAATCAGGCCACAGCCCTACGGATGCCTTAGCGTCGCAAAGGAGGCGGCAACAGCCGCTGGGGGAAAGGGACGGCACTGGAGGGGTGTGCGGAGGCGTGCGGAGGGGGGGTGGGGCTAGGGTTGGGGTTTTGGTTCGAGAACCCCGGTTTAGGACCGTTGCTCTGATACCATGTTGGGATAAAATTCATTCATATAAGAAAAAGAGATCCCAGGGCTCTCTTATACAGGAGAAGAGCGAAGGGTTAATTACATAAGTGATACCCAAAGAAAACATAAACCGTAAATATAGTACGGTGATAAATAAACATCTCAACAGTATCAGGTGGATTTTTTCCTATCCAGAAGTAGCTCAAAACTGGTGCCTTGGAAAATTTTTTAAAAGCTGCCAAAGAGTGTTAACATTAACCCTGTTTCATGGATTACTATAGCTGGTATCTTTTTATAATTCTGGAATGAACACCAATTGAAATGAATTAATTTTTCCTTCTGGCACTTCCTGGACCGGTCTTTAGGAAAAATGCTCTTTTTTCTGCTGTACAGTCTGTGGCTTTTTCTTTGAATTCTTAACCAATGTACTTATATCTCCTGCTTCAATGCACATATAGCAATTGGTCCCGTCTTTAAAGCTTTATGAGGTTCACACCAAACAACCCTTAGGCATACTTAAGTTGGTGCTATATAATATAAGCATCTTGAACATGATATTGTGTATGTTATTTGCTGATGATATTGTGTTGATTGATGAGACTATAGATGGAGTAAATGAGAAGCTTGAGGTCTGGAGACATGAGTTGGAGAGTAAAGGATTTCGTATAAGTAGGGCAAGACAGAATATATGGAGTGCACCTTTGATGGAAGTAACGGTGAAGGAATTGAGATGAAGATTGGTGATGATAACATTCGGAAGAGAGATTCTTTTAGATATCTGGGATCTATTTTGCAACATGATGGGGAAATTGATGGAGATGTTACTAGTAGAATAAATGTAGGCTGGCTAAAGTGGAGAGGAGCCTCTGCTGTTCTCTGTGATAAGAAAATTCCTTTAAAAATTAAAGGAAAGTTTTACAAAGCAGCCGTGAGACCTGCTATGCTCTATGGATCTGAATGTTGGCCTGTGAATCATAGACATGTGCAGAGAATGGCTGTAGCAGAAATGAAAATGCTAAGGTGGATGTGTGGACACACACGTAAAGATCGGATTCGGAATGATGCAATCAGAAAGAAAGTTGGTGTGGCTTCGATCGAGGATAAGATGCAAGAAAACCGCTTAAGATGGTTTGGTCATTTGCAAAGAAGATCAACTGATGCACCAGTTAGGAGATGCGAGTGTTGGGATGTTGAGCCGGCTAAGAGAGGACATGGACGGCTTAAGAAGTGTTGGAAAGAGACCATACGAAGGGGTCTTTGTTTTGTGGATATATGCACGGGATTGACCCAAGATAGATCTGAATGGAGGCGAAGAATCCATGTAGCCGACCCTACTTAATTGTGGGAAAAGGCTTTGTTGTTGTTGTATCTTGAATATGTGGTAATTGATGTTGAGAATTATAAGTTTATAGAAGTTTGGAAATGTAAGCCTTGGGGCCAAGGTCGGACTTTGCCAAAATTACTCGAGATGTTTCGCGTATATATTGCCAGTGTGTATTTTTGTTTTTTTGGGATACTTATTGTGTTTTCTCTCGAACTTAAAATATAACTTATTGTCATTTCAATATAATTGTATTTAATTTCTGCAGGTATGTAAAGTGGCCCCCATCCCTGGGGAGACTAAAGTATGGCAGTATATTACTCTCACAAAAAAGATCTTTTTGATTGATTGTCCTGGTGTTGTGTACCAAAACAGCGACTCTGAGACAGATATTGTTCTCAAGGGTGTGGTAAGTGCAATGCTTGATCATTACATTTTATTTTTGTTGGATTAAGTTGCAATTTCTTATGATTTTTGTACCTTCAGTGGCTTTGATTAAACACGATCTGCAGCTCAGTGATTGTTAGCTGCATGCTGGGCAATCCGAAATTATGTACGGGGAAACCATAACATGCAAATTGGTCTTACATGTGGTTTATTTTTTCTCCAATGTGCATTTACTAGGTTCGAGTAGCAAATTTAGAAGATGCTTCCGAGCACATAGGAGAAGTTTTGAGGCGTGTCAAGAAGGAGCACCTACAAAGAGCCTATAAGATTCAAGAATGGTACAACTCCTTGTTCTTTGATTTTTAAGAGAGTAAATAAAACCATTTTGATTCAATTTTGGCACTTGATTTATTGAGAAAGTTACCTGGTGTTTTTAATCTTTAAGTACATTGGGTTCATGCTATGTAATTATCTTTGTTCCAAAGAAGTCTTCTTTACAGCATACTTAATATTTGCCTTGTTAGTGGGATAGATAATGCCATAAAATCAGATCCTAGGAGAATCTGTTGTATTCAATCTCTGATCTTGTATAATTTGTATTATTATGCAAAGATATGGCCAATCACATTGACATAGCTTGCATCATTAAAGTTTTAAATTGATTTACAATAATATTTATTTTGGTCATATTTTAGAACAACTTTACCAGATAATGTTGTCACTGAACTCGTAATAGCTATTGGCTCTGGATATTAAAGTACATCCAAATGTAATTTCTAGAGAATCAACAATATTTGTCTTTTTCTGTGAAGTGATACAATTGACTATAAAATGCATTGGTGCATGCTGCTCATGAGAATCCATATCATGAGTGGCCATCATGCAGATTGGTTATGTATGAAACACGTAGAAGTATTGGTGTTAGAAATATGTTTAAGATTATACTATGAAAGAGAAGAGTAAGGGCTAATCGTTAGACTATAGGTGTATAATAACCCAATTGCAATTAAGTGTTTTCTACATAGACATGTTGTGAACCGAGTGGCAAACATGTGGAGGAACATTGTTTATACGTGTGAATGCATTTAATACAAGGGTATTTGTGTATTGTCGATTCTTTAGAGGGGCATGCATGTAAAAGCTTCTCTCAACTTTTCAAAGGGTCTCTTTCAAAAAAAAAACTTTTCAAAGGGTCAATTATGCCCATTGGTTAATATGCCTCTATTAATACTTTTTCCTTTCAGGACGGATGATAATGACTTTCTTGTTCAGCTAAGCAAGTCGAGCGGAAAACTTTTGAAGGTATGCCAATGTACATACAAGCTTCGTTGTATTTAGAGTCCGTGTAATAATGAAAAGAGTTTTCTTATACCCATTATTTTTAAACTGTCCAACATAGTTAAAAGATACTTGCTCTCATGTTGCTATGCATTTCTATTTATTATAATATAAAATCTTCGTCCCTAAAATAGTAGCTTAGTTGAACGTCAGTTTAAATGGTGAAAGATGCTAATATGCACCAAGACGTTCGTATGTTTTGAAGCTTAGATATTGGCCACTTGCTTATGATGCAACAAAGTAAGCCCTTGAACAATTTTATGGTCCATTGAAATTCTAGCATGTACGTAAAGCTCAAAGTTTGAAGAGTTTTGTTTTAATTAGTATTTTAACCGAGTAATCCTCTTCCTCCTCCGCTTGATCAGAAGTCTTTTGAGTTTTCACCTCTTTTCTGTTTTCTTGCTAGGTTTAGAATATTCTAGAATAGTGTTGTACTTGCTTCCATGTTGTATATCCTCTGTGAAATGGGCCTTCGCTACCAAGAACAAGGTTACGTTTTGATGCAAAGAATAGTCTCCATTCCCCTCTCTTCTTATATCTCCCTCCCATTCAAGATATATTCCCCATGCCTCCTTTGTCTCTCTTGCCCATGTTTTTTTTTTGACGCTCAAAAGCGGGGGAAGCACTCGGTGGTGCTCGCCCCACATTCTCTTGCCCATGTTTTCCTTCCCTGTCTCTCTCATCAACTTCTTTTCATGCATATCTTCTCTCTTTCATTCTCTTCTTCCTCCCTCTATCTCCCTTCATCTCTTTCTCTCTTATCTCTTTCCCCCTTCGCCTACTCATCCATTTCTATCTCTGTCTGATCTTTTCTCTCTCTCATTCTCTTCGACTTCGCATCTTCAAATACCTCTTTCCTCCCTCTTCATAATAGTTCCACCTCAATTATCTTTGTTTTCATCTCTTTACTTTTTCCCTTTCTTCACCTCTGACTCTTGTTTTCCTCTGCCTTCACCATATTCATGACCTTCCTTTCCTTTCCTCCGAACCATCTTACTGGCAGCTTTGGCATCATATGGTTTTGCTAGAGATTTTTTCCTGTTTTTGCTGGTCTGAATGAGTATTATTTCTGACTGGGGATATCTGTCTATAGATTTCTATTTTGCCAAAAGGAAATGATGAATGTACAGACTAAATTACAACCGGACTCTACTATGGGAATCTGATTAAACAGAGGGCCGCAAGTCCCAACATTCTCTATCACGAGTATAATGCCTGGAATTTTTTCTGTTCTATCAGTAGTATTCTGCTGAAGACAATCTCTTATCTCCTAGCTATTTCTCTTTACGCTTGTTCTCACAAAAAATAGCAAAATAACTTGTATTGTAGTAGAGGTAATATCACTTCTTTTCAACACAATCCAACAGAGGTTTCTGGTGGAGGTCTGATATGATGGTGCTGCCAGGAAAATGTCACATGCTTTGGTTGATGCATCTAATTGAGATGCATTCTTCCTGAATATTGACCTATTTTCCACTGATTTTTGTTTAATCTATTTGGTAAAAGGAATATGGATACTTAGCCTGCTGCAGATTATGAACAATTTGGTAGGACAATTGTAAGAGCTTTAGATTGGGGAGGTTGATTGGTGCATTTGGAAAACTTATGTTATCCGCTGTACTGGCTGACAGTTATCAGTATGCGATAACTATTCTGTCAAGAACACACTTTCGAGTTATATCAGTCTTAACATACAAAATTATATTGCCAACATTGCTCAAGAGGGGAGGATGAGTAACTGGGGGTGGTGGATGTTGGCCCAAGGGGGGAGGGTGGGATGGGATGGATGTGGAGAGGCATGTGAGGGCCACCCAACCTATGATTGTGTGAGGGATTGTGGGAGCCTTGGACGGGACTCAAGGGGGCTTTTGTTGCTGTTGGCAGTACAATGCTATTTAGTAGGTCGTAGCTTGTTTGGAAGGTGAGTGGTGCTTGCCATCACTGTGGTGATGATGAGAGCGCTCTCGAGGAGGGGGGGTCTTGGCGCGAAGCAAACATGGACAGATTTTGCTCCTTGAGCCATGACCATTGGTGGCATCGTTCTTCTTTGACGAAGTTGTGCTTCCATTGTGGGAGGACAAACACTTACCAAAGCCTGCAAGGTTGTCTTGGCCTGCTTTGGATGTGGAGTTTTGGTCGTTGTAGGGTTGATTGCACGACCAATGGCATGTATTGATAGTGAGTTCGTGGGAGGGGTGGCGATGGCTTGGTCAGTGGTTTGGGGGATGTGGCTGCGCAATATGAATCGGTGATGGATTTTTGATTGGCGAAGATTTTGAGAGGTGGTGGCTGTAGCAAATAACATCCTCTTTTTAGGGGAGCCTTTCGATCTTGTGGTGGAGTTGAATTACGTTGCCGGGGTGGTTTTGTTGAAGGTGGTGCTCAAGGTGGATTGTGTTTTATTTTTGTTTTTTTTGAGGCTCAAGGTGGATTGTGTTTTGTTTTTGTTGCGAGTCTCCATCCTTCTGACCTCCATGCAGATGCCCGCGTTGGAGGCATTGATAGTTGCAGTGGTTGCTAAGGTGGAGTCAAAGGAATGCTTTTCGAAAAGTGGAAGATGTAGATGAAGTGGGATGCTTCGATTCCTCTTTCTTGGGGCATCTAGTTTGAAGACTTCCAAATGGTTGACAATTTGAAGGGTAGTTGAAAACCAGGTTCAATTTCGGATCCGAGTGCGGATCAGTTCCATGACTATTCATTTTTGGTGGTGTGCAATGCCTTTTGGAGTGGAACTTGTTGTGGGCCTCACTATTATAGAGATTGTTCCATGCCAGTTCTCTCCACCATCAAGCAAACAAGTGGACTTGCTACCTGACAATGGCGGGGTTGGTCTTTTGGAATTGATTTTGGTGGGTTGGGTGGAGGTCGCGATCCAGGTTTTGGCCCCTCAGGTGCAAGAGGCGTTTTGGGATGATGCAGGGAATGGCAATGGCTTTGGACAGTTTTTATGCGAGCTCCACTTGAGGGTGGGCCGTGGGGTGCAATGTTGTGGTTGTAAGGTGGGGGGATGCTAGGAGGGTCGTGGTATAGCCTTAGGTAGAGCATGTTTTGTGGGTTTTTCGATGCAAGGGGTGCATGGATGTTGTTGATACGTGTGAGGTGAGGCTCTGAGAAACCTTAAGAGGATGGTCAATGTTCTCAATTAGAGGACATGTGACTAAGTATGTGGAGGTTGAGTTGGTAGGAAAACCATCTTAGTTGTCTAATAAAGTTCATATCTTGGAATCTTTGGGGGCTCAGTCTGGCTGACAAGAATGGTGGTGGGTTTGCTTTTCGATGCCTGTCGAGTGGACTTGGTCTGCTTGAAGTAGATGAAATTGGAGGTTTTGGATCATTTCTTATGAAGATCGGTCTTCATATCCTCGACTCACTGATCTCAGCGTGATCCCTTCAGTAGGGTCTTCAAATGGCATCATAGTTTGGTGGATGGTGGTATACTGGAGTTAGTAGACTCAATTATAACTCGACACTCACTCTCTGTGGTGCTTCTTGATGAGTTTGTTGGAGTGACTTTTGATTTGATTGGTGTGCATTTCTTTGAGGCTTCCACTATTTGAGATCTGTAGGATGAGCTACAGATGACACGTCTTCGATTCTCTAACTTATTTTAACTTGTTGGTGAAGATTTCAACATTACCTTGTTTGCAGATGATCAACGTCGAGCTGGGGGTGTTGTTGATCCTTATTTATCTTTGTTTGCTAGCTTTTGATGAGATGCTTTTGAATGTGTTGGATACAACTAACTCTTTCTACAGTTGGCGAAATTTCTCTATTTGGTGGAAAACTTTTCCGTTGACATTTTTTCTTTATTGGTCTTTTAGGGAGGACTATTGTCCCGGCTGTATTTTTGTTTCGAGTGCTCATGGTACGGGATTTTTTGAGTCAGGTTACGGGATGTTTGAGGGATTGTGTGGCTCTCTTTTGTCAGAGCCATGTGATGCATAGTTTGATGACATGTTTTCTTTGTTGGTCCTTTGGGGAGGACTACCATCTGAGCATTATTTTTTGTTTCGATTAATCCTTGTTACATGAGGTTGGTTTAAGGTGTTATGTGGCCTTTGTTGTCAAAAGCCATGCGGCGTCAGTGATTCAACAACACATGTTATGATTGTAAAATTCGAGGCATTACATAGGATGCTAATGATCTTTAGAAGGTAGGTTCGATCTTGACATGATAAGCGGAGGATGATGGCCCGGGCTGTGTTGGTCCAATTGAATGTGCTTAAGGATTTGAGGGGGATGTTAGAGGAGGAGAAAGTCTCTAGGAAGGAGCATGACGAGATCCTTCTTGATGAGGAAAAGAAGCATGAGTTGGAGTTAGATGCAACACTTTAAGCAAACATGAACGGAGGGGGATGCCAACACTCATTTCTTTCACATGAATACCATTCTATGGAGGTGAACTTGGTTACTCGTATGAGGTGGAAGCGAGCTTATGGATGGTGTTGAGTTATTTCTGTTGTGTTGTGGGTGATCATTTTGGGACACAGGTTGGAGGGTACCCTTCTAGTTGCACAATATAGGTGGGAAGAGATGTGCCACAATTGTTTGAGGAGCATGCTGGTGAGCTTGTGCGACCTTTTAGCAAAAATAAGCTTTGTGCTGTTATATTGCTTCGAATGCAGATCGGTCTCCTGGTCTGTACGATTTTGCGAGTTGTTGTAAGATTTTGGGCTCCATTGCGCCCACTCAGATGTAGAGGCGTCTATCAAGTTCAACGAGTTGAGTCGACCCTAACTTGGACTTGAACTCAATAAGAAATCATGTGCTTGAGCTCAAGTTTGAAAAGGTTTGAGCACTGGAATTCTGGCTTGGACTCTTAAGGAGCCTTTCTCTCATGGGACTCGAACTCGTCAGGGATCCAAGCAAAAAACCCAATCACCATATTGGAACTACATCTAAAGATCACATAAATGAAGAAAGGAGACATGTATTTACGTTGGCCGTGGAAATAGACCTCGGAATGGCACTTGGTCTTGTAGGTGTTGAGTGGGTAGAGGATGGTGGTGCTGACCAGTGCTCCCACCGCCCTGAACATGGCCTCCGACACAGACTTAGAATCCTGATCCACCCCCATTGAAAACACTAGGGCTCGAGGTGCGGTATGCCAGTGGGGTGGGGCTTAAGGCTCGAAGGTGCGGTGTGTTGATGTTTGTGAGCCTGCAATAATGGAGACTTGAAGGGACTCGAAGGGTTAGGGTTGTGACAATGGAATCTGGAGCAGGAACCATAGGGCTCAAAGGGTTAGGGCTCAAAATCATGTTTGTATGGGAGTGGAGCCTTGGAGAGGGGGAATTGAAAAAAATTAAAATTATATCGAGTTATCGAGTTGAGCACGAGCCAACTCGAGCTTCACTCAATAACGCTAATGAGCCACACATCCAACTCGAGCTCGGGCTTGTTAGGTTTTTGAGTCAGGATCACGAGCTCTTAATGAGTTGATCTCATTAAGCTCGAGCTAACCTGACAACTCTACTCAGATGGTTTTCATTTTGAACATGTACATGATGGGCGGTGTGATGACAACCTTTCATATTATGGTATTATCATGGACTGTGGAGGAGGGTTAATGACGGTGCGATGATGTATGGATCACTTAGATGATGAAGCCTTGCCTGAGGCGGGGGAGTTCACTGGAGATGTGTTGAGAATTTGACCACTGATGACTCACAGTACCTGCAAGTGTTAGATACATAGTTGAAACCATGGGGAGTTGTTTTGGGATGAAATGAGATGGAATGGAGGGCTGTTACAGTAGCTGGAAGGCAGCCCCCTAGTGGGTTCTTCACTTGTGCAAAGTGAAGAAAGGATCGAAGTGAGGGAAGATATCTAGAAGAAGAAAAGATGGTTCGATGGCGTGTGAAGATGTGGTGTGTGCTGTAAAGGTGTATGGGTGATTAGATGGTTGTGAGGGTGTGTGTATGAGTGTAATAAAATCCAAGAAATCAAGAACGAGCGAAACTGGGATCACCAGGAGACGGAGACAATGATCGGTGAATGGGATCAAAGCCTTGGTACGAAGCTCGAAGATCTAAGAGGACAAATAAAACTTGGCCCCCATTAGTTATCCTCCCGAATATCTATAAGTAATGCATGACGGTTGCCTGCCATAGCAAAGAGCTGAGGCGAACGCAGGCTCAAGGGCCCTAACCCCAACACGTCATATGTCCATAATATGAAAGAAGAGCCATCCTCGATGATGGGCTTCGCATGGGCACACAAATCAGAATCATCGCACATATAATTTTCCAGAAAGCTGTGGGAAAACTGTGGGTGCATGGAGGGTTGCACGGGTTGGGGGTGTTTTGAACCTTTCTAACCAATCTGCAAACAAGGTCCGATCCACTCCACCAAATCCTTGTTTCCCATTTGAGAAGCAATACCTCATTCATATACTTTGAATGATGAACTTCTAATCCCCCCTGATCAGTGGGGAGAGAAATATTATCTCAGTTAATCAAATGAGTGCTTTTACATTTGCCATCTGATGAGCAGCAAAAAAACCTCATGCATGCTTCAAGTCCTCTTCGAATACCTCTTGGAATAATGCGAGTGAATATGAAGAAAATCTGAATGGAAGCTAAATTTGCCTTCAACAAAATCACCCGCCCGCCACAAGAGAGGTATCCAGCCTTTCAAGCAGCCGGTTCTTTTTCAAGTCGCTCAACTATAGGTAACCAATTTGATTGACTAAGTCTCCCATTGGAAAGTTGTAAACCCAAGTAATTGATAGGAAAACACCCTTGAGGGGTGGAGATGATTGCCGTGTACGCCTCTACTTCAGCCTCTATCATGCCGAAATCACAAAATAGACTTTACGTGGTTGATCTTGAGGCATGGGACATCTCCAAAGATGTCTAGTACTATGCTTATTCCCCTAGTTTCAATTGCCCCCTTCAACAAAGAGAATAACATCTTCCGCACGATGAAGCAATACAATTGAAATCTCTTCATGACAATGCCCCAACGTGCCTCCACTCTGAACCACATTCCGTACCATGATTGTCAGGATTTTCGCTGCAAGAACGAACCGAAGCCCTCTATGGTTGAAAGAAGCACTCTGGTTTTCCATTGACCAGGACCAACATCGACACTTGGTAACACAATTCTTCATCCTGAAAATCCAAGTGTTAGGAAAGCCTCGCTTCGCTAAAACTCCCCAAAGGAGTCGCCAGTCAACACAATCACATGCCTTTGAAAAATCAATCTTTTCGCAACATACCTGATATATTCTGTCGTCACAAATCCCAACAAACTCTGCCGTTGTGACTACACCGTCCAACATTAATCGGTTCGTGGTAAATGCGGACCGGACTTCATCCACAAGCCCATAAAGGACTTCACTCAAGCAGTTAGCTAAGACCTTTCCAACAATCAAATAAATCGTATTGGAGAGAGTGGTGGGCTTAAAATCCTCAATTTGCAATGCAACTTCTTTCTTCGGGAGTAGAAAAATGGGAGCACGATTTAATCTATGAAATCCATGGTTACTTGCAGAGAACTCCCTCACCCTCTCCATAATGTTGTTGCTCACAACATGCCATATTTCCTTGAAAAAGAATATTGGGAATCCATCAGCTCCAGGAGAATCATCCTCATCGAGATCTCAAATCACGGTGCGGTCCTTATCAATCGAAAATTTTTTAGTAAGAGCAATATTTTGTTCTTCGAATAAATGAGATGTACCCACTCCTCTACAACACCACCCTCCACGTGTGCCCCGACGACTGAAGCTTTGAAAGCCCATCGTTGCTCTGTCTACTTCCTTATCCCCTTAAAGAAATTCACCCCTACCTCTACTGAGCTGATGTGATTGTGCTGCCTCTTTTTGTTGGCGGCGTAGTGGAAAAATCTCATGTTAACATCACCCTCCCGTATTTAGTGATGCCTAGATCTCTGTCGTAATTTAGTCTCTACTTTCTTGTCTTTGATCCTCTGACAAATAGTTCTCTCAAGAAGTTCGGACTGAGTGAGGTCTCGTGCATATTTACTCCGCTCCAATCGTTTTACACATGATTGAGCTACAAATCGTCGAGCTTCACACTTGGCCATTGGGGTTTCTTAAACTCAGAGTCTGACTCTCAAAACGCATAAGATTCTGGACTAATTTTGTATTTGCACAGCCTTCACTGTGAAAAGACGATCAAAAGTTCTTGATTAGATTCTTGAAACTCTCCTCTACTAGCCATGCCCTCTCAAAGAGAAAGAAAGATGTAGGGATGAAGCTCTCGCCCGAGACCCACTCAACGTGGGTATGATTAGATCGCAAGCACCGGAGAGCGCTAACTTGTGACAAAGGGAAGGTAAAGGCTAAACTAGCCGAGCATAGAAGGCAGATAATCCTAGATCTTGAGTTGTGCTAGGTACATCTATAGTCCAATGCATCAACTTCTACCTGCTATAGATCATGCACTGTATCAGTAAAGGCACTGGATCACGGATCTTGTCCCCTATGCATATGGGGATGGTCCGTTGCATATAAAGTGATATTAGAATCCCCTCCATACACACTCAAGAAGGCTCATCCCACTACCTTGGACAAAGGCTTGAATGTGTAGGTCCATACATACTCGAGAAGGCTCTATAATCCCCGTTGCACTTGTCTCTTAGTACGACAGATCATATGAGTGCTCACAAGTTCAGAAACAAAGTCAAAATGTTCATCATTTCATACCATAAGGAAGCCCATCGAGCTTCCCATTGCATCCATTGCTCAAAAATAAGTTAATCGAGACCCACCCAATGAGTCCCAGTCCCACAATGTACTAGTCCAAGAATGGATCTTAGACTCATGAAGAAGAACCACATCATTCTGACATCATCTTAACTACCTCACTCTTCTTCGGGTCCCTCGGACCCAAATGTTTCAACATACGACCTTCATTGAGGAACCAATGGGGGCATGGTTTCAGATTTTACAAAATATCGGTGAAATTTTGCTGATATTTTGATTTCGACATGGGATGGAAATATCGAGAGATATGCGAGTCTTTTCAAGTCATTCCTTTACACATGCTGATCGATATGGGCAAAATTTCAACAAAATTTCACCTAAATATTGTATTGACATGGTGTCGATATGGAAGCCTGTATTAATATTTAAACCCTTACAATGGGGTCCTCGTGGTGACATGCACCATCTCAATGTCTCTAGCAATGGTTAACTTGAAAAGATCCTCCTTTTTCTCAGCCACATCTTACATGCTAAACTGGGATCTTGGAAGACTTAATCAATATACGATGAGCACAGGTATTAGAGGATTTATAACGGTACACTAAGGATTTTTTAAATGGTAAATAATATATGGACTTATGGTTTCTATGGGACATGGAAATAAAACTATATTTAGGGGTCCTTCGGATGGCGGACCAGCACCCGAGGTCTAGTTTCTAGGGCAAAGCTCCCATGACGAGCCCCTTTCCTTGGAAGGTACCTATTCTGCTTGCATTGTGCACCAACCTCCAAATCCGAACTCCTGGTAGAGTCAGAACCATGGTCCGTAGGTCTTGCAAAATGTGGCACAAGAATCTCCCATTCCGGAGCCTACAGGAAAGGAGGCCCCCATCATGAACTCGCTTTCGATGTGGACAACCGAGGAGATCCCACATAGATCAACACATCAACACCCTGAGGAGGCGATGCTCCGTTGCCCCTAACGGATCCATTCGACGCAGGAGCTTACGGCTCAGGAGCTCCAGAAGACTCGGATGCCTTGTTCAACACAGTTGAGGACTCAACGACATCTTCCAGGTCTTGAAAAGTGGATGAGAGGTGGTTCACCATACTTAAGTTCAACCTCAGGTTAGGGACCAAGAGATTCGATATGGGGGCTCCTTCATAATTGAGCCAGAAACGCACTTTGTAATCAAATATTTTGAGGCTTTGGCTGGATCAAGAGATCGAGCCTCCTCCAAGGCCGGTGTGAGTCGGGTCGGATCCATATTCAACTTTGGGAGCGCAGCTTTCGAAAGGGTATTTGACGAAACACTAGCCACTGACATCGTATCTTGTTTAGATTCGTAAAACTCGAGATTTGAAATCCCTGATGATTTTGCCTCGGATCTCGCTAGGATCATCGTTGATGGATGCATCCTTGGTTAGATTGAATTTTGTCAGATCACACGCTTCATCAAAGAAACAAAGCATTTAGGGGCAAACCTTGCAGAGGAGCGGGCGGTGATGCCTCCATTGCCCTCATATCGAAACATGCTCGCCCTGCCTTCAGCGTGAGTCTGCTCGTCAGCAAGGGCATTCTCTTCCTTGAGAGGAGAAAGGCCACAATCTTGACATTGGAACTGGAGACATGCCATTCAAGAGTATCTTGTGCACCATGCCAACCTCGCACAACACCAAGCATAACACCTCCAGAGATCAAGAAATGATCGGCACCCCTTCAAGTGTAGAATTCGCAACTCCGCCTTCAATTCCTCGTTTGTGAACCGAGCCCTTCTTCATACCACATCGTCGCTCTATGAGGCACGATAGAGCTGCCTTGCCACCTCCATATCAAAGAACCCACAGACGTGTCGTACTTTCTCCCCAAGGGAAACCACATCTCTGAAGAAAGACTGCTCGAGAGACGAACTGGCCTTTGCGTCTTCCTGCTCCAACAATAACAGGCTTTCTGACACATCCCAAATGAGTAGGACAGAAGGCACTTGAGACGAGTTTGGATCGAAGGGGGCTTCCCTTACAATCTTCGAGAAGGACCTACCATATGCTCCACTTCCCCTGAATGCCGCCGCCGCAACACTAACATCCTAAGGTCCTCTTTTTTTCTAATACAACATGTTTCAAAGGCTCAGACAAAAACCTCGGTCACCTATGGTGAAAGTGACCTGTTGAGCCGCAAGTGAAACAACACGACGGAGAAGGGCATGCCTTTGCAATGTGGTCAAGAAGCACATAACAAAAGCAAGCCGGACGCATGCGTTTTCCACGCTTTCGGTGAGAGACCCCGGTCCAACCATCTGAAGCACTTGTCTCATCATGACTAGTAGCCAACTAGCCATCCACATCTGAGCGTGGGGTCTGCGCCACTACTCTATAGATGTAATGTGGGCCTCTTGTAATGAACTATTTGTGACTGCCTTTGGTGTGTGGTCGGTCGCTTGCGCTAGAGTCAATGGTTGCTTATGATGGAGATGGAGTGGACACCCTCATGGCGTCTTGCCTGCATAATAGATGCCATGTAGGTCTCTCCTGATAAACTATATGGGACTTCCTTTGGTGTATGGGCTGCTTGTGCTAGAGTGATTGGTTGCTTGCGGTGGAGATGATGGAATGATGGCTTGCGAGGTGGCGACCATCTTGTTTGTTGAGTGGTGGGATCTTTGGCCTGTTCAAGGCGGTTTGTCTGCTATTCCGGTCTTCCTATTGCTATCATGTCTGCTTCTTGCAGGTGTATGCGACGCCTTGAGTCTTTGATGCAAATGTTCTATTGGACGAGTTCGAGGGACTCTCACGAGGCATCTTTGGTGAGCTGGATGTTGGAGTATTTGATGTATGCGCCACTTATGAGGGAGATGGGTAAATGGATCCCTCGAGGATCCATTTACCCTATCTAAGAGTTTAGTCCCACATCTACCAGTGGTGGGACTTGGAGGCTCTGAGGAGGCTATATAAGGAGTCCCAGACCTCCTGTAACCATTGAGAAAAAGTAATGCAAGATATACCCCTTTGAGGGCTTCTCCCGTGGTTTCATCCCGCTCCTTAGGGAGTAGGGTTCCACGTAAAAATCTTGTCTTCCATGTTTATTATTTCTTTATCTTATGCTCTGTTTATCATTTTCGCTTCCGCTTCCTATTTTCTAATATGGTATCAGAGCGGGTTCGATTCTCACGGATTTGTTCTTGAAAGTTTTATTTTTCATATTCTGTTCGAGAATCTATTATCAGATTCGAAGTAAGATTTTTGTTCACTATTTTTATCATGTTCGAAGATTGTTCATTCTCGAGGGTTTCTTGAAACTATTTTCTGCGGTCATCATAAACAACGCGCGTTGTGTCTCCAAGCGGTGGCACCAGACCACCGTCCTTGTTGCTCCTCCGCAACCTCGGGCTGCGCCTCCAGGCTGTTTCCAGGCGGCATCAATGGCGATGCCAAGCCCTGGTGGACCCCATCTCATCAAAATCCCAAAGCAGCATCGTGCTCCGTGCTCTGAGAATCCCAAAGCGGCGGTGGCCGCACCTGTGCTCCAGATCCAGACCGCACATGTGACAACCTTCCTTCCAGTCGCATCTTCTCCATCAGATCTTGGCGGCGGTGAGCCGCACGTCACGCGCATCGCGCACAGGGTGCGCACCCCCAGGCACGTACCCAGGCGCCTCCAGGTGTGTACCCAGGCGCATCCAAGCGTGTTTCCTCCAGTATCCCATCTCCTCTGTGAGATCGAGCCTAGGCCGCGCCCTCATCTCCTGGCGGCGCTGCATCCAAAGGGAAGCGGAGTTGCTTCCAGTCCTCAAGGCAGCGCAACCCCGTGTGCCTCCTGCAGGGAGGCCCCTCGCGCGCTCCATCTCTATCTCGGCGGTATCCAGGCGGCCCTCCTATCTCTGCTTCCCGCCAATGCTCCAACAGGCTTCACCCCAGACGACGGCGACGCACCCCCGAAGCGGCGTCGCACTCCAAGGAGGAAGTCCATGCGCCTCTGATGTTTGCGGTGGCGGTTTGTGAGAGAGGGTTCCCCGATGGGAACCCTAAAGGGTATTTTTTTCGCACGAGGGCGTGCGCTCCCCTCCCAAAGAAGGGCCTGTTTTTTTAAAAAATTTAAACGTCCTGTACGGTTGTTGGGCGTAAAATAAAAAGAGGGGGGGGGAAGGGCCCAATCATGCCGAATGTTTAAAAAAAGGAAAGAGGGGAGAAAGAGAGGTGCTTAGGTTCAGGTGGGCCGGGTGTGATTAAAAAAACAAGAAGACAAAAATAGGAGAGAGAGAGTTGGGCCCAAGTGGGCCGACGAAATAAAAAAAATTATGTTTCGGAAAAGGCGCGTACAAAAAAAAGCCGTATGCAAAGTCCAAAAAAATACTAGAGAAGCCGTAGACAAAAAAAGAGGGAAATGATATGGCTTAAAAAATCGGCAAAAAAGAAAAAAAATGAAAAGCCGTTATAAGAAAAATGGTGCACGACTTAGTTTAAAAAAAAAAGATGGCTAAAAAATGAATTAGCCGAGAAGAAATTATTCGTTAAAGGGAATAGCCGAGAAATTACAACGGCTTATGTTTTGTTACTCCCATTTTTCTTGTCTTCCCCCTACATTGTCGATGTCAGTGTTTCCGACAGGTACGGGAGAAAGGGGGAGTATGGTGTAGAGTCACAGGTCTTCTTCCAGATTCAAAGATTCTCCACTCCAGCCAATTTTCAGACTCAACAGAGATTTTGTCAGACTCGACGTCAGATTCCGAGTCAATTTCAGACATGCACGAGTATACGGTCTTCTTTTCAGATGTGCACGTGTTTGCCAACTTTTTTCGTGGTCCCCATCATTCTTGTTGTTTCAGCCAGAGTTTTCATGCGAGCCATATGGACTCCAGAGTAGAGGATCATTCCCTATGCCATGTTGGCAAAGGGTTTTCATGTGGTATCATAGGTATTCCAGAGTAGTGTACCATTCTCTATGCCAGATGGGAGAGACCCAGTTCTGGAGACTTCTTTCAGACTCCATTCTCCAGCGATCGTGGACTCCGACTAGGATTGCACTTCCACGGCTCCTTTTCAGTTCAGCCCTTTTCAGAGATGGAGCAGTTGCCCACATGTTGTGGCGGGTCAGAGTACTTCGACGAGGAGACTCAGTTCCAGTTGTAGTAATTCTGCTAGGCGCAGTTCAGAGCTCATGCTCTCCGATAAGGAAATTCAACAGACTCACTCTCCAGCCCATTCGTCCTCCTCACCCGCACGACATGAGAAGCAACGTCCTCGACAGCAGCAGTTGTACGCGTTGGGTTGATATTTTCCGTAGTGTCATGTAGCGTGGGTTGAGTTTCTTTTTGTTTGTCCAAGCTGAGCATTGCATGCTCCAGCTTGAGGGGGAGTGTTGGAGTATTTGATGTATGCGTCCCTTATGAGGGAGATGGGTATTTACCCCATCCAAGAGTTTAGTCCCACATCTACCAGTGGTGGGACTTGGAGGCTCTGAGGAGGCTATATAAGGAGCCTCCGGCCTCCTGTAACCATTGAGAAAAAGCAATGCAAGATATACCCTTTTGAGGGCTTCTCCCGTGGTTTCATCCCGCTCCTTAGAGATTAGGGTTCCACGTAAAAATCTTGTCTTCCATGTTTAATATTTCTTTATCTTATGCTCTGTTTATCATTTTCGCTCCCGCTTCCTATTTTCTAACACTGTAAAATTGTTCTACTATGTATTGGGATGTTTGTTTAGATGTGCTCAACATGAAGGGAATGAAAAATGCATTGCTTGCAAAGTGGGTATCTTGCAATTTGGGCAGTGATTTAAACTGATGTGTTTGATAATATGTTGGAGTTATAGGATCTCGACGGTTCTTTAAGTGGAGATAGTGCGGTGTATTTTCCATCAAACTTCTTATGGGGGATGCTATGTTGTTTCTGAGATCTCTCCCGTGATGAAGCTTGCCTTGGGGGAAGGCAACATCTTTCGATTTTGATTGGATTATTGAACTAGTCGCAGGGTGCTTTGTGATTGGTTTCTCGCCTCTTCACTTTGGTGGCGAATAGGGGTTGTGTTGGTGAGGCATGCAGTTCTTTTCGCTTATTAGGTTCAATCTTTAATCAACAATAGGTAGATTTACAGGACACACATGAATGCGTACTTCACACGCAATACATACACACACATACACATACATATACATATATATAATTTGAAATGGATTCGACCATCGAAATGTTCCGATGGGAAAAAGGTTTCTTATCAACGCAGAAGGTACATGCGGTGTTGTATGCTTTTAATGCTCTTGACTCGGGGATTGCATCGATAGATTATAAGCAAGGTTTGAAAAATAAAAGGCGGAACGAGGTGTTTTCCTTGGAATAGCGTTAAGGCGCAACCTCGAGGCGGTAAGTCTTAATTTATGGAGAAAAAAATGCAGAAAACTATAATTATATATGTCAATGTAATTATATGTTCTTTGCCCAATATATAATACTTAACACTATAAGATATGATCATAGTTTTAAAAAGCGGTGCCTCGAGGCACAAAGGCATAGGCCTCGAGGTGAGGCGCGTCAAAATCACCTCGAGGTGCACGCCTCAGGTCCTTGGATTGGGGAGTACACCTTGATCTAACTTGAGGCGTTCGAGGCGCGAGGTGGTCGAGGCGAGGCGGACGCGTAAGCCTCGAGTTGGAAGCTTTTTTTTATTATTTGCTTTGTGCTCGACCCTATTTTTACCTAAGCATTATTTTTTTATATTTGTGTTTATGTTTTCATGTTAAATCTTGCATAGTTGCATATTTCTATATGTAGATCTTTCCAAAAAAAATAAAAGATCGCCTGAAACAAAAGATGCTCAATGATCTTGTATACATCATGTTCAATTTATCATATATCTACACATACTAGTTCTATTGCACATAGATTTGAGTTTGAATTGTAATAAATATTTTATATTAGTTCAAGTTTGCAACTTATTGTTGTTATTTGGTTATATGAGTTGTAAATCTTAGAATAGCTATCACATATATGAAGAAGTAGGGTTGAAAAATAAAACGTGAAGTAAAATAATTATTATATTTTATTGTGAATAGCCAAATAGAATTAGAACTGTTAGTAAAAAAATCGTCAAGGGCGTTGCCCCCACACCCCCACAGGGTGGGGGCGCACCTGCTCCCCCCTAGACCCTCCTGTCTCGTTGGGGCATGATATGGCAGGAGAGGATGCATATGATGGTTCTTCAACTACGTCCAGCAAGACAAATATTTGGTATTCAAGGCATATTAATATTTTTTACTTTGAACATTAAAAATTATGGTTTCTATTGTACTTTAGTATTCAGCATAAACTTTAGTTCAATACTCATATAAAAACTTTGAAGTTGGAGTTGGAACTTGATATTCTGTATAATATTGGCTTAGTATTAGTTTTTTTGAACTTCAATGCCTTCAGCTCTTATGTATTGTATCTTTTAATAGTTTTAAATTATTCTTCAATGTGTTTTTGGCAAAGCTTAATAATATTATATACTTTTTTCAATGTATTTTGCTTTAATTTTAATTTTTTTCCCAAAAATTGAGGCTTACGCCTCGACCGCCTCGATGCTTACACCTCGCCTCAATTTCAGAGAAAACGCCTCGGACCGCCTCGTGCTTTTTTAAATCTTGGATATGATGAAATAATATAGATAAGAACACTAGAATAGAAGATAGCAGAGCATCATATCTCTTTCTACACATTTTCATCCAATCAAAGAGGAATTCATTGTCTATAGATGTTGTGAAAAAAAATTAAACAGTACATGTCTATCTTTGAAATATTGTTGTAATCAAAGTACGATTAACTATACATTGAAGAAATTTATGTTATGTGTCTAACATATAATATATGGTCGCACGAGAAACCGTGAATCCTATCCATTTCGATCAAACCTTTGAAATATTGTTGTAATTAAAAGTACGATTAAATATACGTCTATGAAATTTATGTTATATTTCAAACATATAATATATGACATCATGAGAAACCGTGAACCCTATCTATTTCATTTTGTTTGATTTATTGCAAAGCTCCTTACGTTTACGAGTATTGTTGGATTTGATATTTATGAATTCCTTCATTAAGAGAGAAATAATAAGAGTTTGCGAAATAGTTAGAAACAATTAATACTGAATATGAAGTTATGGGCACAAAAAAATATCAGATTTAGGCATTTATATTGTGTAATCATTATTCTAAACAAACAGATATTTATAAGCTTCTCAAACTACCAAGTAAACCATTACAATCATAATAAATACCTTAAAAAAGCAAAAACGCCTCACAAAACGCCTTGATTGCCTCAGCCTCCTCAGGCACACACCTCACTAGACTGGATCGAGGCGCACACCTCGAGGCTAAATAGGACCGTCTCGCCTCGAGGCGTACGCTCGACCGCCTCAAGGCTAGTTTTTTCATACCATGATTACAAGTAGATATGAGAGTGGAAGATCCCATTGAGGATCAAGATCTTCCTTTGGCTGATGATATATGATCTTGTTATGACTGGAGTTCGGAGAGTCGGACTATTCTAGGGGTCAGATGGATCCTGTCAGTGGTGTGTCGAGAGTTCGGAGGATGTTGATTACCCGTTCTTGATGTGGCACTTCAAGACATCTGGGCAGTGGTGAGCCTGAATGGGATGCCGATTGAGGGTGCTTCTGTGTTTAGGGAATCTATTTAGCCATCTTGGGTCAGCATGGAGTCTGAACAACAACTATTATGTGGACTATCTGGCTTGCGAGAAATGGAGTAATTTTTTGGATTTGATTTTATTTATAGAATGTTTTGAAGCTTATTAGGATCCTTCAGGCTTTTTTATTTTTGTAATGATGGTACTTTAACTTGTGTATACCAAAGTCTTTGGGTGCTTGCCTTTATGGCAATGCGAACTTTTTTCCTTTAAAAATATTTATATATAGTCTTTAGTTTGGAAGGTGGACGTAAGTTGGGCGTGTTCTATTGTTATGTAGTTCAATATTAGTCTCTTCATACCCTTAGAATGCTATATATATTTACATGATGGCTATGTTTTTTTTACAACTTTTTAACCATAAAATTGCAACCGGCTGGTTCCTTGTATTAAATAAACTTAATGTCATGCGGAGACTGGTGCGATGTACCGAGATGGACTAAATGAACAGCTGATTCTCATAGGCAAGGCCTTAAATGTCGGTTTCAGTCACCATTTCGGTACCGACCAAAACAGAATTTCGATGGAATTTCGGTGGAATTTCGACCGTTTCGGTCATTTCGGTCATTTTTTGTACTAGGACCTCCATATTTCGGTCATTTCAGTCGAATTTCGATTTCGACTGGATATCGATATCCGACAGAAATTCGACCGAATTTCGCTGAAATTTGAGGCCACGCTCATAGGAAATTGTTAAAATACTATCAGGTTAACATATACAGGTAATAACTGTAGATTTACGACTGTTACAGGGAGGGGAGCCTGACTTGTCAACCACAGCGAAGATGGTCCTCCACGACTGGCAAAGGGGCAGGATACCTTTCTTTGTCCCCCCGCCCTCACAGGAAACAAATGAAACAACCGAGGATTCCAGTGCTCCAGATTCTACCGAAGATCTCTCCGTGAGTGCGGACAGGGCATCGGCTGCTATGAAGGCGATTGCAGGTATCATATCATCCCAGCAATTAAAAGACGTCCCTGGTTGCAAGGATTTCGCAGGCGTTGAACCAGTTTACAAAGCGACAACTTCAGCACCCGCAGACAGAAAGTCTCCTTGATTCTTGAGCAGCACATCAGTTTTATTCAGCAGTCTTGCAGCAGTGAGTATATCAATCAATTTTGTACGAGGACACGTTTTCTTTATTTAAAGTTGTCTGATAAGGAAACAGTTCAAGTATTCTTGTGGTAATTTTTTCCTGCATGGATTCTTTTATTTAGAATCGATCCTTTATTGAGTTATAAAATGGAGCGATCTCCCTTTACCAGGTGAGATGCACATTGCTAAGTTTACATTGGTATGCAAGCGAAGTCTATGCTAGTGACAGTTCCAAACGAAGACGACCTCATTGAGATTCATTTCGACACTTTTTTTATGATGAAAGCGAGCATCATGGAAGTATTATGTAGGTTGCATATATTTCAAAGAATTGTTTATATTATCAGTTGACTGTTAGTTATTAGAAATGTGTAGCTCTCAAAATCAATGCTCATTCTTGTTGGAAGCTCTGCAAGAACTCATTTTGGCAGAATATTGGGGAAGAGGATCCTCTGCTCTAACGAGAGTTACAGCCGAATTGTTGTAATCCTTTTTATTTTTGTGATTTTTATTCCAAAATCTAATCTAACTATTAAGATAAAATAACAAATAAGCTTAGATTTGATCAAAATTTAGAGGATATATAGCTGATTATTCTAAGATTCAATTTGTAGGGTGGGATTTTGGAATCAAAGTTGGAAAAAAAAATAAAAAAAGGATTACAGCACCTCTGCAGCCTGAATTTCGGACCCAAAAGTTTATTTATCTTTTTATAGCAGTTCTCTAAAAAGAAAAGGATTACAGCACCTCTGCAGGCCTAGTAGTATTATTTCAGTCAATCTCTCCGTCCTACGGCTGGAAAGCTCTAAAATGCCCATGATAAGCTTTGCTGTTCATAACCTGTTCTGACAGGTTAGAAAGAGCAAACATTTCATTGAATATTTGAAGGTTATTTTTTTTAAAAAAAATACGCCCCTGTAGTTTTGTATACACTAGCTCTCATAATTGCGAAAAACCCTCGACCTCTAATTAGTAACAAACCATTATTTAACATACTCCTGTGTTAATTTCTGTTTATCCCTGTTATCTTTAAATGCCTGTTCGGGTAAGGGGTTTAGCCTCTTAAAACCATTCTCTCTCTCATGTGGTTCTACTTCTTCTCTTTTTTAATACATTAATAAATCAATTCTCTTTTATCAATTCCATCAAAAAATAATATATTATACCGTCATATCATATAAAAATTATAAACTACTCGACTTCTACTCATTTTTCTAAACTTCAATACAATCACATTACAATAACTACTTACTTTTCCAAACTTCAATACAATCATATCATAACAGACTTACCTCCAGTTTATCCTCTATCTAAATACCAAAAACAAAAATGGGCTACCTTTATCAGTTTAACCCACTTTAATCCGCGTACCAAACACACCATAAGGGCCTGTTCGGTAGGAGAATAAGCAGGAATAAGGATGGGGAATAAGGGTCTATTCTTCGTTCGGCTGGAGGATAAGAATAAGGAGAATAAGGTGAAATAAAGGTAGGTGAGGTGGGATAAAGATAGGAATAAGAGTGAAATAAGATGAAATAATAGGGAATGGTCGTACCACGGGGAACCGAAGTGACCGACATGACCATGATCGACACAGCGCCGGCATAGCCACTGCTCACCGAAGTGACCGACAAATTTCTTGCATAGCACTCTTCTGCTGCCCCAACAACAATGGAACCATCGGCACCACTGATAATAATGCGGTCCTCCGACCGTGTACTTTTCCGACACCGATGCATGACTATCTATTGCATTCCTGGGGGCTTATAGCGAGGCCACAGCCTCAAAGGCCTAACCAGGTTGCGAGGCCATCCCTTGCGACCTATTCGAGGACACCTTCGAGGCTGTTGAACTATGGACTGCGGACCGTGCTGTGCTCCCTCTCGAGAGTTCTCAAGGCGGGAACATCCACCGTAACTACGATCTCCTCCTCCGCAATCGCCTCGACATCGTAGGTGAGGTGCAGCTCCCTATCCTAAGTATAGCACACACACATGGAAAAGAAGTGAATGATAGACTAAATGGATCAAAGAATCATTGCCTGCTACCAAATGGATGGAATCAACTACGGACATGAATGTATCATGATCTAGATACGCCTTCATCAATTGTCCGTTCACAATAAATGAGTGTGCGTTAAATGACAACTCAGATATAAAAATACTGCCATTGACAACTCTCACAATGAACAGTCATGACCATTTGCTTTTTAATTTACCGGGAAAGTCATTGTCATCTTCGTTGTTGTCCTCTCCAGTGTTATAAGTGTTATCATTCTCCTCTATGTATCAATACTCAAAAGATGACCAAATTATATCTCAAAAAGGTACACGTGAAAGCAAAATTTGATGAAGACAATCATTAGAGTTGATGGAAGAGACTAATACATGTGAGAACGGATCCTCTACTGTACTGCAGAGGCTGACGGTAAAGAGGGAAGCAACGTGAACTACTCGATCAAGATCGAAAATTCACACGAAATCGAAGTATTTTGGGGTATTTTTAAGTTCTTTCCGTGTGAACCACTTTAGTTTGATCGAACGGCTCACGTTGCTTCTCTCTTTACAACCGGACAGTTGTATTTTTATTTTAAAAAACAGCCTTCTTTTCGTCGGGATTATGTGGCATCAATAAATATTTTATCGGATAATATAATATTCATATCGATGAATATTTACATCTGCACGATACGATTTTCAAATATACCATCCTCCATCTCTCCATATGCATACATTACAGATAACTTTGTGAACCTCAACTTCATCTTCAAGGCTCTGATAGATCTCATTTTATGGAGAAGAACCATCAGTGTGCTATACCTAACAAGTTCAAAAGATTCAGACTAGAACATAGGTGGTGGTGTCGGCTCGCCGGAGGCGGTGTGGGGAGGGTGGACAGAGGCCGGAAGGTGATAAGAGATGAAGGTTAGGGCTATGATGGTCAGCGAAGTGCGATGAAGCCGATATTGGTGGTGCTATCACAAGGGACGCCCTCACGAAGGAGCTTTCTCGCATGTGAGCTCTTGACGAACCATTCCATGTTATATTACTACATGTTTTCTTTATTTTATATAGCGTTCTTTACTTTGCATGATAAGTGAGTGAGATGAGGATGGAAAAAGATGTATCTTTGTCTGATGATTTGGTATCGTAATTATTTTATACATATTGACCTCGTTTTAAAGTGGATGAAAATTTGGATCACTTTCATTTTAACATATAAATCTAGTTGTAATTGTTTAAACTTGTATAAAACACTAGCACTTTTGTCATCATATTTGATATAATTTTCCGAAGTAAATGTTGAGGTAAAACCGCAGATGCACAATCAACCACCATTAGAGAATTATGCGAAGAATAAGACAACATGACATAATGGTAGTTGGTCAGCTCTTGTGGTAGTGGCGCATGAGGAGGCAATGCTCCCACTCCCATCACCATTATATATCCAAGTAAAATCCTAATCCTATTTTAATAAGGATTCTACACATGATACAACTCTATTATTATTAGGATTATGAATTCTCCCTTAAAAGTTTTCATTCCTATTGACTACCAATCCTAATAATAGTTATATTTAATATATTTATTTTACGTGTAAATCATCCATCCTATGAAAGTATATTTATGTTTTCTATAATTTATTTGCATATGATATGTATTCATTTTTTTATTTGTATTTGATTTTAACGATAAGTGTGGCAACACCATTTTCATATCAGCCAACAATTTGCGTTCTTATTCATATTTTAAAATGGATATGTATATGGTAATATTTATATTATGATCTTACGTGGATGAAAGCGGTCAAGTATATGTATTCGACCGTTTTCATCCATATGTTCGAGTCTTTCGATATGCAAGTAGAGTTTTATGCTATAGCTTTTCTGGATAAATGATGTACGATAGTTGATGATCTAAAGAATTAAATCAAGGGTTCCACTAATTACACTTATGATAACCTGATTCAGAGCTACATACAACGATCTGGTAAGCATATATACAACGATACATTATATGATCTCTCAAAGTAATCACATATATATCTATATATTAAATTGGAAGCTGAAGTACACGGATGAGATGTTGGGATGAAGTTTTCTTAATCAATAGTTATCTTGCCTAAGAAATAACATTCAAATTCGAAATACCAATATATGCACTTTTGGAAGTATATGATCGATATTGTCTTCAAGTGATCCATTGATATGTATTCTGCTAAACCATGAACGAAGCCAACAAATACGAGATCAAATCTCTCTTGATATATAATTAAAGCTAGATGATTCCAATCCCTTTCTGCTGTAAAACACGGGGTCTGTTTGGTTGCAGGGTTGGGCAGGGTTGGGTTGGGCTGGGTTGGGATGGGTGAATAGTAATCTGTGAGGAGGAAGTACCCTTGTGAATAGTAACCAGGGTTGGGCCAACCCTGCCCAACCCTGCAACCAAACAGGCCCGCTTTCCCTTCGACTCTTTCGACGTCCTCCTTTTCTCTTTCTCTTCGCCCTTTTTTCCCTTCCCTCTTTCGTCGACACCCTCTCTCCAGCCTTCCACGCCTTTGCTCCTTTCTGGACATATGTCTCCTACATATGTCAGTGTACCCTTTCTTTTCCTTCTTTCGTCGATGCCTGTCTCCCACCTAGTGATTTCAATCATCTTGCTAATTTAGCGTTTGCTCATCTGTTGCGATTTTCGTTTCGCAGCGAAGCCCTATTGCCTCTTCACTAGCGCCACTACAAGGAAAACTAGTTGTGGCCATAGAACTATACCCACAGATGTGGAGCTTGTGGCCACGGAATTGAGCTCTGGCTATGGCATTTCGTGGCATGTAGCCGTAGCTACAAGAGTCGTAGCAAGAGTTCTCTAACCACGAATATGCCGTGGCCACTACAAGTGACCACAGAACATGGCGTGGCCACTACTCTTATATGAAGACTTTGGCCACGGATTGTGGCTACGAGAAACTAGTGGCCACGGAATTATCGTGGCCATAAATTTTCGTAGCCACATTCCATAGCCACAACTCATTTTTCTTGTAGCAGTGGAAGCTTTTTTTCTCTCTTCCTTTACTTTGGCTTCTCGCTTTAATGAGGCTATTTTGTAGCAATCGTCTCCAATGCGGACTTATATCAGAAATTACAAGATATACTCTGCTATAGACAGTTGGATTAATGGATTTGATTGACAATAAGGGTTAATTTGTATTGTCGCGAAGAGGTTTGCGGAATATACAAATGGTATTTTTTTACTGGTTGAAGGGGGTGTTGAGGGAATTTGAACCTGTTCTTTTTAAAGTGGGAGCCACTGGTTTTACTGGTTGAAGATATGGTGGGACTATTTGTTCAAAGTGTTCTTTGATTAGTTTGGAAATCTTTACATGTATTGTTATTCTTTATTTTCTTTAAAAAATCTGTAGTATAATTTGCTCTTTCCTCGGTGCAGCAATTCTTGGTGCACTAGTTGATAGCATGTTGTTATGAAACATACAACGATATCTATTTAGTGGAGTAGGGCTATTTGATCAACTTTCGTCGTAGGAAATGTATGAAAAAAGTGACATTATTTCGAATTGTCTATTTTTCCTTTAGATTAAAAACAATTCCACGAAACAATAACTTGGTTTTGTTAGATTTTTGTATTGTTATTCTGCCATTGTTTCTGTTGCTATTGAGTATGGCGAACATGGTGATTTACTCTTAAGACAATTGGTACCTTGGTACAAGACGGCAATTAATAATAAGATATATTAATGGCTGCCTTATTCATTACATATCAATAGTAATAACTAACTACACAGCAATAGTAATAACTAAGGAATAATGATTTTAGAACAAGAATTTATTATATTTATAACGAAGGAATAAGCAGTTACCGTCACGTAGAAATACTATATTCCTACATAATATTCCCTATGTATCATTTAATTATTATTATTATTAATGTAAGTGATAAAAATAATGGGTATTATATATAATATAATAAATAAATAATAAAAATAACGAGCATATTTATACCGTAACGTTGTACATGTCAATTTTGTTATAATGTATAACTCGTCAATATTAACGTAGAAGAATTTTGCTTATTTTTTTAAAGTGTCATGGCTATATTTTCCCCTTATTATCGTTAAAAGACTATCACCAGTGTCCTCTCTCTGCATTTCTTTCGCAAATGAATCTACTTTTATAATTAGAGAAACTGTAAGTTTACATCGAAACCGAAGGCAAGCGGGCAACAAGCTGCGCCGCTAGACTTTTTTGAATTGAACATGTAGCATCAAGTATCATGAGAAAAAGTAACGTTATTATGCAGCCATTAACGACATATTTCCCTACTCGTTTATACATCAGGTTTTCTTTTATTATTAGAAGTGAATGATAACAGCCGTTATTATTAACATACATGTTATTGCTTGAGTATTATGGCACAAAATTACCATGGAATAATACTTTTAGATTTATGTGGGTATTGGGATAATTAGAAAGGAAGTCTTTTTCAACATGTCAACCTTTTCGTGGTGCATTATTTTTGGAGTAGGCGGGGAAATAGAGGGCATTTCTCTTTCGAAGAATTAGATATGGTGCAGGGGCGGAATTAGGAATTTTATCAAGGGAAGGTCAAGTATACATCTATCTTGTATAAGTAAAAAATAAAAAAAATAATTTTAAATATTATCTTTTAAGTAGAGTTAACAATTTCAAATGTGATTTTTAAAATTTAGTAAACTTACCATTTCAATGTTATTTGAATTTTTCAAAGTCATAGACTATTTTTTCAATGGTGAATTTTAATAATTTTAGTTAAAAAATCATATTTAAAAGGAAACAACAAAATTTATTTCATTTACAAAGAGAATTAGATATAATAAAAGAGATAAATGAGTCCAATCTCATTCTATATAAAATTATATTTATAATATTATATTAAAAGTGAGTAAAAATATTTTTTTAATAATGAAAGGATGGAATTAATTTTTTTTGAACAAAAGAATGGAGAGGTAAAATGAGTATAGCTCTTTTTTTAATAAAAAGTCCCCCACTGGGATTTGAACCCTAGTTCTTTAGATGCAACACTTTGCCAACAAGACATTAAGCATTCAATATTAGTTCTTGATATTTATCCTTTTATATTTAAATTGTGAGGAGGGGCCACATCAAAACTTAAAATCATTATATAAGTGAATGTAATAATTAAGGAGGGGCCATGGCCCCACTAAGGTATATGCTAGTTCCACACCTGATAGGGCGAGATTGCGCATTCTACGTGTGGGAGGTAATGCTATTGGATATCCTATAGTCTCACCTCATTGTGTTGATTGTGGAGGACAATAGACTTATGTAGGTGCTGTATGGTATTAGACTTAAGGAGGTGCTGGCTATGTTTATCGATTCTCTATCTTCTTACGTGAATAATATATATTTTATAACGTCTCTGACTTAGGTCCCTGATCCGTTATTTGGTCCATTATCGGGAACAACTAAACCTGACAACTTTTGGATTTGAGCCCGAATGAACCCGTTGATAACCACCCAAAGTGATTAAGTTGAAATTATCAAGTAGTAATCCCCACCACTTATAACCCACATCCATACTTTATGAATTAGATGTGGACTATGTCTGAAGGTTGGGGTGTTACGTATTCCACATGGTGCTATTATTGTATGAATATGACGTCATTCGTATCATCTATTTACTATATGTGATTAGATACAAATTGACTACTACATGTCTTCTTCTCTAAAGTTTTCTTCCTTGAGTGACAATGATAGCATTCAATAAGATGTTTTTTTTCCTGTATACCCATATTATCTATATGAACAATATTTGTAACGGATTGAATTTTTTAGAAATTCCAATGCTTACCTTAATACCATTATAGCCACAATTCATTGGCAAGTTAAATGGATTTTATTGGCACAATTAATCACCTAATTGTTGGCCATAAAAAAGCCATCTCCCTTAAGCCTACACCACCTTTCACCAACGTGAATCTTAGAGAGAGAGAGAAAGAGAGGGAGAAAGTTAAAGAGAGAGAGAGAGAGCTTGAGAGAAGAATTAACGAGAGATTCATCTTCATCGCAGGAGAAGGTGCGATGTCGAATCAGAGGAGAGGGAAGCACGGATGCGTGACCGGAAGGAGGCACGACGCCCACAATAGAGAGAGTTCTGCATTGGACCTAAGGTATGTATCGTACTTGGTTATACGCATGAACATCCATATTGAAATATGTAAATGTATATATTGGTTTATGATTACGATCTCTAAATGTATATGTTGGATCGCCAATCCAGATTGAAATCAGTAAATGTGTATATCAGTGATTGATGAATCTACGTTTCATAATCTTTATTCTATCATTTTGGCCTTAAAACCCCTAGTAAATGCGTGTAAATAGCAATAATTCATGCATTTTAGCATTCATGCATCATTGTGTAAATATTGTATAAAATACGATTTTTAAAGCCAAAATTATAGAATAAAGAAAAGAAAAGAAAAAGAATAAAATATTGTAAATATTTTATGACCCGAAACCCCGAGACCTAGGCATCTTGATCAATAGGTCGATAAGGAATAAAGTAGGGAGAGATAAGGGCCAAAATACCAATAAAAATTCCTTTTATTCCATTCTTTCTTTATTCATTTTGGGACCTATTTTTGGTTCTACTTTTATACTTGAAATAAAGAAATTTTGTACATGAAAGTTGTAGATTAAATAAAGAAAAATATAAAATTGATTCCACTGAAAAATAATATATAGATAAAAAGTTATGATCTGAATAAAAATCCAGAATCCTAACTTCCCAAACCTGTATCTCCCTAATAAAAACTCGAAATGCATCAAACCCACTTTAATTGTATATAAATTAAAATAAGCTATTTAATGGCGGTGGTTTCGCATTTGGCGGAGCTACGGTTTGAAAGTTGAGTTTTGGACCCCTATTGTATACTTGTACAGCTTAAAATATTCATTTTATTATTTATTCATTATTTTTATAATTTTATAATTTTATAATTTTTTAAATATTATTTATAATAAGTATGTATATTAAATCAGAATAAAAACAAAAAGAAAATACAAAATAAAAAATACTTATATATAACATATATATGTATACTACTTGTACATATACCTATACTATTAACACTTTTATTTTATTAAGTATAAAATACTTATATATAACATACATATGTATACTACTTGTACATATACCTATACTATTAACACTTTTATTTTATTAAGTATACAAAATACCTCAGAAAAATAAAGTAAAAATATATTTAAGTGTATAAAAATACTTTATAAATTTATAAAATAATAAACAAAAATAAATAAATTAAATTCACAAAATAAAAATAAAATATTAAAATATATAGATAATATACCTATAAAGGCTATAAATAGTAGCTTGTAATTATTAATCTCTAAAAAATAAATAAAAATCACCATAAAATAATTTATAAAATAATAAACATTTTTTATTTTATAATCTAAAATTAATAAAATCATTTATTATTTTTCGATTTTTTAATCATTTTTTGCCAACGATTTTTCTGGTTGGTCCACGTGGACCAACCAGATGCATCCGTTGGTTGACCTCGGTCAACTCTCTGACCGAGGTCTGCCAGGGCGTCAGAACTTGTTTTTATCCTCTTTCGCAGATTTTTCTAGGACACCTCGTATCTCCTTTCATGATTCTTTCTTCACGACTTTTGTAGCCCAGTTATCCATGATACACGCCCAATGGTCATCTTGGGGCGTGGATCATCGATGCCATCGCTACACCTCGTTCTTCACGCCCTATTCGCCAACTTTTCAAAAAACCCCCGTCACCTCCTTGACCCCTTTTGAACCCTTTCTTTAACCTAGCTCACCCTCCCTTCGTGTGCTCTGGACCGGAGGTCGTGACAGGGCTTCCTCCAGCCACTTAGGAGGCGTCGTGCACGGTCGTGGAGGCATTCCACACCATCTCCGGCGGTGAGCCGCCGTGAGGTCACCACATTGGGTTTTCAACCCTCGAGGTCCACTTTCTTCGCATTTCTTGCAAATTTTTTTACGTCCCTGTAGCCTTAGCTTCAATTCCCATCTTTGTTTCGCTTTTCGCTTAGATCGCCACCCTCGTTATCATCTCGCCAGAGCTTGCTCCGGCGAGCTCCTAATTCGCCTCCACAACCATTTTTTGCCTTCCTACGGGGTCGGGGCAATTTACCCCGACCCTATCACTTCTTCCTTGCAGGTTCAGGAGTTGAAGAGCATCCCTGGGGGAATTTTGAAGGTCGGTCGTGGTGCTGGGAGCTGCCCAGCTCCGCTGGGCTCGCACGATCACTCCAGGCCACGCTGGAGCATTTTGATATCCCCATGACGAGGAGCATACTTGCAGGAACCGTGGGCACCATTTTGGGGAACGAAGGAGCACGGAGGAGGAGGCGCGAGGTCGGGGAAGTTCGTCGTCGAGGGCCTTCTTCCCCGTTCTTCATCATCACCTCCCCGCCGTCAGATTAAGGCCCCTCTCCAGACCGAACATCAGCTGTTAGATCCGCTGCACCCAGAGCCATTCGATCGTCCATTATGATCTAATCTCGCCCGTGCAAATCGAAGCGTTATCAGGGCGTCTGGTAGCGCCGCTTGTCTTAAGTGACCGATCTTCCACCGCGCGATCAACCCCTAAGCTGGGTATTTTGCAGACCTCGCCCAGCCAATTTTGCTATTTAATTATTAGTTTACAAACTTTCATCTGTTGTTTTAATACTTTTGTAATATTTAGAAAAGACCCAGAACTTTTGAGAATTACAACCAGGTCCTCGGCCACGTCACCCAGAACTTTTGTAATATTTTTCTTTAAAAAATATAAAAGAAAACTTCTAAAAATACAAAAACTCTAAAAACCATCCTAAAAATTTATAAAATTCATAAAAAATCTAAAAATTGTGTTTTCTTTTCTTGAAATTTCTTTATCTTTCTATCTTTAATTTAAAATTAATTTGGGAAAATTTTGTCATTGTTTACTATTTTTCATTCCTATTTTAGTTTCAGATCTTTATTTTATCCACTTTTTCATTATTTTTGACTTCAAAAATACCAAAAAATTAGGAAAAATCTAGAAAAATCACAAAAATATTAGAAAACCTAAAAATATTTTATTCCCTAATTTTTGAGTATTTTCCTTATTTTTATAAATACCTTATCCTCTCTTTTCTTATACTTGGTATATATTCTATTTATTGAAAAAGGAAATATAAAAAATATAAAATATAAAAAGAAAATGTGAAATCAGTAAACTAAAAATCAAAATACAGAAATATAAAATCCAGAAATTAAATAAAAAATACAAAATTAAAAACCCACAAAAACATAACATAGATAGACACTTGATCACACATACCCATTTTGTCCATTTTGCCCCATTCTACCTGTCTGCTCCCTGTGTTCGATCTCTACACATACTTGCACCTATACACATCTTGTGGTAGAGTTATAAATAAATTTTAACTCCGCACGTTCACTTTGATTGTCTTATTTGATTATGTTGGGTTAATTGTTGATTTATTGAGGTTTCGTGAGCGGTCGCTCAGCGACATTGTGGTCCCGCCTTGTGAGGACTACTTTAGACCCTCGCCAAACCTCGATTATCAGTGACCCACTCTTTATTCGTCAATAGAGTAAATAATCCAAGTGAAGGTGCACCCACGTTTTACTTGAAGATGATTGGCGATCTATAATGTAGGTTCAATACTTCACTCTCCATGTGGTATTCTAGAGTGCAAATTATATGCATGCGTAAATAGAAGGATAAATCTCTCTGGAACCACATGCTTTTTTGTATAACTAAAAGATTTATTATTTTATTTTATTTTTAGTAAATTAAATAATACATTTATAGTTCGTACAATGACAATCCCATGATTATTGCGCCTTGTACATATGTTGATCAATTCTCGTGCTTGTATTTATATAGCATGGATTAATAAAGACAGATTCATTCTAAATTAATGGAGAAACCTTCCATCTATACTACAATAATTTAGAATATACCCTTCTGTATAGGCACATCTCAAATAACGATTTAATGGGGTTTACCAATCCTAATTATCTATAATTCTCTATTAATAAAATAAACAAACAGATAGGGAAACTAAATTAACAGCAGTCACCTGTAAACCATATGCGTCAAAACAGCACAACACCAATTCTGAAAATTTCACAAATTTTAGAATGTAGGTATTAGAGTTAAGACTGTGATCATGTCACATCATGTCTTGCTTTAAAAATTGGGAGAAGGAGTTAATGGAAGGAAGTTGATAACCTTAAACAAGATTTATGGCACAAACTCATAAAGAGTCACATGGACGACCTCAAGGGGTCATGTTAGCCCAAGGGACACCGCTGAAAGGGGTGTATGGTTGCAAGGAATCATAGAGGCAAAAGCTAAGTCCTCTACAGTTGTACCTATACTATCATGTCATGCCATGGACTGCAAGTGCCATCGGTTGAATATATATCATGCAAGTTATGCAAATAAATGGTTTATAAAGGAAAACCATTACAAGTATGCAAGAAAATAGTTTTTAAATACAAACCATTAAATGTTATGTAAGACATTGAATTAATTAAAGATAAACTAATACATATTATGCAGAAAAATAGTTTAATTAAGGATAATATGTTATACAAGAAATGATTTAAGAAAAAGCAAACCATTACATGTTGTACAAGAATTGATTTAAGAGAAGTAAACCATCAAAATATTGGGGCATAAAATGCAAAGTAATTTATACGATGAAAGAATCATGTACTTGCTATGAATTGTATAAAATATTGACCTACACGATGAAAGAAATGTATACCATATTTTCTTATGTAATCTACATATGTATACCCATGGTTATGAAAGAATATAAATTGTACATGTCTGGAATCAATCTTAGACATGCATGGGGACAATTAGGCATGCAATGATGTTTATCCATAAAAACTCAATTACATGCTTTCTAACGGATTATAAGACCGTTAGAATTCCCATGCATAGACCCGTTGCATACTGGACATTAGCATAATGCAAAATTATTTTTATTTATTTTAGGTGAAGATCATGTTTGACCAACCACTCAAGTTCACGTGACATATTCAACAAGACATTAAGCATGGTATGAATATTATATGATTTATGGTGGATATTTGTATACCCACTGGAACAAAGAGCCATGTTGTGAATTTATTTAGTTTTATTTTGCAACTTTACCCTTACTGATGTTGTAAAAATAGAACTCTCGGTTGAATTGGATTTTATGGATCCTTTTGAGAATAATTTTTGTATGCTCATTGATTCCACGAATATAAATTGTATGCTTTCGCCGGTCAACGCGATCCGTTCTGTTACAATTTTATTTTTCCTTGAGTTGTAATTTTTTTATATTTAAGTAACTATCATATTTCCATGGATAAAGTGGAGTATAAACATAATATGCTTCATCGATGCACTCAAGGAAAAAGGAAACATAAGACAACACTATAATAGCGATTGGTTGTTTGTTAATTCAGATCTTATGTATCAAGAAATATCAGCAATGAGGGAAAGTATGATTGTTTGTTCCAGTTCTAATAGACATGGTCTATATGTGTTTCGTATATGTGGACGAAATTATCATCGTATTGGATATTATCGTAAATTTCATAGAGATGTTTGATCTAAGTAATGAAATAGTTAAGGTATTTAGAATGGCAACATATTGCTTGCCTACATCGCCATGCGGGACAATTCAATTGAGGTTAAGCGGGAGCAGAGGTCGAAGTGAATCGCAATATAATCTTTCTATGGCATCAGATCGCTAGATTAATTGTTGGAGACTTTGGATACTCTTGAAGAAGATTTTCCAATTAAAGCTGAGGGAAAATCAAGTGCTCTACAACCTGGTGATGGACATGAAACTTAAGTAGATCAAAAGACTTCTTTTCCAATTTCTAAATCGGAAAAAGAGTAAGCGAAATTTGTTATTGAATTGTTGCTATATATTGAAAGTTCATCTCTAGTGACAAAGACTCACTTCTACCCGTATAATCGTAATTTTCTCTGTAAAAAGCAGAATAAGAAAAGAAGGTGATGTCAAGTTGAAGAGAAAGATAAGCAAAGAAGATAATCTGCAAGAATCTGGTGTAACCTCAAAAAGGTTAACAAATATGTAAAAACAAATTTCTAATACATCAATTTTCTTAAACTAAATATAAGTAAAGATGAACGACTGGCTAACATAGCTACTTTTATGTTGTATTACTGTTGAAGAATATTGATGGATAAATAGTCACAGCAGAAGACATCAAAAGGTATTTATTTCATAGATATTTTCATAAATATTTTGAAAAAAGAAAATACTATCTTCCTCCACCATGTTTTTGTACGTACATGATATGCTTATATATCTTTTGATAAAGAGAATTATATATATATTGTTGACAAATCCGTCATTAGCATACATACAAAAATCAGATTAACCACAGATTTCCAGAACAAATTTTCATATGTATGAATCCAGGATAACAATGATAAGAGAAATATCCGATTAAATAATATATGCATATTCACGCAAGGGAAAAATCCGGAAACCAAAATCACGACAAACAATGCGACAAAGAAAGAGTAGAGTTAGAATTCACAACCGAAGTGTCCTGTTGTAGGACTCCCCTTAGAGAGACGGCGCCCCCACTTTACCGGCGCACAGGGCCTTGGCGTGCCGCTCCCAGGGTCCGACGGTCCACACTCGTCGACGATGCGCACCGTGCTTGAGCGTCCTCAAAAGCCTCCTCCGTAGACGAAACCCGAGATCGAGAGAGGAAAGAGCGTCCTCCAAAGAGAGAAGAGCGCTGAGAAGGAATAGAATGGATGTTCGTAACCCACACCCACGCACTTTAAGAGATACTTAAAGGCATCCGGGCGGTTACGTTTCGTGAGAAGATAATGGGACGTTACCCTTGGAATTCAAAACACGCGGTTACAAAACTGACTTGGTCTTTGCCACGCCGCAGCCGCAGCCGCGGCCGCGCCGCGCCCACGCCCGAGCCCGGCCCGGCCCGGCCCGGCGCGGTGCGCGTGCGCGTGCGTGCGTGCGTGCGATGTGGTCTAAAGTCCTCTCTATTCTGTTTCCCGACTAGTCTCAGGACTTCCCACATATAAACCAAGTCCCAGTTTTATCTCTCCACGATGTGCGACTAAACAACACCCCACATGGTTAAAACATTGAATTCCAGGAATTGAGATACATCAATACAACTTGATATTGACCATCAAATTGTATCAAACTATCCCAATAAAGTTAATTCCAACAATCTCCCATGAATTCACTGTTGAAACACAAAGAGCCAAGAATCTTGGGTTTCCACACTATGCTTTCAGTAAAGGTACCTTCCGGTTTGAACCTTTACCTGAGTTATCCCCTTTCACCATCACAGGAATAAAGTGAACTAAGTCTTGAACTTTAATCCTTTGATGTAATGGTATCGAGTGGTAACAACAGAGTGAAGTCTATGGTGACAATCTTCCGGTTTTGGTGCTATTAATGGCCTTGCACCCTACCCTGTTTCATGAGTATATTAAGGATAAACCCTCATCCTTTATCTGCGGCCCACAGAAATACTCATATAGGTGGCATTCTCCAAGGATGCACTGCTCACATCCTGTTTATAAAAGCTTGAATCCATTAAGAGCATAATGCTCAACCTTTTCCTGCAGCTTTCAGGCACTCGACTTTTCAGGGATAGGACTCACATGCAAAGTATTGCATATTGAATGCCAACCAGTTCCCCTTACAGCTTGTTTTCCCATTGAACCTATTTTGTGGGATTTCCACTCATTTAGGTTGGGTTGCTACTGCGGGTAAACTCTCAGTGGGTTTCAGCCCCATACCAAGTCTAGATTTTTGGACTAAAGATCTATCAAGTCCCTTTGTAAGTGGATCTGCCATGTTATCTTTGGTACCACCAAATTCCACAGCAATCACTCCAGTAAACACCAAATCCCTAATAGACTTTAGTCTAACTTGGATATGTCTTCTTGTTTTCTGATTGTACTTTGAACTCTTTACCTTTGCAATAGTAGTCATGCTATCACAATGTAAAGAAATTGCCGGTATCGGCTTACCCACCATGGGCATCTCAGAGAGAAGCTCCCTAAGCCATTCAGCCTCTATACCTGTTGTGTCCAAAGCACACAGCTCTGCCTCAAAAGTAGATCGAGCCAAGATGGTCTGTTTCACAGACCTCCAGGAGACTGCACCGCCTCCAAGGGTAAATACATACCCAGTCACACCGTTACTCCCGGAGTCCTCCATTTGTCCTATCCAACTTGCATCACTATATCCTTCTAAGACAGGAGGATATTTACCATAATGCAGTCCAAGAAGTGTAGTACCCTTAAGGTACTTCAACACTCGATCCAAGGCCTCCCAATGAGTACGGTCAGGACAGCTCGTATATCTACTTAACTTTGCGACCGTGAATGAAATATCACGTCGAGTACAGTTCGCAAGATACATCAAGCTTCCTATAATCTGGGAATATCGTAGCTGTGCTACAGGTACTCCACTCTTGTTCTTGCAGAGGGGTTTAGATGAATCATAAGGAGTGCATACAGATTTACAGCTCTGATAGCCAAATATTTTAAGAACCTTCTCAGTATAATGTGACTGAGACACAGCTATCCCATTAGTAGATCTAATCAGTTTGAGCCCCAAAATCACATTAGCAACTCCTAAGTCCTTCATCTCAAACTTACTGCTCAAGAACCTCTTGGTTTCTTCCACTATCCTTATGTTTGATCCAAATATCAAAATATCATCTACATATAGGCATAAGACAACAAACATATCACCTTTAATCATAGAGTACACACATTTATCAGATTCATGAACAATAAAGCCATAAGACTGGATAGTCTTATCAAACTTGTCATGCTATTGTTTCGGAGCTTGTTTTAATCCATAAAGAGATTTTACAAGCTTACAGACCTTTCTCTCGTTACCAGATGCTACGAATCCCTCAGGTTGGTCCATATAGATCTCCTCCTCAAGATCACCATATAAAAAAGCAGTCTTCACATCCATTTGATGAATTGTGAGATCATGTATGGATGCCAACGCAATGAGCATCTGAATCGTAGTCATTCTAGTAACATGAGAATAGGTATCAAAATAATCAATACCCTCTTTCTGTTTGAAACCTTTTGCTACAAGTCTTGCCTTGTATTTTTCTATGGATCCGTCCGGTCTAAGTTTTCTTCTGAATACCCATTTGCTTCCTATGGTGGAACACCCAGGAGGTAGATAGATCAATTCTCACGTGCCATTTGAAATGATCGAATCCATTTCAGATTTAATAGCGTTCTTCCAATGCCTTGCTTCAGTAGAAGCCATGACATCCTTGTATGTGGGAGGATCACCCTCGATTTGGTAGGAGACAAAGTCGATACCTAAATCCTTGGCAATCCTAGGTCTCTTACTTCGTCTAGGTTCAACATCCTCCAAAAATTCATTGGGTTTAGAGGAGCTAGCCCCCACATTTGACATCTTTTCTATTTGTTGTGGAATAGAACCAGATGTTGAGGCTACACCACTAGTCAGATTTTCAGGAATCCCTTTCTTCATTGGAAAAATATCCTCAAAAAATGTAGCATCACGAAGTACAACAATAGTATTAGTATCTATGCCTGTGATCTCAGACCGAATTACTAAGAATCGATAGGCATAACTATTTTCCAGATACCCCAAGAAGACTGCGTCAACTGTTTTGGGTCCAAGCTTCTTTCTCTTGTGTTCTGGGACTAAGACCTTAGCCAGGCATCCCCACACCTTGAGATATTTTAGGCTTGGCTTCCTATTTCTCCAAAGTTCAAATGGACTCTTATCTTTATGCCTTAAGGGAACTCTATTCAGAATATGGCAGGCCGTATTCAAAGCTTCCCCCCACATGTAAGATGGTATCCCAGAGATTTGTAAAAATACATTGACCATATCAGTCAAGGTCCTATTCTTTCGTTTTGCTATTCCATGGGACTGTGATGAATATGGTGCAGTGACCTCATGAACTATGCCAAATAGTTTGCATTGTTCATCAAATATCTTAGATGTGTATTCACCACCCCTATCTGACCTTAGACGTTTAATTACTTTCCTGACTTGTGTTTCTGCTTCATTCTTAAAAATAAGGAATTTTTCTAAGGCTTCATCCTTAGTTTTAAGCAGATAAACATAACAGTATCTACTGCTATCATCTATGAAGGTGATAAAATATCTTTTGTTATCTCTAGTCATCACACCACCAAACTCACAAATATCAGAATGAACTAAGTCTAGAATTTCAGTTTCCCTATTCACAGAATGAAAAGGCTTTCTAGGCAACTTAGCTTGAGCACACATTTCACATTTGTTGAGTTTGTCTATAGTATGATTAGGAATCATGTCAAGTTCCATCGTTCTTTTCATAGAATTGAAATTCACATGTCCTAGCCTAGCATGCCATAAATCAGTAGATTCAATACTTGAAACAACATAAGTAGAAAAATCAAAACCAGAAATATTATTAACTGAACTATCAATGTCACATCTTTTTCTAAATAAAAGATCATGATCATCTAAATATCCTTTTCCAAATAAAACACCATGTCTCAGAAAAAACTACTTTATTACATTTAAAGACTAATTGAAAACTCTCTCTAACTAATAAAGAACCAGACAAAACATTCTTCCTAATATCAGGAACGTGCAGCACCCTGCGCGAAGTCCAAACTCGTCCAGTTGAGAATCTCAGCTCGGCTTGTCCGGACCAAAGCACCTTGGCTGCAGATCTGTTCCCCATCATTACTGTACCACCGACTGAAGCTTGATAAGACACAAAGAATGTTCTGTCAGTACAAATGTGGACATTTGCACCTGTATCAATGATGAGCGTGAAATCCACCTCTTTAATAATCGTAAATTGTAGTATAGGAGGCGAATTTCGGTCGATCAAAAACCACAAGATTTGAATGTTGTGGAGTATTTTTACTTGGTAAGTGTACCAAGGTCGAACACAGGGAACGGATATTTTTAGTTGCATGGTTTTTAAATCAAATTAAATAATTAAGAAATGCTCGATTAATTTTTGTGTTGATGAAAATATACAATGCAACGATGAAAATGCTATGCAGAAATAAACAGAATTTATGCTCAGGATCTGTGATTTAGAATTCCAACCCAAACAATGATGATCAATTTCCTCTATATTAAATCACAGATCAGAAGATATCAAATCCAGAAATATGTGTCAAATTAATTCCTGATGCAAGTATAGACTATCAGATTAATCCTGCAATCATTTTATCTCCAAAATTCTTCAAATTATATTCTTAAGAGATGTTTGCAGTTCACAAGTTAATAAGCCTAATAAATCTCCTTGATTTAACCCCTGCAAAAATTTAAGTCCTCAGATCTGAAATTAATTTCATCATTGTATAAATCAAAACCCTGCAAAATAAGTCATCAAAATTTTCAAGAAAAATGTGACATTGATATGTCACACTAAGCCTGCAAGTCAACTGAGATCCTCAAATAATACTTATCAAAGAACAATCTCAGATTTGTCCACAATTTATGTAAAGAGATAGAGCATGAAATTAGCTTCAAAACGACATATTATATGATAAAATCGGAGTTTGTATGAAAAAAGATATGCTCAATTGAAATTGCGAGGACTAAAATGTAAATAGAACAAAGTTTTCCTTGCAAAGAGGTCCCTGGGAGGGGACTTATCTGTAATTTCACAAAGTCGACGGGGCACTTTTGTAATTTACCCAGGCAGGGGGTATTTCTGCAATTTCGGAGACTTATAAGGGTGTCGTTGCAATTTTTCCGGGCGCACGTGCGTCGCACGTGCCCCCAGGAGGCTCGGTGGCTGACGTGAGGCTCGGGTGGCCAAGCATGAAGGCTCGGTCTCTTGACCTCAGATTCGAATGACGAGGCGGAAGTTCGGTGGTTCGGGGCTCAGGATCGGATGCCGAGCCTCGAGGTATGGAGGTGCGCAGGGCCCGCAACGTGGGAACACAGTGGCCGTTGGATCAAGGGCCACCGCCCGATCCAAAGACGACTGTACTGCGCGGTGGGGCGGATGGCCCTTGGCCGGTCGACAAAGACCGGCGAAGGGGGCACCGCGCGGAGGAGCGGAGGTGAGGCGGTGCTGCCGTGCAGGGCTTTGGCTGGTCGACACACGATCGGCAAAGCCTGGAGGTGTTGGCGGCGAGGCCCGGGCAGCGGTGGGTGGCGGGCCGCGACGCGCGGTGCTGGAGCGCGAGCGGCTCCAAGGCGCGAAAGATCGGCTGGAAGAGCGGGTCGAGGCGGAGGCTATCGATGTGCGGTGAGGGCGACGCGCGGAAGGCGCGGTGGAGAGATGGCGGTGGCGAGTCAGTGGAGGGCTTTCTTGCGGAGGCGGAGGCGGCGCTCGAGGCGCGAGCTGGAGCTGCTCTCCGCGGTGCTTCCTGCAAGGGTTAGCAGAGAAAAAAACGAAATAGGGGGTAGGGGGTGTGTCGCCTGAAGCTGGAGATGGGGTTTCGTGTGGAGGGAGAAGGGGGCGGAGCACCGGCCTGTGCGAGGCCGGCGACGGTCAGAGGGGAAGTCGAGGCGGAGGAGCTCCACCTCGAGGAAGGAGGGTGCCCTCTGCAGCCGTGCGACGGCTGGATCACGCCACGAGATGCTGTCACCGGCGATCTTGAAACTGGGCGGATGATCGGAGCTGCGTGAGGGGGGGTTGGGTTTTATAGGGAAGAGGGCGACGGTTACGCGAAAGTGGCATGATGGTCGCGCATGGCGGCTTTGATGGCCGCATGTGCGTTATGCGGGGAAGAGGCAGACGGCTGGAGCCGTTGGGGAAGAAGACAATAGTCACGTGCTAAGCACGTGACCCAGGTCTGGCTGGAGTGAGAAGAAATGGGGGTGCCACGTGGCACGCTCAGGAGCTGCCACGTGACACCCCCAAAAAATTTCAACATACGGGTGGAGAAAAAGGAGAAGGAGACCTCGGATCAAAAAATTTTCTTCACGAAAGTTGCTCGTCTCGATGAGATCTACAACTTTTATAAAGGACCCAGGAGGCAAAAGAGGTCACCTGTGAGAAGTGGTATTTTTGGCGGTTCTCCATGTGTATAGAAAACCTGATTTTTGGAGTTTTGTATTTTTTGGTAGTTTTAGAGAGGATAAAAATTATAGAAAAATATGATAAAATACAATAAAATAATTACACACTAATCTATTTTTTTGGATTTTTAATAAATAAGAAAATGGGAAAATAAAATAAAAGTAAGAAACAAACAAATTTTGTACAGACTTGCAACAGATGCTTGGACTTGGTCAGTTTCTTTGATTTCAGTTTTGATCTGGATTTGGATTTTTTGTGTCGCTTAATAAAACTTTCATCAAAGAACACAAATAAAAAAGAAATAAAATTAAAAGAGTTAATATATACATAAAAACTCAGGTCAAAAATAGGAAGAAGTCAAAATGCGCAAAAGAGGCCCAAACCCAACTTTCACAAATGAGCTCCGAATTTTACGAAATTGGTCTTGTTTTGAAGGTATTTGAAAATGGAGTACTTTAAAAGTGAGTAGACCAAAATCGGACACTGTATGTGGGAGATATGCTCATTTTAGTCTGTCAGATGTGAAATTTGACTTTGGGATTATTTGACACTTATTGGGGTTAGTATTTTTTTTTGTATTTTTTATTTAATAAGGTTAGTAATATCTACACAATGGAGGTGGTTTTGGATTAATTGGAGTTAGGATGAATTAACTAAAAATGTGAGAAGTTAGCGGCTTTTTGGGCTAATTTACACAGGGGATTTTAAATGCAATTATGCATGATGAAATGCAGATATTAATCACACATGTATGAATGCTAATAATGCTCTATTAATGATTAATTACAAGTGGATGATGGGGGACAGAGCCTAATGACCAATTTTAGCATGATGAATACGAGATTCATCATACCCCTATACTTAGACCATGCTCGTCCCCGAGCATGAATGAATGAATGACTTAGTTGAATACATCCCTGACTGTGTAAGTGAATTTTCAAGGCTTAATTCATAGAAGACCCCTTAATTTGAGTGATCCTAAAATTCAGGGCTCAACCAAGCTTTAATCAAAAGGAATCCAACTTCTCTAATTTCAGACTCTCTGTTTGTACATATAATATAAGGATATGATTTTAAGTGTACTGCATTTCATGAGAGTCGAGTCGGGGCATCACTCAAAGTTCCATTCCCAAATATCCTCCTCTAGACCTAATCCTCAACACTAGAGAATAAGTCTATTCTTGCTTCAGTCAACCGTCTCATTAGTTTGTCAGACTTGAAAGTGTAGATGGACGGCCAGTTGATGGAGGGCATAGGATTGTGTCTCATTTTCTCTCCCTTACATTGGAACAAGGTGCCTCTCGAATGCCTTATTACTCAACACAAGTATATTTTATTTTGTTGATCAATGTGTCCGTCAAGAGAATTTGGAGTCGTCTGCACTTGTTTTTCTGGGAGTACACCGGGGTGTGTTTCTTTTGAGTATCTAAGATACCTTCGACACCCAGACTGTATCGCTTACAATGCAGAGCCCTTTTATGGTGTCAGCCCGACTCCTCGGTCCTAATTAGCGCTTGGTCCAAGTGGACACTTTGAAAATGTTTGGGAGCACTCGCCATTGGTGGAAGCTCATTTGGAATTTGACTTTGGATGATATAGCTTTTCTTTGACATTTCTTTTTCTTTTCTTTTGTTGGCTAGCTCCACTGCTTTTACCAAAAGTTGGCGCACACTGATCAACAATTTTCCTTAAGTTTCATCACACCCTGGCACTTAGGTCAATATCAAAAAGATAGCATATGAATCTTGTTCACATACTGGCTAGTGTTTTGCTGACACTCAGGTTTCGTGAAGCCTTCATTAAATTTATCCCATCCTCGAATATCATCAGATCGGGTCTAAACTCGAATCTCTAGTCCTAGTTCCTTAAGTGATATCTCAACTCATCTCATTAATCATGCAGTTGTGGGAGTGATTGTGCTGATCATATTCTTTTTGAAGGTAGAGATGAAGAGTGCAATATAGCGCTCAAATCTTTCAAACTAGGGAAGTATAGATTATTAAGTTCTAAAAACCCTAATGACTAAGGCAGGCTAACTCAGAATCTCAAGATTTCAGAAATCAAGTGTCCTAAAAAATCCTCAAGCCTTGAGTGATAGTGAATGTGTCAGGAATATATCAACCAAAGAAATGCATGAAATGCTTGATGAATTGCAAGACCATGAGTGATGAATTTTTTTTTGGTGTTTGTTTGTTTATTTTTTTTGAAAGCAGGTAATATACACACTACTTGTACCCAACCCCGATGTTAGATAAAAACGAATAAAGTACGAGCTATGGATAAAGTAGATAAAATATATACAAACACACCCCCCTATACTTAGCTTGTGCTATGTCCTCATGGCACAAAGTGAAATGTTGACATAGCTCGTACCAAATATAGAAGGATTAAAAACAAAAGAAGAGAAGAGATGTATAAACAATGGTAGCGGTCCCACTATACTTAGGTTCAGGTCAGCGTAAGTATAATCGGATAATTACAGATGGGGAACCGGGAAGAATTTCGGATGTACAAGAGAGTGTAGGTTCCAGAGAGGTGTGCTATCTGGGCAGATCAAATTTTTCATCAAAATCTATGCCCTGAGTGAAGGAGATCTGTTCAACTTGTACTAATTGCTCATTGGATTCGACAAAATGTTTAAGCAGCTGACAGTTGAAAATAGATGTTTGCGCGCTATCTGCGGTCTCTGAGATTTCAACACTCCCATTATTGTGTACCTCTTTTACAATGAAGGGTCCCGTCCATTTTGATTTCAATTTCCCTTGGAAAAATTTTCAACTTTGCATTAAATAGCCAAACTTTCTGCCCTGGGACAAAGATCTTTGTTCGAATGTTCTTGTCATGCCATCTCTTTACTTTGTCTTTGTAGATGGTGTTGTTTTCATAAGTATGATTTCGGATTTCAGACAGTTCATTCGAATTCATCTCTCAGTTCTTCTTTCCTTCGTGACAGTTCCAATTAATCTTTTTAATTGCCCATTCTGATTTATGCACGAGTTCTGCGGGCAAATTGCATGGTTTTCCATATACCATTCTAAACGGGTGATGAATCCACGATTCATCATCTTAATATCTTGATCTTAGCAAAATCCCCGAGTAAAATCCCAAATAAATGTCCATAAAATCAATAAATTAACAAAATAACTCTTGTAAATAAAATACACTAATTATTGTATATAAGATTGTACAAAATGAATTAACAATAAAAAGTCGCAAAAATAAAGGTGTTTTATACTTATAAATAGCCCAAAACTTCATGTATTTTTAATAATTTCATTTTAACTCCTTTTTGCCTAATTCTTTCTCTAACTTATTTATAAAAATGTATATAAAAATACAAAAATACAAAATAAATTTTACCTCAAATAAATGCTCCTAGATCCCAAAAAGAAAAAGTCGTAAAGTCCAACTTCCAAGCTAAATTCCCGCTCCGTATGAACTCAAAATTTACCAAACTCACTTTTAAAGTTCAAGTTAGAGAATTATCTATCCAACGGAAGTGGTTTCATTAAAATCGGAGCTCGTTTGCAAAAGTTGGATTTTGGGACCTAGATGTACATTGTATATTATGTATATATTTTTTCTTTCTTCATTTTTTATTTTATCTTTCTAAAAATCCAAAAAATCATTGTGGTGTTGTATTTTGATTGTACTATTTTATTGTATTTTCCTATTGTACATATCTACTATTAAAAAGACAAAAAAATATAAAAAGAAAAGCAAACAAAAAAAATATATGTACATGTTGTAAATCTTCTTTTTATAAATTCCCCACTCTTTTTCTTCTCTTTATTTTATTTTCTCTTTTTAGTAGCCTACTTTATTTCATTTCATTTTCATTTATTTAATAATATTATGTACAATAACTTTTCTACCTCCAACCTCCATTAACCTCCAAGTCTTCATCAACCTCCATTCAACACCATTATTCATCTAACTTCCCATTCAACCCCATCACTAATTTAACCTCCCATTCAACACCACCACCATTCTAACTTCCCTTTCTCTTCACTTTATATTCCTCCTTACATCCACAATTTTCCCCATCCACCATTCTTATAGAATAAGGAGAGAGCTTGGAGTGTTTTGTTGGTGACAGCGGCGAAGCATCGTCCTCAAGCGACGACCTCCTTCAGGTGAGATCCGCGGAGCTCCGCTTCGCGTCACGAGTTCCCCGTCGAGCTCGCGTAGCTTCTCCGATTTTTATCTTGCCAATCGGGTCGAGGCGACAACAGGAGTTTAGCGTAGCTACTCCGCCAATCCGGCGAAGAATCAGGTAAGTATTCCTTCGTATTTCTCTTGTTATTTTCGTTTATCTCACATTTTTGTTTTTCTATTTTTTTTGCCACCATCATTTTATTAATCATCACCATCATCCACATCCATCATCCTCTTCACCTTCCCCTTTATATAAACATATTTTTTTTCCTGTTTAAGAAAATAAAAAAATTAAAAAAAATTCAAAACAAAAAAAATCACAAAAAAATTTAAAAAAAAATAAAAAAAAGAGGAACAGCTCCAGCGCCGCCCGCCCCCCTTCTTCCACGGCAGGCAGCGCCGCCTGCAACAACCCCAGCCACCGCCTGCCGGCCAGCGATCCACCACCGCCGTCTAGCCCTCCGCCGCGTCTCCTCCCGCGCGGGCAGCGGCAGCCAGCAGGCCCCGTGCGCAGCCGCACCGCCCTCCTCCTCCTCCTGCGGCAGCCCGTGCTTCACTGCCTCTCTGTGGCCTCGCGCGCGGCCGCGTCCCTCACCCCCGCCGCACGATCGCGCCCGCCACCGCCGTTGCCTTCGCCGGCCTCCTCGCCGTCTTCACGCGCCGCGCGGCCGGCACCGCCGTCACCACCACGGTTGGGTTCACCATCGTGCCCTACCTGTGAAGAAGGTCCATTTTCATCATTTTTTATTGTAAATATTTCATATTTTTCGCTGCTAGTTTATATAATTACAAAAGTACCCCCGTGCACAGTTTGTGTTGTTTAGTTTAATTTCAGATTTGCACTGATACCCCTCTGTTTGGGTGTTAATTTGGACACCGATTTTACATCTTTTTACTCAATAAAAAAATCATTATGTAGAGCAACTCATCCTCTGTCATGTGATTGTTTCTTTGTATTTTTTGTGAGATATGGGTAATTAAAAAAAATTGTTCAACTGAAATTTTGCATAGTTTACCCATTCTGGACTCTTAAAATTATATCTCGTATACGGTTGCTCTAAAAATTCCACGAAAAATATATGTGATGCCTTGAAGAGTGATAAACTTACAGCCTTTCATGTCCATTGGAGTTATCTTGTGCCTTAAATAAATTATAGAGTGTTTTTAGTATTTGATTTTTAATTAAATCCACATAAATTATTTTTGTGAAATTTCAACTCTCTTGGATTGCTTATCTAAATATCTTTTTGAGATAATTTGCTCTCGGACTAATTGGATAAGGTGGATTTAATAGGAATTAATTACTCATTTCCACTCTGTTTTCACTAAAAAATTCATAAAAAATTCATAATTTGTCAGAAAAATCCCAAAAAATTACTTTTTTCTCCTTGCTTCATGTTTTAGTTCCAGTAATTTTTTCATAATTTTTGCTTACTGTTTGTGTTAAAAATTGCGAAAATACCCATAAAAAGTGTGCATTTTTCATTGTTGCATTTTAACCCCTAAAATTCTAAAAAATATGTTTTGCATTCATCTCTGGATTAGGATTCTAGAAAAAATACGAATCGGCTAAATTGGACTTCTTTTCCATTAAAATTAATTTGGCCTTATTTGTGTTTTCTTAGCGTCTTGATTCACCCGCATTTGCATTTACTTTGGTTTTTGCATTAAAAAAATTTAAAAAAATCGCATTGGATATCTATATCTAAGTTTTCAAATTAAAACTCAAAGTTGTTCCTTTGCCTCCCTGAGTTCGACCCCGGACTTGCCCGGGATATAAATTAAGCCGAGACACTCTTCACGGAGATCTTCTCTCGGTTCTGATCGAATCGCTGAGTACACGTGCTACAACGAACATGAATTAAACATCGTATTTAGCGACTCGTCAGATGGCGCCGTTGCCGGGGAGGCAAACGGCTTAGGGATTAGTTTAAAAATTTAGATTTAGATTTTCATTTACTCGGGTAGTCTGACCCCCGAGCCACTTGTATTTATTCCATTTTTTTGCAATTATTTCTCTTCATATTTTTGTATATATCTTGTTTTTATCTCTCTAACATAAATCTTATTTTCCTTGCGAGGGCCCGGTGGACTTGGAGTACATCGGAAGTCGACGGACGCGACGCGTGCCGACTGTTGAAGAGCGAGGAGAACTAATTTATTTTCGAGAGAATTTTTGTAAAATTTTTTTGGAATAACTTAGGTAATTCTCTTTTTCCAGCGGCTCTTGTTTGAGAGCTCGCGTTTGTATCCGGACTGGACTTTGGACCCGCTCGTGGTCGTGTGGTTGATTGACGTAGACTAGGACTTGCACTCGCGGCTCTTAGAGCATTTTTATTAGATTATCTTGATTGCTTGTGCTCGTAATATTTAGGACCACACATCACATTTAACGAGACGCACTTAGACCGCTGGGCTATTAGTCAAATTTAACTTGTTCATCACTCGCTAATAGAACTGCCTGTTTAGGAACAGTTTTCTCGTTTGCATTCATATAGTATAAAATTTCAATTCTGCCTTGCATCCTGCATGTAGAGCGCGAGGATCACTGTAAGTCTTCTGAACTGGGCATGCATCATTGATTTCATTATTTGCATCGGTATTTCTCGACTCCCTCCCCTTGGTTTTTGAAACTTAGGTTAAAAGGAAATCGGGACTGATCATTAGGCGTGCTTTGTTTGGTGGACTAATCAAGTGATAACCAAACTTAAAACCGGGACTGCTAATCAGAGTTGACCAAAAAAAACTGATTAAAACTAACACTTGTTTTGGGAGAGCAAAACCCTCATTGTATGCTTGGCTAATTGTGATTGTTGAGAGGTGAGGACGCATCCCTAGGATAGTGCCCAAAACCTACTTTTGAGCCTTGCGTAATTGGATTGATATCTTGATTTATCACCTAATTAAAACTGAAAAGATAAACGGTCGGACTTTTGCGACCTTCACTGTGTTGAGTAGGTGAACTCAGGGTTTGCTCTTGTGTTCGTTTGTTTGTGTGTTATTCGGTGCACTTGCACGCTTTCTTCCTCGATCCGCTTCATTCTCCCATTTTACCTCCAAGATGTCAGAATATTGGTCATCATATCCACGTCATTCTTCTTCGACCATATTTCGATCATCTCCACCCTCTCAGTCCTCTTCATATCCACACCCCAACCGCGGAGTCAGAACTCCGACTGACTTCTCCACTTCTTCGTCCTTCTCATCTACCCCACATTCTTGCACCCCTGACCCACAACCATCCTGGATTGACTCACTATGTTCTCGACCGCCTGCTGGAATCAAGGAACAAATCGAAGAGCAAGCGACTGCTGAGATGAATGATTGGCATAATCAGTTGACCCCACATACCTCATTTTCATCTCGAGTTGGGACAGAACAACAATTTCCATATACACATCCCGACTTAACCTTAGGATACAACATGGTCGATCAGACAAACCGAATGGAGAGGCCTGCACCGTACAATCTTCTTGACTTGATTGACCTGAGTGATAGAGACCACATTGACCAACCTTCATATCACCCATTCGGAGAGCCGACATATACAGGGGATTGGATTTATGCGACCGATATACATACTCCCTGTCTACTGACTCCGCCTTATGAGGCTCCGACCAACATCTGCCATACAGAAGGGCCATACTCAACCCAATATTACACGCCTGAGTCAAGGTGTCTTGAGTATAAGAGCCCGAATTCTCAGCAGTATCCTCCAATTGCACAGACTTCTCTCATGAGGTGTAATGAGAACTTATTGGAGGATGACATTTGTAGACCGATCAAGAGTCCAGGTAGGAATGTGGATCATGGATTTCGCGGATTGAATCTTAAACACCTGGAAGACACTGGATTGACCACACGTCATGTACAGCTGGAGTCCCTTCTACCTCCCTCTTCTACTAACCACTTTCCCTCCAAACAAGAGTCTGTACATTCTCCTAGTCCTCCTTCATCTACCAAAAAGACCAAAAAAATTGAAAACTCAAAAAATACCATAAAAATTGAAAAAAGGAAAAGATCTAAAAAAATTGGATCATGCGGTTAGGGAAGCATTGGATAGAAAGTTGATTTTTGAGCTTCCCTTAATAATGGTCATTGAACACTTTCCCGACCTTAAAAGATTTGTGAGAAGTAAATTGATGCCTAAAAGGTCGGGCAATAAGAGAACAAGGACTGAGATACATATAGTGTCTATGGCCACATCTTTGATGATAGGGAGAAAAACCAAGAGCCGCATAGTAAAGCGGTTACCTAGATTTGATTGTGAAATCAAAGATACCACATTCACCCATGCGAGAATCGATGATGACTTACCGATTAATATCCTCCCAACCTCCGTGTTTGCCAAGCTCAAACTCGGATCTGCCAAGAAGTCAAGAGAGATCATTCAGTTGGCAGATCGGACCATTAAACGGTCGAGAGGAACCATTTCAGTCATCGTCACTTTTCAAGGTGCTCTACTGGAGATAGACTTCACGATCATTGACACTGAGCACCGGGGAGAGTTCACCCAGTCTCCGATCATTCTTGGGAAGCCGTTCTTAGCCTTGGCTAAGGCAACTATAGATTGTGAGACTCGGGAGATCGATTTCTCTATATTGGGAGCACTCCGACCTCACCCAATCTTTGAGGACACATGATATTCCAAGGTAACCCGTAAAGTTGCAGACAGTCGTGACCTTCGAGAGACAGTTGAGTCCCATCTCTCTACTACACCTGAGATACCGACTATCCAGACGACCATTGGTTTAGAGACTTCCTACAACCACACACCGCCTACTGCTTGCACCACCACCGCGACAGCTTCTAGAGAGGACTCACGACCAGAAGCTATCATTGAGTCGGACATGACCTTTGAGGATTGCCTTGATTATTTCGATGATCCGACACAAGAACCCAACAATATCAAGCCAACTGAGAACACTGTGCCTTATCAGAGACGTGTGCTGACCCTGCAGGAGTATTACAATGCATATGGTGACTCATCTGATGATGAACCTCTGGTCAGAACCTCACACACACCACATCCAGGACATACACCAAAGGAGATAACTGGGACCAAATTGACCAATCTTGATAAATCGGTTGCTCCATCCTCTAGTCGGTCATATGGTAAGAGGAAGACGAGAGTTGATTCATTGAGGTGTTCCCCCGAACTCCTTAAGACGTATCAATCTCATCTTCCTCTTGATGCTTCAGGTTCTAGAAAACCGACTAAGAAGGTTACCTTTGATGTTTCAGAGAAGGAATTTTCTTAGGAGTCCTCATCAGGTCCGGATGAGGTGATCTATATGAGTGAGCTCAGTTCGGCTGTTCTGAAGCCATACCTGAGCAAGCAGCCGTGTGTCGACCCCCGTTGGACGTTCCACACACCTCACTATTATTCCTCGGAGGACGATTCTGACAGCGACACATGTGTATACTACCCACCCCATCGCTCCCGCAAGAAGGTCCGTCACAAACCTTCTTGATCCTTGTATATTCTTCCTCCTCATTGTACATATTTTCCTTCCTTTATTCACCTCCCTCCCTCATGATTCACATCACTCGCCCCAGTTCCGTATTGTTTTCATTTTGTGGCTATACTTAGGATGACTAGATCCTAAGTATAGGGGGGTGAGTGACTCGATTTGCTCCTTCTCTTCTTTTTATTTTCTTTTTGTTTATTCTTTCCCATTCTCATCGGTCTTCCATTCTTGTGTTCTTTCCAATACTTAGGCTGACCAAAGCCTAAGTATAGGGGGGCCGATGCCCGTTGTGTATTATCCACATTTTTTTTCTTTCTTTCACTTCTATTCTTTTCACCCACTTATACTTAGTACGAGCTATGGCTTTTTGTCACCTAGTGCCATGAGGACATAACACAAGCTAAGTATAGGGGGGTCATGTATATATTACATATATACTTCACCCATACCTCGTACTTTCATGTATTTTTGTATATATTAACAATAATTATGGGGTGGGTAAAAAAACAAAAACAAAACAAAAACAAAAAAATAAAATAAAAAAACTTTTCAAAAAAAAAGATCCTCTTAAAAAAAACTTTCTCAAAAAAAAATCTTTTCTTATTTACCTATCTTTTTCAAAAAAAAATCTTTGCCTTTGTTTGTCTAAAAAAACTTTTTGAAAAAAAAACTTCTTCTAAAACTTAAAAAAAATCAATCAATCATTATAAAAAAACAAAAAAAACTAACTAATAAGTTGGTTTAATCCCTGACACAATTCACTTTCACACAAGACTAGTGACGATCAAGAACACTTGGTTTATGAGGTCTTGAGATTTTGAGTTAACCAACCTTAGTCATTAGGGTCCTTGACTTAATTATTCACATTTCCCTAGTTTGAAAGATTTGTGTGCTATATTGCATGCTTAGTCTCTACCTTAAAGAATATGATCAGCACCTCACATACACGACTGCAGTTATGATGAGATGAGTTGTAATTTCACTTGAGGAACTGGGATGAGGGATTTGAGTTTGGACTTGATTTGATGATGCTCGAGGATGGGATAAAATCAATGAAGGCTTCATGAAACCTGAGTGTCAGCATCTTTAGCCAGTATGAGAACATGGTTCTTATACTATCTCTTGACATTTACCTATGTGCCAGGGTGTGATAAAATAAAAAATGTTGATCAGTGTGCGCCAACTCTTGGTAAAAGCAGTGGAGCTAGCCACTGATAACACGGTTTCTGATCACTCGGGTATAAGGTACTAGAAATAGGGTCGTTGCGACCCAAGCGATCAAACCATGTATATCAAGAAAAATGAACCCCTCGAAATAGATCAAATCAATAAAGTCACGAAGTAGCGGTCCTGCTATGTGATTAACCTGGTATAGCACCCAGGGTCGAACTCAAGGAGCACGGATTGGCCGAAGGCCTACGAAGTAGTAAAAACAAATAAAATAAAAGAGGAAAATATTTTTAGTGGTTTTTAATTATTTTTATATTTTTTTGGATTCTTAATATATTAAGAAAATAAGAAAACAAAGGAGAAGAACACTTTAACAAATTATTTCAAGCACCAAAAATCAACCAAAAATCAAAACAAAAATATTTTTATGTGTTTTATATTTTTTTATGTTTTAGGTGAATTTTTGATAATTTTCTGATGTTTATTTATTTTCTAAAAATCAAACAGTAGATAAAAACAAGGGTACTGTCCAGCCAAGCCAAAAGTCCCTAGATAAAATATCTAAGGGCCTCAAAATGGCCTGGAGGTAATTTTCCTATAAAGTAGATGAAATAAGGAAAATTTAGGTACCAATTTTATTATTTTTAGATTTTTAATTTATTTACTAGAATGTTTATGGGTTTTTTAGTGTTTTTAAGTTTTTAAGGTTTTTAAGCAATGAAAAATAGCCAAAATTGGCTAGAAAATCAAACAAACTAAACTAAACAGTAGATAATTTTTAGGGAATTTTTGAGGGAGTTTTTAGATTTTTTTGTGATTTTTCAAACTAGACAGTAACAAAAATATGGGTTTTTGAATTTTTAAAAAATAGCAAACAAAATCAGAAATGTCCTCAAAAATCCATGAAAATCCTACACCATGGCAGGAGCCATGTGTCAAATTCTCATTGGATTTGGAGGTGATTTGATATTTTATTCAAAAATAAAAAGAGGGTACTGTGCACAGGGACTGAAATGCAAATACCCAAAGTTCTGGAGGCCCCGGTGCAATTAACGCAGCAAATCACGCGCCACGCGCGTGCCTGGGGCACTCAGGGACCTAAATGTAACAAAAATAAATCCCGAGGGCTTATTGGTAACACGTACCAAAAGTCCAGGGGCCTCACTTGCAAATTACCCAAGATATCACGCACATGCGGAAATAAATCATTCACAGGGGCATAAATGCAAATATCAAAAAGATTTCATTCATTTCATAACAACCAGAACTACAAGGGCATATGCTGCAAATAACCCAAAATATCACGTGACGAAGCACGTGGCTCACAACAGGCAGGGGTATAGATGCGAATAAACGAAAGCTAAGGGTCCAAGATGCAAATTACCCTAAAACTAAACAACTGATTCAAATATTTACAGGACTAGAATGAAATAAAGGAAAGACATGGGCCTAAGGGTAAATTACCCTTTATTAAGCGGGGTGCTGGATGCGCGCCACGTGTAGATTGAACGGCTGCGGCTGGTGGGCGCTCCTGATCGCCCCTCCTCTGATCGGACGGTGCTGGTAACTCTAAGGATGGACGGCCAAGATCTGAACTGGAGCGAGGGGGAGGCGATCGACGGCGACTGGAGGTCCTGGAAGAACAGGTCCCCGGCGAGCTTTGCCGGGCTCGTACGTGCACTGGGGTCCTCCGGGGAGCCTTCTGAAGGTCGGAGAAGAATCGCGGAAGGCCCCCGCGTCTGCCGGTGGGCTCCGATGATCGAGCCGAGCTCCGAGGAGCTCTGGCGAGGTCAGCGGAGCTGGGTCTCCTGGCCGGAATGACTGAAGCCCCCAGATGGGCTCGGTTGTACCTGCAAAGTGGACCAAAAGACTCGCGGGTCGAGGGCAAAGTGCCTCGACCCGGTTAGGCGAGGTGGGGGTGGCTGGTGCGTCGGGACGGCGGGCTCCGGCGAAGGTGGTGGACGGAGGAGCCCGGTTCCCAGCTCCTGTGCGAGCTGGGTTGAGTGAGTGGGTGCAGAAGGTGCGTCGGAGGGAGGCGGTGATGGTGGTCGATTCCGATGATCGAGAAGAGTCACGGGGTGGTCGGAATCAGAGGAATACGACAGCGAAGCAAATTGGGGGTAAATGGAAATTGAAGGGAACGGCAGGTCTAAGGGGTTACCTGGATGAACGGAGAGACTGTGGCGGAGCTGGGGAAGCTCCCGGTCTTGGCCTCAAGGGACGTCTCGGCCCGAGGCTCGAAGCTCTCTCAGGTGGCGGAGCTACGGCGGCTGCGTCGCTGGATCAGTGGATTCCTCCTCCTCTCCTTGCTGCAACAGGTGGAATCGCTCGCTGTCACTCTCGCGGTCTCTCTGGAGCTCACAGGGAAGGAGGCGAATGACCAAAGATAGGGAAAATCGAGTGGCGGAGCTCGCTTAAGTATGCTGGAGGGGTCCGAGAAGGATGGCTCGGGTAGGGTCGTGGTGGCGCGCGGATCCCAAGGTGGATGCCCGGCGAAGGTGTCGGATGTGGGAGGTTCGAAATGGAGCCGGGGTTTAGGGAAATGGGTGTCGGGTCGAGCGGGCGAAATGTCGAGAAATCGGGTTCGAAGCCTAGACCCGTGGGAAGTGGTCCTGGGGGGGCTAGTTGACCGGGCGGTCAACATCCCCAGGATCCTATGAGAATGGGCCATGTGGCAGGATCTTGGAGTGACAAATGGAGGTAGCTAGAGCCCGATTCAGCCAAAACTCAAAACATGAAATATTTTTCTTTTATTTTTTTTCTATTTTTTGGTGATTTTTAATAATTTTTTTGAAATAAAAATAAGCTATTTACAAAAAATTCTAAAAATTACTTTTATATATTTACAAAGCTAAATAAATATATAGGTGTGGTTTATGTACATGATGAAAGGAGGTATTTTTGATCTTTTTGGTTTTTAACTTTTTATTTTGTTTTTATAATTTTATAAATATATACAAGTATTTACAAGCATATTTTTGGGTGAGGAAAATATAGTTTTATTTATTTACACAAATATTTACACATGAGCCCCTATCTCCCTCTACTTTGGCTTTTATGCGGTCAGGCCCATGCTGAGCCCTCCCTTGGGTTAGGTTGCTCAATATTTATTCTAAATATTTCCCTCTTTTTCTTTTTAATCTTTATTCTTTTATTTTTGCACAAAAACATGCTAATTATAGGTTTTTACACAATGCATGCTTTTGGTAATTATTCCTATTTACTCATATCTACATGTATTTGCAAAGGTTTTTGTAGCTAAAATATAAGAATAAAGAGTGATGAATGGGTATTCATCACCCCCCTATACTTAACTTTGCTAGTCCCTTAGCAAACACTTATTTGAAAAAGAAGTGAAAAAGAAAGAAAGAAAAAGAAAAAGAGGATGTACATGGATCAAGGTTGATTATTAAACTTGCCTTCATTAAATTGGGGTATGGAGCACGATCAGATCTTTGGATTATTAATATGTCGGAACCTTATTTAGACTTAAGCTTAAAACTCAACAGCCTCTAAGTTCCACTAATCTATAATCAAGACTCCTCAATGTTCCAGATCAGAACAAGTCATCAATCACAAACCCTGAAGACCTTGAATCTTTTCTTGTCCTGTGTATGTGAAGTCTAAGCTCTCCACCTCAGAAATGGCAACTTGACAACCCTCCCCAACAAGGTAACTCTATGACTTCAATCTGGCCACTCTTTCCTCGAGGAGCGGGGTATTCCCTTCTAAGTTCAAGTTCAACCGGCTCAAGAAGAGGGGGAAGAAGAGAATGGGTCAAGGCCAGTGTAGCCAAGTACCCTTGGGAGCTTGACCATGTAGCCAAGTCTCCCTGCTGCAAGCTATAACAGGTGGAACATGAAACCAAGCTTTGCTTATTACACTCTATATACATACTCCGGTGGGATTATCATTTTCTATCAGACCCACCACTTTTTTGGAGTTCTTTTCTTTTTGCACACATTTTTTTTCAAGTGCATCTGTACAACATATACATGTGCAGCATATATACAAGGAGTTTTTCCTCTTGAGCCAGTAGACTATCCCTCTTTTGAAGCTTTATTGCAACCCACAACTCCCGTCGTTAGACCTCATGGCAACCAGACCAAGTTGAGACGCACTTCCTTCACTAAAAGAAGAAGAGAGGTTCCGCCTAGAAGTACTACCCTCATATGCTACCCCGAGTCAAGGAAGACTGCCTCCTCACCACCTCATCCGTAGAGAGCTCGGTGCATAGTGCTGGTGTCCAAGTAAAGCCATAATCTATATGAGTCATATGTTGTTGTTAAGTGCTCTACTTAGGCTCATTGAGATGACATGTGATCATAGCCTAGTGGACTCAAAGAATTAAGTCACCATGGACCTGAAAAGCCTTAAACCTAAGCCCTATAAGGTTCCTCTTAGAAATTAGATGGATTAAGATCTTAATCAAGCTCCATTTCTCAATTTGATTCCAGGCTAGTTTAAATGTCAACTATCATCCAGAAAAACTATATACATATGTACAAAAAGATGCTTATTTACACAAATTTTACAATCATGCAAAATTTTTGAAAAATGTTTTGAAATCATGAATGAATGATGCATGAAGTGCAAGTTTTGCAAAAAGATATTTACACACATTTACACAAGATTTTTGCAAACTTTTTGATTTTCAAAACATTTTGGAAAAATTTTGTACTATATACATAATTTTGATACACAAATATTTACACAAGCTTTACACAAAAGATTTTTGAAATCATTTTTACAAAAATAATTTATACACTAACTATTTATGTGCAAATAAAAGAAGTTTATGTACATGAAAATTTTTAATTTTTGTGGTTTTTAGCCATTTTATTTATTAACACACTCACACAAAGTACGAGTTATGGCTAAAGTATATATGAAATATATACACATTCCCCTATACTTAGCTCAAATGATGTCCTCAGAGTCAAGAGCGATGAAGAAGACATAACTCGTGCTAGGTATAGGGAAGTGAAAAGAAAGGCTATATACAAAGAGGAAGAAAGAAAAGTGAAGAGGGTCTCGGGTCTTCCCCCTATACTTAGGATCAAATAATCCTAAGTATAGCAGGCTGTATACTAAGGGAAAACCTGAGTGGAGAATGTACAGGGTCTACCCCCCTATACTTAGGGTGAAATATCCCTAAGTATAGGCAGCAAAAACAGGGGTAAACAGAAACAAAAGAAATACCCAAAAGATCTCACATCCCCCCTATACTTAGGGTAAAGTGCACCCTAAGTATAGCATAATCATAAGATGAAGAAAGGGATGTGGGACTAAAGAATGTGGTGATATGGACATCTGGATCTATACAAAGCGGAAGATCAGTGAAACTCAGGCGTGAGATGCATTAGATGTGAGTCAAAGACCACATCTCACGCAAAATGAATAGGGGCAAGATCAACGACCCGCGGCTCATGATCTAGAAATGGCTTGAGCCGCTGGCCGTTCACTCGAAAGGTACTCTCAGAAGACAACTCAGATATGTCAATGCTACCATTGTCGTGTACCTTTCTAACCAGATAAGGTCCCTTCCATTTGCTCTGTAGCTTCCCTGGAAATAATCGTAGCCTCGCATCAAACAGCCATACTCTCTGTCCAATCTCAAAATGCTTGTGGCTAATATGAGAATCATGCCACTCCTTGACTTTCTCCTTATAATGTAGGCTGCTTGAGAAAGCTGCATCTCTAAGCTCCTCCAGGGCAGCTAACTCTGCCCTCCTCTGGTCTCCCATACCATCTGGATCCATCAAAATATCTATAACTGCCCAAAGTGACTTGTGCCTCAGCTCAACAGGTAAATGGCATGGCTTGCCATACACGAGGCGAAAGGGAGATGTACCCAAAGGTGTCTTGAAAGACGTCCTATATGCCCATAAGACCGAGTCCAAAAGCTGTGAACAATCCTTTCGGTCAGGGCGGACGACTTTCTGCAGAATAGTCTTGATCTCCCTATTCGACACTTCGGCTAGACCATTCGTCTGTGGATGGTAAGGTGTAGCAACACGATGGTCTATGCCGAACTCGCTAGCAAGTGCCTTCACCTGGTCGTTGATGAAGTGAGATCCCCCATCAGAAATCAGAACTCGTGGAACCCCGAACCGCGTGATGATGTGCTTCCTCAAAAATCTGCAAACTGTCCTCGCATCAGCGGCTCGGGCGGGGATAGCCTCCACCCAACGACTCACATAATCAACGGCCAACAGAATGTACTCAAATCCCTGACTCTTAGGGAATGGACCCATGAAATCGATGCCCCATGCGTCAAAAACCTCACAGAAGTGAATGGGTTGCATCGGCATCATATCACGCTGTCCACAAGTGCCCATCCTCTGACAGTCAGTACACCTCTTCACGAACTCATCTGAGTCCTTGAAGAGGGTAGGCCACCACAAGCCGGATTGGAGCACTTTCTGTGTCGTTCTCCTCCCAGAATGATGTCCTCCTGCCTCAAGCTTGTGGCAGTAAGTGAGGACGCTATGGTGTTCCTCCTGAGGAATGCACCGACGCCAGACGCTATCCCCTCCTTCGTGGTAAAGGATGGGATCCTCCCAATGGTAGGACTTGGCCTTCGCAAGGAAGGTCTCAAGCCTCTGCCTGGGCCAATCTTGTGGGACTTTCCCAGCAACGAGAAAGTTCACAATATCGGCGTACCATGGGAGTGAGGCGATAGCAAGGATCGCCTCATCTGGGAAGGTATCTCTAATAGGGTCAATCTGCTCAGAATCCTCAGGCTGCTCTAAACGGGAGAGATGATCCGCCACCACATTCTTGACTCCAGGCTTATCCTTGATCTCAATGTCGAACTCCTGGAGTAGAAGGATCCATCTAGTCAGTCTGGCCTTGGCATCCTTCTTTGCCATGAGGTACCTTATGGCGGTGTGATCTGTAAACAAAGTCACTCTAGATCCGATGATATACGATCTGAACTTATCTAGGGCAAACACTATGGCTAACATCTCCTTCTCTGTGACCGTGTAATTCTGCTGGGCGGAATCCAATGTGTGGCTAGCGTAGTGTATGGCAAATGGAACTCCATCCCTCCTCTGTCCCAGCACTGCCCCTACGACAAAATCGGAGGCATCCGTCATGATCTCGAATGGGAGAGACCAATCAGGTGGCTGGAGGACAGGCTCCTCAATAACACACTGCTGGAGAGTCGCAAAGGACGAAAGACACTTGTCATCGACAAGGAACTCGGTGTCTTTCGTCAAGAGGTCAGTCAACGGTCGGGCAATCCTGCTGAAATCCTGAATAAATCTCCTATAAAATCCAATCGTACCCCAGGAATGACCGTAGCTGCCTCAGATTGGACGGCGGTGCGAGTTTCCTAATGACATCAACCTTGGCCGGATCCACCTCCATGCCCCTGTTGGAGATGATGTGGCCAAGCACCATCCCTTGAGTCACCATGAAGTGACTCTTCTCCCAAGATAAAACCAAATGATACTCAATACATCGCTGGAGTACCCGGTCTAGGCAGTCAAGACAGGAGTCGAATCCGTCGCCGTAGACCGAGAAATCGTCCATGAAGACCTCCAAACACTCCCCTACCATGTCCGAGAAGATCGACAGCATGCACCTCTGAAAAGTCGCAGGGGCATTGCATAGCCCAAATGGCATGCATCGAAAAGCATATGTGCCGAAGGGACAGGTAAAGGTGGTCTTCTCCTGATCCTCAGGAGCGATGGCCACCTGGTTGTAGCCCGAGTACCCATCCAGGAAGCAATAATGGCTCTTCCCTGCCAGTCTCTCAATGATCTGGTCAATAAAAGGCAGGGGAAAATGGTCCTTCTTAGTGGCCTGGTTGAGTCTCCTGTAGTCAACACAGACCCTCCAAGAGGTGGGTACTCGTGTAGCAATCTCCTCTCCCGACTCACTGATCACAGTCGTGATGCCCGTCTTCTTGGGCACCACATGCAAGGGGCTGACCCACTTGGAGTCGGAAATGGGATAAATAAAATCTTCACTCCACCATTTCGATATTTCCTTCATCACGACCTCTCTCAGGTTGGGGTTCAGTCGCCGCTGGAACTCACGCGACGGCTTCGCCCCCTCCTCGAGATAGATATGGTGGGAGCACAATGATGGACTAATCCCATGGAGATCTGCTACGCTCCATCCGATCGCCTTGCGGTTCTTTTCAAGAACCCCCATCAGACGGGATTCCTGCTCTCCAGTCAACTCGGCGGAGATGATGACTGGGTACATCTCTGGCTCGCCCGCAAGGAATCGATACTTCAGCGAAGTAGGGAGCGGCTTCAGCTCTGGAATGCAGGGTGCTGGCAAATCTGGCTGCGGAAGAAAGTGAGTGAATGCTGCTAAGTCTGCCAAATCTGCCTGGGAGAAAGAAAGCGCACTCTCGCAAACTGGCTCGGGAGAAGGCTGCTCAACTGCACTGTCTCTGGTCTGCTCTGCATCTGCCTCCTCCTCATCTGTAGGCTCAGGTGGACTCAGGTCTGGCATCTGATCATCACAATCTGCCCAATCAGACTATGAATCCGAGGGATCTGTATCAATCGCGGTGGCATCAATACCACCGTAACTCAAGGTGGCCTCAGCACCACCATCACTGAAATCCGTGTCGCGATCAAGGACCGGCTCTGCTGCCTGTATGGTATCCTGAGCCAAGGCTGTGCTCTCCAGACTCTCCTCTGCTATCATCTCGGCATCAGCTGCATCTGAATATGAGAGGATGGTCTGTGCTGCAGGATCTGCCCAAGCTGCCTCATCGTCTGTGATCACAAAATCACAGTCCTGGTGGATGTCTGGCTCTGCGTCTGTCAGCTGCTCTAAATCTGTACTCGCATCTGAGCGGGCTCTCTCTCTAGCTCTGTAATCCTCGGCCGTCTCTATTTGTATACTCTCGCCCTCGACGTGAAAGTACACCTTCCCGCTATCATGATCAGTCACCGCCTTGGCTGTGGCCAAGAACGGACGACCAAGAATGATGGGGGTATCGGTCACGGATTCAGGGATCTCCATGTCCAACACTACGAAGTCCACAGGGAATTTCAGGCCCTGAATCGTGACGATAACGTCTCGTAACAACCCCTTCGGCCTCTTGACAGATCGATCAACGAACTGAAGGACTGTCCTGCTCTGTCGAAGAGTGCCCAACTCGAAGCGGTCGAGAAGGGCTGCCGGAAGAAGGTTGATCGACGATCCGCTATCTAGAAGAGTACGGTCGAACGTCTGCTCACTGATCTGGCATCTGACATACGGGGCCCCTGAATCTGGCCTCTTGGCCGGCAGTCGGTTCTGGATCGCAAAACACGTGGCTTTCGTCAGCACATGTATCTCTGAAGTGTGGTTCCTCCTCCTCCTCCTGACTGTGGTCCTGTCTCTCAAAGATCGCTGGAGAAGGGGGATGTGCTGCAAAGCCTCCTGGAGGGTCAACTGTATGTGGAATCTATCAATCATGCTCTGGCTGAACTCCTCCTGCTCTCTCTTTTTGGGATTTTTTTCTTTTTTCTTTCCCCTTCCCCATCTGAAGGGCTCTAGGGAAGGGGATCACAGGGTCCTTCGCAGATGAAGGACTAGGAAAAGGCCTGGACGGTTTGATGACCGGATCCACACATACATCATGCACCACAGTGGGACCAGAAGAAAGACAACATCTCTCTCAACACAAACACCGGTGGCCTCAGTACCACCTCTGGCTGGCTCTGCTGCTGCTGCTACTGGACGTTTCGCGGCATCAGTACCGCGGGCTGGCTCGGCTATCCTGGTGGCGTCAGTACCACCTCCTCGAACTGGTGAAGCGGCGGCCTCACTACCGCCGGTGGGATCAGCATTCTTGGTGGCCTCAGTACCACCATCATCATCTGGAGCGGCCTCAGTACCGCTCTCCTCCTCCTCATGTGGTGCCTCTGAAGTATACTCGTGGTGAAGCTCAGATGAGGCACCGCCGCCTGCTGGGGTCCTACCGCTCCTAAGTGTGACAAAATCAGCATCAAATAGATCCGAAGATGTATCAACAAATGGGTCACTAGGAGTGGCAAACTCAGTATGTACTACCTGCTCAGATTTCCTCTTGAGGTTATTCGGATTCGGCTCGATCTAAGCTGGAATGGCGGCCTTCCCTCTCACCAAGTCCCGCATCTCCTGGCGGAACTCGTCCATCTCCCGTCTGAATGTGGCCTGCTGGTCCGTGAGGAGGCGGGCGATATCATCTAATGCGGGACTCTCGTGGGAGCCCGACGGGTAGCCTCTCTGGGGGTGAGGCTGCTGGAACTGCTGCTGGTGGTAAGAGGGGTATGAGGAAAGGTGCTGCTGCTGAACTGGGTGAGCCTGCTGCTCACGTCTCCACGACTGTCCCTACTGCTGATAGGGATGAGGACCGAAGGATGTAGGCTGGTGCTGCTGATATGCTGGGGGCTGCTGCTGCGGCTGGTGATCTCTCTGCTGGGAGTACTGCCCTCCCTGACCTGACGGCTGCTGCTAGGGATGGGTACCACCACTCCCCCACCTGAATCCGGGATGGTCTCGTCGGATCCCAGGCTGGGGGCGGTCATACCAAATCCCGTTGACATCCATCAACGGCTCGGCATCGTAGGGGGCTGGCGGGAGTACTGCCAGAGGTTGGTCCGGCTGGTAGACCACCATCTGCATCTCTGGAGATGGTGGGGACTGATAGGTGGGCTGCGGCTGCTGGTACGGCTCCGCCTGTACAAGGTGAACCTGTCTAGGCTGCACAAGGGTGCTGGAGCGCTGGGACGAGCTGCTGCTACTGCCGGAGTCGCCTCGCGACTGAAGACGGGGCTGAGGAGCCGTCTGTGCCTCCTGAAGACACATGAGCTGGGTCTTCATGTCGCTCAGAACCTGTGCCATCTGTTCCATCTGAGTGATGCTCTGGCACTGCTTCTTCTCAATCAGCTCCATGCGGTCCAACTTCTCGCTGATAATGCCCATGTCCGCAGCTGTCGACTCTGCCTGTGCTGCTGCGGCTGCGGACGAACGGGATGGACCTGCATCTACCTGTGCTATCCGCTGGTACTGCACGGGTCCTGGCTGCTGTGGCTGGGGTCTCTGAGTATACAACCTGGTCTGGGACATCACCATGTAGTTTTCGGCCATCTCCTCATAGATGGCCCAGACCTGGTCGTGGTCCTTGGCAAAGTAGGACCCGCCGCAAGAAGCGTTCACCAGACCCTGAAGCTCTGGCGTCAACCCGCTGAAAAAGCTCTGAACTAGGTTCGGCTTGGAGATGTTGTGGTGCGGGCATCTGTCTAGGAGCTCTCGAAACCTCTCCCATGCCTCGTGAAACTGCTCGTTGGGGAACATGGAGAAGTTGCTGATCAGGGCCCTCGCTGCATTCGTCCGCCCGAGTGGATAGTACTTGTTCAAGTACTCGGTGCGGAGCTGCTCCCAGGTGTAGACAAACCTCCCTAGATGCTTCAGCCAGGTGGCTGCTCTATCTGCCAGTGAAAAAGGGAAGGCTATCATCCGGATCGTGTCCTGGTCCACGTGGCGATCGTGGACAGTGCTGCAGATCATAAGAAACTCCTGGAGGTGGAGGTGGGGCTCCTCAGTAGCAAGTCCGTGGAAACGGGGCAGTAACTGCAAGGTGTTCGGGGGGAACTTGAAGTCCCCCACGATCGCTGGCACTACTACCCAATGATGCATGAGTGTCGATCCGGGGTTGTGCAACTCCCGCATCGGTCGTGGTGGTCCTCCTGCCGCGGCGCCTCCCGCTGCGGCGGCGGCGGCTGCTGCTGCTACTGCGGCTGCTGCGACTCGTGCCTCTGCATCAGGTATCTCCTCAGGCTCGCTCTGCTGGTCTCGCTCTTCTCTGAGCCTCTCCAACTCTCGCCTCATCTCTATCATGAATGCCCCCTGATCGCGTAACTGCTGCTGGACTGTCTCAAGTGATGCGATCAGGGTGGAGTTGATCGCTCCCTGGTCTAGTACAAAATGCTCGGGCTGACGGGAGTGATCATCTGAACTGCCGGCCATGGCGACGTCTGCAAAATCAAACGAGCCCAACTCAGGTGCTGTCAAATCAATCAGTCTCTCCTCGGGCTCGTGTCTCTCAGGCAGGCAAGAAAGGGGGTCGAGGGGGAACAGGGCGGAATCGTACTCGGGCTCGGAGAGCTGGTCTTGGCTCTCGCGGGCCAACCTAGATGATGAGGCAGACGTGCCCGAAAGCGGTGCAGCCAGAGGCTGCCTAAGAGACCGTCTACCCATCATCTCGATCTGGCGAGTAGTGCGGATGAGATCTGGAGAAACTATGATCACAAACAAACCCCCGTTCACCAACGCAACGCGAGATGAAGACCGTGAAAGTTCGGTCAAATTATCTTGTCTATTTTATTTGGTGAACACACAAAATATCAGAGCGCTTACGTGACCTGTTAGGATACCCGATGCTAACCCAACCGACTGGCCCGCACGGAAGAGTCGGTAATCAGTCGGTACTAGCACCGGAGGGCTCTACCTAGGGTGCGGGTCACTCTCTCGCGCATCCAAACCATACAATGAGAGGGTTGCTCTCCCCAAGACAAAATTTTTAGGGTGAGCGTATTTTAAGATCAATAGTATTAACCAGTCCCAATTTTATGGTTTCTCTTTTTAGTATTTTTCAAATAAAGACAAACGTCCTAACGAATTTTTCGGTTCTCCTGGTTATTTAGTCCAAAACAGGGGGGAGAAGACGAAAAAGCTGATGCGCGATGAAATCAATGATGCATGCAAAGTCAGAAATGCGTACCTTGTCTCCAGCACTCTACATGCAATATGATCCGCGCATAAATGTAAAGACAGAAAGGAACTACCTATATGATGCAACGGGAAAGCCGAGTCCTAGATGAGCAATTCTAGCGAAGAACCGTCCAACCGGTCACCGACCTCCAAGCCAAAGAGTCCGGTCTTGGCCCGTCCCTCCTCTGTCCGACAAATCGGGGGTAGGAGAAAGTGCTTTACAGGACGGGCTGCGGCACGTAGGCTACGAAGGCAAATGAGTCGGTTATTTTTATTAATTATTTTTAGTAGGTCCAATTAACGTTCTATAGGAACAGATAATCAGTTATGTGTGTGGATCCTACTAATTACGGCACAATCACCAGAAATTCCTAAATCTAGGGGCTCGAGCAAAAACCGCGTAAACACCGGAAAAGGCAGAAAGAAAATAAAATGAAACTGTGAAAAACCGCGAAAAACCGCTAAGGTCCTAAGGGTCCCCCGAGCACACCGGTGCTCGGCAAAACAGACCCGCTACGGCAGTCCACAAATGTCCAAGTGTCTGAGAATGTCCTGTATTATTACAATAATAATGAAATGAAAATAAAAAGCCTCGCCCACTCAACTCTCTCTCACTCTCTCCTGCGGCTCCGTACAGAAGGGAGCCGCCTCCGAATCCCGCGGTTGCGTCGGCTTCTCGAGAGCAGCCGCCTCGGTCCTCGGGCCCTCGCAAGAGAAAACAGAGTGGTCAGAACCAATAATCAAGTAATAAAGGAAAAAGAAATGAAAATAAAAATAACAGGGTATCTATGCAAAAATGCAAAATAAAAATAAAAACAAAAATAAAAGAAAAAGAAAATAAAACAAAATAAAACAAAAACAAAAATAAAATATGAACAAAAACCGCGAAAAGCCGCGAGCTCTGAAAGAGCCGCGAAAAGCCGCGAAAATCAAAACAAAAAGAAAATCAACTACTAAGCCGTGCTCCCCGGCAACGGCGCCATTCTGATAACACGGTTTCCGATCACTCGGGTATAAGGTACTAGAAATAGGGTCGTTGCGACCCAAGCGATCAGACCATGTATATCAAGAAAAATGAACCCCTCGAAATAGATCAAATCAATAAAGTCACGAAGTAGCGGTCCTGCTATGTGATTAACCTGGTATAGCACCCAGGGTCGAACTCAAGGAGCACGGATTGGCCGAAGGCCTACGAAGTAGTAAAAACAAATAAAATAAAAGACGAAAATATTTTTAGTGGTTTTTAATTATTTTTATATTTTTCGGATTTTTAATATATTAAGAAAATAAGAAAACAAAGGAGAAGCACACTTTAACAAATTATTTCAAGCACCAAAAATCAACCAAAAATCAAAACAAAAATATTTTTATGTGTTTTATATTTTTTTATGTTTTAGGTGAATTTTTGATAATTTTTTGATGTTTATTTTATTTTTTAAAAATCAAATAGTAGATAAAAATAGGGGTACTGTCCAGCCAAGCCAAAAGTCCCTAGATAAAATATCTATAGGCCTCAAAATGGCCTAAAGGTAATTTTCCTATAAAGTAGATGAAATAAGGAAAATTTAGGTACCAATTTTATTATTTTTGGATTTTTAATTTATTTACTAGAATTTTTATGGGTTTTTTAGTGTTTTTAAGTTTTTAAGGTTTTTAAGCAATGAAAAATAGCCAAAATTGGCTGGAAAACAAACAAACTAAACTAAATAGTAGCTAATTTTTAGGGAATTTTTGAGGGAGTTTTTAGATTTTTTTGTGATTTTTCAAACTAGACAGTAATAAAAATATGGGTTTTTGAATTTTTAAAAAATAGCAACAAAATCAGAAATGTCCTCAAAAATCCGTGAAAATCCTACACCATGGCAGGAGCCATGTGTCAAATTCTCATTGGATTTGGAGGTGATTTGATATTTTATTCAAAAATAAAAAGAGGGTACTGTGCACAGGGACTGAAATGCAAATACCCAAAGTTCTGGGGGGCCCGGTGCAATTAACCCAGCAAATCACGCGCCACACGCGTGCCTGGGGCACTCAGGGACCTAAATGTAACAAAAATAAGTCCCGAGGGCTTATTGGTAACACGTACCAAAAGTCCAGGGGCCTCACTTGCAAATTACCCAAGATATCACGCACATGCAGAAATAAATCATTCACAGGGGCATAAATGCAAATATCAAAAAGATTTCATTCATTTCATAACAACCAGAACTACAAGGGCATATGCTGCAAATAACCCAAAATATCACGTGACGAAGCACGTGGCTCACAACAGGCAGGGGTATAGATGCGAATAAACGAAAGCTAAGGGTCCAAGATGCAAATTACCCTAAAACTAAACAACTGATTCAAATATTTACAGGACTAGAACGAAATAAAGGAAAGACATGGGCCTAAGGGTAAATTACCCTTTATTAAGCGGGGTGCTGGATGCGCGCCACGTGTAGATCGAACGGCTGCGGCTGGTGGGAGCTCCTGATCGCCCCTCCTCTGATCGGACGGTGCTGGTAACTCCAAGGATGGACGACCAAGATCTGAACTGGAGCGAGGGGGAGGCGATCGACGGCGACTGGAGGTCCTGGAAGAACAGGTCCCCGGCGAGCTTTGCCGGGCTCGTACGTGCACCGGGGTCCTCCGGGGAGCCTTCTGAAGGTCGGAGAAGAATCGCGGAAGGCCCCCGCGTCTGCCGGTGGGCTCCGATGACCGAGCCGAGCTCCGAGGAGCTCTGGCGAGGTCGACGGAGCTGGGTCTCCTGGCCGGAATGACCGAAGCCCCCAGATGGGCTGGGTTGCACCTGCAAAGTGGACCAAAAGACTCGCGGGTCGAGGGCAAAGTGCCTCTACCCGGTTAGGCGAGGTGGGGGTGGCTGGTGCGTCGGGACGGCGGGCTCCGGCGAAGGTGGTGGACGGAGGAGCCCGGTTCCCAGCTCCTGTGCGAGCTGGTTTGAGTGAGTGGGTGCAGAAGGTGCGTCGGAGGGAGGCGGTGATGGTGGTCGATTCCGATGATCGAGAAGAGTCACGGGGTGGTCGGAATCAGAGGAATACGACGGCAAAGCAAATTGGGGGTAAATGGAAATTGAAGGGAACGGCGGGTCTAAGGGGTTACCTGGATGAACGAAGAGACTGTGGCGGAGCTGGGGACTCGGCCCGAGGCTCAAAGCTCGCTCAGGTGGCGGAGCTACGGCGGCTGCGTCGCCGGATCAGTGGATTCCTCCTCCTCTCCTCGCTGCAACTGGTGGAATCGCTCGCTGTCACTCTCGCGGTCTCATTGGAGCTCACAGGGAAGGAGGCGAATGACCAAAGATAGGGAAAATCAAGTGGCGGAGCTCGCTTAAGTATGCTGGAGGGGCCCGAGAAGGATGGCTCGGGTAGGGTCGTGGTGGCGCGCGGATCCCAAGGTGGATGCCCGGCGAAGGTGTCGGATGTGGGAGGTTCGAAATGGAGCCGGGGTTTAGGGAAATGGGTGTCGGGTCGAGCAGGCGAAATGTCGAGAAATCGGGTCCGGAGCCCAAACCTGTGGGAAGTGGTCCTGGGGGGGCTAGTTGACCGGGCGGTCAACATCCCCAGGATCCTATGAGAATGGGCCATGTGGCAGGATCTTGGAGTGACAAATGGAGGTAGCTAGAGCCCGATTCAGCCAAAACTCAAAACATGAAATATTTTTCTTTTATTTTTTTCTATTTTTTGGTGATTTTTAATAATTTTTTCGAAATAAAAATAAGCTATTTACAAAAAATTCTAAAAATTACTTTTATATATTTACAAAGCTAAATAAATATATAGGTGTGGTTTATGTACATGATGAAAGGAGGTATTTTTGATCTTTTTGGTTTTTAACTTTTTATTTTGTTTTTATAATTTTATAAATATATACAAGTATTTACAAGCATATTTTTGGGTGAGGAAAATATAGTTTTATTTATTTACACAAATATTTACACATGAGCCCCTATCTCCCTCTACTTTGGCTTTTATGCGGTCAGGCCCATGCTGAGCCCTCCCTTGGGTTAGGTTGCTCAATATTTATTCTAAATATTTCCCTCTTTTTCTTTTTAATCTTTATTCTTTTATTTTTGCACAAAAACATGCTAATTATAGGTTTTTACACAATGCATGCTTTTGGTAATTATTCCTATTTACTCATATCTACATGTAATTGCAAAGGTTTTTGTAGCTAAAATATAAGAATAAAGAGTGATGAATGGGTATTCATCACCCAAAAATACTACAAAGCAATGAAATATCAAAGAAAAGCTCTCATTCCACAAAGTCAATTATCAAAAGAGCTTCCACCAAAGGCGAGCGCTCCCAACCATTTCAAAGCGTCCACTTGGACCACCGCTATTAGGACCAGGAGTCGGGCTTGCACCAAAAAAGGGCTGTGCATCGTAAATGCTACAAGTCTGGGTGTAGAAGGTATGATAGGTACTCAAAAAAGGCACACCCCGGTGTACTCCCAGGAAAACAAGTGCAGACGGCTCCAACTTCTCTTGACGGACGCACTGATCAACACCAAAAAAATGCGTTGCGTAATAAGGCACTTGAGAGGATCCTTGTTCCAATGAGAGGGAGAGAAGAAATGACATAATCCTATGCCCTTCATCAACTGGCCTTCCATCTACACTTTCAAGTCTGACAACTAAAGAGACGGTGGATTGGATGTAAGAAATGATTTATTCCCTAGTGTTGAGGATCGGATCCGTAGGAGAGTCTCTTGGACTGGAACCTTGGGTGACGTTGTGACTCTACTCTTATAACTGCGGTCAACACTTAAAGTCATATCCCTACTTTATATGTATACAAAGAGAGTCTGATGATTAGGGAAATTGGGTACCTTTTGACTAGAGCTTGGTTCAGCTTAGAATTCTAGGATCTCTAAAACCGAGAGTTCTTGAACGGATCAAGTCTTATATTCACATGCACAGTCAGGGGTTAAACCAACTTATTCATTCTTTATTTGCTCGAGGACTAGCAAAGTTTAAGTATAGGGGGGTGATGAATCCACGATTCATCATCTTAATATCTTGATCTTAGCAAAATCCCCGAGTAAAATCTCAAATAAATGTCCATAAAATCAATAAATTAACAAAATAACTCTTGTAAATAAAATACACTAATTATTGTATATAAGATTGTACAAAATGAATTAACAATAAAAAGCCGCAAAAATAAAGGTGTTTTATACTTGTAAATAGCCCAAAACTTCATGTATATTTAATAATTTCATTTCAACTCCTTTTTGCCTAATTCTTTCTCTAACTTGTTTATAAAAATGTATATAAAAATACAAAAATACAAAATAAATTTTACCTCAAATAAATGCTCTTAGATCCCAAAAAGAAAAGTCGTAAAGTCCAACTTCCAAGCTAAATTCCCGCTCCGTATGCTCCAAATTCACCAAACTCACTTTTAAAGTTCAAGTTAGAGAATTATCTATCCAACGGAAGTGGTTTCATTAAAATCGGAGCTCGTTTGCAAAAGTTGGATTTTGGGACCTAGATGTACATTGTATATTATGTATATATTCTTTCTTTCTTCATTTTTTATTTTATCTTTCTAAAAATCCAAAAAATCATTGTGGTGTTGTATTTTGATTGTACTATTTTATTGTATTTTCCTATTGTACATAGCTACTATTAAAAAGACAAAAAAAATATAAAAAGAAAAGCAAACAAAAAAACTATATGTACATGTTTTATATCTTCTTTTTGTAAATTCCCCACTCTTTTTCTTCTCTTTATTTTATTTTCTCTTTTTAGTAGCCTACTTTATTTCATTTCATTTTCATTTATTTAATAACATTCTGTACAATAACTTTTCTACCACCAACCTCCATTAACCTCCAAGTCTTCATCAACCTCCATTCAACACCATTATTCATCTAACTTCCCATTCAACCCCATCACTAATTTAACCTCCCATTCAACACCACCACCATTCTAACTTCCCTTTCTCTTCACTTTATATTCCTCCTTACATCCACAATTTTCCCCATCCACCATTCTTATAGAATAAGGAGAGAGCTTGGAGTGTTTTGTTGGTGACAGCGGCGAAGCATCGTCCTCAAGCGACGACCTCCTTCAGGTGAGATCCACGGAGCTCCGCTTCGCGTCACGAGTTCCCCGTCGAGCTCGCGTAGCTTCTCCGATTTTTATCTCGCCAATCGGGTCGAGGCGACAACAGGAGTTTAGCGTAGCAACTCCGCCAATCCGGCGAAGAATCAGGTAAGTATTCCTTCGTATTTCTCTTGTTATTTTCGTTTATCTCACATTTTTGTTTTTCTATTTTTTTTACCACCATCATTTTATTCATCATCACCATCATCCACATCCATCATCCTCTTCACCTTCCCTTTTATATAAACATATTTTGTTTCCTGTTTAATAAAATAAAAAAATTAAAAAAATTCAAAACAAAAAAATCACAAAAAAAATTTAAAAAAAATAAAAAAAGAGGAACAGCTCCAGCGCCGCCTGCCCGCGGCGCCGCCTGCAACAACCCCAGCCACCGCCTGCCGGCCAACGATCCGCCACCGCCGTCTAGCCCTCCGCCGCGTCTCCTCCCGCGCGGGCAGTGGCAACCAGCAGGTCCCGTGCGCAGCCGCACCGCCCTCCTCCTCCTCCTGCGGCAGCCCGTGCTTCACCGCCTCTCCGCGGCCTCGCGCGCGGCCGCGTCCCTCACCCCCGCCGCACGATCGCGCCCGCCACCGCCGTTGCCTTCGCCGGCCTCCTCGCCGTCTTCGCACGTCGCGCGGCCGGCGTCGCCGTCACCACCACGGTTGGGTTCACCATCGTGCCCTACCTGTGAAGAAGGTCCATTTTCATCATTTTTTATTGTAAATATTTCATATTTTTCCCTGCTAGTTTATATAATTACAAAAGTACCCCCGTGCACAGTTTGTGTTGTTTAGTTTAATTTCAGATTTGCACTGATACCCCTCTGTTTGGGTGTTAATTTGGACACCGATTTTACATCTTTTTACTCAATAAAAAAATCATTATGTAGAGCAACTCATCCTCTATCATGTGATTGTTTCTTTGTATTTTTTGTGAGATATGGGTAATTAACTAAAATTGTTCAACAGAAATTTTGCATAGTTTACCCATTCTGGACTCTTAAAGTTATATCTCGTATACGGTTGCTCTAAAAATTCCACGAAAAGTATTTGTGATGCTTGAAGAGTGATAAACTTACAGTCCAAATTTCACGTCCATTGGAGTTATCTTGTGCCTTAAATAAATTATAGAGTGTTTTTAGTATTTGATTTTTAATTAAATCCACATAAATCATTTTTGTGAAATTTCAACTCTCCTGGATTGCGTATCTAAATATCTTTTTGAGATAATTTGCTCTCGGACTAATTTGATAACGTGGATTTAATAAGAATTAATTACTCATTTCCACTCTGTTTTCACTAAAAAATTCATAAAAAATTCATAATTTGTCAGAAAAATCCAAAAAAATTATGTAGTCTCCTTTCATCATGTTTTAGTTCCAGTAATTTTTTCATAATTTTTGCTTACTGTTTGTGTTAAAAATTGCGAAAATACCCAAAAAAGTGTGCATTTTTCATTGTTGCATTTTAACCCCTAAAATTCTAAAAAAATGTGTTTTGCATTCATCTCTGGATTAGGATTCTAGGAAAAATACGAATCGGCTAAATTGGACTTCTTTTCCATTAAAATTAATTTGGCCTTATTTGTGTTTTCTTAGCATCTTGATTCACCCGTATTTGCATTTACTTTGGTTTTTGCATTAAAAAAAATTTAAAAAAAAAATCGCATTGGATATCTATATCTAAGTTTTCAAATTAAAACCCAAAGTTGTTCCTTTGCCTCCCTGAGTTCGACCCCGGACTTGTCCGGGATATAAATTAAGCCGAGACACTCTTCACGGAGATCTTCTCTCGGTTCTTATCGAATCGCTGAGTACACGTGCTACAACGAACATGAATTAAACATCGTATTTAGCAACTCGTCAAAGGGGAGGTGCCCAATGGGGTCTTATAAGCCGTCCGGTAAAAGCCCATAGAACTTGGTCTAGGAGTTGGGACCAGTTCTTCCTGTCAGGGCGAACGGGCTTCTGTAAAATTCCTTTAACCTCCCTGTTTGACACCTCGGCCATGCCATTGGATTGTGGGTGGTAAGGAGTAGCGACACGGTGCTCGATGTCGTATTTCTTAGTCAACTTCTTCACCTCCCGGTTGACAAAGTGGCTTCCCCCATCAGATATTAAAATTTTGGAATTCCAAACCTCGAAATAATATGATCTTTCAAAAACTTGCAAACAGTTTTGCTATCTGCAGCTCGAGTAGGGATAGCCTCCACCCATCTAGATAAATAATCTACCGCGAGAAGAATATATTCAAATCCTCGACTATTAGGGAATGGGCCCATAAAGTCAATGCCCCATGCATCAAATATGTCACAGATGATCACTGGTTGCATAGGCATGGCATCTTTTGAACCAATGGTTCTTCCCATTCTCTGACAGACGGGGCATGACCTCACAAAATTGTAAGCATCCTTAAACAAGGCCGGCCAGTAAAATCCGCATTGCAATATCTTCTCAGCGGTCCTCTTCCCAGAGTGATGTCCTCCCGCCTCCAAGGTGTGGCATAGATTGAGGATACTATTCCTCTTGAGGAATACATCTTCTCCATATGCAATCCGGTCCTTCAAAGAAAAGGAAAGGATCTTCCCAATGATAGTGTCTTGCTTCAGATATGAGTCGATCGATTTTGTTTCTGGGCCAACCTTGAGGAACTTCATTGGTGACGAGATAATTCACCGTGTCTGCATACCAAGGGAGCGAGTCAATAGCAGAAATTGACTCGTCTGGGAAGGTTTCACGGATGGATTCAGATTCCGGAATTTTGTTATGTTCAATCCGTGATAAATGATCAGCCACGACATTCTCAACGCCAGGTTTGTCCTTAATCTCCAAATCAAATTCTTGAAGCAGTAGAATCCATCTCAGAAGTCGTGCTTTTGCGTCCTTTTTGGCCATTAAATAACGAATGGCAGGATGGTCTGTGTAAACTGTCACATTAGATCCTAGAAGTATTGATCGAAATTTTTCCAAGGCAAAAACCACAGCAAGCATTTCTTTTTCGGTCACAGTATAATTTTTCTGTGCAGGGTCTAAAACTTTGCTTGTGTAGTGAATAGCATACGGGATTCCATCTTTTCGTTATCCTAATACAGCCCCTACAACGAAATCAGATGCGTCTGTCATGATCTCGAAGGGAAGAGACTAGTCGGGAGCTTGTAGGATGGGTGTCTCAATGATCCTTTTCTTGAGTAATTCGAAGGCTTCTAGACACTTATGATCTACCAGGAATTCAGTGTCTTTCCCAAGAAGGTCTGTTAACGGTCGGGCAATTTTTGAAAAGTCTTTGATAAATCTCCTGTAAAATCCGGCATGCCCTAGAAAAGACCGTACTTGTTTCACATTTGTAGGTGGCTCAAGCTTTTTGATCACATCAACTTTGGCAGGGTCAACCACCATTCCCTTCTTGGAGATGACATGCCCCAGTACAATGCCCTCTTTCACCATGAAATGGCTTTTCTGCCAAGATAGCACCAGATTCACTTCCCTGCACTTTTGGAGGACTCGATCCATGTGCGCTAGACAATCATCGAATGAATCACCATGAACCGAGAAGTCATCCATGAAGACCTCCAGGAAATCCCCGACCATGTCGGCAAAAATCGCAATCATGCATCGCTGAAAGGTGCCGGGGGCATTGCAAAGCCCAAAAGGCATTCGCTTGAATGCGTATGTGCTGAAGGGACATGTAAAGGTAGTCTTTTCCTGTTCCTCGGGAGCGATGGCTACCTGATTGTAGCCCGAGTACCCGTCTAAGAAACAGAAGTATTCTCTCCCTGCCAATCTCTCCAGGATTTGATCAATAAAAGGTAGCGGAAAGTGATCCTTCTTCGTTGCGGCATTCAGGCGCCTGTAATCCACACAGACACGCCACGACGTAGGTACCCGTGTCGTAATCTCTTCTTCCTCCTCATTGGTGATAATCTGGAGTCCTGACTTTTTCGAGACAACATGCAAAGGTGACACCTATTTGGAGTCGGAGATGGGATATATGAACCCAGCTTTACACCATTTTTCGATCTCAGTCTTAACCACTTCCCGTAAGTTTGGATTCAATCTACGTTGGCATTCACGGGAGGGTTTAGCATTATCTTCCAAGTAAATATGATGTGAGCACATGGCTGGGTTAATCCCTGGGAGATCAGACAATCTCCAGCCTATAGCCTTGCGGTTTTTCTCCAAAACATTAAGAAGGCGGATCTCCTGCTCTTCGGTCAGTTGTGAGCTGATAATGACCGGAAATTGTCCCTTTTCTCCTGCAAGGAAGGCATACTTAAGTGTATGGGGCAATGGTTTGAGTTCAGGTAAGTCAATGATGTTTCTCAAATCTAGTTCTGTCAGTGATGTTTCTTTTTGTGATGTGGACGCTTGTAGTATATCAATGTTGGCCACTATCATGGTTGTATCAGGGATCGGATCGCTAATGATGGAATGAGGTGTGGCAATTGCCGCGTCCGATCTGTGTACCTTACTCAAGGGTTGTCCATAAGGAGAATGGACTGACAGGTCCAGAGGGGCCTCTGAGTCTCCTAGAGTATAGGTAGATGCATGAATGAGCTGGCAGACTAAATCATCAACAATTTCCTCTCCAGATGAGGTTGATTCTATCATAGCGGTTGGGTTTTGTCTCTAGGGCCCAACTGTTGCTTCTGTAATTTCAGTTTCAGTTTCTGATTTTTCAGACTCGGTGCTTGACTCAGTGTCAGGTCTTTGGAACCTAGTTTGCTGCATTTTAAGTTCAACTTTTCCAAACTGGATTCTCCCGGATGTGTAATCAAATATAGCTCCTGCGGTCCTAAGAAAGGGTCACCCTAGTATCATCTGGGAATCTTTCCAAGTTCTAGGGACATCCATGTCGAGAATTGTAAAACCCACTGGGTAGTTTTGTCCCTCTATGTTGATGACAACGTTTCGAATCTCGCCCCTAGGTCGCTTAGTTGATGTGTCTGCGAATTGAAGTACGGCTGTAGATTGCTTAAGAGGACCTAGATTTAGATGCTCATATAGGGTTGTGGGCATGGGATAAATGGATGATCCATTGTCTAACAATGTTCTTGCAAACTTGATTTCCTTGATGTAGCTAGTGACGAAGTGAGCACCCATGTCTCTTTTCTTTCTTGGCAGCTCATTTTTTAGAAGACGAGATGTGGCTACTGAGAGTATGTGTTTCTTTGTTCAGCTAGGAGTATGTTTGCTGGCCCTAGTTGGTGTGCATCTCACCTTAAGGTATTTTCGAAAAGCTGAGTCTCTTTCTATCATCTCGTCTAAGGACAGAGTGACCTTAATATTTTCTTTGCAGATGCGGGCCATCTCGTCTGCATTTTTTAGGTTTTTCATGTTTTTCTTCTTTCCTGCCGTAAGAGCACGGGGGAAAGGAATGGACTTGGTATGATCAAGAACATCACTTTTATTGAATGAGAAATTTTTTACAGGACTCGGACTCGGACTAAAAACAGAGAAATTTGTGGGCGGTTGTGGCTGGTGTCTTGGTGGCATTTCTCTGTCTGACTCAGACTCAGACTCTCCATTATATCCGGGTGGTGTGGGTGGGACTTGTTCTTTCTCCTCCTGTCTTCCTTTGTCAATTGCCCCAGGGTTGTATGAATTGGTGGACACTGGGGCTATGGCTTTGTGTTCCTTCGCTCGATCAGGCATGGTTACGGTCCTTCCGCTCCTAAGAGATATATGATAAGAGTTATTATTCGAGGAGGGCTCAAGTTCAGGTATGGAATAGTCAGAGATTAATACCTGATTGTGTCCAAGGCTATTTGGGTTAGCCTGGACTTGGGCTGGAATCACGGTCTAGGGTGCAGTTACCTCATCTCTCCGAGGAGAAAGTCGATTTATGTCGACTCTCATGTCGTGCAGCTCATCCAGCACTCGCTGGAGTTCAGGAGAGATAGAAGAAGAAGAGGACCCTTGGCCCTGTCTGGCCTGAGGTCGCTGATACTGGCCTTGTTGGCTTTGGCGTTGGTTCTGCTGTGGCTGAGGTTGCGGGTTCTGATAACCCATGTGATATTGCTTCCTTTGCTGCAGTTGAGGCTGGTAGGTGGGCTGGGCTTGCGGTGGACGAGGGTTTGGAGTAGAGTTTTGGCCTGAGCGATTGACTGGTTCCAAATTATACTAGACTCCGTTTATCTCCATGACCTGTGGAGGTTCCTCAAAATCAGTCTGAGCTGAGGTTTCATCAGTTTGAGAGGACAAGACTTGGTCTCCACCCCAATGGCTCTGTTGCCCTACCCCTTGACCTTGAATGTAGTGAATTTGGTGTATGGGTGCGGGGGGTGCAATCTTTGATACCCTGTCAGCCAATTCCTCCCTTTGTTTCGGTAATTTAGCTAATTTCTCTATATCAGATGATTTATGGATCTCATCCACCTTTTTATAAATCTGCTCAACCATAGTTAGCTTATTAGCTATTATTCCCATGTCAGCATTGTGGTCGGTTGTCAGATTATTCACCATCTTTTTGGAGCCGGCTATGTGATAATCTCAGAAATCGGTGTGGTTGTGTCGACTCACAAGGCGAGTCAACAGTCGGTGTTTGACCACACAACTTCTGAAATTAATCAACAATTAACCCACACTAAAGATCAATAAATTAGAACTAATGTGGAGCTAAAATTTATTTTTAACTCTATATAAAAGATGTATAGGTGCAAGTATGTAGAGAGTTCGAACACAGGGAGCAAGCAGGATAGTTCAAGCAAATGTGCTCAAGTGTGTGTGTGTGTGATATGTCTACACTAAGCAAGCAAGCAAATGAAATTTTTGTGGTTTTTTAATTTTAATTTTTTTCTTTTTTTTATTTTAATTTTTAATTTTGTATTTTGATTTTTAATTTTCTGATTTTTATAATTTTATATTTTATATTTTTTTTTCAATATTGGAAAGCAAAGACAATGTAATGAAGGACAAGGTAAAATATTTATAAAAATGTGCAAAAATAACCAAAAATTCAGAAATAAATTATTTTTGGTATTTTTAGGATTTTTTACTGTTTTTGTGATTTTTTGGGGATTTTTCAAAGTGTTTTTGGTATTTTTAAATACTTAAATAAGTCAAAACAGTGAAACAAGAGCTGGCTGTGAATAAAATGGGAATTAAAAATAGCAACCAGTACTCAAAAATTTTCACAATAATTTTCAAATAAAGCTACTGAAATAGAGAACAAACAGGAGTTGAGTTTGTATTTTTTAGAGTTTTCTTCTATTTTATATATTTTTTTGAAGTTTTTGAGTCTTTTTAAATTTTTAGTGTTTTTCTTTTGAGATTTTTAGTGGTTTTTGGATTGACACTAGAATAGGATAAAATAAACACTAGGTGAATTTTTTAGAATTTTTAGAGGGGTTTTCATATTTTTTTGGCATTTTCTAATCTAGACAGTGCATAAAAAGCAAGTTTTTGATTTTTAATAAATGTGAAAGTAAAATAAAATCAAAAACTAAAATGATAGCGTAGAAGTACACGCGTCCAGGAACTAAACCCTATTTTTGTGGAATTTTTGGACTTAAAATGATAGGTTAAATAAATACAACAAGCATCCAATCAATACACAGGCCTGGCAGGGTTATAAATGCAATTTAACATATATCCAGGGGCATACACGCAAATTTCCACAAAATATTGAACTGAATATTTAATTTGTAGCACCAAAATACAATTACAAAACCCGCCTGGGTACGCTAGTAATTTTCCCACCAGGGCGCGTGACTGGCACGCGCCTGGCGAGGACTGAAATGTAATATCTCAAAACTCTGAGGGCTTACATGCAAAAAGTCCAAAAATATAACACTTGAAAGTGAAATTTTGGTACTAAAACAAAATACAATAAAGGCCAAGGGTCCTTCTGCAAAATGCCCACACCTCACGTGTACAAGTCACGTGAGGTGACGTGGCGAAGGACCTGGATGCAAATATAGAAAGTACGGGGGTGTTTGTGTAAATAAACCAAAGTTTTTACGCTACAGACAAAAGTTTAAATATTAAATAATAAATACAAAAGGAGCGAGGGTTGGAATGCAAAATACCCTCTGCGCGTGGATCCAACGGCTACCGGTCTTCACTTATACACGTGGCGTGAATCCAACGGGTCGACGACGCTTCGCTCGGACGGCTGAGATTAGATCATCTGGGGATGATCGGACGGTGGCGACGGGGCGCGATCCAACGGCGGCTGCTCGACCTGGAAGAGCTCCTCAATCCGACGGTTGGGAGTCGATGAGGAAGAACAACGAAGGACGCCGGTGAGGCGAACTTCGTCGCTCCAGATTATCGTCCTCCGGCGTAGTCAGGGCTTCAAAATGGACGTGGAGCGTCCCCTGGTCCTCCTCTAGCGACTGGTGGCGGCAAAAAGCCCCGGCGATGGCCGAGGGGCTCGCTGAAGGGCGGCGGAGCTACAGAGCTCCGCTAGCTCCGGCGAAGCTCCAGATTCGCCTCCAGGCTTCAATGATGGTGCTTGGACCTGCAAAAAGCATTAGAAGGTCCAGGGCAAAGTGCCTGGACCTTGAGTGGACCTAATCGATGCGAGAGGCGAAGTGGCGATGGGTGGCCGGAGGTGCGCTCCGGCGAGGATAGGCGATTAGGCGAATCACACGATGGATTTCAAAATTTCTTGAGGGCTTTCGCTCCTAAGACGCAGACTAAGCTAATGCACAAAAAATAAAGGGATGAAATGGCTTCCTCGACGGTGTAGACCGGAGGGAAGGTTACCTCAACCGCCGGAGTTGCGGGAGGTGGTGGAGACGCCTCCGACCTCGGCTGCCTTGGCTGAGGGCTTCGCGGTGGAGCTGTCACCTCCAGGAAGCGCTGGAGCTCGGAGTAGGCGCGAGGGGTGGACCGAAGGTGTTCGAATTCGAATCGAAAGATGGGGGGTTGGTTTTAAGTGGGTTGACCCTAGGCGACAGGGGTCCAAAGACCAAGGGATCTGGAGCGCCTCAATGATCCATGGCCCGATGTAAACACCCGGCGGGCAAGAGGGATGATCGATGAAGAAGATCACATAAGGAATCGAGATGAAATAGTGAAAGAATCGACCTAGAAAAAATCGCCAAAAATGCCAAAAAACTAGGTCGTCTGACAGGGGTAGGTGGGGAGGACGACCAGTTGACCTGGGTCAACTGGGGCCGTCTCCTTATTGGTCCACGTGGACCAATCAGGAAAAACCCCGTATAAATGTTTTATAAATTCAATAAAAAATAGAAAAAGGCCGAATTTAATAAAAGTTATAAAATGAAAAATGCTTAGAATTTTATGTAGTATTTTATTTTGATTTTTAATCAATTGTATGAGGTATATTTTTATAAGTTACCTTTTTAACCTTATATAGGTATAATACCTATGTATCTAAATATCTGATTTTTATTTTATGTATTTTATTTTTATTATTTGTATTAATTATTTTCTAAAATTATAAGATACTTGTATGGACACAAATGTATTTTTATTTTATTTTTCTGATTTATTTTGAATATTAAATAAAATATAAGAGTGTTTTGTCTAGGTATATGTATAGGCAGTTTACCTATGTATTCTTTATACAAGTATTTTTATTTTGTATTTTCTTTGCATTTTTATTCTTAGTTTAATGCACATATATATTATAAATAATATTTACATAATTATAAAAATATAAAAATGAATAAATAATGAGTCAGGAATAAATTGAATATTTTATTCAGTATAGGTATACAATAGGGGTCCAAAACTCAACTTTCAAACCGTAGCCCCGCCAAATGCGAAACCACCACCATTGGATAGGTTATTTTCTTCTATATACAATTAAAGGTGAGTACGCTGCATTTGGATTTTTTATTTGTGAGATACGGGTCTGGGAAGTTGGGGTTCTGGATTTTTATTCAGACCATAACTTTTTATCTGTACATTATTTTTCTGTGAAATCAATTTTGTATTTTTCTTTATTAATTTATCTACAACTTTCATGTACAAAGTTTCTTTATTTGATGTATAAGAAGTGGAACCAAAAATAGGTCCCAAAATGAATAAAGAATGAATAGAATATAAAGGTATTTTCTCGGTATTTCTGACCTTATCTCCCCCTACTTTATTCCTTGTCGACCTATTCATCAAGATGCCTAGGTCTCAGGGGTTTGGGTCATAAAATATTTATAATATTTTATTCTTTTTCTTTTCTTTATTTATTCTATAATTTTGGCCTTAATTACAATATTTTATACACTATTGTGATGCACATGCTAAGATGGTGATTTTAATGCTATTTACAGGCATTTGCCAGGGTTTTTGGTGCCAAAATGATAGAATAAAGATGATGAAATGTGGATTCATCATCCCCCTATACTTTACCTTTGCTAGTCCCTAGCAAACACTTATGCAATAAGTGCAAAAAGAAAAGAAAAAGAAGAACATGGATTTTATCTGATTATCAAACTTGTCTTTACAAAATCAAAGTTTGGAGCTTAAGTCGGACCTTTGGAGTTTTAGTGCGGGCGGAACCTTAGTGAGAACCGTGTTTGAAATCCAACAGTCCTTGAGAATCCCAAAACTCTGTCCAAGTCTCCTCAATAGCCAGGTCAGACATATCTCAATTCATACGCAAACTCTTACGACTATGAATCTGACTCGTACAGTGTAAGTGATTGTGGCTCTCCTCAGCTAGAATGACAAAGAAACCGACTTCTCCAGTATGACAACCCAATGATTCCCCAATCCAATGACTCCATCCTCGAGGAGCGGGGTATTCCCTTCTAAGTTCAAGTGGCAACCAGCTCAAGAGGAGGGGGTGAAGAGAAGAATGGACGGTAGCCAGTGTAGCTACCTATCCTGGGATGCAAGACCAGTGTAGTCAAGTCATCCTGCTGCAGGCTCACATATTTGACTTTGAAACTCAAGCTTGCTTATTGACTTTGTACATACTTGCAGGCTTTTTATTTTTGTACATGCCTGAACTTTTCTCTTTTTTTTTTCGAATACTATATACAACAGCATTTACATAAGGAGTTTTTCCTCTTGAGCCAGTAGACTATCCCTCTTTTGAAGCTTTGTTGCAACCCACAGCCTCTTGTCTTTAGACTTCCTAATCACTGGACGGGTTGGGGTGCACTTCCCTCCCTAGAGGAGGACAAATGTTTCCACTTGTGTGCGTCTCATACCGGCAAATCCAATCCCCTCACCACTCCAACTGAGTTGAGCCATGTGAAAGGTGCAGGTGTCCAAGTTAGGTCATTATCAACAAGAATCGTGCGTGTGCTCCGAAATACTCTACTTAGGCAGTCAAGAATCCATTGAACCAAGTCTCGTGATCCTCAAAGAATTAAGTCAACTAGACTTGAAGTACCTCAAACCCAGTTCCTATAAGGTTCCTGTTATTAGGTAGATTTTAAGGTCCAATCAAGCTCCAATCTCCAGATTTTACTTAGACTCGTTCAACTATCAAACTCAATCCGAAAAATGCGAATGCCATGCAATGCAATGCAGAAAATATTTTTGTGATGCAATTTTCAAAGATTTTGAACTTTTTGTGGATTTTTGAAAATATGATGATGATGCATATGCAATTTTTTTGTCTTTTTCAAAAAGATTTTTCAAATGTTTTTGGATTTTAATTTTGCAAATGTTTTTGGGAATTTTGAAAACAAAAAGATTTTGGCTGAAAACTAGGTTAAAATATGTACACGGGAGTGCTTCTTATATATACAAGAAGTGGATTTTAAGGATTTACAAGGGTAAGTGATCAATTTTATACATATATACATATAGTGGATTTTGGTGTGATGTATGTATTCCTCAAACTTATTTGAAAACAATTTACACACAATTTTTGAAAACTATAGTCCAAAATAATTTTTACAAACATTTTACACACATTTGAAAATCATTTTGCAAAGGCTTTCAAAACAGTATATATAGGTTTTTCAAATCATTTTTGCAACCATTTTCAAACCATTTGCAAATCATTTTTCAAACGTTTCATTTTACACAAAGAAAAGAAATTTTACAAACCACACAATTTCACACAGGTTGAAAACATGTAACAAAATACTTTCAAAATAGTTTTCAATAGATGTTCACAAATATTTTCAAACTATTTTTCAAACATTTTGCAAAAAACATTTTCACCTGATTTATTAATCAGTATATACAAAAAGAATTTGAGGGATAACCACATCTTTTTATTAAGGATTTTTAATGAATTTTGAAAAATTATTAGCCATATTATTAAGAAAATACGAAAGTACGAGTTATGGCTAAAGTATATACGTAGTATATACGACCCCCCTATACTTAGCTTGAGCTATGTCCTCATAGATCGGATAGAGAAGAGAAGACATAACTCGTACTAAGTATAGGAAAATCTAAATAATAAAGGAACAAATGAATCAAACGAATGAGAAGTTGACCGTCCCCCCTATACTTAGGATGAAATAATCCTAAGTATAGCAGACTGTACACAAAGCAGGGAGGGTCAAGGGTGGGAATGAACAGATCATACTCAGATTGTCTCCCCCTATACTTAGGGTAAGATATCCCTAAGTATAGACAAGAAGAGGAGACAATGGAGAGGATCGAAAAGAACAGAGAAACTCGGGGTGCACGCCCCCTATACTTAGGACAAAGTACGTCCTAAGTATGGAAAACTGCCTACAAGGGCGGCACCTTTTTGATAGATAAAGAAGATAGAAAAGGAAAAGAAGAAAAGAAGAAAGTAAATCAACAGATGCAAGTGACATGAACAGATGGATCTGTACAGCGGATGATGGAATTGATCACCATGTATGAGATGCAGATGATCTGAATCAAAGGACACATCTCATACCAGAAGAATGGGGGCAACATCAATGGTCGGCGGATCATGATCAAGATATAGTTTCAGGCGTTGACCATTGACGCGGAAGGTAGAGGAAGATGACGGTTTGGATATATCGATGCTGCCATTGTCATGTACCTTCCTGACCACATACGGACCTTTCCACTTACTCTGCAACTTCCCTGGGAATAATTTTAGCCTGGAATCAAACAACCATACTCTCTGATCTGGCTCAAACTGTTTATGGCTGATATGCGAATCGTGCCATGTCTTCACTTTTTCCTTGTACTGTAGGCTGTTGGAAAAGGCTGTATCTCTCAATTCTTCCAGGGCTGCCAATTCTGCTCTTCTCTGGTCTCCTATACTCTCGGGATCTAGAAGCAACTCAGTAACTGCCCAAAAAGATTTATGCTTGATCTCCACTGGCAAATGGCACGGCTTGCCATAGACGAGACGAAAGGGAGATGTCCCCAATGGATTCTTGAAAGACGTCCGATAAACCCACAAGACCGAGTCCAAAAGCTGTGACCAATCCTTTCGGTCTGGTGGTGACACGAAATCCCGAACAACTGAGGTAGAAAATAAATCACAATGTCGTTGTCCTCAATCGCTCAGAATGTGTCAATCAAGAAAAATGAACCACAGATGAAGATAAATCAATAAAATACAGAGAAGTGGTCCTGCTATAAGATTAACCTGGTATAGCTCCCAGGGTCGAACACAAGGAGCACAGATTGGCCTTGCGGCCTACGATGTAGTCAAAAATCCAAGGGGGTCTTTTTTTAGTGTTTTTATTTGCTTTTATAATTTTTTTTTATGTTTTCAAAATGTAAAGAAAATAAGAAAAGTCAAAACTAGGGACACTTCAACAAATTATTTAAAGTATTAAAAATCAAGCAAAAATTCAAGAAAATTTGTTTTTATGTTTTAAATGTTTTTTACTGTTTTTGGTGAATTTTTGGGATTTTTCTAATGAGTAAATTATTTACTAAAAATCAAACAAGGCAGAAACACCAAGGTACTGTCCAGCAAGGTTAGAAACTCAAAAATAAAATATTTAAGAGTTTCAATCAACCTTGGAGGTAATTTTCCTGTAATCTATGAAGAATAAGGAAAATTTAGGCACCCTAATTATTGTTTTTGGATTTTTGATTTAATTATTATAATTTTTATGGGTTTTTAGGGGTTTTTCAATTTTTAAGGTTTTTAGGTGATGAAAAATAGCCAAAATTGGCTAGAAAATCAAACGGCAAGCAAAATACAATACCTGATTTTTTTAGAATTTTTGGAGATGTTTTTATATTTTTTTGGTATTTTTAAAGTCAAACAGTGGCAAAAATAGGGGTTTTTGAATTTTTAAAAATAATAAATGAAATCAAAATTGTCCTCAAAAATCATAGAAATTCCTACACCATGGCAGGAGCCATGTGTCAAAATCTCATTGGATTTGGAGGTCGTTTGATATTTTATTCAAAAATAAAGGTGGGGCACTGTGCACAGGGACCTATGTGCAAATACCCAAAGGTTCTGGGGTCCTGGTGCAAAATACCCAAGAAGTCACGTGCCAAGCACGTGCCTGGGGCACTCAAGGACCTAAATGTAATAAAAATAAGTTCCAAGGACCTATTGATAACTCGTATCAAAAGTCCAGGGGCTTATATGCAAATATCCCAAAATAAAACGCACATGCGAATATAAAGTGTTCACAGGGGTATATATGCAAATAAACAAAACATTTTATTCAATGAATAACATCCAGAACTACAGGGCATATATTGCAAATAACCCAGAATAACACGTGACGACGCACGTGGCTCACAACAGGCGGGGGTATAAGTGCAAATAAAATAAGTACGAGGTCCTTAGTGCAAATATCCCAGAAAATAAATAACTGACTCGACAACTTACAGGACTAAAAATGAAACTACAAACTACGAGGGGGGCCTACGATATTTACCCCTTTATTAATGAAGCGTTGGATGCGCGCCACGTGTAGATCGAACGGCTGCGGCTGGTGGGCGCTCCAGATCACTCCTCCTCTGATCGGACGGTACTAGTAGCTCCAAGGATGGACGGCCAAGATCTGAACTGGATCGAGGAGATGCAATCAACGGCGGCTGGAGGTCCTGGAAGAACAGATCCCCGGCGAACTTTGCCGGGCTCGTGCGTGCGCTAGGGTCCTCCGGTGAGCCCTCTGAAGGTCGGAAAAGATCCGCGGTGAAGCTCCGTGGCGGGTGGTAGTCTCCGATGACCTAGCCGAGCTCTGAAGAGCTCCGGCGAAGTCGGCGGAGATGAAGCTCCTGGCTGGATGGCGAAGGGCTTCAGACACCCTCGATTCGACCTGAAAAGTAAACCAGAAGACTCACGGGTCGAGGGCAAATTGCCTCGACCCGGTTAGGTGGCGTGAAGGTGATCGGTGCGGTGAGATGGCGAGCTCCGGCGAAGGTGGTCGGCGGGGGAGCTCGATTCCCAGATCCGGTGCGATCTGGGTTGAGTGAAAGGGCGTAGAAGGTGCGTGGGGAGATGGCGGAGATGACAGGGTGCTCCGATGATCGAAAGGGTACTCGGGATAGTCGGAATCAGAGAAGCACGTCGGAGATGCGATTTGGGCGAAATCGGAAATTGGGAGAAATGGAAGAGCTAACCGACTACCTGATGGCTGCAGTAGACTGTGCTGGAGCGTGGCTAACTCCGGGTCGTAGCTTCGAAGGGCGTCAAGGCCTGAAGCTCGATGCTCAACGCCGGCGGCGGAGCAAGGACGGCGAGAATCGCCGGATCAATGGATTCGCTTCCTCGCCTCACTGCAACAAGGGCAGACGCTTGCTGTCACTCTCGCGAAGCCTATGGAGGTCACTGGGAAGAAGGAGATGGTCCAAAGATGGGGCGCGGAGGCGGCGGAGGTCGGGATATAAATGGTGACAGGGGCGATTAGGGTTGAGTGGCGACAGCTATAGAAGGCGTGGATTTGATGGCGGAAGATCCGGCGAGGATGGTGGATGATTGGCGAAGAATCCGAGCACGGGGGTTGAGTGGGTGACAGCCTGGAGACGCGTGGATAAATCGGCGAAGGAGGCGCGGCACGCATCTTCCAGAAAAGGAAGGAGTCCGCGGGGGAGTTGACCGGGGTCAACATTCCCCCGTGGACCAGTCAGATGCTGCCACGTGTACTTGATTTTTGTTTATTTATTTTAGGGCAGAAATAGGCCGAATTAAAGAAAACTTAAAACATGAAATATTTTTCTTTTATTTTTTTCTATTTTTTGGTGATTTTTAATTAATTTTTGGAAATAAAAATAGGGTAGCTATATATATAGGTATATGTACACTACATGGATTTTTATTTTTGATTTTTTATTTGTTATTTTTATGTATTTTTATGCTCATTTTGTATTTTATTTATTTACACCATAAAATATGGAATAAAATGGTATTTTTATTTTATTTTAATTATTTATATACAAGGGTGAAATAAATAGTTGTATACATTTATATACATGGTATTTATACAATGTATTTTGGTATTTTTCATTTTGTAATTTTTATTTGATTTTTGTTTTGTTTCTTGTTATTTATTTTATTTACAAAATATGCCATAGAATATTCACAAAAAGTTCTGAAAATAATTTCATTTATTTATAGGGTTAAATAAATACATGGGTGATGGTCTATGCACATGGTGAAGGTATATTTTTGAATTTTTGATTTTTTTATTTGTATTTTGTTTTTAATAAGATATATACAAATACTTACAACATATTTTTGGGTGAGGAAAATATAATTTATTGTATTTACAGAAGTATATACACATGAGCTCCTATCTCCCTCTACTTTGGCTTTTATGCGGTCAGGCCCATGCTGAGCCCTCCCTTGGGTTAGGTTGCTCAATATTTATTCTAAATATTTCCCTCTTTTTCTTTTTGCTCTTTATTCTTTTTATTTTGTGCACAAAAACATGCTAATTATAGGTTTTTACACAATGCATGCTTTTGGTAATTATTTGTATTTACACATATCTACATGTATTTGCAAAGGTTTTTGTAGCTAAAATAGAAGAATAAAGAGTGATGAATGGGTATTCATCACCCCCCTATGCTTAACTTTGCTAGTCCCTTAGCAAACACTTATTTGAAAAAGAAGTGAAAAAGAAAGAAAAAGAAAAAGAAAAAGAGGATGTACATGGATCAAGGTTGACTTATTAAATTTTCCTTCATTAAATTGAAATATGGAGCTCGATCAGATCTTTGGATTATTAATGTGTCGGAACCTTATTTGGACTTAAGCTTAAAACTCAACAGCCTCCAAGTTCCACCAATCTATGGGCAAGACTCCTCAATAAACCAGATCAGAACAAGTCTACATACACAAACTCTAATGACCATGAATCTTTTCCTTGCGGTGTAGGTGATATGTGGCTCCCCACCTCAGAAGTAACAAAGAAACAACCTCCCTCAACCTGGTAACTCTAATGCCTCGGTCTAGCAACTCGTTCCTCGAGAAGCGGGGTATTCCCTTCTAAGTTCAAGTGCAACCAGCTCAAGGAGAGGGGGTAGAAGTATAGAGTTTTGGAAGATTAGCCAGTGTAGCTAAGTCTCCCGCTGCAAGCTTCATGAGATGTAACATGGATACCATAAGCTTTTGCTTTATACTCCGGTGGGGTTATTAAATTTTCAATCCGACCCACCACTTTTTTGGAGTTCTTTTTGCATTTTTGCAATTTTTTTTTTCAAGAACTTCTGTACAACATATCTACATGGTGCAGCATATAAGAAATTTCTCCTTGAGCCAGTAGACTTTCCCTCTTTTGAAGCTTTATTGCAACCCATAGCTTCTGTCTTTAGCTTTCAACACCACTAGACCAAGTTGAGGTGCACTTCCTTCACTATAAGAAGAAGAGAGGTTCCGCCTAGAAGTACTACCCTCATATGCTACCCCAAGCCAAAGGAAACTGCCTCCTCACCACCTCATCCGTGGAGAGCCATGTGTAAAGTGCAGGTGCAAGTTAAGCCATTGTCTCTGAGAGTCATGCGTGTGTTGTTAAGTGCTCTACTTAGGCTCATCAAGATGACATATGCTCATAGCCTAGTGGACTCAAAGAATTAAGTCCTTATGGACCTGAAAAGCCTTAACCCTAAGTCCTATAAGGTTCCTCTTGAAGTTAAGTGGATTAAGATCTTATTCAAGCTCCATTTCTCAATTTAATTTCAGGCTTAGTTTAAATGTCAACTCTCATCCAGGAAAAACTATATACATATATGTACAAAAGATGCTATTTACAAATATTTTACAATCATGCAAAATTTTTGAAAAATGTTTTGAAATCATGAATGAATAATGCATGAAGTGCAAGTTTTGCAAAAAGATATTTACAAACATTTACACAAGATTTTTGCAAACTTTTGATTTTCAAAACATTTTGGAAAAATTTTGTACTATATACATAATTTTGATACAAAATATTTACACAAGCTTTACACAAAAGATTTTTGAAATCATTTTTACAAAAATACTTTATACACTAGCTATGTATGTGCAAGAATAAAAGAGGTTTATGTTCATGAAAAATTTTTAATTTTTGTGATTTTTAGCCATTTTATTTATTAACACACTCACACAAAGTACGAGTTATGGCTAAAGTATATATGAAATATATACACACCCCCCCTATACTTAGCTCGAACGATGTCCTCAGAGTGATCAAGAGCGATGAAGAAGACATAACTCGTGCTTAGCAAAAGGGAAGTGAAAAGGAATGGCTAAGTACAGAAACGAATAAATGAATAAAATGAGAGGAACTCGGTGATCTCCCCCTATACTTAGGATTAACTAATCCTAAGTATAGAAAGCTGTACATGAAGGGAAAGCCGAGTGAAGAATATACAGAATCTGCCCCCCCTATACTTAGGGTAAAATATCCCTAAGTATAGGCAGCAAAAACAAGAGCAGAAAGAATGAAAAGAATACTCACAGGTCCGACATCCCCCCTATACTTAGGGTAAAGTACACCCGAAGTATAGCATAATCATAAGATGAGAGACTGGATGTGGGACTAAAGAATGGATTGATATGGACAATTGGATCTATACAGGTGGAAGAACAGTGAAAATCAGGCGTGAGATGCAAAAGATGTGAGTCAAAAGACCACATCTCACGCAAAGTGAATAGCGGCAATAATAACGTCCCGCGGCTCATGATCTAGAAATGGTTTGAGCCGCTGGCCGTTCACTCGGAAGGTACTCTCAGAAGATAACTCGGATATATCAATGCTACCGTTATCGTGTACCTTTCTGACCAAATAGGGTCCTTTCCATTTGCTCTGTAGCTTCCCTGGAAATAATCTAAGCCTCGCATCAAACAGCCATACTTTCTGTCCAATCTCAAAATGCTTGTGGCTGATATGAGAATCATGCCACTCCTTTACTTTCTCCTTATAATGTAGGCTGTTTGAGAAAGCTGTGTCTCTAAGCTCTTCCAAGGCTGCTAACTCCGCCCTCCTTTGGTCTCCTATACCATCTGGATCCATAAGAATATCTGTGACTGCCCAAAGTGACTTGTGCCTCAGCTCGACAGGTAGATGGCATGGCTTGCCATAAACGAGGCGAAAGGGAGATGTACCCAATGGAGTCTTGAAAGATGTCCGATATGCCCACAAGACCGAGTCCAAAAGCTGTGACCAATTCTTTCGGTCAGGGCGGACGACTTTCTGCAAAATATTCTTGATCTCCCTATTCGACACCTCAGCTAGACCATTTGTCTGTGGATGGTATGGTGTGGCAACACGATGGTCTATGCTGAATTCGTTGGCAAGTGCCTTCACCTGGTCGTTGATGAAATGAGACCCCCCATCAGAAATCAGAACTCGTGGAACCCCGAACCGCATGATGATGTGCTTCTTCAAAAATCTGCAAACTGTCTTAGCATCAGCGGCTCGGGCGGGGATAGCCTCAACCCAACGACTAACATAATCTACGGCCAACAGAATGTACTCGAATCCCTGACTCTTAGGGAATGGACCCATGAAATCGATGCCCCATGCGTCAAAAACCTCACAGAAGTGAATGGGCTGCATCGGCATCATATCACGTTGTCCACAAGTGCCCATCCTCTGACAGTCAGTACACCTCTTTACGAACTCATCAGAGTCCTTGAAGAGTGTAGGCCACCACAAGCCGGATTGGAGCACTTTCTGTGCCGTTCTCCTCCCAGAATGATGTCCTCCTGCCTCAAGCTTGTGGCAGTAAGTGAGGATACTATGGTGTTCCTCCTGAGGAATACACCGACGCCAGATGCTATCCCCTCCTTCGTGGTAAAGGATGGGATCCTCCCAGTGGTAGGACTTGGCCTTCGCAAGGAAGGTCTCAATCCTCTGCTTGGGCCAATCTTGTGGGACTTTCCCAGCAACGAGAAAGTTCACGATATCGGCATACCACGGGAGTGAGGCGATAGCAAGGATCGCCTCATCTGGGAAGGTATCACAAATGGGATCAATCTGCTCTGTCTCCTCAGGCTGCTCTAATCGGGATAAATGGTCCGCCACCACATTCTTGACTCCAGGCTTATCCTTGATCTCAATGTCGAACTCCTGGAGTAGAAGGATCCATCTAGTCAGTCTAGCCTTGGCATCCTTCTTTGCCATGAGGTACCTGATGGCGGTGTGATCTGTGTACAAGGTCACTCGGGATCCAATGATATATGATCTGAATTTATCTAGGGCAAACACTACTGCTAGCATCTCCTTCTCTGTGACCGTATAATTCCGCTGGGCGGAATCCAATGTGCGGCTAGCATAGTGTATCGCAAATGGTACTCCATCCCTCCTCTGTCCCAGCACGGCCCCTACGGCAAAATCAGAGGTGTCCGTCATGATCTCGAATGGGAGAGACCAATCGGGTGGCTGAAGGACAGGAGCCTCAATAACACATTGCTGGAGAGTTTCAAAGGACGAAAGACACTTGTCATCGACAAGGAACTCGGTGTCTTTCGTCAAGAGGTCAGTCAACGGTCGGGCAATCTTGCTGAAATCATGAATGAATCTCCTATAAAAACCAACGTGCCCCAGAAATGACCGTAACTGCTTCAGATTGGACGGCGGTGTGAGTTTCCTAATGACATCGACCTTGGCTGGATCAACCTCCATGCCTCTGTTGGAGATGATGTGGCCAAGCACCGTCCCTTGAGTCACCATGAAGTGACTCTTCTCCCAAGACAGAACCAAGCGGGTAGCAATACATCGCTGGAGCACTCAGTCTAGGCAGTCAAGACAGGAATCGAATCCGTCGCCGTAAACCGAGAAGTCGTCCATGAAGACCTCTAAACACTCCCCTACCATGTCCGAAAATATTGACAGCATGCATCTCTGAAAAGTCGCAGGGGCGTTACATAGCCCAAATGGCATGCGTCGAAAGGCGTAGGTACCGAAGGGACAGGTAAAGGTGGTCTTCTCCTGATCCTCAGGAGCGATGGCCACCTGATTGTAGCCCGAGTACCCATCCAGGAAGCAGTAATGGCTTTTCCCTGCCAGTCTCTCAATGATCTGATCTATAAAGGGCAGGGGGAAATGGTCCTTCTTGGTGGCCTGGTTGAGTCTCCTGTAGTCAACGCAGACCCGCCAAGAGGTGGGTACTCGTGTAGCGATCTCCTCTCCCGACTCATTGATCACAGTCGTGATGCCCGTCTTCTTGGGCACCACATGCAAGGGGCTCACCCACTTGGAGTCGGAAATGGGATAAATAAAATCTGCACTCCACCATTTTGATATTTCCTTCATGACAACCTCTCTTAGGTTGGGGTTCAGTCGCCGCTGGAACTCACGCGACGGCTTCGCCCCTTCCTCGAGATAGATATGGTGGGAGCACAATGAGGGACTAATCCCATGGAGATCTGCTACGCTCCATCCAATTGCCTTGCGGTTCTTTTCAAGAACCTCCATCAGACGGGATTCTTGTTCTCCAGTCAGATCGGCAGAGATGATGACTGGGTACATCTCAGACTCTCCCGCAAGGAATCTATACTTCAGCGAAGTAGGGAGCGGCTTTAGCTCTGGACAGCTGGGTGCTGGCAAATCTGGCTTCTGAAGAAGATGTGTGTATGCGGATAATTCTGCCAAATCTGCCTGGGAGAATGATAACGAACTCTCACAAACTGGATCTGGAGAAGGCGGGTCCTCTACATTGTCTCTGGTCTGCTCTGCCTCTACCTCCTCCTCATCTGTAGGCTCAGGTGGATCCAGATCTGGCATCTGATCATCACAATCTGCCCAATCAGATTCTGAATCCGAGGGATCTATATCAGACTCGGTGGCATCAGTACCACCGGAGAACAAGGTGGCATCAGCACCACCATAGAGCAGGGTGGCCTCAGTACCACCATCACTGGAAATCGTGTCGCGATCAAGGTCTGACTCTGCTGACTCAATAGTATCCTGAACCAGGGTTGTGCTCTCCAGACTATCCTCTGCTATCACCTCTGCATCAGCTGTATCTGAATATGAGAGGATGGTCTGTGCTGCAGGATCTGCCCAAATTGCCTCATCATCCGTGATCACAAAATCACAGTCCTGGTGGATGTCTGGCTCTACGTCTGTCAGCTGCTCTGAATCTGTACTGCCATGTGAGCGGGATCTATCTCTGGCTCTGTGGTCCTTAACCGTCTCTATTTGTATACTCTCGCCCTGGACGCGAAAGAATACCTTCCCATTGTCATGGTCGGTCACTGCCTTGGCTGTGGCCAAGAACGGGCGACCGAGGATGATGGGGGAATCAGTCAACGAGTCAGGGGTCTCCATGTCCAGTACGACAAAATCCACGGGGAATTGCAAACCCTGAATCGTGACGACAACGTCTCGCAACAACCCCTTTGGCCTCTTGACAGACCGATCAGCAAACTGAAGGTATGTCCTGCTCTGTCTAAGAGTGCCCAACTCTAAGTGGTCGAGAAGGGCTGCCGGAAGAAGGTTGATCGACGATCCGCTATCTAATAGAGTGCGGTCGAACCTCTGCTCACTAATCTGACATCTGACATACGGGGCCCCTAAATCTGGCCTCTTAGTCGGCAGATGGTTCTGGATCGCGTAACACGTGGCTTTGGTCAGCACATGGATCTCTGCGGTCTTGTTCCTCCTCTTCCTCCTGACTGTGGTCCTATCTCTTAGGGATCGCTGAAGAAGAGGAATGTGCTGTAAAGCCTCATTGAGGGTCAGCTGGATGTGAAATCGGTCTATCATGCCTTGGTTGAACTCCTCCTGCTCTCTCTTTTTTGGATCTTTTTCTTTTTTCTTCCCCTTCCCCAACTCAAGGGCTCTAGGAAAGGGGATCACAGGGTCCTTCTCAGATGAAGGACTAGGAATAGGCCTAGATGATTCGATGACTGGATCCTCACAAACATCATTCACCACAGTGGGATCAGAAGAAACTAAACCTTTTCCTTTATTCAAATGAGAGTTCTGAGATACATTCATGCGAGGAAAGACAACATTTCTATCAGAATAAATGTCGGTGGCCTCAGTACCACCTCTAGCTGGCTCTACAACTAGACGTCTTGCGGCCTCAGTACCGCGGGCTGGCTCGGCTCTGCTGGTGGCGTTAGTACCACCTCCTCGATGTGGTGAAATGGCGGCCTCAGTACCGCCGGTGGGATCAGCATCTCGGGTGGCATCAGTACCACCGTCATCATGATGTGCGGCTTCAGTACCGCTCTCCTCTTCCTCATCTGGCGCTCTAGATGGATCCTCGTGTTGTCGCTCAGATGAGGCGCCGCCTGCGGGTCTTCTACCGCTCCTAAGTGTAACAAAATCAGCATCAAATATATCTGATGACATATCATCAAATGAGTTACTAGGAGTGGTAGGCTCAGTGTGAACTACCTGCTCAGATTTCCTCTTCAAGCTATTCGGATTAGGCTCGATCTGTGCAGGGATAGCGGCCTTCCCTCTCATCAGGTCCCGCATCTCCTGGCGGAACTCGTCCATCTCCCGTCTAAATGTAGCCTGCTGCTCTGTGAAGAGGCGGGCTAGATCATCCATGGCGGGGCTCTCGTGGGAACCCGACGGGTTGCCTCTCTGGTAATGAGGCTGCTGGACCTGCTGCTGCTGTGGCTGAGAGGGGTAAGAGGAAGGATGCTGCTGCTGGTGAGCTTGCTGCTCACGTCTCCAATTCTGTCCCTGCTGCTGGTAGGGACGAGGTACGAAGGATGATGGCTGATGTGGCTGATATGCAGGGGGCTGCTGGTGATCTCTCTGCTGGGAGTACTGCCCTCCCTGACCGGCTGGCTGCTGTTGGGACTGGTTACCCCCATTCCCCCACCTGAATCCGGGATGGTCTCGTCGGATTCCAGGTTGAGGACGGTCATACCAAATCCCGTTGACATCCATCAACGGCTCAGCATCAAAGGGGTCTGGTGGCAGTGCTGCCAGAGGCTGATCCGGCTGATATACCACCATCTGTAAGTCTGGAGATGGTGGTGACTGGTAAGAGGGCTGCTGCTGCTGGTACGGCTCCGCCTGTACAAGGTGAACTTGTCTAGGCTGCTGCAAAGAGCTGGAGCGCTGGGACGAGCTGCGGCTGCCGCCGGAATCGCCTCGCGACAGAAGACGGGGCTGAGGAGCCGTCTGTGCCTCCTGAAGACACAAGAGCTGGGTCTTCATGTCGCTCAGAGTTTGTGCCATTTGCTCCATCTGAGTTATGCCCTGGCACTGCTTCTTCTCTATTATTTCCATGCGGTCCAACTTCTCGCTGATTATCCCCATGTCCGCAGCGGCCGACTCTGCCTGTGCGGCTGCAACTGTGGACGAACTGGATGGACCTGCATCAACCCGTGCTATCCGCTGATACTGCACAGGTCCTGGCGGTTGCTGAGATCTCTGTGTGTACAACCGAGTCTGGGACATCACCATGTAATTTTCTGCCATCTCCTCGTAGATGGCCCAGACTTGGTTGTGGTCCTTGGCAAAGTAGGACCCGCCGCAAGAAGCATTCACCAGACCCTGAAGCTCTGGTGTCATCCCACTAAAGAAGCTCTGAACTAGGTTCGGCTTCGAGATGTCGTGATGTGGGCATCTATCCAGAAGCTCTCTGAACCTCTCCCATGCTTCGTGAAATTGCTCATTAGGGAGCATGGAGAAGTTGTTGATCAGGGCCCTCGCTGCATTCGTCCGCCCGAGTGGATAGTACTTGTTCAAGTACTCGGTGCGGAGCTGATCCCAGGTGTAAACAAACTTCCCTAGATGTTTCAGCCAGGCGGTTGCTCTATCTGCCAGTGAAAAAGGGAAGGCCATCATCCGAATCGTATCTTGGTCCACACGACGGTCGTGGACAGTGCTACAGATCATCAAAAACTCCTGGAGATGGAGGTGGGGTTCCTCAGTGGCGAGTCCGTGAAAATGAGGAAGCATCTGCAGGGTGTTCGGAGGGAACTTGAAATCCCCCACGATAGCAGGTATCACCACCCACTGGTGCATCAGTGTAGATCCGGGGTTGTGTAGCTCCCGCATCGGTCTTGCTGCGGCGGCGGCTGCCGCTGCTGCGGCAGCTGCTGCTGCGGCTGCTGCCTCTGCATCAGCGTCAGGAATGTCCTCCGGCTCGCTCGGCTCGTCTCGCTCTCTTCGGAGTCTCTCCAACTCCCTCCTCATCTCTATCATGAATGCCCCCTGATCGCGTAACTGTTGCTGAACTGTCTCTAATGACACGATCAGGGTGGAGTTAATCGCTCCCTGGTCTAAGACAAAATGTTCGGGCTGGCGATCGTCTGAACTGCCGGCTCCAGCCATAGGGACGTCTGCAAAATCAGATGAGCCTAACTCAGGTTCTGTCAAATTAATTCGTCTTTCCTCGGGCTCATGTCTCTCAGTAGCAGAAGAAAGGGGATCGAGGGGGAACAGGGTGGAATCGAACTCGGGCCCGGAGAGCTGGTCTCGACTCTCACGGGCCAACCTAGATGATGAAGTAGACGCGCCGGAAAGCGGTGCAGCCAGAGGCTGCCTAAGAGATCGTATACCCATCATCTTGATCTTGGCGAGTTGGGCGGATGGGATCTGGAGAAAATATGATCGCAAAGCAAACCCCCGGTTCACCAACACAACACAATCTGAAGACCGTGAAAGCTCGGTCAATTTATCTTGTCAATTTTATTTGGTGAACATACAAAATATCAGAGCGCTTACGTGACCTGTTAGGATACCCGATACTCTCTCAACTGACTGTCCCGCACAGAAGAGTCGGTAATCAGTCGAGATGAGCACCGGAGGGCTTTACCTAGTGTTCGGGTCACTCTCTCGCACAATCAAACCAAACAATGAGGGGGTTGCTCTCCCCAAGACAAATTTTTAATGTGAGTGTCTTTTAGGGTCAATAGTGTTATCCAGTCCCAATTTTTATTGTTTTTCTTTTTAATTTTTTTTTCAAAAATAAAAACAAGCGGCTTAGCGATTTTTCCGATTCTCCTGATGATTAAGCCAAACACAGGGGGAGAAGACGAAAAAGCCGATGCGCGAGAAAATCAATGATGCATGCAGAGAAAGAAATGCGTACCTTGTCTCCAGCACTCTACATGCAAGTGATCCGCGCAGAATTTAAATACAGAATTAAACTACCTAAATGATGCAACGAGGAAAAACCGAGTCCTAGCTGAGAAATTTCTATTGATCGTGAAGAACAATAGTTAGCCAACGGAATCGAGTCCGGAGTCCGATCTTGGGAGTCACTCGGTGCCCGCCACAACGGGTCCTGCCAGCGCTGTATGTGACTCCTCACGGCACGTGGTCTCAAATCCAATTAAACTAACTTTTTCAGTGAATTTCATCAAGGTCCAATTACGTTCTATAGGAACAGATATTCTATTAAGTGTTGGGCCTTAGATATTTACGTCACAATCAACAGAAATTCCTAAATCTAGGGGCTCGAGAAAAACCGCGTAAACACCGGAAAAGGCAGCTAGCTATCAAAACCACGATAAAAGCCGCGAAAATCCGAATGGGTCCCCCGAGCACACCGGTGCCCGACGAAACAGACCCGCTAAGTTACAAATGTCCACAGTTCAAAGTCTGAGTCCTAAATTATTACAAAAATATTGTTCTCTCAAATAAATGATATTCTTCTTTCTTCTTCCCTGCTCTTCTTCCCGTGCGGGTCCTCAAAAAGTGTACTCCAAGTTCTCCACGCAGTACACACAAAAATTAGAAAGAGAGAGTGTCAGAAAAACAGTTATAATGTAGAGAGACAATATGGAAAAATGACTACAAAGCCGTGCTCCCCGGCAACGGCGCCATTCTGGTGACACGAAATCCGAACAACTGAGGTAGAAATAAATCACAATGTCGTTGTCCTCAATCGCTCAGAATGTGTCAATCAAGAAAATGAACCACAGATGAAGATAAATCAATAAAATACAGAGAAGTGGTCCTGCTATAAGATTAACCTGGTATAGCTCCCAGGGTCGAACACAAGGAGCACAGATTGCCTTGCGGCCTACGATGTAGTCAAAAATCTAAGGGGGTCTTTTTTAGTGTTTTTATTTGCTTTTATAATTTTTTTTTATGTTTTCAAAATGTAAAGAAAATAAGAAAAGTCAAAACTAGGGACACTTCAACAAATTATTTAAAGTATTAAAAATCAAGCAAAAATTCAAGAAAATTTGTTTTTATGTTTTAAATGTTTTTACTGTTTTGGTGAATTTTTGGGATTTTTCTAATGAGTAAATTATTTACTAAAAATCAAACAAGGCAGAAACACCAAGGTACTGTCCAGCAAGGTTAGAACTCAAAATAAAATATTTAAGAGTTTCAATCAACCTTGGAGGTAATTTTCCTGTAATCTATGAAGAATAAGGAAAATTTAGGCACCCTAATTATTGTTTTTGGATTTTTGATTTAATTATTATAATTTTTATGGGTTTTTAGGGTTTTCAATTTTTAAGGTTTTTAGGTGATGAAAAATAGCCAAAATTGGCTAGAAAATCAAACAGCAAGCAAACTACAATACCTGATTTTTTTAGAATTTTTGGAGATGTTTTTATATTTTTTTGGTATTTTTAAAGTCAAACAGTGGCCAAAATAGGGGTTTTTGAATTTTTAAAAATAATAAATGAAATCAAAATTGTCCTCAAAAATCATAGAAATTCCTACACCATGGCAGGAGCCATGTGTCAAAATCTCATTGGATTGGAGGTCGTTTGATATTTTATTCAAAATAAAGGTGGGGCACTGTGCACAGGGACCTATGTGCAAATACCCAAAGGTTCTGGGGTCCTGGTGCAAAATACCCAAGAAGTCACGTGCCAAGCACGTGCCTGGGGCACTCAAGGACCTAAATGTAATAAAAATAAGTTCCAAGGACCTATTGATAACTCGTATCAAAAGTCCAGGGGCTTATATGCAAATATCCCAAAATAAAACGCACATGCGAATATAAAGTGTTCACAGGGGTATATATGCAAATAAACAAAACATTTTATTCAATGAATAACATCCAGAACTACAGGGCATATATTGCAAATAACCCAGAATAACACGTGACGACGCACGTGGCTCACAACAGGCGGGGGTATAAGTGCAAATAAAATAAGTACGAGGTCCTTAGTGCAAATATCCCAGAAAATAAATAACTGACTCGACAACTTACAGGACTAAAAATGAAACTACAAACTACGAGGGGGGCCTACGATATTTACCCCTTTATTAATGAAGCGTTGGATGCGCGCCACGTGTAGATCGAACGGCAGCGGCTGGTGGGCGCTCCAGATCACTCCTCCTCTGATCGGACGGTACTGGTAGCTCCAAGGATGGACGGCCAAGATCTGAACTGGATCGAGGAGATGCAATCAACGGCGGCTGGAGGTCCTGGAAGAACAGATCCCCGGCGAACTTCGCCGGGCTCGTGCGTGCGCTAGGGTCTGATGAATCTCCATTTCATCACCTTTATTCTATCATTTTGGCCTTAAAAAACCCAGCAAATGCATGTAAAGAGCATTAATTTGTTCATATTAGCATCTATTATTGTTGGCATTAATTGTACATAAAATAAGGTTTTTAATGCCAAAATTATAGAATAAAGGGAAGAAAAGAAAAAGGAATAAAATATTGCAAAGATTTTATGACCTTAACCCCGAGACCAAGGCCAGCATGAACTTGGTCGACCAGGAATAAAGTAGGGGGAGATAAGGGCCAACATTCAATAAATACATCATTTATTCATTCTTCCATTATTGCATTTTTGGCACCGATTTTGTACATAATTATTTATTCATCAAATAAAAAAAAACTTTGTACATAAAAGTTGTAGATAATAATGTAAATAAAATTACAAAATTGAGTTTGTGCAAAAATAATATACAGTGTACATTTTATACACAAAATAAAAAGCAAAAATCTCAACTTCACAGACTCATATCTTGCAAATAAAACTCCAAATCAATCAAACTCACCTTTAATTGTATCTAGCATTTCATAAACTATTTTGTAAAATTATTTCCATAATTTTTGGAGTCCATCTGTGGAAGTTAGGTTTTTGACCTTCCTTGTACATAAGACTGATTAAAAATACTCATTTTATTCGATATTTAGTAATTGTACAAAAATTATATTTTTTAAAAAAAAAAAAGTTTGTAAATAGTATATATAATACATGTACATGTTGAAATTACAAGAAAACCAAAAAGAATTTTGATAAATAAAATAAGTCTATAATAATCATAGACAAAAGACCTATGCTACATACATGTATATAAATAAAAAAAAAGGGAACTTAATTCTTTTATTCTTTGATTCATCCATATTTTTATAATAATGTACATATAATATATCATTCACTAAAACTACAAAACAAAAATAAAAACAAATAAAATTCATTAAATAAATTAAATGAATATAATATATAGGTAAAGTACCTATAAGTATACATACATACACATACATCTATTTATTTAAAAATATAAATAAACTCATAAAAATAAAATAAAAATATACTTATACTCACAAAAATAAGTTATAAAATTATAAAATAAGAAACTAAAATAATAAAATAAAATAAATAAATTAAAAATAAAATATACAAAAATACATGTAGATATACACATATACACATTATTCAATTAAAAACCGTAATAAAATAATTCATAAAATAAATAAAAATCGTATTAAAATACTACATACAATAATAAAGATTTTTTATTTTATACTTGAAAAATAATAAAATCGTTTATTAGCTTAAATAATTCATTCTTTGATACTCCAGCCTATTTTGTCTTCTAGCGCCCCCCGTGGACCAACCACAGGCCGGCAAAAGTTGACCTCGGGTCAACTCTTCAGACTCAAGGACGGCCCCTCTGACAAGTCACGAGAGGTCCCTCTTCCTCGCTTTTCACGCCGATTGTGTTGCTCGAGGGTGATAAGACCCTTTATGAGATTTGTTCCTCGAACATCCACGAATCACGCCGCATCCCATGATTCCTTGTACAGCATCTAGATTCACCAAGATCTGCCGGCCAATAAGGGCGCAAACTTTGCTTATAAATAAACCCTCCGACCTCCTCATCCATTTTGGCCTCCCTTTCCGTCGTTTTCCACCGTCTATTCCAGTCCTCTGAGGTTCCTTGTGACAGGAGGGTCCTCCTGGAAGCTTCAGGCAGTTGGAGGAGTCGAAGGAGCGCCCACGGCCGCCGCGTCGCCGGAGGTCCTGCTCCCTGGTCGCACACCAGGTATAAGAGCTGCTTTCTTTCCGTTTTTAGCTTAGTTTTAGCAGTTACTTCGTAGTTTAGCTTTTAGATCAGTCAGTAGAGCCTCAGGTGCTCGATTAGCTTAAGATCGAAGTTCGCCGGAGTTTAGCTCCGGCGAACCTCTCTACTCTGATCAGCACGCTATCTGACCCTTCGCCCCACCTCATCGCCTTCCCCTACGTATTCTCCACGCACCCACGCTCCAAGATCAACCAGAGCTCGCCCAGCTCTGCGAATCGAGGTCCTCCCTCCTCCGCTCGTCGGACCTCGCCGCCCTCCACCTTTCCCCGTTCGTCTATCCTAAACCTCGGGTCGAGGAAGACCCCCTCGAGCCCGTCTTTCATTTGGTGCAGGACTCAAGCTGAAAGGAGCCCTCTGGGCTCGATTCAAGTCCCTTCAAGGTTCCAGGACCCCCTTGTCTTCTCCGAGCTCGTCCAGCCGATCCAGGAGGTCCTGGACCTTCTGGAGCATCTCGAACGGTGCGCACCGCTTCGCCGGACGCCTGGAGGGCACAAGCAGCAACATTAAGCGCCTGGAGGCGGAGGAATCACCGATCGAAGCCAGGGAAGTCAGCCGTTCTTCCCTGTTCTTCGCGAGTAGCAGCAACCGTCGGATCATCTCAAATGATCTAATCCTAACGCTTCATCGGCGAAGCGTCATCGGGCGAGGAGATGGTGACGCGTGTCAAGTGGCGAACGAAGAACCGTTGGATCGCGCGCACTTAGGGGGTAATTTTCACATATACCCCCGCTCTTTTGTATATTTAATTTTTAATATTGTAAATTAAATAGCACGTTGTAAATAAATTGTATATTTTGCAGAAAGGACCCTAAGTTTATTAGATTTGCATTTAGGTCCTTCCGCGCCTCACGTGCAGTCCCACGTGAGGCGCGTGAAAATTGCAAGTATGCCCTGGCGGTTTTTGTATATTGTAGAATAGTTCTAAAAATTAAAATAAATGTTTATCTTAGTATGTATTTTTGCACTGATGCCCCTGGAGTTTATTTTATTTGCAAAAATACCCCTGCCAGGCTGTTTTAATTTTCGTATCTTTACCTATTTATTAAAAATACCAAGATGGCTCCTAAAAAAATCCACAAAAATTAGAGTAGATGCTCTATGCCATGCTGGTTCACGCGCGTATTTTATTTTGAATTTTTGCATTTTTCCTGATTATTAAAAATAGAGTAGGAGCCATTTTTGCACTGTTTGATTTAGAAAATACAAAAAAAAATTAGAAATGTTTTGGAAAATTCCAAAAAAAAATTTGCATATGGTATATTTATTTCTATGTTGAGTCCAGAAAATGAAATCCCTAAAAATAATAAAAAAAAAAATAAAATAAAAAAAGAGAGACCCACTTCACTCAAGAATGACTGGTATGCACATATAGGCTCATGCATTTTTGTATTGCTCTCTGTGGTTCGACCTCTACATGCTTGTTCCCTATACATTTTATGGTAGAGTAAATAAAGATTGATTCACACTTCCTTTGAGCTTGATTGTTTTATTCTTTGATTGTGGGTCAATTGTTGATCACTCGCCTTTTATTGAGGGTCGCCACGACGACATATTCAGACCCTTGATAAAAAGCGCGTTCATCAAATGGCGCCGTTGCCGGGGAGCAATGAGCATAGCCTACGTTATTTTTGTCATTCTTGTGTGCATTTTTGATTCATAATTGATGATATTTTGTGAGCAGCTATGTTATTGCCATTAATCACCATGCTTCATTCCTTTATTTATTGTGATTAATTTATCTGCTCTATGATTAATTGATTGAGCTATTCTAATACATTCTTTTTGTGACTTTGATGCAAGGGTCCGCCACGCAAGGATGGCTTCTTAGGAGGCCAATGCAGCCAAGCTTGGAGGAGGATGGTCTTCCCTTCGCATGACCATCAGGAGAGAGTATCAAGGAAGCAAGGAGATGTGGATTAGATAGGCTTAGAACACTTAGGATTATCTCTGTAATTTTTGGTGAGAGAGAGACAATTTTGGCATGTAATAATTAACAGGACTCTACTCTTCAACAATGAGGTCCAGTGCCCGGGTGTCTGTTCACCTGGGGGCCTCATCGTTGTTTTCCGTGATTTCTACCGCCTTCTTTCCTTTGTTTTCCGCTGTTTTGTGCTTTTCGCCTTTATTTTACTTTGTTTTGTGTGCTTGGAGCCCCTAGATATAGGTTGCTTGACTCGGTAGCTAGGTCCAAACATTAATAAGAATGCATGTTCCTATAGTCTACTTCGTATGGATTTAGTCAAACTTAAACAGCTAAGTCATTTATCTCTTAACCCACGTGCCGTGAGCGAGCCCCATCAAGCGCTACTCCTAAACTCGAGTGTGTCGAGAAGAGGAGGGGTGAGCCAAGACCGGACCCTTAGGTTAAAGATGAATGACCAAGCTTATGGTTCTTCACGTTAATAGCAGCTAATGTTTAGGGCGATTTTGACGAATGCACACCGCCATGTAGATAGGTTTAAAAATTCTGTTTTGCATACCACATGGAGAGAGCTGGGATGCACTGTAAGTCTTCTAACTCAGCATGCATCATTCGGTTCAATGATGAGATTTCCATCATAGAACCACTTGCATGGCTTTTCCGCTATCTCCCCTCTGATTTTGAGCACCTAGGACTTAAACGAAAATCTACCAAAACGTTAGGCGCTGGTATGAAACAGATCCAAAAAAAGTGAAAACCCAAAAATTAAAAACTAGGGGACTGCTAAATAAACTTTGACCTTAATTAAAATCCGTAATGGACTATCATTGTACCGGGTTCATAAAGCCCTCATTGTTTTCAGGTACCTTGGAGGGGGACCAAAACCCTACTCCCTTGAGCGAGTGCGATCCCCTAAGGATTAGAGCCAAAAGCCCAGTCTGCAACTGCCTTGTGTATCGCCTGGATTTCCGAAGTAATGGCGCTTCTATCGTACGTAGGCGAGTAGGACTTGGTCACCAATGGTGACTCTCTGTTGTGAGAGCATCGACCCTGTCCGAAGTATTGAGCATAGGCCACGCCTTCACGGGGGTGTCTGTCTCATCGTCCTGCGTCCGAGTAGGTTCTTGCACGCTCACGGGTGATTCCGTTGCGAGCGAGAACCGAAGTATTGGTTTCGCCTATCGGCTTCCTCTCTCTTTTCTTTGGGCTGAGTAGGGATCCAGGAAGGGTTACAAGGACTCCAAAAGTACAGACTACAGGTTACACAGGAGGAGGACAAGTACGGGATACTCTTCCGGCAGTACTCTCTCTCCTATAGGGTAGCGTACTAAGGACTTGTTACAAGATATGCCTGAATTAACAACTCTAAAAATGAAAAGATAATAAATAGCCGAGCTTTCACGGCTTCACATGGCGTGAGTTGGTGAACCCGATTTTGTCTTGTGTTTGTATGGATCTAGATTAAGGTTCAAAGATCAAAGTCCCGCGCCTTTGTGCCAATTCTGTTATGTCTTCCTTTGACCACCCCGCTCAACCGAGCCCTTCTACTGTTTTACACTCCTTTGTGTTCCTCGTTGACCATCGTATCATTCTTCCAAAATCCGATATTCTCTTGTGCTCCGCGAAGTTGATCCATGGATGGTTTCGTCGGGACCCATGCCGACACCCACATCGATTCCATGGACTCAACTCCGCCAATAACTTCGAGGCGATTCCCGAGAACCGATCCAGACCTTGCGGATCGAACTCCAGACTCCTCGTCTTCTACCTTTCTCTTGGCCACCAAATAAACTGGGATCACCTTTGTCCCACTTTCGCCGTTGTGAAGGGAAGTCGATTACAGTCTACATCCTTTTCCATTCACAACACGCTGGGGTTGACTTGAATTCCAGCATCATCTCGACAGCTGAACATTGATTACAAGCAGTCTGATCAGGACTATCTCCTCATGCAGATAGAAGACAGAGCAAGCCCTGGAGACTACTCCGGAGTTCATCTCTTCCGACTCAGACCCTGACATGGCTCCCGGAGGAAAGGGGCAAGGGTCAGCAGCCACCCACACCAGAGGACAGGCGCCAGATCAGAATCAGGTCAATGCACAATTACTGGCATCTAATCCAGGCCATCCAGCAGCAGCTGACCGAACAGGCCCTCACTCAGACAGCTTTCCAGGACATGTTGAATGATGTGATTAACCGAGATGATGGAGGAGGAGCAGAGGACAGAGGCAGGAGAGAGGAGAAGGTGAAGGTGGAGGAGGTGGTGATGACCACAATGATGATTTTGAATTACCACCACAGCCGAAGCCAACACTAAAAGAAACATACAATCCGGGAGACAGCCAGATGACCGAGTGGATTCTCATTCCACCGGTGCACGCTCACTTTGAGCTGAAGCCCCAATTCATAGCCCTTCTCCCTGCATTCCATGGCAACACCAATGAAGAGCCATACATTCACCTGCAGCAATTCTCCCACATTTGCCGCACCACCCACTATCCGAATGTCCCTCTGGGCATTGTCAAGATGACGGCTTTCCCCTTCAGCCTACAGGATAAGGCCCTTTATTGGGTCAATCATATGGGAAAAGTTGTGACGACCTGGGAGGAGCTGAAGTCCGCCTTCTTGCACAAGTACTACCCTCTGGGTCGGCTCAACCAGATGCGAGCCCGTATCAGTAATTTCTCCCAAGGACCCCATGAGTCGATACATGAAGCATGGGAGAGATTCACTGACCTGCAGGAGAAATGTCCCCATCATGATATTCCGAAGACCAGCTTGGTTCAGCATTTCTTCGGGGACTGAACATTGAAAGTCAAAGGCTCGTAGACGCAGCATGTGGGGGCTCACACTTCAATAAGGGATGAAGACGTCGTCTGGCAGATCTTTGAAGAAATGGCCGAAGGAGAGGCCGCCCTCTCTTCATCCAAGGCTTATCAGAAGCAACCCCAGATCCTTCAAAAACAAGTGCACATGGCAGCGTCTAAGGAATCAGAGAGAGATGAGAGCTCCAACCTCAGCATCATCGGGGGCCATCTCTCTAAAGTCGACATCATCGAGAAGCGATCACAGGACCTCGAAAAACTCGCCGTGATCGAGAAGAGGACCCAGAGTTTGGACAAGCTGGATCACATCACCAAGCAGCTAGAACTGCTGGTAGGTACCATCAATTCTGTTCAGTCGGCAGCACCGCTCGAAGCTCCAGCTGAGAGAAAAGACGAGCAACCACCGCTACATCAGCCTCAGCCCGAGCCAGCAACCACCGGCAGTTCAGCACGTGTACTACGTGCAGGCACCTGATCAGAGCCAGCCGCAACAGCAGATGGTTGTGTATCAACCAGAGTTTATTTCAGAATCCGATTCAGTGTTCCCACCACCACCCCTGGTCCAGGAAGTTAATGGGGTTTGGACTCATGATGCACAGCCGACCCGTCCTATGGGACAACCACAGGGTCAGCCATTTGCCAACCGGCAATACCACCAACCTCAGGGTGGTCGCTTTGGGCAATCCTCCCAGCAGCACCATCAATACCAGCAGCCTCCCCAGTTTGGACATCAGTGGAGGCAGAACCATCCATACCAGCAGCAGCCGCAATACCGGCACCCACAGCCGTATCACCAGTACGCGGCTGCTCCGCCTCAGCAATACCAGCAGTATCCACCTCCGTCTTATCAGCAACTTCACTTCCTGCCCCGCCTCAGCATCACCAGCAACAGTCTCAGCACCAGCAGATGCAAACAACAGCGTGGTCTGCACGCTGACACCACCGAGGCACCTCCAGTGAACCCCTCCATGGACTGTCTAGCCCAACTTGTCAAACGGCTAGCAAAGATGACCAAGCGGCTTGATGACCTGACCGCCACTCGCACTACCATTCCGGCGCAGGTCGAAGCCAACCCCAACAATTTCAAGAAGAAGGAGCAGGTAGAATGTGATGTCCAGTCCGCGTGTGATAATGATATTACTGCTTTTTCTAATGCTGTTACTCTCAGGAGCGGTAGGGCCTTGCCTCCGCCTGCTACCAGATATGGGGTGAATAAAGAAACAGGTGGATCGTCATCTTCCGCATCAACCGTACCAGCCACAGGGGCGGGTGAGGAGGAAGAAGAAGGAGAAGCCAGTCCAGCCGTCGTGCCATGCCAGCAACAACCTCAGCCGAAAATACAAAAAAATCAGCAAAAACAAAAACAACAAAAAGAAGCTCGTAGCAGAAGCGAAGCCGCGCCAGCATCGGAGGAGCCGACAGCAACCGCCGATCCTTCGCCAGCCGATGGAGCAGATGCTACCCTTTTTGATCGCCCAACAACACCAGCATGCCAAGACCCAGCTTGTACCCTTTTTAGTAATTCGGGTGTATAACATTCTGTGGGCGATGATTTTGATGTAAATAAGAACTCTGATTTTTCCTGCCAGTAGTGTACCTATTCCTTTTCCTCATGCAATACAAAAATCCAAAAAAATTGCAAAACAAAAAAATGCATTGTCTGACCCAGGTGTTGTGGACATCTTGGACAAATTGACTGTTGAGATTCCCTTGCTAAAGGTCGTGGAATACATGCCAGCCGTGAAGAAAGGACTGAAGGAAGTATGTACCACTAAGCGTCGCCCATCAAGGAAAGAACAGACGCCAGCAAGTTGAGAAACAATGTCCTCTCATTAGCCACAGTCGCAGCTATCAGCAATCTCCCCCAGAAGAAACAAGACACCGGAGCACCTCTGATCAGTTGTGTGATTTTTGACCAAGTCTTCGAGCGCACTCTCTTGGATAGTGGTTCTTCCATCAACCTTCTGCCCTCGACCATAATGCAGGAATTTGGGCTGGGACCGCTCAAGCAGACACGCATGATCCTTCAGTTTGCTGACCGATCCGTCAAGCGGCCCCAAGGTCTCTTAGAAGACGTGATAGTTAAAGTGCAGGAAATGAAATTCCCAGCTGACTTTGTAGTCCTTGATATGGACTCACCTGCACCCTTGCTCCAGACCCCTATCATCCTTGGCAGACCATTCCTTCGTACTTCAGGCGCCGTGGTTGATTACGGGTCTGGGAAGATCACTTTCAGCTCGAATTCCCAGCAAATCACGATAAACATGAACAAAGAGCAGAATGCCACAACAGATGAGAGCCAGGCAGCGTCAGATGCGGACTGTGAATTTATTACGGAGATCAGAGACTCAGTGTTATCATTAAATGATTCATGGACCCGAGAAATCCTCACTCTCGAGGAAGACTTGGAAAGCACAGTCAGCATATGCTCCGATGATTCTTGGGAGACAGACTCGCAGATGCAGGCGCATCTTCTTGAGTAATCACTCCGAACCGAACATGATCAGCTTAACACAGAACCGTTCGGTGCATCACCGGGATCTCAACAGAATATTGAGGATGGCAGCCTCTTCACAGAAGCACTGCCCACCTACAGTCTGATGTCAGAGGTGACAGACAAAGTGGACAGATCAACACCAGAACTCAAGCCACTTCCGGCAGGCCTGAAGTATGCTTTCCTTGCGGGTGAAGAGCAAATGTATCCGGTCATTATCAGCAGCAGGCTGAGACCAGATCAGGAATCTCGACTTCTCGAGGTTCTAGAGAAGAACCGCAAGGCACTTGGATGGAACGTATCAGATCTCCGCGGGATAAATCCAGCCTTGTGTTTCACACCACATCTATTTAGAAGAAGACGCCAAGCCGTCCCGCGAATTTCAGAGAAGGTTGAACCCTAACCTTCGGGACGTCGTCATGAAAGAAATCACGAAGTGGTATGATGCAGGTTTCATCTATCCCATCTCCGATTCAAAATGGGTAAGCCCATTGCATGTAGTTCCCAAGAAATCAGGGCTTACCGTGATTACAAATGATAAAGGAGAGGAAATATCTACTCGGGTACCAACATCCTGGCGGGTTTGTGTTGACTACCGCCGTCTCAATGCAGCAACTAAGAAGGATCACTTTCCCTTGCCATTCATTGATCAAGTTCTGGAAAGATTAGCAGGCAAGGAGTTCTTCTGCTTTCTGGATGGGTACTCTGGGTACAACCAAGTGGCGATCGCCCCTGAAGACCAAGAGAAGACCACCTTCACTTGCCCGTTCGGCACCTACGCCTTCAAGAGAATGCCCTTTGGACTGTGCAATGCACCTGCAACCTTCCAAAGATGCATGTTAGCAGTCTTCGCCGAGATGGTAGGCAGTTTCCTCGAGGTATTCATGGACGATTTCTCTATCTATGGTGATAGCTTCGATTCTTGTCTTGAGCATCTAGACAGAGTACTTCAAAAGTGCCGGGAAGTCAATTTAGTGCTCTCATGGGAAAAGAGCCACTTTATGGTCACCGAAGGTATTGTGCTGGGCCACGTCGTTTCCAAACGTGGCATGGAAGTCGACCCGGCGAAGGTGGACGTCATTTCAAATCTTCAGCCACCTCAGTCAGTCAAGAATGTGAGGTCATTTCTGGGGCATGTGGGATTCTACAGGCGATTCATCAAGGATTTCAGCCGCATTGCCCGACCTCTGACAGAACTCTTGTGCAAGGAGACGGATTTCATTGTTGATCAGCCAGTTCTCCTTGCTTTCAATCACTTGAAGGAGCTTATCACTCAGGCTCCGATCTACAGCCGCCCGACTGGACTCTTCCCTTCGAAATAAATGACCGATGCGTCCGATTTTGCAGTTGGAGCTGTTCTTGGGCAAAGAAAAGATAAAGCGCCCTACGCCATTCACTATGCCAGCAGAACGTTAGACGAAGCTCAAAGAAATTACACTGTAATAGAGAAAGAACTGCTGGCTGTGGTTTTCGCCTTAGAGAAATTCAGATCCTATTTGTTGGGATCCAAAGTCACCATCTTTACAGACCACTCTGCTATCCGCTACTTACAACAGAAGAAGGATGCCAAGCCAAGGCTGATTCGTTGGATCCTTCTACTCCAGGAATTCGATTTGGAAATCAAGGACAAGCCTGGAACCCAGAACGTGGTAGCAGATCATCTCTCCAGAATAGAGCATCAAGAACCTCCCCTGAGCAATGCACCTATCACAGAAACCTTCCCTGACGAAACCATTTTAGCTATGGATTCTCTTCCTTGGTATGCTGAGATTGTCAATTACCTCATCTCTGGGGTAACACCGTCGGATTGGACGAAGAACCAAAAGAACAAATTTATGTCGACCATCCGTTTCTACCATTGGGAAGATCCTCTTTTATTCAGAGAAGGGGCAGATTGTATTTGGCGCAGGTGCATCCCTCAGACGGAACAATCAGTGTCCTCGAGCATTGTCACTCGCTCGAATCTGGCGGACACCACTCTGGAGATCGGACGGCAGCCAAAGTACTTCAGTGTGGCCTCTGGTGGCCTACTTTATTCAAGGATGCAACTGAATTTGTTAAACGATGCACTGACTGTCAGCGAATGAAAGGTACACTCACTGGCCAAAGATTCAATGCCCCTGAAAATCATTCAGATAGCAGATGTCTTCGATGCATGGGGCATTGACTTCATGGGACCTTTCCCTAACAGTCAAGGATTTCAGCACATCCTTCTCGCCGTCGATTACGTGAGTCGTTGGGTTGAAGCTATCCCTGCTCGAGCCGCCGATAGCAAAACAGTTTGCCAGTTTCTCAAAAAGAACATCATTTCGCGGTTCGGGATACCGAAAATCCTTATCTCAGACGGGGGTAGTCACTTCATCAATAAAGAGGTCAAGAAGTTGACGAAGGAGTACGGCATTGACCACCGGGTTGCCACTCCTTACCATCCTCAGACCAATGGCATGGCAGAATTTATCGAACAGAGAAATCAAGACTATCCTGCAGAAACTTGTTAGGCCAAACAGAAAGGACTGGTCTCAACTCTTGGACTCGGTTCTATGGGCATATCGAACCGCCTACAAGTCTCCCTTGGGCATGTCGCCCTATCGTCTTGTATATGGAAAGCCGTGCCATCTGCCCGTGGAGTTAATTCACAAGTCTTTATGGGCAATCAACAGCTGCAATTTGGACTCACACAAAAGTGGTCAGAAGAGGAAAGATGATCTGAACAGACTCTTGGAATTTCGAGACTATGCATACAATAACACCTTGATGTACAAGGAGAAGGTGAAACGCTGGCACGACAGGCACATCAGACGAAAGACCTTCGAAGTTGGGCAGAAAGTGTGGTTATTTGATGCAAAGTTGCGAATATTTCCAGGCAAATTAAAGAGTAAGTGGACAGGGCCATTTCGAGTTTGCGAAGTGCGTAACAATGGAAGCATTGCCATATCCGAATTGTCCTCTAACGCACAGCCATTTGTCATCAACGGCCAACTACTGAAGCCTTACCTCGAACCAGATACATTTTTGGCCGTTGTTGATTCCGTCCAGCTCATGCAACATGACGATATCTCGACAGCACCTGCGGCATCGAAAGATTCAGACTATGCAATCCAACAAATTCTTCTCTGATTTTCTTCTTTTCTTCTTTCTTCTTCTAGCCTATTCTTTGTATCTAAGAGGTGCCGACCTTGTGGACAGTTTTTCTGTACTTAGCACGTACTTTGTCCTAAGTATAGGGGGCGTGCACCCCGAGTAGGTCAATTCGTTGATCCTCTCCATTGTCTCCTCTCCTCGTCTATACTCAGGGATATCTTACCCTAAGTATAGGGGGAGGCAACCGGAGAACGATCTGTTTATTCTTACCCTTGACCCTCCCTGTGTTGTGTACAGTCTGCTATACTCAGGATTATTTGATCCTAAGTATAGGGGGACGGTCAACTTCTCATTCATTCATTCATCCCGTTAATTATTCCTTCATTCTTTAGATCTATCTATACTCAGTACGAGTTATGTCTTTGCTTTTCCTTTCGATCTATGAGGACATAGCTCAAGCTAAGTATAGGGGGGTCGTATATACCATGTATATATACTATAAGCCATAACTCATACTGAAAAATAAAATATCACCTCGATAAATAGGATATAAAAAGTAGCTCTATAATAAAGAAAGATGATTGTGAGTTCCTCAGACTCTTTGTAATTATACTGATTATTAAGTCAGAAAAATGTTGATGTAAAAAGCTATTTTGAAAAACCTTGTGAAAATAGTTTGAAATAGTGTGCACAAGTATGCAACCTTTGAAAAATCAGTTTGGTGTGAAAAATTTTCTTTGAGTGAAATAAAAATGTGTGAAAACTAGTGTGCAACTGATTGTGAAAATTGATTGTCAAATTGTTTTGAAAAACCTATCTATGTTGTGTAAAACCTTTGCAAAAATCAATTTCAAATACGTGTAAATATTGCAAAAATTATTTTGGACTATAGTTCCAAAATGCTTGTGAAACTGATTCTAGAATAAGTCTGAGGAGTCTGCACAAAAATCTCTCATTTGTAAATAAGGAATAAGTTCAAATAAAGCCTATAAAACCCAAACCTTATTGTACAGCAAATACAGTTTCCTTCTTTTGTATATACTGATTAATAAATCAGATACCTATATAGTATGATTTGAAAAATAGTGTGACCAGTTTTGAAAAATTTGATGTGAAATGATTTCAAACTGTGTGAAAAATTGTTTTGATGGCAAAAATTTTTCTTTGTGTGAAAGAAAGGATTTGAAAAACCGAAGTTCAAATGTCTTGAAAATGTTTGTTAAAATTATTGTGAAAAATGTACATATAGTGTGAAAATTCTTTACAAAAAATAGTTTTCAAATGTGTGTAAATGATTGCAAAAACTATCGTGTACTACAGTTTGCAAAAACTATTTTCAAAACTAGAACCGAAGGATAAGATCACTATTACAAATACCTGTAAATAAGAAATAAAGTACATAAAATTCTATCTCAACAACCTAAATAAACTATTTCATGTAAAGTCTGTATAAATTCATACATTTTGTAAATAAAGCAGTACACCCGTGTAAATAAGGGTATATACCTTGTATTTGTGTCAAGCTCTTATGTGCAAAATTCCGTTGTGTAAAAATATTCTTTAATGCTTTAAAAAAAAAATCCTTTGTGAAAAATTGCATCATTCATTGTGCATAGCATAAGCATACCTTGCATACTCTTTTTGAGTGAGCTTGATGATTGAATCAGTCTAATAAAGTCTCAGAATGGAGCTCGGTTGGACCTTACTGCACCTCACTACACTGGAACCTTATGGGAACTAGGTTTAAGGTACTTCAGGTCTATTTAGACTTAATTCTTTGAGAAATCAGGGCTAGGTTCAAGTCACCTCAGTGGACTAACTAGAACTTTTCAAAACACACGCATAACTCTTGTCGGCCGTGGCCTAACTTGGACACCTGCACCTTTCCACATAGCTCTCCATGGATGAGGTGGTGAGGAGGCAGTTTCCTTTGGCTTGGGGTAGCATATGAGGGTAGTACTTCTAGGTGGAACCTCTCTTCTTCTTATAGTGAAGGAAGTGCACCTCAACTTGGTCTAGTGGTGATGAAGGCTAAAGACAGAAGCCGTGGGTTGCAATAAAGCTTCAAAAGAGGGATAGTCTACTGGCTCAAGAGGAAAAACTCCTTGTATATATGCTGCACATGTATATGTTGTATAGATGCACTTGAAAAAAAAAAATGGTGCAAATAACTCCAAAAGAGTGGTGGGTCTGATAGAAAATGATAATCCCACCGGAGTATGTATATAAAGCGCAATAAGCAAAGCTTGAGACTCATGATCCACCTTATGTAGCTTGCAGCGGAAGACTTGGCTACACTGGTCAAGCTTCCAAGGGTACTTGGCTACACTGGCCTTGACCCATTCTCGTCTTCCCCGTCTTCTTGAGCCGGTCGCACTTGAACTTAGAAGGGAATACCCCGCTTCTCGAGGAAAGAGTTGCTAGACCGAGGCATTAGAGTTACCGGGTTGGGGGAGGTTGTTTCTTTGTCACTTCTGAGGTGGAGAGCCGCTATCACTTACACTGTCCAAGTCAGCTTCAGAGTCATAAGGGTTGTGTATGGTGTAGGCTAGTTCTGACCTGGCTATTGAGGCAATTTGAACCAGGTTCTGTGACTATCAAAGGCTGTTGTGTTTTAAATTTGGCTCCCTACCAGGTTCCACACACATCCACACCCAAGGTCCAACAGGAGGAAGGAGCTCTAGTCTCGGATTTTGTAAAGACAAGCATCGCACTGAAAGCGCCCCTATTCACTCGATCTTCCTTTCATTTTTCTTTTCTTCTGATTCTTTATTCTTTTATACTTATTGCATAAGTGTTTGCTAGGGACTAGCAAAGGCAAGTATAGGGGGGTGATGAATCTCCATTTCATCACCTTTATTCTATCATTTTGGCCTTAAAAACCCCAGCAAATGCATGTAAAGAGCATTAATTTGTTCATATTAGCATCTATTATTGTTGGCATTAATTGTACATAAAATAAGGTTTTTAATGCCAAAATTATAGAATAAAGGGAAGAAAAGAAAAAGGAATAAAATATTGCAAAGATTTTATGACCTTAACCCCGAGACCAAGGCCAGCATGAACTTGGTCGACCAGGAATAAAGTAGGGGGAGATAAGGGCCAACATTCAATAAATACATCATTTATTCATTCTTCCATTATTGCATTTTTGGCACCGATTTTGTACATAATTATTTATTCATCAAATAAAAAAAAACTTTGTACATAAAAGTTGTAGATAATAATGTAAATAAAATTACAAAATTGAGTTTGTGCAAAAATAATATACAGTGTACATTTTATACACAAAATAAAAAGTAAAAATCTCAACTTCACAGACTCATATCTTGCAAATAAAAACTCCAAATCAATCAAACTCACCTTTAATTGTATCTAGCATTTCATAAACTATTTTGTAAAATTATTTCCATAATTTTTGGAGTCCATCTGTGGAAGTTAGGTTTTTGACCTTCCTTGTACATAAGACTGATTAAAATACTCATTTTATTCGATATTTAGTAATTGTACAAAATTATATTTTAAAAAAAAAAAGTTTGTAAATAGTATATATAATACATGTACATGTTGAAATTACAAGAAAACCAAAAAGAATTTGATAAATAAAATAAGTCTATAATAATCATAGACAAAAGACCTATGCTACATACATGTATATAAATAAAAAAAAAGGGAACTTAATTCTTTTATTCTTTGATTCATCCATATTTTATAATAATGTACATATAATATATCATTCATTAAAACTACAAAACAAAAATAAAAACAAATAAAATTCATTAAATAAATTAAATGAATATAATATATAGGTAAAGTACCTATAAGTATACATACATACACATACATCTATTTATTTAAAAATATAAATAAACTCATAAAAATAAAATAAAAATATACTTATACTCACAAAAATAAGTTATAAAATTATAAAATAAGAAACTAAAATAATAAAATAAAATAAATAAATTAAAAATAAAATATACAAAAATACATGTAGATATACACATATACACATTATTCAATTAAAACCGTAATAAAATAATTCATAAAAATAAATAAAAATCGTATTAAAATACTACATACAATAATAAAGATTTTTTATTTTATACTTGAAAAATAATAAAATCGTTTATTAGGTTAAATAATTCATTCTTTGATACTCCAGCCTATTTTGTCTTCTAGCGGCCCCCGTGGACCAACCACAGGCCGGCAAAAGTTGACCTCGGGTCAACTCTTCAGACTCAAGGACGACCCCTCTGACAAGTCACGAGAGGTCCCTCTTCCTCGCTTTTTCACGCCGATTGTGTTGCTCGAGGGTGATAAGACCCTTTATGAGATTTGTTCCTCGAACATCCACGAATCACGCCGCATCCCATGATTCCTTGTACAGCATCTAGATTCACCAAGATCTGCCGGCCAATAAGGGCGCAAACTTTGCTTATAAATAAACCCTCCGACCTCCTCATCCATTTTGGCCTCCCTTTCCGTCGTTTTCCACCGTCTATTCCAGTCCTCTGAGGTTCCTTGTGACAGGAGGGTCCTCCTGGAAGCTTCAGGCAGTTGGAGGAGTCGAAGGAGCGCCCACGGCCGCCGCGTCGCCGGAGGTCCTGCTCCCTGGTCGCACACCAGGTATAAGAGCTGCTTTCTTTCCGTTTTTAGCTTAGTTTTAGCAGTTACTTCGTAGTTTAGCTTTTAGATCAGTCAGTAGAGCCTCAGGTGCTCGATTAGCTTAAGATCGAAGTTCGCCGGAGTTTAGCTCCGGCGAACCTCTCTACTCTGATCAGCACGCTATCTGACCCTTCGCCCCACCTCATCGCCTTCCCCTACGTATTCTCCACGCACCCACGCTCCAAGATCAACCAGAGCTCGCCCAGCTCTGCGAATCGAGGTCCTCCCTCCTCCGCTTCGTCGGACCTCGCCGCCCTCCACCTTTCCCCGTTCGTCTATCCTAAACCTCGGGTCGAGGAAGACCCCCTCGAGCCCGTCTTTCATTTGGTGCAGGACTCAAGCTGAAAGGAGCCCTCTGGGGCTCGATTCAAGTCCCTTCAAGGTTCCAGGACCCCCTTGTCTTCTCCGAGCTCGTCCAGCCGATCCAGGAGGTCCTGGACCTTCTGGAGCATCTCGAACGGTGCGCACCGCTTCGCCGGACGCCTGGAGGGCACAAGCAGCAACATTAAGCGCCTGGAGGCGGAGGAATCACCGATCGAAGCCAGGGAAGTCAGCCGTTCTTCCCTGTTCTTCGCGAGCAGCAGCAACCGTCGGATCATCTCAAATGATCTAATCCTAACGCTTCATCGGCGAAGCGTCATCGGGCGAGGAGATGGTGACGCGTGTCAAGTGGCGAACGAAGAACCGTTGGATCGCGCGCACTTAGGGGGTAATTTTCACATATACCCCCGCTCTTTTGTATATTTAATTTTTAATATTGTAAATTAAATAGCACGTTGTAAATAAATTGTATATTTTGCAGAAAGGACCCTAAGTTTATTAGATTTGCATTTAGGTCCTTCCGCGCCTCACGTGCAGTCCCACGTGAGGCGCGTGAAAATTGCAAGTATGCCCTGGCGGTTTTTGTATATTGTAGAATAGTTCTAAAAATTAAAATAAATGTTTATCTTAGTATGTATTTTTGCACTGATGCCCCTAGAGTTTATTTTATTTGCAAAAATACCCCTGCCAGGCTGTTTTAATTTCGTATCTTTACCTATTTATTAAAAATACCAAGATGGCTCCTAAAAATCCACAAAAATTAGAGTAGATGCTCTATGCCATGCTGGTTCACGCGCGTATTTTATTTTGAATTTTTGGCATTTTTCCTGATTATTAAAAATAGAGTAGGAGCCATTTTTGCACTGTTTGATTTAGAAAATACAAAAAAAAATTAGAAAATGTTTTTGGAAAATTCCAAAAAAAAAAAAATTTTTGCATATGGTATATTTATTTCTATGTTGAGTCCAGAAAATGAAAATCCCTAAAAATAATAAAAAAAAATAAAATAAAAAAAGAGAGACCCACTTCACTCAAGAATGACTGATATGCACATATAGGCTCATGCATTTTTGTATTGCTCTCTGTGGTTCGACCTCTACATGCTTGTTCCCTATACATTTTATGGTAGAGTAAATAAAGATTGATTCACACTTCCTTTGAGCTTGATTGTTTTATTCTTTGATTGTGGGTCAATTGTTGATCACTCGCCTTTTATTGAGGGTCGCCACGACGACATATTCAGACCCTTGATAAAAAGCGCGTTCATCAGGGTCCTCCGGTGAGCCCTCTGAAGGTCGGAAAAGATCCGCGGTGAAGCTCCGTGGCGGGTGGTAGTCTCCGATGACCTAGCCGAGCTCTGAAGAGCTCCGGCGAAGTCGGCGGAGATGAAGCTCCTGGCTGGATGGCGAAGGGCTTCAGACACCCTCGATTCGACCTGAAAAGTAAACCAGAAGACTCACGGGTCGAGGGCAAATTGCCTCGACCCGGTTAGGTGGCGTGAAGGTGATCGGTGCGGTGAGATGGCGAGCTCCGGCGAAGGTGGTCGGCGGGGGAGCTCGATTCCCAGATCCGGTGCGATCTGGGTTGAGTGAAAGGGAGTAGAAGGTGCGTGGGGAGATGGCGGAGATGACAGGGTGCTCCGATGATCGAAAGGGTACTCGGGATAGTCGGAATCAGAGAAGCACGTCGGAGATGCGATTTGGGCGAAATCGGAAATTGGGAGAAATGGAAGAGCTAACCGACTACCTGATGGCTGCAGTAGACTGTGCTGGAGCGTGGCTAACTCCGGGTCGTAGCTTCGAAGGGCGTCAAGGCCTGAAGCTCGATGCTCAACGCCGGCGACGGAGCAAGGACGGCGAGAATCGCCGGATCAATGGATTCGCTTCCTCGCCTCACTGCAACAAGGGCAGACGCTTGCTGTCACTCTCGCGAAGCCTATGGAGGTCACTGGGAAAAAGGAGATGGTCCAAAGATGGGGCGCGGAGGCGGCGGAGGTCGGGATATAAATGGTGACAGGGGCGATTAGGGTTGAGTGGCGACAGCTATAGAAGGCGTGGATTTGATGGCGGAAGATCCGGCGAGGATGGTGGATGATTGGCGAAGAATCCGAGCACGGGGGTTGAGTGGGTGACAGCCTGGAGACGTGTGGATAAATCGGCGAAGGAGGCGCGGCACGCATCTTCCAGAAAAGGAAGGAGTCCGCGGGGGAGTTGACCGGGGTCAACATTCCCCCGTGGACCAGTCAGACGCTGCCACGTGTACTTGATTTTTGTTTATTTATTTTAGGGCAGAAATAGGCCGAATTAAAGAAAACTCAAAACATGAAATATTTTTCTTTTATTTTTTTCTATTTTTTGGTGATTTTTAATTAATTTTTGGAAATAAAAATAGGGTAGCTATATATATAGGTATATGTACACTACATGGATTTTTATTTTTGATTTTTTATTTGTTATTTTTATGTATTTTTATGCTCATTTTGTATTTTATTTATTTACACCATAAAATATGGAATAAAATGGTGTTTTTATTTTATTTTAATTATTTATATACAAGGGTGAAATAAATAGTTGTATACATTTATATACATGGTATTTATACAATGTATTTTGGTATTTTTCATTTTGTAATTTTTATTTGATTTTTGTTTTGTTTCTTGTTATTTATTTTATTTACAAAATATGCCATAGAATATTCACAAAAAGTTCTGAAAATAATTTCATTTATTTATAGGGTTAAATAAATACATGGGTGATGGTCTATGCACATGGTGAAGGTATATTTTTGAATTTTTGATTTTTTTATTTGTATTTTGTTTTTAATAAGATATATACAAATACTTACAACATATTTTTGGGTGAGGAAAATATAATTTATTGTATTTACAGAAGTATATACACATGAGCTCCTATCTCCCTCTACTTTGGCTTTTATGCGGTCAGGCCCATGCTGAGCCCTCCCTTGGGTTAGGTTGCTCAATATTTATTCTAAATATTTCCCTCTTTTTCTTTTTGCTCTTTATTCTTTTTATTTTGTGCACAAAAACATGCTAATTATAGGTTTTTACACAATGCATGCTTTTGGTAATTATTTGTATTTACACATATCTACATGTATTTGCAAAGGTTTTTGTAGCTAAAATAGAAGAATAAAGAGTGATGAATGGGTATTCATCATCTGGGCGAACAACTTTCTGCAAGATAGTCTTTATCTCCCGATTCGATACTTCGGCAAGACCATTAGTCTGAGGGTGATAAGGAGTGGCAACCCGATGGTCAATGCCGAACTCGTCTGCAAGGGCCCTGACCTTGTCATTGATGAAGTGAGAACCCCCGTCTGAAATCAAGACTCTAGGTACCCCGAACTGTGAAATGATATTTTTCCTCAAAAATTTGCAAACGGTTCTAGCATCTGCGGCTCGGGCGGGGATGGCCTCAACCCATCGGCTGACATAATCCACAGCGAGCAAAATATGCTCGAATCCCTGACTCTTAGGAAATGGGCCCATGAAATCAATCCCCCATGCATCAAAAACCTCACAGAAGTGAATGGGTTGCATGGGCATCATGTCTCTCTGTCCGCAGGTTCCCATTTTCTGACAGTCAGTACATCTCCTCACGAACTCATCAGAATCCTTGAAGAGAGTAGGCCACCATAGGCCGGATTGAAGCACCTTCTGTGCTGTCCTTTTTCCAGAATGATGTCCTCCTGCCTCAAGCTTGTGGCACTATGTGAGGACGCTATGATGCTCTTCTTGAGGAATGCACCTTCTCCAGATACTGTCCCCTCCTTCGTGATAAAGGATGGGATCCTCCCAATGGTAAAACTTGGCCTTCGCCAGGAAAGTCTCGAGTTTCTGCCTGGGCCAACCTTGTGGAACCGTTTTGGCAACAAGATAATTCACAATGTCGGCATACCATGGGAGTGAGGTGACAGCCAAGATCGCCTCATCTGGAAATGTCTCTGTGATAGGTGCGCTGGGCTCAGATTCCTCAAGATTCTCCAATCGGGAGAGATGATCCGCCACCACATTCTTGACTCCAGGCTTATCCTTAATTTCAATATCAAATTCCTGGAGTAGAAGGATCCATCTGGTGAGACGTGCTTTGGCATCCTTCTTAGCCATTAAGTACTGGATGGCGGTATGATCAGTATAAATGGTCACTCTAGATCCGAGAATGTAAGATCTATACTTATCAAGGGTGAAGACTACGACCAGCATTTCTTTCTCAGTCACAGTGTAATTCCTCTGCGCGGCATCCAAAGTCCGGTTGGCGTAGTGAATGGCAAAAGGTAAACCAACCCTCCTCTGTCCGAGTACAGCCCCAACGGCATAATCTGAAGCATCCGTCATGATCTCGAATGGAAGAGACCAATCGGGTGGCTGAAGGACAGGAGCTGAAACAACCATATTCTTGAGAGTCTCAAAAGATTCAAGACACTTATCATTAATAATAAACTCGGTGTCTTTGGTCAGCAAGTCAGTGAGCGGTCGGGCAATTCGGCTGAAGTCCTGAATGAACCGTTGGTAGAAACCGACATGCCCCAGAAAAGACCGTAACTGACGTAAGTTGGACGGCGGATTGAGTTTTCTGATGATATCCACCTTAGCCGGATCGACCTCCATGCCCCTGTTGGAGACGATATGACCAAGGACCGTCCCTTGAGTCATCATAAAATGACTCTTCTCCCAGGATAAGACAAGATTAACCTCAATGCAGCGCTTGAGCACACGGTCTAGGCAGTCAAGACAAGCGTCGAATCCGTCGCCATAGACCGAGAAGTCATCCATGAAGACCTCTAAACAGTCACCCACCATGTCCGAGAATATGGACAACATGCACCTTTGGAATGTCGCCGGAGCGTTACATAGACCAAAGGGCATCCGTCTGAAAGCATAAGTCCCAAACGGACAGGTGAATGTCGTTTTCTCCTGGTCTTCAGGCGCAATGGCCACTTGATTGTATCCAGAGTACCCATCAAGAAAACAGTAATGACTCTTCCCAGCTAGACGCTCGATAATCTGATCAATGAAGGGTAGCGGGAAGTGATCCTTCTTGGTGGCCTCATTCAATCGTCTGTAGTCCACACAGACCCTCCAAGAAGTTGGTACTCTGGTAGCGATCTCCTCTCCAGACTCGTTGACAATTGTAGTGATACCCGTCTTCTTGGGTACCACATGTAGCGGACTTACCCATTTGGAGTCGGAGATGGGATAGATGAAATCGGCGCTCCACCACCTTGAAATTTCTTTCATGACTACGTCTCGAAGATTTGGGTTCAGCCGACGTTGGAACTCACGCGACGGCTTAGCGTTATCTTCAAGATAGATGTGGTGAGAGCAAAGATTTGGGCTCAGCCCCTGGAGATCAGCTATACTCCAACCGATTGCCTTGCGGTTTCTTTCAAGAACCTCCATCAAACGAGATTCTTGCTCTCCAGTCAAATTTGCTGAGATAATGACTGGGTACATTTCTGGCTCACCCGCAAGGAATCTGTATGTCATCGACTGCGGCAGAGGTTTCCGTTCTGGACAACTGGGAGGTGGCAGATCTGGCTTCTGATATGTCTGTGTAAATGCTACCAGGTCTGCATGGGAGAACTCTCGCTCTGCATGAATTTCTGACGAAGGGCGGCCTGCTGAATCATCAATAAACTGCACTGGCTCGCACTCTGTCCTGGCTATTGGCTCAGAAGGAATCAGACACGGCAAATAATCATCAAAGTCATCCCAGTCAATGTCTGAATCCGAGGGATCTGAAGAAGATGAGCATGATTGAAATTCCTCAGCACCACTCATCACAACACTGTCAGCTTCAGATATATCCTCATCCAGGGATGTGCTCTCTCGGCTCTCGACTGCCATGAGCTTGAGATACAGTGAATCTGTAGGCAAGGCGAGGGTCGGTGCTACGGGATCTTTCCAGTTGGATTCATCATCAGTCATCTCAAAATCACAAACCTGGTGGATGTCTAGCTCTTCCTCTGTCATCTGCTTGGCTTTGCTGGACTGTTCTGAGCACGCCAACTCTCTGGCTCTGGTCTGGTCGATCGTATCTATTTGTATGCTTTCGCCCTCTACGCGAAAACATACCGTCCCACTGTCATGATCGGATACCGCTTTGGCAGTGGCCAAGAATGGGCGTCCAAGTATGATGGGGGCATCGGTTACCGACTCAGGGATCTCCATGTCCAATACAACAAAGTCCACGGGGAATTTCAGGCCCTGAATGGTAACGACCACGTCCTTCAACAACCCCTTCGGCCTCTTAATCGACCTGTCAGCAAACTGAAGGACCGTTCTGCTTCGAAGAAGAGGGCCAAACTCGAACTGCTTGAGTAAGGCTGCCGGAAGGAGGTTGATCGAAGACCCGCTGTCTAATAGAGTATGATCGAACCGCTGCTCCTAGATCTCGCATCTGACATAGGAAGCTCCTGTATCGGGTCGCTTGGCTGGCAATGTGTTCTGAATGGCGCAGCAAGTGTCATGAGTGAGCATATGGATTTGATCTCTGTGCCTCTTCTTCCTTCGGACAGTAGTTGTTTCTTTCAAATTCTTCTTGAAGAAGGGGATATGCTCAAATGCTTCTCGTAGATTCAGCTGAATATGAAATCTGTCAATCATTTCGTTGTCGAACTCTACCTGCTGGTTCTTTTTTGGATTTTCTTTTTTGTTCCCCTTCACACGGCGGAGTGCCTCAGGGAAGGGGATGGTAGAGGCCTCCTCAGATGGAGGACTAGGAATCGGTCCCTGTGCCTGTGAAGAAGGAGAATCCATACAATTATCATCATTCACCACATATGGATCCGCAATTTGAACAGAAACCTTTCCTTTATTCATATTTTTGTTTTTGTTTTTGTCCCCACAGTCTCTAGGTACAAAATGTGGCGACATCACAGATGGCGGCTCAACAAAAGTGGATGTGGTGGCCTCAGTACCACCACTAGCACCGGTCTTCACGGCATCAGCACCGCGCTCTGGTTCAGCATCCAAAATGGTGGCATCAGCACCACCGTCTGCATCTGGTATCACGACGGCATCAGCACCGTCGTCCTGGATTCCATCATTGGTGGCATCAGCACCACCGTCTTCAACATCATCATTAGCGGCATCAGCACCGCTCCTCTACTCCTCTGGCGCTCCTGATCCTGCATCTGGCTGTCGCTCAGAAGAGGCGCCTCCGGCTGGCATCCTACCGCTCCTAGTAGTAACAAAATCAGCATCATAATAGGAATAAGACATGTCACTCAAATAGTCACTAGGAGAGGTATCCTCTGTGAACTCTACCTGCTCAGATTTTCTTTTTAGGTTATTAGGGTTAGGTTCGATCTGAGCGGGTATGGCGGCTTTGCCTTTGAGAATATCCCGCATCTCCTGCCGGAATTCATCCATTTCTTGCCTGAAAGATGCTCGCTGTTCAGATAGCAAGCAGGAAAGATCATCGAGGGCTGGGTTCTCAAAGGCTGGACCCTGAGAACCGGATGTCTGTCCCTGCTGGAAATGGGGCTGCTGCTGCTGGTGTTGCTGCTGATACTGGGGGGAAGGCTGGTGATAAGATTGCTGAGGCGGTTGGCGTTGCCTCCACTGTTGTCCCTGATAGGTGGGACGAGGACCACTGTGATATTGTTGCGGCTGGGCATACTGGGGCTGCTGGTTATGCTGTTGTGGCTGGCTGTTCTGGTGTCCTTGGGCATGAGGCTGCTGTTGGGATGAGGAGCCACCATTGCCCCAACGGAATCCGGGGTGATCCCGACGAATCCCGGGTTGAGGGTACCGGTCGTACCAAATCCCATTGACTTCCATCAATGGTTCCTGCTCGAAGGAGGGTGGAGGGAGAACTGCCAGTGGCTGCTCCGGCTGATAGACCACCATCTGAGTCTCCTGAGATGGTGGTTGCTCTGGATGGTATTGTAGCAGTGGAACCGGCTCTGCCTGGATATGATTCACCTGTCGGTATGAGGTAGAGGGTTGGTTGGAGCTGCTACTGCCGGAGTCAACCCGTGACCTGGGAGGCTGTTGGGCGTGAGCTTGTGCCTCCTGAATGCATAGGATTTGAGTTTTCAGGTCACTCATGGTTTTGGTGAGAAGGTCCATCTGAGCAAGACCTTGGTTTTGCTTCTTTTCGAGGATTTCCATGCGGTCCAACTTCTCATTAATTATGCCCATGTCGGCTGCGGCTGATTCGGCTTGGGCTGCGGCTACCGACATTGTGTTGGGACCAGCATCGATGCGGGCGATCCTCTGAAATGATCCCGCTCCTTGCGGGGGCTTCTGCTGTGTATAGACACGGGCCTGGGCCATTACCGTAGAATTTTCAGCCATGCCTTCATAGATGGCCCAGACGTCGTCTTCTCCCTTGGAGAAATAAGACCCACCGCAAGAGGCGTTCACTAGCCCCTGCAGCTCCGGTGTCAGCCCACAGAAGAAACTCTGTACGAGATTGGGCTTGGAGATATCATGGTGCGGACACCGGTCAATGAGCTCTCTGAATCGATCCCATGCTTCATGGAACTGTTCATTTGGGATCATGACGAAATTGCTGATCATGGCTCGAGCTGCGTTGGTCCGGCCGAGCGGGTAGTACTTCTTTAGGTATGCGATCCGGAGATCTGCCCAGGTGTCGACGAATCGCCCAAGGTGCTTGAGCCAATATGCGGCTCTATCAACCAAAGAGAACGGGAAGGCGATCATCTTGATGGTGTCCCTGGTCATCAGCCGATCATGGATAGTGCTGCAAATCATCTCAAATTCCTGGAGGTGAAGGTGCGGCTCTTCGGTCGGCAACCCGTGAAACTTGGGTAGCAGCTGGATCGTGTGGGGCCGAAGCTCGAAATCTCCGTGGATTGGCGGGAGTCTGATCCACCGGTGAGTGAGGGATGCAACTGGGTTGTGCAGTTCCCTCATGATAGTCTGTGGCGGTCGCTCAGCGTCTGGATCGCCTCCTCCTGCATCGGGTCCTCCTCCTCCGCAACCGCCACCGCCCCCAGGTCGGTTCTCTCTCAGCTGTGCTATCTCTCTCATCAGGTCACCCATGAATGTTCCCTGATCACGGATCTGTCTCTGCATATTTTCCAGGGACGCTAACAAGGAGTTGTTGATGGCCACTTGATCGATTATGAACGGAGGGTGATCGTGGTCATCTGGGTGCTCGTCTCTGTCTGCCATTGCTGGATTCTCTGAAAAAGCAAAAGAGGCCATCTCAAGTGCTGTTGAATGAGCGGAACTCTGTGATGCACTGAATTCTGACACAATTGGACTGAGAGAAGGAGAATGGGAAGGGTGGTCGAGGGGGAACAGGGTGGATGTAAACTCGGGCTCGGAGAGCGGACTCTCCGAGGTATTCCTAGATGAATGAAGTGGAGTGCTGGAGAGCGGTGCCGACAAGGTCGGCCTAAGAGATCTCCGTCCCATCATCTTGATTATTTGGGAAGAGCAGGGTAAATGCAAGAGAAGAAGAAGATGAGATGCAACAAAATTGTGCACAATTGTGTGGTGTTTTTGATCTTGACCTAAATAAATCTAGAAATCAAACACAAAGCAAGGGTGAATTCACCAACTCAACTCGTGAAGCCGTGAAGGTTCGGCTTTTTATCTGGTCAATTTTAGCTTGTTTTCAGGTATTTATCTTATCACGAGTCCTTAGAACGCTACGCCTATAGGAGCGAGAGTACTGCCAGGAAAGTGTCCCCGTACTTGTCCTCCTCCTGTGTAACCTATAACTTGCGCTTTTTAAGGTCCTTGTAACCCTTCCTGGATCCCTACTCAGCCAAAGAAAAGAGGGAGGAAGTCGATAGGCGAAACCGATACTTCGGACCTCGCTCGCAACGGAATCACCCGTGAGCGTGCAAGATCCTACTCGGACGCAGCCGGTGAGACAGACACACCCGTGAAGGCGTGGCCTAAGCTCGGTACTTCGGACAAGGTCGGCACTCACACAATAGTGAGTCACCAATGGCGACCAAGTCCTACTCGACTACGTACGATAGTAGCGCCAATACTTCGGAAATCCAGGCGATACACAAGGCAGCCACAAGTTGGGTTTTTGGCTCTAATCCTTACGAAGCGCTCACCTCACTTGGAAGGAGACCTTCCCATGCAACCTGAATACAAGTGAGGGTATTACTCACCCCAAGCAATGAATCCAATTATAGATTTTATTTTTGGTCAAGTTTTCTTTAGCAGTCCCTTTTTTAATTTTTTTTTGGTGTTATCGCTTCTTTTGAGTAAATTCAAACAAGCGCCTAACGGTTTTTGTATTTTTCCTTTATTCTACTTTGTTTCAAAAACAGAGGGAGAATAGAGTCGGAAAAGCCGTGCAAGTCGACACCAAGGTGGAAATCTCACCTTTGTGCCTAGATGATGCATGCAAAGTAAGAAGACTTACAGCGAATCCCAGCTCTCTCCATGCGGGATGCAAAGCAGAATTTTTAAACCTACACTACATGGCGATATGCAAGCGGAAATCGTCCTAGAACAGGCAACTGCTAGCGTGAAGAACCACAAGCTAGCTACTAACTCCTAATCCGAGTGTCCGGTCTAGGCTCACCCCTCCTCTGCTCAACACATTTGAGTTAGGAGAAAGCGCTTGTTCGGGTGTGAGCTCGCGGCGCGTGGATCGGAAGCTACTAGCTAACTATTTAATTTAGTCTAAGTCCAAATACGAACTATAGGAACATGCAAAGGTAATTAGTGTGTTTGGACCTATTCTAATCGAATCAAGCAGGACCTAATCTAAGAGCTCAATCCACAAAAGAAAGGAAAAATGAAAACAAAACCGGAAAATGACAGCGATGAAAACGTGATAAAAACCGCGATGAGCCCCCGGGTGAACAAACACCCGGAAATTAGGCCCGGTAGTGTTCAAGTGTCCAAGAGTCCAATGTACCTGTATTATTACAATTAAATAAATCACTCTCTCACAAAAATAAAATAAGAGCTACTCTAATCTCTCTCCCTCACTCCTCCTGCTCTCTCCTGCCGGCTTGGCTAAAGAATAGCCGACTCCGCGTCCCAAGGTTGCTCCGGGTCACCTAGGCGATCCGCCTTGCTCTGCGGTCCCTCGCAAGAAGATAAAGAAGAGTGGTCAGAATATCTCAATCAAAATATATCACAAATGTAAGAGAGATAAAAATTAAAGCTATGATAGACAATCACAAACAAACAAAATGTAAACTACTCGCTGTTTCTCCCCGGCAACGGCGCCATTTGATAATCTCAGAAATCGGTGTGGTTGTGTCGACTCACAAGGCGAGTCAACAGTCGGTGTTTGACCACACAACTTCTGAAATTAATCAACAATTAACCCACACTAAAGATCAATAAATTAGAACTAATGTGGAGTTAAAATTTATTTTTAACTCTACATAAAAGATGTATAGGTGCAAGTATGTAGAGAGTTCGAACACAGGGAGCAAGCAGGATAGTTCAAGCAAATGTGCTCAAGTGTGTGTGTGATATGTCTACACTAAGCAAGCAAGCAAATGAAATTTTTGTGGGTTTTTAATTTTAATTTTTTTCCTTTTTTTATTTTAATTTTTAATTTTGTATTTTGATTTTTAATTTCTGATTTTTATAATTTTATATTTTATATTTTTTTTCAATATTGGAAAGCAAAGACAATGTAATGAAAGACAAGGTAAAATATTTATAAAAATGTGCAAAAATAACCAAAAAATCAGAAATAAATTATTTTTGGTATTTTTAGGATTTTTTACTGTTTTTGTGATTTTTTGGGGATTTTTCAAGGTGTTTTTGGTATTTTTAAATACTTAAATAAGTCAAAACAGTGAAATAAGAGCTGGCTGTGAATAAAATGGGAATTAAAAATAGCAACCAGTACTCAAAAATTTTCACAATAATTTTCAAATAAAGCTACTGAAATAGAGAACAAACAGGAGTTGAGTTTGTATTTTTTAGAGTTTTCTACTATTTTATATATTTTTTTGAAGTTTTTGAGTCTTTTTAAATTTTTAGTGTTTTTCTTTTGAGATTTTTAGTGGTTTTTGGACTGACACTAGAATAGGATAAAATAGACACTAGGTGAATTTTTTAGAATTTTTGGAGGGGTTTTCATATTTTTTTGGCATTTTCTAAGCTAGACAGTGCATAAAAAGCAAGTTTTTTATTTTTAATAAATATGAAAGTAAAATAAAATCAAAAACTAAAATGATAGCGTAGAAGTACACGCGTCCAGGAACTAAACCCTATTTTTGTGGAATTTTTGGACTTAAAATGATAGGTTAAATAAATACAACAAGCATCCAATCAATACATAGGCCTGGCAGGGGTATAAATGCAATTTAACATATATCCAGGGGCATACACGCAAATTTCCACAAAATATTGAACTGAATATTTAATTTGTAGCACCAAAATACAATTACAAAACCCGCCTGGGTACGCTAGTAATTTTCCCACCAGGGCGCGTGACTGGCACGCGCCTGGCGAGGACTGAAATGTAATATCTCAAAACTCTGAGGGCTTACATGCAAAAAGTCCAAAAATATAACACTTGAAAGTGAAATTTTGGCACTAAAACAAAATACAATAAAGGCCAAGGGTCCTTCTGCAAAATGCCCACACCTCACGTGTACAGGTCACGTGAGGTGACGTGGCGAAGGACCTGGATGCAAATATAGAAAGTACGGGGGTGTTTGTGCAAATAAACCAAAGTTTTTACGCTACAGACAAAAGTTTAAATACTAAATAATAAATACAAAAGGCGCGAGGGTTGGAATGCAAAATACCCTCGGCGCGTGGATCCAACGGCTACCGGTCTTCACTTATACACGTGGCGTGAATCCAACGGGTCGACGACGCTTCGCTCGGACGGCTAAGATTAGATCATCTGGGGATGATCGGACGGTGGCGACGGGGCACGATCCAACGGCGGCTGCTCGACCTGGAAGAGCTCCTCAATCCGACGGTTGGGAGTCGATGAGGAAGAACAACGAAGGACGCCGGTGAGGCGAACTTCGCCGCTCCAGATCGTCGTCCTCCGGCGTAGTCAGGGCTTCAAAATGGACGTGGAGCGTCCCCTGGTCCTCCTCTAGCGACTGGTGGCGGCAAAAAGCCCCGGCGATGGCCGAGGGGCTCGTTGAAGGGCGGCGGAGCTACAGAGCTCCGCTAGCTCCGGTGAAGCTCCAGATTCGCCTCCAGGCTTCAATGATGGTGCTTGAACCTGCAAAAAGCATTAGAAGGTCCAGGGCAAAGTGCCTGGACCTTGAGTGGACCTAATCGATGCGAGAGGCGAAGTGGAGATGGGTGGCCGGAGGTGCGCTCCGGCGAGGATAGGCGATTAGGCGAATCACACGATGGATTTCAAAATTTCTTGAGGGCTTTCGCTCCTAAGACGTAGACTAAGCTAATGCACAAAAAATAAAGGGATGAAATGGCTTCCTCGACGGTGTAGACCGGAGGGAAGGTTACCTCAACCGCCGGAGTTGCGGGAGGTGGTGGAGACGCCTCCGACCTCGGCTGCCTTGGCTGAGGGCTTCGCGGTGGAGCTGTCACCTCCAGGAAGCGCTGGAGCTCGGAGTAGGCGCGAGGGGTGGACCGAAGGTGTTCGAATTCGAATCGAAAGATGGGGGGTTGGTTTTAAGTGGGTTGACCCGAGGCGACAGGGGTCCAAAGACCAAGGGATCTGGAGCGCCTCAATGATCCATGGCCCGATGTAAACACCCGGCGGGCAAGAGGGATGATCGATGAAGAAGATCACAGAAGGAATCGAGATGAAATAGTGAAAGAATCGACCTAGAAAAAATCGCCAAATACGCCAAAAAACTAGGTCGTCTGACAGGGGTAGGTGGGGAGGACGACCAGTTGACCTGGGTCAACTGGGGCCGTCTCCTGATTGGTCCACGTGGACCAATCAGGAAAAACCCCGCATAAATATTTTATAAATTCAATAAAAAATAGAAAAAGGCTGAATTTAATAAAAGTTATAAAATGAAAAATGCTTAGAATTTTATGTAGTATTTTATTTTGATTTTTAATCAATTGTATGAGGTATATTTTTATAAGTTACCTTTTTAACCTTATATAGGTATAATACCTATGTATCTAAATATCTGATTTTTATTTTATGTATTTTATTTTTATTATTTGTATTAATTATTTTCTAAAATTATAAGATACTTGTATGGACACAAATGTATTTTTATTTTATTTTTCTGATTTATTTTGTATATTAAATAAAATATAAGAGTGTTTTGTCTAGGTATATGTATAGGCAGTTTACCTATGTATTCTTTATACAAGTATTTTTATTTTGTATTTTCTTTGCATTTTTATTCTTAGTTTAATGCACATATATATTTTAAATAATATTTACATAATTATAAAAATATAAAAATGAATAAATAATGAGTCAGGAATAAATTGAATATTTTATTCAGTATAGGTATACAATAGGGGTCCAAAACTCAACTTTCAAACCGTAGCCCCGCCAAATGCGAAACCACCACCATTGGATAGGTTATTTTCTTCTATATACAATTAAAGGTGAGTACGTTGCATTTGGAGTTTTTATTTGTGAGATACGGGTCTGGGAAGTTGGGGTTCTGGATTTTTATTCATACCACAACTTTTTATCTGTATGTTATTTTTCTGTGAAATCAATTTTGTATTTTTCTTTATTAATTTATCTACAACTTTCATGTACAAAGTTTCTTTATTTGATGTATAAGAAGTGGAACCAAAAATAGGTCCCAAAATGAATAAAGAATGAATAGAATATAAAGGTATTTTCTCGGTATTTCTGACCTTATCTCCCCCTACTTTATTCCTTGTCAACCTATTCATCAAGATGCCTAGGTCTCGGGGGTTTGGGTCATAAAATATTTATAATATTTTATTCTTTTTATTTTCTTTATTTATTCTATAATTTTGGCCTTAATTACAATATTTTATACACTATTATGATGCACATGCTAAGATGGTGATTTTAATGCTATTTACAGGCATTTGCCAGGGTTTTTGGTGCCAAAATGATAGAATAAAGATGATGAAATGTGGATTCATCACTATGTAAGCCCGACTAGTGGTTTGTGCACGGCTAGATTCAGCAAGTCTTTCGAACACCTTGTAGACGGTGTCCTCGTGGCGCCCCATGTAGCTTCCTCCGCAGGATGCACTAACCAACCCTTGAGTCTCAGGGTTCAGCCCGCTCACAAGACTTTGGACCATCATCATTTTACTTATCCCGTGTCCTGGGCATTTTCTGTACTAGGTCTGTGAATCTTTCCCAGGTTTCATGAAATGGTTCATTCGGGTGTTGGGTGAAACTCGTGAGCTTGATCCTCATTTGATTAATTCTACTAACTGGGTAGAATTTCTTTAAAAACAAAGTCTTGAATGTGGCCCATGTAGTGACTATTTCCCCTAGATTTTTCAGCCAGTAAGCCGCCTTATCAGTCAAGGCGAAGGGACATCTCTCAACCTTATGTAGTCCTGGCTAACCCTAGGGTGGCAGAGGTTAGCACAGACTAACTCGAAGTCGTGGAGGAAGATATATGGTTCTTCATGATTATTTCCTCCGAATTTTGGTAACAGTGCAAGGAAATGCGGTTTGTGTTCGAACGCATCCTCATGGGGAACAGGTCTCAACCAATTATAGTCTTCATCTAATTCCGGGAGATACGTGTCTTCCATAGCATCCTCGCCTTGTTGTATTATTGCCAATTACGTCTTAAGTAGTTCATTGGTTTGTTCAGCAGCTGTTATCCTAGCCAAGAGTGCCCGAATGGGGTCATTGTCGTTCTCATCGTCAGCAGGGTTCTTCTTTGGAGGCATTGTGATTCACCTTCAGAAAGGAACAGTTCAGTGTTAAGTGTCGGATTTGAATGAGGTTTTTGCTAAGGATAAGAGATTCCTTAGCGAAGGAGTGAAAAGAACAAGATGTTAAGATAAGGAGGATGGAGAGAGTCCTTATGAGGAAGCATGCACAAAGCAAACACAAGCCAATTTTCAGGTTCACCACTCAACATAGATGAAGGCACGTCAGGGTTCGGCCGCTTATCTTTTCAATTTTAATTTAATGACAAGACAATCTTGCAAATTAAGCGGAGCTGTTAGGTACCGAAATATTTCATAAAGACTGTCCCGAGTTCATACAACTAGTTGCACCCACTTTCAGCCAGTATAGGTGTAAGTACGGACCGTTTAAACGGCTACCCGTGTTACTTGAGGACGGTGCCTTCCGCGGTGTCCTCTAAACCACCTACTCTGCTAAGGGAAGTCGGACCGTAAACGGCTACCTGAGACCCTCACTGAAAAGTAGCTAATTGTTTTTAAAATCAGTAGTCTGAATGAAGTATTTCGGTTTTTGGCTCTACCCTAAGGTGTGCGATCTTGTCCTTACACAAACAATGAGTGGGTTTCTCTCCACCAAACAAAAGTTAATTTTAGGTCAGTTTATTTACAGTCACCTTGATTAGCAGTCCCAATTTTAGATTAAGGTTATCACTGTAGTTTATGTGAGCACAGAAATTTACGCCTAACGAGCAGTCCCAATTCCGTTAACTCCTAAGTTGTAAAACTCGAGGAGGGAGAATCGAAAAAGCCAATGCAAACGTAAATCAATGATGCATGCTTAAGAGAAGGACTTACAGTGAATCCTCACGTTCTTCATGCGGGATGCAAGACAAGGAATTTAAAATTTACACTAAATGATATGCACAGATGGAAAACGCCCTGAACAGATAGTTCTATTAGCGGGAAGAATTGATTGAAATTTCTGGCTAATGTTAAACGATCTACAGTGCATTTAATTAGTGAGAGTGTGGCCTAAAAATTACGAGCACAATCAATGATAGAAAATTAAGCGTATATGTGCCTAAGTCCTACGCCACTCAAGTCGGGTCCCAACCACATAAAAGGGGTTGAAATAGACCCGACACACCACAGAAATGTTCAGTCTTAATTATTACAAGGGTTCGAAGAGAGGGACCCTGAGAATATTACAAAAATTAAACCTATGCTAAGCTCTCTCTCACAAAATTAAAATTCGGTCTTCATAGCAGATCCTTGAATTAATATCGAAATCCAGCTCCCAGAAGTCTGCGAAGAGAGAATTTGCGGTGAGTAGCAGAAGTAAGAGAGGAATGCAAAATAAAATGCAGAAAAGAAAAAAATGGCACAAAAATTAATTTTCGTAAAAATCAATTACCAAAATAATTTAAAACCCTAAAAATTCGCCGTTCCCCGGCAACGACGCCATTTGATGAGCGCGAAATGCACCTCTTTAATAATCGTAAATTGTAGTATAGGAGGCGAATTTCGATCGATCAAAAACCACACGATTTGAATGTTGTGGAGTATTTTTACTTGGTAAGTGTACCAAGGTCGAACACAGGGAACGGATATTTTTAGTTGCGTGGTTTTTAAATCAAATTAAATAATTAAGAAATGCTCGATTAATTTTTGTGTTGATGAAAATATACAATGCAACGATGAAAATGCTATGCAAAAATAAACAGAATTTATGCTCAGGATCTGTGATTTAGAATTCCAACCCAAACAATGATGATCAATTTCCTCTATATTAAATCACAGATCAGAAGATATCAAATCCAGAAATATGTGTCAAATTAATTCCTGATGCAAGTATAGACTATCAGATTAATCCTGCAATGATTTTATCTCCAAAATTCTTCAAATTATATTCTTAAGAGATGTTTGCAGTTCACAAGTTAATAAGCCTAATAAATCTCCTTGATTTAACCCCTGCAAAATTTAAGTCCTCAGATCTGAAATTAATTTCATCATTGTATAAATCAAAACCCTGCAAAATAAGTCATCAAATTTTTCAAGAAAAATGTGGCATTGATATGTCACACTAAGCCTGCAAGTCAACTGAGATCCTCAAATAATACTTATCAAAGAACAATCTCAGATCTGTCCACAATTTATGTAAAGAGACAGAGCATGAAATTAGCTTCGAAACGACATATTATATGATAAAATCGGAGTTCGTATGAAAAAGATATGCTCAATTGAAATTGCAGGGACTAAAATGTAAATAGAACAAAGTTTTCCTTGTAAAGAGGTCCCTGGGAGGGACTTATCTGTAATTTCACAAAGTCGGTGGTGCACTTTTGTAATTTACCCAGGCGGGGGTATTTCTGCAATTTCGGAGACTTATGAGGGTGTCGGTGCAATTTTTCCGGGCAGATTCGGATGATGAGGCGGAAGTTCGGTGGTTCGGGCTCAGGCTCGGATGCCGAGCCTCGAGGTATGGAGGTGCGCAGGGCCCGCCACGTGGGAACACGGTGGCCGTTGGATCAAGGGCCACCGCCCGATCCAACGCCGACTGTACTGTGCGGTGGGGCAGATGTCCCTTGGCCGGTCGACACACGACCGGCGAAGGGGGCACCGTGCGGAGGAGCAGAGGTGAGGCGGTGCTGCCGCGCAGGGCTTTGGTCGGTCGACACACGACCGGCAAAGCCTGGAGGTGTTGGCGGCGAGGCCCGGGCGGCGGTGGGTGGCGGGCCGCGACGCGCGGTGCTGGAGCGCGAGCGGCTCCAAGGCACGGAAGATCGGCTAGAAGAGCGGGTCGAGGCGGAGGCGATCGATGTGCGGTGAGGGCGACGCGCGGAAGGCGCGGTGGAGAGCTGGCGGTGGCGAGTCAGTAAAGGGCTTTCTTGCGGAGGCGGAGGCGGCGCTCGAGGCGCGAGCTAGGGCTGCTCTCCGCGGTGCTTCCTGCAAGGGTTAGCAGAGGAAAAAAAACGAAATAGGGGGTAGGGGGTGTGTCGCCTGAAGCTGGAGATGGGGTTTCGTTTGGAGGGAGAAGGGGGCGGAGCACCGGCCTGTGCGAGGCCGGCGACGGTCAGAGGGGAAGTCGAGGCGGAGGAGCTCACCTCGAGGAAGGAGGGTGCCCTCTGCAGCCGTGCGACGGCTGGATCACGCCACCGAGCCGCTGTCACCGGCGATCTTGAAACTGGGCGGATGATCGGAGCTGCGTGAGGGGGGTTGGGTTTTATAGGGAAGAGGGCGGCGGTTACACGAAGGTGGCATGATGGCCGCGCATGGCGGCTTTGATGGCCGCATGTGCGTTATGCGGGGAGGAGGCAGACGGCTGGAGCCGTTGGGGAGGAAGACAATGGTCACGTGCTAAGCACGTGACCCAGGTCTGGCTGGAGTGAGAAGAAATGGGGGTGCCACGTGGCACGCTCAGGAGCTGCCACGTGGCACCCCCAAAAAAAATTTAACATACGGGTAGAGAAAAAGGAGAAAGAGACCTCGGGTCAAAAACTTTTCTTCACGAAAGTTGCTCGTCTCGATGAGATCTACAACTTTCATAAAGGAGCTAGGAGCGAAAGAGGTCACCTGTGAGAAGTGGTATTTTTGGCGGTTCTCCATGTGTATAGAAAACTGATTTTTGGAGTTTTGTTTTTTTTGATGGTTTTAGAGAGGATAAAAATTATAGAAAAAATATGATAAAATACAATAAAATTAATTATACGCAAATCTATTTTTTTGGATTTTTAATAAATAAGAAAATGGGAAAATAAAATAAAAGTAAGAAACACACAAATTTTGTACAGACTTGCAACGGACGCTTGGACTTGGTCAGTTTCTTTGATTTCAGTTTTGATCTGGATTTGGATTTTCGTGTCGCTTAATAAAACTTTCATCAAAGAACACAAATAAAAAAGAAATAAAATTAAAAGAGTTAATTATATACATAAAAACTCAGGTCAAAAATAGGAAGAAGTCAAAATGCGCAAAAGAGGCCCGAAACCCAACTTTCACAAATGAGCTCCGAGTTTTACGAAATTGGTCTTGTTTTGAAGGTATTTGAAAATGGAGTACTTTAAAAGTGAGTAGACCAAAATTAGACACTTTATGTGGGAGATATGCTCATTTTAGTCTGTCAGATGTGAAATTTAACTTTGGGATTATTTGACACTTATTGGGGTTAGTATTTTTTTGTATTTTTTATTTAATAAGGTTAGTAATATCTACACAGTGGAGGTAGTTTTGGATTAATCGGAGTTAGGATGAATTAACTAAAAATGTGAGAAGTTAGCGGCTTTTTGGGCTAATTTACACATGGGATTTTAAATGCAATTATGCATGATGAAATGCAGATATTAATCACACATGTATGAATGCTAATAATGCTCTATTAATGATTAATTACAAGTGGATGATGGGAGACAGAGCCTAAATGACCAATTTTAGCATGATGAATACGAGATTCATCAATCAACAAGCCACTCATTAGGCTCGTTTTACAAAGTAGAGTTCAGGGTTCACTGAGACATACCCCTCACTGGGCCCGCCTCCCTCAGTCAGCACAAGAGCCTGAGGAACGACATCCGTAGGCTTCTGTTGGGTCTTCAAAGAAGGGCAATCCTTCTTCCAATGTCCAACCTGTCTACACTACCATCAAGGTTTGTTCTTTGGTTTTTTGTGGATTTTCCCCTTGGCTTTCAGTTTCTTATTTTTCCCTTTAGCAATGTTTCCTTTTGAGGTTATCACATTAACGTTAGGGTTCACGTCTACAGGCATCACAGGTTTTTGTTTCCTATGCTCCTCTTCAATAGCTATTGAGACCATTAAATCGTCTAGAGAAATTTTCCCCTTCCTATGCTTTAGGGACATCCCAAAATCTTCCCACGACTTGGGAAATTTCTCAATAATCGACATAACTTGAAACTTTTCAGGAAGTTTCATTTCTGCCTCGGCTAACCCATGGAGCAACAACAAAAACTCATGAGCCTGTTCTGAAACCGATTTGCCCTCAATCATCTGAAATTTCATGAACTTAGAGACTGAGTATTTTTCAATACACAGATCTTCCGTGTTGTATTTCTTCTCCAGTTCCTCCCATAGATCCTTAGCGGTCTTGGTGGATGCACCGTAGACATCGAACAGAACGTTCGATAGTGCAGTAAGAATGCACCCATGACACAGACGGTCATATTCTTTCCACGCATTCACCATCTTAACCGCCTCAGGATCCGGATTTTGTTCAGATAACTTAGGGCACTCGATTTACAGAACCGAAATCAGGCCAATCGTGGTCAGCCAGATTTTCATGCATTGTTGCCAACGCTTGAAATTCTGACCCCCGAATTTCTCTGGCATACGAGCGAAATCCACACGAGACCGAAACCTCAAATCGGACATTTTTCTTATCACGTTATAACGCTGTCTCTCTAAGATTGTTGACAAATCCGTCATTAGCATACATACAAAAATCAGATTAACCACAGATTTCCAGAACAGATTTTCATATGTATGAATTCAGGATAACAATGATAAGAGAAATATCCGATTAAATAATATATGCATATTCACGCAAGGGAAAAATCCGGAAATCAAAATCACGACAAACAATGCGACAAAGAAAGAGTAGAGTTAGAAATCACAACCGAAGCGTCCTGTTGTAGGACTCCCCTTAGAGAGACAGCGCCCCCCACTTTACCGGCACATAGGGCCTTGGCGTGCCGCTCCCAGGGTCCGACGGTCCACGCTCGTCGACGGTGCGCACCGTGCTTGAGCGTCCTCGAAAGCCACCTCCGTGGACGAAACTCGAGATCGAGAGAGGAAAGGGCGTCCTCCAAAGAGAGAAGGACGCTGAGAAGGAATAGAATGGATGCTCGTAACCCACACCCACGCACTTTAAGAGATACTTAAAGGCGTCCGGGCAGTTACGTTTCGTGAGAAGATAATGGGGCGTTACCCTTGGAATTCAAAATACGCGGTTACAAAACTGACTCGGTCTTTGCCACGCCACGCCACACCGCAGCCGCGACCACGCTCGAGCCCAGCCCGGCCCGGCGCGACGCGCGCGCGCATGCGTGCGTGCGTGCGATGTGGTCTAAAGTCCTCTCTATTCTGTTTCCAGACTATTCTCAAGACTTCCCACATATAAACCAAGTCCCAGTTTTATCTCTCCGCGATGTGGGACTAAACAGCACCCCACATGGTTAAAACATTGAATTCCAGAAATTGAGATACATCAATACAACTTGATATTGACCATCAAATTGCATCAAACTATCCCAATACAGTTAATTCCAACATATATAACATACATCTCTGAATGTGACAAATGCATAATCTTGTAGGAACAACAACGAAACGCGTTAGACTCTTTAATTACATTCTAATATGCTTCGTTGTCCACTTGCATCATAGAAAGTTAGAAACTATATGTTTTAAGTTTCCGTGTCTACTTGATTATCATAGACACATCGATGATTACGAGGCATACACATATAAGAAATGCGCGCAACTCAGTGGTATCTTTATGAAACTGATGGCATTTTAATGGCACTGTTAGCAGGGATGGAGCCAGAATATTTTTGAGGAGGGGGTACAAGCTAAAAAAGTTTATTTATCAATTTCAATACTATCGTGATAGCTTTACAATGATGACACTAAGAAGGGTAGATTATGTCATCTGTATTTTTTCATATAAATATTAGTAATCATTTCAAACTCCTTTTTAGAAATCTGACCAAGGGTGTCTAGGTTTTTTAATGATATTTTGTATCTTTTTTTTCACAAATTACTTGTGTTCTAGTATTTTTGATTTTATCTAATCTTATGGAACGACTTTTCATAACATAAACTACGCTTATTCCAACCTGTATTAAATTTAAAATATATTATATACAATTTAATACATTTTATTATGAAAAATTTGAAATATTAAATCAATATATATATATATGCATAAAATTGCACGAATCCGATACATCTAGATATATATCTGGTCAATCTTGTTATAACAATAAAAGTAATGATAAACTCGATAAGATTGAATAATAAAGTATTAATTTTAAATTATGTTAATAAAACTAGAGATTTAGTTAATATCTCTTTGCGTGGTAATCATATTTGACATTACAACATAATGGGTCTAGAGTGACAATTTTTCTTAAAATACATCAATATATCATCTATTATTTTATATATGATGGTGATATTATCTATTGCTGAATTATATTTTATACTTGAAATCAATGATGAGTGTCATATCCATTGTTATATCATTAGCGTCGGTGCTTTAACAACACTATTTATTATTATTATTCTAAATTTACCTAACCATCACTATTTTTTAGTTGAAAAATTAGTGACATTAGACAAACTGTTTAAAAGTAACAATGCATAAGTACTGTTATATGGATCATTGGTAATGATATATTATCAATAAATATGGCATTTGTCGCTAGTTTCTATAATAATTTTTTTAAAGAATTACATTGTCATTGTATATATAACAATATATAATATTGTTGCAAATTTTATGAAAAATATCACATAAACTCATTCTATTGTAGTGTGATAAATAGTTGATTAGTTTTGTATGGTTCTTTACATTTATGTGAAGAGCAATAAGATAATCATCGTATAATATATATTATATGTTTATTTGTATAAGAAATTACTAGTAGAAGTCAATCCAAGATAAAATATACTGGGATTTGGTGATAACTTAATGTAAAAGATAAGTTATTTGAGTAAATATTCCAAGAAAAGGCATGCATGGTAGTTTTTGACTCAAAGAATCCCATAGTACTGAGTACATATATAAATGAAAGACAATGGGGTTTTTTAAAATTCCAAGGTACATCCATGAGATGTATTATATTCTCTCCAAAAATTTAAGGAGAGGATGTGCCCCTCCATGCCCCTCTTGGATCCGTCCTTGACTATTAGTAAGATCTTTGCAAAAACCACTCTGGCTAAATTCATGCTACAAATATATCATATAGATTTTAATTCTTGTGCCCTCGCGAGTTTTAGCGGTAAGATTAGTATCCCCATACTTTTTTAATGGACTTGCTATTGCTAACAATAATCATACTAATCTAACGGTGTTTATAGGAGAGATGACGGCTGATTAATAGAGTGCATCATTGGATATCTCCTTTTCGTTTGAAGTCAGTGACGTAGATCGTCTGTTATTTTCATGGGTAGCACATCGAAATTACAAATAATATGTGGGCCATCTTGCAGTTTAACCATTAATATATGGCGAAATCTATTAGATTGCCTTCTAGATATATTCTTTTGGCACTTGAAGCACGCGCAAGTGTTCTAGAATCTTGGACGATCCCAAGAGAGTATCAACTTTTTCCTAGTGACGTCCGCCGACCACCTTCCCGATTTTTTTAATAAAAAATAATAGATCATTTGTTTGGCAATAATAAGGATGTCGGCCGGTTGGGTTTGAGGCGGGTATTGCTATTCCCAAACCCATACTCATTTATAATATCACTATCCATACCCGTCCATTTATTAAATGTGTATTTTCTAACGGGTACCCATATACCCGTCGGATACCTGTGTACCCAATGGGTACCCATATCTTCGATATGGTAAATCTTAAGTTGTTTGTAAATGTATACAAGATTTTCACAGATAGACGAAATAGAGTGAGATTGTGTAATATGATGATTCATAAAAATGTGCAATATAAAGAGAATATTAAATGTTTATGTATGTTAAGTGTTTAACTCTTTTCTTTTGATAGTTTTTATTTATTAAAGATGCAAAACATTAGTTAAATAAGAAAAAATGAATGGAGAGGAGAAAATTGAGTTCGATATTTATACATGTAGATCGAGACATATTAGATATGAAATAGATTTGGGTCTAGTTTAATTAAAATGCAACATACACATCTATCTTTATATATATTTTTTATTCGGATTTGGGGCGGGTTCGGGTTCGTGTAACCACAAGACGCAATCCCAAACCCATACTCACATGAGTAGTCAATTCAAAACTCAAACCCGTCCAAAAGTAATTCGGACAGGTTTGGATCCGGTACCCAATGGGTAGACCCAGATTGACATCCTTAGGCAATAAAAGAAGACAATAAATGTTTGGACCTCAATAGAGGACGTGATGAACGAACGAGAGTAAGAAAGAAGAAAAAATCAGGAATCTTTCGTTGAAAAAGGGGTAAAATACCTCAATAAAAAGGATCATACTCATCTGAAATGACAGCAGATGACAGATGGCCATGGTGATTAAGAGAAAAAAGAACATTAAATGCATATGCATGTGATCTCATCATGGAGAGCTTTATTCCTATACCTGATGGACCGATGGAACATGTCTTTACATTCACGAGGAACTCATTCCCATTATGAAGAAGGGCACGTACGAGAGAACCATCGGATTATATAATATTAATATAATAACGTAGGATTGTGGTTTATATTATATTAATTAATATATAAAATAATATTAAATATTGTATTCAATTAATTACTATATCTCTATCTTTATTTGAAAAATTTTTGCAATCCATAATCATATTCGATCTGTATTCGATTAACATTTGGATATGGATATATGTCTTCGGTAATTTTTCAAATACAATGAGTAGATATTCGAATATATCAGTATCCGTTTTCATCCCTAACCAGAGAACCATCGGAAAATAAGTATTGAAATCCTACGAAGAAAGCAACTAGTGAACGACAACTCGGAAGAGACCACGTATAAACAATGGAGAAAACTTCTAACCCAGCAAAAATGATGTGTACGCGCACAAATGGGTTGGGGATGAAAATGCATTTTTCCTCGAGTTACAGTACAGTTGAGGATTAAGCATTATCGAAAATTTAAAAAAAGTTTGAAATTAGAAGCGTGTTCAATTTTTGTTTTACTAGCTGCACGGTTCAGTTGGATTCCATGACCTCGATTCATTGCAAATAATGTTAAAGAGTGGTGTACATGCAATTTGAAATTCAATGCAAATGAGATGCATGGTACTAATGCAAGTGAGAGTGAATAGCAAATGGTTTTTTTATAGATTATACATTTTTTATATTTTTATTTGATTTTTAATTTTGAAAAGTAAAGAAATAAAAATGTCATACTATATAAATAACGGAGGCAAACTAGAGAGTTTATTACTATTATTTCAAATAGTGCTAAAAATAAAATAAAAATGGGAAGACTTTTTTTTATGTTTGGAGTTTTGTAATATTTTGGGTATTTTTTAAATTAAGAATACAGTAACATAGAACACATTAAAATAATTATAAAAGTATGTCTTACTGAAAACAATGGTTGTTTTGAGAGATGGGTTTTTATGTTAACTTGGCCTCCAAAATTCTTAATATCAATTTTCCCAAAAACTTTATTTGATAAGCAATGCAGATTACATTTTTGTGATGTTTTTGGATTTGATGTGAATCAAATACACATGATGCAAGAGTTTTGATCCTTTTCAAATTTAATGATGGAATGCAATATTTTTTATCAAGATGCAATGTACAATGAAATGAATGTACTGTATTTTTTTTGAAAATTTTTGATTTAATATGAATAAATTAAAAATACATGATGAAAAGTCCATGTTTTGGAGTTTTTGAATTTTTAAGCTATGCGAACTTTTAAATTAAATCTCACAAAAATTGGACATTGCAGTACGTTATAGAGCATACAAAGAATGATTTAGGGCTATTTCTTAGAAAATACTGCAAAATTTACCTTAGAAAATTCAAATAAGTAATATACACAATTTATGATACATGGTACTAATGTTAATGAATTTACATATACCAAAGTCAAAAGTTTTCTTGCTTAAAATTAGACACAATGAGTATTTTTCCAAAAATATCGAAAGTACCACTGAGTTTAAGATGAATTTATAAGCACATGACATATAGGTCAAGGTCTACAATATCTTAAAGTAGAAAAATAAGAGAGCGCTAAGACCGATTCCAATACTTTTTTATACAGGCTAAAATGTAAAAAAAAGAAATTGAAAAATAACTGCTGAAATGTAATCTGAATCTTTGTTATTAATAAAATTGGGAGAGGGTCCTTTAAAATTAACCCAGGTGGGATCTTAGCGTATAGTTATAATAAATTTACAAGAAGACAAAACAACTTTACTTGTAGCAATATGTAAACATAAATTGCCTTAAAATTACGGAAGAGGATCATCTACTCTAATACAATTACATCAGAGACGCTGTAATGGCTTCCAAAAACTTATGTGATTTGTTTTCGAAATTCACAAATCCTCCAAATTTCTCTTAACTCAGAGTTCACCTCCAAATTTATCTTAAATCAGAGTTCATTTGCTATTTTATCCGATCAATATTCAAGCAATTTAAATCTCCTTTAAAAAGAATCAAACTTTGATCATCAAGATAAAATATTTAAGCGAAATTTAGAAGATTTATTGAACATTAGTAGAAGATGTAATCCATAATACTGGATTTTCAAAATCAAAATCATAATTTTTTGGGGGGCCATTAGGGCTCTGCTGTAATGTATATTACCGAAGAGGATCCACGTCCTAAAATTACAGTCATGTTGTTTATTCTATATAGACTTCCCATTGATTATGTTCCTTTTCTCAAAGCAAGTAAAGTGGCAGATTAGGACCATTTATGATGATTCCAAATAGGAAATCCTCTTTGGAAGAGGGATGATTCCAAATAGGACAATGGCCCGTTCCCCAAGAGAAATAACTTAAACGTGTATAAATTCCTGTGCACCTCCTCTTCAACGTGTCATATGCCTTTCCATAATTTTATCCATTCTTCTCTCAATCGACTCAACAAATCTCCCTCCTATTTATTTAGTACCCCCAACTCCAAGCACATAAGACTCTCGTAGTCAATCTCTTCTTGACCTCGAACTCCGATTCAAGAGATCAACTGATCATGCCCACCATTCAATCCCCCCTCACTCCCTTCCCCCTTCTTCCTCGCATTCCGTCCACCGTCCGGTGTGCACAATACAAGTGCTTTCCGGTCATCACCGCCACTGGCACCCACCGCAGTGACCGACAGAGCTCTTGCATAACACTCTTCCCCTGCCCCAACAACAACTACACCATCTACACCTCTGATAATTACACGGTGCCTCAACTGCGTACCGTTCCCGACCTCTGCCCACCACCAATGCATGGCTGTCCATTGCGCGTCGCCTACAAGGGCCACCCGGGTTCCTACAGCATGGCTGCTGCAGAGAAAGCCTACCCAGGCTGCGATGCCGTCCCGTGCGACCAATTCGAGGTCGCCTTCCAGGCCGTCCAGCTCTGGGCAGCTGACCGCGCGGTGCTCCCCATCGAGAATTCTCTCAACGGCAGCATCCACCGCAATTACGACCTCCTCCTCCTCCACCGCCTCCACATCGTAGGCGAGGTGCAGCTACCAATCCGCCACTGCCTCCTCGCGCTCCCTGGTGTGGAGTTGGATCAGATAACGCGTGTGGTCTCCCACCCGCAAGCACTAGCCGAATGCGAACACACATTGGCAAACAGCATCGGGTTGAGTCCACACGCAACCCGCGAGTCTTCTTCCAACTCCGCCGGGGCCGCGGAGTTCGTGTCTCGCAATGGGCTCCGCGACACTGCCGTAATTGCCTCGGCTGAAGCCGGGGCATTGTATGGTCTAAACATACTGGTGGAAGGTGTCCAGGATGAGGAGAGCAATCAAACGAGGTTTGTGATCGTTGCGAGGGACGCGATCGAACCTAGGACCGACCGACCGTTCAAGACGAGCATCGTGTTCGCGTGCGGTGACGAGGGGATATCGGTGCTGTTCAAGGTGCTGTCGGCATTTGCGTTCAGGGACATAAGCTTGATGAAGATAGAGAGTAGACCAAGGAGGAGCACAGCAGTGGCCGGAAGGCTGGCGACGAAGCGATTCGACTACATGTTCTACATCGACTTCGAGGCATCGATGGCCGAGGTGAGGGCGCAGAATGCTTTGGCTGAGATAGCAGAGTTCACTTCTTTCCTTCGGATCTTGGGGAGCTATCCGATGGACACAACTTCTTTGCCCTCCCCCTCCTCCTCTCCAGTTCTATAGTTGTTGTAATAAGTAGGGGTTGCGATGCCCACATGGTGTAACATGTTCTTATTATGTGTCTGCGTGCATGATGGTAACTAATACACACCTGATTCCATTACGTGAAATTTGAAAAAACGATCTCGGCGTCAACAAGGCTGGGGAGAAGAGAATGTTAAACTTAAATGAATCCAAGAGCTTAAGCACAAGGTGTATGAAAGTAGTCAGATGTATGAGGTGAAAGTCAACCTCTAGCATTCTCTTATACTGCTCAAATCCTCTATTGTAGTTGTTTCTACAGTCTGCTGTAGACCATTTTTATTTTCGCAAATTTGATTTCAAAAATCCAACTGCATAGGTTGGATCTATGATTAATGTTACATACATATCGAAGTTCGATCCTTTTTTTAAATATGTTTAAGTTGACAATTCTGTTGACCGTTAAGATATAAGCAGCAGATCTGAACGAAATTTGATAGGTTTCTACAACATTAATCACAGATTCAATCTTATACAGTTAGATTTTTGGAATCAATTTCGTAAAAAAAGAGATCACATCACCTCCGCTGTAGAATAGGCTCCTCATCAGTGAACCCCACAGCTACCTTGCCCATGTTGCACTCATACAGTAAAACATGGCTTCTCCATGTTTCTATTATTACATTCTCAATCGCAATTCCTTAACTATTTTGATCTGATATTGTATTTTCCCTTGGGTTTCTAACTTGTTCTTATTGGAGCTTGACCTTATTTTTGGCGTTTCTTTAGTGTTCAGAGATAGGATGCAAGATTTATTGTTTGATTTCTCCCTCTACCTCGCTTGTTCTCTCTCTCTAGTTTTATATTTTGATTTACCTCTTACTTTCCCGCACAATGTTATCTGGTTTTCTGCTCGCGCTAGAGTTTCACAAACTAAAAAAACAATTTAGAACTCTAAAATATATTAAAAATATAGGGTTTTATCACTTGTGCCCCTCCGAGATATCGCAATTTCAGTTATACCCCTATCTTTTTGGTAATATCAGTTGTGCCCCTCACTTCTTGCTAATCCATCACTTGTGCCCCTCGGGTTAGTGACTGTCCATCCACAGTGCAAACGGACGTTAACTTTGAGGACATAAGTAGAATTAATTTTAAAAAAGGGTTAAATGGTCATTTGAACCCTCTTCCTCATCCTCTTCTTCTTCCTCCTCTTCCCCCATCCTCTTCCTCCTCCTCCAATCTCGTCCTCCTCGATCCTCTCCGCCCGAAACTCCTCCCCCACCCCCGGCATGCCCTCTTCCTCCGACCCAGCCTGCCCCCTCCTCTGCCCTAACCCCTCGCCCCTGCACCGAGCTCCTCCCCCTCCGCCCCCGCCCCTGCCCTGAGCTTCCCGCACCCCCTGCCGCCCCCGTGCCTCCACTTGTCATCAAGCCCGCCCTCCGAGCTTCCCGCACCCAACCCCCCTCCCCCGGCCTCCAATCTCCGGCCCCTGTCCCGCACCCCCGCCGCCTGCACGCACCCAACCCCACTCCCCCGGCCCCCAACCCCCAGCCCATGTCCCGCACCCCCACCCCAAGCTTCCGCACCCCCCTCCCCAAGTCCCTGTCCCGCACCTCCCGCCCCAAGTTTCCGCACCCCCTCCCCCATCCCCAGGCCCCTGTCCCGCACCCCCCGAGCTTCCCGCACCCCCCGAGCTTCCCGCACCCAACCCCCTCCCCCTACCCCTGTCCCGCACCCCCTCCCCCGAGCTTCTGCACCCCCTCCCCCGGCCCCTGTCCCGCACCCCCCGCTGCCTGCACACCACACCGCAGCCGCGCACCTCCCCCGGCCCTCGCCGCCCACGCCCCAGCCCGCACCTCCTCCCGCAGCACCTCCCCCGGCCCTCGTTGCCAACACCACAGCCCGCACCTCCTCCCGCAGCACCTCCCCTGACCCAACCTCTCTAGCCTCATGCTCTGCCCCTCCTCCCCAGATCTTTTGATTTTATTCTGACTATAATACCCTTCTTAACCACACCATGATTTGAATAAACCATGGTTGTTTTAATTTTTTGACGGTCAATCTGACGGAAGGGCACAAGTGATAACGGAGAAAGAAGTGAGGGGCACAACTGATATTACCAAAAAGATAGGGGCATAACTGAAATTGCGATATCTCGTAAGGGCACACATGATAAAAACCCTAAAAAATATTGTAAAAGAAAAGATATGACTACTGTATGAAACTTTTTCAAAAGCTGTCACAAAATTAGTAGTTGTTAAATATATAATGACAATATATTCGCTGTGAAATGAGTTTTCGTACTCGAAATTAGTGATGAATAGTATATCTGATGTTATATCATTATATAGCAACACTTATCCATTGTTATTTTTCAAAATATCAACTAATCGTCGCTATTTTTTTTATTCAAAAGTTAGTGAAGATTAATTAAAAGTTTGAAAAATAGCAACAGATAAGCATCTCTATGTGGACCGTTGCTAATGATATAACGACAGATATGATGTTCGTCGCTAATTTTAAGTACAAAAATCATTTCGCAACAAATAATATCGTCGTTATATATTAAACAATGAATTTAGTGACAGATTTTGAAAAAATGCCACTATAACTCAATTTTGTTGTAGTGCATATAATGCAAGTCAGGATTGTTGAGGAAAATTTGAATATTTAATCCAAGTGCTCTCATAGTTTTGCCTTGGTTGGGTACATGATACATCCCTGTCCAGATCATGGAGGAGAGCGATTTGCAACGCAGACGTATATCCTCCATTTTTCACACAAAAAATTGGATCTTTTAGAAGAATATATTCCCATCAAGTGTGGACAAGGAAATGGAGAGGGAGGTCCATTTCACAAAAAATATGGATCTTTTGGAAGAATATATTCCCATCCAATGTGGACAAGGAAATGGACGGGGAAATGGCATTCCCCCCCTCCATTAGTGTCGTCGTTGAAGAGGACACGATGAAGGAAAATGGTTTAGGTGATGGAGGATGGGTCATCCTTGTAGGAAAATTATTGTATCCAAGAAAAATTTCAGGAGCAATTCCTGTATATTATGAACTTCTAAACTCTACCCTTTACTTGAAACAGTTGATATCAAATATTCAATAAAAATTTCCGCACAACCCACCTGTGACAACCATTCTAAGTCAGGTGAAATAATAATATAAATATAAAGAGGGAAAGGAGCCTAATGTGAGGGGTGTGGGGCGTATGCTGCTTTGGGTTGATCACCTTCAGGCTGACGTTGCCACTGAAGCATTGCGAGGAGGCGCGCCTGGACTTCGAGCGCCACCATGGGGGTCTCGCACGCGGTGGGCTAGAGATGTGGGTCACCTCTACGCAAGGAGGTCAATGCCGACAAAGATGGGGTCCTCGGGGAGCGTGCGGCCTGAGCAAGAGGAGGGATAGGTGGGGAGGGCATCGCCGTCAGTGTAGCACTGTCGGGGGAGGCACTTGGCCGCAAGGAGCGGGCGAGCTGCCGCATGCTAGAGAAGGGCAGGGTCTCGCCTGGATGTGTGCATGACCTGCGCATGTTCTCCGGGAATGTATGAGGGGAGATTACACCGCCATTGGGTGGGATGGTGCTGCATGCATGGAGATGCGCTGCAATCCATGATGGAGATGCTCGTGGATCTGTGGTGCTAAAGGAGGTATGCTGGAGCCCATGGCCGTCTTCTTCATCCCTTTTTTGCAAAGAGTTTCCACGAGGATGACTCAACGAAAAGGCAGATTCTTTTATTTGATCCTGAGCATAGATGTGTGAGATTCTTTATATAATCATCCAGACTCTCCAAAGTCCCCTCAATAAATAATACCAGACTATCTTTGTGATGTGGTAATTAGATCCTAAACGCATGAAAGAGAAAGTAATTGATTTATTTTCCCTATACTATCCTAAACGCATGTAGGGCCCGTTTGGCATGCAGTTCCCTGCGGGTTAGGGGAATTTATCCCCTTAACTCACATCCTCCTCTCTCTCCGTGGGCTCCACTTTATTCATTTTTTAAAAATTAAATAAATCAATTTTACATCATAAATCCTATCAAAAAATAATATATTATACCATCATATCATATAAAAATTATAAACTACTCCACGTCTACTCACTTTTCCAAACTTCAATACAATCACATCACAATAAATACTCACTTTTTCAAACTTCAATACAATCATATCACCCCAAACCCACTTCTAACCCACCCCAAGTTTAACCCTCTATCCAAACACCAAAACACAAAAAAGGGTTACCCTCTATCAGTTTAACCCGCCTTAACCCGCCAACCAAACGCACCCGTAGTGATGGCGCCTATTTTTAGAGGCCATCATAGGGAGTGCCAAACTCCCCTGACCATTGACGTAGTTGTGCTTGTGAGGAGGAAGAGTCAAAATCTCATATCTTTCCTCATGCCCCCTTCAACCGGTTTTCTCTCCTTTATTTTTTCTTTATTTTCTCTCTCAATATCCACCCATTTTAATAAATTAAAATATCTAATATTATTGTGATTGTCACACTTATAATCTATACTCTCTTAGACACAAACATTTCAACTTGCATGAGCAATAAAGATTAGAAAATGTAGTATAAGATATGGGACAATGATTTCAAAAATAAAAGATTGGTTCATATGAATTGTAATTCCATCAATCTTTAGAAACTATATTCATATTCTATGCGTCTTGATTCATAGCTGATAAAACACCAAGCCTTATGCATTACATTTTTGAGTTCCTTCAAGTGTCATCATCAAGTTTCTTATCCATCTTTTAATAGTTAATATCCTTGTTTCTTTTTTAAAATTGCGGAGAATGAAAAGTATTAGTTCAAAAAAAAATTGTTTTTGCAATAGTGTGGGATTGTTGATATTTTATTTTAAATACATATATTATATTTGATTTACGAGAATAATATCTTTAACGTAATCATATCATAATTATATTTATGGGTGCATGGTGAAATTAATTCAGGGGCACATGTTACCGTGGTAAGCTTTCCTAGCTTGTGCATTTCCTTTTTGTATTGCAAAGTTTTTCCTATCCGTTGATTTTCTTGCCTAATATTATATACGTTATATCTTCTTCAACTGTCTACTTTCAATTACACATTCTCTTAATATCTACATGATGTTTCTTTAGATGTTGACTATAAGTCATGTTTGGCCATTATCATAGAGTTTTAGTCAGCAACTTTAGTACTGTATTAATCATTTTTTTTCAAAATGATTATTTGGTGTAGGCATTTAGATTATGCATGTAATCCTAGTAATCAAAGTTTGACATTCTTATAAATATGGGTGGTTGTTTATGAGAAAAATAACACACAACAATTCTATCTTCTTCTTTTTTTAGTGAGGAACCATCTATTGTTGCTCAATAGATCTTGATGTTGGCGCATGCACGTTCATTGAGATCTCACCATTGTATCCCGGAGAGTAGTCATACCAATGCCGATTGCACCATCGGAATCTCTATGGATGTACGAATCTATTCTTAAGTTCAGTGCATTTTACACATCTCGGCAAGTTGGTTCTTGTCATTGTCATATATATATATATATATATATATATATATATATATATATTGGTATCGCATCAAATCGTGTAATATATATTCAACCCTCCTTATATTTATATTTGAGAAAAGGGAGACTACCTCATGAAGTAGGTAACCTTACCTACTTCATGTTCATTTTTTTGTTAGTTTTTTGAAAAATACCACCATAGATTTTCATCACTATATCCCCCTAATATATCATTCAAATTTTATCGGAAACAAAGACCCATATGCCCTCCATCTAGAACAGATAATTTTAACGGTCTTAGAATTGATGTAATCAACCTGTTTTGGATGGAGGGCATAGGAGTTTCTCTTTCTAACGAAATTTGAGTGATATATTAGAGGGATATAGTTATGAAAATCCATGGTGGTATTTTCTAAAAAATAAAAAAATTTGCCAAAGCCAAGGCCATATGGTCCCCACACCACATCGTCCCTCCAATCGCCCCTTCTCCCTCTATGGCACACCACGATGGTGCAACCCTAAGGGCCACCTCCTCTAAGAAACATCAGAGGTGGCAACGAGTTTCCATGTTGGAGTTGTAAGCTCTTAACGATCCATTAATGCAATAATAGTTATTGTTTTATCGTGTCCATTTCAAATGTATGATTATGAATACACTTATATTAAGGTCCTTCTGTACAATTAAAATTATATACCATGATCATATTGAGTACCATACAGTTGGGAGGATACGACTGGTATTAACATGTTCTATTCAATAAGTTCTCCAGCCTGAGAAAGAGAAGACACTCATTCTTTAAAGATTGATTTTTAACCAACTTCTTGATGCATGTATCTTTATAAGAATGGTGATTCGAAGGTGTCGAAATAGTCAAGTCAAATAGTTGACTTGATGAGGTCGAAATAAACTAAGATTTGAATCTTTACTCTCATGATCGAGCACGCATCCTTTGATCGAAGACAGATATACATATGCATATTTGAGTGTGCATGACTAATAGGTTGGTTACCTAACCAAGATCCGTATACTAACGAGTTGGTGTGTATGTGAAGACATATAAGAGGTATTATCTCTCAAAAGAATCATATAGGTTCATAGTTGATAAGCCATGCGACAGAGCTCACTCATGAGATATTTTATGATAAAATATGAATTCCATGCACGGTCGTCTTATTTTATGAATAAGAAACGAATTCGAGATATTAATATATGCTTTTAGAGAGTATATGATTAATATTATCATCCAATTATCGTATGAGAAATCTATTTATATATTCTATAGAAGATAACCGGACTAAGGTTTGAACTTCGGATATATCAAATTTTTCCAGTATGAAGAATGAATGAGTATTGGGCACACTCAGGGTTAAATCTATCGTAATAAACCATCTACCACGACACTTCCATTTCGACGGAATTATGAAACCGATGGATTTCATTGGGTCTGTTCATTAGCTCGATGATTTGAGAATTGGTTCAGATTAAGTCTCACTTTATTTAAATCCAATTCCAATTTAAATTTCAATGTCCAAATATTGGATATAAAAATGATGATGGAGATGGAAATAAATATACTACTTGAACTCATTTTTAAATTTTAAATGATTTGAACTTTAATTATAAATGATCAAGAAATCTAGGTTTAGCTCACCGATACTTACTCCAACTCCCATAGAGTGTGACGCGTTTCATTGAGCTCACTCAAAGTGTGAATTGTTCATCTTGAGCTCAAATGATAAGAGTATACCATTTTTTTAGAAAAAATAGTATAAATCCCAAAATGAGATAGTTATCCAAACTTTAAGTTACTACACGTAGATAATATAATCTCCCCGACATTATCTCCAAGTATCTGCATTTGTATCTCACGAGTCCTAATTGGATTAGGACTCATATTATTTGATGTCAATATTGATATAATAATAATTATTATCATATTTATTATTCATAAGGGTATTTTTATAAATACGATTCATAAATTTATTTATTAATTAATATAAATAATGATTCATAATAATTAATAATTACATGAATATAATTCATATAATTAATTCAAGGTATATATGTGAATACGATTCACAATGGATTCTAAATATAAATTGAATTGACATTTTGATTTGGGTTTATGAATATGACATATTCATAAACTTTGAGGATCTTTCTCATAAAATTAATAATTATGATAATTAAATTATCAAAATAATAAATAAGCAAAAAATTCAATCCAAAAAGGGGGACGTGTATTGAGATATACATGGCGCCACCTTGAGAGTCCTAATTGGGTTAGGCTCTCAAGTTTGTTAATTGAGTTGTTGTATATTTTATTAATTATTTTTAATTGGTGATTAAACATAGATAAATCAACTTCTATTTCTTGTTGAACAAGGACTTGATTCTAGCCATTTATCTATGATCCAAAGAACCATAAGGTGGACGCCTACCATGAGGAGATAACTCCCCTTGAACGTCCACCCTTGCTATCAAAGAGAGGGCATTGCCTCTCTTTCAAAGTATGTCTGTGCCTCCGAATATTTTCTTACATTGAAAATTAAAAAGAAGAGAAGAGTCTTGAGGATTTACTTATCATACACGTCTAATCTTCAAGTCCCTAGGGGTCCACCTTGTCAAGCCTCTCTTCTCTCAATTAGCGCGGCCTTGTGGAGGAGAAGATCATCTCCTTCTCTGTGCTCCTCCTGCATAAAGAAGGATCGAGTTCGTAGGTTAAAATCAAGAGCTTGATCATCTATGTGCGGATGAGATCAAGAAGAGACATTGAAGTTCGTGGAAAGGTACACGACTCATCATCGTGCCCACGAGAGAGACAAGTGCAAAGCTTGCTTGATTCGGGAGGTCTCTTGCTTTAGAGAATCACTATTCAAGAGGTAACCCTGATTTCTTCCTTGATATTCATTAAAATATTAGAAATCATGTTAGTAACATTATTTTCCTAAATTAATGATTGCGTAAAGTACAAAAAAATTTATGCTGAAATATCTTGTTCATGTGATGAACACACATTTTTCCAAGCAAATATTTTGTTATTTTTCGTCTTCCACTATATGAAGTTCGTAAAGTGTTATTTACTTACTTCATTTCCATTTGAGAATCTTAGTTGTGGCGTGCATATAAAAATAGAGGTCGATGCCACTTTCTATTCAAAAAAGAAGGATAAGATGAGATTTGGGCCCACTATTCTCATTAAAAAAGGGATAAAGGTCATTACAAAAGGGGGATGACTTTTACATAAATGAAGAAAAAGGGGAGGGGAATTACGTCTAGTGAGCGACTACTAAGTTCAAAACAAAAAAGGGGATGTTATGATTCTATTGGGCCCGCCGAGATCTTATTCCAAAACAGAAAGGGAGGTGTATGGACCCAATGGGTTATTCTGTTGTATTAAAAAAAGAGGAGCTATGAAAAAAGGAGATGAATTGAAAAAATAAATGGAAAAGTCGAAGAAAGGGAAGAAGGCTTGCGGGAAAAAAAGGAAAGAAGAAAACAGCCATAAAAAATAAAATATGGCTACGGAAAATTAAAGAAAGGATGCTATATGCAAAAAAAGGAGAGAAGCACACAAAAAATGATGACTTGAAAAAAGATGATTTTTTGTCATTGTTTTCTTGTTCTCCCAACTTGATCGAATACCCTCTATTTTCGATAAATATGTGAAAAAAGGGGGAGTGAGAGAGTACACGAGACACTCACCATTGATTTTTAGAGATTCTACTCAGAGAACAACTTGATGTAGATATTGAAGACTCCGGTGACTGTGAACTCCAGTACGGGATCCTTTTGAGGTTCCTAAAAGAGAGAACCTAATTTGAGGTCCCCAGAGAGCGACCCACGCTTAAAGATCTTCGGCTCTCTCCGAAGCGACTTTCTACTAAAACTTCCTTGCTTGCTTTGAAACCTCGCTCGACAACGCGATAGATATATATAGTGATAATGACCAAGCCTGACTGAGGGCTTGAGGACGGAGGCAGCAAGGCAGGCGAAGAAGTGAGGATCTCCACTTTGCTTACTAAGCTTCGAGTGCATGAAAATGTTCATGGCATGTAAAAAAACATTTGATGGTAGATTTCCCCATAAGTGACGAGCCAACCCTCACAGGTTTTGCGACAACAGAAGAGACTCATTATAGATGACAAACCTCAAGTTCATCCTCACCAAAATGGTATGTGAAGCACCGTCCTCGTCATGAACAACATAGTATGCGTTTGAGTCGTTACCCATAGTGTCATGTATTCATCTAGTGAGTTTATGCCTTTTTCTTCTTCTTCTTTTGTTTGTTCAAGCTAAACATTACTTGCTCCAGCTTGAGGGGGAGTGTTGGAGAATGACCTAGGTGGGTAAATGGATCCCTTCAGGTTTAATTACCACACCATGAAAAATAGCCTGCATTGTCTATTGGTGGGACTTTGGAGAGTCTGTGTGGCTATATAATGACCTTTCTATGATAGTGTGATAACTTGTATTTATAATGAAATTTTCTCCAAAAATATGATTCCTAAGGATTATAAGAGTCTAAAAAATGGCAGCATGTCTATAAAAAGGTCATCTTCAGTTGAAAGTCATTTTGTAAGAATAAAACATTTTTTTTATAAAATGAATGTTTTCACGCTATTTGAAGTGTAAAATTCATATAAAAGTCCTATCTATGTATCTATCCCTAATTACGGTCCTCGTTTATGAAAGTAACAATAAAAGTCTTAATGTTAGAGTTTAAGGTTTATGATTCTAAGAAAATGGATACAAAATGCTGCACTTATGACCAAAAAAGTAAAGATTATTAGACCATTGCTCCGTTTTAAAAATGAAAATTCTAAAATCACTTTAGATAGAACTTTTTTAAAAAAAAATCCTTATTTGAATGATATAATTTATATAGACCATAGAAAAAAAACAAAATATACAGGAAGATACGCCCACACACATCTAGGGTACGTTTGGTTGGTGGGTTGGGTTGGGTTGGGGTAAACCTATGAATAGTAAACTGTGAGGAGGGTTGGGAGAGTTGTAATAGTAGGTGTTTGGTTGGGAATGGGTTGGGTTGGAGATAAATGTGACTTGATGTGATGTATTGATATGATGTATAATTAGATTTCATGATTGAGGGTTATGATTGTTTTTCTTATTGGAATAAATATAATGAAAGAATTTTCATATGTAAACAAGTATGGAGAACACATTTTTTTTGCACAAATTCTTTTTTTGGAAAAAAATCGTCTATATAATATGCAGTTCACTATTTTTGGAGTAATGTTCATTTCGTTCTCGGATGTAAACGAATGCATGCTTCCTTTCATTTAAACAGCATAAAACTTCCGTCTTATCACGATAAACGATCGTAAACACTTTTATGTTGCAAACGAAATTCATTACAATTAAACGGCTTTGGCAAAAACGTCGTCAACAATACGACCATAATTTTATAAGAAAATATCACCGCATAGCCGTTTCATCACTCCAACCCAAGATCCATCAAACGACGTGTTTGTCGACCACCTCGTGCTCCTCAACTTCCGCCAATCCAGTGTCCCGAAGCTGAAGACGAAGTGACTCCACCATTTCCATCAGGGAATTTCTATGTCCTCCTTCATCATCTAGCACGGAGTAAAGCTCATTCAGTTCAATCTCCTTTTCCTGCAGCTCTCGCAAGGTGGATTGCATCTGTTGATGCAATTCTCTATTCTCAGCCTCTTTCTCCCATAAACATTGCGCAAGGAAGAAGAACTCATCCGCCAAGTTTTCCATAGTCCGCGAAGCGTGCGCGTACGGCTTTTTAGTTCCACAACGATTAACCGAGCAGACATAGAATAACCGTCTGACTGGATGTTCCGACCCCTCCTCGTACCGAAGATGCAACGGATATCCACATCTGCGCCTGTCATCGGCTGAATCCATCTGGGCCGTGCGGTAGACTAGAAACCAAAATGAACATCACAAACTCATAAATAAAGATAAAAGTAAATAGAATTTGTCTCCAACTGATACAATATAATTATTGCTTAACTACAAACACTGGGCATAAGCAAATAAGCATGACATATTTATGCAGTGAAGATGGCATAACATCTGCTGCTTCTAAGATTGCCTTCTGCGTCTGTTATTCTACATTGCAATAGCAATTATATCGCTTAACACCTGTCCCCGCCGTATGTCGTCACGAAGGATGCCCACGCCCCTATGTTGCTCCTCGTCCGACTCCTCTGGCAGTATCTCCTCGTCGTCATCATCAGATAGGGAATCCCCACTGTTGAGCCGGATGAAGTTATGGATTATGCAGGTGGCCCTCACGACGTCCCGTTAGATGTTGATTGGATACGCGGGCATATCCCGAAGGCAACGAAATCTTTTCTTCCACACCCCGAAAGTGCGTTCCACCACATTTCGCAGACAGGCATGGCGATGGTTGAATAAGTCCTTATGATTTTCGTAAAGACTGCCACGAGCCCTCCAGGCAGGGAGATGATATATCAACCCTCTATACGGTGCTAAGAAGGTATCAGTATTGGCGTATCCGCAATCCACCAGATACTTGCAACCCTCCGGGACAATGAAGGACCCGCTTTCCACTGCATGTCGCAATACAGTCATATCTGCGCATGAACCCTCCCATCCCGTAACCACGTACGTGAAGCAAAGGTTGAAGTCCACCGCGACCATAACATTATGGGTCGTGAATAACTTCCTACACCTGTAAGCTCCTTGAACCTCTGGATCGACCTGAGCCGGGATGTAAGTTCTGTCAATAGCTCCTATCACTCCCTGTGAATTGAAATGTAATGCGAAAGCAAACCTTTTAATGGCCTACCAATGCAATTCATGACAAATAAGATATGTAAAGTAAGACATTCTCGAGATATATACTTTGAAGTATGGGTAGTAGCGTGGATTGGACGTGATTATGTCCGGTGTGACAGGCGGTGCGAGTCGGATGTATTCTGATTCCAGAGTGAGTATCTTCGAGAGAACATTTCTAATGTGTCTCGAGCTAGTCTCGGCACTATGCTGGAAGGCTTCCTGAATGACTCGATTCGAATGAGCATTTGTGAATGGATATAAGAATATGCAGACCTGCTCATCGACGTCCATGTTCCTTGTGGGCTTTAATCCATGTTCGGTTAAGACCCGAACGAACCTCCTTAGCACCGTAGATTTCATTCGGAAGTTTTGGAAGGCACGATCGTCGTGTCCTTCGAGCATCTCCTTCACCCATTCACTGCCGGACAAAGGTCTAGTATGCAGCGGTCGGGGGATGCGTCGACCTTCTCCCACCCACTCCTCTACTGCCAAAGCTCCCACTACGCCGTCACAAGCGAGCAAGATCGCATCCCCTACTTCTGCAAATGGGTTGTAGGTAGGGAGCGACATCCCTGTAATGTTACACGAAATGGTATAAAACAAGGACTTTCATTTACTGTCGTTATTAGGATTGACGTTATTAAAAATGTTTATGGCCAAAAAATCGACATGTCAAAGAAAATTATAATTGTCTAATTGCAAGGTTATCGCAACATCCACCCTGCAGGGGTTAACTTTATGGCCGCATCCCCCTGCAAGCGTAACTTGAAACATATCCCCCTGCTAGTGCATAAGACCATGGCCACATCCCCCTGCTAGTGAATAAGACCATGGCCACAGCCCCCCTGCAAGAGTAATTGTAAGCATAAACAAAATTATTGCAATTGTGTATGGCCGCATCTCCCTACAAGAGCAAAAGTTAATGGCCACTTCCCCCCTGCAAGCATAATTTGTAACACATTGAAGACGATTTTAAATCTGCATGGCCACCTGCACCGAGAAAAAATTCTATAAGCATACCCCATGCACCTGCATTGAAACCAAGCGTGGGACATTAAAAAAAACCTGCAACCGTTACGTTAAAAATAAATCATAGCAGTCGGAGTAGCAGTCAAAGTAGCGGCCTGTTCGAGTTATTACAAATCACGTCAGCATAAAATGGTTTGTAGCCAACAAGGGTGGGGGTGCTGAAGAGGTGGTCGGAGTTCATGCAGAGTACTCAATGGGAGATGGTCATTTCTATCCATTTGTTCAACTTCGCGGCGTCCCCTCGAACAATGACGTATAAGTTCCGCCCATTTTGCGTAGCCAAGCTGTCTGCAATCTTCGCTAGTTGTGTAACTGTCAGGTCAGGTCGTAGTGCACGTATTTCAATGCAGCCCACATGTGCAACTTCATCAACACCAGTCCTGGTATCAGTAATATTCTTCGATAATTTCATCAAAAAATTCTCAAGTATCTCCTGCCCTACTTGAGCCTTAGAGCCCCCACTCCTTGACTTCTTTGTGTTGCTTCCACTGACTCGTGAAGTTCTCTTCCGTGACAAAGGAGTGGGGGTCAACTCCTCGTTGCCGTAGGCGTCGTCCTCGGGTTCGGGAATACACTCGTCTAGTTCCTCGTCAAAATTAAGCTCTCGGAGGCTTGAGGGAGGGCGTGACGAGGACGCTCCCACCGTCGGATGGTCAAAACCTGGACGAGAGGCGGTTGCATGCACCCCGGTGGCCACGTCTTTACAGAGAAACCTTTGTATGTCACCAAAGTGCAAGAACGGCTTGTTGCGATATTTGCAGTATCTATCTGCAAGCTATATTACAATAATTAAAAACAGGAGTCGTAATTAAAGAAATTATTGCTTAGGCATGTCGCGTGAAGTACCTCAAACCAGGCTGAGTCGGATGGAGGAATAGGTCTGTGGTAAATAGCATCCCATCCCCATCCCGATTTGTTGCGTAGGTAAGTGTACGCTGCGTAGTCCCTTTTCAAGTTTTTCCATCTGCAAAGTAGTTGAGCCTTCGTGTAATTCAGACAACTTATGTCGTTGAACCGGTCTACAATCATCTGCCAGCCGGACACCGTGAACGTGCTACCCGCCCATGACGACTCGAACTCTAGTAGGGTGTCCACGAAAATCCTATCCAACCCAGGATTCCAATGCGCAGTCTCCGAAGCCACTGCGTCTGCGCACTGGGCACTGCTCGACTTGGGTGCCATCGTGCTTATTTTTCAAGGCACAAATTAGTAATAATGACAATGCGGGTAAAAGGAACGTTAACATTCTTTCCGCCAATATCGTAGGCGAGGATGAAAATTTGTGTCTACATGAATACTTGAAACAGTGGATAACGATCATGTCCCCAGCCCAGCCCCCTCACCTCCAGCATCCCAGCCCCCAGCCCCCCACTCCCCCACCCCCCAGCCCCCCACTCCCCCACAGTTGTTGCAAAACACATCAACGCCGATATGTGAATTCATGTCAAATATTTTTAAAACACAACGCAAGAACGGAGCTTCATTACACCTCATGATCGAACAACAACGAAGTATCCAAGGATCAAGATTGCAAAAATAGTGAAAATACAACTGGTGATCGAATGTTGGCGCATAAGTACACCTTATTTTCCAATCTTGACGCATAAGTACTCCTCATCTTGACGGAAAACATACATGTTGACGCATGATCGGAGATGAGGTGTATATTCACCTGGTAAATCCTAATTCTGAGGAGTATATTCACATGTGAATATACCTCATGATCGAACAAGGACGAACTACCCGTCAGGTGCTTATGCGTCAACATTCGAAAAGAAGGAATTGTCTTGTACAAGAAAGAAAAGATTGGAAAAGTCATACACATGCCATGGCAAAAAAATTAACAATAAGCGAAGAAATGTCAATATTAATAATGAATGAATATACTCCAGTAATTTTTTCACCATGAATAACAACATGTAAACCCAACATTTGGGTATACGCCAGTAAGTTCGTGACGATGAATATTCAAAACCCACATCCCATAACCCACATCCCATATCCCAGATCATCCCAGATCCCAGATCCCAGATCCCAGATGGAAAAATGACACAAAACCCACAAACCCAGATCCCAGACCATGAAAAACGACAGTCTTTTTGACATCACAAAACCCACATCCCACCACCCAGATGGAGAAGATCAGATATAATATACCCTGGACAACATATACCCACATCATCCACACGCAAAGATAATCCACACGCACAGATGAAACGACCTCTGTTCATATACGCAGGAGAACATCATCACTGTATGGAGTCAAATACCTTTCAACAGCTTGGGCGATGATCCTCGCGAAGGCGATCGTCTCCTCCTCTCCGAGCTTGTACCCGGCGCGCCTGATTTCGAAGACCACCAGCAAGAAGGTGGCACAGTACTTATAGGCAAGGAGCTCGTCCTCGTCCTTCCTCCTCCTTCCATCCCTCAAAGGTCTAGGGGACACGATCGGGGCTTTCGACTCGCAGGAGTCGGCCTTGTGGTCGTTGGACAGCATCCTTCGCCTGTTGCTTGTTGGAGGACCCAAGCTCCCATCTCGAGTAGTCAAGTAGGGGACGGTAGACGATGTCGGGGCAGAGCAGGACCGCCATCTGTGCGAGGAAGAGGACATGAGGTTGGGGACGAAATCATCGGGACCCTCGCCCGCTGCTGTGGGCGCGTGCGACAAGGAGGAGGGATGGGACATGTCTTATGTCTTCTTGACCGTAGACATGTCATCGGGGAAGGCACGGATGAAAAGGGCATCCCACGAACCGCGCCTCCCAACCCGTTCGGCTAATGAACCAAGTGCGGTTTGCAAGGGGCTGACCCGGTCTGACCCGGGTCACCCTTGCTACCAAACGTACCCCTAGAGCATTCATGCTCTATGGATCTCCGGACTCTGTGTATCCATCCCCTCATAGCAGCCGATACCCCTCATCATTCCATCTCCCTTCTACAATCTTCTAGACCATACTTCACGTTTTATATTCTCGACCAAAACCTCTTCCATACCTCATCTCTCCCCGTCCAAATAAATGTCGCCCAAACTCCAACATGATATCAAAGAGGATAATGTAAATTGGACCAACCCCACCAAAAACGGCAGCCGGCGGTCCGAAATCCGCAGCCGAATCGCCAAACAACGCCCTTAAACATCAAATCAACGCCCATCCTCCCTCCACGTACCCCCAGCCCGCTCGCTCCGTCGGATCCGAAACGACCCTCTCTCCACCCTCCTTCAGATCTCCTCCACGTCATCCCCACCTCCACGAGTCCCCACCTCCCACGCTTCCCCTGCCCGATCCGACGTGGCATCTGAGGCCTATATCAACCTCCACTTGCTCCACGTCACCATGGTAATATCTCGAGCCCCCTCCTCGCCATATCTAATCCAACCGCCTCCTCACGACTCGTCACCTCGACGATGATTCGTGCCGCCGCAGAGACCTAAATCCACAATCGCCCCTCTCGATCTCGGAGAAAGGAAAAACCCTCGACCGCCCCCCTGCGATTCCAAAGGTGAAATCTCGATCGATCTGTGCGGGTTTTTTGGTCGAGATCGCGTGGTTTGGAGTGGTATGGATGCCTGAAATCGGATTATTTGTGCTTCAGGAAGTGTGATTCGGATTGATTTGAAGTGACAAGATCGACCTTGATCTGATCTGTTCTCGTTAGATGTTTTGAACAGAGGACCAAGAGGGTTTGTGAGGATTCCTTACAGGGAACAGAATGTTTCGATTTCCCCGTTGGGTAGAGGGGAATTTCTCTTCCACCACTTATTTCATCGTGGGATTGTTTGAATCTGGTTGATGGGAAGCAAGGCGAAGGCAAGTCCCGCTATAGATGACGGGTGGGAGAAAGTTGGCTGCGAAGTGGCCAATGGACACAAAGGAGTTTTGGATGGTGCTGTAGATGGAGGTCAGGAGTTCGTGGTAGAGGACACACGGAGAATTGAGGAAAATGTAGTTGGGATCGACGGCTTAGGATGTGGGGCATCTTCCATTCAAGGAAGCGTACAAAATATATCACAGCTGCCCTCGGCTTCTTTCTCTCAGCCGCAGCAGCAACAGATTCTGCCTGTTTCAGTAGTACGATGGGAGAGGTTTCTTCCTCTCCGGTCCCTGAAGGTTTTGCTTGTGGAGAATGATGATTCTACACGCCATGTAGTCAGTGCGCTGCTCCGTAATTGTAGCTATGAAGGCAAGTAGATTGTATATATCAATTATCATTTTTTTCCTATATATTGTGAGTAAATACTGTGCTCTACTTGTCTATCATGCTCGTGAAAGTATATGGATTTTGCCCGTCTTTTTGTGTTTCGTTCAAGGTGATGGTTGAGTACTATTTGTTGGTCCATATGCATTGTTATCTTTCCTAACTCAACATGAAATCCATTTACATCAATAGCCTCCTGAGGATAAGGAAGGTTGACAAGAATATTTAGCATACATGATAGCAGCATAATCTTACTTCCCTTCTATAAAATATCATGATGTGGCATCGTTTAGACAGAAATTGCTCCCTTTCTGATGCAGCGTGGAACCCACGGATAGGGCCCCATAGTTGTCTAATATTATTGGTCAATTTTATTTACGTTTATTTAAATTCTCGTGTCCTTAATTAAATAAATGAGATCGTCTGTGATCTCAATAATTTAGTTACAGATTTGATTTTTAAATTTTGGTCTATTAATTAGTTAGAGTCTAATTAAGATAATTAATGATCAAATTAAATTAGTTTTTCTATTTTTGTAATGCCATCCCTCCTATATAAAGGGATGAGGGTCCAGTGTTTTTATTCAGTTCAGTATGTTATAAAATTTGAGATCTTTATCTCTATCTCTCTCTCGTCTCTCTCTCCCCACGTGTGATCTTCGCGCTTCTTCTCCCTCAACCTCTCGTATTCCCGACGAGTTCTCTTCTCAACCCCTCTCTTTCTTCTACCACCGAAAATCCTCCAAAAAAAAATATTTCGACGTCAACGCAAATTCCTGTTTGCATCATTTGGTATCAGAGCATGACAACCGAATCGTCCCTACGATTCGACGATCCTGTTGAATATTGGCGTTTGAAGTTTGGTCTCAGCCATCCGTCTCATGGTTCGCGCTCGCATTCACGTTCAAAGAAGTTCCAGCAGCGACTTATATCATGCATCAAAGTCCAACCATGGTTAGCCGCGCAAATCGGTGAAGATTTGTTCTTCAACGGCAAAAATCAGAATGATGCACCTGTTGTTCAACCTGATTTCAGCCCAAAAGATGAAGGTATTTCCATTCTAGATGAAGGTTTATTCGATACAACTCTTGTGCAACCAAACAATGAAGACAAAGGGCCGATTCTTGATGAAAGTGCGGACGAAGAATCTGGATTCGAAGTTGAAGTTGCTATCCAGAAGATTTCAGACCAGCCGCCTTCGCCGATAGCGCCCCCGATGGCAGCCCCAACACCCCCAGGGGTTCCCCAGACCATCCAGCCCCTCGCCGCACCGCCGGCGGCCCCTCCCGCGACCCCCAAGCCCCCTGCGAAACCGCCCCCAGCCCCGGTTTCCCCCCGCGCGTTCCCTCCCTGTCCAACCCCGCCCGAACCTCCTTCTCCCCCTCGTCGGTCCACTTCCCCGCCAGCATCTCGCCTCCCAGGCCCGACCTTCCCCGCTGCCATCATCCTCTCCCATCCCGCGCCCAGTGTCCTCCCGCCAACAACCCCCGCCTGCGCCTCCTCTTCCCCCGCCCCAACGCGCCACCACCGCCACCTTCTCATCCCTGCCGAACCGCCCCTCCGCCGGCCGCTTCTCCTCTTCCTGCGTCCGCGCCAGCCCCCGCGCCTTCCCTTCCCCTTCCTCGCGAGCCACCCTCACCTCCGACCTCCCACCGGCCTGCGAGCCCTCCCTTCTCCCCACCTCCACCGCGCGCCCCTCCCCAACGCGCGCACTGCCACCCAGGCCCCGCGTGCCTGCCCACCCCGCCGCGCAGCCCAGCAGCGCGCAGCCGAGCGTCGGCCGCCCCGCGCACCATCCGCATCCCCGCGCGCACCCACGAGTGCCGCGCGCCCTCCGCCCAACCCGACCAACAGCAGCCGCGCCGCCCTTGCGTGATCGCCGCCCCCGCGCGCATATAACGCAACAGAGGCCCCGTGCCCTAACCAGGAGCCCGAGATTGAATGGATCCGAATCCCTGGAAGAATGGGATTGGAAAGTAAGTGGGAAAAATTGCAAAATAAAATTCCCTAAACCCCCTATTTGCAGAAAGACCAAAGGCAATAAGAATGAGGGGGTGCGAAATTTGCACCCATACCCCCGGCGATAGAAATATTTAAAAAAGAGGGCTACAAAGCAGAAATCTGGAGACCCTCCTTATTCAAATAGGACTAGAGCCTTGGGCTTCCCCTATATAAGGACCCCATGGCTTCATTCCTTGGACATATCTCCTCTTCTCCTCTCCTTGTGTCATTGCTTTGCTATGGATTCTCCAAAGGCCAGGTTGTTTATGCCTCATCAATTCTTCGATCATCACAAGGAGGAGACATCTATCCAGAAGCCGTCGCCGTTCGCGCCACACATGTTCTTCAACCACGAAGGCCGCGTCACCCACACCCGCGTATGGACTCCGCCGTTCGCTCCACACCAATTCTTCCAGAAGATGACGGAGCACGCAGATTCGTCCTCCAAGCCTGCAGATCCAGCAATTCGTCGGTAGACAAATTTTAAGCGGAGGAGAGTTGATGCAGCGTGGAACCCACGAATAGGGCCCCATAGTTGTCTAATATTCTTGGTCAATTTTATTTACGTTTATTTAAATTGTCGTGTCCTTAATTAAATAAATGAGATCGCCTGTGATCTCAATAAATTAGGTAGAGATTTGATTTTTAAATTTTGGTCTGTTAATTAGTTAGAGTCTAATTAGGATAATTAGTGGTCAAATTAAATTAGTTTTTCTATTTTTGTAATGCCATCCCTCTTATATAAAGGGATGAGGGTCCAGTGTTTTTATTCAGTTCAGTATGTTATAAACTTTGAGATCTTTATCTCTCTCTCTCTCTCGTCTCTCTCTCTCCACGCGTGATCTTCGCGCTTCTTCTCCTTCAACCTCTCGTATTCCCGACGAGTTCTCTTCTCAACCCCTCTCTTTTTTCTACCACCGAAAATCCACCAAAAAAAATTATTTCGACGTCAACGCAAACTCCTGTTTGCATCACTTTCCCACCCATTTGGGGAATACTGCGAGAAGATTAGTAACAATATGACAACTTGGACATAACCTTTGTAAGTTGCGATGAACAAATATATTACAAATTGGCTGATAAATAAAGCAGTTCTTATGGCAATGTGATCCCATAGTCTTTATTGATATATTTCAGTATACGTATATTATTTTGTAATGTGAGTGTGTGAATGTAATTGTTTCAGTAAATCCTAAACTCCCTTCTATATAAGGGAGTCGTATTCAATGAGAAAGCACAAGTGAATTTTTCCTATTTTCTCCAATTTCTCAAGATTGTATCAGAGCTGTGAGAGGGCTTCTCCCTCTCTCCCCCCCTCGCTCTCTCTTTCGAATCCTGTGAAACAAAAAAAAGGGAGAAACAAAATCCTTGCCTCTCCATCACACCGCCAACAACTCCCCTCCTCTCCATCGCGCCGCCTCTCCATCACACTATCGCCTCTCCATCACGCCGCCTCTCCATTGCGCCGCCAACATCTCCCCATCGTCAGCACCTCTGCCTCGCCACCATCTCCGCCTCCTCTCCAGTCCCCATCGCCAACACCTCCGCCTCGCCCGCACCTCCACCTCCAGTCCCCATCGCCAACATATCCTTACACCGCCTTCTCACCTCACACCGCTAGCGCCTCCTGCTCCTCTTCGTCGTCATCCGCAACTCTCGATTCTGTGGAATCCATCTTTGGACATCACCATCTCTTGGTGGTATCATCACCGTCGATACATCTCGATGTGCATACCCTTGCACTCCAGCTTTCTGTTGTTATTCTCTAATTGTGTGGTTGATGCATGAAAAGATTATCATGACCGAGAGTATGCTTGAGACTTGTTTGTGATTTATTTTGGTTGCATTTGTTGTGATTGTCTAAGTTGGTTCTATGATAAGTGGTGAAATATGTCCGGTGTAGTAGATTCATCTACTTACAAAGGAGAAATGAAGAATCTCTTCTTTGGTACCATTACCAAGTTGGATAGTACAAATTATGTATTGTGATCATAGTCTCTTCTGAATGTGATAGAAGAGCATGACAAGGAGCACATCATCACCAAATAGGAATCAACTGAGAAGACCGGTACAAATGCAACATGGAAGAAGGATAAAACTATGATCAAGGTGTGGATTATGAGTAGCCGCATCTCGCACATTGTGAATGATATTGTACATTACAAGATAACTAAATGCATGCGGGACGATCTTCGCAAGATGTACTCAGAAGAGAAGAATTATGCCAAGATTTTTCAATCATACGTAGATGTCTCAAATCAAGCAAAATGGTCATCTCCTTGCCCAATTCTATTCAGCATTGAACACATGATTCCAAAGTTAAACATCTATATGTCTATTTGTACCTGTCCAACACATATTTCCTTCATGAATCAATTGATGGTTGGACTCTTCCTTGGAGGGTTGGACCCTACATATGAAGCCCCTCGAGCGTAGATGATCACTGCTTCTGAGATCCTATCTATGGAAAAAGCCTTCAGCATGCTTAACGGGTTGTCCATATCAGTTCCAGTAGAAACTCGTGTTAAGACTACATCAGTTATGGTTGTACCCTCAGGTAGCGGTCGAGGGACTTTCTTTCGAGCTAGGGGACGAGGTCTTTATTTCGGGTGCGGGAAGCCCCCATGTAACTTTTGTGGCCGCATGGGCCACAATGAAGACTATTGTTGAGGGGGTGCATGGAAGAACCCTGATGGTTCATCAGGCCATCTCCTTGCAAGATGACATCTCGTCGGCATGGAAGGCCGTATCGATATCGATATCATTTCGATATTGTATCAATTCGATATTTCGACGATATATCGATCGCTGAAATATCGCCCATATCGACATGCCTTTGTGAAGAAAATGCCTGGGAATCGGGATATATCGTCATATAAGTGCCCATATCGGTCCCATGTCGATATCGATATATCGGCGATATATCGCGATATTTCCTTCCATGCTCGTCGGGAATATCCAGAGTAGAATATAAGAATCTGATCAACGAGTGAGCCAACATGAGGTTGCATCTCAAGTCTTTATCAGGAGCATGAGCTATCATGAGCACCACTACTACCGACACTACAGCCTTCAGTAGTCCCTCAGATATACATGCATTGTGCTATGCCTGTAGGAGTTCATCTAGTTCTTCTGATTGGTTGATTGATTTGGGTGCATCACGACACATTAGTGGGAGCAAAAATCAGTTTACTACACTTAGAGAGGCTGCACCAGGTCACACTATTGTCGTGACTGATGTGGCAGACCATCCCCTATTGCTAGCCAGGGGGAAGTCCAAGTGGCTCCAAATATTCGACTAAATGATGTTCTTCTATCACCTGAATTCCTTACGAGTCTTTTATTTGTGTCCATAATTACTAAGGAGTTTAATTGTTGAGTCATTTTTTGATCCAATGTCTCTTGTCTTTCAGGATATGCTGATGGATCAGGTGATTGGCTGTGGCCGTGAAGAAGGAGGTGTGTGCCATTTGATGCAATCTCCTTTTGCAGGTCATATTTCTACATCTACTAGGGAGTCTGCCTACATTTGGCACTTGCGTCTTGATCATTTGCCTCGACCAACACTAAGATAAATCCTAACTTAAATTCTTGTTTCTACATCACTCCAATGTCAAGCTTGTCAATTGGGAAAGCATCATAAAAGTTCTTTTCCAAGTCGTCTTGGTCGTGTCAGCAAGTCTGTGTTTAATTAGTTCATTTTGATGTGTGGGGGCCGAGTCGGATCCCAGATCATTTGGACATAGGTTCTATCTTGTTGCTGTTGATGACTTTTACCTGGGTTTCATGTGTTTTTCTTTTGAAGTCAAAATTTTAATGTCAATACTATTATGAGGAAATTTTTATGGAAATAAAAAAATGTTATTAGTTTTCATGTCAAGACTATTCATATTGATGATGCTCTTGATTTTTGCAATTAATATCTTCGTACTTTTCTGACTGAGCATGTGATCATCCTCCAAACTTCGTGCCCATACCCATCCCAACAGAATGGCATTGCCGAAAGGAAGCATCTCCAAATCCTTGACGCGGCTCGCACTTTATCACTTCAAAGTGCAACCCCTCTCACCTTTTGGGGTGATGCTATTCTTATGGATACATATCTAATAAACTGCATCCGTCCACCATATTGGAAGAACAAACATCATACTCTTTACTCTTCCCTGACAAGAAGCCTTTTCATGTTCCAACCTAAAATATTTGGGTGCACCTTTTTTGTCTACATTCATTCTCTTGGTCGCGACAAACTCTTTCCCTGATCTGTGAAGTGCGTCTTTGTAGGTTATTCCAAAACCCAGAAGGGATACATATGTTACAATCCAATGCATTGTCGTCAAGGTTTTAAAAACGTGAGGCGGATCGAGGCGGTTTTCCGTTATTGAGGCGAGACGTAAGCCTCGAAGCGGTCGAGGAGTAAGCCTCGATTTATATAGAAAATACATGTCAAAATTATTATTAAGCATATTTATATTATCATAAAACTGTAAAGTACAAATATTGACATAATATATGATCATAAATCCTAAATTTGGATGTTTTAAATTTAGTAGATGTACAAAATATACCATATTAACCATATATGCTAGTTTTAGTTTGTGATTAAGTAATATTAATATTGTAAATATATGAATTCCTAATATTCTTACAAAAATATACAGTCTCTTAAACATATATTATACTCATTATAGCGATACAAGCAATTGAATATCATTTGTTGATATAAAATTTGTTCATACTAATCAGAAACAATCATTTTACACTTGCATGATTTCTCTGATGCAATGATGATTGTAATATAATTGTATAGCTATATATTTATGAAATGTTTTATTTCCGGAGTAACATATAATGATACTATAATACAATATTGTGATTGTGACTTGTATGTTTGTAACTAAAATACGCTTTATAACTTTAATATTATTATAAAAGTATAACTTTATATAGTTTATTTATTTATTTACCCAAAAAAATACACAACAGACAGAGGCGGCACCTCGGGACCGCCTCGGTACCACCTCGGGTCTCTGAGGCTTACGCCTCAGATATCCAGACTGAGGCTATAGCCTCGAGGCGGTTTTTATGGAAAACCGCCTCGAGGGTTACGCCTCGGTGCCTCGAGGGTTACGCCTCGGTGCCTCGAGGCGCATTTTTTAAAACCATGATTGTCGTTACTATGTGAGTGAGGATGTAACCTTATTTGAGTCTATACTTACTGCTCCATCTCAGGCTCTCGAGTTGTGTCTCTTGATAACATTGAGATTGCCAGTCTCCCTATGCCATCTCCTTCATGTGGGTCTCCGACTCGAGGCACTCAAGTCAATGATAGTCAACAGTTTCAGTTATCCTATACCATCGGACGACACCTCGTTGGCCACACCAGTACTTGATCCCAAGGTATGCCAAGACAAGAACACTGATGGACTTGTCTTTACTGAAATTACACATCCAATGCATGTTACTGAGGAGGAGATTCCAGACTTCCAATATCACTCTAATCTTCCCATAACTTTTCGGAAAGGGAAACATACATGTACAACATCCTATCTCCAACTACGTGTCCACATATAGACTGTTTGTGCAATACACGACCTTTGTGGTTGGGCTTTCGGCTGTAACAGTCCCTTTTATTTATCAGCAGACACTATTAATTCCTGAATGGAACACGAACATGGAGAAAGAAATGAGGATTCTTGTGTCGAGGGGTATGTGGCAGCTCGTTGATCCTCCAAAGGATGCCACTGTGGTCGACAACATGTGGGTATTTACCACTTAACATCTTCCAGACGGATCGGTGGAACATTACTGAGCTCAATTGGTAGCAAAGGGATGCACTCAAACCTATGGAGTGGATTACCTTGACACTTTTTCACCAGTGGTTCGCCTCCCTACAATGCGAATTCTTGTTTCCATTGCCGTCTAGCTCTCTTGGCCACTCTATCAATTGTATGCGAAGAATGCCTTTCTGTATAAAGATCTAAAGGAGGAGGTTTATATGCAACAACCACATGGTTTTGAGACCGGGGGGGGGGGTATCAGAAGGCGTGCAAACTCTACAAATCAATATTATGGTCTCAAACAAAGCCTCAGAGCATGGTTTCAAAAATTATCTGACATTGTGTTCAATGTTGGTTTCGTTTGCTCCATAGCAGATCATTATCTATTTGCCAAAAAAAAAAGAGAAAAGGTCCGTTGCTATGTTGGTATATGTTGATGACATAATTCTAACTAGTGATGATGTTAGTGGCACAACATATACTAAAAAGTACCTTGCGAAACACTTCATCACCAAAGATCTAGGAGAGCTTCGTTATTTCTTGGGCATCGAAGTCGCAAAGAATAGTAGTGGTTTGATTCTCTCATAAAGGAAATATGTTATGGATCTTCTACATGAGACATGAATGTTAGGGGCTAAGCCAACGCTTATTCCTACGGATCCTAGTGAACAAATGTATGAATACTCGCTTGAATACGCGGATACAAAGCAATACAGGTTCTTGGTGGGAAAACTCCTATATGTTACCATTATTAGGTCCGATACCTCATTTGTTGTTAACTGAGCAAACCAGTTCATGGCTAAACCTTGCCAAGTGCATTGAGAGGCAATTTTGATGATCCTAAGATACTTGAAATCCGCTTCTGGGAAATGTCTGTTATTTACTTGTAGAAAGTCACTTGATATTATGGCCTACTTAGATGCTGACTATGCAGGATGTCCTAGTGATAGAAAGTCTACGACTGGTTATTGCACCTAACTTGGCGGTAACCTAACCACATGAAGGAGCAAGAAGCAAGCGGTAGTTGCCAGATTATGTGCATAATCTGAATACAGAGCAATGGCCCAAGCAACCACTGAACTAATATGGATCACATCAGTTCTCTAGGACTTACACCTACCGGATCCGAGTCCTATGATAATGCGTTGTGACAATGTTGTTGTAATGTTCATTGCAAACAATCCCACCTTCTAGGAGCATACCAAACATGTGGAGGTAGATTTCCATTATACAAGAGATATGATTCAGGAAGGAACATCAAGACAGAGTCAGTTGCTTCAGAGGAACAAACAACCGACGTTTTCACCAAGTCCCTCACTCGTTCTCTATTTACCAGATGTGTCACCAAACTGAGCATGATGGACATCTATGCTCCAGCTTAAGGGGGGAGTATTGATATATTTGATTATACGTATATCATTCTGTAATGTGAGGGTGTGGATGTAATTGCTTTAGTAAATCCTAGACTCCCTTCTATATAAGGGAGTCCTATTCAATGAGAAAGCATAAGTGATTTTTCCTATTTTCTCCAATTTCTCAAGAGTCTTGATTCATCAACCTAGGTTATTGGATTTGAGGGTTTCTCACAAATATGATTTAAGGGTTATGATTGATTCTAACATGTGCTTTGTATGTATGTGAGCATTGGGCATGCCTCTATTAAACTTTTAAAAAATATTCGATTCTTATTCTTATGCGCACATGTTCGAGGGAGTTCACATCCATTGTATGGCATAGTGGCTATTTCGTGTATGAAACCTGATTGGTAACCCACTCCGCGAGTAGCTTGTAATGCTACATCTCTTTCAAGATATGGTCTTTTATTATTACTCCGCTTCGGTAGCTTGTAATGCTACATCTCTTTCAAGATATGGTCTTTTGTCATTACTCTCGCTTCGGTGTAGAGGGATGTTGCTTTTACATTTAAGGAGGCACAATATACTCCAAGGGATCATCCTCGGATATTGGGCTCGGAATTCACCTTATACAATTGATTGAGAGTATAAGATTACTCGGAATTCACCTTATACAATTGATTGAGAATATAAGATTGCACGTTTGGTTGTTGAAGAGGATATTAGTTTTGCAAGTACTGAGAACTTGGTGGGGCATTGATATGACGAAACATCTAAATTGTAGAGGTAGAGAGAACAACTTTGGTTATTTTTTCCTTCTTTTCCAATGGAATCTCAACTCAAGTTTGGAATTCTATGAGGGTTATCATTGGTAGATGTGTCCAATTTTTACGGTTTTTATAAGAGTTGGGTTGGTGGGAGTTGCAAACTTGAAATTGTGCCTAATGAGGTCTCTAGATTGGACGTTGCTGGGGACATCATGGGTAGATGTGTCCAACTTAGGCACTTGTAGTATTTTTCTAGACTTTTGGTGAACGTTGCAAACGTGCATAAGACGACAAGACAGAACCCCACTACGAGCAATTATATGGCACTCTATGGACCCAAAGGACTGTTATGGTGTTCAAGTTGGAGTCATGGTTTTTAAAAACTAGGCTTGAGGTACTTTTAAGGCAAAACCGAGTTGATGCTATAGCCTCAATTTATTTTAGTGCAGCATAAGCCTCAATTAGCTGAGGTAGTTTTGAGGCAATACGATGGATTGAGCCATCACCTTAGTTGAATTTGAAGGGAATAACTAATTTAAATGAGAAATTGCAACTTACCCTTATCAAGATCATATTTAAGGAAATTGAGACTGCATAAACTTTCTAACTAACTCATGCTCAAATATTTATCTTAATAAATTCATGGTGATTTTTTATATTGTGGAATTCTTCTCCTTTGGGATGAATTGTTTTGAAAATATTAATGGAAATGTCTGCATAACTTGAATTATGAACAAAAGAGAGCAACTTTGGATTTGATCATAACTGTTGGGAAAAGAGACTTCATTATTGATTCAGAAAACCCTAGGCTCTCTTATATAGGGAGAGAACTAAAGGGTAAATTACAGAGAGGTCTATATAAAAGAAAGAAATAACGATAAACTACATAAAGAGATAATGAAACTACGAACTATCTCTACACTCCCCCTCAAGGTGGAGCATAGATATCTATCATGCTCAGCTTGGATGAACATCTTTGAAACGGTCCTCTGAGCAGTGGCTTGGTGAATATATCTGTTGTCTGATCTCCCGAGCTCACATGTGCAGTAGATATCAATCCTCTCTGGATCAAGTCCCTCGTGTAATGGCAGTCAACTTCAATATGCTTGGTCCTTTCATGGAAAGCTGGATTGTTGGCTATAAACAATGCTGCCTGATTGTCACACTGGAGCTTCATAGGCAGGGGCACAGCTACATGTAGATCTTCTAGTACAGAACGAACCCACATCATCTCCGTGCTGGCTTGAGCCATGGCCCTATATTCAGATTCTGCACTGGACCTTGCCACGACAGTTTGTTTCTTGCTTTTCCAAGAAACCAAAGAGCCTCCAATAAACACTGCAAACCCTGAGGTTGATTTTCGGTCCTTAGGACATCCTGCATAGTCTGCATCTGCACACGCTGAGACAGATAAGTCTGTATCCTTCCTGAATAGTAGCCCTGACCCTGGAGAAGACTTCAGATATCTCAGTATCATGTGTATAGCATCCATGTGAACCTGTCTTGGCTGCTCCATAAATTGGCTCACCCTGCTAACAACAAATGCAATGTCTGGACGAGTAATGGTAATGTAGAGGAGTTTTCCCACCATTTCTCTATATCTCCTCTTATCCACTTCATCTGTATTACCATCATACAGCTTCATGCTGGGGTCCATGGGAATACTAGATGGTTTGCACCCATCCATGCCAGTCTCAGTCAGGAAGTCTGTAATATACTTCCGTTGTGTCATCACCAAGCCTTGTGCATTCCTTGCAAATTCCAACCCCAGAAAATATCTTAGGGTTCCAAGGTCCTTTGTAACGAACTGACTGCCTAGGAATGCCTTCGCCCTCTTTATGCCCTGAACATCATCTCCTGTAACAAGAATATCATCCACATAGACCATAATGACAACCGTACCTGCTGATGACTTCTGGACAAATAATGAGTGATCGGCATTTGACCTCTTGAATCCCTGTTGCTCAATCAGGTTAGACAACTTCTGGAACCATGCTCTGGGACTCTGTTTGAGACCATATATCGCCTTGTGAAGTCTACAGACCATGTGCTTCTCCCAGCAGTAAACCCAGGTGGCTGCTGCATATAGACTTCCTCCTGTAGGTCACCGTACAGAAAGGCATTCTTCACATCCAGTTGAAATATGCTCCAATCACGTACCACAGCAACAGATAATAGAATACGAAGTGTAGAGTGCCTCGCCACTGGAGAGAAAGTATCCATGTAATCCACACCGTAGGTTTGTGTAAACCCACGGGCAACCAAGCGTGCTTTGTATCTATCCAACGTGCCATCTGCATGATATTTGACTGTGAAGACCCATTTACATCTCACAATGGATGCATCAGAAGGTGCAGGAACTAAAGACCAAGTGCCACGAGACTGTAGGGCCCTCATTTCGTCCTCCATTGCTAATCTCCAGCATTCATTCTGTAAGGCTTCCTGGTATGTCCGTGGTATATCCACGGAAGACAAGGCTGTGGCAAATCTCTGAAAATCCCCAGTGAGACGGTGAAAGGAAACCTGTGAAGCGAAAGGATACGAGGCACATTGCCTCCTCTGCTTCCGAATAGCAATCGGAACATCAAGATCATTATCTGCTGTACTGGATGGGCTAGTGTCTGCCTGTACTGAAGGATCCTGCACATGTACCAAATCTGACCCGTCAGTAGTAATGCCATCTGAACATACCTGAGGCGTGATGATCGGCTGGAGCGTAGTCTGAGCAGGACCCGACCGACGTGTATAGAACATAGGTAATGGTGATATGATGGGCCGTGGAATGGGTGGAGGTGGAGGAGGTGGTGGGGGTGGTGGAGGTGGTGCTGGCGTGGAGACAGACACAGGGGACGACTCAGGTGTACTCAATGTAGGTGGAGGAGGAACATAGATATCATCAGTGGTAGTGGATGGTACCATTCTGTCACCTGCAGAAGAGAAATACATGACAGACTCAAAAAAAGTGACATCAGCACTCACAAAGTACCTCTTAGTTGCAGGATCATAACACCGGTAGCCCTTCTGAGTTCTGGAATAACCAACAAAGACGCACTTGACTGCTCTAGGAGAGAGTTTGTCAAGTCCGGGAGATAGACGATGCACAAAAGCCACAGTACCAAAGACACGTGGAGTTAGTGAAAATAACTCCTTATCTGGAAAAATAATGGACATAGGTATCTTTTCACCAAGGACTGAGGATGGCATTCGGTTGACCAGATAACAAGCAGTAAGAACAGCATCGCCCCAGAAAGAAATAGGGGCACAACTCTGAATCAACAATGTACGAGTAATATCTAAGGATGGCGATGCTTCCTTTCCGCGACACCATTTTGTTGTGAGGTATATGCACAAGTGGTTTGGTGAATAATGCCCTTTGATGACATGAATTGTGAAAGTAAATGTGTACAAAATTCAAGGGCATTATCGGTCCGAACATATTTGACATTTGCAGAAAAGACATTGAACACTTCATTAATCAAGTTCTTGATCACATTTCCTGCTTCAGATTTATTTTTCAAAAGAAAGACCCATGACACACGAGAGAAATCATCCACTACCACAAGATAAAACTTGTGTCCCTGATGATCGGGAACACGACTTGGACCCCATATATCTATATGTAACAACTCAAAAGGGGAGCTACTTCTCCGACTCAGACGACGTGGGAAGCTCGACCTGTGATGCTTTCCCAACTGACACGCTTCACACTGAAACGAAGAACTAGGAGAGATCTGAGGCAGAAGATGGCGCATTTTCTGAAGTGGAAGGTGACCAAATCGGAGGTGCCAAATGTACGGAGAGACTGGTCCAACAGAATGAGAGGAGACGCCAACATATGAATCCCGGACCAGCCGATACAAACCATTCTGCTCAGAGCCACAGCCAATCACCTTGCCCGTGAGTATGTCCTGAAAAATGAGAGAAGACGGGTCAAATATGGCACGTCAATTCAAATCCTTCGTAATCTGACTAATAGATAGCAAATTCATTGAGAACTCAGGAGCATGCAGAACATTCTGTAATTGCAAAGTGGAGGACAGGAAAACCTCCCCCTGTCCAACAAGGGGCGAATGGGTACCATCTGCTATCTGCACTGAACGACCGGGAGGAATGTCCCTGTAGGCCTGTAATCTACCTCTATCTCGGCAGAGATGATGTGTGGCTCCGGAATCAATAATCCAGTCAGATATATCATGAGGTGTAGTAGATCTACCTGAGGAGCTTGCGGCTGCGGAAGAACTGGCAGAGGCACTGGCAACAATATCTGAGGAGCCACCAGACGAATCACCAGAAGCATGTGGCATAATATCTCGGAGACGGGCTACAAGTTCGTCAAATCGACTATCTGCAGTAGAAGTCAGTGGAGACTGAGAATGCTCTGCCATACGTGCTGATGCTGGAAATCCATGCTTCGAATAGCATGTCTCCTCCGAGTGTCCTGTGCGGTGACAATAGGAGCATGTCTGACTAAAGCGACCACCCCTCCCCTGGGGTCCACGGCCACATCCAGATGGTGGTCCACCTCTCCCACGCGAGACTGCCATCGCTGAAGGAGGTGGAGTAGAAGAGCTGGAGGAAACTGGTATGCGGCTAAGCCGTCTGTAAACATCCTCAACTGGAGGAATAACTGCATCAACGAGAATCTGAGATCGAGCTGCATTGTACTCAGGGTCAAGGGCCGCAAGTAGAACACCAACCATGGTGGCGTTTCGAAACGCCTTCTGCTGCTCAGGAGTTGCAGTCAGAGGGATGATACTGTATAACTTCTCGAACATCCCTCTTAGGGATGTATAAAGAGAATGGAGAGGTCTGCCGCTCTGCTTCATTGTGAATATGTCGTGCTGAAGCTGCAACATCTTCGTCTCATTTCGCACCTGTGAATATGTGGCGGCAAGAATGTCCCACATTGCCTTAGCAGTGGGCTGGTGGAGGACGTCGTTGGCAATCTCCATCGTCAAGGTACCGGACAACCAGACCTTTGCATAGGAATCATCAGCCTCCCATGAGGCATAGATCCCAATCTTCTCTGCGGCTCATCCTCGGTAAGAATGTGTTTCTTACCATTCGACTTCATAAGGCTCATGAACTGCATAGCCCAGAGCTCATAGTTAGACCCGTCCATCTTGACTATTGGCGCAAGACCTTTGAATGCGCCGATGGAGGGCATATCAACTTTTGATTCTGACATACTGCCGCTTGGAGAAGAACTAGGATATGTAGACGTGATGCTGAATGTCTACAACAACTGCATCGGATTTGAGTGCATATGTAGACGTTACGCACTCAAATACATAGAACGGACGAGGAAGGAACTAGGGCATGCCTTACAAGGGGCTGACAACCCTTTTTAGCAGATGGGAGCCGCTTGGAGACCTTGCGCGGGTGGCTGTTCACTCACCCGGAGGGTCAGCAGCGGCAGATGGTGGTTCCGCCGGGTGGCTGGAGCCGCAGGGGGGGCTGGGATCCCCTCCGGCGGCCGGCTGGGGGATGGGATCTCCCCTGGCGGAGGGCTGGCTGGAGCCGATGGGGGTGGGGAAGGCGCTGGGGCTGGCTGAGATCGCCAACGATGGAGGGCTGGGTCCTCCGGAGAGAGAGGCGGCGGCGGCGGCGAGTGCTAGAGAGAGAGAGAGGCGGCGATGATTCCGAGAAGAGGGAGGCGGGTGGGGAAGGGGCGGCGGGGCGGTGTTATGTACTAGATCCCAACCAATCCGAGACCTTTCTTACTAATACTAAAATGTCACCCTTTTGTTTCAATAGAATGTTGATGTATTGCTCATCTTTAGTTTCATTATACATCTGTTGCAAATCAATCAACGGTTTAGTTTAGTGAGCAACCCTTGTATTACACGTGGTTCTAATAAGCTCTTGATATCTTTTTAGTCTAGTGAGCAACCTTTGTATTGCTTGTGATTTTCATACTCGCTATATTGTGTTTACACACCTCTTTTATTTTTCTTGATCACCATTTTCAAGTAGAACCTAACATCCAGTCCTTTTCTCATTAAATTTAGAGGGATACCTCACATTTCCATCTCCTATCTTGAACACGTAAGATTAATGATCGTCATTTCTCATAATTTGAATGCAAGACACTTAATCCCATTTTGGTGATGCCATACAATTCTGAATCCACTATGCTACTATGTGAAGCATTGTTGCTGTCTCGTTCAATTTTTCACCAATTTAAGAATTATACAAACATTAATGAGAAACGTACGATCGATCCTTTTATAAAAATATATGTGAATATGTTTTATAGTTTTATGTCATAACATATGCATAATTTGTTTACGCCTTAACTGCTTCGAGGATTATGCCTCCCCAATATAGATGAAAATGCCGTGATCTAGTTTACATTTTTAACATGAGATGGAGATATGCCATGTGGAAAATGTGACGAAAATTGCTAAGACCTCATATATGATTTGGGTTTGTTCTTCCTCTTTGCAAGTATTATGTGTTCTGAAATGTAGCCTGTTTGGTAATAGGGTTAGGTTGGGTTGGAGTAACCTCCTGTGAATAGTAGCTGTTTGGATAGTTGGGAATGTTGGAATGATATATGTGTTGTGATGTCACATTTATTATATGCTATATTAACTTTTTATTTGAACATGGTTAACAAATATTATAACAAAGAAATTATGGGGTCCATATAACTAATTCCAACCTAGGAATGCAAGGGTAGAATTAGGGGTAAGCCAGGATACCCCGAGGTAACCTTGCAACCAAACGAGCCTTTGATGTTCAATCAACTGAACTTATGGATGACTATCCATCTTGGATAGCCATTCTTTGTCTTATCATAGTTTTCTTTCTAATTGCATACTCTGATCCACCATAATAAAATACAAATCATCACTAGAATGATAAAAGGTATTCCCCTTATCATGTATTTGAATCTAAAATTAGTGTACCTCACAAATTTGTTAATTCTTTGATACATCCCTTTAGGTCAAGTTCCTTTGGCTATAAAGAGAGTTGAATCGTCCATATAATGCAAAGTGACCAGTTTGTGGTGATGCAATTCGATGATTAAAACTCAATATATTTTTGGAAGTTACCTATTGGTCCATAGACTGAGGGCGCAATGTAAATTTGTCTTTAATCTCTCATCTCCTCTCGTTGTAGCCAAGATTGAATTAGTTATGTCATATACAAGATAATATTTGTGGAGAGAGATGAGAGAATGCAATGAGATACTTTATTCAGGAGGTCGAGAGGTTCTTATATAGGCCGAAACCCTGGAACACTCATAAAAGGGAAAATCACATAAAAAGATCCTGAAGGGTTACAACTCAGTAGAATAAAATAAAGCTAACTCTAACATTCCCCCTCAAGTTGGAGCATATTTATCGATCATGCCCAACTTGGCGATTATCCACGACATGCATTTCTTTGGTAGCGCCTTCATGAATACACGCCCGTAGTCACGTCCACGATCACGACCAAAGTCACATCCTCGACCTCACTGTTACCCTGTCATCATCTGTTCCCAGATGATGCAAAGTGCAGCATGTTTCTAGTTTCGAAAGGTGTCCAAAGATGATATGAATCGGTGGCAGTGTATCAACTGTCAAAACTGTTCCTTCACAGCTTGGAATCGGGGGTGTAGTCCAGAAAGGAAGCGATAAACCTGCCACTTAACTCACTGTCCCATTTGTTTAGTGCAACTGGCTGGCTAAAAGATTATAAGATCCTCGAATAGAGAGGCTCAGAGGGTACAATCATCTTGTTTATCAAATCTCAACTGGCAGAGCAATCACAAAGCAGTACTTTGGATGCCAGTATATGGATAGGATGGTGAGAGGGGGCAGAGTGTGACAGAAGAGGGAGCATCTTCGCTGGAAGATTGGGGGGATAGAGGAGTGGAAGAGAGCCACCAAAAAAGAAGATGAGAGGTCTACGAGGGCCACCCTGAATGAAGCTGAGAGGGAGGAAGGTGGCTGGTCTCTGGTCTCTCATCGAAAGCGTGGCCAAAGATGCTTTCGATGTGGATTCAATGGCCACTGTACGTCGACATGTTCCCTCCTGCCAAGGTGCTTCGGTTGCGGTTTTGAGGGCCATCGTAGATCCACTTGCCATTTTGGAGATAGCTCTTTCCGACCTTCCCAAGCAACTGAGGGAACACGAATGACAGGATTCTCCGTCCATCGCTCTTATGCCTCGATTATTGAAGGGAAGCGTGCTGATGGGGTGAAGAGGAATGGGATCCTAATTGGGACACGCCCAGTCCGAGATTTTTGGAGGTGTCTCCGATGCAGGAGGAGGTTGTAAGAGCTTTGTGTACTTTTTTCGGGGATGTGGTTGCTTTGGACGACGCTCAATGGTGTGTGCGAGGTCTGTCGTCGGAGGAGCATGCAATCTTGTTGCATGCTCCTCCTGCAGCTGGGATTTCTTGGCGTTCTCTGTGATTCAAATACAGTGAAGCGTCCATATCAAGAGTAAGGGTGGCACGTCTCTTGGGGTTCCCTTTCTCTCTCGCTCGGCGGAGGCAATCAGACCAACGCTAAGGAGTATTGGTAGGGTAATGCAATTTCTTAGAGATGGTCGAAGCCCGAGTTCAGATCTGAATTCCACCTTGGCGGTATGGGAATGCTTTGACTGTAGCGTCACAGAGTCAGTTTGCTCACTACAAGTGGGAAAAGCCTCCTTCCAAATCTTGGTCCAGCTCCTGCCACCGTCGCCACCACTTCCATCAGTGACCATTTTCGCCACGTGTTCGAAGAATTCGAGAAGGTTACAAAAATCAATGCTCGGATTTCGTGGGATTTCTCCTACGTGATTGAAGACTCTCGTTTTGGAAAAATTACGCATCGAGGCAAATCCTTCAAATTCGCTTGAATTCAAAAACCTACCTTCCAGTAGGACTTCGAGGGTTCGACAACTAAGAGGTTGGAATCAAAGTTGGCGACTTCGAGGAGAGTCCTCATTGTATTTGTAGAGATATATGTTACGTTATTTGTACTGTTTCATATTTTTCTATATTCTTCTGGACTCTTGATTTAATTTACCTATAGGCTACTCTCCTATATAAGAGAGCCTAGGGCGTATGGAATAAACATGTCTCTTATTTTTCCCAATATGGTATCAGAGCGACGGTCCTAGATCGGAGTTCTCGAACCAAACCCTAACCCTAGCCCCCACCTTCAAGCGCTCCGCGCGCCGCCTCCCAGGCCCTCGGCCCTGCGCTCGCGTCGCCCCCCAGGCACTCGGCCCTGCGCTCGCGCCACCCAGTCCCTCGGTCCCGATCCCGCGCCCCGGTCCCGCGCGCTTGCGTCGTCCGGTCCCGCTCGCTCCTCTAGTGTCGTGCACCCCTCCAGCTTGCGGCGTCCCTCCACAAGCTCCTCCGCGCCGTGCGCTCCTCCGCACCGTGCACTCCTCCAGCGCACCTCGGTCCTCCGTGTGCAGTTATACGCCGCCCTCTTAGGTCTTGCGCGCAGTCCCACATCCTAGGGTTCGGCCAACCCTAGGGTACCTTCGTTGCGTCTCCACGTTTGGGTTTGGTTGCTTGAGTCTACACATGCAACTGAACCCGTGAATGTCAGTGTAGACAATCATATCTTCAGTCTACAACCCTAGTCTTCTATTATCATCATGTCAGAAAGCAAGGCAGATATCCCATCTACAGGTGCCTTCAGAGGTCCTGCGCCTATTATGAAGATGGACGGATCAAATTACGAACTGTGGGCAATATAGTTCATGAGTATGATGAAGTCGACCGGTAAGAAGCATATTCTTACTGAGGAAGAGCCTGCTAAGAAGACTGGGGTCAACGCCTCATGGGAGGCAGATGATGCATATGCCAAGGTTTGGCTATCAGGAACATTAGCAACTGAGATTGCAAATGATATTCTCCATCAGCCCACTGCAAAAGCAATGTGGGATATTCTGGCTGCTACCTATTCACAAGAAAAGAATGAGACGAAGATTCTGCTACTCCAGCATGACATCTTTACAATCAAGCAGAATGGTCGGCCTCTACACTCATTTTTTTTGAAGACCAAAAGAGGGGGTAACACGCTATGGTGCCCTCCCCAAGCAATTAATTAAGAAAAAGGAAAGGAAAAAGAAAGTACAATAAAAGGGGTCATAAAGATGACCAAAGAGATCCAGCACGGCAGCAACGAACCCAACCTCCACCCTGCCGCCCTCCACGAAAAATAAGGTGTCATCCGCATATTGTAACAATGGGATATTAAGATCGTGCTTGGAAAAACCCGAGAACAGGCCACAACGTTGCACCTGTACCAACATGCAAGCCAACGCATCCGCCGCGATGACAAAAAGGAGCGGGATATGGGGGCACCCCTGCCTGACTCCCCTCTGAGGCTGGTAGAAACCGCCCTCCGGACGGTCATTTATAAGAACCGCCAGAGAAGTCGTGGTAACACAATGCTTCATCCAAGATATCCAAGTGTCGGGGAAACCCCTCCTATGCAAAGCTTCCCATATGAAGCGCCAATCAAGAGTATCGTAAGCCTTGGCAAAGTCTACCTTCCAGAGCATAGCCTTCCTATCAAGCCTCTTCCACTCCACCACAATTTCAGATGCCATAATGAAGCAGTCCCCAATTTTCCTGCCTGGAACGAATGCCGATTGGACGGGAGAAATAAGGTTCGCGAGAACCCTATTAAGGAGGAGAGCAAACACCTTTGCGACGATCAGATAGAGCCCATTGGAAAGGGCAATTGGTCGGAAATCCTCAATGCGCTCAGCCGCACCAGTCCTCGGCAGGAGAACAATCAGCGCCCGATTAATTTTGTCGAACCCCGCGTTGCATATACACACCTCTTGAACAACCTCGAGGACCTCCCCAGCAAGGAGATCCCAAAAGTCCTGATAGAAAGACATAGGAAACCCGTCCGGCCTAGGCGCGCCATCCGCGTTGAGAGACCAGACGGTAGCCCTAACCTCCTCCAACGTCACAAGCACGACCAGGCCCGAAGCGAGCTCCAGCGATAACCGCTTCGCCCTCTGGCCTCTACACTCATTATACACATCTTTATGTGGAATGTTTGAGAAGCTTTACAGCTTCATGCCTCTCACAGCCACTCCTGAGCAACAGAAGACCTACCGGAATGCCACTATGGTTGGTGTATTCCTGGCAGCCCTTGATCCAGAGTACGAAGCAACACGTTTCTAGATCTTGGCAGATTCCACTATTCCTCCGATGGAGGAAGCCTTTCATAGACTGAGTCGTATTACTGTTCCTTCATCTACTGCCAATCAGACCGCCTCAGCTATGGCAGCATCTCGAGGTCGTGGGGGTCATCATCAGTTTCGTGGTCGTGGACCTCGAGGCAGAGGAGGTCGTGTTCGGCCATCATGCATCTTCTGTCATCGTTCTGGACATACCGAGGACACATGCTATTCCAAACATGGATTTCCTGCTTCTGCACGAGTAGCTGAATAGATTGAACCTCCTTCTGCTTCCTCTTTGGATCAGCGATTTGATGATCTTGTGGCTCGTCTGAGGGGTATTATTCCTCCGTCCGGTCCTGTTGCATCAGCGCCTGCCTCTGAGAATCATTCTAACGTTGCTGCTTCTGCATCCACCAGTACCTCAGGTAGTACTTATGCATTCATTAGCGGTAGTGGATCTGATACTTTAGAGTGGATTATGGACTCTGGTGCCACACATCATCTGTGTGGTGACCAAGGTCTACTTACATCCTACCGACAGGTTCCTCCAGGCCGTACTGTGATTATTGCTAGTGGGACGCACTCCCTGATTACTGATCAGGGGGAGATTAGCCTGACATCATCTATGCACCTCAAGAATGTGCTGCACACACCTGATTTCTCTATGAATTTGTTATCCATTAGCCAAATTACAAAGGATTTACATTGCCGAGCAATTTTTGATCCATCTTCTCTCATTTTTCAGGACATCCCTACGGGCAACGTGATTGGGCGTGGCTATGAGCAGGGTGGCCTATATCGTCTCAGTCGGACCCCATATGATGGAATCTCCTCTCTTCCTGCTGGATCTGTCTCTCCATTCATGTGGCACTTGCGCTTTGGCCATCTACCGCTTCAGAAATTGTGTCGTGTTTTACCTCAGGTTTCACCTCACACGTCCATCCAATGCTGGACTTGTCAGTTGGTAAAGCATTATCGATCTACCTTTCCCAGTCGTCCGAGTTGGAGTAGTAGCTCCAAGTTTGAGTTGTTTCACGTTGATATCTGGGGTCCTAGTCGTGTTCCTGATCATCAGGGACACATGCTTTATATGATCATTGTGGATGATTTTTCTCGTGTATCTTGGGTCTTTTTGTTAAAGAATAAATCTGAAGCTGGGAATATTATCATAAATTTCATAAATGAAGTTCGTAATGTCTTTTCTGCATCTGTAAAGATTGTAAGAAGTGATAATGCCTTGGAATTTTGTACTCATACTCTCTCGAATTATTTTTCAACACAAGAGATTATCCATCAAACATCTTGTGCCTATACTTCCCAACAAAATGGAGTTGCAGAAAGGAAACATCGTCATTTACTTGATGTCACCAGGTCGCTTCTTATACAGAGTCATGCTCCTCATTCTTTCTGGGGCGATGCTGTCCTAACGGCATGTTATCTCATTAATCGCATGCCGTCGTCTGTATTAGGTGAGAAGATTCCTTTCTCCCTAGTTTTCCCTGAAAAAGAATTGTTCTCTCTTACTCTACGTGTGTTTGGCTCGGTTGCCTTTGTCCACCAGTTGTCTCCAGGTATTGACAAGCTCTCTCCTAGGGCTGCCAAGTGTATTTTCGTCGGGTACTTCAGGACACAAAAAGGGTACATGTGTTATGATCCATTGTGTAGGAAATACTTTGTTAGTGCTGATGTTACCTTTTTTGAGTCTGTTATGTACTTCTCTCCTACAGGTGATCAGTTGGTATCCTCACATGGCCTCAATTTTCAGCAAAATTCGGTCGAATTTCTGTCGAATATCGATATCCAGTCGAAATCGAAATTCGACCGAAATGACCGAAATATGGGGGTCCTAGTACAAAAAATGATCGAAATGACCGAAATTTCGATCGAAATTCCACCTAAATTCCATCAAAATTCTGTTTTGGTCGATACCGAAATGGTGACCGAAATCGACATTTAGGTCCTTGTATCCGCAGACACTGATGAATCCATATACATGCCACTACCATCACCACCTCCACCACTACCTACATCACCTACACCTCCTGTTACAATTCCGGTTCCCCCATTGCTACACTACTATACCCGCCGGCCTACTTCTACTCATGGTCACCGCTCATCATCTTGCTCGCCTGAGGTATGTTCTGAGAATATAATCAATAATGATGGATCTAATGATTTATCTGAGCAGGCTATGTTACAAAGGACATATGAGGATGCAAGTGATTTGGATCTACCTATTGCACTTCGGAAACAAAAGCGTAGCTGCGTGTCATATCCTATAGCATCCACGGTTTCTTTTGATCATTTATTTGGTGAATTCAGGAGCTTTGCCATTGCACTATCTGTTGTGTATATTCCACGGAATTACCAAGATGCATTGAAGGACAGTAGATGGCGTTTAGCTATGGAAGAAGAGATGGCTGCTCGTCAATCAAGAGGTACCTAGAGCCTTGTCCCTGCACCTACTGATGTGTCTACACTCTACAGTTTGCTGTAAGTGGGTCTTCACGGTTAAGCAGAATGCATATGGCAGCATTGACAGATACAAGGCACGCTTGGTTGCTCGTGGGTTTACACAGATATATGGAGTGGATTATCTTGATGCATTCTTGTCGGTTGCTCGCCATTCTACCTTACGGATCCTTCTTTCTGTTGTGGTTACTCGTGATCGGCCATTATTCCAATTAGATGTTAAGAATGCTTTTTTATGTGGTGACTTACATGAAGAAGTCTACATGCAACAACCACCTGGTTTTGCTGTTGAGGGGGAGTGTTCCAAGGTGTGTAGACTTCATAAGGCCATCTATGGCCTTAAGTAGAGCCCTAGAGCTTGGTTCCAGAAGCTCTCAGACTTGTTTGAAAAACAGTGGTACAGACGTTCTAATGCAAATCATTCCTTGTTTACACAGAAAACATCCAGAGGTATTATTGCAATTATGGTGTATGTAAATGATATTCTGATTACAGGTGATGATGGACAAGGAATTCAGAGGGCGAAAGAAATGCTGGGTCGTGAATTTGTCACCAAGGATCTTGGAGTCCTTAGATATTTTCTGGGACTGGAGTTCGCCAGAAGTCCACATGGACTTGTAATGACCCAGGGGAAATATGTCACTGACCTGCTGAGTGAAGCAGGAATGCTTGGATGCCGATCGGCCACTACACCTATGGATTCGAGCATGAAATTATATGATGATGACACTGATGAGGTGGATAACAGAAGATACATAGAACTGGTGGGGAAACTTCTTTATGTTACCATTACCAGATCCGATATTTCTTTTGTTCTTAGTCGGGTGAGCCAGTTCATGGAGCAACCATATCAGGTACATATGGATGCTATACATATGATACTCAGGTACCTTAAAACATCTCCAGGTGGAGGTCTGTTATTCAAGAAAGACAAGGAGATTGCTATTTCAGCGTGTGCCGATGCAGATTACGCAGGATGTCCCAAGGATAGGAAGTCCACCACTGTATTTACTGTATATGTTGGAAACTCTCTTGTCTCATAGAGAAGCAAGAAGTAAACTATTGTAGCTAGATCCAGTGCTGAGTCTGAATATAGGGCTATGGCCCAGGTTAGTACAGAAATGATGTGGGTGAAAGCTGTTCTTACATATCTATATATAGAAGTCCCACTTCCTATGGATCTGGAATGTGACAATCAAGCTGCTATATTTATTGCCAATAATCCAACATTTCATGAACGAACCAAGCACATTGAGGTTGATTGTCACTTTATACGAGATACGATTCAGAAGGGTTTTATTTCTACATCTTATGTTAGCTCAGGGGACCAAACTGCAGATATCTTTACCAAGGCGTTACTTAGAGGGCCATTCCAGAAGTGCTCGTCCAAACTGAGCATGATCGACATTTATGCTCCATCTTGAGGGGGAGTGTAGAAATATATGTTATGTTATTTGTACTGTTTCATATTTTTCTATATTCTTCTGGACTCTTGATGTAATTTACCCATAGGCTACTCTCTTATATAAGAGAGCTTAGGGCATATGGAATAAACATGTCTCTTATTTTTCCCAACAGTATTTAGACATAAGGTACTTTTGTTGTAGCATGAGAGAAAGGGCTTATGATGAAGTTATCAGGCTTGACAAGATAGAGGATGGCAGGGACTTGGCTTCCATTCAGCTGGAGAAACGATAAAAAATAATAAATTGTCATAGAGGATGAGAGAGAGAAGTAGAGTAGAGGTAGTAGGTCGAGAGAAACCTGATTTATGGAAGGTGATCTAAATGCAATTTTGTTTGTCGTGGCCACCTAGAGATTAATGACACCCACAGACACGGGGAACTCATTAAAATAATTTTTCGATAGCTTGATGGTTTTTCGATCTTTTTAAAATAATTTTTTGATGTGCTTGAGAGTGACATGATGGAGTTGCTTGAGGATTTCAGACACATAATATGGGTTTTGACTATGTAAATATGGCTCTTATCTTTCTTTTACCGAAGAAGGTGGCATTAGAAGTAGATGACATTAGTCGATTGCTTGTTGTAGAGATAAATAAGAATGATAATGAAATGAATTTTATTCTCGGGGTAGGGTTTCTTATATAATGTGAAACCTTAGAGCCCAATAGGAGACAATTACATAAATTTCTCCAAAGGGTTATAAATTGGAGTAAAGTACCTGGAAATAAACTAAAATAGGAAATTACGTTATATAGAGATGGAAGAATGAATTGCACTATTGAGAGGCCCTAGGATTCTCTTATTTAGGAGAGGTACCTGTTGGGAAAATTACAAGATGAATACAAAAGAAATAGATAATATAAAAAACAACAAGAAAGATAACTAATATCTCAATACTCCCCCTCAAGATGGAGCGTATATATCGATCAGGCTCAGCTTGGAACAACATATTTTTTTTGATGGTAACACAGGTGAACCCCCACTACGGGGGCCACCTCCGAAAAAATTCATTAAAAAAATTAGAGTAAAATTACATTATCGTGATTTCCAGAAATCGTATAGAGCATTACAATGGGAGAACCTTGCCATCTAGATGGCCCAAAACGTGGCAAAAAATCCTCGAGCGATCTCCCGTTGAGTTCGAGTCCACCATGCGAACCGATCTCCAGAACTCTGCCATTCCATCGCGTCTGACCCCCTACACGCCAATCGTCGCCCAGATACGCTCGGACTCCGGGCAATTGAGGAACATGTGCTCTAAATCTTCCTCCACCCAGCCGCACCTGTCGCAACTCATGTCCTCGAGGTCCAACAACCGCCCTCGCCTTACTTTATCCCATAGACAACCTTTTCTCAAACACCACTGAAAGAACTTGACTCTACTCGGAATTTTCGATGTCCAAATGATTTTGACGTCCTGGCAAAGATCCGTATCACGCTCCTCTGTTGTTCTTCGCAATTCATCATACGCTCTCCTTACGGAGAAGCCCGTGCCCTCCTAGCAGTGGTGATCCTTGCCCAACGAGAGTGCCCTTGGCTCCGGCAACTCAGACAACAACCGAACTCATCTGTGCGTTGATCAGACAGTTCCACTAGGAATTTTGGCACCCACACACCCGCATCGACCGTCTGGGATAGCGTCTCCTTCTCCACAGCCGCCAAGGAGAACAGATGAGGGAATCTTCCCTCCAACGCTCCCTCCCCAGTCCAATCATCACGCCAGAACCTGAATAGATGACCATCCCCCACCTTAGGCCGGAGTTTATGCACTACCTACGGTAAGACCCGACGGATCCCCGCCCAAAGGGGGGACTTAAAATGGCACCTTGCTGCAACCATCTCGCCTTTTACGCCATATATAGTCATGATCAACCTGACCACTAGTGAGGTAGAGGGTCCCCATACACGCGCCACCCGTTTAGCAATGAGCACCATATTCATTACCTCAACATCCTGCACACCAAGCCCTCCATCGTTTCGGCCTTTCGTAACGTCCTCCCACCTGACCAAGTGCACCCCGACACCCTGTTGCTTCCCATCTGACCAAAGGAATCTCCTCATCAGAGCCTCTACCTTCTTGCGAACCCCAGCCGACATCATCCACGTGGAGAAGAAAAAAATCGGAAATGCCAAGAGTACATGCTTTAACAAAACGAGTTTACCTCCCCTGGATAGAGTGACCGCCTTCCAACCAGCCAGTCTCTGTTCAATCTTCTGAATGAGCCCATCCGAGTCCGATTTCCTTAGCCTCCCAGCCACCAGAGGCAGGCCCAGGTAAGAGATAGGAAGATCCCCCAACGGACACTTGGTCTGGCCCACAAGGACGGCATGCTCGTCCGCAACCATCCCAAAGGAAATAACCACGGACTTGTTTTTGTTAATCTCGAGGCCTGAGAGAGCGTCGAACACCCCAACAAGCTGCACCGCGTTTGCATTCTGTTCTTCCGAACCTCCCAACAGTAGAATCGTGTCATCCGCGTATCATAAGAGAGGGACATAGATGTCCTCCTTGTTGCACCCCTTGCACCAGCCAATCTCTACAGCCTGCCTAAAAAGCACTCCCAGAACATCTGCCACAATAACAAAAAGCATTGGTGTCAAAGGGCACCCCTGCCTCACCCCCCGTTGTGGTTGGAAAAAGCCCCCCTCGAGCTTACCGTTCACCAGAATGGAGTAGGAGGAGGTGGTTACACATCTCTTCATCCAACTCACCCACATCTCCGGGAACCCTCTCCTCCTCAGAGACACCCAGATAAAGTTCCAGTCAACGCTGTCGTAGGCCTTGTCATAATCTATCTTCTACATCGCACCTTTCGCCTTCGTCCGCTTCCAGTCAAGGCAAATCTCCAAGGTCATCACTAAATCGTCTGCCATCTGTCTCCCTGAGTCCCTGGGATGAAAGTTGATTGCCCTTATAACACCACTAGGTCCAGAATCCGTCTGAGCCGGTTCGCCAGCACCTTAGCCACCACAAGAAATATCGCGTTGGACTGTGCGATGGGCCTATAATCCTCAACCCTCACGGGAGTATCCCTTTTTGGGAGCAGACAGAACAAAGCCCTGTTGATCCTCTCGAAACCTCCATTTCCCTCCCTGAATTCGTTCATCACCTCCATCACAATGTCCTTGAGAAGCTCTCAGAACTCGCGGTAGAGCAAGACCGGAAAGCCGTCCGGGCCCGGAGCTCCCTCCGGATTCAAGTCCTAGACCGCCCGCTTTACCTCCTCCATTGTGAAGGGACATTGCAGTTTCCTCCGCCTGATCTGTCGTCATGGTCGTTACACCTGTTCCTGCCCAGCCCCAACCCTCCCCTCTTTTCCTCCGCGACGTCTGCACGAAGTGGTTCCTAAGCGCCCTCCCCATTGCTGCCTCTCCATACACCCAAACGTCGTCAATCTCCATCTTGTGAAAGTAATTCCTTCGCCTTCGACCGGAGGCTATAGTATGGAAAAATCTCGTGTTAGCATCCCCTTCTTTTAACCACTTCTGTCTGGACCTTTGCCGCCATTCGACCTCCTTTCTGTCCTCCTGCAGCAGCTCCTGTAACAACCCTTTCCTCATCTCAAATTCGTCATGGGCGAGACCTCTCTCATCGTCCAACCTATCCAGCTTGGAGACCTCCGCCTGTACCTCCGCTCTTCTTCTTCGCCGAGTCGCCCTTAGCCTGCTCCCAAAAGCGATATGGAATGACCTCAAAGAGCGGAGCTTAGCAACCATTTTTTGCAACCGCCGTGCCCTCCGACGCGTAACCTCTTCATTCCGCCTCCACCGCCTCCTTGAAACCCTCCTCCAATAGCCAGCTCCGCTCAAAGCGGAAGAAAAACCGATTTCCCCCTCCTCCCCAGTGGTCCACAAAATTGGCGTGTGGTCCCAGTGCGACCGCGGGAGCGCCCACACCCTCGAAAGTGGAAATAGCTCAACAACCTCCATAGAAAGTAGGAACCTATCCAGCCTCGAACGCGATCTGGAATTGCGCCATGTGAAAGAGCATCCAACAACATCAATAATAGACATGCCTAAGATGTGCAAGACCCTCTGCATGTCCACCGAACTAGGATCTCTCTCGCCAGCTCCCCGGGGGCGATCGCTCGGAAGCAGCGTAACATTGAGATCACCCCCAATGAACCAGGACCCCGCCACGTTGAGGCTGCTAAACTATTCCAGGTCCATAGCCAGAAAGCCCCTCTCATTGCCAGTTGGACCGGAACGCCGCTTCAGTCGGACCGTTAAGCAGAATTGCGACCTCGTCACCCCCAGCATGTCAAAATCATCTTTATTCCATCCGGCCATCAAGCCACCTGAAGCCCCTTGGGCCTCTAGCTTGGCCAGCTTGAATCTTCCCCCACCCTCCAGTGCACGTCTCACACCCACAACCTCGTGCGAAAGTTTGGTCTCCTGAAGGAGGAACACTGTAGCGCAGGAATCCGTAATGAGGCCACCAACTCTCAACTGCTTCTCCGCCCGACCTAGGCCCCGCACATTCTAGGAGAGGATCTTCATCGACATAAGACACGCGATGTCTTCTTAGATGGGATGAGGTCGGGGCGGTCCGCCACCGACCTATCCAGGGTTTGGAAACGGTTCGTTAAGATCTGCACAACGGGTAGTGATCCCTGAGAGATCCCCTCCTGTTCCATTGACTCCAACATAAATGCCCGCTGCTACTTCCGCTTCTTCCTTCTGGCAGCCTTTCTCTCATAACATGCCTCGAATATGAACGGATCCTCCAGAGGCGGGGGCTGCACCTTCCTACCTAGCAGTTTTTTTCTGAGTCGAGCTTCCTCACGGACCCCATTTGGAGTTCTGTCTCGTTAGCTGACTGCGACTCCACAGCCGGAGACTCGCCCTTCCCTCCCACCTTCCTCGTAAACCCCACGCTGTGCCCCGCTTCACCCTCTCTCCCCTCCTTGATTCCTCTACTACCGCCTGAACTCTCCAGTGAGGCCCCCTCAGCCGCCTCAATCTGACTCGCAGCTGAAAACTTCTCAACAGGGTGCCCCGGAGTTTGCGTCACGTCCTCCCTGTCGCAGCAACCCCGAGCACCCACAAGACAGACCGAATGGAGGACATGCCCTTCCCCTTCCTATTCGTCGATATTCAGTTCGGGTCGGCTCGTCGGGTTGCGGTAGAGACCCGAAACAGATTCCGTCAAGGTGCGCGGGTTCGGTATAAGCGGGAAACCAAACTTAGTCTGGTCGACCCGTCCTGACCGGGAAATAGCATCCACGTCGACACCCGCGTCGTGGGTCGATGGAAGTCTATTCGTCCTCAGGGAGCTGTCAGAAAAAAGCCGTTCCAGGGTTATATTTCCGAAGCAAATTTGAGGTAGACGAAGAGTCGCCTTCGCAGGAGCCCCCTTTCCAACTGCCGCGTCCCTTTGAATCCTGCTCTGAGGACCGCTAGCCTTCTCCGATGTCGGCGCCACCGCCGCGTCGGACATCGGAACCTCCCCGTGAGCATCCCGAGAACCAGCGCCTTCCAGGCCCGGAACCCTCTGCTCCACCGCGACAATCTCAATGTGAGTATTCCTTCTAGTGAACCAGATCTTCCTTCCTCCCAGACCCGATGTCGTGAAGTTCCGCACTTTGAGGACTGGATCATGCGGCTCCCCCCGACGACACCCTGAAGTTACAACACCGACGACCTCCAGCGTACCCTGCAGCAGCTTTTGCAAGGTGTGCACTCCCCACGCCACAAATGGGATACCTTTGACACAGACTCGAGATATCGCTTCCGCACGAGCAACCCTGTCAAATGCAGTCGGCCTGTGCCATCGTAATTGAGACCAGCCCTCAATCGACCACTGGAGAAGCTCTTTAGCCTCCATCTCCTTCAAGTCCCTCACGATCACTCTCCCCGGGGAGAGGAGCGTCGTCGGAGGGAGGCTGGGTTATTGAAAAACTCCCTCGTACCATAAAATGGATACAATCGCAGATCGGATATATATATATATATATTCATATATGTTTGCATCTCTAATTCCAAACGAATAGATACAAATATAAGTAATAGTTATTTCATGATCCTCTTTAAAATGTAAATATAGATGTGGAAAGATATGTTGACAGATATGAAAGTTATGTTACAATATCCTTAAAAATAGTTCCGAATAAATAATTTACAAAGCAGTAAAGGATAATATAAGAATTATTTTATAGATTAGCTTAAATATATTAGTATTTGATCGTTTACACATGATATAAATACGTTAAATGTACTTGTTTAATAATAAATATATGGGAAAATATCCATTTTAAATTGGATAATCATACATATATCGAAATTTTTATAAAATAGATATGAATATGGTAGAGGAATATATACAGATGTATTATTTTTGTTTGCATCCAGACGTATAAATTATTTCATAGTATTTCCCCTTATATCTTAGATTTTGAACCTTTTTCTATACTAGAATCTTATAGGTGAATTGTTTATAAAATTATTTATAATTATACTTAGTAAGTATATAGTTGACACTCAACTAATTCAATACACATAATAAAGGTGCAATGAGAATACATATTAAAAATTTTCACCTCAAAGAATGAAACACATTAATGTGGAGGTGTAAAGAAGGTATTTAAAGACGAGCTTGCAGTAATCGCATGAAGCTCTAGCATCAAGCTAATGACGGTGATGGAGCATGGGGAAAAAGTTACTGGAATGTAGGTTAAGAATGAAGTATTTAAAAGAATAAATAATTAAGAAAGAGTATAAGTATAGAAAAATATCTTTTTATATTTAAAAAAGTTAGATATGATGGTGTTACTTAATGACTCATTATCTGAAGGGTATTCATATAAAATGAAGAATTTTATAGAGATATTATTTTTCATACAAATTTTCAAGGACAATGGCATAAAATCTCATTTTTATCAGTGTTTTTGTGCAAAATCCCTTAAAAATCATTGTACAAAATTTTTACCATTCTTTCTTACATGTTATATGATCTTTGAAATCCAACAAACATTGTCAGTAAAAATGATAATTGATGGGTATAAGAACTACATAAATAATATATCAACCCCCTCGATTGGATATTTCTGGCTTCGTCCTTGAGTAGACTTCCTATCCTTTAGACACCAAGCATAATCTGCATCTGCACATCCTGTATGGAATCCTGTTGCACTGACAACTCAGTAGCGCCATCAGTAAAAATAATGTGCTCATTACATACCTAAGGCGTGCTGGATGATGGGAAAGATCTGTGAGTAGGGGGAACTGAGCGAGACCTGTGAGTAAATACACTGGCAAAAATCGTCACAATAGGAGGTGGAGCCACAAGAGCAGGTGTAGAGACAGGAGTAGGTGTAGGTGGGGTGGTAGTAGAGCAGGAGTAGAGAGAGGTGGTGGTATGGCAGTAGGAGGTGGAGGCATGTAGATCTCTGCGTCAGAGTCTGCTGGGGATAGTCTGTCACCTGTAGGAGAAAAATACATGACAGACTCAAAGAAAGCAATGTCAGCACCAACAAAATTTTTCCGCCTGAGCGGATCAAAGCAACGGTACCCCTTCTGGGTACGAGAGTAGCAGACAAAAACACACTTGATAGCTCTGGGAGAGACATCATGAACAAATGCAACAGAACCGAACACACGAGATGTAAGAGAGAAAAGATCCTTCTTGGGAAATGCAATCGAGAAAGGAATCTTCTCTCCCAATACTGACGAGGGCATGCAGTTCACAAGATAGCATGCAACGAGGACTGCATCGCCCCAGTAAGCGTGAGAGCAAGGCTCTGTATCAACAAGGTTCTGGTCACATCAAGTAAGTGACGGTGTTTGTGCTCAGGAACACTGTTCTGTTGGGATATATAAACACAGGAGGTCTGGTGAACAATGTCAAGAGATCTAAGAAAGTCAGAAAGCTGTAAGGTACAAAACTCTAAGGCATTTCAGAATGAAGCTATTTGACATTGGCAGCAAAAATATTATTTATCTCATTAATAAAAGATTTGATAACAGATCCAGCCTCATGCGTATTCTTCAATAAAAATATCTAGGAAAGTCTAGAAAATCATCGACAACAATTAGATAAAAACGGTGTCACTAGTGATCAGGGACACGACTCAGACCCTAAATATCTAAATGAAGGAGCTCAAATAATTATGAACTGCTCCACCTTTGACGTGATGGAAACGAGGAACAATGATGCTTCCCAAGCTGACACGCCTCACACTGGATGGAGGATCTCGTGGAAATCTGAGGGAGAACATGACACATTTTCTACAGAAGAAGATGGCCAAAACGAAGGTGCCACAAATATGGTGAGATTGGTCCAGTAGGTATAGTAGAAACACTGGCATGAGAAGGTTGGACCAGTTTGTAGAGCCCCGCTGCTCACAGCCACATCCAATCACCCTACCCGTGAGTATGTTTTGAAACACAAGAGATGAAGGGTCAAATATGACACGACAATGCATATTCTTAGTAATCTGACTAATGGAAAGTAAATTCATCTGAAAGGCAGGAGCATATAACACATCCTGAAGGCGCATGGATGGCATCAAATGCACATTCCCCTATCCTATAATGGGTAAGTAGTCTCCATTATCAATGACAACCCATCTACCAGGAGGTATGGTCCTGTAGGACCTCAGCTACACTCTGTCTCCACACATATGGTGGGAAGCACCAGAGTCCATAATCTACTCTGTCATATCTGCACCACTACTAATAGTAGAAGCGTAAGCGATACCTGAGGAGCTCGAAGAGGCTCTGGCTGCAGTATCTGTGGTGGTGGTGCATGCAGTAGGAGTCATGATCTCTCAAATACGAGAGACAATATCATCGAGGCGAGGATCAGCTTGAGAAGTCAGAGTCTCCGAAGGCTCAATCGACCAGAAGCAGGATATCCATGCTTCTGGTAGCATGTATCCTCTGCATGTCCAGGCTGATGATAGTAAGTACAAGGGCCACACTGACGTCCACCGCCTCTGCCACGTAGGGTGCGTCCTATGGACTGGATTGTCCCTCCTCGGCCACGAGAAGCGGCCATCGCTGAAGAGGGTGGAGGAGTGGCCGTAGAAGGCATGATAATCCGGTTGAGATGCCTATAGGGCTCCTCCACGGGAGGTATGGTAGCTCCGGTGAGAAGCTGTGTGTGCCAGCATCATACTCTGTATCAAGTCCGACCATGAAGACTTCAACCATCGAGGAGTTCATGTATGCCTTTTACTGCTCAATAGATGTTGTACTAAGCATGTATCTATGAAGCTTCTTGAACATGCTACGGAGCGAAGAGTAGTACACGTGTAGAGAACGACCAATCTGCTTGGTCTGTAGATATCGAACTGTAGATGACGAATCTTGGCCTCATTCTTCGCTTGAGCATAGGTGGATGCCAAAGTGTCCCACATCGCCTTGGCGGTGGGCTGATTTAGAATACCATTGGCTATCTCCGTGGTGAGTGTCCCACAAATCCAAACATGCGCATACACATCATCTTGCTTCCAAGAAGCATTGGCCCCAGTCTTGTCCGTTAGCCTTGGATTTGTCAGGATGTGCTCCTTGTTGTTGCACTGCATGAGGGTGAGAAACTGCATGGATCACAACTCATAGTTGGTCCCATCTATCTTAATGATGGGAGCCGGGCCCTTGAATGCTCTAGACGAAAAAATATCACCCTTGTTCTCTGACATGATGGTAAACGATAGAACAACGGAACTCAACTGGGGAGTAGAGCGATATGAACGAGACTACATGATCATACAGAGGATTGGTTGTGCGTGTAGACTCATACAACCATCCTCATCAATCTTCAATGCTCGCTAGGGTTGGAAAACATGATTTATAGGTCTGAAATCACGTTTTGCGGTCAAAATCAGACTGATTCCGATTGCAGTTCGAACCGCAGAGGTGCACAGAGGCGCAAGATTGCGCACGGAAGAGACTGACAACGTCCTTGGTGGCCAGGACGATGACTAGGGGGGCTGGGGCGACGGTTTGGGAGGGTCGAGGTGGCAGCCGAGTGGCCGGGGCAGCGACCTGGGGGGGTAGTGGCCTGGAGGGGGGGTCGACGGGTAGGGTTAGGGCTTGGGTGGGATACGAGAACTTCGGTCTCGGATCATCGCTCCGATGCCATGTAGAGATGGAAGATTGAATTGCATTATTGAGAGGCCCTAGGGTTCTCTTATATAGGAGAGGAACCTGTTGGGTAAATTATAATATGAATACAAAAGAAATAGATAATATGAAAACAATAAGAAAGATAACTAATATCTCAACACGTTATTGGCTATAATTTTTTTTGAAGTTAAAAAAGGGGGTAACATGCTAAGGTGCTCGCCCCAATGCATTAAAGTTAAACATTAAGGTCACAAATCGGGACTCAAGAAAGATCTTAGAATGGATACAGACATTCTCATGATAGAACCACTGAGAGGAAACGAGGACAACATTTCTAGCAAGCCAAACCGCCCATAATATAGCCACAGGTCTAAGCTGGTCCTCCCTTTATCGCCGTCTCACATCAAACAATGAAGATTTGAACGCTCCAATGTCATGAGTGTTAACCCAAGAGGGACCAATCTTGCCCCAGATGGGCGAAGAAACCAGGCAATGAAAGAAAAGGTGCTCCAACATGATCTCGATACTCCCCGTCAAGTTGGATCATATTTATCGATCGTACCCAACTTGGAATTCAACAACGATATTGCGTTTGTTTGGAAATGCGTTTGTAAATATATCTGCAAGTTGGAATTGTGTGGAAATATGTGTAGTAGTGATCTTCCCTCGTACAATGTCGCGAATAAAGTGGGAGTCAACCTCATTATGCTTAGTCCACTCATAGGAAATAGGATTAGTAATAGTGTACGTCTTGGGCTATTTGTCACAACAGAGAGGAACTAGAGCTGTAGCAGTGAGTCAATATTCCCATTGAAAAGAGACAAGCTAAGTAATATCGCATGTAACTTGAGCCATTGCTCTGTATTCTGCTACTACACTTGATCTTGAGACTACGATTTGTTTCTTACTTAGCGATGTAACAAGATTTCCACCAACAAACATGGAGAAACTAGTGGTGGATCATCTATTCTTAAGAGAACTATCATAGTTAACATATGTATAGGATGTGATATTAGTAGGACTGTTGGCCCCATAATAGAGGCCTTTCCATGGAGAGTCCTTCATGTATCGAAGGATCAAAAGGACAACCTGGCAATGATTGTAGCAATGTTCGAAATATCGATATCGATACCGATTTGGTCAACTTGAAAAGGATATATTGGGGATATATTGGGATATATCGACGATATCGGAGGAAATCTCAGAAATGAGGTAAAAAATATTTTGTTTTTGTAAATTAAGATCATACTAGTTCTTAAAACAATAAATACATACAAATACACACTTATAATGCAAGAAGCAGATGTATTTAGCATACCAGTACACATTATATCGTCCATATCGCTGATGTTAATATTGACTATTGATTGCTGATTGTTGAGAGATATTAGAATGGAAACAATGAAATTCAATAATAACATCAAGGATATGTATTTAGCACATTAACTCTACATCACATTGCATATTATATATTAAGAGAATGCCGAGCTATATCGAATATCATAGGAACACACTAATGAGCATAATAACATATATGTATGCAGACATTCCTTGATCAGCTCTAAAGTTATTTCATCTCCATCGTAAAAGGAGGTGAAGCCCCCCGTTCAAGCGCCTCCAACCCAAATATATATATATATAAACAATAATGCATTTTTAATACTAGCAAAATCCCAAAGAGATAGATCAAAAGCTAAAATATAGGTGATTTTGGGCAATATCGGCACCACCTCAATTGTATCGATCGGTATTGACTAATATTTGAGAAAATGTGTACTAAACTCTTCAATTTTTGACCGATGTGAAGCGAATTACATACATTTCATCGATATCTCGTGAGATATCCTGGATGTTGGTATACATACTCAAATATTGAAACCCTATAACGATATCGATATATGGCTCATATGCCACAATATTTTAAACTATGCTGCAAATCATAAATTTGATTATTTACCTCGTATTGGATTTGTTTTACAGATGCATTATTATAGAGAGTAGTTAGAGAATCTTAACAAATCATTTTTTTAAGATTAAATAATAAAATTACCTTCCAAGCTTTGTTCCGTATAAAAGAAGCAACAAAGTCAACTAACAAGTTGATATCAATGATGGAGTATCGATATCGGCACGGTTATGATTATATAACTCGAAATGATGGAATATTGCACTAATAACTTAAAATTTCATCAATATTGGTGATACAAGATGACATGTTGCAGGTATATCGCTTTATATCGGTCGATATCGATATCCAAGGCGATATCGACCCTGACTTGTCGATATGGATATATCGCTGATATATCGAGGATATATCAAGATATTTCGATCCATAAACTGTAGTGGGGCTTCTCCATGTACTGACTAGCTTTGCTCATAGGATATGATACATCAGACCTAGTGATAGTGAGATATAACACTCTTCCCACTAGGATTTTAGCGTATGGTGTCTTCAAGTCCTGGATAAGTAGAGGTGACATGTCTCTGTAATTCAGTTGGGATAGCTAATGGCTTGCATCTTAGTAAGAAAGATTCCTTAAGGATATCCAAACAGTATTTCCCCTGTGACATGTAATCTTTTATCCTACATATTACCTCTATATGTAGGAAGTATAGTCGACCAAGGTCTTTGGTGATAAATACCTTCAGGAGGAAGTTCTCAAGAATGTTTGGTCTTTCATTATCAACCATGTTATCAGCATAAATAACAAGTATCGTGGTACTAATGAACATTAAACAATCAGATGCAATTCTGTGGAAATCCAGAGAGTTGATCTCACAAGTAAGTTTGTCAAAGCATGCTCGTGGACTTTGCTTTAGGCTGTAGATGGCCTTGTGTAGTCAGTATACATACTTTCCCTCGAAGGAATAACTTGGTGGCCGGGTCTTGTATACTTCCTCCTCTAGGTTATGATAGAGGAAGGCATTCTTCACGTCTATAGCTAAGAGATGCGGCAATTCTTGTTGGTTGCAACTGCTAGAATTGTGCGAATAGATCCCATCCTTGCCTTAGGAGAGGATCTCAAAGTAATCAACGTCGTAGATCTAAGTGAAGCCTTTCGCTATAAACCATGTTTCAATATGGTGATGGAGCCACCATCAAGGAACATGAATCACGCATGGTTGACACGGTACAGGGTTCTACGGGTTCTTGGAAGTAAACACATCCATTTCCTCAACCATGGCATGTTTCCAACCATGATCTTGAAGGACACTGCGATGATGATGAGGAACACTGATCCCATAGGAGCATATGTAGAATTCTTGTTACAACTAGATAGACTATTAGTAGAAGTAAATTGTGACAAGGGATGTAGTGTACATAGCTGCATGAACTTTCATAGCGCAATGGAGAGTTTTGAAGGAGCATCATGATTTGAAGTGATGGAGCTATTTGAAGAAGATACATCATCCTGCAAGCAAGGAACATGTAAAGGAACCAACTCAGGTGGTATAATATGTTTTCTTTTGTAGGCAATAAGTAGTGGAGGAAACACCAAGGGAATATCACTGACAAATTGAGTGAAGTAACTAGTCTGTTCCAAGAAGGTGACTCAACAAAAATGTGATAGCGATGACTTACATGATCATAGCACCTTTACCCCTTTTTGAGTCCGAGAATACACAAGGAAGACACTTGATGGCACATGTAGATGATTTATCTTTAGTATGGATGTTATGAACACAGACGGTGTCACAAAAAATCTCTAATGGCATTGGGAATGGTTCCTCTACTTTGTACATAAGGGCGGAGGGAGTTATCCCATTGAGGATAAAAGATGGTACCTGATTGATAAGGTATGTGGAGATAAAAATGGCATCATTTCTATAGGTTTTAGGTATTTTCATGTGATTTAGGAGGGTTCTAGCAATGCCAGAAGATGATGAAGTTTCCTTTCTACTACCTCATTTTGCTGCGAGATGTACGTGCAAGAAGTATGGTGAAGGGTGTCCCGAGTGGCAAAGATTTGATCAAACCTGTTGAACAAACTCAAGAGCATTATCAGTTCTCAAAGGCAATCAAGCAGAGAAAGAGGTTTATATGAACTGAAAGGACTTGACAATTTTATTTATTTCTGATAGTTTCTTTATTAAATACAACCAAAAAGATCTGCTATAATGTTCAACACAGATAATCTCGAATGGCATAATGGACTAAAGAAGTCAAGGAACGATGAGCCTTAACCCTCTAAGGAAAAGAAGCTAGATGATTTTTGCCAAATTGGTAGGTTTTACACTTAAATCGCTTAAGATGGTTTGGTCATTTGCAAAGAAGGTCAGCTGATGCACCAGTTAGGAGATGCGAGTGTTGGGATGTTGAGCCGACTAAGAGAGGGCGATGACGGCCCAAGAAGTGTTGGAACGAGACTATACTAAGGGATCTTAGTTTTTAAGATATAAGCTCGAGATTGACCGAAGATAGATATGAATGGAGGTGAAGAATCCATGTAGCCGGCCCTATTTAAGTGTGGGAAAAGGCTTTGTTGTTGTTGTTGTTGGTAGGCTTCACACTCAAAGGTCCTTAGCGAGGATAATTAAGAAAACATTTGAGAGAGGGCTCTGACAGAAGGATGACCAAGGCACAAATGTTGTAGGAATATGTTAGAAACCAAGACAACATTGACAAAAATGGAGTCCGCAGGGATATCAAGATACTGCACGTCATTCTTCTCATGGCCCTTACCAAAGATTTGCATCATCTGGACGTCCTGAAATAACAATAACACTCATAAAAAATAACTATGTAATTCAGTTCTATACACAATCTATAAATCGACAGTAAGCTCAAAGGAAAGTCATGAGCACAGAAAACTCCAGAAAGCATGAGTTTGGAGTAAAACTCTACAATTACAACAATAGTAATGGATGAAATGGCATCATTGGCTAATAAACCGACTTCACATTGGAGAAGAGTCTGAAGAAGTCGGATGACTACCTTCTCCAGTTAAGTGAGTACATGCACAAGAGTTAATAATCCTTATTGGTGTAGAGGAAGAAGTAGAGTTGGCTACCTTTGAGATTGTATCCAGATTTGCAGTGGGAGGATTCTCAATAGTAGGAGAATTCTGTAGCGGTTGCATGAATCCGTACTGGTCTATAGCAGTTGGCTCCTATGGAGTCATCTCTGTCATATTTGCATCATATTCAGACGATGATGCCAAATTGGTTAGTGATGGTTCGTCAAACTCTCCCCAACGCCTCAGAATGGGCAGTTGGATTTGTGGTGTAAATGCACAGAGACAAGGTGTGACTGTGGCCTTATCCAGAGTTATGACCTCGTCCTCCTCAAGAGTTGTAGCGACCACCTCTTCCGGATGCCATCAGAAAAGAAATATTCGTCGTAGGTTGCATAAGATGTGTATAACCATTCAAGGTTCGAGCTGCTGCAATCGAACAAAGATGACCTTGTATCGGACATGAGAAATTAGTCTTTCACAATTTGATAATGAGGACATGGATCGGTAAAAAATATGAAAACTTGCATTCAGATCTTTCTATCACTTGTTTGGTATAACGATTCTGGCTAGATTATGGTAATTTCCTCATAAAGGCTGGTGAGATGCTACTAGGACTCCATGAGAGAGGATTCTCCATAGGAACTAGACCAAATTCATACGTAGGTATTCACAAGTTATAATCAGGGAAGAACTGCACATTGCGTGGATGAACTTTAACCTTCTTGAGGGTTTCCTGGACTCTCTTTTTATGGTGAGACATAGACCATAGGAGGATCTTCTCTTCCCTGTGGTAATTGTCTGGACACGTGGCTAGCTAGAAATGGTATAATCTTTAACACGCAACGCTTCTATATTGAAACTGTAATTTTACATGCCAAAATTCTACTCGAGTCTTGGTTCCTGTAAGTATTTCGTTCTTTTAATATAATTGGGGTTGACACCTTTGCGTGCTTCCCTCTTTTCTGGCTTCAAAAAAAAATCCGGTAGTTGGGACTTGGTAGTCTTCTACGAATATCTATGTCAGTTCATCCCTTATGTCCTTCGTAATTTCCTTGCAGATCGCAAGTAATCTTTAATTAGTTATTAGGGTAAGTAATTGTAGGGGTCAAATTATGGTTTATTAAGGTTGCTTTATATTCTATTTAATTACTTTGTAAGTCCACAACATTTATTATTATGTGACAGTTGAAGTTGAAATTGAGTTGGAGTTTTCTCCATTCCTCTCCTGTTCTCTTTATCGCTCCACATATCTACGCGCTTCTTTCCCAAAATCTTGTGTTACCGATGCATTCTTCTTCATCCTCTTACCCTTACAAAATTTCCCTCCACCCTAAAATTCTATCTGCATCAAAGATCTCTATGGTTGTGGATCTCTTGGCGACATCTTTGGGCTCAGGATCAACCATAATAAGTTTTTTTTGTCCCAGCTTATCATGGGAGGAGGCTTGTGTATTAACTAATGTCGTGGGTGTCCTTATTTGAGTATTCTGACTTGATCTAGGGTCTCTCACTAATTGTCAACATGTTGTGTCAAATCGATTGGATGCCTTTGGTGGAAAAACTTGAGAAGAAACTTGCCTCTTGGAGGACTTGTTTTTTTGTTGACGAGCATCCTTTTAGTGCTTCTCGAGGCATTTTTGTCGCTTATTATGCATTTCTTAGGGCTTAGTTTTTGTTGGTTGAGTACATAATCATATGGAGACTTAGATGAGATGATTCTTTTAGGATGGTGTTGGATAAATAGTCCGTGGGCATCCCTCTCAATGGATTGAACCTTGATGACCTAGTCCACGGTTATTAACGGTCTGATGTATTGCAACTAAAGGAGATGAATAAGTCGTTATTAATGAAGAGGGTTTCATGTACTTAGGGAGATGACAATGACTTATTGTACTGTTTGATGCACAAGTTTTGTGGGGTCAATTCCCATATGTTTGACTTAATGGGCACTCTTCCTTTCGGACTTCTCGCTAGAAGGGCATTTACATCATTCTTCCCAAGGTTTGCCTTTAAGACCTATTCTTGCACATAGAATGATTTTCAGTTTGGGTGGGATGATTGGCATGAGAATGGGGTTCTCAACGATCATTTCCCCACATTTGTATGTGTTGATCGACAATCAAGAGTTACTTATGGTGGAGGTTTGGTCTATTGATACATAAGTGTGATTTTCTTTATTGATTTTTTTAGGCAAAGTACTAAGAAATTTATGAAGTTTACAATGGTTCTGAATACATTTGTGGGGTTTTCGAGTAGTAGGGACCATAGATGCCGGTTCGATGGTGTTTTTAGTCATGAAGGCTTAGAATGCTCTTAAAATTTTTTTGTGTTTACTATCTTATAGGAGAATTGCAAGATGATATGGAGTTGGATGGTGCCCCTATGATAGTTAAGGTCATTCTCTGGTTTATATAGTGATAAGTATGGTGACCAAAGCTCTTGTCACGAAGATCTATTAGGATGTTGCTTTGAATTTCCTACGTTTTTTGAAGGAAGTAAATTTCCCACTTTATTCAAATGATATGTAGACCATCTTTTTTCATTGTATAAGCTTTAACGAGGTTTGGGTGTTTATTGGGCTTGATTTCTAGTATGCTTTGAAGTTTTGAAACTCTATTTTAGGTTGGGTCAGTTTAATGGAGGATAATATCTTAATTTTGGCTATTGTGTGGGCTATTTGGCTATTTCAGAATAGAGTTCTTTTCAACCAAGAGAGATTTTATGTTATGAGTTTTCTCGATCATGCCCGGGTTGTTGCTTGTGGACAGAAAATGATTCGTTGTTTATTCGTGGAGCCCAAGGGTTCTCTTATATAGAAGAGGGAAACCTTAATGTGTAAATGACATACTAAGGACATAAAAATAAATAAACTGTCAAACAATAACATAACATAAAAACTCTCAACACTCAATCTCAAGCTGGAGTATAGATGTCTATCAAGCTTAGCTTGGAGCAACATATCTGAAAGGGTCCTCAGGTTAGGGCCTTGGTGTGCATGTATGTTGTCTTCTCACTTGAGCTAACATGAGATGTAGAGATGAGACCATTCTGAATCATATCTCGAGTGCAGTGAAAGTTTACCTCGATATGCTTGGTTCTCTCATGGAGGGCTGGATTGTTGGAAATGAACATGACAGTATGGTTGTCGCATTGGAGGTGCATAGGAAGAGGCACCTCAATAGCTAGGTCAGTCAGGTCGAATTTGGCCCACATCATCTCTGTGCTTCCTTGTGTCATAGATCTATATTCTGATTTAACACTTGATCTGGCAACAACTGTCTACTTCTTGCTCTTCCATGATACCAATGAATTCCCTACGAATATGTCAAAACTAGAACTTTCTGTCCTTGGGGCATCCTGCATAATCTGCATCTGCATAAGCTATAACAGCAAGGGATGTGCCTCTGCTAAATAACAGATTAGTGCCAGCTGAGGTCTCCAGGTACCTCAAAATCATATGGATTGCATCCATATGGACTTGTCTAGGCTGCTCCATGAACTGCCTCAGTTTGCTCACTGCAAAGCGTATGTTTGGCCTAGTGATGGTCACGTAGGGGTGCACATGGATCGGATAAAATCCGTAATCCGATCCAATCCGATGTTATGGGATTGGATTGGTTTGATTTTGTCAAGTCAATGGATTGGATCAGATTGGGATTTTGAAAATCCGTTAAATTATGGATTGGATTGGATCATTACCCAAATCCGATCCGATCCAATCCGTTAATCCGTTAATAAATAAATAAATACTATATATAATATTCAATCCTACATCTAGTGCAGATTATATAGTTAAATGTAATTGAACCCCCTTTTCTATATCTAAATATCTAAATCTATTGTTGCTGGAGATGTTCCCTTGTTGCTCGGTTTCTTCTAGGCCCAAGTCTTTTTCGGATCATTCGCCAATTCTTTGGGACTCTGGCGAGGCCTCTTTGGTAAGGGGCCTCTTTAGATACGAGAGGTGCTGGATCCATGAGGCGAGCTTCAAGGTTGTTGTGATGGAGCATTGGGCTCAATCATGCTTTGTGGGATCTGCGGCTTCCAGGTTGAATCAGAAACTTGTGTCGTTGCGTAAGAGGTTGGCTCTGTTCAAGAGGGACTCCAGGTCGGCGAGAGTGGCGGTCAGGGATGAGGCGGAGGATGTTATTGCGAAGCTCGATGTGATGGAGAATGAAAGGGAGCTGACACATGACAAGCTTCGTGAGCGTTCCAGTGCGCAGAAGCGTGTTGCGGAAGAGGACAAGAAGCGGTCTACTGAATGGCGGCAGCGATCGAGATTGAAGTGGCTCAAAGATGGTGATGCAAACACGACTTTCTTTCACCGTGTGGCTAGTGGAAGGAAGCGTAACAGTATGTTGCGTTCTATCTCCGTTGATGGGTCGAGGTTTGTGGGGGACAAAGAGATGGGGCGTGCAATTGTGGAGCACTTCAAGGGCTTCAAGGCGAGGCGCTCCCAGAAGACCTGGCGGTGGCTGGGGCTTGGGGCTCTGACTGTCTTGGAGGTGGACTGCGCGATGCTGACTAGGCCGATATCCTTGGAGGAGACTAAAGCTGCCGTGTGGGAGTTAAATGACGATGGGTCCCCGTGGCCTGACGGTTTCTCCGTTGCATTCTATCGGGATTTCTGGGAGGTGGTGGGAGAGGATGTTTTTGAGGTTGTTACCGAGTTCTGCAATGGAAATGCGGGATTCGACCGAATTAACAGGGCCATTTTGTTGTTGATTCCAAAGTCGCCCGCGGCGGAGGATATTGGTGACTTCCGTCCCATCTCGATGTCTAACGCTATTTACTTAATCGTGGCCAAGGTGTTGGCTCGGAGGCTTGCTCAGGTACTTGACTCGATTGTTTCTCCGATCCAGGCCGCTTTTATTCGGGGCAGACAAATTTCTGATTGTATTGCGGTGGCTTCTGAATTGGTGGGCGATTGGAGGAACTCGGGGAGGCAAGGAGTGCTTTGGAAGATTGATTTTGCCGAAGCGTATGATAGCCTTGATTGGAGCTTCTTATGGTCGGTTCTCAGAAGGCGGGGTTTCCCTGAGCTTTGGATTTCATGGATGCGACGATGTATGACCACTGTGTCTTTCTCTGTGTTGGTGAATGGCGGTTTGGAGGGGGGCTTCTTCCAGCCTAGAAGGGGGCTGCGCCAGGGTTGCCCCCTGGCCCCTCTCCTGTTTGTCGTGGTTGCGGACGTCCTGGCACGTATGGCTGATCAGATCATTGATGCTGGGCTCTCGAAAGGCTTTTCTAAGGGGAACTTCTCGGTACCCTTGATTCAATTCGCTGATGACACCATCTGCTTCATTGAGGGAGGTGTTGCTGAGGTTGCTGGCATGGCGATGACCCTCGATTTATTTAGTGACATGTCGGGGCTGCTTGTGAGTAGGACCAAGTCTAAGGTTATTCCTTTCGGAATGACGGAGGAGATGGCACTTGAGTGTGGCCGGATTCTGGGGTCTACTCCGGGCGAGCTTCCGATTGGGTACCTTGGTCTTCCATTGGTGATTGGGAGGACCAGAGTTAGGGACTAGATTCCGGTTGTCGAGAGGGTGGAGGCGCGCCTGGCTGGTTGGCGTGCGACGCTTCTTTCTGGTGGGGCGGCTTGTTCTTCTCAAATCGGTGCTCTCCTCTATCCCGGGGTACTTCTTGTCGAATCGTCGTTTGCCGGTTGGGATTCGTAGGAGGCTCGATACTTGTATGCGTAGATTTCTATGGGGAAAAATGGTGAGTCAGGGGGGGATTCACCTTGTGGCGTGGGATGAGGTGACCCGGGGGAAGCTCGAGGGGGGTCTGGGAGTAAGGCGTTTGGAGATTGTTAATGACGCTTTCTTTATCAAGTGGGCGAGTAGGGTGTGGGGTCAGGGTGGAAATTTCTTTATTGATGTATTGCGGGAGATCCATGGGGCGGGAAGGGCAGGGGAGGAGAGGGTGGGGTTGATTGGTGCTCGAACACCTTTTTGGCGTGGTGTGCAAGAGGTCTTCGTGAGGCATCGGGCGAGGTTTAAGCCGGTGCTGGGGAATGGAGAATCGTTCTTGTTATGGAAAGACAATTGGTTGGGAGGGGATCCCTTGTATGCTCGTTTCCCGCGGTTGTTTGCGCTGGCTGCTGACGAGGATGCCTCAATGGAATCTTGTTGGGAGAATGGATGTTGGTGCCCGTGTTTCGGGGCGAACTTTTCAGATCAAAGACTTGATGACTTTCTTTCCCTGCTTGACGTCCTCGGTGCTACTGCTGGGCCTTCCGGTGGGCGGGACCATTGGGTCTAGAGGGACGGCATCTTCTCGACGCGCAAGGCCTATGGGGCGTTGGCTCTCGCACCGCCGATGCGACCAGACTTCTTGGTGCGGGATTGCTGCTTTTTCTGGGGGCTAAGATTATCTTTGCGCCTTGGCTTCTTCTTATGGCTCTTCCGCAAGAGGAGGCTTTTGACTAGAGACCGTTGCTCTAGGTTCTTGGCGAATGTATCCAATCTGTGTGCTGTGCGACTTGGCGGTGGAAACTCTTGAGCACCTTTTCTTTGAGTGCCCCACGGTAAGAGGGGTGTGGGGGGATCCGATCGTGGATTGGGTGAGAACGAATGACTTGGTAGCCTTATGTGACTCATTGTTTCTTAACAGGAATAGATATAGAAGAGACTTATTGATCAAGGAAGGAAATATCGATATCGATATCGTTTCGATACAATGTCGATACCGATATATCGCCGATATATCAGCGATATATCGACGCATATCGCTGAAACCCGGTATTCATTAGGCATTTTCTCCTGTCGATACCCGATATCGTCCATATCGGCGATATATCGGTGACCTGTCGATAGCGATATATCGTCGATATATCGACGATATATCACGATATGGCGATCCCTGTTATTGATTCCGGTGGCGAGGTTGTGGTGGATTTGGCTTCGGAGGAATGATGCCATCTTCTCAAGCCAACACTTATACAAGGAGAACATGCTTATTTGCAGTGCGAGGTTGGTGGAGGACTGGGGCGACGTTTAGTTCTCGGTTTCCCTTTGGTTTGTTGGAGGCTGGTTTGCCTCTTTGTACAGTTTCTGCTTGTTTTGTACAACTGTTTTTTCCTTTCTTTTTCTTTAATATATTGGGGTGAACACCGTTGAGTGTCTCCCCCTTTTTTTGGGCTTCAAAAAAAATCTAAATCTATCCTCTTTTCTTTTTAAATCCTGAAATTATCCTCTTGCATTCCAACTTTCCAAATACCCGCCCAAGTTTATTATCTTTTCACTTTTCAAAAAGCTAAATCCCACTCAAATTGTAAATTGCCCACCTGTAAGGACCCACTTTCGGACATAAATCCCTCCCGTTTCCAAAATCCCAGATCGCAAGACCCCCACCATCCCCTCCGTGACGGCGTGACCTAACTATCTCCTCGCCCCAGCCACAAATTCCTCCTCCCTCCCATCCGTGACCTAAGTTCTCCCCCCAACAGCAGCTCGCATCCGCAAGCCACGAACCCACCCTCGTGGACGGTGCGTGCGACGAAATAATCTTTCCTCTCCCTACGGTGTGGTATTCTCTAGTGGTGTAGTACTAACTCAGCTCGTCTCTCCTTGTGCATCAACGTCCCCGTGGTGCCGATTCCCTCGCGTATCACTGTAAACCTGTGGTGCATCCTCCTTCCCACGGAGCATCTCCTCTGTTTATCCAGTTTTCAGGTATAACTCATTTGATCAAAATCTATGTATTTTCAAATATCCAGCATCTGCTAACTTGATTATCTCACTACTTACGTCCATTTGATGCAAATGAATATATTTAGCCTTGTCAAACAACATTGAAGGATCAAAACTAAGATACATCTACCTCGACCTCACCTGCATCCCCTAACAGATGACCAATCATAAATTTGGTAGAATTTACTTTTAGCTGCAAAAACCACAACTATATGTCCTAAATCTGTGTATATTTCACATTATTTAAGAAATATTTGTGCCTCTTAAACACCATAGGAAGTTCCAGTAATAAAAAGTTTAAAAGGCAATTTTCTGGGGTAAATGTACCTCATGATTTTCCCTGACATATCGTATGAGAGCTTTGTATTCTTTCAGGTCTCCAGATTGGGTTAAGGTAGCATGAGCATTCACGTAATTGACACCCTCCCTGGATAATCCTGGTCGAGATATCACCCTTTCTATACATAGAACAATTCCCGCACCTGGGTTGTTAAATTAAATAGAATATCTAAATCATCATATAAGGGTATTGATAACTTTTATCAGGGGAAGACTATATCATCTACCATCAGGATGATATATGTACTTGATCCTCATATATGTATTTTCAAGAAAAATATGTAGTTTCCCAAATGTCCACTTTCTAGTTTTAGTCACATGTAATGTATATCTTAACTTTAGTTGTTTTAGCTTATTAGTATCTCTCTATAAAATTATATGGAGAGATATAATCTAAAGTGTTTTCCTTTGAATATTTATATCAATTTTTTGCTATTTGATCTTATTAGCATCTAGTTTATTATATCACTTAGGAACTATATCAGCCACTGAAGATGTAATTGGAAGCAGCCAACCTACTCCTCAAAGTACATCAAATGAGACAAACACATCCGAAGTTCAGATTATGTATAAGAAACCAAGTAAACCAGCTTCTGATGTTTGGTCACATTATACAAAACAAAAAGTCAAAAGTGGCGAGATGAGCTTTCTGCAACTACTGCAATACCATTAATGAAATATCGAGGTCTAGTATTCTACAAACTTGATCCTAGAGTATGTGGTCACAATATGTGAGTACTAAAAATGCGATCCAATCCGATCCAATCTTTGGATGAGGGCTAGGGATGGCTTAGGGGCTAGGCCTGGCTTCGCCCATGCCTGAGGCTGCTCGTCTGAAGTATGGTGCATTGCCTGATATGCTTGCACCGCCTGGAGATCAGAATGCTGAAAACTTCTTTCCTCCTTGATGATATTCAATTCCCGAAGATGATTGAGCCCTTCATCTTGATTAGGGTTTCCCAACAGGAGAAACCCATGAACATATGTTGTTGCTTCAGTTGTCATCGCTCGAATTAGGGTTTCATATGAAACCCTAGAACAATGAATTTGGAACTTTATCACGTATACAGAATAATCTTCAAGCATAAATATTAAAGAACATAATTAGAGTTTCAATAGAAACCCTAGAATTGAATCTTGAATCTCGAACATAAATAATGAACATAAATCCTCAAGAATCGATCTCGCTCTGATACCATATTAGAAATATGAAATGCGGAAGTGTAATCAGAGATAAAGAATAAATATGGAAGAACACCGGTATTTTTACGTGGAACCCTACTCCCTAAGGAGCGAGATGAAACCACAAGAGAATGCCTCAAAGGACTGATTGTTGCATTCAACTTTATCATCAGATACAGGAGGTCTAAGGCTTCTTATATAGCCTCCATCGAGTCTCCACATCCCACAGACAGTAGATATGGGACTAAACCACTGGATGTGGTAACCATCTACACAAGTGACACATATACTCTAACATATATCATCAACATACACTAATATAGCAACAATTCCCTTCTGGTACCTCTGAACAAACAAGGAGTAATATGCAATTGATCTCACATACCCATTCTGTTTTATCTCATTCAAGAGCTTCTGAAACCATGCTCTTGGACTCTGCTTAAGGCCATAGATTGCCTTATGAAGTTTGATAGGAGAGAATGAATAACTTGCATTAGACGTAGCCGAGGGCTCTCTTATATAGGAGAATAGCCCTTGGGTTAATTACATGATATGTACTCAGAGAAACTGAAATTACATAATAGAGACAACAATATATTTATCTTAACACTCCCCCTCAAGCTGGAGCATATATATCTATCACGCTCAGCTTGGAACAACACTTCTGAAAAGGACTTCGAGATAGAGCCTTGGTGAAGATATCTACCGTCTGATCTCCTGTAGACACATGAGAGGTAGATATGAGCCCTTTCTGTATCAAGTCTCGAGTGTCATGACAGTCCACCTCAATATGCTTTGTTCGTTCATGGAACGCATGATTATTCGCAATGAATAATGCAACTTGATTATCGCATAAGAGTTGCATAGGAAGAGGAACTTCTATGGTAAGATCAGTCAACACCGATCTAACCCACATCATCTCTGCACTCCTTTGGGCCATGGCTCTGTACTCAGATTTTGTACTTCATCTAGCAACTATTGTCTGCTTCTTGCTTTTCCATGAGACAGTTGAGTGTCCAACAAAAGCTGCAAACCCTGAAGTAGACTTTCTGTCAGTGGGACATCCTGCATAGTCAACGTTTGCACAAGCTGTCACCTCCAGAGATGCATCCCTACTGAATAAGAGTCCCGAACCAGGTGAGTTCTTTAGATATCTCAAAATCATATAGATAGCATCCATATGTGCTTTTCTGGGCCGCTCCATGAATTGGCTGACCTTGTTTACCGCAAACATAATATCTGGCCCGGTGATAGTAACATATAAAAGCTTCCCAACTAGTTCTCTGTACCTCCTGCTATCAACTTCCTCAGTATCCTCATCATACAATTTCATACTTGGATCCATAGGAGTATTAGCAGGCTTGCATCCAGTCATACCTGTCTCAGAAAGGAGATCCATCATAAACTTTCTCTGGGTCATCACTAGACCACGATGATTCCTGGCAAACTCTAACCCCAGGAAGTAGCAAAGGGTACCAAAATCCTTGGTCACAAACTCTTTACGTAGGAACTTCTTGGCTATCTGAATGCCATGAGCATCATCTCCTGTAACAATAATGTCATCTACATAAACAAGAATGGCAACCGTACCTTTCTGTGTCTTCTGGACAAAAAGTGAGTAGTCTGCAGTGGACCTCTCAAACCCCTGTTACTCAATCAATTCTGACAGCTTTTGGTACCAAGCTCTAGGACGCTGCTTCAGGCCATAAATTACCTTATGTAGCCTACATACCTTTTGGGACTCCCCCTCAGTAGTAAACCTAGGTGGCTGCTGCATGTAAACTTCCTCCTGAAGGTCTCCATAGAGAAATGCGTTCTTCACATCAAGCTGAAATAACGACCAATCCCGTGAAATTGCAACCGCTAATAAAATCCGTAGTGTCGAGTGTCTCGCTACTGGAGAAAAAGTGTCTTGATAATCCACCCCATATGTTTGGGTAAAGCTACGGGCCACCAACCTTGCCTTGTAGCGATCCACACTCCCATCTGCGTTTTGCTTAATGGAAAATATCCACTTGCACCTTACAATCGAAGCACCTCGTGGAGCAGAAACAACAGTTCATATCCCTCGTGACGTTAAGGCTGCCATTTCTTCTTCCATGGCCTGGCACCACCTGCTGTCCTGTAAAGCCTCGATATATGTTCTGGGTATAGAAATCGCAGAAAGTCCTACAACAAACCTCCTGTACTCATCGGAAAGATGATCCAAAGAGACATGTGCAACAAGTGGGTATGTGGCACATTTACGTCGAGGCTTCCTCAGTGCAATAGGAGCGTCCAAATCCACATCCGCTTTGTGCTCTACACCAGAATCATCCTGTGTATGATGTAGAACTCCTGTACCATCAGTAGAGATAATGTTATCATGACATACCTGAGGCATGCCGGATGACGTGGACGGCTTATGAGTAGAAGAGCTAGTAGAAGACCTGCGAGTGTAAATAATGGGTAAGAATCTTGGCTCAGGTGGTGGTGGTGGAGGAGGAGGAGGTGATGGTGGAGGTAATGGTTGCTCAGGTTCAAATGCTAGAAGAGACGGAGGTGGAGGAACAACAATATCGTCCTCATTGTTATTGGATAACCTGTCACCTGTAGGAGAGAAGTACATGATAGACTCAAAAAAAGTAACATCAGCACTTACATAATATCTCCTACTCACCGGATCAAAACATCTATACCCTTTTTGAGTACAAGAGTATCCTACAAACACACATTTGATAGCTCTTGGTGAGAGCTTATCACGACCAGGGGTACAATTATGCACAAACGCCACATACCCAAAGACTCGAGGTGTGAGGGAGAATAGGTCCTTCTGGGGAAACGCAATCAAGAAGGGAACCTTCTCTCCAAATACAATAAACGACATACGATTCACCAAGTACCAAGCAATGAGAACAACATCCCCCCAAAAAGAATGAGGGGCACGACTATGGATTAACAATGTTCATGTGACATCAAGAAGGTAGCGATGTTTGCGTTCCACCACTCCATTTTGTTGCGAAGTGTAACTACAAGAAGTTTGATGAACAATGCCATGTGAACTGAGAAAATCTGACAAATGTAATGTTGAAATTTCCAAAGCATTACCCGTGTGAATGACTTTGACATTGGCAGATAAGATATTATTAACTTCAGTAATAAATTTTCTGATAATAGCACCGGCTTCAGACTTTTGTTTCAACAAGAACACCCAAGATAGTATGGAATAATCATCCACATCAACCATATAATAACGATGCCCCTGAAGATCAGGGACACGACTCGAACCCCAAATATCAAAATGAAATAGCTCAAAAGACCGACTACTATGACGACTCAGACGACTTGGAAACGAAGACCGATGGTGTTTCCCAATCTGACAGGCTTCACAATCCAACGCGGTACGGGTAGATATCTGTGGTAGGACATGACACATCTTCTGCAGAGGAAGATGGCCAAATCGTAGATGCCAAAGGAATGGAGAAACAGATCCAGAGGGAATAGTAGCAAGTCCAACACATGATGAAATAGCAAGCTTATACAAGCCTCTCTGCTCACGGCCATTTCCAATGATCCTACCAGTCAGTATGTCCAGAAACACAAAAGTAGAAGGGTCAAAGATGGCACAACAATGTAAATCTTTTGTAAGCTGGCTAATTGACAACAGGTTCATTTGAAAGTCATGTGCATGTAAGACATTCTAAAGACTCAAGGAAGGCGTTAGAGTAATCTCCCTCTGACCAACAATGGGTAATCGAACCCCATTGGCAATGACAACAGATCGGCCTGGTGTAAGTGCTCTGTAGGTAGTAAACTGCATTCTGTCGCCACACATATGATGGGAAGCCCCGGAGTCCATAATCCAATATGTCAAGTCCGAGCAAGTAGTACTGGTAAGCGCATAATGAGTACTTGATGAGCTAGGCGACGCTCTGGCAGAAGCTGCAGCTTCAGTAGAACTGGAGATGGAGACGTAGGAGTAGTTATCATCTCACTAAGTCTGGAGACAGTGTCATCAAAACGAGTATCTGGGAGAGGCGCAGTTGTAGCCTCAGTCTGCTCAGCAACACGTGCAGAGGCTGGATATCCATGCTTGTGAAAGCATGTTTCCTCAGAATGGCCTGGACAGTGACAGTGAGCACAGGGACCACGATGTCTGCCTCCCCCTCGACCACGAGGTCCGCGACCTCGAAAATGTGAGGATCCTCCTCTGCCACGAGTGGTAGCCATAGCTGACGGAGTAGGCTGTGCTGTAGACGCCAATGCATTAGGAATCCTGCTCAATCGCTTGTATACCTCCTCCATTGCTGGAATGGTCTCGCCAGTCAGAAGTTGGGTACGGGCTGTATCGTACTCAGGATCAAGAGAGGACAGAAAAACTCCCGTCATCGTGGCATTTCGATATGCCTATTGTTGTTCCGTACTGGTTGTGATCGGCCTGAAGCTATGCAATCTCTCGAACATGCCCCGCAGATGAGAGAAATGTGCATGGAGTGGTCTCCCATTCTGTTTGGTGGAAAAGATGTCGAATTGTAACTGAAGTATCTTGCTCTCATTCTTCGACTGCCCATATGTAGCTGCCAGTATGTCCCACATAGCCTTTGCAGTTGGTTGATTCACAATATCATTAGCAATCTCTGTAGTCAGTGTCCCGGAAATCCATATACGAGCATAAGCATCGTCTTGCTTCCACGTCGCATTCGCTCCAGTCTTGTCTTCCGGCTCGGAATCTGTCAGGATGTGCTCCTTATTATGGCACTGCATCAGGGTACGAAACTGCATGGACCATAGTTCATAGTTGGTCCTCTCCATCTTTACTATGGGGGCCGGGCCTTTGAAGGCACCAGAAGATGTAAAGACGTCACCCTTGTTCTCTGACGTGATTGAAAAGGAGCCATAGACCGACGGAGGGAAAAAAATAGTCGATCTACAATATCATATGAGGGATAGGTTGTATGTGTAGATTCATACACCCATCCCTAATCCTCATTCAAGCGCCCAAACTAGTCAACAGAAAGCACAACGGTGCAGCCCGGAGGTGCTGGTTGTGGTAGCAATACCCGTGGGATGTCCTGGGGGCCGCTTGGGGCCGTTGGGTTCAAAGGCGGGGGCCTCTGGGGATCGCTGGGCGCAACAGTGCCGCGCGGGGGGCGGCTGGGGCCGCTCGGGGGCCGAAGGCGGCAACTGCTAGGTTGGGGCGGCGGTGTCGCGTGGCCCGCTGGGGTGGCAAGGGCCTCTGGAGAAGGCCGGGGGCCTGGGTGTCTGCAAGGGCGGTCGGAGCCGCTGTGGCTGTTGTCGACGGCGGCGGGGAGGGGGGCGGGTGGGTGTAGGGTTAGGGTTTTGGGTGGGATACCGGGACCCCGGTCTAGGACTGTTGCTCCGATACCATGATAGGAGAGAATGAATAACTTCCATTAGACGTAGCCGAGGGCTCTCTTATATAGGAGAATAGCCCTTGGGTTAATTACATGATAAGTACTCAGAGAAACTGAAATTACATAAAAGAGACATAACAATATATTTATCTTAACAAAGTCTACACATCTTCTGACACTCCTCAGCAGCGAACCCAGTTGGCCGCTCATGCAGACTACCTCTTGAAGATCATCAAGTCTGAAGCTGGTTCTGTCGTTAAATCGTTTCTTATTGAAATAAAGAATATTTTTTCTGCTCTTGTGAATTTTATTCGCACTGACAATGCCTTGGAATTCTCCACTTTACAGTTGTCTGACTTCCTCAAATCTCTTGGTATTGTTCATCAGACTTCTTGTGTATACGCATCGCAACAGAATGGTGTTGCTGAATGCAGACACTGTCATCCGCTTGATGTCATGAGGACTCTTTTGATTCAGAGTCGAGATCCTCGTTCGTTCTAGGGTGATGCGGTCCTCAATGCATGCTACTTAGTGAACCACATGCCTTCCACGATCCTTGGAGAAAAGATTCCTTTCTCGATTGTGTTTCCCGAGAAGGACCTATTCTCCCTTACGAATGTATTCATCACGTCGAGCTGATACATCGGCCAATCTCGTGTGACTGCAACCAATAGAAGAACCCGAAGTTTGAAGTACTCGTTCAAGCGCCCAAACTAGTCAAAAGAAGGCACAGCGGTGCAGCCCGGAGGTGCTGGTTGCGGCAGCAATACCCGCGGGATGTCCTGGGGGCCGCTTGGGGCCGTTGGGTTCAAAGGCGGGGGCCTCTGGGGATCGTTGGGCGCAACAGTGCCGCGCGGGGGGCGGCTGGGGCCGCTCGGGGGCCGAAGGCGGCAACTGCTAGGTTGGGGCAGCGGTGTCGTGTGGCCCGCTGGGGCGGCGAGGGCCTCTGGAGAAGGCTGGGGGCCTGGGTGTCTGCAAGGGCGGTCGGAGCCGCTGTGGCTGTTGTCGACGGCGGCGGGGAGGGGGGCGGGTGGGTGTAGGGTTAGGGTTTTGGGTGGGATACCGGGACCCCAGTCTAGGACTGTTGCTCCGATACCATGATAGAAGAGAATGAATAACTTGCATTAGACGTAGCCGAGGGCTCTCTTATATAGGAGAATAGCCCTTGGGTTGATTACATGATAAGTACTCAGAGAAACTGAAATTACATAAAAGAGACATAACATCTTAACAAAGTCTACACATCTTCTGACACTCCTCAGCAGCGAACCCAGTTGGCCGCTCATGCAGACTTCCTCTTGAAGATCACCAAGTCTGAAGCTGGTTCTGTCATTAAATCGTTTCTTATTGAAATAAAGAATATTTTTTCTGCTCTTGTGAATTTTATTCGCACCGACAATGCCTTGGAATTCTCCACTTTACAGTTGTCTGACTTCCTCAAATCTCTTGGTATTGTTCATCAGACTTCTTGTGCATACGCATCGCAACAGAATGGTGTTGCTGAATGCAGACACCGTCATCCGCTTGATGTCATGAGGACTCTTTTGATTCAGAGTCGAGATCCTCGTTCGTTCTAGGGTGATACGGTCCTCAATGCATGCTACTTAGTGAACCACATGCCTTCCACGATCCTTGGAGAAAAGATTCCTTTCTCGATTGTGTTTCCCGAGAAGGACCTATACTCCCTTACGAATGTATTCATCACGTCGAGCTGATACATGGGCCAATCTCGTGTGACTGCAACCAATAGAAGAACCCGAAGTTTGGAGTACTCGTTCAAGCGCCCAAACTAGTCAACAGAAGGCACAACGGTACAGCCCGGAGGTGCTGGTTGCGGCAGCAATACCCGCGGTATGTCCTGGGGGCCGCTTGGGGCCGTTGGGTTCAAAGGCGGGGGCCTCTGGGGATCGCTGGGCGCAACAGTGCCGCGTGGGGGGCGGCTGGGGCCGCTCGGGGGCCGAAGGCGGCAACTGCTAGGTTGGGGCAGCGGTGTCGTGTGGCCCGCTGGGGCGGCGAGGGCCTCTGGAGAAGGCTGGGGGCCTGGGTGTCTGCAAGGGCGGTCGGAGCCGCTGTGGCTGTTGTCGACGGCGGCGGGGAGGTGGGCGGGTGGGTGTAGGGTTAGGGTTTTGGGTGGGATACCGGGACCCCGGTCTAGGACTGTTGCTCCGATACCATGATAGGAGAGAATGAATAACTTGCATTAGACGTAGCCGATGGCTCTCTTATATAGGAGAATAGCCCTTGGGTTAATTACATGATAACTCAGAGAAACTGAAATTACATGAAAGAGACATAACAATATATTTATCTTAACAAAGTCTACACATCTTCTGACACTCCTCAGCAGCGAACCCAGTTGGCCGCTCATGCAGACTTCCTCTTGAAGATCACCAAGTCTGAAGCTGGTTCTGTCATTAAATCATTTCTTATTGAAATAAAGAATATTTTTTCTGCTCTTGTGAATTTTATTTGCACTGACAATGCCTTGGAATTCTCCACTTTACAGTTGTCTGACATCCTCAAATCTCTTGGTATTGTTCATCAGACTTCTTGTGCATACGCATCGCAACAGAATGGTGTTGTTGAATGCAGACAGCGTCATCCGCTTGATGTCATGAGGACTCTTTTGATTCAGAGTCGAGATCCTCGTTCGTTCTAGGGTGATGCGGTCCTCAATGCATGCTACTTAGTGAACCACATGCCTTCCACGATCCTTGGAGAAAAGATTCCTTTCTCGATTGTGATTCCCGAGAAGGACCTATTCTCCCTTACGAATGTATTCATCACGTCGAGCTGATACATGGGCCAATCTCGTGTGACTGCAACCAATAGAAGAACCCGAAGTTTGGAGTACCGAGCTACGGGAGAGAATGTGTCTTGATAGTCTACCCTGTAGGTCTGGGTGAACCCACGAGCCACAAGATGTGTCTTGTGGCGGTCAATGCTGGCATCTGCTTGATGCTTAACGATAAACACCCACTTACATTTGACAACTGACACATCTGTAGGAGCAGTAACAATGCTCCATGTGTTACGTGAATGTAAAGCCGTCATCTCTGCTTCCATGGCTAGGTGCCTTTGGCTCATCTTGAGAGCCTCCTGATACGTGGGATTTCATTAACAGATAATCTCACAACAAATTGCCTGAAATCTGGCGAAAGTTGCTCCAAAGACACATGGCTTGCAAGAGGGTGCCTCATCCCGAATATTTGCATGTTCATCTTATGATTTATCATGTACATCATGCACACTACTAGTACCATCTGTTGAAACCAAGTTCTCAGAATTTACCTGAGGCGTGTTGGATGTTGAGGTAGGCATTAGAGCATGGAGGGCAGGCTGAGGTGCATATGGAGGCGGAGGTGCATGTGGGGGTGGAGGTGGAAGGACAACCACATCCTTAAACTCAGAGGGACTCAACCTGTCACCTGTAGGAGCGTAATAAATGATGGACTCAAAGAAGATAACATCTGCACTGACATGGTATTGTCCCTTTACAGGATCAAAAACTGATAACCCTTTTGGATGCGAGAGTACCCAACGTACATACATTTGATAGCTCGAGGAGCGAGCTTGTCATGACCAGGACGTAAGAGATGGATAAATGCCATGCAACCAAACACTCATGGTGTGAGAGAGAAAAGGTCCTTCTCTAGAAAAGTAAGGGTGAAGGGTGTCTTTTCACCCAAAATAGTAGAGAGCATGTAACATCCTAGTTCGAATAAACCCGAACCTGACCGGTTAGGGTCCGATTGATCCAATAAAATTATCAATCAATATTAAATAACCTGAATCGATCAATTGATCGTAAATCAAAAGTCATTCGGTTGTAATCGACAAAAAATCGATTGCATCGTAATGCGTGTCACGAAAAAGTCATGACGCAAATCAGAAACCACAAAACAAACTGAGACCATCCAAAAATCCGATTCGATGAAGTAAAACTAACGGAATTGACAGTTCGTCAATCGGAGATCGAATGATATTTTAAAACCGTGAAATTTTGCCATAAACCAAAACTGTATCTCGAGAATTACGGGGATTCAAACTCGATCCAAAGCATATGGATATTATATTTAATTTGATAGTCATTCATAGACGGTTGAAACAAGATATTATACACCTAAATCAGAGATGCGAGGTGCAAGTACGGATCACTTTGGGGTTTAGCAAAAAAAATTGTGGAACACGCTGACATCTGCTTGCTGATGTCATTTAAAGTGGATGCTTAAAAAATCCACGTGAGGAGCCCTTCTCTCCCTCTTACTATCCTCCAACTTCCCCATAGCTTCTCATCTCTTGTTTTCTCTCTAATCTATCCAATGAGAAGAGCTCCAGCTCTCTCTCTCTTATCTCTGCAATTATTGCTGCTGGACCCTTTGTTCTATCATATCAAGAGGAGCCTGGAGCCTTGGAGCTGCTCCAAATCACCAACCATTGTATACAATTAGATATCCAATTTTGGAGATCTAATTAGGTACAATCTCTTTTCTCTCCGTCTTGCTATTGCCCTTTTGTTTCTTGAAGCTACCGCAATCAGCTAGATGTTGGAGCTGTTGTTCTTCCCTATGCTGGAGCCTCCAAATCAATCCCTTACAGCATGTAGACCCTTGTTCTTTCGATTTGAAGCAATCTAGAGGTACAACCCTATCTTTTTTCCCCTTTGCTACCATGCATGTACAAAATACAACCTCCTCTGAATGTTATTCATGGTGTTCTACACATTTTGTTTACATGGTTGAAAGAGAAGCTCGTGGTTCATTTAGCTTCATTTGAAATTCACATGGCTGGAGTCATGAATTTCCATGACCTAATGGTACAATATGACCTTATACTTGTGTTAAAAAAACAAAGAACAAGTACTTTAATTTCTCCAAATTATACAAGGAATTTAATTATTTCAATGGGATTCCAGCATAAACAGTAACTTAGTCATATTTGTCAAGCTTATTGGATTTAGTAGCACTTAATTCTCTAGTAACAGAGACTGAGTACACATTTCGAAGATTTATGGGAGATACTTTAAATTTAGAGTTTTTATTTCACATACTTTGACCCATGTATCAAAAATCTAGAGTTATAATTCTAAATTCTCAAGATTCTGATTTAAATCTAAATTATTATTTTCGAAATCCAGCTTATAAAGGCTGAAATAAAACTTTAATTTTTCCCACCGTGTAGAGATTATAGTTGGATGGTCTAAATATAAAGACCACAGGTGGAACACTTTAAGTGTGATTTGGATGTACATGATTATGTATGCATTCAGATAACCAGAAGAACTTTAGAGGAAAAATTAAATTTCCTACGAAAGATCAGAAACTTTTTTAGCGAGATAGTCACCTTCAGAATATCTCACAGTCAGGAATCTACTATGAAATCAGAAGAGTGTACATGCAGAACATAACCGATTCCCATCAATTGGGGAGTTAATTTAGGGGTTTCCAACTTGGGTTTTTTATTTACATTAAAAGTTTTACTTTCATCACGTGGGATTATGAAAAAACCGATTCTTTAATTTATGTTGTACTAGTGTAATCTTGATAAGTGGGCTAAGTGTTCTATCTTCATACTTTACTAATCAAGTCAATACCATTTCATTTTCCTTGTGCTAGTGTAACCTTTATTATTGGCTATATCATTGCATGAGTTGCCAATGTGGAGCAGAATCTCAAGGAATGGGTAAAAGGATCAACTGGTTCTTCTGACTAAAATCTAAAATCTTGGTCGAAACTTATTGTTGAAAAGAGAGATTTATATTCATATTGCATAGTTGAATATCGAAATTATTCAACTATACTGTCTACACAAAAGAACTTTGAAGTTGTAGAATCAATCATTTTAGAATCTCTTCGTCACATTATGTTTGAGAATTAGTGTTTAAACCTCTTTCATACTTAAGTAGCATGCATGTGATATACAACATCTCTTATTCTAATAAAGTATCTCAAAGGAGACATGACACCTCGGTGGCTTTAGTATGGTTGTGAATCACTGAAAACAGATATTGGTAACCTTTACACTTGACTGTATGAGGGTGTGGTGACCCTCAACTGGGTGGAGGAAAGGAAGCTCAGTTAGGGCAGCGGCCACTTAGTGCGTGGGTCTAGGATCCCAGTCCTTTTCATGATTTTTACGCGAGCTCGCAGTGTTTTTACGCTTCGTTGGGATCCCGACTTTTGACCAGTTCCGCTAACCCTCTGTTTTAGGGTACTTATTCTGGGGGACCCTCAATTTTAGTTTTCTTACGAGCTCATCTGCTTTTACCGGTTGGACCCGTCTAGAGTAACTTTTTCAGAGTCTCTCTTACCCGTCTCAGTGACGTAGTTTTGGAGTAGACCTATCCCCCCTCTAATGGACCGCACTTCCACTTAGAATGCAAGATGGAAGGGTCTCTTAGGAGGCTACCTCACCGATTGAGTTTTGGTTACCATTCCGCCAATAGGCTTAGCGATGGCTACATCTGAATCCTCTATGGCAACATTTGAATCAATTACAGTTGAATTTGGAAGAGTTACGGTTAAACTTAGAATGGGTTACAATAGATTACTAGAGTTAAGATCAGTTACAGTTGAGTTGGTTACAATTGTCTTTGGTACAGAAATCATCAATCATCATTCATCCTCAGTCATCGGCAATTAATCAGATCTTATATCTACTACTATAAATATTAGAAGAAGCTAGTGGATGTGTTGGGAGCTTGTTAGGATGCTTTACACACCATCGCATGCCTACGGAGGCACCTCAACCCTAAGGCGTTCTTCACACCTTAACATCATAGTGTGAGGTCACCCTCAGACCAAGACCACAAACTATCCACTAGACTTGAGAATCGAGGCAGAATTAATGATCGGATCAGTAACACATCATCCTCAATATCAAGATCTACTAATAGGATCTCTAAGTACAAGAAGAAAATAATATACATATAGGTCAAATACTATATATGAAAAGGATATGTAAATTTGAAAAATATTGGGGTGTTGATGAACATGGTGTTTACAAACAAAGCAGTTTGAAAACAATTTACCATGCAAGTAGCTGTAAATTTTAAATATCATTACCTTTCTACTTGCTTTCTTTTGGACACATTAAATTCTTGTTATTATTTAATATGTTGTGATGTATGCAACAACTGTTGACATCCTTTTGTCCTTTGCATGTTTGGCAAGCAAAAAATATGCGTCGCAGTAACTGGATGATGATCCGAGCATCTGTAGCTATACCAGACAATACACTTTTGTTATTTCTATACAATTGATGATGTATAAATGCTTTTCTTTTCTTGTCACTTTTCGGGAATACATGTACATGATGTAATATTCTCTTTTGTTACATGTTATATATATATGGAAATTAATAAAATATAAATTGGTGACAATTCCTTTTTGGATATGTGGTTGTTTATATTGATATTGAATGTCATGACAAAACGCGAAAGTTTTCCCTCAATTTTAGTTGAACTAATGAGATCTATAATGAATGCAACGCTGCGAATGCCGCGTAAATGGGTACCCGGATCCGAAGGCATCACAATTTGGTATCAGAGCCGTGGTACCCCGCTACATGCATTCGTTGTGTTAAAATTTCGATCGCATTAAGTTCTCGTATAGCGACAGTCCTCCAACTTGTCGCAACTCCGAAAGGGAACTATGACATTCAATTTTAATAACCATAGATGTCAACAATTGCATTTAATTTTCATATAATATCCCAAGAAGAGAAAAACATGATTAGAAATGTCAGCAAACATTAGCTGTTATGGTTAATGCTTTTGGTTCTCGTACAGAACCATGACGTCCAAAGTTGATTATGAGACGACAGATCATTTAGAGCGCATCATGACCCCACTCACCGATCTCCAGTAGCAGCAGGCTGCCATACGAGGTCTACAGGACCAGATCTTTACCCAACAGACCGGTATCGCGAACAGACAGACTGACGTAAAGATGATGTTTGAGGAGCTTTGTGATTCCACCTATCATCCATCTCAGGATGGAACACGACATGAGAAACCACAATATGTAGAGATTCATCAGCCTCACTTTGATGATACACATGAGGAGATGCCAACATATGAGCCGAGGATGGAGATTATGACAGGGAGAAGGACCCTGCACTTTTTGCAGATGAGGATGCAAACGAGTACTCTGTTATCTACAGGCATCGGTCTGTTTTTACATCCTATCAGTGAGCCAATGTGCCCATGTTTGAGGGCATCGAGACGTCAGACCAGTCTGAGCAATGGCTGAAGCGGGTCATGAAGGTACTTCGGATGATACACGCACCACGAGACTCGTGACTATCTTTCATGGAATATTCATTGACGGATTTCGTAGAGAGATGGTGGGAGGTGACAGTTTCCGAATTAGGACGTGAGCCAACATGGGATGACTTTGAGACGAGGTTCAGATCCCATTTCTTTTGTGTGAAGTAGAAGGAGTCCCAGCACCGATTGTTTCAGTGCTCAGACAAGGGCGGATGACAACTAAAGAGTACTTTGTTCGATACACCGAGCTGTCTTGACACATACCAGCAACCGCTGCATTTCCAAATGAGAATCTGGAAAAGTTCATTAGATGTAGGAGAGAGGTGCAAGAGAAGCTAGCAGGATTGCGTATCACTTCTATCTTCGATGCTACTGACGCAACGGAGAAGTTTGAGGACATTCGAGAGAGATGTTTCGGGAGCTCGTTTGAAGCATCACCTAGGCCACAACGATCATTTGGACAGATATGCTGACCATTCTTGCAACAGAGGTCTGCCAGGAGATTTCGACCTACAGGTTCGACATTTTCAGGCAGTGCTTACTCATCTCCAGCGACTACCTTAGGAGGAGCACTTGCCAGATGTGGCACCAGTTCGGCACGACCATCTGGACTGCAACGAGCAGACAGACCCCCAGCATGACCAACTTAGAGCAGAGACACGAGTACCACGCCTACCCCATCTGTGAGATGCTACTTGTGCAATGAGTGGGATCATTACTGATCTCAATGCCCACAGGCTTCTGGTGAGCCTCGATCACATCCACAACCTTCGCAGTCGCAGGCACAACGTACATGGAGTTTCCGTGACAGAAACTCCAACTTTAGGATGCCGCCGAGACAGATATAGAACTTGGCACGTTTTACCGCACCAGCTAAACAGGGACAACTACATGCAGTGACCGAGGAACAAGTACGATCAGTATCTATTATGGTGAAAAGTATGATCTCAGTCTTAAGTCGAACTTTCCATGTTCTATTTGATTCAGGAGCTATACATTCTTTCATTAGTTCGAGGTTATTAGCTTCATTACGTAGAGTTACAGAGGCCTTATATCCTTCCTACCCCATTCATGGGCCAGGTGGTCAGTTGTTCGTCATATCACTGATAGTCAGACACTTGCCACTGATTGGCGGTCACAAGATGATCGCAGATTGTCTGTTACTACAGCTTGATGAGTTTGACCTGATTTTAGGCATGGATTGGTTATGAGCTCATCATGCTCTTGTTGATTGCTTTAGGAAGACGACTGTCTTCAGGATTCCAGATTTACCCGAGTTCACTTTTGAGGGTGCATTACATGAACTCCAAAATAGAGTACATTTGAGTGTTGTGAGCTCAGAGACTTGTTGATCATGGATGTGATTCATAGTTTGCATTTGTCTGAGAGATATCCGACCATGAGACGATGATACAGGACATCAGAGTAGTATCAGACTACCTCGATGTATATCCTGATGAGTTACCACGATTACCTTCTGAGAGAGAGACTAAGTTCGAGATCACATTTTTACCAGATACACAACCAATCTCGATGGCACCATATCACATGGCACCAGCTGAGTTGAGAGAGCTGAAGGTGCAGTTGCATGAATTACTTGACTTGGGATTCGTGAGGCCGAGCACTTTACCTTAGGATGCTTCAGTTCTTTTTGTCAGGAAGAAGGACAGATCGATGGGATTGTGTATTGGTTATCGACAGTTGAACAAGAGAACGGTAAAGAACCGTTATCCTTTACCGCGCATCGATGATTTGTTTGATCAGCTCCAGGGATCTTTGGTGTTTTTGAAGATCGATCTTCGATCTGGCTACTATCAACTAAGGATTCGAGAGTCAGATATTCCGAAGACAGCTTCCAGGACTCATTATGAACATTATGAGTTTGTAGTGATGTCGTTTGGGATCGCCAATGCCCCTACAACATTCATGGACATGATGAACATGATCTTTTGTCCATACTTCGACAAGTTTGTGGTGGATTCATTGATGGTGTGCTGATATATTCTCGGAATGAATGTGATCATGCGAATGTTCTGAAGATTGTCTTGAACATATTGTGAGAGCACAAGTTATATGCCAAGTTGAGCAAGTGCGAGTTCTGGTTATCTTAGGTCTCGTTTCTTGGGCATGTCATTTCTGGAGCATGTATCGTAGTTGATCCTGTGAAGATTGAGACAGTTATGTCTTGGGAGCAGCTCAAGATAATCACTCAGATTCAGAGCTTCCTTGGACTAGCGGACTATTACAGGCGATTTGTCAGCAAATTTTCACGCATTGTTCTTCTCGTAACACGATTGGCACAGAAGGGAGTTCTTTCATTTGTGATAATTCATGTGAGCATGCCTTCAGGACATTGAAGGAGAGATTGACGACGACGCCCATTCTTGCACTACCTTCAGGTACCCAGGAATGTTGTCTACACAGATGCCTCAGGAGAAGGTTTAGGAGCAGTGTTGATGCAACGAGGTCACATGATTGCTTACGCATCATGTCAGTTGAGGCCACTTGAGCGGAATTACCCCACCCATGACTTGGGATAGGCGACAGTTGTGTTCACCTTTAAGATCTGGTGCCACTATCTCTATGCGGTGAATTTCGAGATTTTTACAAATCACAAGAGTCTGAAGTACATCTTTGATCAGAAGGAGCTGAATGTGAGATAACGCATATGGCTTGAGCTACTGAAGGATTACGATTGCACGATCTCTTACCATCCCAGACCATCCCGGTAAGGGAAACGTGGTGGCAAATGTGCTTAGCAGGAGAGCTCATGCAGAGGGTACAATGAACCGGCTATACACGTGGGATATGCTCGCAGTTTTGACTGATTGGCAACCTCAGGAGAGTGCATTCATATCTACTTCCGTGCCTCCACGATTCAACAGTCTTTGGGATCTCATAGTAGAAGGCCAGAAGTCAGATCCTTGGATCCGAGACAAATACATGCATGCCGCCAAGGACGAGATTGATGATTTTCTTGTGACGGAGTCTATTTTGTGGAATGTCGGTCGCGTCGTTATACCCAACGATGAGCAGTTATGCAGAGATATTCTTGATGAGGCACATAGTTCACGATTATCTATTCATCTTGGCAGCACAAAGATGTATTGTGATCTATGCCGGCATTTCTGATGGGACGGGATGAAGCGCGATTTGGCACATCATGTTAGCAGATGCATGACCTGTCAGATGGTCAAGGCTGAGAACAGGAGACCACCAGGGTTGTTACAGTTTCTCCACATTCCTGAGTAGAAATTGGAGAGTATTTCTATGGATTTTGTCACTGGATTGCCGAAGACACCAGGTGGCCATGATTTTATTTGGGTCATTGGTAACAGGTTGATCAAGTCAACCCATTTTATACCTGTCAGCAAGACCTACACTCCATCCAGATTGGCCAGGATATATGTACAGAACATTATCAGGCTACATAATACACCACGTGAAGTGGTATCTGACATAGACTCGATGTTTACATTGCACTATTGGCATTAGTTCTTGTCAGCACTACGAACAGAGCTGAAGATGAGTTCTGCATGCCATTCGCAGACTGACGGACAGAGTGAGCACACCATTTAGACGCTTGAGGATTCACTACGTGCATACACTCTTGAGTGGAAGGGTTCCTGGACAGACCATCTATCGTTGGTGGAGTTCACTTATAACAACAACCATCATTCCAGTATCGACATGCCACCATTCGAAGCCCTATATGGACGGAGATGCCTCACACCTCTTAGTTGGTAGGTGATCATGCTCTTTACTCCATAAATCTCTTAGAGGAGACTGCGAGGACTGTTGATCTTGTGAGATGGAAGCTTCTGATGACAAAGAGTCGCCTGAAGAGCTATGCAAACCGTCGGATAAGAGATTTGGAGTTTCAGATATCCAAACATCTTCTCTGCAAATATGACTTATTAAGATTTAACTTAATCTCATACTGATGAAAAAACTCCTCTAATGGACAACACTTCTAATTGGAGGGTGAGACGGAAGGGCCTCTTAGGAGGCTACCTCACCGCTTCAGTTTTGGTTACCGTTTCGCCAATAGGCTTGGCGATGGCTACATCTGAATCCTCTATGGCTACATCTGAATCAGTTATAGTTGAATTTGGAAGAGTTACATGTTGAGATGTTTATTTATCTCCGTATTATATTTACATTTTGTGTTTTCTTTGGATATCACTTATGTAATTAACCCATGGCTCTTCTCCTATATAAGAGAGCTGTGTGATCTCTTTTATCATATGAATGAATTTTATCCCAACATGGTATCAGAGCAACGGTCCTAGACCAGAGTTCTCGAACCAAAGCCCTAACCCTAGCCCCACCCGCTGGCCCCTCCCCGCGCCCTCCGCGCGCCTTCGCGTCCCTCCGCGTGCCTTCGCGCCCCTCCGCGCGCCGCCACGCCCCTCCGCGTCCCTTCGCGTGGCCCGCGCCACTCCCAGTGCTGCCACCCCCCTCCTAGCGCCGCCGCCCCCCTCCCAGCGGTTGCTGCCGCCTCGCAGCAGCCCGGTGAGACCCCGTCGACCCTCCTTTGCCTCCATAGGAACTACGACCTGATTCACAAGGGGTCTGACGCACCCTCGGTGGCCCCGGGTATCTCGTTTGAGTCCAGCAGACCCTTGTTCACGTACGTCGAGGTTTGGATTGATCTGCGAAGGGGTGATATGGTCTGATTTCTCCCTTCATTTGTGGCCTTCGACCACAAACACATCATTAGGGATAAGTGTATAAGTCTACAGATATACCTCAACCCTCATTTGATGTTGTAGACAAGTCTTTTGCTGAGATATTCCCCTCTTGTTCCGCACTTTAGCCTATTAAAACATGTTAGAAATCAAGGGTGATGTGTGCTCCTCTTCCGGTGCCTTCAAAGGACCGGCACCTATCGTAAAGATGGACGGGACCAACTACGAGTTATGGTCCATGCAGTTTCGTACCCTGATGCAATTCCACAACAAGGAGCATATTCTAACTAATTCAGAGCCGACGGACAAGACTGGGGCCAACACACCATGGAAGCAAGATGATGCATATGCTCGTATATGGCTCTCTGAGATGCTTAGCACAGAGATTGCTAATGATATTGTCAATCAGCCAACTGCAAAGGCCATGTGGGACATATTGGTCGCTATCTATGGACAAGCGAAAAATGAAAGCAAGATACTCCAACTTCAGTTCGACATTTTCTCGACGAAGCAAAATGGTCGACCTCTACTTGCTCATTTTTCACATCTGAGAGGTATGTTTGAATGCCTACGTAGTTTCATGCCTATCACTACCAGCGTGGAACAACAACATGCATATCGGAATGCCACTATGACTGGAGTTTTCCTGTCCTCTCTTGACTCGGAGTACGATGCCGCTCGTACTCAACTTCTGACTGGCGAGACCATACCACCAAATGGAGGAGGTCTACAAGCGGCTGAGCAGGATTACTACCACACCTACATCCACACCACAGCCGACGTCCTTGGCTATGGCTGCTTCTCGTGGATGAGGCAGTAAGTCCCAGTTCTGTGGTTGTGGACCTCGTGGTAGAGGTGGAGGCCGTCAGCGTGTTCCATGTTCTTATAGTCGTCGTCCTGTCCACTCAGAGGAGACATGCTTTCACAAGCACGGTTTTCCGGCATCTGCACGCATTGCAGAGCAGACTGACTCTTCACCTGCACCTGCTACTGATGCACGGTTTGATGATCTTGTCTAGAGACTTCGAGAAATGGTGACCACTCTTGTGACTCAGACTGCAGGACCATCAGATGCAGCAGCCACCGCCAGAGCACTACCCAGTTCCTCGGGTATTTCATATGTGCTTACCAGTAGCAGCAGTTCTGATGTGACAGATTGGATTATGGATTATGGAGCATCTCATTACATGTGTAGAGATCGGAAACAGTTGTCCTCGTACAAGACTATTCCTCCTGAGTGATCCGTAATCATAGACAATGGAGTTCGGCTACCCATTGTTGGTCAGGGGGAGATTGTTTTAGCCCCTTCTATACGTCTTCAGAATGTTTTACATGCTCCAGACTTTCAAATGAATCTTTTGTCTATTAGTCAGATTAGAAAAGATTTACACTGTCTCTTCTCTTATGTTTCAGGACATACTCACTGGCAGGATGATTATTCATGGCCGTGAGCAGAGAGGATTATACAAACTTGCTGTTCAAATCATGTATTGGGGTGGCATCCACTGGATCTGCTTCGTCTTTTCTATGGCATCTTCGCTTTGGCCACCTTCCTCTTCAAAAGATGTTACGTGTTCTCTCGCAAATATCTACTCGTACTACTCTAGACTGTGAAGCTTGTCATCTTGGGAAGCACCATTGCTCCTCCTTTCCGAGTCGTCCAAGTCGTAGTAGTAGTCGGTCCTTTGAGTTGTTTCCTTTTGACATTTGGGGTCCGAGTCGTGTTCCTGATCATCAGGGGCATAGATTTTATATTGTTGATGTGGATGATTACTCTAGACTTTCTTGGGGTTTCTTGCTTAAACATAAGTCTGAAGCAGGTGCTATAATTAAAACTTTTCTTATCGAGATCAACAACATATTTTCTGCTAAAGTCAAATACATTTGTACCGACAATGCTTTGGAATTTTCCTCTCTTCATTTGGCAGAATTTCTCCAGTCTCTGGGTATAGTTCATCAGACTTCATGCACTTATACATCACTAAAATGGGGTTGTGGAATGCAAACATCGTCACCTCTTAGACATCACGAGGACCTTGTTGATTCACAGTAATATACCTCATTCTTTCTGGGGGGATGCCGTCCTAACCGCCTGTTACTTGGTAAATCGCATGCCATCCACTATTCTTGGAGAGAAGAGTCCCTTCTCGATTGCGTTTCCTGAGAAGGAACTCTTCACACTTACACCTCGTGTTTTTGGATCGGTAGCTTTTGTCCATGACTTTACTCCTGACCGTGACACGCTCTCACATAGTGCTGTCAAATGTGTCTTTGTTGGTTATTCTCGTACCCAAAAAGTGTATAGATGTTTTGGTCCTGTTGGGAGAAAATACTATGTGAGCGCTGATGTTACATTTTTCGAATCTATTATGTATTTCTCTCCTACAGGTGACAGGTTGTCTAATAATGGATCCAGAGAGGATGTTGTGGTTCCTCCACCTCCTTCTGCTCCTTGTGATGTCCTGCGGTCTTCAACACCTACACCACCACCCCCACCGCCTCCTCCATCTCCTCCCAAAGAATCTACATTCTTACCTCATGTTTATACTCACAGGTCTTCTACTCGCCCCTCTGCTCATGCGCCTACCACATCATCCACCTTGCCTCAGGTATGCCAGGAACATATTATTTCTACTGATGACACTAGAGATTTTAATAATGAACATGAAGAGGTAATTCCAAAGGACTGTGAGGCTGATGACCTGTAGATACTGATTGCTCTAAGGAAACCTCGTCGCCAATGTGCCACTTACCCAATGGCGACACATGTTTCCTTGGATCATCTGTCAGAGGACTACAAGAAGTTTATAGTGGGACTATCTGTTGTTACTATCCCGCAGATGTATCAGGAGGCGCTCCAGGACAGTAGGTGGCGCCTTGCTATGGAAGAAGAGATGGTGGCTCTGCGATCACGTGACACATAGAGCATTGTTTCACCTCCACTAGGAGCATCTATTGTGAGCTGCAAATGGATATTCACGGTCAAGCAAAGGACCGATGGCAGTGTTGACCGATTCAAAGCAAGAATTGTGGCTCGGGGGTTCACCCAAACCTATGGGGTGGATTATCAGGACACCTTCTCTCCAGTAGCCAGACATTCAACACTACGCATTCTGCTATCTGTTGCTGTTTCCAGGGACTGGCCTCTGTATCAACTTGATGTCAAGAATGCCTTTCTCTATGGGGATCTCCAGGAGGAAGTATATATGCAACAACCACCAGGATTTGTTACTGAGGGGGAGTCTCAGAAGGTGTGCTGACTTCACAAGGCGATTTATGGCCTGAAGCATAGTCCAAGAGCTTGGTATCAAAAGCTATCGGAGTTGATAGAGCAAAAGGGGTTTGTGCGGTCTACTGTGGACCACTCACTGTTTGTACAGAGGACACCTAGAGGTATCGTGGCTATTCTTGTTTATGTGGATGATATTGTCATTACAGGAGATGATGAGCAGGGTATTCTTACTGTCAAGGAGTTCCTTAGTCAACAGTTTGTGAATAAGGACCTTGGCAATCTTCGCTACTTTCTTGGACTAGAGTTCGCCAGGAATCAACGTGGACTCGTGATGAATCAAAGGAAATTTGTTATGGACCTTCTATCTGAGACAGGCATGACAGGGTGCAAACCTGCTTCTACTCCTATAGATGCAAGCATGAGATTGTATGATGAGGACACCGAAGAAATTGACAGGAGGAGATATAGAGAGCTTGTTGGGAAGCTCCTATACGCCACCATTACCAGGCCGGATATTGCTTTTGCAGTTAGCAAAGTCAGTCAGTTCATGGAGCAACCCAGGAAGGTACATATGGATACCGTACACATGATCTTGAGGTATTTGAAGACTTCACCTAGCTCTGGCCTTATGTTCAGTAGGGATGCATCACTTGAGGTGACAGGATGTGCAGATGCAGATTATGCTGGTTGTCCCAAGGACAGAAAGTCGACTTCTGGTTTTGCTATCTTTGTAGGCAGCTCACTTGTTTCATGGAAAAGCAAGAAGCAGACTGTGGTGGCCAGATGTAGTGCTGAGTCTGAATACAGGGCTGTGGCACAAGGATATACAGAAATGATGTGGGTCAGATCAGTATTAACCAACCTTACTGTTGAGGTTTCTCTTCCTATGAAGCTTTTATGTGATAATCGAGCAGCTTTATTTATTGTCAATAACCCTGCTTTTCATGAGCGGACAAAGCATATCAAGGTGGATTGTCACTACACTAGAGACGTGATCTAGAAAGGCCTTATATCCACCTCTCATGTTTCCACAGGAGATCAGACTGCAGATATCTTCACGAAGGCACTTACCAGAGGTCCATTTCAGAGATGTTGTTCCAAGCTGAGAATGATTGATATTTATGCTCCAGCTTGAGGGGGAGTGTTGAGATGTTTATTTATCACCGTATTATATTTATATTTTATGTTTCTTTGGGTATCACTTATGTAATTAACCCATGGTTCTTCTCCTATATAAAAGAGCCCTGGGATCTCTTTTATCATATGAATGAATTTTATCCCAACATTACAGTTAAACTTGGAATGTGTTACAGTAGAGTTTGACTCGAGTTAGGATCAGTTACAGTTGAGTTGGTTACAATTGACTTTGGTATAGAAATCATCAAATCATCATTCATCATCAATCATCGACAATTAATCAGATCTTGAATCTACTACTACAAATATTAGAAGAAGCTAGTGGACGTGTTGGGATATTAGTTAGGATGCTTTACACACCGCCACCTGTCTACGGAGGCACCCCAACCCCAATGTGTTCTTCACACCTTAGAGTCATTGTGTGAGGTCACCCTCAAACCAAGGCCACCGACTATCCACTAGACTTGAGAATTGAGGCAGAATCAAGGATCATATCAGTAACACATCATCCTCAATATCAAGATCCACCAATAGGATCTCTAAGTAACAAGAAGAAAATAATATACATATGGGTCAAATACCATATATATATATATAAAGGATATGCAAATATGAAAAATATTGGGGTATTGATGAACATGGGGTTTACAAACAAAGCAGCTTGAAAACAATTTACCACGCTAGTAGCTGTAAATTTTAAATATCATTGCTTTTCTACTTGCTTTCTTTTGGGCACATTAAATTCTTGTTATTATCTAATATGTTGGGATGCACGCAACAACCGTTGACATCCTTTTGTCCCTTGCATGTTTGGCAGGTAAAAAGCCTGCATCGCAATAAGTGGATTTCGAGCATCCGTTGTTGTAACAGACGATACACTTTGTTGTTTCTATAGAGTTGATGACGTATAAATGCTTTTCTTTTCTTTTGCCACTTTTTGGGAATACATGTACATGATGTAATAGTCTCTTTAGTTACACGTTATATATATATACACGAAAATTAATGAAATGCACATTGGTGGCACTTCTTGTTGGACATGTACTTGTTTATATTGATATTGAATGCCTAGGCGAAACACGAAAAAATTCTCCTCAATTTCAACTGAAGTAATGCGATCTATAGTGAATGTAACGCTGTGAATGCCGTGTAAATGGGTACCCAGGTCCGAGGACGTCACAGAGCATCCAATTTATAAGATAGCGTGTTGTCATTACAGCATTGACCCAGAATGACTGAGGAGCCCGACTCTGTATGAGAAGAGTCCTGGTGGTATCTAGAAGATTACGACGTTTGCATTCTGTAACGTCGTTCTGTTGTGAAGTATAATGACATGAAGTCTGATGAATAATACCATGAGAGCTGAAAAAATGAGACAGTTGCGCAATACAGAACTCTAGAGCATTATCAAAACGAATAGAATCATCAGAATATGCTTCTTACCATGGCTCTACGGTAGATTCATGAACTGCATCGCCTACAACTTGTAGTTTGTGCCGTCCATTTTGACAATAGGTGTTGGATCCTTGAAGGCACGTGTAGATGGCATATCGACTCTATTTTCTGACATCGTGGACAAGAGCTAGGTCCTTAGACTGATAGCGAGGTGTCTAAACATACATGAAAAAGGGGTAATCGTGGCCGTAGATTCATTCCACAGCCAGCCCTAGACAACCGTTGTGCTTGATAGATCTCAGAAAATTTCACAACGTTATGATTTCGTGATTTTCAAATCGAAATCAGACAAAAAAATCTCCAGATTCAGACCAGAAAATGAGAAATCAGACCAAAAATCATCATCGAAGCACTGAACCACGACAAGAAGCCACTGGAGCGGCAAAAGAAGTGTCGCTGGCCACTGTTATCGTTGTTGATAGGCAACAATGACGGTTGTTGGCAGTGGTGGCTTGTTGTTGCGCTGTTGTCGGCGGTAGTGGCTTGTCGTTGCTGTTGTTGCTAACGACGGCGACAACTTGATGTCGTTGATGTTGAGGGCTAGAAGGTGGGGCTTTGGATCTTATGATACATGCTCTAGTTTAGGACCGTCGCTCTGATACCATGTGGAAAGAGAATGATTCGTTGTTTTTTCATGGAGCCCAAGGATTCTTTTATATAGAAGAGAGAAACCCCAATGGGTAAATTGTATACTAAGTACATAAAAATAACCAAACCATGAAACAGTAATATAACATAAAAACTCTCAACATTGCTTAGTCCTAGTCTTTGTATTTCTTAATCTTGTGAATATATAAGTTTTAGGGTGTCCGTCACTTTTGTTGTCACCCTTTTTATAATAAATAAATAAATGGCAAAGCCTTCTTCCACTTAAAGTAGGGTTGGTATACATGTATTCTTGCTCAAATCTACATTGAAGGATCCGACTATTTTTTATGCTGGTTGTCGGCTACTTAATGTAACCTCCACAAGGGGGGATTTGAACCGTGGTGTTTTGGGCGGTAGGCACACTGCACTACCACTAGACCATTGAAGTAGGTACCTAAGGCAACCCCCACAAGGGGAGATTCTTTCTCACCCTTTTTATCTTTAGAAAAAGCTTTGAGGAGGTTATAACACCCCAAATATACCCGAACATCTAATAGTCGTAGGGTGTGAGTGTGCTATAAGTGGTTCGGAATATTACTTGACGATTTGGATTTAAGAATTTTGGGTGGTTGCCAAGGGTTCAATTGGGATTGAACACACTGCATTGTCGTGGTTGGTTTTCCTTATTATTTTCTCAGTTTAGGCTTGTGACGTTACAAGTGACATTGGAGTTGTGGGTTCCTTCTAATAGTGGAAGAGGTACCCAAGAGGAGGAGTCAAGCCTATAAAGAGATAAGATAAAAAGTTTACCCAGATCGTACAACCACCATTGGATTGAGAATAAGTGATGGGTCATATTGCAACGAGGACGTTGGTATAAACATGGAAGGTTGTTACACCCCAACATAGTCCCATATGGAATGCTGACGAGGTGTGAGAGTGCGCTATAAGTGGTGTGGATTACTACTTGATATATCGTGATTAAGTACTATGAGTGGTTGCCTACAAGTCTAATTGGGCTCAAACTCAATAATTTGTCAGGCTTCGTTTTCCTCGATAACGACTTGGGTTTAGGCTTGAGATGTTACAAAGGGCATTAGAGTGGTTCCCTATATATTAGAAAGAGCTATCAAAATGGTTAGAAATGGTTTTATGTTCATTTTATTTATGAGTGATTTAGGGTTATGGCCTATATCAGAATCCCTGGACCTCTTGAGTAAATTATCTTGTTGTGTTCTCTTCTTCTTCTCCACATGGTATCATAGTAGCGGTCCTAAACCGGTATCGCTGCTCTGACCTAGATCCCACCGCCATCACAAGCCCCTTGTATGATTCTATGTTGTTCATATGATTCTAAGATATTTGAAAACTTCACCGGGAGAGCGATCTGAATGGCATGTCTACCGATTCTTCTTTGTATTACATTCACGATACAAACCTGTGAAGGATCAGTTTCTGACGGTTGACACCTTGCCATCAGTTGAGACCATCTTTGGTCATTTGTAAGAATTCGAGACACATGTTGAGCATTCCTCTACCATACCATTTGCACAGACTTCTGCTCACTATGCATTTTTAGGGAACATAGGGCGATAGAGCTTCCAAGGAGGTCGAGGCCATGATTTTAGTCATGGTTGTGGATGTGATTTAGGACGTATATGCGATTTTGACCATGGTCGTGGACGTGATTATAATTCTTCTTGATATCCAGCATGCATCCATTGTGGACGCTAGAATCACCCGTCTGAATGCTGCTGGCAAAGTTTGGCATACAGTCCAATACCAACAGTGCCTATGAGACAACTTCTTTTGAGACATCATATGATACTGTAGAGGACAAGCCTGATCAGCATTTTGGTGGATCCCAAGCACCCTTTACCGCTTCAGAATACTCCTTCCTGAGGCAGTTTCTGTAGAACTCCAACACCTCCACCAATAACAGTACTAGAGCCGCTCCCATTGCAAGTTTGGCTATAAGTTCTGGTACATTAGTCAACTCCGTTTTTGCTTCTGGCCTCGCATGTATTATTGACTAAGGGGCACCCATCTACACATTTGCCGAGAGAAGGTAGCCTACTTGCCTTTTCTCAACCCTCTACTTCCGTGAAGATGGTTTGGGTTGTGAACATGTCTCATTCCCCTGTCACTACTGTTGGTATTGTAGAGTTCTCCTCTAGGCTCCGACTGACCAGAGTCCATTATGCCCATGCATTTCCTCTTAGTTTGTTATCTGTTCAGAAGCTTCGTACCGAGCTTAATTGTTGGGTTATTTTTGATGAGTTCTTTCCAGGACATCCGGGCAAAGCAGATTTTTAGTGGGAGACATGAGAAGAATGACCTCTACTATTTTTGTTGGGAAAAATCAAAGAGTTGTTTATTCCTGGTAACCATAGGCTCTCTTATATAGAGGAGAGACCTATAGGTAAATTACATAGGATGAACATAAAGAAATAAAATAACAGAAAGGTACATAGGAACATAGAAATATCTCTGCACTCCCCTCAAGATGGAGCATTGATATCAATCATGCTCAGCTTGAAAGAACACTTCTGAAATGGTCACCTGAGCATAAAGATATCTGTTGTTTGCTCTCCTGAACCGACATGGGAGGTAGAAATCAAACCCTTCTGAATCATATCTCTAGTATAATGATAGTCTACCTCAATATGCTTTGTTCTTTCAATGAATATAGGATTATTCGTAATGAATAAGCTAATTATCACATTATAGCTGCATGGGTAGAGGTACATTGATATGCAAATATGTTAACACTGCTCGAACCCACATCATTTCTGTGCTTGCTTGTGCCATATCCTTATACTCAGACTCGACACTTGATCTAGCCACAACCATTTGTTTCTTACTTTTCCAAGAAACAAGAGAGCTGCCAATAAACACAACGAAGTCTGAAGTAAACTTCCTATCTTTAGGACACCATGCATAGGCTGCATCAACACATGGATAAACATAAAGAGTTGTTCCTTTTCTGAATAGTAATCCTGCACATGGAGAAGATTTTAGATATCTCAAAATCATGTATATAGCATCCATATGTACCTGTCGGGGCTTCTCCATGAACTGACTCACCTGACTCACTGCAAAAGAGATATCGGGTCAAGTAATAGTTATATAGAGGAGCTTTCCCACCATCTCTCTATATCTCCTTCTATCGACCTCATCTGTATCATCATCATATAACTTCATGCTAGGATCCATAGGAGTAGTAGATGGTCGACACCCAATCATGCATGTCTCAACAAGCATGTCTATATCATACTTTCTTTGGGTCATCACGAGACCATGCACATTCTAGCAAATTCTAACCCTAAGAAATACCTTAGGGTCCCAAGATCCTTGGTAAGAAACTGACTACCCATATATTCTTTTATCATATCGAACCCCTCCACATCATCTCTTGTAACAAGTATATCATCAACATAGACCATGATGACAACAATACCTCTAGGCGTTCTCTGCATAAAGAGTGAATTGTTTGCATTTGACCTCTTGAACCCTCGCCTTTCAATTAGATCCGAGAGCTTCTGAAACCACGCCCTTGGACTTTGCTTAAGGCCATATATTGCCTTTTGGAGTCTACAAACCTGCTGACACTCCCCCTCATTAGCAAACCCGGAGGCTGCTGCATGTAAACTTCCTCCTGTAGATATCCATACAAAAATGCATTTTTAACATCTAGCTGAAACAAAGGTCAATGACGTACCACTGCAACTAAAAGTAGGACATGTAGAGATGAGTGACATGCATCTGGAGAGAACATATTCATATAATCCATGCCGTAGATCTGAGTAAATCCATGAACCACTAATCTTACCTTGTAACGATCAAGGCTCCCATCTATATGATGTTTAACAATAAACACCCATTTGTAACTGACAATAGATGAAACAAAGGTCAATCACGTACCACTGCAACTAAAAGTAGGACATGTAGAGTTGAGTGACGTGCAACTGGAGAAACGTGTTCATATAATCCATGTCGTAGATCTGAGTAAATCCATGTACTACTAATCTTTCCTTGTAACGATCAAGGCTCTCATCTACATTATGTTTAAGAGTAAATGCCCATTTGTAACTGACAATAGATGCCTCAGGAGGAGACACCAAACTCCAGGTACCACATGATTGCAAAGCAACCATCTCTTCTTCCATAGCCAAGCACCAACGACTATCCTTCAAGGCCTCCTAATAATTTCATGGAACGTCCACAGCAAATAGAGCCACTGCAAATCTCTGAAATTCTCCTGTCATGCGATGAAAAGAGACCTGAGAGGCAAGAGGATATGAAACACAAGAACGCTTTTGCTTTCAAACTGCAATGGGTATATCCAGGTCATTGGGAACCTCCTCCATCCGTGGGCTAGTCTGCTGTAATGAGTGAAGGATATGGGAAAAATCCTTAATAGCATCACGGAAGCATGAGAATCTCATCGTATGCGATCGGGAGCGACTAGTCGTACTAGTAGCTCGAGGTAGCGGAATTTAAAATTTTTCAAACGATGAAACCACATGATCCAAGAACACTTCTTGGATCGTTTCATCCAAACCACAAACAAGTATTAGGTTTACCTCTTGAAGCGTGGTTGCAATCGAGTCTCTAAACGGAGAGAACTCCTATCTCAAGTCCGATCCGTTGGAGGAGACGCTTGCGAGCGCGTTGATGAGATGCACGCTCCTCGCAATCCATGTTGGTGATCCAAGTGACGAATCTCTTGATCTCATCACATGAGATCCGATGTCTTCTTCACGAGCGACGCACACTGAAGGAGACGGAGATCCACGAGCAAACAATCCGGCAACATAACAACGATGCTGCGGCGATGATGACTGTCTCTAAGGTTCTATGGTGGACGGCCACAAGAGAGAGAGAGAGGAGGAGGAGAGACTTGACATGTAGAGAGAGAGAGATGGAGAGACTATAATTCCTCTTGGAATTATGTGTATAGTCTAAAAGGCAAGGGCTACCCTTTTATACTAGTTGGATGTATATAGATCTCAATCCATGTGCCCTCTTAATCCAACGGTTTAGATTAAGAAGTTATTAATCAATGACCATGATTTGTTGCTACAAATTTGCAACAACAAATTTAATTAAAATAAATTAATTATATCTGTTTATCAAGGTACATATTAATTCATTTTAATTTCAATTATAATAAATCGATAAAAAGGGAGGCAACTAATACCCTAAAAACAGGGTGGCCGTCCCCCCTTTGACTTTGGTCAAGGTGGACGACCACCTTGTTGGTGGTTTTGTCTTCCTTAATATATATTTATTATATAGGATAAAATGCAACAACTATTATTGCATTTATCTTCACAAAAATAATTCCAAATTTAATTTGTGAAAACATCAATCATGCCATTGATAGATATGAATCATATTCATATATCCAACATAATATGTAAATTAGATTTACAATTAATTGTTTATTGTGAATCCAATTCACAACATATAATTTATAATTCTATTTACAATTAAATCTCTCCATATTATAAATCATATTTATAATATCTATGATTATTGTAGATAACGATATCCACATTAATCATATCATTGATAATTAAATCATATTTAATCATCTTGGATCGTTATTCTCATGTGCCGAAATAACATGGATCACATTCACATTATTCACATCTTTGATAATTAAATCACATTTAATCATGTTAGATTACTCTCTATGAATCAAATTCATATTATTCATGATAATTAAATCACATTTAATTATCAATATCTCAGTTCTTAGATACATAATATCAACAATGGAATTATTCTTGAACCCTTTCAAGAACAATGCGCTTTCTCCGCGGATACTTGGAGATAAGGACATGGCGATTGTATTGTTACACGTATAGTGACTTGGATATTGAGATCTCAAATCCAGATCTTACGGATCTCTCATAGATGCTTGATTAAATCAAGACCGTAAATCTAATCTTCTCATTGCATCTGAATCACGTTCAGATCAATGTCCAACATTTGGACCAAGATCAGATCACTTCTCTACTGAAAGGAGTCGCTAAAATCCAGACCTGTTTCATCACTTCCTCGGAATGGAAGCGTCATGGTTATACAATCGTTTATGATCACATCACCCTCATGTATTCCTAATACATGTACGTCATGCATACTGGAAGATCCGAAGTATTAGATCAATTTTACACTGTCTACTTCAGGGATGTATAATTAAGTTTCTCATTTGACTATTGGGAGTTGATATCGATCATATACTTCCCAAAAGCATATATCATACCCAGGTGTTGATCATATACTTTCAAAAAAGTATATATCAAACCTATAAATTTCGTCAAGCTTCCAAAGCAAGACGACCGTGCACAGAATTTGATTCTTCCCAATATCTCATGAGTGAGCTCTTGTCTTCCGGTTAAGTAACTGAACCTGTATGATCCCTTTGAGAGACCGCGGTACTCATATGCCCTTGTATGCACACCAACACGTCGGTTTATAGATCTTGATTAGGTCATCAACCTATTGGTCTGCCAAATGTACATACTCAGACATATAGTTATACATCTGTCTCTGGTCAGAGGATGCATGCATATATCGTGACAATATACGACATAGGTCTTTGGTTATCTCGATCTCGTTAAGTCAACTCTTTGACCTAACTTATCTAACACTTCTGAATCTCTATTCCTATGCAGAGGATCTGCATCAAGAGGTCAGTTAGATATCAACCTTTAGAGAAAGGATTGCCATCTCCTTCTCAGGCTGGAGATCCTCTCTTAACAATCATTTGACAGTGCTTTATGAGTCCTCAATCTAACTCTTTAGATATTCATCCAAGTACCAACCTCTATGATTCAACAATTGAATCAACAACTGTAAGATCATTAAGATGACCATGGTACACTACCCTAATTGTACTAAGGGACCTATTATGCAAATTAGTTATTCTTCATTTTAGATCAATGAATGATATTTGCAATAAGCTTTATTGCATAATGGCTCGTTGTGGGCTCGCATGCCCGACAATGAGTCCTGCACAGTTATATCTCCAGACCCGTCATTAGAAATCATGTTATCAGAACAAACCTGGGGTATGCTGGATGGTGGGTGATGACCATGAGCAGAAGTAGGCCGGCGTGTATAGAAATTTAGTAATGGTGGAATAATAGGCACATGCGACTGGGTAGAAGGAGGGGCTGGAGGTGGTGGTGGTGGCGGAGGTGGAACAACCGGCACAGGAGGAGATGACGGACTCGTAGGAGGGTTGGCATGTAAACCTCATCATCAGAGTCTGATGAAGCCTACTTGTCACCTATAGGAGAGAAATACATTACAGATTCAAAAAATGTGACATCAGTACTGATATAGTATTTCCTATGTAAAGGATCATAACATCGGTATCCCTTATGAGTCTTGGAGTACCCAACAAACACACATTTGACAGCTCTAGTAGAGAGATTGTCAAGACATGGAGTCAACTGGTAAACAAATACAACAAAGCCAAACGTACGAGGAGTAAGTGAGAACAACTCATTCTCAGGGAAAGCTATAGAGAGGAAATTTCTCACCCAAGACAGATAATGGCATACGATTCACCAGATAGCATGCCATAAGAATTGCTCACCTCAAAAAGAAAATGGAGCACAACTCTGAATGAAAAGAGTCCGAGTGACATCCAGTAGATGGCGATCTTTTCTCTTCGTAGCACCATTCTGTTGAAAAGTGTAAGTACAAGTTGATTGATGAATAATTCCATTGGGATGAAAGGAAATGTGATAGAGCACAAGTACAGAATTCCAAAGCATTATCAGTTCGCATAAACTTCACAGAGGTAGAGAAAACATTCTGCACATCATTGATAAAAGTTTTGATCACATTCCCTTCTTCAGATTTATTTTTCAATAAAAAACTCATGACAAACGAGAAAAATATCAACATCAACAAGATAAAACCGATGTTCCTGGTGATTAGGAACACGACTCGGACCCCAAATGACAACATGAATTAACTCAAAAAGGGAGCTACTGCTCCGATTCTGACGACTAGGAAAAGCAGACCGATGGTGCTTTCCCAACTGACACGCTTTGCACTAGAAGGAAGAACCCGATGAAATCTACGGCAATGATACATCTTCTGGAGAGGGAGGTAACCAAAGCATAGGTGCCAGGTGTATAGAGAATCTGGTCATGTTGCATGAGAAGATATGCCTGCATAAGGAGTTTAGACCAGGTGGTAAAGACCATCCTGCTCACGACCACACCCAATCACTATGCCCATAAGAATTTTCTGAAAAACAAGAGACGATGGGTCAAAGATAGCTCTACAATGCAAATCCTTCATGATCTGACTAATGGATAATAAATTCATAGAGAAATTAGGAGCATGTAACACATTCTACAGACGCATTGAAGGCGTCAAACAAATCTCCCCCTGTCCGGTGATCGGGGAATGAGTCCCATTGGCTATCATGACAGTTCTTGTCGCGACACGTCCTGGTTAGCGGGACGGGTCGTAACCAGGACGTGCCGCGACAGAGATATTTCTGCTTCTCTTTTTTTTTCCTCAAGCAAACATGTGGCAATCTCAAAAACATAACATCTTTGTATTTCAAGTTCACAACACCAAGAAGTGTATTACACAAGTTCTATCTATTACAACTTCTTACAAAATAACACAGATAGTACAAAAACAACAAAAAGCAAAAGCCACCTCCTCCTAGTGTATAGGCAGTCTTTTCCCTGCTAGTCGTGATGCTGCTGATCTGTACATAATATAATATAACAGGATGAGTCTAAACCCATTTATGAGCTTAGACCCAGTGAAAGGATCTCAAGCTTTTTACATATAGCTAAAAATCTGAAATATGAGTATCATGACAAAAACTTATGCTGAATACTGTGAAATAGCTTGAAAGAGACTTTATGAAAGAAATTACATATAACAACATGCTAGTTTTGCAATTGAAAATTGAACTCACTTCAAAAGCAGATAAACTGAAACATAAACATCACTATCAAGCTGTTTGTACTAATCACCACTGTGGCTAATTTATTGACTCATGAACGCTGAAACAAAGCTAAGTCATACACGTAGACGGTCCCAAAGACCAAAAACACCCTGCATACGGCCCAAAGCCTATATGTATACAGAATGCGAACCCAAAGTCCTCTTGATACCATATCTAATGGTTTGCCATATCTAATGGCGGTTTCAGGGTCATATCTAATGACATCACCATATCTAATGGCTAGTTCATGATTTGTATAAAAGAGCGACTGTGGTGCTTATCTTCTGATTCTGATTCATTTCTTGCCACTAATAAACCGTACTTTTGCTATTTCAAGCTCATAACGGCTAATTCATGATCATAAAACAATCTGGCACAACATGCATATTCTTGTAACTGGAAACTATTAAGGACTTGAAAACGGATACATATTACACAATAACTGCACAAAACGTATTTCTTATATAAAAAGCTCGAATCTAAGTAGTGAAACTTATGATTCGTGTTTCACAAAGAATGAAATGCTTAAAAACATGCTATCATGATAAAACACCTGAAATGAAGTCTGAAATACGTTCTAAAGCCCTGATTTCTTATCAACTGCATGGTAATTGTAATTCATGCGTAAAAGCTTTAGAAAACATGATTTTATACTTTCTATTCAAAACCATGCATAAAAGCTAAAGACTAGTGCTTTAAAATAGCGCTTGAGAATCCCTCACCTGATTGTTGTCTAACTTGAGTCCGAAACACCTTCTTTAGTGAAATCCCCCCCTATAGCCGTCTTAGATTGAATACTACGGCTTGTGGACAGAACTTCGTTACGGCTTCAAAAACGCTCTCAATCACCGACAGGGCTTCACCGTGGCTCCTCTCGTGCTCCTCCCGCAAACTCGGCGGTCTTGCGGCTCTTAGGTGGAGAGATGGGCGTGGGATGAAGTGAGGAGAACTATGGGGGGGTCATGGGTATTTATAGGCCTCCACCCCCTTTACATGTGTGACATGTGTCAACATGTAAGGGAGGTTCATGTGTCTCTTATCCATGTATGAAGACACATGGCATGACACATGGCTAAATCATAAGAAAACTTGTTGCCCAAGTAAGCGGCTAGTCTTATCCACGAGATAACTTGTTGCCCAAGCAAGCGGCTACTCTTATCCACGAGATAACTTGTTGCCCAAGCAAGCGGCTAGTCTTATTCACGAGATAACTTGTTGCCCAAGCAAGCGGCTTCACCATGATACGTGTTAGACTTAGGACGATGACACATGGCACTATTGAGTATTTGACACTTGTCCTGACTATGTAATGACACGTGTCTCATGATTTCCTCTCCATGTGTCCTACTTTTGCAAATGACGCTTACTTATCACTAACGACGGGTAATTAGCACTAATCAAGCTTAATTAATCTTAATGATGTGATTATGACTAATGAGTATGAATCTATGCTAATGATATGCCGTTGAATTTAATCAAGTGTTATTTCAAGGATATATTGATTGATAGTGTTCACACGTTACGGACACCATAGTCAACAGATTCGCCTTAATGCAATGTTTTTATTGAAACTTGTTTAGATCAGAGACCATCTTGTATAAAAAAAATGGACTCCAAAAGGTTCTCTGAATTGTGTACATAATACCACATCTAATAATCTGGATTTTTGGTAGTACCTTATAAGTAGTAGAAGCCACTACTTGCAAAGTGCCCATAATGTTATAGATTTATACTCATTAGCCGTAATCACATCATTAAGACTAATTAAGTATGATTAGTGCTAATTACCCGTCATTAGTGATAATTAAGCATCATTAGCATATATTTATACTCATTAGCTATAATCACATCATTAAGACTAATTAAGCATGATTAGTGCTAATTACCCGTCATTAGTGATAATTAAGCATCATTAGCATATATTTATACTCATTAGCTATAATCACATCATTAAGACTAATTAAGCATGATTAGTGCTAATTACCCGCCATTAGTGTTAATTAAGCGTCATTAGCAAAAGTAGGACACATGGAGTGGAAATCATGGGACACGTGTCGTTTTATAGTCAGGACAAGTGTCAAAACCTCAGTAGTGCCATGTGTCATTGTCCTGAGACTAACACATGTCACGGTGTAGTCTTTTGCTTGGGCAACAAGTAAACTCGTGGATAAGCCAAGCCTATTACTTAGGCAACAAGTTTCCTTATGATTATGCCATGTGCCATGCCATGTGTCTTCATACATGGATAAGGGACACATGAACCTCCCTTACATGTTGACACATGTCACACATGTAAAGGGGGTGGAGGCCTATAAATACCATGACCCCCCCATAGTCCTCCCCACTTCATTCACGCCCATCACTCCACCTTAGAGCCGCAAGGCCGCCGAGCTTGCGGGAGGAGCACGAGAGGAGCACGGCGAAGCCCTGTCGGTAATCGAGAGCGTTTTTAAAAGCCGTAACGAAGTTCTGTCCGCATCGAGCCGTAGTACTCAAATCTAGGACGGCTATAGGGGGGATTTCACTAAAGAAGGTGATTCAGACTCAAGCTAGATAGCGTTCAGGTGAGGGATTCTCAAGCGCTATTTTAAAGCATTAGTCTTTCACTTTTATGCATGTTTATGATAACAAGTATGCAATCGCGTTTTCTTGAGCTTTTACGCATGAATTACAAGTACCGTATACCAGATATGAAATCAGGGCTTTAGAATGTATTTTCAAATATCATTTCAAGTGCTTTATGTTGATAGCATGTTTTCGAGCATAAAACTCGTTGTGGAATAGAAAGCATAAGTTTCACTACGTAGATTGGAGTTTTTATGTAAAGAATTTTGTTTTGTACGGTTACTATGCATTATGGATCAGTTTTTCAAGTTCTGAATGGTTTTAGTGATCAGAATATGTATGCTATGTCAAGATTGTCTTATGTTATTGAATTAGTTGTTATGAGCATGAAATAGCAAGTTTACGGTTTGTTAGTGACAAGAAAAGGATCAGAAATCAGAAGATAAGCACCACAATAGCTCTTTTATACAAATCATGAACTAGCCATTAGATATGGTGATGTCATTAGATATGACCCTGAAACCGCCATTAGATATGGCAAACCATTAGATATGGTATCAAGAGGACTTTGGGTCCGCATTCTGTATACATATAGGCTTTGGGCCGTATGCAGGGTGTTTTTGGTCTTTGGGACCGTCTGCGCGTATGACTTAGCTTTGTTTCAGCGTTCATGAGTCAATAAATTAGCCACAGTGGTGATTAGTACAAACAGCTTGATAGTGATGATTATGTTTCAGTTTATCTGCTTTTGAAGTGATTTCAGTTTTCAATTGCAAAACTAGCATGTTGTTATATGTAATTTCTTTCATAAAGTCTCTTTCAAGCTATTTCACAGTTTTCAGCATAAATTCTTGTCATGATGCTCATATTTCAGTTTTTAGCTATATGTAAAAAGCTTGAGATCCTTTCACTGGGTCTAAGCTCATAAATGGGTTTAGACTCATCCCTTTATATAATAATTATGTACAGATCAGCAGAATCACGACTAGCAGGGGAAAGGACCGCTAATACACTTGGAGGAGGCGTCTTTTGCTTTTTGTTGTTTTTGTACTGTCTGTGTTATTTTGTGAGAAGTTATAATAGATAGAACTTGTGTCATACACTTCTTGGTGTTGTGAACTTGAAATACAAAGATGTTATGTTTTTGAGATTGCCACATGTTTCCTTGAGGAAAAAGAAGAAAGATTTCTGTCGCGGCACGTCCTGGTTAGCGGGACGGGTCGTGACAGTTCTCCCTGGTGAAACTTGTGTATGTGTTGTAAGCTGATCTCTGTCCCCACATAAATGTTGTGTTGCTCCAGAATCCATAATCCACTCAGTAATCTTTGACCCGTGACAGGATGTAAAAGCAAAAGTACTACTAGAGATACTAGCCGTACCAGACGTACTGACAGATGCAGATGTTACATCTGAACGGCCTCCTGGAGATGGTGAAGAAGCAGGAGGCATGATATCCCGTAGTCTGGCTACGAGGTCATCAAACCTCTGATATAAAGTAGGAGCAGCTGCAGAGTCAACCTGCTCCGCTACACGGGCTGATGCCGAAAAACCATGCTTGGAATAGCATGTATCCTCGGTATGTCATGGACGGTGACAATACATGCAGGGCTGATGAATGCAACCTCCCTTACCATGAGGTCCGCGCCCACGAAACGAAGAAGAACCTCCCCTTCCTTGGGAGGTTGTCATCTCCGAAGAAGTATGGTTAGTAGCTGTGGACGGAACAATAATCATGCTGAGCCTGCGAAAAGCTTCCTCCATGGGAGGAATAGTGATGTTCGCTAGAATCTGGGAGCGAGCAACATCATATTCAGGGTCAAGTGATGCTAGGAATACATTAACCATGGTAGCATTCCTATGTGTCTTCTGCTGCGTTGGAGTCGCCGTTAGAGGCATGAAGTTGTGGAGCTTCTCAAACATCCCACACAAGGATGTATGCAATCTCATTCATCGCGTCTACTCTATCCCTCAGCCATATTCCCTGGATCTTCGGCTTGGGCGGCACTCGACGACTTTCTGGAAGGGGATGTTGAAGGTAATGCTTCATTTTGGGGAGTTGTTCCGCCCTGTCTTGGGGAGTGGCACATCCTTTTCTTTCTGGACGGACAATTGATCGGACGAGGGTATGTTGTCTAGTCGTTTCCCATTCCTTTTTGCGTTAGTTATTGATCGTGCGGTGCGGGTGGCGGATTGTTGGGATAACGTTAGCTGGATGCCTGCTTTCCGGACGAATTTTCCCGATCAACGTTTAGAGGAATTCCTTCTGCTTTTGGACTCTCTTAGGCAGGTAGGTGGTCCTTCTGAGGGTCGTGGACAACTCGTTCTCAGTTAAGAAGGCTTACGACACAATTTGTAGACCGTCCCCTAGTAGAACAGACGAGCTGATCCGAGAATGCAACCTTATCTGGAATCTGGGACTTCAGAGAGGATTGGGTTCTTCTTGTGGCTTTTTAGGAGAAAACATCTTATGACGAGAGATCGATGCTCCAGATTGTTTGCAATGTTGTCCGATAGATGCCCACTTTGCGAGAATGGGATTGAATCGTTGGATCACCTCTTTTTCCGTTGCCCGGTTTCATCGTCGATATGGCGTGAGGCTGGACTCAGCCGGGTCAGTGTTTACAGCTTGGAGTAATTCTGGAGTTCGTTGTTTAGCGCGTGGAGGCGTGTAAGGACGAACTGCTTAGACCCATTGCTTTGTTGTGAGCTATTTGGCTTGCTAGAAATAATGTGCTTTTTTCCTCTCAACTGTTTCATTATGAGAATGTCTGTATTCACTCCAAAATTCTTTTGGAGTCCTGGCACCTGTAGCGTCATGTACTTGTTCTGATTTATTTCTTTTTAATTGATTAGGGTGGACACCATTGAGTGTTTCCCTCTTTTTTGTCTTAAAAAAGGATGTATACAGTGAATGAAGAGGATGTCCATTCTACTTGATAGTAAATATATCATGATGTAGTTGGAGGATCTTCATCTCGTTCCTCGCTTGAGAATATGTTGCTGCGAGGATGTTCCACATCGCCTTCGCAGTAGGCTGACGTAACACATCATTGGTGATCTCTATCGTCAATGTATCGGAGAGCCAAACTTTGGCATATGCATCATCCGCCTCCCACAAGGCGTTAACCCCTGTTTTCTCCACCAGCTCCTCCTTGGTAAGAATGTGCTTCTTACCATTAGACTTCATAAGGCTCATGAACTGCATAACCCAAAGCTCATAGTTTGTGTCGTCCATTTTAACAATAGGCATTGGACCTCTGAAAGCACATGTGGCTGGTATATAGCCTTTGTTTTCAGACATATTACCAGATGTAGATAACTGGGGTTATGTAGATCAATGAATGAATGTCTACACAGACATACGCGAATTTGAAGGCATATGTAGACTTATGCACCCAAATCCATCATCCAAAAAAGAGGAGCCGACGGTGACGGCGAAGACCGTGTCGCTCAACGGCGGCCAGAGAGGTAGCCTCGACGGCCGCAGTGGCTGGGTAGCTGCGGCCTAGAGAGGCAGCGACGAAGGGAAGGGTTGGCGGTGTTGGAGGGCCGGCCGTGCTGGAGAGGCAGCGGAGGGAAGGGTTGGCGGTGACAGAGAGAGGAAAAGGGAAAGGGGGTCGACGGGTGGGAATTTAGGGTTAGGATATGGAGCTTCGGTCTAGGACCGTGACTTTGATACCATGTAGGGAAAAATCAAAGAGTTGTTTATTCCGAGGAACCCTAGACTCTCTTATATAGAGGAGAGACCTAAAGAAATAAAAATATAGAATGGTACATAGGAACATAGAAATATCTCTACAATCTTGACATTCCTTTTAGTTCCAGTTTTGTTGGCACTGCATCTATCTCCGACGATCCTTTGCTCTGGTATCTTTGCTTTGGACATCCTTCTGCTAAGTCTACTCCATGATGTTCCCTGAACTTTCTACGCTGAAGCCATTTGAGTGCGAGACATGCCAGTTTGGGAAACATCATCGATCGTCCTTTCTTGTACGTGTTTAGCCATGACGTGAAGTTCCTTTTTCTCTTGTCCATTGTGATATATGAGGACTGTGTTTGGTCCATACTTTGAGTGAACACAAATATTTTGTTGTTTTTTTTATAATTATAGTCGATCCTCTTGAGTCTATTTGTTAAAGGAACGTTCAGAGATAAATAAAATCATTAAGGATTTCTTTCATTACATTAAAACTATATTCTCTACTTGTGTTCAAACTTTTCGTACCGATAATGCTTTGGAATTCATACAACATGACTTGATGACTTTCTTTGTTGCCTGGGAACTATCCACTAAACATCATGTTTGTCTACCTCTCAACAAAATGTGGTAGCGGGATGGAAACTTTGACATCTTCTTGACATTGCTCGGTCCCGTCTCACTCAGATGAAGGTTTCGAAGACCTACTGGGGAGATGATGTTCGTACTGTTGTCCATCTTATCAATATGGCCCCATCTTCGATTCTAAAGGGATCCACTCCTTTCGCGTTACTCTATCCTAATGAATCGCCCTTCCCGCTACCTTTAAGAATATTCAGGTGTGTAGCTTTCGTCCACAATTTTCATACTACTGATAAACTGTCACTTAGGGCGATAAAATGTCTTTCTTTGCTATTCTCGTACTCAAAAGGGTTATAGGTGCTATGACCCTGCTGAACATCAATACTACATTTCTACGGATGTTATCTTCTTTAAACAAATTAGTTTCTTTACACACACTGTCACAGATATTCCTTCAGATCTTCTTCCACCACCAATTGTGTATAAGTGGAAGCATACATGTTCATACGCTCCTATGCCTTTGCATGTTCTTTTTTTTGCAGGATGTTGTACCATCTTCAAGTGTCACCACTACTGCTGCATGGGATGCTCCTCAGGAGCATCCCATAATGCTTCGTAGAACTAAAAGGTAATGTACCTTCCATCTTGTGTCTCATTTCACTTCAACTGCTAGCTTATCATGCTCTGACAGGATATCTGCAGATGCTCTCTTGACTTTTTTGTTCAAAAGATTATCGCAGTGCTTTACAGGCTTATGGCCGACAACATGCAATGAATGAGGAAATTGATGCTCTCACATCTAGGGGAACGTAGGACCTTGTACAGTATCCCATAGGAATTCGACATGTGGCTTGCAGATGGGTCTTCACGACCAAACAATCACATGATGGGTCCATTGATAGATTGAAAGCACGACGGATTGCCAAAGGTTTTACACAAACTTATTGGGTTAACTACTTCGAAACCTTCCTCCTAGTAGTAAGGATGGACTCTATTCGCATAATCCTTTCTGTAGCTGCCAATAAGGGATGACCTATAATTTAGCTTGATGTGAAGAATGCCTTCCTTTATGGCGATCTTGAAGAAGAGGGTTACATGATGTAACATCCTGGTTATGAAGTTGAGGGGGGGGGTGTGCCGACTTCGCAAGGTCAATTATGGCCTAAAGCGGCATGGTTTGGTAGGCTTACTACTGAGATCAACACTCTTGGCTTTTAGAGAACAACATCTAACTAGTCTGTTTCTGTCATAAGAAGGTTCACTAAAACTGTCATACTTACAGTTTATGTTGATGATATGGTTATCATAGGTAACTGTGATGAAGGTATACTAGAGACCAAGGCTTTCCTTCAGAAGGTCTTCGTTACGAAGGACCTTGGCTAACTTCGCTACTTCCTTAGCATAGAAGTGATACGTACTATAAAGGGACTTCATCTCTCACAAAGGAAGTAGTGCTTGGCCATCTGGACTACTTAGATGTAAGCCATATGGTATTCTGCAGAGACTCGAGGAAGCACTCTACTTCAGTCGATCCTACATTTGAAGACACTACACAGTACAAAAGCCTAGCTGACAAACTACTTTACCTCACTATCACTAGGTCGGATATATTTTATGCTGTGTGCGGAGCCATCCAACGCATAGAGCAATCACTTTACAGTCATTGGCAGGATGTTTTTCTGATCATGCGCTACTTGAAGGAATCACAAGGACGAAGCCTCTTCTATGGGGTCAATGGCCACGCTAATGTAGCTGTGTATGTTGATGCAGGTTATGCTAGTTCACCTGAGGATCATCGCTCCACTACATGATACACTATGATGGTTAGATGAAATCTTGTCACTTGGCGAAGCAAGAAGCAAACTGCAGTCTCCAGATTGAGTGCTGAGGCAGATACAAGGCGATGGCTCAGGATACTTGCGAGATTACCTAGTTATTCTCTTTCCTACATGATCTTGGTATTGTTGTCCAACTCACATTCTTCTATATCGTAACAATAAATCCGTTACATACATTGCTATGAACCCTGTTTTCCATGAATGGACCAAGCCCATTGAAATTGACTACCACTTTGTTCATGATGCCCTACAAGGAGGGAAGATTACTACTCCACATCTCAACCGATTTCAGCTTGCAGTGCATCACAAAGGCACTACCAAAGAAGCACCTCTCATGGATAATCTTCAAGTTGGACATGATTGATAGATATGCTTCCTCTTGAAGGAGAGTGTTAGAGATAGTTTTATGTTTATTTTATTTACTTGTAACCCCTCGGGGTCTTTTATGTAATTTCTCATTTATGAGTGCTCTAGGGTTCCGACCGATATAAGAACCCACAGATCTCTTGAATAAATTATCTCGTTGTGTACTTTTCTTCTTCTCCACAAAAACCTACAAAGAAATAAGGAAAAAAAGGCTATGCAGAGTGTGCGACCACCATTGGACTAAGAATAAATGATGAGTCCTATCGTAACGAGGACATTGATATAAATATGGGAGGTTGTTATACCCCCAACATTGTCCCATATGAAGTACTTACAAAATGTGAGAACCAATTACAAGTGGAAGGGAATACTACTTGACAACTTGTACTTAAGCATTTTGGGTGATTGCCAACATGTCTAATTAGACCCAAACTTGATAAGTTCTTGGGGCTAATTTACTTAGACGATGGCTTGGGTCTGGCCTGAGATGTTACACGTAGCTCCTCACACCCTTTTAAAGGATTGTGAGGATTGTTACAATATGTATTTAGATCAGTAGTTGGATCTCTCCAAGATCTTAGTTGTGAGGATTGTTACAATATGTATTTAGATGGGTAATTGGATCTCTCAAAGATCTTACATTACTCATGTTTAGTCCCATATCTGCATATTGATTTGACAGTGTAGCGTTAGTGGGACTATATAGAGGGCCTCATAAAAAGCTGCAATTTCTTAAAAAAATATAATTGAAAACACAACCCTTATTAGCTTTCTCCCATGGTTTCATCCTGTGTCATATGGAATAAGTTTCTTTGTAAATCAAACTTTTCTTATTGTTATTGATTCCACATTTCCTATTTTATTTTCGTACATGGATTAGAGCAAGTCCTTTTTATGGAGTTCGAATAAGGTTTGATTTTATTCTAAATTTCCCCCTCAAGTTTTAATGCTCGTGAGGCTTTGAAGTTCGAAGGTGCTCGAGTTCTGGGAAGCACCAACTTAAAATCGAGCACCTCCCCTCGATGCGCTATGATTAAGCAAGGAAAGGGCTTGCGACCATGGCAATTCCCTAAAAACCCTTGCTGATCAAGTGAATATGAAGGCGATAACACAATCTCAATTCTAGCATGAGATGAAATACATGGTAAGATTCCTTAGAATCGCATCTTTTAAAGCCCTAAATTTGCAGCTTCTCGTTTGGAGTGTTCCATCACCTAGAGTCATCCCCTCTGTTGGTTGTGATTAGCTCCTCTGCATCACGAATGATATTGTGCCAGTCGAATGAATCTTGAAGCGGTTGTAATGATTTTAGCCAAAGAACGATAAGAGTGCATGGCGGTGCTCAGAGGCCAAAGAGGCCTAAAATGATGGCGATGTACCCTCACAACAGCAATAGTCCCAACCTAGAGGGCGATGCTAGGGCTACGCAAGGAGCTCCTAGAGGTAGCACGAGACACATACGATGGCACGAGGAGTATGCAACAACAATGTCAGAGGAGGTGAGGGCCGACGAGTGGGGACAAGTTGAGGATGACAAAGCTCCAATGTAGGATCGTCACTCAGATACCATCTGTAAAGAGCAATGACTTGCATTATGAATGGGGTTGTAAGAGTATGCATCTACTTGTGATTTAAAGGTCGAGGTAGATGTCATCAAGTGAGAGTGTCATAATGGGTCCCATTCAATGGATTTGTTAGGCCTATGTTGCTTGTTGTTTTATTTTTATTTTCTAAGTGGGCCCAACATTGCCCAATATATAGAACAATATTAAAATAGTGATACAAAGAAATTAAAAAAAGCATAAAAGAAGGCCCAATAAAGGCATGCTAAAGCCTAACCGCCAGCATCCCTAGAAAAAGGGTCACAACATGTTAAAGAGAGAGATGTTGTGATATTAAAAAAGGGGAGAATGGTTTAAATTATAAAAAGAAAGAAGAATGGGAGGGGATAACGGAGTCTCGAGTTGTATGTTTCGTCATGAATATGTTTTTTATCAAGTTCAAAGCCCAATAAGGGTAACAATGAAAAGAAAATCCGTTAAAGAAATCAAATACAACCCAAAGGAAAAGAAATGAAGGGGCTTAAAAAAGGTAAGTCGAGAAAAAAAACAAATGGCAAAAAAATCGGCCAAATAGATAAAAAAGAAGGATTATTTGAGCAAGGGAGTTTTCTAGAAGTGATGGGATGGACCTCCATTAGGTGCCCATCCAAAGAATTTTATACCAAGAAAAATATAAAAAGATTACATCCCTTAAACTTCGTAAAGGGCTTTGGCATGCCCAAACACATTCTTGAAGTAAAATCTCCTTCTTTCAAAAATAATACAATTTTTGGCTAACCATATACCCCACACCAACGCACGGACTTTTACCCAGCCCTCAATTGATCATGTCCAATCTCTCCCAATCGAAGCCCCAAAAGAGTCCTTATCTCTCCATTGTACACATGGAATGTATGCATTTCACAACATGTCTGCGGAACTCACACACTGGAAAAGGTAATCCACATCCTTAGCCGCTTCTCCACATCTTTTACATCTATAATCCGTTCTTGGAAAAATTCTGGCCCTCCTCGCACATGTCGTCACCCGCTGCCTTCTCATTAGCCACAAGAAAACATGAACTCTTGTAGGGATTTTCCATTCCCAAATCCTTGTGCAATCATGATAGGTGCTCTTATCCTCTATTGCAGTCGTAGCAGAAATCACCTTGTAGTTTTTCTTGACTATGAACGCCCTATCTCTCCAGCACCATGAATCTCTCCCAAAGGATGGCACGTCGAGTCTCGCCAACCTGCCAGAGAGACAGAGGAACTTTTCCACCCTATGATTTGAGAGCTCAGTCAAAAACGTAGGTGTTCAAGAACCATTAGACCAATCATCGGCCACTTTCGCCTCCTTGTCTACTGCCAAAGCGAAGAGTTTGGGATACAAACCTTCCTTGGGCCAGTCATTCGACCATAATCGGAAGCCTCGACCATCCCCTAAAACGAGTCTCAAAGAGTCTACCAGTGACAGCAAAAGGACCAAACACACTCCCCTCCAGAAGGTGGTTGGCAAAGCCACAACGTCGGTCCGTGCAAAAAGACTGGACGCCACACCATATTTCACTAGCCATGAAAGAAGCAGATCATAACTCTCTCCCCAAATCTTCATCACACATTTTGCAAGTAGAGTCTTGTTCATATCACCAATTCGTAGAACTCCAAGCTTTCCTTTTTTGCTTGGTGTTGTCATCAACGACCAATCTACCAATGTCAAACCTTTACCATCCTGAGATGACGACAAAAAGAATCGTCACATCAAAGACTCCAATCTTTGACAAATGCCTACCGGTAAAGATCTTGTGGATAGAGAGAACATTGTGATCATCGAAAGAACCACCTTCACCAGAACCAACCTCCCACCCCTCGAGAGGTGCGAACCTTTCCAGCCATCTAACTTCTTTTCTATCTTCTCAACAATAGGCAACTAGTTAATCTGCCTAAGCCTCCCATACATCAACGGAAGACCAAGGTAATTGATAGGGAGACTTTTTTGCGTCGTTGCCAGAGCCTCCACACATGCCATCGCCTTCTCAAGAGAGGTTAAAAGGGACGGAGGTCGATTTAGCTCCATTGACCTTCAATCCTGATTGCTCACCAAAGATAAACAACACCACCTTCGTTGCCTTGCTTTGCGCCACACCCCCTCAATGAAGAAAACAATGTCATCTGCGTACTGCAAGATCGGGATCGAAAAATCCTCCCTAAAGCAGCCCGTGAAAAATCCCCCATTTACAACAAGGTCGGTCATCACTGCCAATGCATCCGTGGCCAAACAAACAAAAGTGTGGCCAGAGGGCACCCTTGCGGCACCCCTCTCTGAGGCTGAAAACCCCCCCTCATGCGTTCCATTAACCGGCACTGAAAGAGAGGAAGTGATAACACATCTCTTCATCTAGTCAATCCAGATGTCCAGGAACCCCCTCCGAACCAAAGATGTCCAAATAAACTTCCGGCTCTTGTAGTTATACGCTTTTGAGAAATCTACCTTCCAGAGGAAATCAGCTACGCCTCTTCTCTTCCAATCAAACACTATCTCTTATGCCAAAACCACCCCTTCCAACAGTTGTCGCCCCAAAATAAAGGCTGAATGGGCAGTCAAAATAAGTGAATCCAAGACGCTCCTAAGCCGATTGGCCAACACCTTGTCCACAATAAGGTAAACAACATTAGACAACACTATGGGTCAGTTGGAAGAGCAAGGATCTGTTGAGTTTCTCCAGGCCCTGTTCGCACTCCTAAACTCCAGGAACAGACCCACGATGTCCTCCTCAACCACATCCCAGAACTCACAATAGAAGAAGATTGGTAACCCGTCTGGTCCTAGGTATCCATCTCATTAATATCAAAAACCGCTATGATCTGGTCCCCCTTCTGAGTCATCTAGCCCCACAGGACGGTGTCTTCCTGTCGAAGACCCAAAAGTGATTCACAATAGAAGCACCAATCGCCCCATCCCCCTGAACCCTCTCCCCCTCCACCTGCAAGTCATGTATCATATTTCTTCGTCGCCTACCACTTGCTACTGCATGGAAAAATTTCGAGTTCGTGTCACCTTTCTTTACCCACTTCTATTTGGATCTCTGACGCCACCCCATCTTCTTTCGCTTATCGTCCTCAACCACAACTCTCTGATACCCCCCTCTCACCCTCACCTCTTCCTGATCTAGATCATGTTTGTTTTCAATGCTGTCCATCCTGGCAATCTCTTTTACTACATTATGACAATGTTCGCTTTGGTTTTGGCACACCTCTTTCATGTGCTTCGTCAGCATCTCACGCAGACTTGCAATCTTCTATGCTAACCTTTGGATAGCTGACCCTCCACCTGAATGGACCTCCAAAGCCCACGACCATTTCTCTGATGCCCTCATCCAACAGCCAAGCTCTTTCAAACCTGAACAACGATCTTACAATCATCCCCTCCCTGACTCCTAGCAAATAGGTTTATGATCCAATCTCGATCTCGGAAGCACCCTCGAAGTGGATAGAGGGAACATCTCCAGCAGCTCCACGGAAGCCATGGAGCGATCCAGGCGAGACCTCGAGGAGCTATTGCGCCAAGTGAACCTCCCATTCGTAGCATCCAACACCTCCAACGCCATCTCTCCAACAAATTCTGAAAAGTCTCCTGATCTCCTGCCCTCCTGGATCACTCAGGCTGTCCGCAGCAAGCTTTTTCACATTAAAGTCACCACCAATCAGCCATGGGATGCCTGACAAATCCCTCCTCGCTGCTTTCAACTCCTCACACCGGAAGGAGTCATGCATACCCCCAAAGATCCCATACATCGAGCTCAAAAGCAAGCGTCCAGCTCTTGATCTATGTCCCAATACCATAGAAACATATATGTGACCTAATCTTTCCTATAAGGCTAATAGAGCATCACCATCCCAAGCAAGTACCACACCACCTGCACTCCTCACTATCGGGACTGCTCTAAACTCTAACAGCCGAAGGCACCCCAACGATCTCCAAAGAAACGAGTCTCAAGTTGCAGTCTTCGACTCCTGTAGAAACACCACATCAGCATGCCAAGAACTCAAACGACCTCCAACAACACTCCTCTTCTCTCTGCCCCCAACCCCCGCACATTCCAACTGACAATCTTCATTAAGATCCACTCGGAGGGTTAGCGGTGGGTAAAATAACCCCAAGACATTCCACAATCTACGTATGAATGTCAACCGTAGCATTCAAGCCATCATCAATCTGCTTCACGGATGGCATTGGATTATCCACCGCCATGCGCTCACTCAGTTTATCTCCAGCTCTTTCATCACATAAGGCCCCCACTCTCTGATCTTCTAGCTCCCGCTCCAACCATAACTATGACTTCGGCTTTCTCTACTTGCACGAGAAAGAGAGGATTGGATCTCTCCTAAATTTCTTACCATTGTCTCCTAATGTCAGCCTTCTATACCTTTTAGCTCTTTCGAGGGACAATATCCGCTTCTCCACCTTCTGGCTCTGAACTAACGAGGCACCTCCCAATACCTCTACCTCAGGAGCTCCAGACACGATGACAAACCCCACCGCCCTTGCAGATACCCAGACCTCATCAACGATCACATCATCGGGTGGAGTAGCTGCATCCAGAAGATCGGCAACACCCATACCTCCCTCACCATTTTGTCTGCGCAAGCTCTCAGCCACAACGGTGGAGCTAGGGTTAATCCCACCACTTCGGCCTTGTCCCAGTAGGAGTAGAGGTTCATCTGGTCCACTTCTAGGCTCCAACACAGGAGGAGTTATCCACTGCATATCGTAGGAGATCCGACTTGAAAAGAAAGATGAAGACGCAAGGCACGGGTACGAGCTCAGCCTCATTGCAAAAGGCATAATCGGGTTGGTTGTTCGGTCCAACCATGAGGATGACCTGATCTTCACCCCACCAACGCCGAATGGGCACAGGGTTTGACCCAATCCAAAACCGACCTGAACGAAGCCACTCCTTTAAGAAAACCTTGCCTGAAGAAGGGGTGAAATGACTTAGGGCCCGTTCGGTAGGAGAATAAGCAGGAATAAGGATGGAGAATAAGGGGAATAAGGGTCTATTCTCCGTTCGGCTGGATGATAAGAATAAGGAGAATAAGGTGAAATAAAGGTAGGTAAGGTGGGATAAAGATAGGAATAAGAATGAAATAAGATGGAATAATGGGGAATAGTCGTACCACTGGGAACCGTGTCGGGAGGAGAATTGGCCCCTTATTCCGGGGCCTATTCTCCAACCAAATAGGGCCTAAGGGTTCACCCCCACAAAATCCTAGGGATATACCCTTAAATCTTCCAGAATTAACTCCCAATCAATCCGCGAATCACACCCCATTGGTTTAGGATTTAGGAGCCATCGAAGCCTTCAACACCGGCTTAACTTGACATCGATGAGAATCTAATCGAAAAGCGGTCCCTCCTTTCGATTCTTCTTTTGCTCTGGTCGGTCGAGCCCCTCCGGCACCTCAAGCAGCACCCCCTCATCAACCCCAAGGTCACCTTCATGACCTTGAAGAAGGTTTCTGCCGGGAGGGTCCTCCGAGGGCCCTGAAGTTGCACCAAAACGTCGGGAGGGTCCTCCGCACTGCCACCGCCTCACCCATTGTGCCCCTGTACTTTTAAAAAGAACAAGGGAGTTGAAGTTCTTTTGTTCTATTTTTTCTCCGAACTTAGTCGAGAACGATCGCTATTTTTTCAACAAGAATGGGAAAAAGAGGTAGTCGAAAAGTAGGGCATATTTATTCTTCTAACTGAGATCTCACAATATAAATTTTCTCATATCCATTCTCTACTGCTTGTGGTCCCTAGAAAGAATCCTTTTCAATGTTCTTATATTGGAGAACCTACATCTTCTAGTCCACATATAAGAGTGACCCACTCTTTGAGGTCCCCATATTTATAAAAGATCTCCTTTCTTAAAGTTTTCGTGTAGAAGAAAGCCAATCTTGAGATTTATGTATGGGAGAGGACCACTATTTTTTATGTTTATAATCACCTACTTGAGATGGACTACTAATGTTATTTAGGATCATCTCAGATTTCTGTTGCCCGTCAAGGTCTACATTCTGGCTCATATACTGCCTACAAACCATCTTCACCATGCATCCACTACATGCACATATATCCTCCCACTGTTATCTCCTTAACACGAGTGTTCTCTCAACAACGACTACTTCGAGCGGGTATCCTCCCAGCTCCTTTTAAGATGTATTAAGTGTATATGAGTTGAGTATTTTCTTTTGCAACAAGCTTCGATTTGTCTAACTGTAGCTTGCGCGAAGTGTTAGACTGTTAGAATATATTTTTAGATGCGAGATTCAATTACATCACTCATGTTTAGTCCCATATTGCATATTGATGAGACTGTAATGTTGGTCGGGTTACGTAACGAGTCCATAACACTTGTAACCGATTGAGAATCATAATTTAAAATTATAGTCCTTCGTGGCTTTCTCTTTATATTTCCTCCTACTCAGGGAGTAGGGTTCCTTGTCAACCAAAGTTTTCTTATTATTCTTTATTCCACATTGCCCATTTCATATTTCCATGGGGACATTGTACACATTAGTTTATGTATCTGCTTCAATTTTCTAGCAGTTATCTTTATTAAAATTAGACATAAGGGTATATGCTCTATAGGGCTTGATATGGATTTGGGAATGAAGACAAACTAGGGTTGTATTCGTGTTCAGTCTGTGAGAATTGTTGCAAAAACATATATCATTCTTAGCAATGTGCTTGCATGAAACTTTCCTTATCTATAGATTTTCCCATATGTATATTTTTTCGTTCTTTTTTGGCTTTATACTATAAAATCCCTTTTCAAATACTAAAATTTTCATATCTTTGACCTTTCCTCAAATGCTCCCCTTAAAGGATCATCAATATTTATTTGAGAACATGCTATTGAATCAAGGCATTCATACAATTTTTCGGTAACCAGATATCGGAGAAACACTCCTGCTAAACATCGGGATATAGTTTTCCACGTCAAGGGTAGAGTTATGGATCAAACATATGCATCTGAAGATCACTTTCTTGAAAAAACAAATATCATCTTTCCCATATTGGGGTATAGTTGTAGATGAAACATATACATTACCAAACGCTTGGCATTAAATTGACGAGATCCCTTTATGGTTACATAATATATAATTGGACCTTGAATAATTTGTGAGGGTATGTGATTGATGAGGTGAGCACTTGTATGAAAACATGGGGCTAATGGCATCCTAGTACATTGCCCTCGTTACAAGAATCCTCCGGCGGTTACCAGCAAGTTACAGTTCGCCCTCTTTGCCACCTGTACTGTGGGATGTATAAGTGAATGTGGTGTTATGGACAGTGTCTTTATCATGCAAAAAACATTGCAAGGATGTGACTAGATATTCATTGGCATTGTTAAAATACCTTAATAGAAGTACCAACCGGGTGGCGACCATTCTCCAAAATTTTTTAACCAGCACATGTACGTTAATATCTTTTTTAACACGTAAACACACATCTTGACCATCATTAATAAAAGTGATAGAGTATCAATATCCATTAACCAAGTTTGTCCTGGTAAATCCTCAAACATCTGAATGGTCTAATAAAAAAAGAGAAGCTTTTATTCTGTGAAATAAGATAAACAAATGTGGACTGTTTTGCGAATCGATAGATCTCGTAGTGGACATTCTCAACGTGAATACCAAAATAAAGTAGGAAATAACTTTTTGCAACAACATAGACTTTTCCCGTATTGAGTAGGGTCGGGTACATGGATTCTTTGCCTCCATTCAAATATATCTTGGGCCATTCTCGGGCTCAGATCCAAAACTAAGATCCCTTTGGATAGTCTCATTCCAACACTTTTTAGCCTTTCTCGCTCTCTCTTAGCCGACTTGTTGGAAGAAATAAGAGAATTGTGTATTCCACTAACCCTAGGCTCTCTTATATAGGAGATATGCTTATGGGTAAATTACATAAAGCATTCATAGGAAGAAAGAAAATAAGAAACGGTACAATAATGACATAACTGCATAACATAACATATATCTCTACACTCCCTCTCAAGATGGAGCATAGATGTCGATCATGCTCATCTTGAACGAGCACTTATGGAATGGTCCTCTAAGTAGAGCCTTGGTGAAAATATCTGCAGTCTGGTCCCCTGAGCTGACATGAGATGTGGAGATAAAACCCTTCTGAATCATATCTCGTATATAGTGGCAATCAATCTCAATGTGGTTGGTTCGTTCATGAAATGTTGGATTATTTGCAATAAATATAGCAGCTTGATAGTCACATTCCAAGGTCATAGGAAGTGGCACATCTATATATAGATCATTAAGAACAACTTTAACCCACATCATTTCTGTATTGACCTAGGCCATAGCCCTATATTCAGACTCTGCGCTGGATCTGGCTAAAACAGTTTTCTTCTTGCTTCTCCATGAGACGAGAGAATCCCCAACATATACAACAAATCCAGTGGTGGACTTCCTATCTTTAGGACATCATGCATAATCTGCATCTACGCATGCTGAGATAGTGATCTCCTTGCCTTTCTTAAACAATAGACCTACACTTGGAGATGATTTAAGATACATGAGTATCATATGTATAGCATCCATATGTACCTGACGTGGTTACTCCATGAACTGGCTCACCCGATTAACAACAAAGGATATATCGAGTATGGTAATGGTAACATAAAGAAGTTTTCCAACCTGTTCTTTGAATCTCCTCTTATCCACTTCGTCAGTATCCTCATCATATAGTTTCATGCTTGGATCCATAGGTGTAGTGGCAGACCGACATCCAGGCATTCCTATCTCACTCAGTAAGTCAGTGACATATTTCCTCTGAGTCATCACGAGTCCATGTTGATTCCTAGCAAATTCTAGTCCCAGAAAATATCTAAGGAATCCAAGGTCCTTGGTGACAAACTCACGACCCAACATTTCTTTTGCCCTCTTAATTCCTTGTATATCATCTCCTATAATAAGGACATCATCAACATATACCATAATTGCAACCATACCTCCAGAAGTTCTTTGTTTAAAGAAGGAATCATATGCATTGGAACGTTTGTACTACTGTTTTTCAGATAAATCTGAAAGGTTTTGGAACCAAGCTCTAGGACTCTGCTTAAGGCCATAGATCGCCTTATGAAGTCTACACACCTGTGGATACTTACCCTCAACAGCAAAAATCAGGTGGATGTTGCATATAGACTTTGTTGGGAAAAGAGAATGAGTCGATCTATTCCATAGCCCTAGGCTCTCTTATATAGGAGAGTAGCCTATGGGTAAATTACATAAAGAGAATAACAAGAAAATAAAATAACAAAGAGATACAATTATCTTATATGCGTCAACACTCCCCCTCAAGATGGAGCATAGATATCAATCATGCTCAGCTTGGACGCACACTTCTGGAATGGGCCTCTAAGTAATGCCTTGGTGAAAATATCAGCAGTCTGATTCTCTGATGTGACGTGAGATGTAGCAATGAACCCCTTCTGAATCATGTCACGTATGTAGTGACAGTCGACCTCAATGTGCTTGGTCCTCTCATGAAAGGCTGGGTTATTTGCAATGAACAAAGCAGCCTAATTGTCACATTCCAACATCATAGGAAGAGGTATATCAAGACATAGATCTGCAAGTAAGGATTTCACCCACATCATTTCTGTGCTAGCCTGGGCCATAGCCCTGTATTCGGATTCAACACTGGATCTAGCTACTACTGTCTGCTTCTTGCTTTTCCACGAAACTATAGCATCTCCAACATAGACTGCAAATCCTGATGTTGACTTCCTGTCCTTGGGGCATCCTGCATAGTCTGCATCCACACATGCTGTGATAGAGATCTCCTTTCCTTTCTTAAATAGCAAGCCTGCACTTGGAGATGATTTTAAATATCTCAGAATCATGTGTATTGCATCCATAAGGGCCTGACGTGGTTGCTCCATGAACTGGCTCACACGGCTCACTGCAAATGATATATCAGGTCTAGTGATCGTGACATACAGTAGTTTGCCTACCAGTTCTCTGTACCTTCTCTTATCCACCTCTTCTGTGTCATCATCATACAGCTTCATGCTAGGATCCATTGGTGTCGTAGCAGGTCGACACCCTAGCATACCTGTCTCACTCAGTAGATCTGTAACATACTTCCTCTGTGACATGACTAATCCATATGGATTTCTAGCAAACTCCAGCCCCAGAAAATATCTAAGGACTCCCAAGTCCTTGGTGACAAACTCGGTCCCCAGCCTTTCCTTTGCCTGCTTAATGCCCTGATCATCATCACCTGTAATCAAGATATCATCAACATAAACCATGATTACAATGATACCTCTCGCCGTCTTCTGTACAAACAAGGAGTGATCTGCATTGGAGCGTTTATATCCTTGTTTCTCAAAGAGGTCTGAAAGCTTCTGAAACCATGCTCTGGGGCTCTGCTTAAGGCCATAGATGGCCTTATGTAATCTGCAAACCTTGGAACACTCCCCCTCAACAGCAAAACCAGGTGGTTGTTGCATATAGACTTCCTCCTGCAAGTCTCCATACAGAAATGCATTCTTCACGTCCAGTTGATAGAGTGGCCAGTCTCTAGCAACTGCAACTGATAGCAGGATCCGTAGAGTGGAATGACGCGCCACAGGGGAGAACGTGTCAAGGTAATCTACCCCATATGTCTGTGTGAAGCCCCGTGCAACTAGACGTGCCTTGTACCTATCAATGGAACCATCTGCATTGTGCTTAACTGTAAACACCCATTTGCAACTCACCGGGCTAACATCTGGAGGTATAGGAACTAGACTCCAGGTTCCTCTAGACTGAAGTGCCGCCATCTCTTCTTCCATTGCTAGCCTCCATCTAGCATCCTGCAAAGCATCATGGTGGCTCCGTGGAATGTCTGTAGCTGAGAGTGCCAATGCAAACGTCCTGAAGTCTCCAGATAGCCTCTCAAAGGACACAGCTGCTGATAATGGATATTTGGCACAGCTTCTCTTGGGCTTGCGTAGAGCTATTGGAACATCCAGATCATCTGTGTTATCACCATGCTCCTGTAATGCATCCTGCTGAGAAATGTCGTCAGATCCATCATCATTAATATTTTCATTACATACCATAGGCGAGCTAGTTGACGGGTCAGGACCATGAGTTGGAGGAAGCCTGCGGGTGTAATGGAATGGTAGCGGGGATACTAGTGATGGTGGTGGTGGTGGCGGTGGTGGTGGCGGTGGCGGTGGTGGTGACGGTGGTGTTGTTTGTGGCAATGGTGATGGTGGTTCCATGAATACGGCATCAGGAGATATAGGTGGTGGCTGCATGTTTCCGGATTCTGAAAAATACATAACAGATTCAAAAAATGTAAAATCTGCACTGATCATATACCGCCGACGCACAGGATCAAAACACTTGTACCCCTTTTGAGTTCTGGAGTACCCCACAAATACGCACTTGACAGCCCTAGGAGAGAGATTGTCAGTACCAGGTGACAACTGATGGACAAATGCGACTGACCCAAACACACGAGGAGTAAGAATGAACAAATCCTTGTCAGGGTAAATGAGTGAAAAAGGAATTTGTTCATTCAAGACAGACGAAGGCATACGGTTGATAAGGTAACATGCAGTAAGGATTGCATCACCCCAGTAGGAGTACGGAACATGACTCTGAATAAGAAGTGACCTTGTGACATCAAGAAGGTGACGGTGTTTTCTTTCAGCAACCCCATTCTGTTGAGACGTATGAGCACAAGATGTTTGGTGAATAATTCCTTTTGAGGAGTAGTAATTGGCTAGAATGTTGGTGCACAACTCTAAGGCATTATCACTTCTCACAATCTTGACAAATGTGGAAAAAACATTTTGAATTTCATTTAGAAAGTGGATAATAATATTTCCTGCTTCAGATTTATTTTTCATTAGAAAGACCCATGACGCTCTAGAATAATCATCCACAAATACAATATAAAACCTGTGTCCCTGATGATCGGGAACACGACTCGGACCCCAGACATCGACATGAAACAACTCAAACTTGGAGTTACTACTCCGACGTTGACTACTGGGAAAAGACGACCTGTGATGCTTTCCCAACTGACATGCCTCACACTGGATAGGTGTGTGAGAGAGACCATAGGGTAGAAGTAGACGCAACTTCTGAAGCGGTAAATGACCAAAACGCAGATGCCACAGGAGAGGAGATACTTGTCCAGCAGGAGAGGATGTGGTTCCAGCAAATGGGGTCTGGTTCAGACGGTAAAGGCCTCCTTGCTCATAGCCATGACCAATCACGTTGCCCGTACGGATGTCCTGAAAAATCAAAGAAGATGGATCAAAAATAGCTCGACAATGGAGATCCTTCGTAATCTGACTAATTGACAACAGATTCATAGAAAAATGTGGTGCATGTAGGACATTCTTCAGCTGCATAGAGGGTGTCAATCTAATCTCCCCCTGACCAGTGATAGGGGAATGTGTGCCATTAGCAATTACTACTGTCCGTCCTGGAGGGATCTGAGTGTATCCTGTAAGTAGACTCTGGTCGCCACATAGATGATGTGTAGCGTCCGAGTCCATGATCCATGGCAGTATATGAGATCTACTACTGTGGAGTGCAAGTGTACTACCTGAAGTACTGGTAGATGCAGAAGCAGAGGCAGAGGCAGCAGCATCAGTATGACTCTCTGTAGTCGGTGCTGGACCAGATGGTGGTATGATGCCCCTGAGGCGGGCAACTAGATCATCAAATCGTTGATCCAGGGTAGCAGCAGATGGCGGCTCTATCTGCTCAGCGGCTCGTGCAGATGCAGGGAATCCATGCTTTGAATAGCATGTGTCTTCATTGTGCCCGACTCTGTGACAATATGTGCACGTTGGCCTAGTGCGGCCACCCCTTCCACGAGGAGTACGTCCACGACCCTGGTGATGAAAACCGCGGCCTCTGTTGGCCGCCATAGCTGAGGAATTCTGACTCGCAGATGCTGAAGGCACTGTGATCCTACTCAATCTGTGAAAAGCTTCCTCCATGGGAGGAATAGTCGAGTCCGCTAAAATCTGAGAACGTGCTGCCTCATATTCTGGATCAAGTGCAGCGAGAAACACACCCACCATAGTAGCATTCCTGTATGTCTTCTGCTGCTCGGGCGTAGCTGTCAAGGGCATGAAGCTATATAGCTTCTCAAACATCCCTCTCAGTGATGTATAGAGAGAATGTAGCGGGCGACCATTCTGCTTGATGGTGAAGATATCATGCTGGAGTTGCAGGATCTTTGTCTCGTTCTTCGCCTGGGAGTATGTGGCCGCCAGAATGTCCCACATATCCTTCGTTGTGGGTTGATGGAGGATATCATTGGCAATCTCAATTGCCAATGTGCCAGATAGCCAGACCTTAGCATACGCGTCGTCAGCCTCCCAGGAGGCATAGGTTCCAGTCTTCTCAGCAGGCTCTGATTCGGTAAGAATATGCTTCTTACCCGTAGACTTCATCATGCTCATGAACTGCATTGCCCACAGTTCATAGTTGGTACCATCCATCTTGACAATAGGCGCTGGACCACGGAATGCGCCAATAGATGGGATATCTGCCTTGCTCTCTGACATATTGCAAAATAAAGACTGGAACGACTGACAAACGATATGTTTTGTCTACAATACCATAGATGGGGGTAGTTGCATGTGTAGACTTCAAGCAACTATCCCCATGAAGATGTTTGTGCTAAGACCTACACGCACGCAGAAGTTGCGCACATGCCGCACAAGAGATGCGCTGGGAGGCAAAGTCGACGCACGGCTGAGGCGCGTAGGGGCTGCGCTCAGCGCACGGCTGGTGCGCAAGGGGCTGTGCACGCAGGTGCTGCGCGTGCGGCACGCTAGGGCTGCGCGTGCGGCACGCTAGGGCTGCGCGTGCGGCACGCTAGGGCTGTGCGTGCGGCACGCTAGGGCTGTGCAGGGGCTGCGCGCACGGCACGCTAGGGCTGCGCAGGGGCTGCGTATGCGGCAGAGGCGGCAGCGTTGGTGTCACGCCGATCTCGAGAGAGAGAGAGAGAGAGAGAGAGAGAGAAGAAGGCCGGCGGGTGGGGTGTTAGGGTTAGGGTTTCGAGAACTCCGGTCTAGGACCGCCGCTCTGATACCATGTTGGGAAAAGAGAATGAGTCGATCTATTCCATAGCCCTAGGCTCTCTTATATAGGAGAGTAGCCTATGGGTAAATTACATAAAGAGAATAACAAGAAAATAAAATAACAAAGAGATACAATTATCTTATATGCGTCAACAGACTTACTCCTGAAGATCACCATATAAGAATGCATTCTTGACATCTAACTAAAAAAGTGGCCAATCTCGAATAACTGCAACAGATAGAAGAATCCGTCAGGTGGAATGACGTGCAACAGGCGAGAATGTGGCAAGATAATCCACCCCATATGTCTGTGTAAACCCTCGTGTAACCATGCGTGCCTTGTATCTGTCGATGCTACCATATGCATTTTGCTTAACTGTGAATACCCATTTACAGCCAACTGTAGACATGCCCATAGGAGCAGGAACAAGACGCCAGGTACCTCTTGACTGAAAAGCAACCATTTCTTCCTCCATAGCTAATCGCCATCTACCGTCCTTTAAAGCCTCCTGGTAAGTCCGTGGAATTTCCACAGCAGATAGAGCAATAGCAAAGTTCCTGAATTCACCATATAGACGATCAAAAGAAACCACAGATGTTATAGGACATGACGCACAGCTCCGCTTCTATTTACGAAGCGCAATATGTAGATCCAAATCTGTAGCTTCCTCATTTGTCCCCTGTAATAAAGCCTGCTCAGGTAAACCATTAGATCCATCATTTGAAATTATATTCTCAGAACATACCTCATGCGAGCTAGATGACGAGCGATGACCATGAGCAGAGGCAGGCCGACGGGTATAGTGGTATGGCAATGGTGGAACAGGAACTGTAATGGGAAGAGAGGACGGTGTAGGAAGAGGTGGTGGTGGTAGAGGTGGTGGTGGTGGAGGAGTTGGTACCGGAGATGGATGTGGTGGAGGTGGTGACATGTATATGGCTTCATCAGTGTCAGAAGACATCACCCTATCACATGAAGGGGAAAAGTACATAACATACTCAAAAAATGTAACATCGGCACTAACATAATTTTCTACGCAGGGGATCATAACACAAGTACCCTTTTTGTGTCCTTGATTACCCAACAAAAACACATTTGACAGCTCTAGGGGAGAGCTTGTCAATACCTGAAGATAGCTGATGGACAAAGGCAACCGAGCCCAACACACGAGGGGTAAGCAAAACAATTCCTTTTCAGGAAAAGCCACAGAGAAAGGAATCTTCTCACCCAAGACGGACGATGGCATGCGATTGATAAGATAACATGCCGTTAAAACAGCATCGCCCTGGAAGGAATGAGGAGCACGACTCTGTATGAGAAGTGTCCTGGTGACATCAAGTAAATGACGATGTTTTCTCTCTGCAACTCCATTTTGTTGGGAAGTATAGGCACAGGTTGTTTGGTGAATAATTCCTTGGGTAGAAAAATAACTGGAGAGAATGTTAGTACAAAATTCCAAAGCATTATCAGTCCTCACAATTTTCACAGAGGTAGAAAAAACATTGTGAACTTCATTTATGAAATTTATGATAGCATTTCCTGCTTCAGATTTATTCTTTAATAAGAATACCCATGACAAATGAGAAAAATCATCAACGACGACAAGGTAAAACATGTGTCCCCGATGATCAGGAACACGACTCGGACCCCAAATGTCAACATGAAATAACTCAAAATTGGAGGTACTACTCCGACTCTGATGACTGGGAAAGGTAGACCGATGATGCTTCCCCAACTGACAAGCCTCACATTGAAAGGATGTGTGAGGTGAAATCTGTGGCAGAATACGACATAGCTTCTGAAGTAGGAGATGACCAAATCGCAGGTGCCACATAAATGGTGAGATAGGTCCAGCAGGTAGAGATGAGATTCTGGCATATGGAGGCCGAACGAGGTGATAGAGACCCTCCTGCTCACGGCCATGACCAATCACGTTGCCCGTAAGGATGTCCTGAAAAATAAGAGAAGATGGATCAAAAATAGATCGGCATTGTAAATCCTTCGTAATCTGGCTAATAGACAACAAGTTCATATAAAATTTAGGTGCATACAGATATACAGTACATTCTTCAGATGCATAGAAGGTGTCAAGCTAATCTCCCCCTGACCAGTAATCGGGGATTGTAAATCCATCTGCAATAACCACAGTGCGTCCTGGGGAAACCTGTCTGTAAGCTGTAAGTTGGCTCCTGTCTCCACACAGATGATGTATAGCACTAGAATCCATAATCCACTCTATAGTATCTGATCCACTACTGATAGTGAGTGCATAAGTACTACCTGAGGTACTAGAAGAGGCTGACGCAGCAACATCTGGATGGCTCTCGGATACTGGCGACGTCATCACAGGACCAGATAAAGGTAGAATACCCCTCAAACGAGCTATGAGATCATCAAAATGTTGATCTAACGAGGAGGCAGCTGGAGGCTCAATCTGTTCAGCAACTCATGCAGAATCCGGGAATCCATGCTTGGAGTAGCATGTATCCTCAGTATGTCCAGGGCGAAGATAGAAAGTACATGATTGGCGAACACGACCTCCTCTTCCCCGAGGTCCACAACCACGAAACGAAGGAGAACCACCGCGACCTCGGGATGTTGCCATTGCTAAGGATGTCTGATTTGTAGTAGAAGATGGTACAGTTATACGATTGAGTCTGCGAAAGGCTTTCTCCATAGGAGGAATAGCAGAGTCTGCCAGTATTTGAGAACGTGTTGCCTCGTATTCTGGATCAAGTGCTTCCCGGAATACACCAACCATGGTGGCATTCCTGTAGGTATTCTGCTACTCAGGAGTAGATGTGAGAGGCATAAAGCTATACAATTTCTCAAACATCCTACGTAGGGATGTATATAAAGAGTGTAGTGGCCGTCCATTCTGTTTGATAGTGAAGATATCATGTTGGAGTTGTAAGATCTTCGTCTTGTTCTTAGCTTGGGAGTACGTAACAACAAGAATATCCCACATCGCCTTGGCCATGGGTTGATGAAGTATATCATTGGCAATCTCTATTGCCAACGTACTGAGAGCCATACTTTGGCATATGCATCATCCGCCTCCCATGAGGCGTTAACTCCAGTCTTCTCAGTCGGTTCTTCCTCGGTAAGAATGTGTTTCTTACCGGTAGACTTCATCATACTCGTGAACTGCATAGCCCACAGTTCATAATTTGACCCATCCATCTTGACTATGGGCGTTGGACCTCTGAAAGTGCCTGTGGAGGGAATATCCACCTTGTTCTCTGACATATCGGCTTGAGAAGACTAGGACTGGATTACTCAACTGGATTGTGTCTACACCAACATAAGGAGATTGGATTGCATGTGTAGACTCATGTACCCAATCTCAGCATGTAATAGGGATAGACGACGGTGACGCCTTGCACACAGAAACCCGTGTGAAAAGGCAAGGGTTCACGGGGCTATGCGTGCAATCACGCGTGGGGTGGAGCACGTTGCTGCACTAGGCGCACGTCGCACTAGCCATACACTCGCGTGCGGGGCTCGGCACGAATGTTGGGAGCACCGCACGTAGGGCTGGGCGCACGCCAATCACCCAACGCATGCCGCACAAGTGAGAGAAGCGGCGCACGGGATGCAGTAGAAGGGAGAGGGCGGCGCTGAGAGGCTGTGGCGGAGATGCGACGCCGGAGAGGCGGCGCTAGCGACGGCGCAAGAAGAGAGAGAGAGAGGGGTCAGCGGGTGGAGGGTTAGGGTTAAGTTTAGGTATTCAATCTCCGGTCTAGGACCACCGTTCTGATACCATGTTGGAAGAAATTAGAGAATTGTGTACTCCACTAACCCTTGGCTCTCTTATATAGGAGAGACGCCTATGGGTAAATTACATAAAGCGTTCATAAGAAGAAAGAAAATAAGAAACGGTACAATAATGACATAACCGCATAACATAACATATATCTCTACACGACACAACAGTCAACATCCCAAAACTCACATCTTTTAACTGGTGCATCAACTGACCTCCTTTACAAATAGCCAAATCATCTTAACTTTAAGCGGTTTTCTCCCATCTTATGCTTTATCAAAGGTACACCAACTTTCTTTCTGATTGCATCATTCCAAATCTGATCTAGTGTAGGAAATAACTTCTTGAAGTAAAAAATGCAAGCGTCCAACATGAGTGAAATTTTTAGGCATTGATATTGCAAGATCAAGTGAAGACCTAGTTCTTTGTCTCTTGATCTAGTAAAGGAAACTAGGACGTTAGGATGTAAACATGCTTCTACTCCTCTCGAAGGAAATTATTAATCAAATATCAATGATAAAACTTATCGTAAACTGAGATTCCTAGTGCTATACATCTACATCTAATAACAGAGATTTGTGGGGAAGTTGTTTTGTTTTACCCTGACCAGACCTAGTATCACCTATGTAATCAATGTCATGTGCTGGTTCATGCTTGTTCATATTGATGTGCATATGGTGACAGTGGAGTTTATTCCATGAGGGCTTATGCAAATATGATGACAGTGGGGTGTATTCTTTGAGGTCTTAACAGAGGATGCCAAGCTCAAGATTGAGGGCTATACAAATGTTGTCCGGGCTTCTGATATAAGGTCCACCACAAGATATTGTGGAAAATTTAGGCGGTAATATTGTGGTTTAGAGGAGAAAAAGGAAATTGCTCTGATCAAGGTCTAGTGCTAAAGTTGAATGTAACAATAGTGAGATTGGATATGTAGGAATGGTATGGCTTAAGATTGTAATTTGTATTGACCGAATTTGGAATTGACCTTGAACCACATGCGAGATTCTTCTACGACAACTAGGCGTCAATAAAATTGTCAAACAATCATGTCATGCATTATAGAACAAGGCGTGTTGAGATCGACCACTCCTACATCAGAGAGATAATCGACTTGAAGGAGCTTGTGACGCCTTACATAGAAACTGAATAATGAGTAGCTGATGTATTCACGACGGGCTTCCCACAACTAATTTTGAGAAGAATGTGACAAGTAGCGTATGCTTGATCTCTAGCCCAACTCGAAGGGGAGTGCTTGTTTTATGTTTATGTGTAAGTGAGGCATAGGCTAGGATATGCTTGACTTGTGTGCCTATAATGTTACTGATCTTCTTACTCTTTGATTAAGAAAGTGAATACATCCTTAATCATTTGTAAGCGAGTAATCTTCTCCCGTGGATTTTCATCTCCATTGAGGTCTTTCCACGTAAATCCTCATTTTTTAAATTTGCTTATCTGTGCTGATTTCTATAGCACACGACACTAGAACATTAGCTTTGAGACCAGGATACCCTTGTTTCATTTTATATCATGTTTGGTGTTTATTCAAATATTTGTTTTTGTACTGGATGGGGCTGTTCTAATATTATGTTCTGTTATCTCTCAAAGACAATTATGTTTTGATTAGCACTATGAATGCTTATATGTATGGCAGTTACTACAGCAGCAAATGGGTTGGATGCTTGGAGAATAATAGAAGGTTTCAATAACAATGTAGACCTTGTTTTAACTGAGGTAGCCATGCCTGGTCTATCAGGCTTTGGTCTTCTTTGCAAGATTATGAGCCATATGACTTGCAAAAACATTCCAGTCATTAGTAAGTATATTTTAGCATATAACGTATTTTAGATGAATCCTTTGTATTTATTATCTACTTTAAGCAGGACCAAATTGGTGTGCACTTGTGTGCATGCCTTCTTAGTTCTTACAACACAGTTTGTTCACTTGATATTTTACTTTGACTAGTACTACCCATGAGTTTTATGCAGTGATGTCATCACATGATTCCATGGGTATAGTCTTTAAGTGTCTATCAAAGGGTGCAGTTGACTTTCTAGTGAAGCCCATACGGAAGAATGAGCTAAAAAATCTTTGGCAGCATGTTTGGAGGAGATGCCACAGCGTGAGTTTCCTCGCAGTTTTTTTCACCTTTTTTTTGAATTTATTTATTTATGCCCGTTGTAGTCTTAAATGTATAGTATTTGTGTGCTGGAAATTTTTGGCACTAGACCTTTGTAGATGTTCTTAGAAGATGGTTCATTTTCCGTAACGGTCTTTGAGCCTGACCAGTTTCAGTTTTACAGTATATGTTGACCATACCATCTAAGGTGTCAATTTGTTTCTATGATCTTGTAAGTTAATTTATTACCCCTGTCACAGTCAAGTGGTAGTGGCAGTGAAAGTGGCATTCAAGCTCATAAATCTGCGAGATCCATGAGTGTTGATGAGTCGGATAACAACAGTATGAGCAGTGATGAGGATGATGACTCAAGCATTGGCTTGAATATGAGGGATGGAAGTGATAATGGAAGTGGAACTCAGGTATGAAATCTTGAAATGATTTGTTTTATTATGTCATATATTGCTAATCATCTTTAAGTGAATGTGAAAAAATCCTGTTCATTATAAATGTCTCTTTTAGTGGTTATATGCTAAAATAGTGTATGATATGGTGTTTAATATGCTGTGTCATTGATACTTCTATAGCAATATTTTATGCTTTGTTATCGTTGAATTGTATAAAGAAAACAGCAACATGAATATCATGGACGCTGGGATTTTCTTGGTGGAGAATGTTCTGCATTCCTTATCCAGTGAGGTTCTGGGCAGGGTGATCTGTCTTTTTTATGGACATTCTTTGCACATACGGGCAATCTAACACTCTACTCTATGTCACATGGTGGATCTTGCTGCAATGACATAGAAGTTGCATGTTACTTTCATCGTGAATGGACTCTTGTCCGGAGAGCAATCACGAGCTAATCTGTATTTTAACAAAATCGCACTTAATCACCCATCATATTGAAAAGTTAAATTAAGTATCTGGAAACAACCTTTCTCAGAAATGCGACGATTCCCAATCTTCACCTGTGTCCCATGTGTACATTTTCTGTAGCCGAATGTACATCACTCTAACTACATTTGCATCACATATATTCCATGTGCATTCTACTGAGATAAAACTTTTAAACTGCTGTCCCATTTTTTAGAGCCCAAGCTTTTAATTGACACCATGTCTTGTATCACCTCTCAACATAATTAATATACAAAGATTATGCATTTAAAGTTTTTTTGAATATGTTATTTAATTGTCACTACATGGTCTTTTATACAGGAAATTGTTTGCTTGCTCATGAATGTTGTTGCAGTTATTGGAGACAACAAAAGGAAGCTTGACTTGAAATAAATGATGTTAGGGGTGAGGGGAGAATGAGTCGATACCTTCCCATGAGGATATCTTCTCTGGCCCAATTATTGCATAGGATATCCTTATGTCTTGATTTAGGCAAAGAGATTATATTGGCATGAATAAGGGGGACACTGTTTTGATAGCTTTCATGGTCTTATGACAGGTTCGATACATGTCAGGGGGAGGGAGAAGACTTATTTTGATTCAGCTCTCCTTTTTAGGTTGTCGGACATGTTCTTCTCATAATTCTCCCCCCTTTGTTCTTTGGCACTATCCTGCTTCGGTTATTCAAAATGCTTCTCCTTCCTTTCCCTTCTGCATGCTTTCTATAAATAAGTTTTATCAAAGAAGTCATTCCACTTTTTAGTATAGAACATGTGATACCCCACGTTAGGATGCAATATAGTTTTCTATCAGTTCCTGTTCAATTGCAAAAAATGATATTCATTCGCTCCTGCACATCTATTGGTTCATTCTGAGTTGATGTCAGCAATAGCATGAAGATACTGACCTCAAAATCGTCTGCAGAGTTCTTGGACAAAACAAGCAAACGAAATTGAGAGTCCAAAGCCAGCATCTCAGCAGATTATTAAGTTTGCTGAACCTCATGACAGTACTTGTGCACAAGTTATCCATCCGAAGAGTGAAACATTCTGCAATGAATGGTTGCCCATTTCCGACGGTGAAGATTATAAAGAAAAGAAACGTTTTGGTAATCTCTCTTTTTTTACTTTAATTTTTTGATTTTTTTCAGTCAATGACCATGTTTTATCAAAACGTGTCACAGATGATGAGTCTATGGGCAAAGATTTAAGAATTACAGTGCCTAAAGATACACACATTGAAGTTGAGAATTTTCCCAGTCAGAAATTTCAGCCAAGCATCACAAATTCCTCTCTGGAGTTTGCAACAGAAGAGACCACAAAGAACAATAAACAACCATGTCTCTTGGAACAAGAAAGTGTCAAAATAACTAGTGTGCAAGTTCCCCAGGCTGCTGATACAATCAGAGCGGTTTCCGATGCTAATGATATACGGATACCAAGTAAGTCGAGCAAGGCCTCCAATGACATGCCCAATATCTTAGGAAGCAAAGGTAAGGCTGTCTATGATGCCGTGGAATTGCCATCTATTAAACTTAGTCTGAAGAGGCAAATATCTAGTGGGGATGTTGCAGCAACCACGATTAGTGATCGAAATATATTGAGGCACTCAGACCAGTCAGCTTTCTCCAGGTGTGTACTTAATTTACATTATGAACTTAATAATAGTTTCTGCAGAACCACTGAGTGGATTATATATGCTTTTTAATGCATTTCCATTTTGGAAATATTTTGCTGGGGAAATGTTGTTTTCATTGGTCTGACTTACAGTTTTAGGTACATGTTCTAATTGATAGCAGTTTGGGTCTAGCGGTCTAGTGTAAAAGGACTCTTCTTAAATTGAATACTGAAAGGTATATTTGAAACTCCTCACTAAAAATGGTGCGGGGCCAGGTTTGTGCTTTTACCAAATGTTGTACTGATGAGACACACTTGTAGTACTTCCTACATGTAAAACATGACGCAAAACCTGCCAAAAAAAGTTTCCAGAGGGCAATATCTCCATGCTTAGCCTACTCATGCAAAACATAAGATATCGACAACTGAACTCAAACATGATTGTACTAAAAGCCTTCTCCCAAGATCTGCATGGGCTTTCCAACTTGATTTTTCTTTTATAGAAAAATAATGTACAACTCCTATCATAGGATTTGGTATATTTCTGTTTATTCCAGATTAGGAAAATGGAGGTTAGCACGCACATGCATTTAGGTTTCTATCTATTCCATAGGATTTGGTCTATTTTAGTTTGTTCCAGATTATGAAAATGGAGGTTAGCGCACACATGCATTTAGGTTTTTTTCTATTCCGCTTAATCATCAACATTGTATAATGTTTATGTAATAGAGGGTTAAATCAAATGGATCTACACTTGATCATCAGGGGTAAAGATTTTATCTTGTAGTTGTCTATGATTACTCTAGATTGTCATGGATTTTTCTTTTGAAAAAATAAATCAGAGGTTGTTTGTCATTCAAATGACGGTTCTATATTTTATGAAATAAAGAATATTTTCTCTTCTACAATCAAGTATAATGCTTTGATAATGCCCTCGAGTTTTGTACTACTCAATTATCTCAGTTCTTTAGGTCTCATGGCATTAAGTATCAGACATCTTGCCCTTATACTTCTCGGCAGAATAGTGTTGCCAAACGTGAATATCATCATCTTCTCAATGTCATCAAGACTATTCTTATTCAAAGTTATGCTCCCCACTCCTTATCGATCCATTTTTCGATAAAGGATCTTTTCTCGCTAAAACTCTATACCTTCTGTTTAGTGATCAATGTTCACTATCTGACCCCTGGTTGTGACAACCTCTCTCCCAAAGCTGTCAAATGATTCTTTATGGGATACTTCCGGACCTAGAAAGGGTAACATTTCTTTAATCCGGTTAGACGGAAATACTACATTAGCGCTGATGTCAGTTTCTTTGAGTCGGTCATGTACTTTACTCCTACAGGTGACATGATGATCACCTTTGAGTCTGAAGAGGAGGTGCATGTCCCCCCTCCTCTTTCTTCTTCAACATCTTCTTCTGTAGTCCAACCTACTCCCCCTCCCCCTCTTGTGGTACCTCCTACTCTACCACCACCTCCTCATGTGGTCTCGACTCCACCACCTCCACTGTCACCTTCTATTGCAGTTACTCCTCTGTCTCCACCACCTACTATGCTGGTTCAGTTTTTGTCACATTTTACATTTGCAGGCCACTTATTGTTCCCCATGCATCATGGTCTTCCCCATCATCCAACACGTACTAGGTATGTTCTGAGCACTTTGGTTCTATTGATGGCACTGTGATTTGTCTATGCAATATGCTATTTTACATGACGCGTAGATTCCTTCATATGAGGCTACTTTACAGGTCACAAATGATACTAGAGATCTTAATGTCTACATTGTTCTACAAAAGCAGAGGTGTATGCGTACGACATATCCTCTCGTTGCTCATATTTTGCAGGGGTGTCTTTCTAAGGATTTCAAGAGGTTTGTCATGGATCTGTCAGCCGTAGAGATCCCACAGACATACTAGGAGGCTATGCGAGGCAGCTAGTGGTTGCTTGCTATGGAGGAGGAGATGGTTGCACTACAATCATGTGGTACGCGGAGCATTGTCACGTGCCCCTACAAGAGCATTTGTGGTTGGATGCAAATAGGTGTTCACAGTGAAGCATCGTGCAAATGGCAATGTTGATCGCTATAAGGTGAGGCTTGTGACTCATGGGTTCACTCAGACATATGGGGTGAACTATCATGATACCTTCTCTCCCATGGCTCGTTATTAAATACTTAGGTCTCTCTGTTATAGTGATGCGAGATTGGTCCTTGTCTCAGCTTGATGTGAAGAATGCATTTCTCTATTCTCTATGGTGATTTACCTGAGAAAGTTTACATCCAACATCCACCTGAGTTTGCTATTAAGGAGTGTCAGAAGGTTTGCATACTTTATAAGACTATCTATAGCCTTAAGCAGAGTTCCATAGCACGGTTTCAAAAGCTCTCAAACTTGATAGAGCAGTAGGACTTTACGAGATTGATTGCATATCATTTACTGTTTGTTCAGAGGATCCCAAGAGATATCATTGTTATAGTGGCCTATTTGATGATATCATTATACTGGAGATGATGTGCATGGTATTTGTGCGTCTAAGGAATTCCTTGGACAAAAGTTATCACCAAGGACCTTGGCGATTTATGTTACTTCTTAGGGCATGAGTTTGCTAGGAACCACCGGGGTCTTGTTATGACCAAGAGAAAGTATGTTACTAATCTTCTCTTTGAGACATGCCTGGTAGATTGCACGCTTGTTACTACTCTGATGGACCCCGACATGAAGCTATATGATGATGATATAGAGGAGGTAGATAAGAGGCGATACAGAGCTTGTTGGGAAGCTTATATATGTGCCATTCCTAGGCCAAACATCTATTTTGCAGTGAGCAGAGTTAACCAGTTTCTGGAGCAGTTGAGACATGCACATATGGCCGTCATTCACATGATTTTGAGGTACCTGAAGTTATCTCCTAGTACTGGACTGTTCTTTAGCAGAAGGACATCCCTCACTGTTACAACATGTGCAGATGCTGATTATGCAGGATGTCCCAAAGACAGGAAATCTACCTCATGTTTTGCAGTGTTCATAGGGAGCTCCTTAATGTCATGGAAGAGCAAGAAGTAGACTGTGGTTGTCAGATCTAGTGCAGAGTTAGAGTATTGATCCATGGCATGTGGGAGGATCGAGATGATGTGGGTCAGGTCTATTTTGACAAACCTAGCTATTTATGCACCACTTCTCATGCATCTACAATGTGACAACCACGCATCTTTTTTTATAGCCAACAACCCTGCCTTCCATGAGAGAACCAAGCACATTGAGGTTGATTGTCACTACACTCGTGATATGATTTAGAAGGCCTTTATCTCCACTTTCCATGTCAGCTTGCGTAAACAAATAACAAATGTTTTCACCAAGGCTCTAGCCAGAGGGCCATTTTAGAGTTGGTGTTCAAAGCTGAGCATGATTGACATATATACTCCATCTTAAGAGGGGGTGTTGAGAGATAGTTTATCTTTTTTTCGTTTTAATATTTCTATTGTCTTTTGTCTTTATTATATAATTTGCTCAACATGAGTTCCTCTCTTTATAAGATAACTCTAGGGCCTCTTGATGATATAAATTATTATTTTCTCTCAATTATAAGTCATTCAAACCATCATGGGCTCTAGTTTAGACCATAAATAGTCATACATAGACCATACACATGCTTCCCCTCAACAGTGTAGACCGGTGGTTGTGTCATACGGACCTCCTCCTTAGCGTCACCATAAATGACCGTATTATTGGCTTCTAACTAAAAAATTGATCAGCTTTTGTTGGCTGCTACAGAGATATCGTACCAATAGATCCCGCCTTAGACACCGTAGAGAAAACTTCAAAATAATCAATGCCATAAGACTAGGTGAAGTCTTTCACCACTTGTCTGGCCTTTGGTTTGTTTACTATAGCATCTGAAGCATGGTAGTTTGTAAAGGCCCATTTGTAAGCAATATGAGCAATAACTATAGGATATGTCACAAGATTCCAAGTGCCCCTTGAAACAAGAACATCCATCTTCTCATCTACAAATTCACGTTGGATACTGGAAGAGTTATATGATGATCACATAAAAATGACATCGCCATAAGAGCATATATAAAAAATCCCGTCATAGCTAGATAATCCAGGAGTAGAAGTATAGAGTGATATATGATGTATAATACATTACTTTTGGATTTTATCAGAGCAATAGGAAGTTGTATAGAGGAGGTGCTAACATCCGAGTTTGCATTGGGGGTCATTTTAAGAAGGTTCATCATCCTGCATGTAGGAAGTAGGAACATCTAACAGGAGATGCTCAGACTATTTAGGTGCCCCTTGTTGTAGACTTGGAACCGAGGAGGAAACTCTACGCGAATGTCACTAACATGAACAAAGAAGAAGCTAGTTTGTTCAAAAAAGTATGGCATCCCAATTGGGTCATAAGTACCACTTTTGGTATTGAGAGTACCTAGGAAAAACACATCGATTGCACGCACATAGAAGTTGTCCACATTGTAAAAATTACAGACAAAAGTAGTGTAACTAAAAACTCGTAAATGTAATGGAAAAGATTCCTCACCTGAGAAAGAATAGAAAATGGGTAAACCTATCAAAGACAAATATACGTGGCAACAATAATGGTATCTCCCCATAAGATTTTAGGAACTTTTAACTAATTAAGATTAGTGTGAGCTATGTGAGTATGTCTAAAAGATGATGAAGTTTCCTTTCCAACAATTTGTTTTGCTACGAGGTGTACGAATAAGAGATCTGATGTATTGTACCTTGAATAACAAAGAAACCAGCATGTCTTGCTGATCACATTCGAGATCATTGTTAAACCTAAAAATCTTAATGTTCATAAAATAGGTTTTTATGAACTCCAAGAATAGTTGAATGTTTCAACATGGATTTGATCAAGAATCGATGTAGCCGACCCTAATTAAAGTTGGGAGGCCTTCACCATTTTTTATTAACTCCAAAAATATCTTGATAATATTATTAATCTTTGAATGCACCTTCATCTAATATACTTAAGAAGGTCAAACAACAAAATAATTATAACCACTGAAATATAAATCGAACAAGGTCTACGGAGATTGTGGTGGGCTAAAACAAAAAGGAAAGAGCAATGGGGCTTAGTCATGCGAGGATACGATGCTCAGTTATGTTATCCAAACTAATATGCCTCACTCCTAAAAGGCTTCAGTGGGGTATGTTTAGGGAAATCTGAGAGAGAACTCTAACGTACATGTGATCTAAAAACTTAGCTGTTGCTAGAACGAATTAGTAGAGATCGAAGTAGCTCCAGCAAAATAGGAATTTGCAGGTTAATTAAGATGATTAAGATCAAATAATCCTAAGTATAAAAGTCAGTACAACAGGGGAAAATCGAGAAAGAGAATGTACATGAAATAAATGACTTAACATGTCCCCCTTATACTTAAGGTAAAATATCCTCAAGTATAAAAAAGAATATCAATAGTTGAGGGACAAGTGAGAGAATAATCAAAGAAGTGACAAACAGATATTGCCTCCATATACTTAGGATCGGATGTCCCTAAATATAGGCAGCAAAATAGAGATAATAGAACAAAAAGGAATATGAACAACACAAGTTCAACACTACCTATACGTACGATAAAACACATCCTAAGTATAACAAGAATCTTAAGCGAGACCTGGGGTGTTAAACAAAACGGAAGAATGAAAGAATAAAATAGAAAACATGGATATACAAAGAGGTGGAACGGAAGTGTAAATAAGGTATGAGATGCAAAATATGAGAATAAAAAAACACATCTCATACAAAATCAATCGGGGTAACATCAACAGTCAACGAGTCATGATCAAGAAAAGTCTTCAGGCGTTGACCGTTGACCCGGAAGGTGGACTCAAAAGACAACTCGGATATGTCAATATTATCATTGTCGTGCTCCTTTTTTACTAAATATAGTTCTTTTCGCTTGCTCTATAATTTCCCTGGAAATAATCTCAGTCGTGCATCAAATAGCGATACTCTCTGATTCGACTCAAACTGCTTATGGTTGATGTGTGAATCATGTCATATCTTTACTTTGTCTTTATATTGTAGGCTTTTCGAAAAGGTTTATCTCTAAGCTCCTTCAGGGTTGCCAACTCTACTCTCCTCTGATCTTCTACACTCTCTGGATCCAATAATATCTCTGTGACTGCTCATAGTGTCTTGTGCTTGATTTCCACAGACACAGGTAAGTGCCATGACCTGCCATAAACGAGTCGAAATAGAGATGTACCCAAAGGAGTCTTGAAGGATGCCCTATAGGCCCACAAGACTGAGTCCAGAAGCTGTGACCAATCCTTTCGGTTTGGGCGGACAACCTTCTGCAATATTGTCTTGATCTCCCGGTTCGAGATCTCAGCAAAATCATTCGTCTGTAGATGATATGCAACGACAACTCTATGGTCTATGCTGAAGTCATTAGCAATGTCCCTTACCTTGTCGTTGATAAAATGAGTCCCCCCGACAGAAATAAGAGCTCTAGGAACCCCGAACCATGATATGATATTCTTCCTAAAAAATCGGCAAACAGTCCTCGCATCAGCGACTCGGACGAGGATGGCCTCAATCCAACGACTCACTTATTCTACAGTTAACAGAATGCATTCGAATCCCTGACTCTTCGGGAATGAGCCCATAAAACCGATGTCCCATGCATAAAAACCTCATAGAAGTGAATGGGCTGCATCAGCATCATGTCTCTATGACCACAACTACCCATCTTCTCACAGTAAGTACACCTCTTCATGAATTCATCTGAATCCTTGAAGAGTGTTGACCACCAAAGGCCAGATTAGAGAACCTTTTTGTGATGTCCTTCTCTCAGAGTGATGTCCTCCTGTCTCAAGCATGTGGCAATAGGGGAGGACAATGTGGTGCTCTTCCTGAGGAATGCACATATGCCAGACACTATCCCCTCCTTCGTGGTAAAGGAGGGATCCTCCCAATGGTATGACTTGACTTTCGCTTGGAAAGTCTCAAGTCGGTGACTGGTCCAACCTTGTGGAACTTTCGTGGCAACAAGATAGTTCACAATGTCAGCATACTAAGGGAGAGAGGTGATAGCAAGAATCTCCTCGTCTCGGAAAGTATCAGTAATAGGTGTGGTTGTCTCTAAATCCTCAAGATGCTCTAATTGGGAGAGGTGATCCGCCACCATATTCTTGACTACATGCTTATCCTTAATCTCAATATCAAACTCCTGAAGTAGAAGGATCCATCTAGTTAATCATGCCTTGGCATCCTTCTTAGACATTAAGTACCGGATAACGGTGTGATCAGTGTAAATAGTCACTCTAGATCCAAGAATGTAAGATCTGAACTTATTCAAAGCAAAGACTACCGCTAGCATCTCCTTCTCTGTAACAGTATAATTCCGCTGGGCGGCATCCAAAGTTCTGCTATAGTAGTGAATGGAAAAAGGCAAGCCATCCCTCCTCTGTCCTAGCACAACCCTTATGATAAAATCAGAAGCATCCATCATGATCTTGAATGGTAGAGACCAATCGAGTGGCTGAAGGACATGAGCCTGCACAACCAGATTCTTGAGAGTCTCAAATGACGAAAGACACTTATCATTTACAAAAAACTCATTTTTCATGAGAAGATCAGTAAGCGCTCGAACAATACGACTGAAGTTCTGAATGAACCGTTAGTAGAAATAGACATGCCCCAGAAAAGACCGCAATTGCCTCAGATTGGATGGTGGAGTGAGTTTCTTGATGATATCCACCTTGACCGAATCGACCTCTATGCTCCTGTTGGTGATTATGTGACCAAGAACTGTCCCTTGAGTCATCATAAAATGACTCTTCTCCCAAGAAAGAACAAGGTTGACCTCAATGTACCGCTGAAGTACATGGTCTAGGCAAGAAAAACAAGCCTCAAACCCATTGCCGTAGACCGAAAAATCATCCATGAAGACTTCTAAAAATTCACCCACCATGTTCGAAAAGATGGAAAGCATGCACCTTTGGAATGTAGCATGGACATTACATAATCCAAAGGGCATCCGTCTAAAAGCATATGTCCCAAACGGACATGTTCTTCGGGCGTAATGGCCAACTGATTATACCCCGAGTTCCCGTCAAAAAAGCAGTAATGACTCTTCTCAGCTCATCTCTCAATAATCTGATCAATGAATGGTAGCGGGAAGTGATCCTTTTTGGTGGCTTGATTCAATTGTCTGTAGTCCACATATACCCTTCAAGAAGTGGGTACACGGGTAGCAGTATCCTCTCCGTCTTCATTCATAACTGCAGTGATACCCGTCTTCTTGGGCACCACATGTAATGGACTAATCCACTTTGAGTCGGAGATGGGATAGATCAATGTTGTAAAAGTCGGTAGTCGATACTCGATCGGTCGGGTCATTGATTAAGGATTAATCGGTAGTCGGACGACAAATCGAATTTAGTCGGACTTTAATCGGCTTTGAATTTTTTTGATTATTTAAATATATAACTCATTTTTATACATATATTTACATAGAATTTGTACGTTTTTATACTAAGTAATAGAATTTAAATAAACCATTAAGTATATCATAAAAAGTTCGCTTTTAAAAAAGGTAAAACATAAAAAAAACCAAGCAAAAATTGGTTGACTAGTGTGCTTAGTCGGAATTAGTCGATACTCGGTCGGACACCCCACTGACAGACTAGTCGGACCTACTAGTCGGTCTAGTCAGGCGATTTTTACATCACTGGGGTAGATAAAATCAATGCTCCACCACTTGGATATTTCCTTCATAACCACCTCTCGAAGATTCGGGTTCAGCCTGCATTGAAACTCACGAGATGACTTGGCGTCATCCTCGAGATAGATGTGGTGGGAGCACAGAGCCGGATTTATCCCCTGGAGATCTGCTACATATCAACCAATCGCCTTACGGTTCCTCTCAAGAACCTCCATCAAACGAGATTCTTGGTCATCAGTCAAATTTGCTGAGATAATGACTGGAAACATATCTGGCTTTTCGCAAAGAATCTGTACTTCATGCTCTGCGGTAAGGTCTTCAATTATGGGCATGTGGGAGCTGGTAAATCTGATCTCTGAAATGTCTAAGTAAAGGCTACCAGATCTGAATGTGAGAACTCTCGCTGCTCCTCTTAAACTCGACGAAGACGGCCATACGGGTGTCTCTATCAACTGCAGTGGCACTGTTTCTGTCTTGGTTGTAGGCTCTGTAGAAATCAAACACGAAAGGTACTCATCAAACTCCTGCCAATCTAAGTCCGTCTCTGAATCGGAGGGTCAGAATGATAGGAAATAAAATCAACCTCGCTAACCGAATCGGCATCACCAACCTTGTGGTATCCTACTCCAAAAGTGTGCTCTCCGAACTCTCGCCGGCTGTCAGTTGTAACTCTGTTGCCTCTGAAGATGTGACTGGAGCTCGTGAATCCTCAACTGCCCAAATGACCTCATTATCTGTAATCACAAAATCGCACTCATGGTGGATGTATGGCTCTGAATCTGTCATCTGTACTGAGCTGGTTGAATCTCTAGCTTCCAGCTCCTCTATCGTCTCTATTTGTATACTCTCGCCCTCGACGTGAAAGTATGCCTTCCCGCTATCATGATTAGACACATCCTTCGTTGTCGTCAGGAAAGGTCGGCCCAATATGATCGAGTTATCTGTCACACATTCAGGGATCTCCATGTTCAACACAACGAAGTCTACGCGGAATTTCAAGTCCTGAATGGTGACGACAATGTCTTTCAGTAATCCCTTCGGCCTCTTGACAGATCTGTCTGCAAACTGAAGTACTGTCCTGCTCTGCTTAAGAAGGCCAAACTCGAAGCGGTCAAGTAAGGCTATCGGAAGAAGGTTAATCGAAGACCCGCTGTCTAATAAAGTACGATCGGACCACTGCTCGTGATGGCATCTGACATACGGAGCCTCTGCATCTGGCCTCTTGGCTGGCATACAGTTCTGGATAGCGAAACATGTGGTATGGGTAAGCACATGGATCTCTGCACTGTGGTTGCGCCTCTTCTTTCTACGGACTGTGGTCTTCTCTCTAGAGTCAGTTGGATATGAAATTGATCTATCATCTACTTGTTGAACTCTAACTGTTGTCTCTTTTTGAGATTTTCAATTTTTCGACCTTAAAGCGAAGTACTTGAGGGAAGGGTATGGATGTACCCTCATTAGGAACTAGAGAGTCTGGAGTAGGAAAAGGTCTCTAAGCATACAAATGGCCGGAATCCATACAAGCATCATCAATCATCACATCAGATGGACAAAGAGAAGAAACAGAAACATTTCCTTTATTCATCTTTTTATTTTTCAAAATTTTGCCATTTTTTGTATTTTTCTAGAAACATCATACTCAGATACAGAAAGAGAAGTCAAAACAACTTGAGTATCTGTACATGGACTCTTGGTGGCATCAACACCACCGACAACATCTGAAGAAGCGGCATCAGTACCATGCTCTTTCCCATCATGTAGAATATTGGTGGCATTAGCACCACCATCTGCAGCATTTGGAGAAGGGACGGCATCAACACCATCGTCTGGATCATCAATCTTGGTGACATCAGCACCACCATCATCATCAAAATCAGCGGCATCTGCTCCGCTCTCTAGCTCATCTGGTGCTCCTGAATGGGCGTCCTATTGTCGCCTAGATGTGGTGCCGTCTGCTGGCTCCCTACCGCTCCTATGTTTCACAAAATCAATGTCAAATAAACAATGAATATCGTCGAGTACCTCACTAGGAGTGGTGAACTCTGTAGATTGTACCTGCTCAAACTTCCTCTTTAGATTGTTCAAATTAGGCTCAATCTGTGCAGGTATGGCGGCCTTGCCCTTGATGATCTCTCTCATCTCCTATCTGAACTCATCCATCTCTCGCCTAAAAGTGGTATGCTGCTCTACAAGCATGCGAGAGAGATCCTCTAAAGCTAGGTTCTCATACGAGGGTGTATGGGAACCAGATGGGTTGCCTCTCTGAAAGTGCTTAGACTGGCCATGTTGTTGCTGCTATGGGTATGAGGGAGGGGGAGGTTGATGAAATTGGGAGTGAGGTTGTTGCTACCTCCACTGCTGACCCCGGTACTGGGGTCAAGGAACGGTATTCTGGGAGTATTGGATTTGCTGTGTACCCTGTCCTAACTGTACCGGAGGCTGCTGTTGGAACTGAGCACCTGCAGTAGACCATCTGAAGCTTGGGTGATCACGACGGATACCGGGCTGCTGCTGGTACTGGGAATACCGAATCCCGTTGACTTCCATCCACGGCTCCAACTGCTCATGCAAAGGTAGGGGAAGGGACGCTAATGGCTGATCACTGTGGTACACCACCATCTATGTTTGGTGAAGGTGGTGGATGGCAACCGGTACTGTGGGACTGATTGAACGTGCTCTGCCTGAATGTGGTGGACATGTCTGTATGAGGCGGATGACTGTGAAGATCACCTCCCCTGATCATCATGTGACCTAGACAGGAAAAGAAGTCGTCTGTACCTCTTGAAGGTACATGATCTGCGTCTTCAGGTCGCTCAAATTCTGGGCCAGCTCATCAATCTTGTTGAGCATGCCCAGGTCCTAGCATGTCTTTTCTTCTTTATGATTTCCATGCGATCCAACTACTGGCTAATAATGCCCATGTCTGCAGCTGATGACTCTGATAGTGTTGCTGTTGTAGAAGATGAAGGTGAACCTGCCTTTATACGTGCAACTCTGTGGTGAGACAACGCCTGGTGAGGAGGCTTCCCATGAATGTAAACAGGGGTTTGGGTCATCACTATGTAGTTCTCAGTCATCTCCTTATAGATGTCCTAGACCTGGTCCTCTTCATTGGAGAAATAGGATACTCCACAAGAGGCATTGACAAGCCCCTGCAGCTCGGGTGTCAGCACACAAAAGAAACTCTGTACCAAGTTGCGCTTGCTAATATCGTGGTGGGGAGTGTTAAGATAATTATATTGTTATGTCTTTTTTGTGTAATTTCAGTTTCTCTGAGTACTTATCATGTAATTAACCCAAGGGATATTCTCCTATATAAGATAGCCCTCGGTAGTGTGGAGCATTGGGCCGGGTCGGCCCGGACCCGACCCTGACCCGACTGCAAAAGCTCGAGCTCGGCCCGAACTCGATGTACAAATGGGTCGGGCTCGGGTCCTCATTTTTCAAAAATATTATGCCCGGGCTGGGTCGGGCCTGAACCCGAAGTACAAATGGGCCGGGCCCCCCCGGGTGTTGTTTCTGGTTTGAGCTTTTCTTCTCTTATGTAAAAACTCTTTACGCTTTCTTTTCTAATACATTGGGGTGAACACCATCGAGTGTATCCCCCTTTTTTTTAGCGTAAAAAAAATGGGTCAGGCTCGGACCCTCATTTTTCAAAATATCATATTAGAACTAAATTAGGGGACACAGATTTATATTCACAATACATCTGATATTTCCTTCATCCATCAATAGTAATATTACGTATTTTGGTATAGATTGTTTAGTAATATAAAATCTAGAATATCATGATCTGAATTTAGTAAAGTTTCATTCTTTTTCTGTTTCTGTTAAAGACCACTGTGACTTCCTGCAGCATATAAATCTTAGACTAGGATTTGTTCCAAACTTGACTGACCAAGTTTCGAATCTTATATTTGAATCTTGCGTAAATTTTATCTACATTTATCTGCTTCAAATTTTGGAATTTTTTCTAAACTGGCAACGAAGAACTTAAAAGTTTGAAATATTTTGAAATAGTGGAAAAAATGTTTCTAGTTAACATTGACCGCTTATTTTCTGTTGTCAACAAGTAATAAGAATTTTTGGTGGATGCAGGGTAGCGAGGTCAACCATCTCTCATGTTTCGAGTTTATGGGTCTCCAGGGAGAGCTTCACACTTCTCTGGAAAGCTTTTACCTTCTTGCGGGTAGGGTGGAGCATTGGGTTGAGCCCGAGCCCGACCCGAACCCGAGCCCGTGGGCCTTGGGTCGGGGCCCGGGTCCTCAATTTGCTGAAAAAAGCGATCCTCAACCCGGCCCAAGACCCACGGATAATTGATGGGCTCGGGCCGGGCTTTCCTGAGTTGGGCCGGGTCGAGCCCAATGCTCCACCCTAGCCCTCGGGTATGTCTAAGGTATGTGATTCATTCTCTACTATCATGGTATCGGAGCAACGGTCCTAGACCGGGGTCCCGGTATCCCACACAAAACCCTAACCGTAGCCCACCCGCCCCCCTGCCGCCCCTCCCCCCCCCCCCCCCCCGCGCCGCCGCCGCCTTCTCGCCGTCCCTAGCCGCCCTCCCGCACCCCAGCGGCCCCTCCGCGCTCTCCGCGCGGCCCCTCGCCGCCCCTCGCGACTCCTAGTCGCCCTCCCGCACCTCAGCGGCGCCTCGTCGTCCGGACCCAGCCGCCCTCCCGCGTGGTCCCAGCCGCCTCCGCACGACATCGACTGCTCCCGCGCGGCCACATCCGCCCTCCCGAGGGGCCCCATCCGCCTCCGCGCGGCACCAACCGCCCCCCCACGCACGGTGCTGCGGTGCCCAGCGTCACCAGCGGCCCCCGCATTTGTCTCCAGCGGCTTCACCGCCTCTAGGCTGGTCCACGGTGACTTTGGTTGCTAATTTCAGCGCTTGAACGAGGATTAGGGATGGTTGTATGAGTCTACACATGCAACCTATCCCTCATATGATACTGTAGACCGACTATTTTTTTTACCTCCGTCGGTCTGTGGCTCTTCTTCAATCATGTCAGAGAACAAGGGTGGCGTCTTTACATCTTCGGGTGCCTTCAAAGGCCCGGCCCCAATAGTAAAGATGGACGGGACCAACTATGAACTATGGTCCATGCAGTTTCGTACCTTGATGTAGTGCCATAATAAGGAGCACATCCTGATTGACTCCGAACCGGAAGACAAGATTGGAGCGAATGTGACGTGGAAGCAAGACGATGCTTATGCTCGTATATGGCTCTCTGGGACGCTGACTACAGAAATTGCTAATGATATTGTGAATCAACCGACAACAAAAGCTATGTGGGATATACTGGCAGCTACATATGGGCGGTCGAAGAATGAGAGCAAAATACTTCAGTTACAATTCGACATCTTTTCCACCAAACAGAATGGGAGACCACTCCATGCACATTTCTCTCATCTGCGGGGCATGTTCGAGAGATTGCATAGATTCATGCCGATCACAACCAGTACGGAACGAACAAAGCATATTGAGGTGGACTGCCATTACACTCGAGACTTGATACAAAAAGGAATCATATCTACCTCTCATGTGTCTACAGGAGATCAAACGACAGATATCTTCACCAAGGCTCTATCTCGAAGTCCTTTTCAGAAGTGTTGTTCCAAGCTGAGCATGATAGATATATATATATGCTCCAGCTTGAGGGGGAGTGTTAAGATAATTATATTGTTATGTCTCTTTTATGTAATTTCAGTTTCTCTGAGTACTTATCATGTAATTAATCCTAGGGCTATTCTCCTATATAAGATAGCCCTTGGGTACGTCTAAGGTATGTGATTCATTCTCTACTATCAGGGACACATGTCAATGAGCTCTCTGAATCGATCCCAAGCCTCGTGGAACTACTCGTTTGGGATCATGGTGAAGTTGTTGATCATAACTCTCGCTGCATTGGTCCGACTGAGTGGATAGTACTTGTTGAGGTACTTGGTCCTCAACTGCTCCCAGGTAGTGATAACATTCTCCAAGTGCTTCAGCCAGTAGGCTGCTCTGTCAACCAAGGAAAATGTGAAGGCTATCAGGTTGATGGTATCCTCGTCCGCCGGCCTCTCATGGATGGTATTGCAGATCATCTCGAATTCCTCTAAGTGGATGTGAGGCACCTCGGTGGAAAGCCCATGGAACTTGGGCAACAGCTGAATCGACTATGGACGGAGCTCAAAATCTCCCAGAATGCCAGGCAACTGAATCCACCTATGAGTGAGAGTTGCACCAGTGTTGTACAACTCCCTCATGATGCGCAAAGGTCTCGCATCTGCTCTGGCATCTGCTCGGTCCTCAAGTCTAGGAATCTCTCCTCCACTACCAGGTCTCTCCACTCTAACGTCTCTGATCTGCATTAGCTCCCTCCTAACCTCTGTCATCAGTAGCCCCTGGTACTGGATTTGTCTCTGCATCGCCTCTAGGGATGCTAGGAGGTTGTTATTGATCGCAGTCTGGTCAAATACATCGTGAACATCTGGCTGCTCATCCTCTCTCCACTCTTGGGCCATCTTGTCTGACTCTGAAAAGGAAAAAGAACGGACCTCAGGTGTCGCCAAGTCAACAAAAATATGCTTTGACTGCTGTTGTACCTCATGTGATGTGTCAGGGAGGTCAAAGAAGAAGGAAGTGGAATATTCAGGTTCCGAGAGAGGGTCAGAGCTTTCTGAAACTGCCCTAGATGAACGGGCATGTGTGTTGTGAAGCAGTGCCACCAGAAGTAGACTAAGAGACCGCCTACCCATCATTGTGATGTAGAGAACTATCCTCCTAAGAACTCGGGAATCGTTCTAAGGGAATCCACCTCCGTATCCACACGACTACTGCTACTAACATCTGAGGCAACTGCTTGCAGCGATAACATGACACGAGAGTCAAAGTCCAAGCGCTTAGGGCATAAGTCCAGGGCTTTCGGCTCTATTCCTTAAGTGTATGTGCCCCATTCTGTCTGGAGAGTACCTGCAAACAAGGAGGGGGTTACTCTTCCCAAAACGATGGATGTGATCTTTACGTTTAGTTTTAGGGTCAAGTGAAAATTAACAGTCTCGATTTTTATTAGGTTATCACTTTTTTGGTATTTTGAATAAAAACACGTCTAACGAATTTTCAGATTTCCTTATATTCCTAATTCAAAGAAAACATGGGGAGGAAGATGGAAAAGCCGATGCACGAGAAAACCACGAATGCATGCACGCGATAGAAGGCGTACCTTGCTCCAACAGTCTACATGTAATATGGTCCGCGCATAAATTAAAACTTAGATATATGAATGCAAAGACGAGAACCGTCCTAAACAGAAACTTCTATTATCGTGAAGCACCAGTTATTTTGACTAAGTCCAAATGTGTGTATAGGAACATATATTTTATTAGGGCTATGGACCTAATCACTACCTAGCTCAACTAAATAGAAACCAAGTCTAGGGCTCAAACACACGAAATCCGTGAGAAAACAAATAAAAATAAAGGCGAAGAAAACTGAAATCCGGTGAGGTCTCCCAAATGCACCGACACTTGGCGAAACATACCTCGAATAATGTCTGAAGTCTCAAGTCGTAGAAAACATAAAAAAGGCAAGTGCCAGAAATATTTACAAATTGATTACAAGAATAATATACGGAAAAATAAAATCCTAATCTAGAAGTGGACAAAGGCTACTCTTTAACCGTCTCTCGTCTCTCCTCAAAGCTCTCTCCTGTCGGGCGGTGTAGAACGTCTGGCCTCTGCTTCATTCGGGTGCGTCGGTGATCCTAAGATCACCTCCCTTGCTCCACAAGCCCTCGCAACAAAGAGAAACAAGAGAATGCGTCAGAAAAGATTTTATAAAAATAAGAAAGAAAATAAAAGAAATAAAATGACTAAAAATGAAATAAACAAATAAGAAAATAAAATCCTAAACTACTTAGTCATGCTCCCCGGCAACGGTACCATTCTAATTACGGGCACTCGTGCTAGTTCAGGTTAAGGTAATTAATGTTTCATTGTGCCTAAATCAACCAAGCCGAAATCAAGAAATTTTATTCAACCGCAAAAAGAATCAAGCGAGTAAAAGCAAGTGGTCTAATATATTTTTATTAACTTAATATAGCGGCAAGGGTCGAACACATGGAGCAATTGTTAAAAATTGGGTAGACAAATCAAAGAGATTCAAAGGATTTTTATTTTTCTTTTTATGGTTTTGTAGTTTTTATAATTTTTGTATTTTTTATTTTTTTAACAAAGCAAAAATAAAGATAATTGAATAAAAGACACATACTCTTTTTGGATTTTTCAAATATGGTAAAAGTACTCAAAATTCCAAACAAAAATATTTTTTTATAAATTTTGTACTGTTTTGGTTGATTTCTGGAAGATTTTTATATTTTTTATGGATTTATAAAAATCAAAACTAAGAAAAACACAAACAGTGCCCAGTCATGATATTTTTCAAATTAAAAAAGAAAACTAAGCTCAAAACTCCTGGGAATGAATTTTATCTAAAAGTATATTCAAATATTTACAAACAGAGACTGGAATCATAATTTTTGGTTTTTATATGATTTTATATGATTTTTATGGTGTTTTTAGGATTTTCCAAATTTTTAGAGTTTTATGATAACAAATAAGATGAAACTTGGACAGAAAATCAAACAAACAAAAATAAAACTAGTCTATATTTTTTAGAATTTTAAGACATTTTTCGCATTTTTATGGATTTCTTAAGGCAAACCGAGAATTTTTGGTGTGTTTATACATTTTTAATAATAGCAAATAAAATAAATAATTAAAACAAAAAACTGCTTAAAGACAACACTAGCAGGAGTTTAAAATATTTTTTATGGGATTTTTGGATTAAATATGCTATTTATTGCAATTAATAAAAGAGCACAAGAATAAATCAGGAGACAGAGGACCTAAATGCAATTATTTCCAGTGGGGCCAAACAATTACATGCAATAAAAATCCAAGGGTCAAAGATGAAAAAATCTCAGCAAAAGTGTGCGCCACACGTGATTCCGACTCAGGGGCATAAATGCAAATATCTAAAAACTTTTTTGATTAAGATAAAATGTGAAAACACAAGAACGCTTATGCAAATAACCTAAAAGTGCACGTGAAGATGCACGTGAGTTCAACTCGGCTGGACTAAAACACACATATTAAAATTATGAGGTACTAATTGCAAATGTTCATAACTACCTTTACATTAATTGTACTAAAATAAAATAACAGAACTGGCAGGGTAAAAAGTGAAACTACCCTGCAGGCACGTGTGTGGCGCATGACGTCTCGCATACAGCTCTGATGAGCCTGGGGTGGATCTGATGGCTCTGAAAAGGAGAATGTCATGTGCGTCAAATGTGTGTCAGTTCTGATCGGATCGTTAGTATTTGGGCGTAGATGGACGGTCCGGATCAAAACTGGAAACAAGCTCTCTGATCTGACGGCTACGAGAGGTGCTGGAAGAACATGAAGAAGGAGGTGCATGAACTTCAATCGACAATGTCTCGTGCTAGGGTGCTCGGATCGGCTCGCTGAGAGGTGCAACACACTTCTGAAGTGGCTCTGCATCGGACTAGAACCTCAGATGGCTCGGAGGGCTTCTCGATGGTGATCTGGTAAGGTATACCACTTGGAGGTGCTCTGCCTGGTCAAATGAGGCGTCGGATAAAGGTCTCTCATGCACTTGGACCTGCAAGGGCATTCACAGCTCGGAGACGAAACTCTGACCCGGGTTATTTAGCTAAAACAAACAGAGAAGCGGTAGGGAGATGGGTTTGACCTCCGACTATCATGGAAGGAGGTCTAGCCTTATTCTAGCTTCGATGAGCGAGTCTAAGTGGGCCAGAGTACGTAAGAGGGTGAACGATGTCGATGCGGTCTGATGGTTGAGATGGAGCTCCAGTCCGATGGTCGGAGCTGTGAGGGCGGACGGCGACTGATGGATAAAATCGATAGAAGGAACGGTGGAATGTGAAGGAATGAAGGTACCTGAAGCTCCGGACATGGACGTCGAAGAAAGGGGAAGTGAAAGGTGATGTCGTGGCCTCGACCCAGCTGCGGGAGGCTGAACGCGATGGAGTTCTCTGACCACGTACGAGCTTCGGCTCTATCGGCCACCAAATCGAGCTCCAAAAGGGTGCTGAAGGATCCTGTCACTATCCTACAAACTCAAGTGGAGAGAATGAGGCACGCGGAGCGAGCTCGGGCACGGTGGAGATGGAAGAGATAATTTATAGGGCACCTCTGGTATCTAGAAGAATCGAGAATGTTCGCGCAATCCGAGGGAGATTCGGACCCTCCTAGGAATCCGTGAGGGTCGCGGATCTTCGGGGAGCGTAGGGGTCCGCAATCCAAGGTGGGAGGTGATCTGACCCGGGCGGATGAATATGGAGAAATCGGGTCCGGCAAATTCACCCGGGTTGGGCCTAGAGGGGGGAAAGGTTGACCCAGTTTTTAAAAATAAAAAAATCAATTAAAATTAGGAAATGATTTCAATATAAGAAGTTATAAAAATGAAAAATGTTAGCTATTTTCCAAATGATTTTGTTGTGATTTTAATAATTTTTTAGCAATATACATATTATATTATATACAGTATATGTTAGTATGCATAGGTACAATATACCTATATAAAAATATATACATGTATTTTTTGTTATTTTTACATAAATACATTAAATTGTATGTTTTATTTATTTACAACATATTTTAAGGTGTAGTGTGTCTACCACCCACTTAAATGATCTGGTGGTAGTGCATAGGTACCCACTTAAATGGTCTGGTGGTAGTGCAGTGTGTCTACCACCCAAAAGACCAGGGTTCAAATCCCCCTCTTGCAGGGGTTGCGTTAGGTAGTCAACAACCAGCGTAAAAAATAGTCGACTCTTTCAACATGGATTTGAGCAAGAATCCATGTAGCCGACCCTACTCATAGTGGGAAAAGGCTTAGAACTTTTTTACAACATATTTTAAGGAGTATAAGTATATTTTTATTAGATGTTTACAAGTTAAAAATAGGAGTTAATAAATTAGTATTATATACAACATATATAAACTTGATGCTATTATACAATGAAGTTGCTTTTATTTTTATTTTATTTGTAATTTATAAATTTATTTAATTATTAAAAATATATACAAGTATTTTAAAATACAATATATACAATTATCGATATATAGATATATGTATAAATATTGTACAACTGTACACAATTTAATTTTGCAAATTTTTTATTATTTTAAATATTTTTATTTACAAGTTTTATTAAGAGAATAAATTATTTTGAGATCTATTTATTGAGAAATAGTATGAAAATATATACAAGAGAATAGTGAAGAAGAGAATAGTGAAGAGTATTTACAAAATAAATATAGAATAAATAGTGGATGATATGAATAATGGGAATTTTGAATAAATAAGAACCCTATCTCTCCCTACTTTATTCCTTGTTGATCAGGTCAATACTTGACCTTCTCTCGGGGTTCGGGTCAGACTGTACTTATTACATAATTACAGCCTTCTTTTATTTCTTTTCTTTTTCTTTTCTTCTTTGTTCTTTTATTTTAGATAAATAAGTGTTAATTACACAATATTAACAAAAGCATGCATAATGCTAATTCATTGGATTTGTTATATATTTACAGTCATTTTGCATAGGGATTTCTGCTAAGAAGCTGAGAAGAGATAATAAAACCACCTACTCCACTGATATTAGTAGATGATCCAAAATCAATAATCCATGTTGTATAAATGCAGAAGAGGAATTGACCGCAATAGCTGAGGTAGTAGCCAGACTAGCAATAGGTGCATAGTTAAACAAAGTAGTAGCGCGGTTCTGCAATTGCATGAGCCGGGAGAAATCTACGGAGGAGAGTTGGACTATATGTTCCTATCTGTAGTGATAGTAGTGGTTGTCTGAAAACTATTAGATTCAATCGAAACTTAGTTGCCCATAGGGGGTCTACCAAACTTTGCCTAATACATTTTACGGATTACCAATCTTGTGACAATGCATACATAGGGGATGATTATGTCTTCAATCACATCTAAAGTCACAACGTTAGCCACCACAAAAATCAAAACGACTAGTGTGTGATGCCCGTGGATTCGGGTACTCGTTTACACGGCATCCGCAATATTATTTTCGACATCGATCGTATTAGGTTACCTGAAAGTGAGGGATAAATTTTCGCATTTCGAACGGCATTCACATTTTTAATAACAAGACACAGAATAACAAGTATCACCAAATTCACATTTGCATTAATTTCCATATATATATATATATATATATATATATATTTACATGTAACAAAAGAAACTGATAATTTGTATATGTATCCCAAGATATAGAAGAGAAAGAAAAGCAATTACATTATTCAGTACAAAAACTATAACATGTGTACTGTCGGAAGTAGCTGTGGAAGCTCAGGTTCTAGTTGTCAATCTACTGAGTCGTACGCACCTTGCCTGCCATCCATGTTGGGAACAAGAGAAATATCGATAAAAGTTGAGTACAATCAAATTTATTATAATATAAAAAGGTATTTCAGTGGTTTCAACAAGAAGCAAGTAGATAGATATTGCCATGTGAATTTAACAAGCTACTTACATGGAAATTGATTTTCAAGTTGTTCTGTATGTGAATCTCCTATTTACCCATCACCCCTTAACTTTCTATATATAACATTTTCATTTATTGGTTATATGATCAATATGTAGATTATCATCTTGTTATAACTTATAACTCATGTTGATGGATATTGGGATTGTAGATGATGAGTTTCTGATCTGATCTTTATCTTTATCTAATTTCTTAAGCCTAGTGGATAGTTTGTGGTCTTGGTCTGAGGGTGACCTCACACTGTGACTCTAAGGCGTGACGAATACCTTAGGGTTGGGGTTCCTCCATAGGCATGCAATGGAGTATAATGCATCATAACTAAGTTCCCAATACGTCCACTAGCTTCTCCTAACAACCATAATGGTAGTTCTAAATTCTGATTAAATGTTGATTATTAATGATTTCTATCTCACAATCTTTTCATCGTCAGGACCTACTGGTGGAACAGTAAACAACCTCAAGAACAGTATCAAACTCAACTGTAACCAAACTCAACCGTAACCAAATTCAACAGTAGCCAAACTCAAATGTAGCCAAAATCAACTGTAACCAACCTCAATTCCAACTGACAATGATCTTTTCCTCTCCAAGATCTACCGACAGAACAGTAACCAAAACTCAAGCAGCGAGGAATAAGAGACTCTTCCGTTTCACCCTCCCAGTAGAAGTGTGGTCCAAGAGATGTCTAGGCACACTCCAGAACTACGCCCTAGAGACGGGTGGGAGCGACTTTCCGGGCTAAGTTACTTCAAAAATCGGCCCCACCGTACGGACAAACAGAGCTAAAAAAACAAAACCAAGGGTCCTGCCTAGGTACCCTATTGAAACAAGGTTAGCGAAACTGGTCAAAAACCTGGATCCCAACAAAGCGTAAAAACGTTGTGAGCTCATGTAAAAATCGTAAAAAGAACTGGGATCCTAGACCCGCGCAATAGGCGACCGCTGCCATAACTGGGCTTCCTATCTCCCGTCCAGCTGAGAGTCATCGCACCCTCGCATGGTCTGGTGTAAGGGTCACTATGACTGACACAATTAATTGTCATCACTCATTTACCATCACGTTCACTTGATTACTCATTATTTTCTCAATCGTCAACTTTACTGATCTAAGTATGTTGCCAATAACTTATCAATAGTGATTTGTATTAGAGGATCAATTAATGAGATTAATAGTAATAATGATCACAGAAATCCATAGATTGATTCAATTATATCTGAGATATTTATTTAAGATTAGGTGAACATCTTAAATCTTAACATTCACTTGATATTTATGTTATTCTTGGATAATTTCCCATATGGTTCAACTATTTGTATTTAAATTGTCTTCTTTAAAGTCAAGAAACATGGAGATTAATAAATGATCCGGACTCAGAATTTAATCTATTCAAGAACCCTAGGCTTTTTATATTGAAAATCGTAAAATCTGGAACCTAACGTTTTGGTCTCCGATTAAGATCAAATCTATGCAAAATCTCCCTATATTTCATCTTTTAATACATGAGATTAGTTGTTAATAATTGATCTTAAATTTTATTCAAATCCATATCAAATTCCTCCAATATTACATCTATAACTCATAAATCTATGTCAATTAATAGGTCTAAATTTGGTCTATATACATGCTTAATCACCTAATTTCTAAATTCTAAAATGTGCATTGTATATCTTTTTCACTAATCTGAATATGGTTAATTGTATGCAAAAACATCTCCAAATCTTTCATTCTCAAAGCTTGGAAACAGTAGCAATTTAATGATCTGAAATTGGATCGTACATGCATGTTAATCTCCCCCAAATATCCCAATTTTGCTCATGAAAATAGTAGCAATTTAGTGATCTGAATTTGGATCTTAAATGCATGATAATCACCTCCAAATCTCTCAATTTTACTCATGAAAACAGTATCAATTTAATGATCTGAAGTTGGGTCTTATATGTTAATCTCTCCCAAATCTCAGAATTTTGTTCATGAAAACAGTAGCAATTTAATGATATGAATTTGGGTCTTAAATGCATGTTAATCTCCCCCAAATCTCCCAATTTCGCTCATGAAATCCAAGTATAACAGTGGACTGATTTTAACACTAAAATGTATATAATTGTCTCCAATTTCTTTCATTTTTCAATCATGAAATTTGTGCAAAACAGTGGACTGTTTTTAGCACTAAAACGCATGCAATTCTCCCCCAAATTTTGTTCTTTTAAGATACTAAATTCTATCTTTTTAAGCATGAAAACTGTACCAATATAGGTCTGAATTTTAGACTTAATTGTGTGCCATTCTCCCCAGATTTCTTATCTTAAACTATGAGATTATGAGCTAATTGACATATCTAAAATTTAGTCAATTTCATTCATCCATCAATTAATTTCTTCAAGAATTGGAAGGGAAATATTGTGAGGATAGTTTTCATGAATGACAGCAAAGGGAGGTGTTGGATTATACCTTGGATCTCCAAGATTTTGAGATCAAATTTTGCCTTGCAAGAGTTCCAATCAAAGAGAGGAGCGGCAACAGTGATTAGGAGCAACAATACCTCACTTGATCCTCAAATTTTTGGAGGAAATGGAGCTCACAACAGCAAGAATAGCTGCTGGACAACAGCTATCTTGCACCAGAATGGCAGCAAGAGGGTTGCATGGGAGGCTCCAGCAGCTACTGACTTCTTGAGAGAGGGGAGAAGCAGCTCCCAGCCGCTTTGGAGGCTCCAGCAGCTGTAGGGAGCAAGGGAGAGGGGATGGGGCTGCTCCAGAACTGCTGGACCGCAGCTCCAATTGGAGAATGGGGTTGCAGCAGCAGCTCCAAAGAGAAGGGGCTGGAGCTCCCTTCGTTGGAGAGGAAGGGAAGAATTAGGGGAAAATATTAGGGAAATGAGAAGGGAAGAATGGGGCTTTGGTAGATATAAATAAGAAGAGAGGAGGCTCCAAGTCCTGACAAGTGGAGGGAGAGAGAAGACCAAGTGGGGCATCTGGAAATTGCATTTATTTTTATTTATTTATTTATTTAAACCATTATCTCTCTCTTATATAAAAATCAAAGTCACCCGTATTTGCACCTCGAATCTTCTATTCTGGTGTACAATATCTTGTTTTGATCGTCTATGCATGATGATCAAATGATATAAATTTCATACTTTTCTACTTCAAGATGGATACAAAATTTGACGCAATACGGTCCTGATTTTTGATCAAATCTTTGTGATCTAAATGATCAAACAATCTCTGATTGACGACCGTCGATTTCGTTGGTCTTATTTTGTCGAGATGAATTTTATGATGGCCTCGGATTGTTGTACGGTTTCCAACTGCGTCACGGCTTTTCTGGTGGCACGCTTCAATTGATTTAGATCGATTTATCCCAAATAAAGTTTGATTTACGATCTATTGATCGATTCAAATCATTTAATATTGATAGCTAGTTTATCGGATTAAATGGACCATAATCGGGTCGGTTTGATTTATTATGATCTGGAGGTCACAAGTGTGTCTAGATGATGTAAGAAAAGCTGCAATCTCTATAGTGTAGATTACATTGGAATGGCCAACAGTAAAATGAATATGTTGTATTTGTTTGAATGCCATTCAAAGTGATGGAAAAATATCAAAGATAAGAAACTAATCCTTCGTTGTTTTGTAGCAAGGGCTCAAATATGCAAGGAACCTACAAGTTTGACATAGATTGCTCTGTAATCTGCTTGGGACAATAGGCTAGCTGAAAAATGGTAAGTTCATCGTAAAGCCATGTGATCTGTTGATAATATTGGATGTGGAAGAGTCTCCTTGTAAGTCAACTAAATTTGCATGCAAATGTCAACAAGGAGGGATTCTGTTGCATGCTAGGAATACATTCAGTACAACTCCTTTTACATCTCTTTATTCGTCTTCTTGCATAGGAGATTGGCAGCGATGGTTTGATCAGCCAATTCACCGCTTGATAATTATCATGCAACCGAGATTCATAATCAATGTCCTCAGCCTTAAGAGGTTCTTTTGAGAGCATAAATATTCTTTTGACTACCATATGTTCGAGACCAAAGTACACAATTCTATATACTCTTAAGTTTGTTAGAAGTCCCATGTATCATAATAGATGAGGTGGATACTAGGGGTCTTGTCACGGTAGCAGTGGCAATTGTGATTAGATCAAAATAGAAACAGGGTTTGAAATGGCGTTTTGTTCAAGCATTACATGCCATACAACGATATGGTGGGCATCAGCTTCACAACTGTTGCTTCATGGATTCATGGTAGAAGGAGAACAAGGAGAAGCAATAGTCATGGGATGCAAGAAAGCTGCAAGGTTTTCACATCATCGCTACTGGAGATGCTAGAGATGTGTCGATGTGACTGGTGGCGATGCCACTATTGTCGGAGAAGTGACGTTGGTATCAGTTGAGTGGCGATGCTGCTATGCACGAGTGGTAATGTCATTAGAGAACATGTGCAACGCGACGATGGGACTTCGGAAATCGAGCCAATATGGTGACGGCAACTGAGGTGGAAAGTGGCGGCTAAGGCAAGAGAGGCCCATAGCTCCAGTTTAAGGCCGTCACTTTGATACCATATGGAAAAGCAACGGGATGAATGCCATGAATTTTATGTAAGGGGTAAAGTTTTTTATAGGGAGTGAAACACTAAAATCCAAAAGATGGAAAGTACAAGAAGCCTTCAACATGGCTACTAAATTTGCAAGAAAACATCAATACACGGAAAATAGCTTGATTTTGATTTTTTTTAGCAATACGATATTTAGATACTTAAATGTTATAGCACGGTTCCATTCTAGAATCATTATAAGAATCGTGTACCTAGCACAAAAGGCATTGCAAGTTAAATTCATTGTAAGCAATCGAAAAAAGCATAAATTGCAAAAATTGGAGTACCAAGAAGTTTGAATTTTAGGGTAGAATTTACGGATGCCTATTAACCTTTGATGGTCATCCTTTAGCTTTTGAAAAATTTCAGATTTTTAGCCGATATGGGTTTATATACTGGTTCAAGTTGGTTTATTGCAGTGAAAGTCTATTCATGTTGCCTGAGAATTTTGATAGCCGCATTGCAACTGCAGGTACAATATCTCCATGGCTTCTAACCAGACTCCAACAGCACTCGGAGGAACAAAGGATGATAATAATAATATAAACAACGGGCTTATGGTTTTAAATGCTTGCAGCAGACCACCCCTTTTATCTGAAAAACCAGTCAAGGGTAAACACATTTCTGCTTTCCATCCTGTAAACCAACAGCCGTCTGGAACTGAAGTTGTGCAAGAGAAGGCTGACATTGAAGCTAGTGCTACGGTTGTTCAGCCCAAAGGCATCCGTGTGCAAGTAGAGCATCACCATCATCACTACCATCATCACCACATTCATGGTGTGCAGCATTCTCCCCCACTGCAGCATCCTGGAGACCGGGAACAATACACGAGCACACCATTGGCTATACCCCAGTGTGGGTCTTCTAATGTTATTGGTAGACCAATTGAATGCAATGCTGCAAATTACAGCATAAATGGCAGTGTGACTGGCAGTAATCACGGAAGCAATGCTCCCAACATAAGCTGTGCAGCTGCAGATACTGTTGGAATAAATACAGAAGATAGCGCAGCAGCAGGAAAAAGTAGGGGTGAAGATAATAACGGCAGTGGCATGCGAAGTGATAATGCAGTTAATTGTAACCGTTTTGCACTGCGAGAAGCTGCTTTGAACAAATTCCGACAGAAGAGGAAAGAAAGATGCTTTGAAAAAAAGGTTAGTCGTTATTTTATAGTCTTTTCCTTTCTCTTCCTTGAAATGACCAGTAATTAATATTAACTACTTCCAAACAGTAACCAGATTAAAGGCCTTCTTGATCATCATGCCCAACCTCAACCTATTCGTATCTGAGATAATGTCCAACCCTAGGACTTCCGATCCGTGCAATTATTTAAAGCTACCATGTTGTATTAATATTCCCATCTCTGGATTACAACACAAGCAAACTATGAATGTTTGGTTCTCTGCATATTTAGAAAGTAAACATCACGTGTATGTCCTTTCCTCAAATGGCCGTTGCATGACAGACATACTAGAGTGCAGCATCTAAAACTAATTAACTTGATACTCCTCCTTCTCTGTATAGTTGACATTCCGGTGACAAACTATGGTTAACATAATTCCCTCTCCTTTTTTCCTCTCATCCACAGTGCCTGCAAAAATTCTTTTCTCCACTTCGCCAATTCTCTTCGTTAAATGGAATTCCTTCCCAGCAAGGAATATTTTATCTTCGGGGTTAACTACTGTCAATAAACTTCAAGTGCGAGTAACGATTCTTATAAGAATGATGTTCAAACATCTTATTCCTTTGTAATTCTTTTCTTTTTTTCTTTTCCCATCTTACTTTTTCCCCTTAATTTCACAATCATATTCTTTTTTTCTGTCTATTTTAGTGTAAGTCCTTCATCTTTCCTGTTTTTATGGATTGTTTCCTCTTTTTTATCAGCATCGCCTTTTTTCTTCTCTTTTTTGGCCTTTTACTTTTTCTTTTTATTTATGTTTTCCCTTAAAAAGTCAAGTACTTTGATCCTGTTGACCCGTTGAACCCAAACAATGGACAGAAAATACAATACATGTTTAAAGAAGTCGGTATGTAACCAGATCTGGATGGGTGTCTCCATCTGCGTCCAGATCTGGATGGATGTCAACCCATTCTTCATACCCTAAGGTGCGAAGTAAATTCATGTGTATTGCAACCATAATAACCAATCACCTTATACAGTGAACTTAGCAAAACTGTAGGTAAGCTGCCGTTTCTTTGGTTTTCATTGCAAACTTCCAATGTTAAAGGTTGTTTTAAAATAATGTATCAGTAAGACAACCTTTTGAAGATGTGTTTTTAGTCTAAAGCTAATGCGTCTTGGGGTGGCCTCTTCCTAAAGTTTTAGGAGCCGTCTTTTAAAAACAGCTAACTTTTCTAAAAATCAAAATCACCTCTTCAAAAGACTACATAAAATATTGCCAGAAAAAAAGTTTTTCCACCGGATAATATGAATTAGTTTTAGTGGTTACAATACTAACAAATTTACCCCCTAGGTTGCATAATAGAACTTTGTGCAATAGAACTTTATGGCAGCGCCTTCATCTTCGCATGAGATGGGTGGTGTTGCATGTGCTCTTACTACTAGTGTGTGCCTCTTGCTCCGTGTCAATCAATGTGCCTCCTCGTGGTGGGAATCCTCGCATCTTTGTTTAGTGTTGCCGCTTAATGTCCTTGTTGCCTTCAAGCTTCATTGCATAGCATATGCACAACACCATCTCACGGTGTTGATAGCATAGAGTATTGTTGTTACCTTAACACATGAGCCGTCTTCTTCTTCCATGTTCAACACAAGTTTAAAGCATCCTCTTCTTTGTGAGCAAGTCGTGTGGCATGTTGACCTTCTTGTCTTGGCATGCATCTGCGTTGCATCTTGCACATGCATACTCTTTGCGGCAGTGGCCATTTTCCCTCCCCTCCCCTCAAGCACCCCCTCCGCCCGAAGCCCTCTCCCCCCTCCGACCAAAGCCCCCTCCCCCCCTCCAACCGAAGCCCCTCCCCTTCAGCCCCTCTGGCTGAAGTCCCCTTCCCTCCTCCCTCGGCCTAATACGGCCTACCCCCTCCGCCCATAACCCCCTCCGCTCGAGCCACTTCGCTCGAAGCCCCTCCCCTCTAGTTCCTCTGCCTGAAGCCATCTCCCGTCCAGCCCCTCCGTCCATTCCACTGCTCACACAACAACAAAGTCAGCATCATCCCCCTCCCTCCGCCTCTCCTCTGTGTGAAAAATAACAACGACAATAGCCTCCCGTTGTCGCCCCCTCCGCCTGCACAACAAATCAGCATCAACAACAACCTCCCTTCGCCGCTGCTCCCTCAACCTCCTCCGCCCTCACCTCCCCTCCCCTCCTCTTGGAGAACGCTCCCAAGTGTTGTCAAGTGTCTCCTCTTTTCCATCGTCACCAGCCTATCCTCGTTACCATTAATCCGCGGAGGAAAGAGCGTTGGATGGCATCTTTTGCAAATGCGATTGAATTCAAAGGGAACACAACAACAATAACAACAACAAAGCCTTTTCCCACAATTAAGTAGGGTCGGCTACATGGATTCTTCGCCTCCATTCAGATCTATCTCGGGTCAATCCCGGGCTTATATCCACAAAACAAAGATCCCTTCGTATGGTTTCTTTCCAACACTTCTTGGGCCGTCCCCGCCCTCTCTTAGCCGACTCAACATCCCAACACTCGCATCTCCTAACTGGTGCATCATCCCCCTCCCTCCGCCTCTCCTCTGTGTGAACAATAACAACGACAATAGCCTCCCGCTGTCGCCCCGTCCGTCTCCCTCCGCCTGCACAACAAATCAGCATCAACAACAACCTCCCTCCGCCGCTACTCCCTCAACCTCCTCCGCCCTCACCTCCCCCCCACCCCCTCCTCTTGGAGAACGCTCCCAAGTGCTGTCAAGTGTCTCCTCTTTTTCATCGTCACCAGCCTATCCTCGTTACCATTAATCCGCGGAGGAAAGACCGTTGGATGGCATCTTTTGCAAATGCGATTGAATTCAAAGGGAAAATGAAAAAATTAACAGATTCCGTTAAAGATAACAAAGAGAATGGATGGAAGTTAACACAGGGTGATGACATGTAAGGGTTAACAACTATTTGAGGTTTTTATTGTAATTATCGGTTATAGAGGGTTATGCACATAATTAAGAAAGCATAGAAGGCTATGAGTGTTAATATCCCTTTTAAAAATTCTTAAAATGTAACACGAAGCTTGAGTTAAGTGAACATCAATATTGACTTGTTCCAATACCATATTGAAATCTGAAATACAAATAAAAGCACAACATGATATCAAAATACGGATTTACATCCTCTTTTTTGCCGTAACGTGTCACTGCAATTAATACTGTTAATATCCTCTTTTTGCCTTGCAGTATGTGGCCAAGCTTGTCCCTGCATATTCTTTGATCAAAAAGATCTTGTTAAGGGGTTATTTTTATTTGAATTTCCATATTATTTTTGAGGGATTTTAACTTGTTCCTTTTCGAGATTTTGTAGCTACTCTTATATCCTACCTTTTCTGCAGTATCACTTATACCCCCTAACAAAGTTATTGAACAACACTTGTTCCCCTCTACTCTAGTTAGTTGTTGCCTATTTTTCCTCAAATGGATGTCCAAGGTAGAGGGTAAAGTGTAAAGTGCTTCTTTTTCGTCCTCTTCCTCGAACCCACCACCTAATCCTCTCTCCAAGGCTCTGAGCCCCTTTGCCTTGAGCACCCTGTCAGCCCAAGCCCCCAGCCGCATCGAGCATGCAGCCCCTCCACCCCCTTTTGCCTTGAGCCTGCCACTACACCATGTGCCCCGCAGCCCTCTCCACCGGGCCTACAACCCCAACCCCTCCGCTCTATGTCTCAAGACCTTGCAACCTCTTTTTCTTACTCCCACTTGTAACCCCCTCTCTCCCACTTTGCAGCCTCGTCTGTCTCGGTTTGTAGTCACGACGACAATCATTGGTCTCGTGATGGAGATATACGGCATGGCACAAGTGTAATCAACTCCTACTTTACTGGATTTTGATTTGAACAAACCATGGTTCCATTCATCCAATAGATGATCAAACTAACATAGGAGCACACGTGTTAGCACAAGAAAGGTAGATATAGAAGCGTAACTGTGAAATCTCGAAAGGGCACAAGTGTAAAATAAGCATGATATGCCCATTGTGAGAAAGGGTCGGTTTCTCCTCTTTTCACAAATATGGGTTATTCACCACCAGGCACCCAGCTATGCAAATTATCCTTTCTTGCACGTTTGTTCTATTAGGATTTATTCTGTTTTAATTTTCTAAAATGCAAATTATGGCCTCAAAATACCTTCATGCAAGTTTCAACAGCATCAAATTATATCTCTAAATTAGCAGTTCCAATACCTCTTCACTGTTGAGAATATAGATACTTCGTTGTCTTGATTGTGCCTTTCCGTGAGTAGTTTATTATAAAGATATATGACTGGTTTGATGAGCATAACCTGTTGTACTATCTCAATAATTATAAAAATAAATAATCTTGTGTCATTTCTGATTTCAGGTTCGATACCAAAGCAGAAAAAAACTAGCTGAGCAACGTCCTCGGGTGCGTGGGCAATTTGTGCGACAAACCATGAGCGATCAGGATGGCAATTGCTAATCATCGAATATATGTATGTTTATGTAGTTTTAAATAATGTCATATTCATCTTTTAGTTTATAGTATTAGACAAACTGGTGCCAATTTGTTGAGGCTTATCAATTTAGTGATCGGGGAGTAAGTACATCTGTGTCTGCATAACTCTGTACTATGACACATTATGATCGCAGCAATTCATGTAAATTTGGTCCGTACTAGGCATTGAACTCCTTTCCAAGTTCCAACAGCATGACTCCCATGCTATCCTTGAAATTTGCTGAGCACTTCATTTTAAGCGGTAGACCGGTAGTGAGTACAGTGCACCACACAATGCTGATGATTTAGGGGATTCTTGGGGGGAGATGAGTCCTGAGTGGTCAGGGTGATGATGAACCAAGGGAAGATGAATTCGGTTTGGAACACTTGAGGGTGGTGGTGCCTCCATTAGGTGCGGCATGGAGGTGCACTGCCTGGGATCCTTGAGGGCCATTGCTTGAGGTAGGGCATGGCGTATGGTGGTTGTGGCACCATGTCGCCTCCGAGGTGCTTCCTGGAGTGCAGAGAGGCATTGTCGTTACTGGAGGGGATCTTGTTCGGTGGCATTTGCGTCTCCCATTTCCATGCCGCATCCACTGAATTCATGGGGAGTTTATTGTAGTCGTGGGAATGTAGATGCATAGATGCGTTCAAAAAGGAATATAGGCTTGCTTTGCTATTTTAATGGTGAGAGAATAATGAGAGGAAATTATTTACCATAATCACTTTCATGATCTAAAAGATTCCAAAATCACATATTATGTTAAGAGTAGTTTTTATCGTTGACGTCGGATTTAAAATTGATGGATGAGATAAGTGCTCATCAACTTCTTAATGGGCACATGGCACATTGGTAAAATCCCTATACATATAGGAGTGATCATGTGAGATGGAGAATATATGAGACGGTGAGATGAGTAATCTCAACCACTCATTTTACCATCAGTAACGACACAAAACCTTGGTGGAGTTAGAATAATGTGTGGAACATGTATTTCAGGTTTCGTCTAAAACACTCATAACATGTCCATCTTGATTGATTGATTTTCAACCATTCTAAGACCGTTAATATATAATAGTCCTGATGGATGGAATATAAGCCTCAAATTAAGTTGAATTTAAAATGACACCATGGTGATACGTTGTGATCTAAATCTCCAAGGTTTCGTACCATTAATGATGGTAAAATGAGTGGTTGAGATTACACATTTAACCATCTCATATATGTTTCATCTCGCAAGGTTGCTCCTCTCTCTCTCTCTCTCTTTGTATATAGATATATATATAATTAAATACAAACATACAACCACTCTCTGTAATAAATATAATCACACAACCATTCTATCATGAAACAAATCTTCACACGTCTGTTTATCGTTGATTAATATATGCACGCCTATATATATATAGGAGTGATCCTGTGAGAGCAAAAAACTGTTAGAGCATGAGAGCAGTGATTCTGGACCACTAGATTATGTCTTCTCTCTCTTGGTTGAATCTAGTGGTCTAGAATCACTGCTCTCACGCTCTCACATGTTTTGGCTCTCTCTTCTCTCTCTCTCTCTCTCTCTCTCTCTCTCTCTCTATATATATATATATATATATATAGGAGTGATCCTATGATAGCCAAAATCTGTGAGAGCGTGAAGAGAAGTGATTCTAGATAACTAAATTTCGTCACCTCTCTCATTGATTGCAGGAGAAGAGGAAGAACAGAATCTAGTGGTTCAGATTCACTACTCTCATGCTCTCACAGATTTTGGCTCTCACAAGATCAGCCTTCTATATATATGTATATATATATATATAGAGAGAGAGAGAGAGAGATCTTCCAATGAAACCTTTCCTGCATCAATGGAAAACCCACGAGATCCGTTAGATCTCAATGTAACAGTTCTTTATCAAAAAGGGCATTTTAGTCCACATGTTATCATTTTTGAATTTCATTTACTCGTTTTATTTTCCATTTTAGACCGTCTGATTTTGTATTTTTTTATGTTATTTATTCAATGAGGTCTCGTCAATGTGGTGGCATTTTCGCACTATGCAAAATAGCAAAATTCTTTGTAGAATTCACATTGTCATTGTATAATTGTATCATTCATTGTAACATAAAATAATAGTTTGCAATAGATACTTTATTGTAATTGTAATTTCAATAATACTGTTGTAAAAGTTTGTGTACATTTTGTAAAATTCCTATAAAGATTGCAAAAAAGAATAATGAGTAAATCAACAATTATTAAGAGGAAAAAGATAAGTGTAAAAAATTGAGAATGTGAAAAATGATATGATATTTAAAAAATACCATAGATTGAAAAAAAAGATCTAAAATTGTTATAAATTTATAATAGTAACGATAAATGTAAAAGCAACATGAGATTGTGATTGTAAGAAACAATCAGAAATTGTAAGAAAGTTTGTAAGAAAACGATCTGAGACTGTAAAAAAATGATCTCTGATTGTAAAAACTGGATGTGCCCTCCTCCTCCCTCCTCCACGTGCACCTTCCATGCCCTTCTCCTCCACGACCCACCTCCTCCATGCGTGTCCTCCTTTGCCCATGACAATCAGGGCAAGGAGGAGCTCGTCGATGTCGTGGTTGGCGTCGAAGATGTCGAAGATGTGACGGAGGAGGATGCACCGCGTGTGCCACCACCATCTCCTCCACCATTGTCGTGCTCCGTCATGTGTGCCACCACCAACTCCACCGATGTCGTGCTCCGCCACGTGTGCCACCACCAACTTCGCCGCCATCATGCTCCACATGGAACTCATGCCGTCATCGTTTGTTGTGGGAGGGAAAAACCCTAGCTATGATTTCCCAACGAAGGGATCAAGAATAGAATGTGGGTTGTCACATTCTATTTTTAGAATGTGACAAAATGACTAAATGGATTTTCAACATTATAAAATTAAGATGAAAAATGCATTAATCTGATCTGTTGGATTAATTAAGGATGGTTGAGACGGTGGGCTTTCCATACACTCAGGAAAGGTGCACCTTATTGAAAAATATTTCATATATATAGGGAAAACTTCCAATAAGATGGACCTTTCCTAGAGGCATGGAAAGCAACATCAATCAAGGCATTTTTATATTTATTTTACAATTTCTAACTCCATAATTATGATACTAAATATTAACATAATATGTATATCATGAAACATTTATGAAAATATTAGTATATTTGACAAAAAAATGTTTGTTACAATATGGATGATATACTTTTCAAAACTGTATGATCATCATTATTTTACAATGTGCAGATTAAATTTACAAAATTGTTATACGATTTACAAATTCGGCAACGGCTTTCTGAATTCCAAGAAAGATCCACCTCCTTGGAAGGGTTGTATATATAGGGTTAAATGAGGCTACACCCTGGGTATAGCCAATTGGCTACTCCCACCGCTATTTTTTGCCTATTTTTTTATTTTTTTGGAAAATAAAAGTATGTATATTCATCACTATATCCCGCTAACATGTCATTCCAGTTTCGTCAGAAACAGAGACTCTTATGTCCTCCATCTGACGGGGTCAATTTTAGCAATTCTGAGACCGTTAAAATTTGACGGTCTTGATGGAGGGGATAGAAGTCTCGAATTATGTCGAATTTCTAATGATATCATGGTGAAATATTGTGATTTAAATTCCAATAGGTTTCATTTCAAAAAAATAAAAAAAATATAGGGGAAAATGGGGTGGGAGCATGTAAGTTAGCTACACCCAGGTAGCATACTCTTTTTTTCCATATATATATATAAAAGATTTAATGGGGTTGCCCCTTGGGGCAGCCAACATGACCCAAGGGGGCAACCCGATTAATCTCTCTCTCTATCTATATATCTATATAGAGAGAGAGGGAGAGGTTGGGGAACTTGCACCAAGGTGCATGTAACTTTACATGCACCGGTGCCATAAACATCCGTATTTTTTTATTTTCTGAATGAAATCATGTGGTATTTAGATCACCACGTTGTCATTAAAAATTCAAATTAATTCAAGGCTCCTAAGCCATCCATAAGACTATGAAATTTTAACGGTCTCAGAATTGTTGAAATTTAACCATCTAGATGAACATGTTAGGAACGTCTGTTTTATACAAAATTTGAAAGATGTATTTCACTAATAGTTCTAAGTAGATATCCAAGGTTTCGTTTCAAAAAAATGGACGTTTATGACATCGATGCATGTAAGGTTACATGCACATTGGTACAAGCTCCCCAACCTCATACATATATATATAGAGAGAGAGAGGGTCGGTCCTATGAGATGAGATTTTTGTGAGATGGTGAGATGGGAGATTCTGGGCCACTAATTTCAGCCACGAGAGAGAAGGTTGAAATTAGTGGTCCAGAATCTCTCATCTCACCATCTCACCAAATCTCATCTCATAGGATGACTCCTCTCTCTCTCTCTATATATATATATATAGGAAAAAGGAGCCTACACCGACGGGTGTAGGTAACTCCCTACACCCGATCTGTTTTTTCATTATTTTTAGGTTTTTTTGAACTGAAACCTTTGGAGAATTAGATCATTATATGTCATCATGGTGTCATTCAAAATTCAACTTAATTCGAGACTCGTATCATCTCCATCAAGACTATCAAATTTTAACGATCTCAGAATTGTTGAAAATGACCTCTTCTAGATGAACATGTTACAAATGTTTGTTTTGCATGAAACTTGAAACACATATTCTACTCAACATATTAAGTAAATCTCTCCAAGTTTTCATTCAAAAAAAAGGAAAAAAACAATGGAAAAATAGGTCGGGTGCAGGGAGTTACCTACAACCCAGGGTGCAGGCTCCCTGCCCCTTATATATATATATATATATATATATATATGATTTAATGGGGTTGCCCCATGTGGGAAGCCAACATGGCTGCCCCGCCCCCTATTTCGGCGTTTTTTTTTTGTTTTTTTGAAAATATCACCATGTATATTCACCCCTAAATCCGTCCTATATGCCATTCGAATTTCGTCAGAAACAGAAACTCCTACGGCCTCCATCGAGATAGTGTCTATTCAAAAAATCCCGTGACCGTTAAAAAATGACTGTCTAGATGGAGGTCGTATGAGTCTCTGTTTCTAAGAATGACATATAGGAGGGATTTAGGAGGTCGTTTGAGTCTTTGTTTTCAAGAATGACATATAGGAGGGATATAGTGATGAATATACAAGGTGATATTTTCAAAAAAAATAAAAAAAGGCCAAAATGATGCGAGAGCGGCCATGTTGGCTGCCCCAAGGGGGCAGCCTCATTAATCTCATATATATATATAGGAGAAACTTCAAATGAGATGGGGTCTCACAAATATTGTGGTGAGCCCTCAATCCCATCCTTCTATTTTGAATCCCACGTCTGGATTTAATGATGCATTAATTAAATTAATTTAATGGCTGAAAATGTCACCTGCTAAATATAGAATGTGACACTATTTGACCTAATTTCTCTCTATTGATTGACGACTCCCTCCTCTCTCACGTTGGCGATGCACTTCCTCTCTCTCTTGATTCATCGACGGCGGCGCACCTCACACCTCCTCTCCCTCTCTTGATTCATCGACGATGATCGTGCATGGAGGAGGGCATCCCCTTCTCTCTCCGATGGTGAAAGACGAGTAGGAGTTCATCAACGTGAGTGCCCGTTAGATTTATCTGACCTATTTTTTTCGTATTAAATTGATTTTTGCTCGAGCAATCACCTTCCAATGAGTTTCATATGACTCAATGGAGGAGGTATCTCGGAGGAGGAAGATGAAGAGAGAGGAGATGGTGGTGCGGTGACGCACTGGGGGAAGACAATGATGCAAGGTGGTGTAGGTTTGCACATGGCGTACGACGACGACGACGGATTTGCATTGTGGTATACTTTTCTTACATAATTGATATTTAATTTTACATGTTGATTACCTTTTTTACAAATCTCATTATTGATTTCTTATCTTGCAGAGCTCCCCGTGAATTTTACTAGGTGGTCACGAGTTTTTACAAATGTAGCAAGAATATTACAAAGAAGCGAGACACAATTACAAAAATTCATGTAAAATTTACAAAATAAAGATACACATTAGAAAAATGTTGAAGTTTACAAAGAAGAAAATTTCTCCTACATAAACTCGATGGAGTTTACAAAACACATATACCAATTTACAAAACGGAAATACCCATTTACAAAAAAATAGTAACAAAATGAGATTATTAATGAAATTACAAAATAGAAAATTAGTTTTACAAAAAACTCACTGGAATTTACTAAGATACGATTAATTTCAAATTGTTCAAAATAAATTTGGAAGTCGATCAATAATGGCATCACAGAAAATACCAAATCCAGAAAGATTATAAATAGAATTTCGAAACTACTTAATGGATCTCGAATTTAATAAAATTGAGATGATGAAATTGCCCTTTTGGACATGGTTTTTAATGCTACCGTCAGATTGAGATCTGACGAATCATATTGATGGCTCACTATAATATTGGGGAGACCCCACCTCATTTGAAAGGGTCCTTATATATATAAGAGGGGGGAGGCTTTCAAATGAGACTCGGTCCTTCCATCCCTAAGGAAGGCCAACGATCATAGTCCTTAAATTCAAATCTAACGGCATCATCAACTTGTTTGTCCAAAAGGGTATTTTGGTCTTCATTTTTTGCATTAATTAAACATACCATTTATTATTTCGAAATACCAAATTTAACTAGATCTATTTTTGGTAATTTTTTGCAATACTTTATTTAGATAATGTCCTATTTTGTGCAGGGCGATATTACGTGAGATGGTCGTTTGTATTGTCGCATGTTTTTTAGTAGAATAATTGGTTCCTTTTGTAGCAACCATATGTTTTTTAGTAGAATATGTGGTTCCTTATAAATTCATCGGACATTTTGTAAAGTTTGTATGCTACTTTGTAGAATATAATTCAAATTAGTATTATATTAATTATGTTTATATTTCTGCAAGTATTTTTATGTTTTGTTGATTTATATGAAAATTGCAAATCTTTTGTAAAATATTGTCTGACTTTTTACAAAGAAATGTCAATTTCGTAAGATACACATCCAAAATGTATATTTCACATCCAAAATGTATAATACGCATCAAATATACAAGATGTCTAAAAATTGCAATTGTCATCCGCGCCTAGTCGATATGTAAAAATACACATCATATATGTCTAATACATATCAAAATTGTATAATATACATAAAAAATTGTATAATAAAAATAAAATATATAAGATATAATGGTTGGATGGCTTCCTTGCGCTACCACCACCGTGTTACACACGCCGCCATCGATCTACATATTGTCGTTGTCGCATGTGTGAAGATCTACACATACTGTCATCGATCTATGCATTGTCGTTGCACCCTGCGTGAAGATTCCCACACGTTGCCATCAATCTACACGTCGCCGGCGATCCACACGTCAACCATATCAAAGTCGTCGTATTTGATATGCCCGTACAAGAACTCCATATAAGAAAATATATAGCATTACTCCAATACTCCATATGTCTGCCTCTGGGCCATATTTTCTCTTCAATACTTTAGAGGGAATGTAGTAAGTACATCCAACAATATCTCTGAACACCTACACTGCAATTACAACAATCAAAATATTACAACACGATTCCTCGTGCTTGGAGATGGAAACATTTGCATATGCAACAATCAAAATATTACAACACGATTCCTCGTGCTTAGAGATGGAAACATTTGCATATGCAAAGGCAATGGAACAAGGTCTTTTTTGGTCAATTTCCTGCCTAATGAGATGAATTTCTCGGGTATGTTTTTGTTCCAGGACAATTTGTTTCTGAAATCGATAATGCGATATAAACTTCCATGAAAAAAAACATGAAAAGGAGGGACCATATTTTAGATATAATATTGTGTTAGGGCTTGAATACAATGATATTGAAAAGCCAGGGCAATAGTGTGGAACGAACCTTGCTTGAAGAAGACGGAGAGGCCGAAATCGATGGCCTTGAGAGGGACGCTCTTGTCCTTGCTGAGGAGTAGGAAGTTCTCGGGCTTGAGATCCCTGTGGATAACATAACACCCATGGAGTGGCAGGTATGCACGATCTGCACGATGACACGGAGGAGGGACGCAACTTCCCTCTCAGTGTAGCGGAGGAGGGATGCAAGTTCTCGGGCATGAACAAATTAGGATAGAGATTAAGGGATCCAAAATTTATTTGAACAAATTAGGAGAGAGATTAATGACCTAGATATTTTAATCATTTACATACTATATTTAGATAATAAAAAATGATCAAAATAGGTTTTTGATTAATTAAATATTAATATTAACACGCCTTTAATAACAGTTAAATATGGGTGAATTGGCCTTCCCTAGAGATGGAAGGGCCAAGTCCTATTTGAAAGATATCATATATATAGGGGTTGATGGGGCTGCCCCCGAGGGGTAGCCAACATGGCTGCCCCCACCCCATTTTTCGCAAATTTTTTTTTGTAAAAATTCACCATGTATATTCATCCCTATATCTCTTCTATATGTCATTCGAATTTCGTCGGAAACAGAGACTCCTATGGCCTCCATCCAAACATGGTCGATTTAAAAAATTCTGCGACCGTTTAAAAAACGACGTCTAGATAGAGGCCGTAGGAGTCTCTATTTCTGACGAAATTCGAATGACATAGAGGAGGGATATAGAGATGAATATACATGGTGATATTTTTCCAAAAAATAAAAAAAATTTGCGAAAAATGGGGTGGGGGCAGCCATGTTGGCTACCCCTAGGGGGCAGCCCAGGGCCGGCCCTGGGGGTTGTCTTGAAGTGCAACCGCCCAGGGCCCATGAATTTTTGGGGCCCATTATCCTTCATTTCAATTATAAAGAAGGCTTCTTATGTCTCCCACCATCCGCAACGTTCCATTCCCATTTTCCAAATACATGCAACAATCACAACACGTTTCATCTTCCCATGAAATCCTCAACAGCCAAATTTTTTTCTTTTTCACGAAATTTATAATTTAATTCATTACCTCGCTCTCTCTGGAAATATCTCTCTTGACATTTAAACTCCCATCACTCCCCTCTCTCTCACTAAACATGTATCTATATATATATATATATATATATCAAAAAAATTAAACTCTCATCCCAAACGACAAACAAGTTTCGACTATGATTCACCGGATCGAAACATTTAAACTCTCACCCCAAACGCCAAACAAAGTTTCGACTTCGATTCACCGGAGTATTCTACTCAATTGCTTCGAGGCTGATTCAGTCAATTGGGTCATTTACTGAATTAGGTTGCTTTTGCTTTGTTGAATCTAACTGTTGATTTTGTTGTTCCGTGTTGTACAGTCAAGTGCGGGCACCCGTCGAGGCAAAGGGGGGAGAAGGAGTGCATTGGGGGTGTTTTGTACTCTTTATGACTCTATGATCTCAAAGTGGTAATCCTTTTATTGTTGTTGTTTTACTATTTTTGAGGTTCTTCATTGTGTGGTAATTTGATATGATATTTTATTTTCTGTGAATATGTTGAGCAAGAAATTGTAATCGGAATCATTTGCATTAACTATATCATAAAACAAGTAGGTGTTTTATCATTCTTTGCTAAGTACAGAGAAGAAGGTTTTGCTACTAATTTAGAAACTACTAAGAGTATTGCACTTGAAATGGATACAGAACCAGGTCATCCGGTAAAACGTCGTATTATTAGAAAAAAATAATTTCATGAGAATGATAAGGACGAAGAAATCCAATCCGCTGATGAATTATTTAGACTTGGGTACTTTTTGATTGTTGTAGGCATGGTGATCACGTATTTAAAATGTAGATTTGGCAATTAAAAGAATTTGAAAATATTTTTGGATATTTATTTGATTCAAATATGTTAAATGAATTGGATGGTAAAGAATTAAGAGAATATTGTGTTAATTTATGCTCTAAATTTTCTCGTGATGATTCGTGTAATGTTTATTTCAATGATTTTTACTCTGTTTTGCAAATGACTTCACCAAATTAGTCAATGTCTGCTATTAAATTTCTTATGTTTATAATGTTCATGGATTGTTATCTTCATGTTTTTATTGCATAAGAATTTTTAAATTATGCATGTGACTGTGGCGTCGGCCGAAAGAAGTTTTTCAAAGTTAAAATGAATAAAAACCTACTTGAGATCATCAATATAGCAAGAAAGATTGAATGGTTTGTCAACATTATCAATTGAGAGATTTATTAGAAAATATTGATGTTGATGTTATTATTAATGATTTTGCATTCGGAAATGCTCGTAGAAATCATATTTTATAATTTTTAATTCATGACTTATGGTTTGATGCTTGTCGGTCATAAACATCCATAGTTCCGTGTAACATTTTAAGAACCTTTTAAAGAAATTTACAAATTCAAAAAAAATAAATTGTTTTTTATAAGGGCCCCTTTTTTTCTTTTGCCTAGGGCCCATGAAATGTCAGGAACGGCACTGGGGCAGCCCCATTTTTCCCATATATATATATATATATATATATATGTATATATATATAGGGATAAATGGGGCTGCCCCCTGGGGGGAGCTAACTTGGCTCCCCCCGCCCCATTTCGCCCGATTTTTTTATTTTTTTTTGAAATTTTCTTCCGTGGAATTTCATCACTATATCCCTATATTATGTCATTAAAATTTCGTGCGAAATAGAGACTCCTACGGCCTCCATCCAGACAGTCATTTTTTAACGGTAACAGGATTTTTTAAATCGACCCCGTTTGGATGGAGGTCGTAGGAGTCTCTGTTTCTCACGAAATTTTAATAGCATAATATAGGGATTTAATAATGAATTTACACGGTTTTAGATTTCAAAAAAAATAAAAAAATTATGTCAAAAAGGGGCGGGGGGAGCTAAGTTAGCTCCCCCTAGGGGGCATACACATTTTACCCATATATGTATATATATATATATATATGTATATATATATATGAGGATGGGGAGCTTGCACCAAGGTGCATATAACTTTACATGCATCGGCGCTTATATCTTCCACATTTTTTTACTTTTTTTAAAAATACCACCATATATATTCATCTTTATATCCCTCCAATATACCATTCGAATTTCGTCAAAAACGAAGACTTCTATGACCTCCATCTAGAACAGGCCGATTACAGCAATTCTAAGACTGTTAAAATTACATGTTCTAGATGGAGGTCATAGGAGTCTCTATTTCTGACGAAATTCGAATGACATATTGAAGGGATATATAGATGAATATACACGGTGGTATTTTTCAAAAAAGTAAAAAAAATGTGGAAGATATAAGCGCCGGTGCATGTAAAGTTGCATGCACCTTGGTGCAAGCTCCTCATCCTCTATATATATAGGAGGGCCTTTCAAATAGGATGCATCCTTCCTGACTTAAGGAAGGCCACCATCTTTTTGTAGGAAAACACGAGCACTTTAGTAGAATGTGTATACAGTTTGTATTATAACTGCACATTATAAATACAAAACCGCATACAAAACTGCATATTATAATACAAACATTAAAACTGCACATTGTAATACAATCTGTATACGTATTCTACTAAAGTCGTCATGTTTTCTACAAAAAACGGGCTGGCCTTCCTTAGGGATGGTAGGACCAAGTCCTATTTGAAAGAAATCGTATATATATATATATGGGAAAAGGGAGTATGCACCGCCGGGTGCAGGTAACTAGCTACACCCGACCATTTTTTTTATTGGTTTATTTTTTTTGAAAAAAACTTATGGATATTTACTTATATTATTGACAAGAATATGTGTTTCAAATTTCATGCAAAACAAACACTCCTAGCATGCCCATCTAGATATGGTCAATTTCAATAATTCTGAAACCGTTAAAATGTCATAGCCTTGATGGAGATGATACAAATGTCGAATTTAGTTGAAATTGATATGATATCATGGTGATATATGGTGATTTAAATCCCCCTAAGTTTCATTTCAAAAACACAAAAAACTAATGAAAAAAATGACCGGGTGCAACTAGTTAGCTACACCCGCTGGTGCAGCTTCCCCAACCCCTATATATATATATATATATATATATATATATATATATATATATATATATATACACACATACATATATAGGGAAAAGGGAGTATGCACCGGCGGGTGCAGCTAACTAGCTCCACCCGGACATTTTTCTTATTGATTTATTATTTTTTTGAAAAAAACTTGTGGAGATTTACTTAGTTTATTGACAAGAGTATGTGTTTCAAATTTCATGCAAAACAAATACTCCTAGCATGCCCATCTAGATATGGTCAATTTCAATAATTCTGAAACCGTTAAAATGTCATAGCCTTGATGGAGATGATAGAAATGTCAAATTTAGTTGAAATTGGTATGATATCATGGTGATATATGGTGATTTAAATCTCCCTAGGTTTCATTTCAAAAATACAAAAAACCAATGAAAAATGGCCGGTGCAACTAGTTAGCTACACCCGCCGGTACAGCTTCCCCAATCCCATATATATATATATATAGGAGTGATCCTATGAGATGAGATTTTGTGAGATGGTGAGATGGGACATTCTGTACCACAAGTTGCTGTATTCTCTCTCCTGCCTTTCTCTCTCCTGGTTGGAACTAGTGGTCCAGAATGCCCCATCTCACCATCTCACCAAAATCCCATCTCATAGGATCGCCCATATATATATATATATATATATATATATATATATATATATATAGGGAAAAATGTGTATGCCCCCTAGGGGGAGCTAACTTAGCTCCCCCCGCCCTTTTTTGACATAAGTTTTTTTATTTTTTTGAAATCTAAAACCGTGTAAATTCATTATTAAATCCCTATATTATGGTATTAAAATTTCGCGCGAAACAGAGACTCCTACGACCTTCATCCAAACGGGGTCGATTTAAAAAATCCTGTTACCGTTAAAAAATGACTGTCTGGATGGAGGCCGTAGGAGTCTCTGTTTCGCACGAAATTTTAATACCATAATATAGGGATATAGTGATGAATATTCATGGAAGAAATTTTCAAAAAAAAATAAAAAAATGGTGAAAAATGGGCGGGGGGAGCCAAGTTAGCTCCCCCTAGGGGGCAGCCCCATTTATCCCATATATATATATATATATATATATATATATATATATATATATATATATATATATATATATATATATACCATCAACCCAACCTATCCAACACCTGGAAGAAAAACGCAAATTTCTATTTAGAGTTCTATAATCTTACAATATATGCTCTTTGAATGAGCCGTTTTAAATATAATTTTTCTATTTAAACATTGAGCCTTGTGACTTCAAATGCTTGAACATTCTGCCATATCTTTATTGCAGCGTTCTTTACTTCCAAAAATGATAGCTTAGTCTACAAAATAGCATGTTGCTGTCAAATAGGGCAAACATCTTTGCATGAGTTCTTCTTCTAAAGAAGCAAGACTCGTCCAAAACTAGCATGTCATTTTACAAAATAGTAAGATATACTCGAATAAGAAGAGCGTCCAGAAATGGTAGAACTTATTTACTTCAAAGTATGGCACATTACACCATCGTTGTAACAAAGGTACTAAATAATTTTGACATTGCATTATGCTTCTATGTGATTTTGAATTTGTTAAGAATTTAGACAGTGTTGCATCAAATTATATTAGGATGTTACAATCACTTGACATTGAAAATGCAAGATTCCACGAAAAATAAGTAAGTTACGCAAAAGTCCTTCAACTATACATCCGATTTCAATGCCATACATGAACCTTAAAAGGTAACAATGTGATACATACACAATATCTGATATTTGTCTCAATGTTGTTTTTAGTTGTTGTGATTTAAGATTAGAAAGACAAAATTATTCACTAAATTTCAATAGTCAAGGACCATATTAAGACAATCAGGTAGGGATGAGCATGAGTTGGGTTGGACCAAGACCTAAAGGGCTCATCCTCATTTAAATTTTCGAACCTTGGATCGGGCCTAAGGCCTGTGTTTTTTTTATTTTTGATGGTTCAAGCCCAAGCTCGACCCAATTTTCATGGGCCGGGCCGACCCAAATAATTATGTATATGTCAAGATTTACTACAATTTTCCATGTGTTCAGGTAGATTTTATATAAATATGTCATTTGAAGAGTTGGCAAACTCTACGGTTTTGCAAAATCTAACAATAACAAAAATAATAGATAAAGAAAAAGAGGAATCAAATGTGAATTATAGATCCATGCTGAGACAGTAAAAATGTAATAGCATATCAAATATAATTAGCAAATGTTGTACCTGATAAATTCTTGGGACAAGGACTTGGGCAATCAGAATATGAAATTAAATATCATCTTCTTGAGAGTTGTTGTCTCATCATTCTCTGATTCAGGTTTATTAGTTCTTTCACATGCTTGGCTATCACGGACCGCCTAATCGGGCCGTGTAATCGGGCTTGCATCGGGCCGGGTCTTCGAGCTTTGTACCATCATTCGAGCGGGGCTCGCGGGCTAAGCGTTTGGGCTGACCCAAGACTAAGCACATCCCAAAATTATTTTGGGCATGTATATTTGGCCCAAGTCTGACCCAATACTAACTTGGATTGGGTTGGGCTAGGAGTTTTGGGTTGGTCTTCGGACTGAGCCAAACCGGCCAACCTAGTACTCATTCCTACAATCAGGTACTATATTGTTACCTTTTTAAGGTTCATATACGACATTGTATAATTTAGTCGAAAAATAGCATGGTACTCATGAGTCGTCCTAAAATCACAACAAATAATCACACTGAAATCACATTACTCAACAAAATAGCATGTATACACTTGTAGGTTATTCTAAAATAGCAGGACTTGTCCTCAAATAGCAGATTAAAAGAAACGTATATTGTTTGATCAAATAGTAAGTTGCCTTGGATTTAATAAGGCCACCATCCTTGCATGAGATCCAAAAATAGGGTATGATTCCTTTTTCTTCAACGTGGGATAACGTTGTACAAAAACTATAATATTAGGCTACATAAAATTGAAAGTTTTACACAATTCTGAACATGATACGAAGTTATAGTAAGTTCTATAAGAATTATAGGATTTACGTAAGAGCCTGTAATTGTTTTTTTTATAATTGATGGGTTTTTCTACAAAATAGAAGTTACACTCGATAAAAAAAATGTTACAGTTTTCCCAATGTTGAGCGCTATTCTTCTGAATTTATCGCAAGTTTTTCAGAAATAGTGAAAATTGTAATATAGCGGCTAAGAGCGGACGAGGAAGGCTCAAGAAGTGTTGGAATAAGACTATACAAATGGATCTTAATTTTTTGGATCTAAACCTAAAAATGATACAAGGTAGATCTAAATGGAGGCAAAGAATCCGTATAGCTGACACTACTTAATGTGGAAAAAAATTTTGTTGTTCTGAAAATTGTAATGCAACTATTCTTTATAGCGAAATTAGATAACAATGATGAATAATGTAATATATGTTCAAATTATTTTTGATTATTTATATTCACAAAAAATATAGTAATATTTTCCGTATTTCTAAGAACGAATCTTATGACTTTTTCTCTTAAACATTGCTAAACTAGCAATAATTAATACAACTTTTCATGAAAGAGACAATTGCCAAATTGTTGTTATATCACTGCAAGAAAATAGGTTTAGAATGATGTTTTCTTTTTAAATTTATTGATATATCTTATGTTATTAAATATATAATGGTGATATTATGCGTTGTGAAATTATTTTTTATATTTGAAATTTGCGATGAACGTCATATCCATTGCTTTTATGCTATATAATCAGTGACACGGTCCATATACCAACACTAATATGTCGTTATTTCTACGTGAGAGAGATATTGATGATGGTTGTATGAAAAAGAACCCGTGTTTATATAATGATAGAGAATGCTTTTAGGAAAAAATGAATGCACATGTTTATATGTATATTAATGGCGATTTATGGACTGACGGTCTACATGGAATGTCACGTCAGATTGAGTACCTTTTCTAATATCATTGAAATGATGTCAGAACCATTTTCCATGTGTGAATTTTGGGGTGAACTAATTAGATGTTTGGATACAAATATATGTTCCTAGAGGAGTGATCATGTGAAAGCAAAAATTTATGCAAGAATGAGAGCAGTGATTTTATAACATTAGATTCAACTAAGAAAGAGAAAACATAATCTATTCGTCCAGAATCACTACTCTCATGCTCTCAAAGTTTTTTGCTCTCAGAAGATCACTCCTTTGTGTTCCTATATTCATATTTATGTCAAAATATGAACCCGGACGTTGTTGAAAACATGATCATTATCGCATATATTAAACAATAGTCACATGGATCCAAATGAATTGAAAGAAAAGCATTACATATTAACATTATTATCGTCATGCATTTCTAATACATTATCCGATTACAGAATACAAGTATGAACCGATTAAATAAATGGAAACATAAATTAAGGCGGGATCCAGGAAAGGTAAAGCAATAAAGGAATTGCGGCAAACAAAATATAAGAAAAATAAGGTTAGAAATCACCGAAGCGTCCATCAAAAGGAATGTCCTTAGAGAAGATATTGCCCGCACAATACCGGTACAAAGGGTACTGGCGATCCGCTCCCAGGATACGACGGTCCAAGTCTTCGTCCATGCACACCGACGAGACCGTCCTCGAAAGTACCTCCGATAACTTGCAGCCGAGAGAAAGAGAATGTGGTTCATCCGCGAGAGGAAGAACGAGAACAGAGCAAAGGTGTGCGTGAGATTTTCTTACGAGTGAAGAAAAACGGTTTGGGGAAGGGGTATAAAAAGAAGGTCGCGTGCCCTAGCGCGCGGTACCTTTCAATTTCCGAAAACGCCCCTCAACTGGCGCGTCTTTTCAAAACCCGAAACCACAGCCATAACGAGTCTTTTGGGTCGGGTTGAATTCCCATTTTAGTTGAATCCAACTTAATTGTGTGAATAATTTAATCAACCTACCAAATAAAATCTGCAGCAAAAGTATCGGGATCCGAATTTACTCTCCTGAGCTGGAACCGGAGCCGGAGTCGGAGCGGACCGGACCAGAGCGCGCGCGCGTGTGTGGTCCCCATTCCTCCTCTCTACTATTGCTACAAGAGCTTGGGGTGTGAACTCATATATAAGCCCATCAAAAGTTTAAAGATAATAAGTATGGTACTAAACTTCTACACAAGCTTTTTCAAGTTTTAAATTTAAAAATTCTCAACTTTCCCTTCAAACCATTTGGTTTCTCAATTAAAATCAAATTAACTTTAATTGTAATTATATAGATTTTTCAATTAAAAATCTAATTACAATTTTTAATACAACAATCCTCCATGAATTCACCGATTTGAAAAAGAGATTCAAAGAGAGTTAAAACACATCTTTTGGCTGCCACACTTTCCTTTCAGTAAAAATACATTCCGCTTTTAACATCTACCTAAGTTTACTACTTTCACTTTAATAGGAACGACACATGTATTAAACTTCAGACCTTGATGTTAAAGTATACGGTAGAAACAAAAAGTGTTGTTCTTGGTATAATCTTCAGGGTTGGTGCTTTTAAAGGTCATGCACCTTTATCCTGTTTCATGAGTGTATTCAGGAAAGATACTCTTCCTTTAACTGCGGCCCACAGTAACACTCACATAAGTGGCGTTCTCTAAGGATGCATTGCTAACATCATGTTCAAAGGCCTGAACCCATTCAAAGACCACGCTCTTCCTAAACTTGCAACTTAAATGGCACTCAGACTTCCAAGGATAAGTCACTCATGCATACGATTAAGATAAGAGTACCAAACAGGTCTCCAACAACTTGTTATTACCACATTGCACCTACTTTGTGGGATCTCCACTCAGGTAGGTTGGCTTGCTACTGTAGAGGAACTCCCAATGAGTCTCAGTCACATCCCAAGCCTAGACTTTAGGACTAAAGATCTATCAAATCTCTTAGTCAACGGATCTGTCGTGTTGTCTTTAGATCCAACAAGATCCATAGCCGGCATCCCTCGAGACATCAAATCCCCTAACGTCTTAAGTCTGATTTGTATGTATCTTCTTGTTTTCTGATTGAACTTTAAACTCTTGATTTTGGCAATTGTGGTCATATTATCACAATGTACCGAGATCGCAAGAACTAACTGACCTACCATGAGAATTTCAGACAGAAGATCCCTTAGCCATTCACCGTTAATTCCAGTGGTGTCCAAAGCACACGGCTCGGCCTCAAAGGTAGATTGAGCTAGAATGATATTCTTAACAGACCTCCAGGAGACTGCACCGCCTCTGGGGGTAAAGACATATCCAGTAACACCATTACTCCCATACTCCTCTATTTTCCCTATCCAGCTTGCATCACTATATCCTTCTAATACAGATAGATGTCTACCATAATGCAAACTAAGGGAAATAGTTCCCTTCAAGTACTTCAGTAATTGATCCAAAGCCTCCTAGTGGGTACGATCAGGACAGCTAGTGTATCTACTCAACTTTGCAACCGCGAATGAAATATCAGGTCTCGTGCAATTCGCAAGATACATTAAACTTCTTATTACTTGTGAATACCTTAGCTGAGCTACAGGCACTCCACTTTTATTCTTAAACAGGATTTTGGATGAATCAAAATGAGTGTTTACAGCTTTGTAATCTTGATATTCAAATTTCTCAAGTACCTTCTCAAAATAATGAGATTAAGAAACTAAAATCCCATCAACTGACCTTGTTAGTTTGAGATCCAAATCGCATCAACAACAACTATATCCTTCATCTCAAACTTGCTACTTAAGAATGATTTAATCTCATTAATAATCCTCATATGTGATCCGAACAACAATATATCATCGGTATACAGGCACAAGACAATACACTCATCACCTTTCACCTTGAAATAGAAACACTTATCGAATTCATGAAGCTTAAAAACCACAAGACAAAATAGTTTTATCAAATTTTTCATGCCACTACTTTGATTCTGGTTTCAATCCGTAAAGGGATTTAACAAACTTGCAAACCTTTCCCTCATTCCCATGAGTCACAAGTCTTCCTCAAGATCGCCATGTAAGAAGGCAGTCTTCACATCCATCTGGTGGATAGAGAGATCATATACAGAGGCCAATGCTATGAGCATCCAGATTGTGGTCATCCTAGTCACAAGAGAATAGGTATCAAAATAATCGATACATTCCTCTTTAGCAACTAATCTAGCTTATACTTTTCAATTGATCCGTCAGGTCTAAGCTTTCTCTTAAACACCCACTTGCACCTAATAGTAGAGCACTTTTTGGGTAAATCAAACCACCTAACTTGGTGGATCACCCTCGATCTAGTAGACAACAAAGTTGCTACCCAGATCTTTGGCTATCCGAGGTCTTTTACTCCTCCTTGACACAATCTCTTCTGAAAGGTCATTGGGTTCAGGTTAAGTCTCAGTCCCCATATTCGTTATCCTTTCCACTTGATCTCAAATAGATCCTGATGTGGAGGCGTCCTCAATGGTCAGATTCTGATGAATCACAGTCTTCAACGGGAAGATATCCTCAAAGAAGGTAGCATCACGGAGTTCAATAATGGTGTTGACATTTATGCCCGGTATCTCAGGTCGAATTACCAAGAACCTATATGCGTAGTTATTTTCTAAATAATCTAAGAAGACCGCATTAACAGTTTTAGGACCAAGCTTCTTTCTCTTATGTTCTGGGACTAAAACCTTAGCGAGACAACCCCACATTTTGAGATATCTTAAGCTCGCTTTCCTATTCCTCCAAAGTTCAAAAGGACACTTTTCCATATACCTTGGATGAACCCTATTCAGAATATTGCATGTCGTATTCAAGATTTCTCCCTGTAGGAGAGCATTGATAATGTCAGTTAATGTTCTATTTTTCCGTTCTGCTATCCCATTTGACTGCAGTTAATATGAGGCCGTAACTTCATTAACTATGCCAAATTATTTGCATTATTAATCAAATAAGTTAGAGGTATATTCACCTCCTCTAGCTGACCTAAAGCGTTTAAGCACTTTTCTTATTCGTGTTTCAACCTCATTCTTAAATACAAGAAATTTCTCAAAAGCTTCATCCTTGATTTTCATTAGATATACATAGCATTATCTACTGCCATCATATATAAAGGTGATAAAGTATTTCTTATTGTCTCGGATCAACACACCATTAAAGATATCCGTATGTACTAGATTCAAGATGTCACTATCTCTAGAGACGTACTGAAAAGATTCCTATGTGTTTTAGCTTTCACACAGATTTTACATTTTTGAGTTTTATCAATAGTGTATTTAGGGATCAACTCTAAATTCATCATTCTCTTAATGAATTTAAGTTTACATGTCCCAATTTTCATGTCGCAGATCACAAGATTCTAGATTATTCACAACATGAGACACAGAATTAGAATATTCGGAATTTAAAAATATTCATTGCATCAATGTTTACTGAATCACATCTAATTCTAAATAACAAATCAAAATCTACCAAATAGCCTTTTTCATAAAAAATGTCATGTCTCAGAATGACAACTTTATTACATTTAAAATTCAATTCAAAATCATTTCGAACTAAGATAGATCAAGATAAAACATTCTTCTTCATGTCAGTAAAATATGCAGCACCCTATGCAACGTCCAGACACGTGCAGAGGAGAACCTCAAGTTGACTTGTCCCGATCCTAACACCCCGACTGCAGAATCGTTGCCCATCTTCACAGTTCCACCACTACAGGTCTGATAAGAAGAAAATAAAGTTCTATCAGAACAAATATTTACACTGACTCCCGTATCCACGAGCCATTCATTTGGATCATGGATATGATATAGTTCAGGTTTTACAGAGACATACTCCTCGCTAGCCCCAAGTCCCATAGTGATCATATTCACTTGTGGACACCAACCTGCAACTTTAGGTTGAACCTTTAAGGATGGACAATCCTTCTTCCAATGGCCAACCTGATTACAGTGTCAGCATGGTTTATTTTTTGTTTTTTTCTTGATCTTGCCTTTTGGTTCCATTTTATTGTTATTAGCACTTTCCTTCCTATCTTTAGCCTTCGAGGTCATAAGAATGACCTTAGCATGAATATCGATAGAAGCACATGCTTTTGTTTCCTCTGTTACTCCTATATGGCAATTGCCACCATTAAGTCATCCATAAAAATTTTTCCTTCCCGTATTTCAGGGTCATACCGAAGTCTTTCAAAGATTTAAGGAATTTTTCTATGATGCACATGAACTGAAACTTCTTTGGAAGTTTCATTTCGGCATCTTTTAAACCATGGAGTAGGAGTAAAAACTCATGTGCTTGTTCAGAAGCCGACTTCCCTTCGGCCATAAAAACTTCAAAAACTTGGCCATGGAGTATTTCTCAATATCGAGGTCTTCGGTATTATACTTCTGATCCAAATCTTTCTATAGCCCCTTCGCAGTCTGCGTGGATCAATAGTATACATCAAAAAATGTGTTGAACATGGCCAACAAGAAGCAACCATGACATATACAATCGCGTTCCTTCCACGCGGATTGCACCTTCTGACTATCAGGTGTGGGGTTTTCCGTTTCCATCATAGGACAATCGGTTTCAAGCATAGAGATTAATCCTATGGTGGTTAAGCAGACCTTCATGCATTATTGCCAACGCTTAAAGTTTTGTCCACCGAAATTTTCAGGCATACTCGTCATATCCACCCTTGATTTAAACATCATTTCCGACGTTATTTTAAAATCGGTTCCCGATATCCTCTCTAAGATTGTTGAAAATAGGATCATTATCGTATATATTAAATAATAATTACACGAATCCAAATGAATTGAAAGAAAGCATTACATATTAACATTATTATCATCATTATTTCCAATCCATTATCCGATTATAGAATACAAGCAGGAACTGATTAAATAAATGAAAACATAAATTAGGGCAGGATCCAGAAAAGGTAAAACAATAAAGGAATTGTCGCAAACAAAATGTAAGAAACATAAGGTTAGGAATCACCGAAGGATCTATGAAATGGAAGAGAGGATATCGCCTACCGGTGCGAAGGTTACTAACGATCCGCTTCCAGGATATGACGATCCACGGTCTTCGTCCGCGCAAATTGACGAGACTGTCCTCGAAAGTACCTTCGAGAACTTGCAGCCGAGAGAAAGAGAAGGTGGTTCGTCCGCGAGAGGAAGAACGAGAATAGAGAAAATTCAGCGTGAGATTTTCTTACGAGTGAAGAAAAACAACATGGGGGAAGGGGTATAAAAAGAAGGTCGCGTGCCGTAGCGCGCGGTATCTTTCGATTTCCGAAAATGCCCCTCAACGGGTGCGTCTTTCGAATCCCGAAATCGCGACCATAATGAGCCGTTTGGATCGAGTTGAATTCCCATTTTAGTCGAATCCAAATTAATCGTGTGATTAATTTAATCGACCTAACAAATGAAATCCGGAGCAAAAATATCGAGATCCGAATTGACTCTCCTGATCCCAAGCCCGAGCCGAAGACGGAGCGGAGCGGAACGCGCACGCGCGTGTGGTCCTTCATTCCTCCTCTCTACTATTGCTACAAGACCTTGGGGTGTGAACTCATATATAAGCCTACTAAAAGTTTAGAGATACTTGGTATGGTACTAAAGTTCTACCCAAGCTTTTCCAAGTTTCAAATTTGAGAATTCCCAACTTTTACTTCAAGCCATTTGATTTCCCAATTGAAACCAAATTAACTTCAATTGTAATTACATAGACTTTCCAATTAAAAATTTAATTACAATTCTTAATACAACATACACATATACAAATATTGATGGATTAAAAATTGTGTTACCATATCTTTAAAAATGAACACATATAGAATATGAAAATGGATCGAATACATATAATACAAGGAATACTATACATATTAGCTTTAATATACATGTATTAAATTACTTGCATATGGTCAAGGGGAGGGAGCCAGAACAATTTTGAGGAGGGGGCACAAGCTAAAAAAAATTACCTATCAATTTCAGTACTATCATGATAACTTTAGCAATATGACACTAAGAAGGGTAGATTATGTCATATGTATTTTTCCATATAAATATTAGTAATAATTTCAAACTCCTTTTTAGAAATCTTACCAAGGGTGTCTAGGTTTTTTAATGATATTTTGTATCCTCTATTTTCACAAATTACTTGTGTTCTATTATTTTTGATTTTTTTTAAAAACTAATCTTATGGATCAACTTCTTATAACATAAACTACGCTTATTCTAACTTGTATTAAATTTTAAAATATATTATACATAATTTAATACATTTTATTAGTACAATTTAAAATATTAATTTAATGTACATGCATAAAATTGCACGAATCGGATACATCTAGATATATATTTGACCAATCTAGTTATAACAATAAAAGTAATGATAAACTCTATAAGATTGAATAATAAATTATTAATTTTAAATTTTGTTAATAAAACTAGAGATTTAGTTAATATCTCCTTGCGTGGTAATCGGATTTGACATTACAATATAATGGGTCTATAGTTATATTTTTCTTAAAATACATCGCTATATCATCCATTATTTAATATATAATGGTGATATTATCTATTGTCGAATTATATTTTACTATCTATTGTCGAATTATATTTTATATTTGAAATCAATGATGAGTGTCATATCCATTGTTATCTCATTAGCAACGATGCTGTAACAACACTTATTTATTGTTATTATTCTAAATTTCACCTAACCATCACTATTTTTTAGTTGAAAAACTAGAAACATTAGGCAAATTTTTGAAAAGTAACAACACACAAGCACCATTATATGGATCATTGCTAATGATATAGCAATAAATATGACATTTGTCGCTCCTTTCAATAATAAAAATATTTTTTGAAAGAATTATATTGTCATTGTATATATAACAACATATAATATAGTCACAATTTTTAGGAAAAACATCACATAAACACATTCTATTGTAGTGTGACAAATAGTTGATTAATTTTGTATAGTTCTTTACATTTATGTGAATAGCAATAAGATAATCATCGTATAATATCTATTACATGTTTATTTGTATAAGAAATTACTAACAAAAGTCGATCCAAGATGAAATACATTGGAATTTGGTGATAACTTAATGTTAAAAGATAAGTTATTTGAGTAAATAGTCCAAGAGGAGGCAAGTATGGTGGTTTTAACTCCAAGAATCTTATGGTGCGTTTGGTTAGCGGGTTAAGGCGGGTAAACTGGTAGAGGGTAACCAGTTTTTGGATTTTGATGTTTGGATAGAGGGTTAAACAGGAGGTGGGTTAGAAGTGGGTTTTGAGGTGATATGATTCTATTGAAGTTTGAAAAAGTGAGTAGTTATTGTGATGTGATTGTATTGAAGTTTGGAAAAATGAGTAGAAGTAAAGTAGTTTATAATTTTTATATGATATAATGGTATAATATATTATTTTTTGATAAGATCGATGATGTAAAATTGATTTATTTAATTTTTTTAAAAAGAAATAAAGTGGGGCCCACATGAGAGAGAGAGAGAGAGGATGGGTTAAGAGGAGTAAACTCCCCAAGGGGGAGTTTAACCCCCTTGCCGAACGACACCTTAGAGTACTGAGTACATATGTACATGGAAGACTATGGGGTATTTTAAAACCCCAAGTTGCACACATGAGATGTATTCTATTCTCTCCAAAAAAAATTAGGGGGGCATGTGTCCCTCCATGCTCCCCTCCAAAAAATTAGGGGGGGCATGTGTCCCTCCATGCTCCCCTTGGATACGTCCTTGCACATGGTATATATATATATATTAAATGAATTTATTTCAGAACACATTATTTTAAATAGGATTTGATGAGGCTGCTCCTTGGCCCCCTTATTTCGACGCTTTTTTTTTTAATTTTTTTCAAAAAATATCATCATGTATATGCATCCCTATATCCCTCCTATATGTCATTCGAATTTCGTCAGAAACAGAGACTCCTACGACCTCCATCGAGATGGTGCTGATTTAAAAAATCTTGTTACCATTAAAAAATGACTGTCTGGATAGAGGCCGTAGGAGTCTCTGTTTCTGACGAAATTCGAATGGAATATATGTGGGATATATGGATGAATATACATGACAATATTTTTTGAAAAAATAAATAAAAAAAATACCGAAAATGATGCGGGGGCAGCTCCATTAACCTCAACTAAATATTCGTTGAAAAATGTATATAGATATGCTATATATAGTTGAAAAGAAATGTATAATTATATCTATATATGTGTTGCATGCACGTAACAAATACACATATTTACAGATATTAAAATAATATCAATATTTGTAACCAATATAGAACAATTTCGGATAGAAATGTTAAAAATAAGTATAAAACGGTACTGAAACATAATCATCTTTATTTGCAGTACCCCTATTGGGAGGCTTAGATGGTCGATGCACTTGGCAGCAGCCAATCCCTTGCGGTGAAGGGTCCCTTGCGCTCACTCAGGTAATGCGAAACCCAAACCGGAGGATAAACTCCGCCTTCTCGAGAAGGCACGCACTTCTCTTCGACTTCGCATGGCCGCCCGTCGCCCCACCTCACTCGCCCGGAAACCTTGACACACACACACAGCTCCCTCTCGCATACATATATAGCGCCAATGGCGGCGGCCCTCACTTCGGGTTTCCCTCTCCTCCACCTCCGCAACAATCCCCACTCCCCCTCCGGAGGCCGCTCCCTTCGCGCTCCGATCCCCGCGGCTGGTCTGCCATCGCCTCTGAGGTATCGTTTTACGCCTGCTATGGAAGTTCCGATCTTCCCGTTCTAACTCTTGTTGCGACGATATGATCGTAGATGTGTAGACTTGGTTCGAGCTGTAGGTGGAAGTTAGAGGAATTCGTGTTCGATCGCTTCGGGTCCCTGCTTTTTTTTGGAAATGTTGTTGAATTCGACGCTGTATTCGCGCTTAGAACCGATCGATCGAGGGAATGAAATCGGTACTAACGATGAGGTGTACTAAAGCTATATTGGAGTGCTGATTCAGGAAGTTATGTTCGACGAATTTACTTGCGGTTGAGATTCGGTTGTTACTAATCAGCTGGAGGATACACGTTGATTATCGAATGCTTTTTTATGGAACAGGAGGACTGTATTGATGGGTTTGGTATGCTTTTAGGTCGAATGATGGCCAGTCTGTAATTTGGTTTAGGCTTTGGTTTGGCAGCCCTTGTAAATTTGTGTTTGTTTTAGCTTGTAACCTTTAGAAATGTTCCATGAGCACAAACCTAAAATTCGCTAGAGACATTTCATCAACCTAAATGTCTAAATAAATGGGAACTAGAGACTGAGGTTTAGAACTGTATGTCAATTGGAGAATATATACAGGTTTTGAGAGTGTTGTTATTTGGGTTTCCTATAACTAGTTTCACTTTTTGATGAACAAATTAAAATGATGGTTCATTGCTAACAGATGCCTGGAGTCGCTTAGATGAGAGTTTTCTCAGTTTATTAGGCTCTCTCAAGAAATACCAAGTCAGGTTTTTTGGGCCAACTTTTTTCTGAGAAAGATCACTGTGCGAGTGATGTTTGTTTCTCAGGGATTCTTACTTTAGTTACTTTATTGAGGCTGCATTTGCTTAGGGGAGTTGGTGGTAAGAAGGATACCTTTTAGGCTGACATCGAACTTGATGGTAGATATGTGCAATTGTTAGAAAAGAAGCTATTTCATAAATATTGATGTGATACCTGATATGTGTTAAACGATTGGAATATGATGAACCATAGGGAATTCTTGGAAATTTAATGGTTTGCATTGATGGCGGAAGCAGCTTATTAAGATAACACCAGTGTGACACTTTATGGATAGCATGAGACACACACCTGATGTGTAGGATATGTTTGGGATTGATGATATTGAGGGGCTGATGGAGGCGATTTAAATGATTAGGTAACTCCACCCTTGATTCCTTGCTTCTACCCTCAATTAAGGAAGAGGTTAACCCTAAAAATGGATCATTCATTCGTTTAGTTGCAGTGAAAACACGAGCCTAGGCTTCCTACATGTTGTAGCATCATGCCTCTAATTGCATGAAGACATCATGCCTATTTAATCCAGTGTGTCAGAGGTGCTTAACATAGCTATGAGCAGGGCTGCTAATCGAACCGAAATGTAACAAACATGCCTATGTTCGAGTTCGGTTCGATAAGGAACTTCGAGGGTTCGAGTTCGGTTCGTTAGTTCATGTTCGAGTTCGTTAGCATAATGAACACTTGAGTTCGATTTGATAATAGTTCGTTAACGGATTTTATTGAAGCTAAACATCGTAAAATGAACATGTTCGAAATCCAAGTTCGATAACAAAGTTTGATAGTTCGAGAGCAGATCTTGTTGATAAAATAATTAGAATCCATTTTCTTAGTTTATCAATTAAAATTTGATAAGCTTTAATCAGGCAATACAACAAGATTCACACATACATATTCCATTTAATTACAAATCTCACATGCTTATTTTCACACAAATCAAATCAAGATTTTGAATCGCTGGAACGCAAATTCAGTTCAAGACAACTCAATTTCACTGAAAAGATTATTCACACAAGTTTGTAATGAGATTGGGATGTGATAGTAGATGGACCCTTGTGCAAGGTGAAAGATGAAATCCGATTCTCTGATCCGTGATGTATATGAGTTAGGATCTGATGGATGGATGGTGAAGACAATGCGTGAGTGTGCTGGATATGAGTGATCAGTCCCGAATTTGTAGATCTGAGATGAACAAATGGTAGATGGACTGAAGTGATGACTGAGTGGATTACGCAAATTAGTAGCAATCTTAGAAGGTGAAAGGAAGAAGAGAAAAATGGCAAACACGACAGAAGCAACAATTATAAAAAAAGAGGATGAGAAGGAGTTTTCCCTACAGAGATGGAGGGAGAGGAAAGGAGATCATCGGGGTAGAAAAATTTTGCCACAACATGTACCGCCTCCCAACACTCAACTACATAAGCTAGGAGAGGAAAGGAGACCATGCCAAAAGGGAGGATTGTCATGTTGTTCAGTAGGCCCTTCTCGACATGCAAGGTTCAGAAAGTCGGTATGCGGTATTCGTTCGGTCAGGCGGTCTGGAGCGAGTAAGCGGGTAGGCGGAAGTATATGCGGAAGTATATGCGGATTATGCGGTTTCTATTATTTTAATTTCAAACATTAGATATTTATGTTTAAAAAATATAACATGGAATGAATATGAAGTGAAGACTTTTTTGTACAATGTGATATCAACTAAAGCATTTTCAAAGGCCATTCATTTCCAAAAGACAAATATGATATGTTAACAGTGGAGAGAGTAAAAAATGTTGTAAATTGATTGAAGATAGAAAAAATGGTGGAATATAATATATAAACTATACCATATATTAGCTAGATTTGTATGTTATTGTACATCATATGACAAATAAAAGACACATGCTAATGTACAACATATAACAAATAAAAAGGGCATATGTTACATTATAACTTATGTTAATGTACAACATATGACAAATAAAAAGACATGCTACAGTACAATATATAACAAATAAAAAGGCATATGTTATTCTACAACGGTTACTGTACAACATATGACACATAAAAAGACATAAGTTACTGTACAACATATGACAACTAAAAAATATATATGTTATTGTACAACATATGTTATAGTATTGATGTACAACATATAGCAAATAAAAAATAAGTGTTACTGTACAGCATATGACCATTCTTTTTAATAAAAAGACCAACCTATGTTACTGTACAACATATGACTATGTACTATGCATATGACCGACCTAATTTTATGCCCAAAGTAATAAAACATTCTTACTGTACAACATATGACCAATAAATAAGACAAACCTAAAAGAGAGATGGGTGGCGATGACTCTACAGGAGACAAGGAAGCTTCTGGAGCTGTGAGAATCGTGGACGAGCTGTTGGAGCCAAGATGCGAAAGCTATAGTGGCGGAAGAGCAGCTACAAGAGAAAGCTGATGGAGCCAAGGTGACTTTGGACGAAATCAGGGTGATCGCAGCAGGGAAAAAATGGTCCAGGGAGGTCTCTCGACGCACGCGAAGAGTTTTGGAAGGGTTTTTTATCGGCTCATTTGGAAGATATCCGATTAAACCCTATCGGGTCATCTCAAAGCAGAGAAAACAAAGTCATATCTATTACATATGCGGCCGCATATGCGGCCGCATATGCGGATTACTCGGCCGCATATACTCCATGGCCCGCATATTGACCAAGTATAGTATACTCGGTGCGGTAGGGGGGCCGCCTACGCATATGCGGCCGCATATGCGGCCGCCTAGACCGACTTTCTGAACACTGTGCAGACGACATGGATAACCTGGAGGGCATTGCCCATCTTCAAGTCGAAGAGGTGCACACTCTGTGGTCCAGCGCATCCTCCACGTCCCCAACAACTCCAGTCTGATGGTGACAATGCCCTTCTCATGGAGAAAGAGGTCTTTGATGGCACCGATGATCCGCGGATTGAGTCTAGACTCCCGGTGCTAATCAAAGATGAGATCGAGGAGGTTCGATGCGGGGAGTTATGCAACAGGTGTGGCGAGACGCGATTTTTGGGCATGGGATAGGAGTAAGAGGGATTATGATGCAACGTAAAAAGGAAATATAGGGCGGCATTTATTTAAATTTATATCCGTCAATTTTATTTACGTTTATTTGAGTCGTCGTATGTTTAATTAAATAAACGAGATCGCCTGTGATCTCAATTAGTTGGAAATTTGAATTTCAAATTAGTATGTTAGTCGGTTAGAGTCAATTTAGGATAATTAGTTGTTGTTTCTATTTTTGTAATCTCATCTCTCCTATATAAAGGGATGATAGACTACTTATGTAATCAGTTCAGTTTTGATTAAAAATTCGAGATTTTATCTCTCTCTCTCTCTCTCCCAGTCTCTCTCTTCTCCCTCGCGATCTACGCGGTTCTTCTTTCTCCAACATCGCGCAACCGGCATGTTTCTCTTCTCAACCCCTCCATCTTCTTCCACCAAATTCCACAAAAATTATTATTTTCGTCGACGCCAAAATCTATCGGCATCAATTGGTATCAGAGCATGGCATCTAGGTCGTCCTCACGATCTGGCGATCCCTCTCGTCACTCGCGCAGAAAGTCCAATGGATCTCGCCCCAACGACCGTGCATGGCGTGCTGAGGTTAGACAAACACTATCGAATATGCTCCAAGTTCTTTCACAGAATAGAGAGTCATGGACGCGACAAATAGAAGAACTCATCGCCAAAAGGGACGGTGAAACTTTCGTCCAAGTTCCTGATGAAGAGAGCCAAGAAAACTGCACCATCAACGACGATGTGCTCGCTGTCCAGGTATATTCTGACTCGCTAAAGCCACAAGAATTGATCTACAGCCCATCTGCGACCTTCTCACAAACCTTCCCTGCCCCACCCCTGTCGCCAACCCCTCCCCCTGTCTTTCCCCCAACCCGGCAGCACAAGCCTCAACCCCAGCCCCTCCAGCCTCCACCCTCGCACCTCCGGCGAATCCCATTCCCCCACCAGCCTCCTCGCGGGACCCCTCCACCAATCTCGCACTCCCAGAAAAACCCCTGGCCGCAGCACCTATCCCGATGCTCTCACCACCCCGACAAACCTTCCAGCCCCGTCGCCCCCTCTAGCCAAACCTGCACCTCCTGTCGCCACTCGTGCGTTCCCAGCAACCCCCCTTGCCCCATCGCCGCCAACACCACATTCTGTTGCACCCACGCTCCCATGCAAGCCCCCAACCCCAACACCCCATTCTGTTGCACGCACGCTCCTTCGCTGGGGTGTGAACTCCGGCTGCAAGCACCATCCCCGCATGTGTGAGTCCCGCCCAGGCCCCCCCCCATCGCCGCTACAACCAGGCGATCTCCCACCGTCATCCCTACCCTCCTCGCCTGAGAGAGGGATGCGTTGTTGAAGACCCCCGCCGCCGACACCTTCTTATCCCATCTCGGGGTCGTCGCCTCTTTCTGGGGGAGAAGGTAACCCTAACGTGGGAACTCAAATCCCCGAGATTTGGGGTTGAGAGGTTAAATGGGAAAATTTGCAGGAAAAGCCCCCCTTACAAAAGTTCTTAGCAAAAGGGGCAATTGAAGGATGTGTTATGCTATGAAATCCTTTCAAATAAAGGGGTAGAAAATTTACAGCCATACCCCTCCGTGGAAAGAAATTACAAACGTAACATGGAAAAGGAGCAAAATTGAGGATTTTTGCTCAACCAATCCAGATGGGATTCTCCACCATTGGAACGAAGATCAAGCAATTCGTCGGGAGACGAATTTTTAAAAGCGGAGGAGAGTTGATGCAACGTAAAAAGGAAATATAGGGTGGGCATTTATTTAAATTTATATTCGTCAATTTTATTTACATTTATTTGAGTCGTCGTATGTTTAATTAAATAAACGAGATCGCCTGTGATCTCAATTAGTTGGAAATTTGGATGGGTTCCGAAGCGGGGTGTAAGCGGGGTCGTCTTCAGAAGCGGGTGTGGGTTCCGAAGCAGCTCGGTTCTCAGCGGCCACGGGATGATCGCGGTCCCTCTTTCGGTGCCACTCGTCATGTGAACCTTCGCTCGCATGATGATAGCGGGGAAGAGTGGGTGAAGGTGTCTCATTCTAAGTCCGGAAGACGCTGCTTCCGCTGCGCTGGTCGTGGTCATCTGGCGTCTGCATGCTGGGCTTCCCCTCGGTGCTTCCGGTGCGGAAGGGTTGGTCATCGTTCGATTTTTTGCAGGTCAGGGAGCATGGATCTTCGGTATCAGAAACTCTCCTCTCGGTTGGGGGCCCCCTTCCGCGGTCGTGGTTCCTCCGCCTTGCTGGACTCTCGTTCTTTTGCTCAGGTGGTTTCCGGGGACGGTGGTGGCGCTGTCGACAAGGGTAAGAGCATTCGACCTCCTCCCTCGCTCGGCTCTGGCGGTTCTGGGGTTCCTCGAGCTTCGGGGATGCATGTCTCTCAAGGTATACCAACGGAGCGGAGGCAGCCTGGCTCGGCTCGGCGAGGAGACCACTCGCACGCTCGTGATTATCATGCGGCTGGGAACGCGGCTGGAGTTTCTTCTCAGGTGCCGGCTACGGCGAGGTTCGGTCCAAAGGCGCTGGGTGACAAATTTGGCGTGGCGATTGGCGTGGTCCAGCGGCCGGGCTTGGACCATGAGGTGATACGTTCTGCTACTTTGCTTCTCCTGGGCGAGGCCCTTTCGGGGGACTTCTTCTTCTTGGATGACTTTCGCTGCTGTGTTCGAGGGCTCTCCCCGGAGCAACGGGAGACCCTCCTTAGTCGTGCTGATGCCTCTATCGTCAAATGGCGACGGCCTCGGGTTGCGGATAGGGCGAGTTTGGGCTCCGAACTATGCGTCGTGGAGGTTCGCGGCGTTCCATTCCTTTCTCGCTCGGTTCATTGTCTATCTAAGAATATCGGCGGTTGGGGTCAGGTGATGGCTATTCTGGACGACGGCCTGACCCCCGGATCTGATTGGTCTTGCACGAGGATTCTGGTGGAATGCTCTTCTACCCTTTGCCACTCCATGACTGGCAAGGTTCTCTTCGAGAAGATGTGTATTGGCAGTTGGTCATTCAGGCTCGAGTTCTACTTCCCGTCGCCGGACGCTCCGGTGCAGCCTTCACCGATCGCCGTCGGCGGCTCCTTCTCCGATGCTGGCTTCGGCGGTTCGTCTTCCAAGGAACACGTGTCACTTTGCAGGGATATTATCGAAGCGTCGCGCATGCATGGCGAACTTTCTGAATCGTCGCCTGGGCGTCGTTTCGCGTGGGAAGCTGGAAGGGCGCCTTCTCACGTGCCTGGGGGCCTTTTCGAGAACGATTCGCTGTCGGGAGATTTATCTGCTGTTCCCGATCCTCTGGACAACGGGCTGGTCTCGGGTTGTGCGGTGGCGGTTCCTATTCCTTTATCCGGGTCGGATCTTCTTCATTCGCCGAGCCTGACGCGGGCGGCACCTGACTCGGTTACTATTAGCGGTCCACTTATTTGCTATTCAGATTATCCTTGTCCTCTTCCGGTCTCAGCGGTGCCCTTGTATCAGACGCTCTCCTCCGAAGACTTTTCCTCATCTTCATCCAGTTCCGCGCCTCTTCTGATTTCGCTGGGCTCGGAGCCCTCGGGGGCCGTTTCTCCGGCCGTTGCTGGTATGTTCTCTCAGCCCATTAGCCAGCCCTCCTTCTCTAATTGGACTTCTAGGTCTGGTGGCGAGCCATTGGCTTCATCGTCGAACGCTCCGGCGGATTCACTGTCCCGCTGTGCTACTTCTTGGGGTGCTTGGAATGTTATGTTTGCTTCCCCGGCAAGATATGGAATTGTTTATTCTCGATGCCTGGAGCCGTCCTTCGAGGGCCCCTCTTCTTCGCCGGTTCGCGAGGCTGTGGCGGAGGCGGCAGGGCTTCGCCGGGCGGGTCAGCGCCGTGCTCAAATGTAGCTGTGCTTTGGTCTGCGGTCACTTTTTGGGGCCCTTTTTGTATTATTTAATGAAGTTACTTTCTTGGAATGTTCGTGGGCTAGGTGACCCGTTTCGTCGCCAGGCTTTGGGCTCGCGTTTGCGCGATTGGGACTGTGATGTCGTATTCCTACAAGAATCAAAACTCTCTGGTGTCGATGACGCCCTGTGGAAATCTTTTGGGGCGGGGCCTGTCGACGCTTTTTGCTCCTTGGACGCGGTTGGCGCTTCTGGTGGTGTTATTGTTGCTTGGCGATCTTCAAGATTTTCTTTCGCATGTTCTCGTTTGGGTCGTCACTCTATCACTGTCATCCTTGTTCATGCGGACTCTAATGTTTCTATGGCTTTCACTTGCGTTTATGCGCCTTTATGCCACCTTGCCCGTCGTTTCTTATGGGAGGATCTACATGGTGATGCTGCGGCTTTGGGGGAAATTCCTTGGATTCTGGGGGGGGATTTTAATGTTACTTTGCTCTCAAGTGACCGCCCTCGTGGTAGGGGGGAAGGGATCCCGGCTCAGGCGAATTTTTGGACTTCATCCATGACTTGGCTCTTGAAGATCTGGTGGCAAGAGATATTATCTACACATGGCGTAATAACTCATTTCGATCCCGCCTAGACAGGTTCTTTGCAAACTCTGGTTGGATGGATGCTTTCCCCCTGTGTTCGGTTTCCTCTCGACCGAGGTCTTTTTCAGATCATACTCCCATTATTTGGGAAGCTGGCGATTCCTCCCGCCCGCGTGGTATTTTTCGATATGAGAGGAGTTGGTTGCTGGAGCCTGATTTTAATGATATGGTGCGGAATCATTGGTCCCAGACTTCATTTCCTGGTGATGCGGCTCGCCGCTTTGATCTTAAGCTCTCGTCCCTTCGTCGCGTTCTCGCCTCCTTTAAAATTAACACTCGTCAGGCTAGACTCTCTACTCGCAATGAGGCTGAAGCGGTTATTCTTCGCTTGGATCGTATTGAGAACGATAGGGAGCTATCCCCGGGGGAACTATCTGAACGTTCTTCAGCTATGCATCTTGTCTCGGAGGATGACATGAAAAAGGCCATTGAGTGGAGGCAGCGTTCACGGATTCGTTGGATCAAGGATGGGGACGCTAATACTTCATTCTTCCATCGGGTCGCTACGCGTGCTAATTGTATTTCTTCCCTTGAAATTGGGGGCGTTTTTATTCAGGGCGATCGCGAGCTGGGCTCGGCTTTGGTTAACCATTTCAAAAATTTCTTCGATCGTCAGCCTTCTTCCTCCTGGCGCTGGACGGCTAGAGGGGTCCCCTCGATCGCCAGTTCGGATGCGACTCTTTTAACTCGGCATTTCACACTTGATGAGCTTAAGGGGGCGGTATGGGACCTTAACGTTGACGCCTCCCCTGGTCCCGATGGTTTCCCCATCTCCTTTTATAGGGACTTCTGGGATATAATCGCCAAGGATGTTTTGGATGTGGCGCTCGAATTTTGCGAGGGAAACTGGGGCTTCAACAGGATTAATCGTGCCAACATGGTCCTCATTCCGAAGTCCCATGGGGCTACCCGTATTGAGGACTTTCGCCCAATTGCTATCTCCAATGGCATCTATTTAATCATTGCTAAGGCTTTGGCTAGGCGGCTTGCTCCTCTTCTTGGCTCTCTCATTTCTCCCGCCCAGGCCGCTTTTGTCCAAGGGAGGCAAATCTCGGATTGCTTCGCGCTTGCCTCCGCGATTATTGATGGATGGCACAGAAATGGTACGAAGAGGATTCTATGGAAAATTGATTTTGCTAAGGCCTATGATTCCTTGGACTGGCGTTTCTTATGGTCGGTTTTGAAGTCCCGGGGCTTCCCCCCGCTATGGATTTCATGGGTTAGACGATGTGTTACTACCGTCTCCTTCTCCATATCTCTTAACGGCCGGCCGGCTGGGGGCCTTTTCCAGCCTCGCAGGGGGGTTCGTCAGGGCTGCCCTCTTGCCCCTCTTCTATTCGTTTTGGCGGCCGACGTGATGCCTCGTATGATCCAGGGTGTGGCCAATGCTGGGCTTACTCGCGGTTGTTCTATGGGTAATTTTCATATTCCCCTACTTCAATTTGCGGACGACACCCTTTGCTTTATTGAGGGGGACCGGACTCAGGCCTTGGGGATGGCCACTACGATACAACTTTTTTGCGAGATGTCGGGGCTCCGCATCAATGGAGCCAAATCGAAGTTTGTGCCTTTTGCTCTGTCTCCATTGGAGGCTGGGGATTGCTCCTCTATCTTGGGGGCATCCCTCGGGGATCTGCCGCTGGAGTATCTGGGATTACCGCTCTCGTTGGGCCGTGCGCGCTTGCGTGATTATCAGAGGGTGGTGGAGAAGGTGGAGTCCAGGTTGGCAGGTTGGCGTGCGTCGCTGCTCTCCAAAGGGGGTCGTTTGGTTCTTATTTAATCTGTCCTCTCGGCTATTCCCATCTACTTCTTATCGGCTCGCGGCTTGCCGAAGGGGATCCGGCTGCGCTTAGAGAAATGTATGAGGGGCTTTCTATGGGGTAAGAATGGAATTGGTAGAAGAGGGATGCATTTGGTGGGGTGGGATGACATTTCGCGTCCAAAACGCGACGGGGGTCTGGGCGTTCGGCGGTTGGAGGTGGTGCGTGATGCTTTGCTTCTCAAATGGGCGATGAGGCTTTTAGGTCGGGATGAGAGTTTGCTGGTGCAATGCCTTCGCGTGGCGGCTGGGAATGCCTTTGATTCCGTTTTTGGCGGGCACTCCCATGGAATCTTTCCCTCCTTTTGGCGCGATGTCTTCTCTGTCTTCAACTGTAACCGATCCCTGTTTAGGCCAGCTCTCGGCGATGGGAACTCTTTCAGATTCTGGTCGGTGGATTGGTCTGGTAAGGGTATATTCATGAATCTCTTTCCTCGCCTTTTTGCGTTGGCCGGGGATAAACTTGCATCGGTGGCTTCGTGCTGGTGCGATGGCGCCTGGTGCCCTATTTTGATGGACAATCTTTCTGATCAGCGGCTGCTTGACTTCTCCGCTATGATGGCTCTCCTTGTGGATGCTCCTACACCATCAAGGGGCCGTGATCACTTTGAATGGAAGGAAGGGACCTTCAGCTCACGGAAGGCTTATTTCTCTATTCTTCCCACCGTCGTGCCTTCGGATGCGGCTGTTCTAAGCCATTGCAAGCTCATTTGGGATCTCAAGCTACCAGAAAGGATTGGCATTTTTCTGTGGATTCTTAGGCGTGGAAGATTGCTTACTCGCGATCGCTGTGCCTCGATTTTCCCGAATCTCACGGCCTTGTGTGGTCTATGCGGTTCCGATGTTGAGACGCCCAGCCATCTTTTCCTTCACTGCAACCTCATGCGGCCCATTTGGGATGACGTGGGATGGGTGAATCGTTCCACGATTGAGGATTTCTGGGAGAGCTTATCTACCGCTGCTAATCGCCCGAGGGAGGAAAGACTTATTCCGATTGCGCGTATCTGGAGTATTTGGCTGGGAAGAAACAAATTGCTTTTTGCGAGGCAGAGATTTTATAAGGAAAATATTTGTATCGCTGCAAATCGCTTTTGTATTGATTGGTCATCCGTGTAGCGTCTTTGGGGAGGCGGATGGTATCCTTTTTGATATCATCTACCTTTACTTTTTGTTTTCTTTCCCACTGTAAGTATTTTCTATCTTCGTCCTTAATAATATGGGGCGAACACCTATGAGTGTCTCCCCCTCTTTTAAGTGTCAAAAAAAAAATTAGTTGGAAATTTGAATTTCGGTTAGTCGGTTAGAGTCAATTTAGGATAATTAGGTGTTGTTTCTATTTTTGTAATCTCATCTCTCCTATATAAAGGGATGATAGACTACTTATGTAATCAGTTCAGTTTTGATTAAAAATTCGAGATTTTATCTCTCTCTCTCCCCCGTCTCTCTCTTCTCCCTCGCGATCTACGCGGTTCTTCTTTCTCCAACCTCGCGCAACCGGCGTATTTCTCTTCTCAACCCCTCCATCTTCTTCCACCAAATTCCACAAAAATTATTATTTTCGTCGACGCCAAAATCTATCCGCATCAGATTAGGGTTTGGGATCGGAGCATTGGGGGGAGAAAGGGTAGGTAGGGGCATGCATCAGGCGTGCCTTGGAAAGAGGAAATGTGATTTGGAAAATGGTTTAGGGATATGGGTGTGAGTCACGGGTGGGATTCATGGGAAATGGGATTTGGGAATAGAAGTTGGGAGGGAGAATTATATAAAGATAAAATTAGTTTCCTTATGTTACATAAGTACCATTTACATATATATATATATATGCTTATATATATATGTTATCGAACACGAACATTTATCGAACGAACTTATACTATGTTCATGTTCGGTTCATTAAGCTATCGAACTAAAATTTACAGTTCTTGTTCAGTTCATTAGTAATAAACAAACATTTTTCGAGCTATTATCGAACGAACTCTAATCGAATACGAACATGTTCAGTTCGATTAGCAGCTCTAGCTATGAGCTAGTTTCATTTGGCAATTTCTGTGAGAAGCTTAGTGCTTTGCATGATCACTGCCACTTTGCCACTTTAACATCTAATTACACATCTTCTTATTTTTAACCTTCTCTGAGGCATGCCACTATATTGATTGTACAGATCGTGGATTACTCGAAATCCTCCAAGATATAATCAGCTGGTCTGTTCTGCTGCTGCTGGAGGTTCACAGTTGAGTAGCGATGAGAACCCATATGAGGTAATCCGGTTGTGTTGTTTACAGGTACAATATTTCAGCTTTTTTCAATTGATTTCTATCATCAGGTTCTTGGCGTTAGCCCAATAGAGGGATTTGATACGGTGAAGGTAGCATATACAAGAAAGCGCAGGGATGCGGAGAAAAGAGGAGATGAAGCTGCTATAGAGAAAGTGAGTTCTTGAATGTGAAGTGTTTTTCATTTGTTCATATGTATCAGCATATATATTTTTATGGAAGACAACTGAAAAAGTTCTTGTCAGCTAAATCTGTATTTACACTCTTGCTGAATTTCTTTCCTGTCACATTACCTTTGCAGTTAGAGAGGGCATATGATAAAGTTATGATGTCTCAGCTCTCAAATAGAAAGAAAGGATTGACTTTTGGTTCCTTTCAGGTATGTACAAAGTTACTTTGAAGAATAGTTTATGGGTGCTTTCAAGTTAATCGGCAACGGTGTGTGCACTTTTTGTCCAAGTTTTGAGAACTTAATGACAATTGACAATATCTGCATGAAATGCAACGTTTGGATATAAAGTATTTTTAGTCATGACATATATATGAAATTATATTTCTAAAAAAAATTCATCAAAATAAGCTAAAATTGAGAAATGCATCGCATCTTGTTATTGGCAGTTTGTTTCACATGGACTTATAAAAGATTGAATATTACAAGTACCCTAACATCTTCATATTGCTATGAACCCATGCCCATTCAATCTTTGCTCAGTCAACAATTTTGTTGCATTTTTTAGGCAATAAGATACCCTTATGTGTAGCCGATTTTGAACGTGGATCAAACAATAGAACACTTATCGAACAATTAAGCAATCATTCCAAGCAAGCACGAGACAGCCATGGCATAAGATATGATGTTCGCCCTTATCGGGATACATCCTCGGTGGTGGTGGTAGATGTCTTTCTAATATGGTGGGAGAACAATAGTACATATTACATATAATGAAGAATAACTTTAAGCAGAGGGGGGTTTATATAGCAGTCCCATAGAGACAAAGCCTCCCTAAACGATTGTATCCACAAATCCTAATACAAAAAGAATTTCAAACCTAAATATAGTTTGGTGGGCATTGCCTTTGAGTCTTTTTTGGGGTTGGTGTGTGTGTGTGTGGGGGGGGGTACTCTTCCAAGATGCCTCCCCACCCAGGGCTCATTGATTGGGCAATGGGGTCCCCATTTTAGGATGGTGGGCTTCGCCAGCCAACGAGATGAGGGAAAAGTTGCAAAATGGGCTCCACAAAGTATAACACTAGACAAACGAGCTATGATTCAAGGCATCTTGAGATTCCTCTAAAGTGAATCCATTTCGATGATTTGGAGAACAATGTTGATCTCTCCATCCTAGTGATTAATTTTGAAAGCAAGCCCTTAAATCACCATAGATGGGTTATCATTTTTCTTATAACTTTAAATATATCTTAATTCTTTTATGGAGGCCAACTCTTTTCTGCTTCAAATTACCACCATAGGGCTATATGTTTAAATAAAATCCGATTTTACAAAAGATAATTACATAGGAAGATTACATTGTGCATTTGGGTAACACGCGTCTTTGTAGGGATGCCTATGTAAACCTCTCGTTTAATTGGCTAAGGAATGCACTTGTCTTTAGGGATTTGTATATTACTTCTTAAAATTTGAATGTGTCAATTTAATGATAGTACTTGGTAAGATTGCACCAACCAAGGTGTTCAGGGCTAGTGGAAGAGGAATGGCAGCATGTTTTCAGTTGTCTATATATGAGAGGATTTTCGTTGTAGGAGGGTGGTAGATCCCACACTTCTTCGAGATTGTAGATACCTTTGGAAAACATAAGCCCCAATGGAGGTCAAGAATCTGCTTTGGCTTATAGGAGGGAGCCGATCCTTACCAAGGTTTTCAAAAGGTCGATTCCATGGCTAACGCTTTGTGTCCTATGTGCGGAAATATGTTGATCATGTTGACCATGTTTTTTAGTTGCTCGTCTATACAAGGAGCTTTGGCCACTATTGGGCATTTCTGAACTATATACCACACCACATGCGGTCTTTTGGTGGATTTTATGGAGGAAAAAAACTGGAATCGATGCGGTCTATGGTTGTAGGTCTAGACCACTGATGAAGAAAATATGATACATTCAATATCAGATTACTCGAGTGGTTAAGATATAATTTATGGACGATCCTTTCCTTTGGCTTAAAAAGAATTGTGTGCAGTCATGGTCTTTATTTTGCCAGTTTAAAATTTCACCCTTTCATATGTTGATATGGTACACATCTGATTTTAAGTATGTAGTTTGCCTATTGTAATGTGGTGGAGTATATAGGAGTTGTAACCATTTGTGCATATTTTGTATTTTTCAATTTATTTATGTATAGTCTTCCTAACCCTAGACTCTTTATATATATAAAGGAATACAATTCATTCTTAATATATTACTTTTCTATTCTTTCATAGATGGTGTTAGAGCGATGATCCTAGATCAGAGCCATGTACTTTGTGTGGCCCGCTCTCGTGTGCCCTCTCCCATGCCCACCAAAACTTCATCATCACCATTAATTAGATCATCTACATCGCTTACTCACCAACCCATTGATGTTGTTTAAAATATTTATTTTTTGTTGCAATTTTATTGTAATATTTTCAATTTTATAAAAAAAATCAGGGGTCACAATCTTTGGATGTGTCTTTTGGATATGGATGTGTTTTTAGGTGAAAGGTTTTATCTTTTAATGGATTAAATCCTTATATAAAGCAACCTACTCATTTATAATAGGAACATGAAATGAAGTAAAAGTTGATTAGCCATTGGCTTTACCTCCTTTCCCCTTTGAATTTCTTTCTCTTCTCAAATCCTCCAATCCAGTTTTCCTTCCCTTTCTTCTCCCTTCCCACATAGCTTGGCGTGGTCTTCCTTATCCCTGTGCTCTAAATTTTATTCGCATTAATTGGTATAAGAGTATGGAAACTGAGTCATACTGACAATTTGGCAATCCTGTTGATTATTTGCGTTTGAAGTTCATTCTGAGTTGTCTTGGTCGTGGTTTAAATTCAAGACAAGAAATTCAAGAATCAACTTCTAGAGCTTGAAAGTTCAACAATGGTTGGATTCTCTCATCATGGATGAGGTAATTCTCAACAACGATTCCTTATACAAGGGGACATATTCATGTAGGAAGACATTGATGCTGCAACTCTAACATAAGAAGAAAACAAAAACGAATCACCCATCTACGATGACAATCCTATAGATGAAGAATATGAAGCCATAGATGCTACAACCGCGTCACCATTGCCACCACCGCGGGTGCCACCAACCTCTCCTGCGATGCCAACTCCTCTAGCCCCACTGCAAACTGTCTCCGCCTCCCATACATCTCTGATAGCTCAAGCATCGGAACCCTCCCCTACCAATCAAACAACCCTTCCACCTCCCTCTCCTATCATCTTTACATCCATGCCAACACCCCCTCCATCGACAATCCGTTAGCCCTCGGCACCGGTTCCCTCGCTTGTACAACAAAGCCTCGGTGTTTCACTAGACTTGACCCCATCACCCCTGTTAGTGTCAGCTACTTTGCAGCCCTCGTCGTCGATTTCAACAATATTGCCCCGCTCTAGGGTTCGGAGGATCCAAGCACAACCGTCGGTCTTTCTCCCTCTCCTCACAAGATCCCAGAACCATCAGTGGGTTCCCACCATCATTGCTCCACTCGAGGACATCATAATCGCTTGCGGAACCTGCCACAAGGTTGGCTTCACCACAGGAGACCACAATATTATCGCTAATCCATCCCCTGAATCCTCCGACACCGCCACTGGGCATGAATAGAAGAAATCCTAGAAACAATTGGGGTTTTCTCTCCAAAAGGATCCGATTCCCCTCAAATTAAGGATCTTGGGCTATCAGGGTGCATTTTCACGAATACCCCTCCTCCAAAACTACTTTACCAAAAGGGAAAAATTGAAGAAGGTAAATGGGTAAAGCCTTTTTTTAACTGAAGGGGTAGAATTATTATAATCGTACCCCTCCGCGGAAAGAAATTATAAACATAATGTTGAATTGAAGACAAATTGGCTCAAATCAGGAAGACTGGAGAACAAATTTAGATGGGATTCTCCAAGTCCCGCATCCGATGATCGAGCAACTCATTAGGAGATGAGTTTTTCAAAACAAAGGAGAATCGATGTTGTTAAAAATATTTATATATTGTTGCAATTTTATTGTAATTTTTAAAAGTAAAAATCCGGTGTCACTACCTTTGGATGTACCTTTTGGATTTGTATGTGTTTTTTAGGTGAAATGTTGCATCTTTTAATGGATTAAATCCCTATTACTCATTTGTAATAGAAACATGAAATGAAGTAAACGTTGATTAACCATTGGCTTTATCCTCCTTTTCCATTTGAATTTCTTTTATTGTTTGAAGCCAAGAAAGGGGGAGACACTCAATGGCGTTCACCCTAGGAATTTATTAAAGGAAGGGGGGAGGGAGTACAAAATAAACGCGCTACTCGCTCCAGGAGCTTAATAAGCCCGACACCTGCAACTTTACATTATCCAAATAAAATCTCTGACTAGCGAACAACAGAGCATTTCTGGCAAGCCAGATTGCCCAAATCGTAGCCAATGACCGTAACAAATCCCTCCTTTCCCGTCGACCTGCCGCCACCAGATCGCCACAAAAAGCTCCCACATCCGAATTGCTGATCCAACATAGGGATGAGTCGTCCCAAAGGGGCGCCACCCCCCCACAGGAGAAGAAAAGGTGCTCAACCGTCTCAATCTCCGCATCACAAATAAGGCATCTGTCTGAGACAAACCCCAGAAGCCTCGCACATCTGTCCCGCGTCATCAGCCTCTTCCTCCTGAACAACCATAAAAAGAAATCGATTCTCTCAGGAATGCCCAACCTTCAAAGGAAAGCGCAGTCCCTCGTCAAAGCAGGCGAGAGGGAGGGCGGGGGTATGGAGATAGCAAAGTAAGCCCTACGGATCGTGAAATCCTTGTCGTGCCAAACCCAATGGTCACGCCCCGATGAGGGGTCCGGCATGTCCCTCGGCACATCCAGTAGCCGCATGAACTCCTCCAGCCGTTGATCCGAGAAATTCGAGCGGAAAAGTGACATCCAATTCCCATCGGCCCCGCACGAGGCCACACTTACGTCCGATATAGTTTCTCTTCTCAAATCCTCCAATTCTCTACTCAAATCCTCCAATATAGTTTTCCTCCCTTATCTTCTCCCTTCCCACGCAGCTTGGTGTGGTCCTCCCTATCCCCTTGCCCCAATTTCTTCTCTTCTCACCCTTCAACAATTCTTCCATAATTTTCTGCATCACTTATCTCCAAGGGCAAGTGTGATCTTGTGCCGTGCCCCCAGGGGGTTTGACCTGTGGCGTCCATATGGGTCTTCACGACCAAGCATTTACTTAATAGGTCCGTTGACAGATTGAAAGCTCAAGTTGTTGCAAAAGGCTTCACACAGACATATGGGGTTGTTTACTTTGAGACTTTCTCTCCACTTGCCAGAATGGGTTCCATACACCATTTTTTTGAGAAAGAGAAAGGGTGTAGTCCCGATTAGGGACCCACCTCACGGTCCATGTACACCTTTTTCTAGTTGATGCTAATAAAGCCTGGCCCATCATTCAGCTTGATGTCAAGAACACCTTTCTCTATGATGACCTCGAAGATGAGGTTTATATGATGCATCCACGAGGTTGCGTAGTCGAGGGGGACTGCGTATTTCGACTACGCAAGTCCATATATAGCATGAATAGAGCCCTCGGGTTGGTGGTTTGACAGAGTTACTACAAAGGTTCAAGAAAGCGGTATGCTTATGCGTTCGGACTTGCCACCGAATACTGAATAAGCAGTACGCGGGGGCATATGCGGGGTATATGCGGTTCTATGCAGTTTTCTAATTTTTAATTTAAAAATAAATAAATATCTATGAATAACATTACTTATGAATTTATGTATCTAAGTGGAGTTAAAGAAGATCTAAAAAACAATCATGTTATAGTTGAGTATATGCTATTAATTGCCTAACATTTAATCCCAAATAAATTTAACCATAAAAATTTCACATATTAGATGATTCATAATAACAAAACTTCGTTACACATACATGCACTGCATGAGCAAAGCCTTAATCAACATATATCAAAATATTTGACGAAATATTGCATATACTCATGAAAATAATACATGAGATAAACATAAAACATTACATATATAATGGTATAATGCATTGCAATTGTATACAAATGCATGTCATATTCTTACAATTGAATGGAGGAAGAGGCCAATCTACGGAATTAAGCACATGAATGAGAGGATTGAAAAGTTGGAGATGTTGTAGCAGTATGCAGGGTATATGTGGGGCATATGCGGGCCGCATATGCGGAGAGGGCGCATAATGCATCGATTCAGGAAATTGATTCGGTCTGCATGCCGCACAAGCATTTACAACCATATATACGGCCCATGCGGTCGATTTCATGACACTGGTTACCACTGAGGTCACACTCTTGGCTTTCAAAGGACGATATTTGACTACTCGGTCTTCGCCAAATGACGGTCTATTGGCACTGTTATACTTGCAATCTAGGTTGCAGAAATCGGTAGTCGGTACTCGGTCGACATGGCCACTGACTAAGGATTAGTCGATAGTCGAGCATCTAGTCGGGTTTAGTGTGCCATTAGTCAGTTTTGAAATTTTGATTATTTTAAATATATAAATCATTTTTTTATACATTTATTCTTTTATATTTGCATAGATTTGTACATTTTCTGTGCTATAATAATAAAACAAAAGAAGTAATTGACTTTAAATATAACATTAAGCATATTAGAATAAATTTGCTTTTAAAAAAGAAAAAAAATTAAAAATTAAAAATTAAAAAGTTCTATGTAAAGGTTAGCCCAGTAGTTAGCCAACTAGGCCGACTAGTCGGTCCGATTAGTCGGGTTGACCGACTAATGACTGACTAGGTCTAGTCGACTCGGCTACCCCCCTCTCCCCCGACTCGACTAGTCGGCCTAGTCAGCCGACTTTTACAATAGTGCTTGCAGTCTATGTTGATGATATGGTTGTCAGTAGAGACGATGAAACATGCATTTCAGAGACCAAGACCTTCCTCCAGGTGGTTTTGTCATGAAGGATCTTGGACAACTCTTATACTTCCCTGGCATTGAGGTGATACGCACTGCAGAGGGACTTCATCTCTTACAACAGAAGTATTACTTAGATATTCTTACCAAGACTAGTCTACTTGGATGCAAGCCATCTAACATCCCTACAGAATTAATGAAGCATTCGACATCTACTCATCCTAAGTTTGAGGATACTACACGATATAGAAGTCTAGTGGGTAAACTACTCTACCTCACTGTTTCTAGGCCAGATATATTGTAGGCCACGAGCAGAGCAAACCGTCACATGGAGAGGCCCCCTTTCAATCATTGGCATGATGTTCTTCTCATCCTTTTATATTTGAAGGAATCTCCTAGAAAACGACTCTTCTATAGGGTCAATTGTCACTTTGATGTCTCCTATGCAAAATGCAGATTATGCTAGTTCGCCTGAGGACCGTCGATCCACTACGTGCTATGCCATGTTCGTTGGTGGCAATCTTGTTACTTGACTGAGCAAAAAGCAAACAATGGTCTCTAAATCAAGTGCAGAGGCAGAATACATGGCAATGGTACAAGCTAATTGTGTAATTACCTGGCTTATCTCGTTTCTACAAGAACTTGGACTTCCTACTACTACTTCCAAGCTTTATACTGTGACAACAAGTATGCTGCATACGTTGCTACCAATCCTGTATTCCATGTGCATGATTACGCACATTGAGGTTGACTGTCACTTCATTCGTGATGCTGATATGTTTTACGAGGAAGATATATCACTGCTCCACATATTTCCACTGAGTTTCAACTTGCATATATATCTATATATTCACGAAGGGGCTACCGAAGAAACATCTCTCGTGGTTGATTTCCAAGTTGGGCATGATCGATAGATATGCTCCAACTTGAGGGGGAGTGCTAGATTTATTTTGTCTATTTATTTTTTGAGCCTTGTAACCCTTCATGGTTTTATATGTAATTCTCTCTTTTTGCTCTATAGGATTTCGCGTTATACAAGAAACCTTAAACCCATAAAATAAGACAATGATTCATTTTCTCTTCTCTACAGAGTTGTATTGCAATAGCAGTGCTACGGTGTCTCGTCTCAGACTCCATAATGCAACACATATCTCGTATTGCAATTAATTGACGCACATATTCCACACTTCAATATTGTAATATGATTATATGAGCATTTTTTAGGTCTAATTTTTATGTGGGTGATTATGTCATAGGAGGATATGTCTGAACTTCGGAATTCGAAGTGACATCATTGACGGTGAACACAAATAGAACATGAAACCTGGTTTTATCATATTGTCATGTTGGAAGAGACGAATTATATCTGACGGTTATGTATAATTTTGATATCCATTAGAGGATTGAGAAATTTGCACTTCATCCTAGAGCTAGAATGGGTAAAAGACATGCAACTATGCGAGCATGCCATGTGGCACGAGAACAATGGCATGCATGGATATAAATGACCAGACGTGGATACAAATACATGTATTATCATATCCTTGTCTTTTTTAAAATCCGAATAAAAATACTAATATCTTACAAATGTGCAAAATGATAAATCATATCCTTAAAATACAAATACAAGTGCAAACAAATATTTGACTATTCGGATACGAATATTTGATAAACGAATATGGGTTAATATATGAATATTGGACGTGTCCTACTTGACTTATGTTTCTCTAATTGCTAACTTTTTTGGACAGATTCTCATTTTATCAAGAAAAATGATCAAATTTAATTAAAAATGAATGTATTATATAATATGATAAAATATCTTTCTATTACTAATATGGTTACTTTGTATAGCATGGCTAGTTTATTTTTTCTAGGCATGCGATATGTAAAAAACCCACTTATAAAACAACATATTCTATAGGAAATAATGACAAACGACATTGGAATGATTATTGTTTTTTTTGTGAAGATTATATACAAGAGCATAAATAATATTATATAAAAAAAACACAACAGACGTTATTTCTAATTATTAAAAAACTTTCTAAATCCTAAAAATCAGTAGTAATTTACATTGAGGTGAGGGGGAAATTTGAAACACAAAGATTAAGGTAACCATTATCATGATTGATGCAACTTTGAATTAGAAATTAGAGCTAAAAATTGGCATTTTTACCAATTTAGGTTTTTTGTACGTATAATTAGAGTCAGTAATTAGGACTGAGATTAGTTTGATTTGCATCCAATTAAGTTCATCACAATTTCTATTTTATTTAAATATGATATCGCATGTGATCTCCAATTAGTTACTTCATCGAGTCAATTTGTTGGTTGAGCAAGTCGATGGACTTTATTTTATTTATTTCTTTTTTTGGAATTCATCCCTCCTAAATAAGGGGGCTCGTGACTATTGTGATAGGCAGTTCAAGTTATAAGAAAATTTGGAGTTTCTCCAATGATGTCCTCTCACTTTCTCCTCTTTTCCTGCATCTTCGTGTTTCTTCTCCGTAACCCAGTGCATCTCATACGTCTTCTATTCATCCACCCTCTAAAATTCTTCTCCACCAAAAACTTTTTATCGGCGGATTTTTTTTCAGTTTGATCAAGTGGTATCCAAGCAATGCAGAATTAGGAATTAAGGCTAAAAATTGAGATTTCTATCAATTTAAGGTTTTGTCTGTCTAATTAAAGTCAGTAATTTAATTAGGGTTGTGATTAGTTTGATTTGCTTTTAATTAAGTTCATCGCAATATCTATTTTATTTAAATAATGAGATTGCACGTAATCTCCCATTAATTAGTTAAGTAAATTAGTTGGTCGAGCTAGTTTAGTGATTTCATTTTATTTGTCTCTTTTATTGGAATCCACCCAACCTGTATAAAAGGGCTAGGAAGCATTGTTAGACTGGTCAAGTTATAAGAAAATTTGGAGGTTCCCCAATTATCTTATCTCCTTCCTCCTCAGCATCTCTACGCTTCTTCTTTACAACCCGTGCAACTGGCGCGTCTTCGCGTCCTCCACCCCCCAAATTTCTTCTCGACCAAAAAATGTTTGCTATCAGAATTTTTTTAGTTTGCATCGATGGAGAAGAAAATTGCTAGTAATAAGATAAAGTAGCTGGATGTAAGGTTAAAGATAAGCTAGAGCATGGAAAATATTGCCTCTTGATTTTCTCCCATAGTTATATATGATATTTATTTAAAAGAAAAATGAATATTTGTATTTGTATCATCTAAAATTTGTATATATCTAACCATATTTGTTTTGTCTTTATATTTGTATTTGTATTTATCGGGTATTGGAATTCAATATTTGTACTCACATTCATATTTGCTAGATGGAAAAATGGCATTCATATCCCTTATCAAATGGATGTAGATATGAACAAATATAGACATATTTGTATTTGTTTTCATCCCTTGGCATGGTCTGCACTTGGCTTATGAGCATGGTAATTCTCTGGATTGTAGATGAGGGGATCCATTATGATATAACATGTGCATTCTGGAATTGCATGAGTGACTCTTATTCGTAAGAGGCAAATGTATAAGCCATGCAATCCCGTCGATGCAATTTCAACGGAATGCAAGACTCTTGCTTCATAATAGTTGTACTTAAAGATGCTAAAAAAAGTACAACTCCTTGAGTGCAAGATACACTTATCCCAAAAGGTTACTTACAGAAGGAGTTAGCTCATGATGACCTTTATTGGTAGGTTGGGATCGACCTACAATGCATCATAAGATCAGATGCTGACAAACACTATCCTACCCAGCCGTGTTGCAGATTCAATTGCCTTAATATCTCCCAACATCCATAGATATTAAAGTCTCAAAGTTTAGTTCAGCGTGGCAGTGCCATCTAGTTGAGGTAGACGGGGTTTTTCGGAGGAGATGGTAGCAAAGGGCACGATAGATTTACTCAAACTAATCTAGTTACTTAGGCTGATTCTATTGGCTCTACTAGTAGAGGTGAATACAATGCACTTTCTATCAGGTTTTCAAAATTTATGAAATTTCGGCGAAATTTCAGCGAAATTTCAGTTTCGACACCCTACCGAAACCAAAATTGAAATATCGATATATACCCTTCCTTCACAAATCTAGGCCGATTTTGGGTGAAATTTCGTCGAAATTTCGACGAAATTTCGAAATTGTTTCGTTTTTTCACCATCTCGAAACGAAATCGAAATCGAGATTTAAAACCTTGCTTTCTGTAGCAAGCTAAGCTGCATTAAGGATACATGCTAGACAAAGCATGAGAAGTCCTTTACCCTCAAGAGGGGTAACTGTGACCCTCTCTCGTGCGAATATGGAAGAGATGTTCAAGCTTGTCTTTAAGTTTGTCTACCCTCTGGTACACCACATGAGAAGGCTTCCATAGCTACAACATTTGCTTCATCTTCTACATTAGTTTCAGGTATAAAGATCTCTTTGTCCACTCCATTGAGTTTAAGTGGTTGGTAGATTATGGCACTTCTTGTGACCTACGTTGAGATATGAAACAATTTAACACGGATTGACAAATCCATCCAGAGAAGAAGACTTTTTAGGATGTCAACGATGCCTATTACTGTTAGACCAGGGGAGGTTGATGTTATCCCTATTCTTAGCATGTTATATATGCTATGCTGTTTGATTTTTAATGTCTAATTATCATGTTATTTGTAGATCTGCAAGACTATGCACTATAAAGCTTTTTGACATCGTATCTTTGACTTTTCATGGTATTATGATAGCTGCCCGACAAATGGTCAAGACTGTTAAGAAAAGGGATATATCATCTTACTGATTCAATTATTGTTTATCAATCTTTTACTAGTTTTGCTCCTCTGCGGTATCAATGTTTGGGTTATCCATCTGTCCGCAAGTTTCGATGCATACTACCTCAGTATACTCCTGCTACCATATTAGAATGCGAGGAAAGCATCATTAGAGTTTTTTTGGTTTAATCGTCCATATTCTTCCTTGGCATTTGATTTTTTTAACATGGATGTATTAGGGCCCAATTAAGTTTGTGGATATTTTGGCTATCAATATTTTCTTGTTATTGTGGATGATTTCACCCGTTTATCGTAGGTTTTACGAAGAATAAGTTTGATGGTAGCTTCAAAATTATTTTATGCATCAATGAAATAAGGATGCAATTATCGTCATTACGAAAGTTATTCGATTGAATGATGCTTGAGAATCCTGCCAAGGTTGCAAAAGTCGCGGATGGGAGGCGGTGGGGAGAGTGTGAGAGTCGGAGAGTCGGAGAGAGAGTGAGAAGAGGGGAGAGAGGTCGCGAGAAGCGCTGGTGGCGAGTGAGAGATCGGTGGAAGCCTTCGCTACATGCACATGAGCACTCTCGCCCTGCGGTCACATCAGCGGGACGGGCTTCTAATGCTGGAGCTTCGTGGAGACCGAAGGCATCTCTCGCGGGAGTGCCTCTCTTCGTCTCTGGAAAAGGAATGGAGAGCTCGGCTAACGTCTTCAACGAGGTCTGCGCGGGTCCGATCGACGACAAAGAAAAAGGCGCTCAAAGTGGAAGGTCTCACGTCGATGCGGTCGTCTCCGACAAGCTTGAAGAGGGTGCAGATTGGGTCCGTGTTTCTCACATGAAACCGGGCAAGCGCTGCTTCAGATGCGGTGATCGTGGTCATTCGGCTTCGACCTGCGGGCTGCCCGCAAGATGCTATTCCTCTGGAAGGGTTGGTTATAAGAAAGCTTCGTGTTGGTTCGGGGGTTCTCGCATGGCGCCTGTGTCTCGCAAGCCTATCCTTGACTCCGAGAGGGAGCCTGTCGTGCATGCTCCTTACTTTTCTGTGAACGCTGATGGGGGCCCGGCTTTCGCTCTTTCGCGCAGGTGGTTCGTGGCTCCAAATCCACTGCTCTGTCCAGGGACCTTCTCGCGGGGGAAACTGCTGGGGGTTCGGCTATCCATTCTGCTGGTGGCGACCTCCTGTTGAGGGGGGGGTGGGAATCGCGGCGTGGAACCTGTCTCTGTTCGGAAGGGGCGAGGGAGGTCGCATGGTGGTTCGCTGCATGACCACCACGTCAAGGAGGTTGGGTGCGACGGAGTTGCTGTAGGGATTGCCTCACGTAGGGGAACTGATTGGCATGGTGTGAGGAAGCGGTTGTTCGCTTTCCTCGGACCCACGTTCGAAGGGGACATGGTGGTTCTCGACTATTCAAGATGCTGCGTTCGTGGTTTATCGGTGGCTCAACGCCAAAGTTTATTGAAGAGTGTTCTCTTTGAGGACATTTCTTGGCGTCCTTTGCGATACGATGATGGAGCTTGCTTTGATATCGACATTTGTGTTGTTGAGGTGCGAGGGATTCCTCTTCTCTCTCGCAAGGTTCCGGCTGTGGCCAGCCTCCTTCGTCGTTGGGGGGAGTTGTTAGCGATTGTGGGAGATGGATTCAAGCCAGGCTCAGATTGGAATTCTACTAGGGTTCTTCTGGAATGTGGCAGAAGCTCGCTGCAGGATCTCGTGGGGAAGGTGTTCTTCGAAACCTTCTCGATTGGTCGCTTCTCCTTCCCGTTGGAGATTTCCTTCTTGCGGCCTCTTCATCAGCCAACGGCGGTGACTCGTTCGACGCTTCCTCCGGTTGTGACGAGGGACTCTCCGGCTTCTCATGACGCCTCGTCTCCCGGTCTCCACCTGGCGGTGCATGGGGGCGTTAGCGAGGCGTCGCTCCCTTGACTTGATTTCGGGCGGCCCTTCTCTGATTCTCCACGATTCCCGAGTGATCTCGCCTTACGTGGCGATCCGCAGACGTGGGGCCCATCCGAGGTCGATTCTTTCTTTGGCTCTTTTACCTGGAAGGTGGACAGTACTAAATTTGCGTCGTTTTCGGGCGCACGAACGAGTATCTTTACCGCGGATGCCGATGCTGGCGGGTCAGGTTTACTCGGGTCTTGACATGCTGGGAACTCCTCTCTTCTTTTGGCGGACTCGGATCAAGGCACCTCTCGGGTTTCCGTTGGATCCATCTCGGCGTTGACTAATGTCGAGGAGATTATGCACGACTCTCCCCCTATCATTCCATCGTTGGAGGCTTCCGCCATCTTTGGGGACATGTCAAAGCCTCTATTGCTGGAGTCTTCTCCGCTCTCCATCCTGGGGACTTTTTCCACGGCTGATGCGGCCTCGCCCATCCGCGATTTGTATAATCCCGCCTTGGGCGGCTCGGATTTGAACTGCGGCCTTGAGCAAGGGTCTCGATCTGATTTGCGATCGGGGAAGAGGTATCGACGGCGGAGCAGATCTCGCTCGCGACCTACGCTGGTTCACTCATGTGCTTCGTTGCGCGACTCGGTGGCGGAGGCGGCTGGCCTCGCTCATACTGGTGGGAACCACCTCTTTCCTTAATGAAGCTCATTTCCTGGAATGTGAGGGGGCTGGGGGACGACGTGAAGCGGAAGGCTCTGGGTGTTCGCTTGTCGGAGTGGGCTTGTGATGTGGCTTTCATCCAGGAGTCGGAGTTGCGTGGGTTGGATGAGACTCTTTGGCGGTCCTTTGATGCAGGGTCTTTGGATTCATTTACGACGTTGGATGCGGTGGGAACGGCGGGGGGCCTCTTCATCGCTTGGAAGTCCGCTCTCTTTACTCTCGAGTCCTCCTTGATGGGGAGGCATATGCTTTTGGTGGTGCTGGTTAGAAGGGACTTTCCCACTCCTATCGCCTTTTCTTCCGTCTATGGGCCCTGCTGTCATATCAGAAGAGCGGACCTGTGGGAGGATATGCGTGATGCGGGGCGCGCTTTTGCTGGCCTTCCGTGGATCATTGGGGGAGATTTCAATGTCACTATTCACTCCGCCGCCCGCCCTCGGGCTAGGGGTGGCTGTGACTTGGGATCCTTATCTTTTAGAGAAACTCTGGAATCTTTGGCTCTGGAGAACTTGGTGGCTACCGATATTAAATATACCTGGAGAAATGGCAATTCGCGATCCCGCCTTGATCGGTTCTTGGCTTCGGGTGCTTTGATGGAAAGTTTCCCTTCATGCTCGGTATCTTCTAGGCCTAGAGCTTTCTCTGATCACTCGCCAATATTATGGGATTCTGGTGAGAATCTTTCTCCGAAGGGTATCTTCAGGTACGAACGTTGCTGGCTCTTGGAGCCTTCCTTTCGGGACGTGGTGACTGAACATTGGGTTTCCGCTGCGGTCGAGGGGTCTGCGGCTGCTAGACTTTGTCAAAAGCTTGACTCCTTGCGGACGAGATTGGCTCGTTTTAAGCGGGAGACGTGGTTGGCGCGGGTGGCTCTTAGAAAAGAGGCGGAGGACATTATTTCAAGACTTGACTCTGTGGAGAACGAGAGGACTCTCAACGCCAACGAACTAGAGGACCGCTCCTCTGCGCAAAAAAAGGTGGCAGAGGAGGACAAGAAGAGAACTATTGAGTGGCGTCAGCGCTCCAGGCTCAAATGGCTCAAAGATGGCGACGCTAACTCGGCTTACTTCCACAGGGTTGCTAGCGGGAGGAAAAGGAATAATACTTTGCGTGCTATTTCTGTTGATGGGCAGCGGTTTGTTGGGGATGGCGCTATGGGTTCCGCCATTTTGGAGTATTTCAGGGAAACCTCGTCGGCTCGTCCCTCTCGCCGTTGCAAGTGGCTCGGCTTGGGGGTTCCCACTGTCTCTGCAGTGGATTGTGACATGCTTATTAGGCCGGTTTCTTTGTTGGAAACTAAAGAGGCGCTATGGGACCTTAATCCTGATGCGTCCCCGGGGCCTGACGGATTCTCTGTAGCCTTCTTCAAGGATTTTTGGGAGTTAGTGGGCAAGGATGTCTTCGACGTGATTGTGGAATTCTGCGGCGGTAATGCGGGCTTTGATAGACTGAATAGAGCTTTATTGCTCTTGATTCCTAAGAAGGAGGCGGCGGAGGACATTGGGGATTTTCGCCCCATCTCCATTTCTATTGCCATTTATTTAATCGTGGCTAAAGTCATAGCCAGAAGACTCTCTAAGGTGCTGGACTCGCTTGTCTCCCCCGTCCAGGCGGCATTCATCAAAGGGAGACAAATATCGGATTGTATTGTGGTTGCGTCGGAACTGGTGGCGGATTGGAAAGCCTCGGGGTGTGAAGGCGTTCTTTGGAAGATTGATTTTGCTAAAGCCTACGATAGCATCGATTGGGCTTTTCTATGGTCGGTTCTCAGGAGGCGAGGATTCCCCGACTTGTGGATCTCGTGGATGCGGCGCTGCGTAACGACAAGCTCTTTTTCTATTTTGCTTAATGGCGGTTTGGAAGGGGGGCGCTTTCAACCGCGTCGGGGCCTTCGGCAGGGCTGCCCTCTGGCCCCACTTCTGTTCGTGATTGCGTCGGATGTCTTGGCTCGTATGGTGGACCGGGTGGTTGATGCGGGCCTCTCCAAGGGCTTTTCTAAGGGGACCATTTCTGTGCCGTTAATTCAATTCGCGGATGACACGCTGTGCTTCATCGAAGGTGGTGATTTGGAAGTTGCGGCTATGTCGACGACCTTAGACCTTTTCAGCGAGCTATCGGGCTTATGCATAAACGGCAACAAATCTAAGGTTATCACTTTTGGTGTATCGGAGTCGAGGGCTTCGGATTTCGCGATCATCTTGGGATCAGCTTTGGGCAGCCTGCCGATGGAGTACCTGGGCCTTCCCTTGGTGGTTGGGAGGCCGAGACTGAAGGACTGGAGTGCGGTGGTGGAGAAGGTGGAGGCGAGATTGGCTAGTTGGCGTGCGACGCTTCTTTCGAAAGGAGGTAGATTACTTCTTCTTTGCTCGGTCCTTGCTGCCATCCCAGTTCATTTTTTGTCAACGCGTCGGATACCTGCTGGGATTTGCAATAGGCTTGAGTCTTGCTTCAAGAGGTTCTTTTGGGGAAAATCGGGTAGATTGGGAGGAGGTGGGCGGGGGATTCACCTAGTGGCTTGGGAGGAGGTGGTGAGGGAGAAGTTGGCAGGTGGTTTGGGGATTAGGCGTCTCAGACTGATCAACGATGCGTTCTTCCTTAAGTGGGCTAGCAGGGTCTGGGGAAGAGATGGTAGTTTTTTCATTGGCATCTTGAGGGAGATTCACGGGCGGGCGTGGGCTGGCGAGGGAGGTTCGGGAGTGGTGGGTGGGAGCACTCCATTTTGGCGTGGTCTTCAAGAGGTTTTTGTGAATTACAGAACGCCCTTTAAACCTATTTTGGGTGATGGCCGTGATTTCTCTTTCTGGAATGATTGCTGGTTGGGAGGGGAGCCACTTTTTCATCGGTTCCCTCGTCTCTTCGCTCTGGCGGATAATAAGGACGCCTCTGTCGCTTCCTGCTGGCTTGACGCTTCTTGGTCTCCTCGATTTCTGGGAACTTTCTCGGATCAAAGAATTGATTTTCTTGCTATGATGAACGTTCTTGCTCACGCGGAGTCTCCCTCTGGCGGTTTGGATCACTGGGTTTGGAGGGACGGTGACTTCTCGACTCGGAAGGCTTATGCATCCTTGCTTGGTTCTTCGCCTCCTAGTTTGGACTCTATGGTGCGGGACCGCGGCTACTTCTGGAGCTTGGGCTTGCCTTTACGTATTGTCATTTTCCTTTGGCTAGTCCGCAGAAAGAGGCTTCTGACGCGCGATCGCTGTTCCAGGTTGATCCATTCGGTCTCCAATATTTGCGGCCTGTGCGATTCTGATGTGGAAACCCTGGACCATATGCTTTTCCTTTGCCCCTTGGTCCGGGACCTGTGGTATGACCCCTTCGTGGATTGGATGCTTGCTCGTGATGTGGAGTCCTTCTGCGACTCCATCTTCTGGAATAGGCGGTTGGAGTAAAGGCGCCTTCTTGCACCGGTGGCTTGTTTGTGGTCGATATGGCTTGCTCGCAATGAGGCCCTATTCGCTGGGCAGCGGTTTTATCTGGAGAACGTGATCTGTCGTGCGAGGGCTTTGGTGGCTGACTGGTGTCTTCTTTAATGTGATTGCTTTCCTGTGTTGTTTTGTTGCTGGCCGCCCAGTTCTGGAGACTACTTGCCTCCTACGCTGGGTGGCTATTTTTATCTTTTTGTTTGTACCCCTTCCTTCTTCCTCTTAATATATTGGGGTGAGCACCATCGAGTGTGTCCCCCTTTCTTGGCTTCAAAAAAAAAGGTTGCAAAAGTTGGTAGTCGGTATTCGGTCGGTCGGGTCACTGACTAAGGATTAATTGACAGTCGGACGACTAATCGGATTTAGTCAGGTTTTAATCGGCTTTGAATTTTATGATTATTTTAAATATATAACTCATTTTATACATATATTTACATAGTTCTATACAATTATAATAAAATAAAAAAGTAATTGAATTTAAATAAAACACTAAGCATGTTATAATGAGTTTGCTTATAAAAAGCAAAACATATAAAAATATGATATCTCCAAGCAAAAATTGATCGACTAGTGTGCCTAGTCGGAATTAGTCAGTACTCGGTCAGTCACCCCACTGACTAGACTAGTCGCGCCAGTCGGGTGACTTTTACAACACTGAATCTTGCTCGACAAAACCACAAGATTTCTACTTGTAGTTATGATTTGTGCATTCGAGCTTATGTGCCCAACCTCACAACGAAATGATATTGGAGAATACACACTAATACATACATGATGCCGTTAGGATTCCTCTTATTCAGGTAAACAAGCCCGCATCCTTTTGGGGCGATGCCGTACTTATAACTTCGTATCTCATCAGTCGCCTTCCATCCTCGGTGATTGATGAGGAAATACATATGTAAAGTTGTATATCTCGATCGTCTAATCTTTGCCATGTCTTTTGAGGTGTTTGAAGCATTTCCTTTGTGTATCACCTCGAAACTCGAAGGGACAAGTTTTCTCTACGAGTAATCATATGTATTTTTTGGGGCTATGCTAGACATTAGAAATGGTATCATTACATTAACATCTGCAGTCGTCGACATTATGTTAGTGTATATGTCATCTTTTTGTAGGCTATCCCATTTTTTTCCATTGCAGAGAACCATGCCTCAATTGATCCCCATTGAGGATACCCTTGAGAGATGCCACTAATGTATCATGTACCATTATCCCGAGATATTACCATTTTTCAATATCAATGACAATAAATTCATGTTTAGGTATAAACGTTGAAACCTTCCTTTCGAGCAATTGACTAGGTTCCACCCGAGGCAATTCCTTATTTTTAGTATGATGTCATTTCTAGTGACACATTTATACAGGGAGATAGATGGTCTAAATGACCTTTCCATTCCGAATTCCGATTGTTATTTGAAATAAGCTCTACAAGTGTACCTTGCATCCTTTGCCTAAGACAACGTCGTTTTTAAGATCTGTGATAGCTGTGGACAGATTGCAAAGTACTTATCTATTTTACAGATTCCCGGGTCACATTTCTGAGATGTCTGCTTTGATGTCATGATTATTTGGACTAGTGTATCCACGCAAGGGTAGATAGGTGGTTGGTTCCAAATTAATGTTCACGGTGAAGCATAATCCAAATGGGACAGTTTCCAGACACAAGGGCACGACTTGCTGCCAGATGCTTCACTTAGATCTAGATGATGGATTCTTAGGTACTTTCTCTCATTTGGCTTGACTTTCGACTATTTAGTTCTTCTTGATGTTATTGTGGAGTCGTGTGTTCTTGGATCAACTTGACGTGGAGAATGTATTTCTTTATGGGGATCTTAAGGAGGTCGTCTACATGTAGCAACCAATTAGATTTAGGATTAAGGGAGTATTCGAAGGTTTTGTTATTGAAGGAGTTCATTTATAGCCCAAGGAAAGTCTCGGAGCATGATTTTAGAAGTGCTTAGAGGTGTTAGAGCAAGAGCTTTACTTGATTGTCGTCAGATCATTAATTATTTATCAAAAGGACTTGTCGAGATACGATAATGATGTTTGGACTATGTTGATGCCATAATCTTGATTTGTGATGATCGGTAAAGGATCAGATAAGTGAAATATAGATTACTTTGTAATCAAGGATATAAGCTTCTTGAGACATTTCTTTATGCTAGAGCTAGCTCGTAGATGTAGATGACTAATTTCGTTGCGGAGGGAAATTTATGGTTGAGCTTTAGCCGGAAACCGGCATGATATGCGCCAAATCTGCTCAAATTCTCGTGGATCCTAAGGATTACTTGTATGAATATGAAAAGATTGTAGATGATGTGCGATATTGTCGATTGTGGGAAAGTTTCTTTATATCATTGTAGACTTGACCTCTTCCTTGCAGTGGGGAAACTTAGTTTATAAGCAAGCCTACATGGATGCACTGAGACACAACTATGATGGTCTTAAGGTGTATCAAAGATGTCCTTGGAAATAGATTATTCTTTATAGCGGGGATACTACTGTATATTGCAACATATTGTAACGCAGAATATGTAGGGTGCCTTGCAAATGGGTAGTCCAACATTGGTTTTTGCCCCTACTTTGGAGTAATCTTGTTACATGGAGGAGTAATAAACACAATGGCATTTTGTTTGAGTTTAGAGAGTGAACACAAGTCTATGGCCTAGCAAAGATTTGGGATGGATCTTTAAAGGAGGTTCATCCCATCTTTTCTTTGAAAAAACAAAGATTTGGGATGCGCTTATCGATGGAGTTGAGATGTGACAACACCACGACCATGCACATAGCAAACAATCCCATGTTTTACGAGAGAACTAAACATGCAGAAGTTGATTGTCATTTCACCAGATGTCTCATCCATCGTGGACTTGCGGATTTCATGTTTTCTTTCTGCGGACTAGATAACCAAGGCATTCCCCGGAGTTTCTATAAAGTGATGTTGTCACAAGCTGAACATGCTAGATATCTAAGCTCTAGATTAAATGGGGGAGTGAAGTACATGGGAGTTGTAACCCTTTGTAGAAAGTTATATGTGTTCTTTCCCTAACCTAGGTTCTTCTTATATAAAGGGATAGGGTTCATTATTATGTATCACTCTCTTCCATTCCTTTTCCGGGGAATGGTGTGGTTTTTAGGTCTAGACTTTGTGTATTATAGCATACACCATTGAGCATGATGTTCAAATGTGGGCATACACAAGAGTCACCGTCAAAAGAGAAACATAACATATAGGTCTAGAAAGGATTAGCATGAAGCTTCACTTTTATTGTACAACTTAAACATCCACAATATTACTTTAGCGTGCAAATAAATAAATATTATAATAAAAGAATATTATTATGAACCCACTTCATGGTCCGTTGGTAGTGCAATCTGCCTACCACTCAAAGGATCAAGGCTCAAATCTTGGGCATGCACCTGCGCATGTTTCCCCTCTGTGTTAAAAAATTCTTTTCTCGAAATTTTGTATTATTCTTGCTTCAAGTATGTAAAGGACAACCTAGTTAGATAGCTTCATCACTCATTTATATTATCCCTTTTTTATTGTCTAAGATAGTATCATTCTACGTACTTTGATCAAATCGTCTGATTTTTTATTGATTCGCATCTTTTTGATGGCCTAGGTTTCGAAGGACATCAAGTATGCTGATAAGATGCCAATTGTGCCTTGGGGGCCAAGGTTATTTCCTTTGACATAATTACTAATATACAGTGGCAATGAGAGTCTAGTGCCAGAAAACCCACAGTCGGAAACATGATTAGTTTTTAGTTCTTCCAGAAGAATTTGTTTTAACTGATTATGCTCTTTCACCTTTCAGTACATAGTCAAAAACTGATTTTTGGAGGAAAAAGAGGATATAACGCCGAGAAGTCACCTATCTATTAACTTTTGTATACGCACAATATAACAAACCAAAAAGTCTTTATGCTCTTAGCATTTTCAATGGCATTTTTAACGAACTGATATTTGGAAAGTGGAGGCAACTGAAATTTATAAATATGTAGAAGGGATTGCGCGTCTAAGTGAAGTACTTGTATTTTCTCAGGAAAAAAATCAAAGAACATGCATTTATCACAAGTCCAACTGGATTACTTATGTTGCAACAGGTTCAATTAATTTTATTTAATTTTTTTAGCGGCCAGCATAAACTGCTAAGACTGGAAGAACCCACCCAAATAAGATGAGTCGAATTGTCCTATTCAGTTCCTAACATACATGTAAAGAGAACTGTGATGTGAATTTATGTGTCTTGGCGTAATCCTCATATTTTTCCATGACCTCTGAATTTCCAATTTACCAGACGTTCAACGTGTCATCATATTTGTTTCTTTGGATATTTAGTGTGTTGAACAGGTATTGGTTCTTCTATTGAACATTGCTTGACATGCTGCTGGACTAGTTTAATTGCTTCTAACTGGTTCATTTGAATTTTTGTAGTTTCATCCTAACCAGCATCAACCGCTAAGAATGGTGTGGAGAAATAATAGAGAATGAATGACTTGTCCTATTCAAGGGGTTTAGGGATTCTTACTTAGCGTGGAACATAGAGAGCTAAAAAGCGAAATTACATATAACCCTGGAGGGGTTACATGTCTCAATAAATAAATAAACGGAATAGCCCAGTAACAAAATAACTCCATCACTCTTCTTGAAGTTGGAGCATATCTATCGATCATGCCTAACTTGAAAATCATCCAGTAGAGGCGTTTCTTTGGTAGTGTCTTCATGAATATATCCGCGAGCTAAAGATATGTGAAGATATGAGTAGCGATCTTCCTTCCTCATACCACATCTCAAATGAAGTGACAATCAACTTCAATGTTAGTTCACTCATAGAATATCAGATTGGTGGCAATACATGTAGCAGACTTGTTGTCACAATATAAACGTATATGAGTAGTACTATGAAGTTCGAGTTCTCGTAGAAAGGAGACAAGCTAGACATGGTTCAATATATCACGATATATTGACGATATATCAATGTCGACATGGGATCGATATATCGAGCGATATGGCGATATACGCCTATGAAAATGTCTTTCCTTCACAAATAACCGTTGATATGGGCGATATTTTGACGATATATTCGTCGATATGTTGCCGGAATATCACATAGACATGGGACTTATAAAAGTCAGATATGGATATTTAAACCATTGAAGCTAGGTAATCTCACAAGTGGCTTGAGCCATTGCGCTGTATTTAGCTTCCGCACTCGATCTAGAAACCGATGTTTGCTTCTTACTCCACCAAGTAACGAGATTGCCACTGACAAACATATCATAGCATGTAGTCTATTATCGATTATCAGGGAAACTGGCATAATTTGTATCTGCATCAGTGTGGTCATTGACCCCATACAAGAGGTCTCGCCCTGGAGATTCCTTTAGATAATGAGGCAGGAAGAACACGGTTCGAATCTTCCCTTTGGAGCAGTGTTCGAGATATTTTATCCCAACTAAGGCCGAGATTGATACCGAAGGTGAGCGGCGAGGAAGTCTTTCGGTTCTGGCAAGACAACTGGACAGGGAACGAGTGATCTGCACCAGGTTCCCAAGGCTATTTGCTTTGGCGGCAACCAAGGGGTGTTCCGTGGCAGATGCTGGTGAGTCTGGTTCGTGGGTCCCTCATTTTTTTGACTGACCTTTTGGACCAACAAATGGAGGAGTTGATTAGATTGCAGTCCGAGTTGCCCTCTCCTGATTGTATGTCTCAGGGTAGGGATTACTTTATTTGGGATGAGGGTGGATTTTCGACGAAGAGGGCATACTCAGAATTCAGGGGGAGCATGGATGACCCAAACCTGAAGCAAGATATGAAGATTATTGGGGTAAGTAAGGCCCCGTGCAGTGTGAAGGTCTTCCTGTGGTGCAAGGACATTCAAAAATTTTCAGTGACGGTGAAAATGGTACCTCATTGGGATATAATAGAGAAAAAGAAGAATTGCACCCTCTAGAGCATATGATGGGATCCTGTTTATGAGATGAGTGACAATAAGAATGTCATCCTCCAAGTACGCCTTGGGAACCTTCATGTGAGTGGGTAATGATTGATGAATGGATAATGATCGCTCAATGTCGAGGAGGTGACAAAGTTTCCTTTCTACTACCCCATTTTGCTGGGTGTATACATATAGGAAGTCTGATGAAGTGTCTCCTGAGAGGCAAAGAAAGATACCGAGTCCTGTTGGGTAAATTCAAGGGCTTTGTAAGTATGTATATTTTGAACAGAAGCAGAGAAAGATGTTTTAATAAACTGAAAGAAGGATTTGGCCATTTTATTAATCTCCGACTGTTTCTTTATTAGATTAGATCCAAGAATATCTGCTATAACCGTTTACAAAGAACACAAAATATCTGACTACCCAAAGTACAGATTGGACAAGGTCCCCAAACATCCAATGAACCAAAGCAAAAGGTGAAGTCCGATGTGGCTCAACGTAGGAGGAAATGCGTTCCGATGATGTTTTCTAAAGTAACACGCCTTGCACTCAAACAACTTTAGTGAAGAGAGTTCGGGAACATTATGGAGAGGGCTTTAGTAAAAGGGTGCCGAAGCCTTAAACGTTAGTGGAATGGATGAGTGGAGATGGAAGCTGCATTGGCAAAGGTAGAATCTGAAGGGATGTTAAGATAGTAAATTTCGTTCTTCTCATGTCCTCCCACCAAAAAATATGCATCATCCAGATATCCTGAAAATAACAATAGAGCTTATCATAAAGCACACGACAATCTAACTCAACATATTGCTTATGAATTGACAGTAGGCTCAAAGAAAAATCAAGAACAAAGTGAACTCCAGAGACTCGAAGCTTGGAGAACTCCATGGACCAAACATTGGTAAAGGGGAATGAGTCACGTTGGCAACCTAACCCTCTTCACAGTAGAAGAAGGTTGGGAAGTTGCATGCTACCTTCTTCCATCAAATGAGTAGAGGCACCAGAGTCAATAATCCATAGTAGATAGATTCACAATAGGAGTAGTTTCACTAATAGTGACATCGGACCTCTGTAGTAGCTGCATTGGGCGCGAGTAATCTGTGGTGGAGAGTGGATCGTTTGTCCACTGATATCCTTATCAAGGTTCAAGAAAGCGATACGCGTATGCTTTCAGACATGTCACTGAATATCGATTAAGAGGTATGCGGGGGCATGAGGGTATATGCGGTTCTACGCGATTTTCTATTTTTTATTTATAAATGAATAAATATCTACAAAAGTGACTACAATTGAACTGAATTTATGAATACATGTGGTCCGACAGAAGATATATGAAAAATGGCTTTCATGTAGAGCTCAAAATAGTACAACTAAATGTCAAAATCGTCGAAGATAGTATTACATGATCTGATTTAATATATAAAATCAAAATAATACAAAATCCATATCTTAAGATCCGGATCCGATTACCCAGCAAGACCATAAACGGGCGCACTGAGCGCATATGACAAAACCCGCATATGCGGCCCGTATATGCTTAAATGGCACATAAAGGAGTACTTCATGTAATCGGTGCGCTGAGGAGGCTAATTAGGCATATGCGGCCGCATGGGCTACTTTTATGAACAATGATCCTTATAAGGTGCCTTTATTAATGTTGCATCATAGTCAGATGCAATGTTGGTCTGTGGGGGCATGCGAAATTTTGTCCAATACCTTTTTGATGGATGATTGGTCTTCTGGTAGTGAATGCATGACATACGGCCACAACCTCGGCTAATACCGGAGTCACAACCTTGGCCTCCTCGGTAGCTAAAATGACCTCCTCGTTCAGAGGAATAAAGAAAGGCAGAGTTCTCCATCGACTGTAGGGATTGAGTGCTGACACCAGAATTCTCCACCTATCGTAGACGTCCAAAGATGTCCTTAATGGACAGAAGAGTGTTAGAAGTAAGGAATTGCTCCTTCACATTCTGATCACGAGGATGTTGGCCAACTAGAAATTTGTAGACCTGTCATTCTAATCGCTCTGTCACCTGTTTCGTACAATAGACTGGCTAAAATATGGCAAGCTCCTCATAGAGGCCAATGAGGCGACGGTAGTACTCCACAAGAGTGGATTTCCCTTGAAATGTGGACCAAATCCACATATAGATGTCGACCAGGAGAGACTTGGTAGTCTGCTCAGAGTATGTCTTTGCTGGTTTTTCTCACATCTCCTTTGTGGTCTCCTTGTACTGGAGGTTTGCCACAATGTGGGGCTCAACGCTATTGGTCATCCATGTCATGACATGATAGTTGTCTCCAAGTCAGAAGTTCAGAACTCGTAGTCCTCATCTGCCTCTGTCAGAACTCCTTTGTCTCGATCAATATCTTCCTCTGACCTCTGATGATTAACTTGAAAGCCCGAGACAGAGCACATAATTCTTTGTGCCTTATTTTGATAGAAGTTCCCTGCATCATCACAGAGGAGGTAGTAGACATGGGTTTGGTCTTGGTGGGAGTTGTGGCTATCTTGCTCAGAGGTATGGAGAATCAAAGAAGAAGATGATCAATCCAGTCACGCGTCTTGAACGTGAGATCCAAAGCATGAATGGGGTTTACTACTCCAAAGGATGCTTGAGAGAGGGTTGGCGGCGGTAGGATGACTGAGAAAGAGCTGACGACGATACTAGTACGGCGAGGGGGTGACGCGACGTTGAGGTATTCCTTGAAAGATCTCGATGGAGATAGAAGCCACTCAAGAACTCCATGGAGGGGCTAGCGGCAGCCTAGCGATGGCAGAGAGCCTTGAAGGGTCTAGCGATAGTCCGGCAATAGTCCTGGACTGGCAGCAAAATCGAAAGCGCTACGTGACTGAGTTTGTGGCGTTTGTACCATCAGTGGAAGTGCTGGAAGGCCCTTTATGCATGGAGACATCCCACAGGGTCTATGAATGAAGAAAAGTACGCATGAAGGGCAAGTAGAAGGCGATGCTCGTGCTTATCCAAGGAGGAGGGCTTGCATGTATCCGATATATATAAAATATATCGATTTTTTTGGAAAGAATATTATGCCAAATATATACTGCAAGTTTTGTGGAGATGCTAAAATATTGTGTATGATTTACTTTGAAATACAAAACATAAGTAGAACCATCCATGATGATGTGGAAACCTTAAAAATGGATAATACAACCTAACTGTATATTTTTTCATGCATAGCATATTGGTATTAAATTAAGCGATATGGATGGGAACCCAATGATATCCACTAATGATCTCATTTTTTGGATGCTTATAACTTTTATCTTGTATGAACAAAATGCATTCTTAATTTTTGTAACAATGGCCTTTTCCCATATTAAGTAGGGTCGGTAACATGGATTCTTTCCGCCATTCAGATCTATCTTGGGACATTCTCGAGTTTAGATCCAAATAATTAAGATCCCTTCGGATAGTCTCATTCTAACACTTCTTAGGCTTTCCTCGCCTTCTCTTAATTGGCTCAACATCCCAAATCTCGCATCTTCTAACTGGTGCATCAACCGACCTCTTTTGCAAGTGGGCAAATCATCTTAAGCACTTTTCTCTCATCTTATCATCTATTGGAGCGGCACCAACTTTCCTTCTATTTACATCATTTCAAATCCGATTTTTTCGTATTACCACACATCAAACTTAGCATTTTCATTTTCGCTACTGATATTTATTCTTATTTTTGAATGTCAAGATTTATCCAACATAATTTTCAACTCTTTAAGATTGAATTTTAATACTATATAAAATGAAGAATCACAAGAATTGTATTACCAACACTCTTTGTACAAGAAGTTGTTACTAACCTATCCTGATGCATATGGAAGAAAGGAAGGTTTGGAGTGTGGGAGGGAGAAGAGAGACTTGGAGGAAGAGATTATAGGGAGATAGAGAAAGGAAAGAGATGATAGAGAGAGAATGAAGAGATGTGAGCAAAATGAGGAGATAGAAGAACAAGGGGTAGGGGAAGGGATGATAGGTATTGATGGAGGAGAAAGAGAGATGAGAAATAAAGAAGGCGAGAAAAGGATGGTAAGAGATAAGGAAGAGAGAGAGAGAGAAGATATAAGAGAGGAGGGAGGGAGTGAAGAGATGGAAGATAGAGGGAGGACAAAGAAGGATATTCTTTAAAAAATAGTCTTCTTAATTTAATTGTTTGTTGTCTCAATTCATTAGTTAAATGCCCATTTCATAGATGGGATTTACAACATGGTGGAAATACAATATTATTCTCATACTATGTAATAGAGGAGAAAATATGAGAATATCTAAAGTAAGTAGAATGCTATTGTAGAATATTCTAAATGCATGAGTTTTTTGAATGAGTGGGAGCGAGAGTGAACGACGATGGAGAGATGTCTATCGCGAGTATCGAGAGGAGGGCCATCGACAAGGAGATGGATGAGGACGATGATCAATCGGATGAGGGAGAGAGGAAGGAGGATACTGAGATTGAGGAGTTGGAGGGGACGTAGAGTGCACTGAAGCGACAGAGCCGTCCCCTGAAGGTCGGAATCAGGGGGGACTCGTGGTGTTATCGATGTGGTGAAAAGGACCACCTCTCTAAGTGTTGTACGGTGCTGCTCCACTGTGCTTCCATTGCTTGGTGCCCGGGTCATTGACGAAGGGAGTGCGTAACGAGGGGATCTTGGTCGATAAAGGAAGGGTACTTAAGCCTCTAAGGCGGCTGGGGTGCTGGAACCTCCTCATGCGCTCCTATCGGAAGTGGAGATGGGTTCGTTGATTATGTCTCTCAAAGGACGCGACCACAGAGATCCCACTGGATGGCCTCGTGGTTGGAGAAGGGTCGACTGAGGAGCTGTGGAAGATCAGAGAGGGTGTTGATTGACGAGGGAGAATGAAGCCGGGGTGATGCAATTTGGTTGCCTGGAGGCCCTTTATGTGAGGGGCATGTCGTCCGAAGGAGTGAAGCGCATGCTCGAAAGAGCTCTGGAGGGAGGCCTGTTGCCAGAGTCGAGGGGAGGATCCTGTGGCAGAGGCCCTGATTTCTTGATGGTAGTGCATGGAGCAATGACTTGCTATGGAAGATGAAGGTGGCAGGAGTTTCCCTGAGGTGTTGAAGGCGGAGGTTCTTCGGGAAGGCCTGGAGCATGTCGGTGAAGTCATGAAGGTGTCTTGCTCGATTTGAAGTCAGGGGAATGCTTGGAAGTGGTGATCCTGCTTCGGAGAAAAACCACCATCTCTTAACACGTGCGACGTTGAGGATCGAGAAGAGATTGGTGGCGCTTTGGTTGGTTGTGTTGGAGGAGCAACCTTCGAGCAATGATCACCAGCATGTGGTGGCGATTGTTGTCAAAGCTAGGGAGTCAGAAATTGCAGCCTGAATATCGAGCGTCACAAATTTTGAGGCTGGTGAAGATGAAACCCTAGCGATGCGAGGGGTTTTTTGGAGGTGACGCTTGCCGGTCTTCGAATGAAGCTTCAAGCCGGGCTTTACTGGGAACCCGATAACCACTGTTGTAAAAGTCCTCCGACTAGCCCGACTAGTAGGTCCGACTAGTCTAGTAGGTGGGGCGGGCGATCGAGTACCGACTAATTCCGACTAGGTCAACTAGACGATCAATTTTTGCTTGGAGATACCATATTTTTTTATTTTTTAAAGCAAACTTATTCTAGAGCGCTTAATATTTTATTAAATTCAATTACTTCTTTTCTTTCATTATGGTAATGTAAAATTGTACAAATCTATGTAAATATATAAGAATATGCATATAAAAATGATTTATATACTTAAAATAATTAAAAATCCAAATCCGATTAAAGTTCGACTAAATCCGATTAATCGTCCGACTGCGGATTAATCCTTAGTCAGTGTCCTAACCGACTACTGATTTTTGCAACCTTGCCGATAACTTATGCGGATTCTCAACTCGTTTCTTGCCATGCTCACATTTTATCGGGTGCGATACTTCGCTCGATTATGGGATTGGTTTCGGGGTTTTCAATGGGATTCGATTTCTCGAAACCAACCATCTGTTTCAAACCCGATTAGGGATTCACTGTACCTTCTTAGATGGTGAGTCTATTGCACACGTCGGTAAATACCTCAAGTCATACAACTTGAGTTTCGTCGAAGGTTTCACTTCAGAACTCGGAACAACCAGTGGCATCTTTTCCAGTGGCGATGGTTGCATCTGATGGTGGAGATAATCCTTGGGTGGCTTGGGGCCGATGGCTGTTCGATGTTAAAGGAGGGATTTCGTGATTTGGTAACTACTTTTTTGGTTTGAGTTGGAGGTGGTGGGCTTAGCAATGTGTAGTTTGCACTGAAGCTGGCTGTGTTGCAGCACATGCTAATTGCGTTTAGAAGGGACTCTTGTATTGAATGTGAGTTGAGAATTCTGGTTCAGGATGAAGCAGTGAGATTGGACTTGCTGGAGGATATCGGGATTTGGATGAGGAGGAGTTGGTAAGCCGTGGGGTGATGCAGAAGATCCTTGAGGAGGAGGACTGGAAACACAAATTCGAGTGGAGGTAGATATCTCGGTAGAGGTGCTAAAGGAGAGGGATGCAAACACTAGGTTCTTTCATGCAATGGCAAATGGGAGAACAAGAAGGAACTTGATCAACTTGATCGAGGTTGGGGGCGAGGAGTTTCATGGGGAGGATGCGATTGCAAGGAGGTAATGGTTTATTCGGTTCATGAGCAAGCGCTTGTCATATTGCGAATCGAGGTGATCAGGGTTGGGGTGGAGAGCATTTCTGACCTTGATGCAGAATTGTTGACGATGACGTTCGAGATGCAAGAGGTTCGCGAGGCTATTTTTGCCCTGAACCTAGGTGGTTGCTCGGGACCGGATGGGTTCCATGTTTTCTTTTTTAGGGAGTTTTGGGAGCTGGTTGTTGGGGAGGCGTTGGGGATGGTTTTGGAGTTTGCATAGGGAAATCATGGTTTCGATTGGCTCAACCAATCACTTATATTTTTGTTTCCGAATAAGGATGTGGCTACGAGGCTTGAGGACTTCCGAACAATTGCGTTATCCAATGCCATATATTTGGTTGTGGCAAAGGACTTGACCAACCCTTTGTGGGGAGTTCTAAGTGCGATCATCTCTTCTGCTCAAAGTATCTTTTTGCTTGGTAGACAACTCATGGACAATGTGGTTTTTGACTTCTGAGATTGTTGCGGATTGATATAAAAGGAAAACAAAAGGAATTTTCTGGAAAGTTGACTTCTCGAAGGCGTATGACTGCGTGGATTGATGATTCATTTGGGCATCACTGTTCAGACGTGTCTTTCCAGATAGGTGGATCTCGTGGGTGAAGAGGTGTAACCACGACTGCATCTTGTGTTCTTGTGAATGGGCAATCGAAAGGAGGTTATTTTCAACTGCAGCACGCAGTTCTTCAGGGATGTCCGATGACACCACTTCTTTTTGTTCTTACGACGGATGCCTTGTCCATTGTTGGTTGATCGTGAGGTGATGGGAGGCTTTTGCAATGGGTATGTGAAGGTGGGGATTTTAATTCTCATTTTTAGGATGCAGATGGCACGATCCTTTTTGCGGAAGGATGTTCGAAGAGTTGTAGAGGCTTGTCGGTGGTTCTCGACATATTCAGTGCCTTATCTTGGTTGAGGCTTAATAGAGTTAAATTGGACTTTGTTTCTTTCGGCTTGGAGGATGTAGGGACTGAGTTATGCGTTGTCTAGCTTTGCTCCTCGAGGGATTTGCCGTTGCGCTACCTTGGTGTGCAATTGGTAATTGATCAGATGCGTTTGGTTGATTGGCTACTGGTGATTGAGAAGATTGAGCAAATGCTGGCAAGGTAGAAGTCTATTTGTTTGTCCAAAGGCGGTAGATTAGTGTCGTGCTGAGTTCTATTTACCGTTCCTATCTTTTTCTTGTTTTCTAGGCTCCTGTCCGTAGGAGTAATGAAGAGGCTTGAGAGCATCATGAGAATTTCTTCTGGTCATTGTATGAACAGTCAAGCAAGCTACCTTTGGTGGATTGGAAGTCGGTCTCATGCTTCAAGGATGATGATGGTTTGGGAGTGCATAGCTTGGAGGAATGAACAAGGCCCTGATCAACAAGTGGATTGCTTGGATTTGGGGCGATTGTAATAGTTTGGTTTGCAATTTGATAAGGAAGATCTATGGTAACAGTTTGTCCTTGCCTGAGCATGGTGTCCTTGGGCACGCTCTCTTGTGCTTTTGGCGAGGGGTTTACAGTGTGGTACAGGAGATTCACACCTTTTTGAGGCCCGTCCTTGGGGATGGCACTGACCTTAGATCCTGGACCGACGATTGGAGTGAGAGCGGGCCATTGAGCGTGAGGTTCCCGCATTTGATGGCGCTGGATGTGGATTTGGATTGTTCTGTGGCCAATGTGCGGGATATGCACTCGTTCTTCCCTCTATTTTGTTCTGAACTTTCAGATCAACGTTTGAAGGAGCTACCAAGGTTGCAGAAAGCGGTAGTCGGTACTCGGTCGGCAGGGTCACCTACTAAGGATTTGTCGGCAGTCGGCCGACTAGTTGGATTTAGTCGGTCATTAGTTGGTTTTGAATTTTTTAATTATTTTAAATATATAAATCATTTTTTATACATATATTCTTATATATATACATATATTTGTACATTTCATATACCATCTTAATGAAACAAAAGAAGTAATCGACTTTAAATATAAAATTCAGCATGATAGAATATGCTTGCTTTAAAAAAAAAGTGAAAAACTAAAAAAATAAAAAAGGTTGTTGTAAAAGTCGGCCGACTAGGCCGACTAGTCGGGTGGACCGACTAAAGACCGACTAGGCCTAGTCGAGTCGGCTACCCCCCGACTCGACTAGTCGGCCTAGTTGGCCGACTTTTGCAAGCTTGGGAGCTACTAGTGATGCTTGCAGAGTTAGATAATTTAGTTGGGCCCATTGAGGGGTGGGATTGTTGGAGTTGGTGCGATGGAGTATTATCGGTTGGCAAGGTGTACAACTACATGGCTTTGAAGTGCTCAATATTCTTTGACCGAAGTGCTCAATATTCTTTGACCCGAGGGGCTGTGTGGTGGATCGCGGAAGGATATGGAAGTAGAAATTTCCGACGCATGTGAAGGTTTCTATGTGGATATTTAGGAGAGGAAGATGGTTGACTGGAGACAGGTTTGCTCGGTTTGTTCAGTCTGTTGATCGGATTCTGCTTGTTTGCGGTGTTTGGTTGTGGCAGAAGAGGCCGATCACCTCTTCTTCAGGTGCGGGAGCTCCCAGGAGGCGTGAGAATTATTTGGGAATCATACGGTTTGTGTAGATGGTATGTTTGGTTTCTGGGAGTTCATTGGGGCAGACTGAAATGACATGAAGATGGAGAGGTCAGGATGTTTAGCTATGATTTGGGCAATTTGGCTGGCTAGAAATGGTATGGTTTTTCAACCAGGAGTGTTACGGATAAAATGTTGTGGCACATGTTATAGTGCTGGCGGAGCGATGGAACTTGTAAACTTTGCTTTTAATTCTTACCGTATATGCATGTATTTTTTTGGTGATTAATGGTGAAACTTTTGGGCACACATCTATATGATGGGGACCTTTTTTCTTCAAAGAAAGAATATTCTAAATGTATAGGAAAGGAGGGACTATTGAGACTTTAAATTTTGATATTTATGCTTAGAGCCTTGAAATTCGAATTAATGGACTATCAATTTGTTAAGGGGCTTATTTTGCTGCATCAACACCCATTTGCTTCGAAAAACTCATCTCTTGATAAGCTGCCTCGCCAATAGTAGATAGCGATGAAAACTTCGATAAATTTCAGGGTGATTGAAGCCTGCAAGCAGGTTTCTCCACATTTCATATATTTGCATTCTTCTTGCACCTTTAAAAACTTTGAAACTTTTTTGAAATTTTATCGTGATTAGGTCTCTATGCGATATCCTTTTGCTTATGTTTTTCTACGATTCTTCTTTTTGCATCGGCGGGAAAGGAAATATTTTTTTAGGAAGGGTTCCAGAATAAGATAATGCGTTTTGTGACAAATTTGGTAATTCCACAATATAAGACACTATGAAAGAGTCATGATACATATTATTGGTTGTTATTGTTGGAGGCTCTAAGTACATTGTCTTCATCGAAGACACGAGAATACCGTCGAATGGTGTTGAGTACGTAGTTGATTATGATACTGCTTGATCCTCCTTTTTAAGGCTCTAAACTCTTCTCTTATAGAATCCACAACTTGCAACATCTTTAAAAAAGCTTCACGCACTTTAAAAAAGATTTACTAATCTTCATGCAAGACTTGTAATTGTAAACTTCAATTAACTTGCAATCTTGAAGGTTAAGATGATGGTGGATTAGAGGAATGAGAGAGAGTGAAGATATGTGAGATAGAGATGGAGAAGAGATGGGGGAGGGATAGAAGTATTAAGAAAGGGTGGGAGAGAGAGATAAAAATAGATAGAGCAGTCAGGGAGGGAAAGAGATACGGAGAGGATGGGGAAAGGAGGGATGAAGAGGAGAGAGGTAAGGGAAAGAGATACGGAGAGGATGGGGAAAGGAGGGAGAAAGAGGAGAGAGGTAGATAGAGGGAGGAAAGTGAAGGAGATTTTTTCACTTAAAATATAAGCTTCTTGATTCTTTGTTGTCATTCCATTAGCCAAATGCTCATTTTATAAATGAGTTATACAACATGGTACATAGTACAATAATTTCGGAATATTCTAAACATGTAGTTTCTTGGCAGATTCCTTTTGCTTTTACTCGATAACAGTTCTTTTTATCTAAGAAATTCTAGTAGTTTGGTCAGGATTTATGTTGTACTACTTATGACCTTTTCATAGCAAACATTCTCTTTAAAAAGAGGGAGGAGCATTTAATTACTTATAAGAACGGCCCGACTAAAACATAGATAGATTACTTTGCTATGTAGAAAAGAGATCGATTGTGTTGTAGAGATTGCAAAGTAATCCCAGGAGAGAGCTCGACATCTCAACATCGCTTGCTAGTCATGGACGTGGAAATAAAAGGGTTAACAAAGAAGATGATAGTTTCCAAGATCATTAGAAATAAATGATAGAATCTTCAATGGAAGTAATCAAGCTTCAAGAAGAAGATTTTAGAAGACTTAGGCGGTAGCGGCTCATATCCGAAGGATAACCAAAGAGATTTTTTTTGAGAAACGCCATGCTATGCGAGTCTAAGGGAGGAGTTCTATGCCAAAAGGAGACTTGGTGGTGAAGTGAAGGGGTGTAAGAGAATCTTAAAATTAAAAGAACTTGCTTTTAAGCTTTGTATAAGGATAGAACAGAGGAAACTATCACGAACTACAAAATAACAAAGAAGGAAGCAAATAAGGTTGTAAGTGAAGCCATGTCGAAAACTTATGAGGTTTTGTACAAAAAGCTTGATTCGAAGGACGACCATAAGGATATATTCAGATTGACCTAAGAAAGAGAAAGAAAGATCAATGATCTTTCTCAAGTGTGATGCATTAAGGATGAGGAAGGACATGCGTTTGTTACTAAAAAGGATATAAATGGAAGCCGTATTTCTATAAACATTTCATTGGAGAAGGGAATAAAGAGATTACTTTGGCAGATCTTGGTGGTAGTGATTGTTACCTGTTGGGAAAATAGAAAGAGATATTTATTCCTTGAGCCCTAGTCTCTCTTATATAGGGAGAAGCCTATGGGCAAATTGCATAAAGTGGATAGAAGAAAAGGAAAAATATAGAAGCGATACATAGCCATGAAATGTCTCTGCACTCTTCCTCAAGCTGGAGCATAGATATCTATCTTGCTCAGCTTGGATGAACACTTATGGAAGGGTCCTCTAAGTAGGGCTTTAGTGAAAATGTCTGCCGTCTGGTCCCCTGAGCTAACATGAGATGTAGAAACAAATCCCTTCTGGATCGTGTCACGTATATAATGACAATCAACCTCAATGTGCTTTGTCTTTTCGTGGAAAGCATGATTATTAGCAATGAAAAGGCAACCTGATTGTCGCATTCCAGCGACATGGGAATAGGTACATCTATATGTAGATTTGTTAGGACTGCTCAAACCCACATCATTTTTGTACATGCTTGTGCCATAGCTCTATACTCAGATTCGACACTAGATCTAGCAACAACAGTTTGCTTCTTACTTTTCCATGAGATAAGTGAATCTCCAACAAATATAGCAAACCCTGATGTAGACTTCCTGTCCTTGGGGCACCCTGCATAGTCTGCATCTGCACATGCTGAAATAGTAATGGAACCACTCTTTTTAAACAACAGTCCTGCACCTGGAGATGATTTAAGATACCTTAGTATCATCTATATAGCATCTATATGAACCTGACGAGGTTATTTGATGAATTGGCTCACCCGACTGATTGCAAATGCAATATCGGGTCTGGTAATGGTAGCATAAAGAAGCTTTCCAACCGACTCTCTGTATCTTCTCCTGTTAACCTCATCAGTATCATCATCATAAAGCTTCATGCTTGGATCCATGGGTGTAGTCGCAGGTCGACATCCAAGCATTTCCGTGTCACTCAACATACTTTCTCTGAGTCATCACAAGCCCTTGTTGGTTTCTGGCAAACTCCAATCCCGGAAAGTATCTCAGAGCTCCCATATCCTTGGTAACAAATTCACAACCCAGAAATTCTTCCGCCCTCTTTATTCCCTGCATGCCATCTCCTGTAATAAGTATATCATCAACATACACCATAATAGCAGTCATACCTCTGGAGGTTCTCTGTATAAAAAGAGAGTGATATGCATTCGGCCGTTTGAACCTCTGTTTCTCAAACAAGCATGAGAGCTTCTAGCACCAAGCTTTAGGGCTTTGCTTAAGGCCATAGATTGCCTTATGAAGTCTACATACCTGGGAACACCCCCCTCAGTAGCAAACCCCATCGGCTGTTGCATGTAGACTTCCTCCTGAAGATCACCATACAGAAATGCATTCTTGACATCCAACTGAAACATGGGCCAATCTCGAACCACGACAACATATAGAAGGATCCGTAAGGTGGAATGTCGAGCAACTGGGGAGAACGTGTCAAGATAATACACCCCATATGTCTGAGTAAACCCTCGGGCAACCAGTCGAGCCTTGTACCTATCAATGCTACCATATGCGTTTTGCTTCACTGTAAACACTCATTTATAACTTACTGTAGATGCTCCAGTAGGAGCTGTGCCAAGACTCCAAGTACCTCTCGACTGAAGAGCAACCATCTCCTCTTGCATAGCTAATCGCCACCGACTGTCCAGTAAAGCCTCCTGATAATTCTGTGGAATGGCCACGACTGACAATGCAACTGCAAATTTCCTGAAATTGCCAGTCAAGCGATCAAAGGAGACCATAGATGCTATAAGTTATAATGCACAGCCATGCTTCTGCTTCTGAGTGGCAATAGGTAAGTCCAAATCAACAACCTCCACGTCTGTCCCCTGTAAAGAACCCTGCTCAGGTAGACCACCAGACCCATCGTTAGAGACAATGTATTTAGAACATACCTCATGCATGCTAGATGATGAGCGGTGACCATGAGCAGAAGTAGGCCGACGGGTATAGTGATGCTGGGATTGTGACCGTAGTAGTTGGTGGAGGTGACGGTGATGGTGGTGGTGGTGAAGGAGGTGATGATGGTGGTGGCGGCATGCATATATGATTATCAGAGTCCGAGGAAGTCAACCGATCATCTGTAGGAGAAAAATACATCACGGACTCGAAAAATGATGCAGCGTGGTCCCAACGGATAGGGCCGAATTTTTAGTTAATTTTGGTGGTCAATGTTATTTACATTTATTTAAATTATCGTATCTCTAATTAAATAATTGAGATCGCCTGTCATCTCCAACAATTATTCGTAGATTTGATTTCAAATTTGGTCGATTAATTAGTTAGAGTCCAATTAGGATAAATAGTTGTCAATTTAAATTACTTTACTATTTTTGTAAACTCATCCCTCCTATATAAAGGGATGAGGGACCAATGTTTTATTCAGTTGAGTGATAATTAAAAATTTGAGATTTTATCTCCCTCCCTATTTTCTCTCCTTCTCCCACGTGGTCTTCACGGTTCACCTTCTTCAACCTCTCGTTCCGGACGAGTTTTTCTCTTCTCAATCCCTCCTTTCCTCCACCAAAAATCCATCGTCAAAAATATTTAACTTCCGACGTCGCGCCAATTTTCGTTCTGCTTCATTTGATATCAGAGCATGGAAACCGAATCGTTTTCACGATTCAACGATCCTGTCGCATATTGGCAATTGCAGTTCGATTTGAGTCGTCTCTCCCCTGATTCGCGTTCACGTGCACGTCGACACAAATTCAAGCGACGTCTTGTTTCAAGCATTAAAGTTCAAGAATGGCTGGATGCGCAAGCCGAAGAAGATTCGTTCATCGACAACGAAAGTCAGATCGTAGAGGCCGCTGTGCAACCCGATTTTGAGAAAAAAAATGAAGGTATTTCCATTCCAAAGGAAGATTTATTTGATACAACTCTTGTGCAACCAAACAATGAAGAAAAAGAAGCCAAAACGGTCGCTGTCCAGAAGGTTTCAGATCAGCCACCTTCGCCGATAGCGCCCCCGATGGCAACCCCAACCCCCCCGGCGATTCCTCAGGCCGACCAGGCCCTCGCCGCCTCCCCACAACCCCCTCCCGCAATCCCGGCGATCCCATTCCATCCCCCAGCCTCGCCGGCGCCGTCCCTCACCCCTGCAAGTCCCGCGGTTCAGAACCCAACCCCACCCGCCATCGCCCTTTCCCACCTCGCGCCCAATACCCTTGCCACCACCACTACCTTAGCCATGGCCACCACCGTTACCTTCTTCTGCCCCCCTCTCCTCCTCCTCTTCTCTCCTTCCACTGCTACCAACATCCCCATCCTCCTTCCCTACGGTTCCTCCCATTCCGACCCCCCCTCTACCTCGCTTCCCTCGCCGCTGTACGCGCACAACAGCCACCAGAGCACGTCCACGCGCGGCTCCGCGCCCCTTCAGCCACCTGGCCGCACCGTCAGCCGTTGCCGACCTCGCCCTCCGCGATGCCTGGACCGCCTAGCGCCCCTTGCTCCTCTCGCGCCTCCCGCGCGAGAGCGGCGTCCCCGCCGTCGAGCCGCGCGCCACTGCTCACAGACCGCCTGGAGGCCCCCTCCGCATCCGCCCTGCGAAACCGCCTCCGCCGCCATCCCTACTGCCGCGCGGAACCCCGCCAACAACCCCCCCTAACTCTCGGCCCCGCCGCCTCTTGGTGGGGAAGAAAGAAACCCTATCGGGTGTTATTTCCACCAAAGGAACCGAATCCCTCAATTCTAGGGATTTAAGATTGAATGGGAAAAATTGCAAAGAAAAATCCCAAGAATCCCCTATTTGCAGAAAGGCCAAAAGCAGTAGGAAAGAAAAGAAGAATGAAGGGGTACGAAAATTGCGCCCAGGCCCCTGGTTGCACAAATATTTGAAAAACATGCTGCAAATCAGGAATCTGAGGACCCTCCTTATCCAAATAGGACTAGGGCCTTGAGCTTCCCCTATATAAGGACCCCATGGCTTCATTTTTTGGCCACATCTCCTCCCCTCCTCTCCTTGTGTCATTGCTTCATTATGGATTCTCCGAAGGTCATGTTGTTCATGCCTCATCAATTCTTCGAGCATCACAAGGAGGAGACAACAATCAAGAAAACGCCACCATTTGCGCCACACATGTTCTTCAACCATGAAGGCCGCGTCACCCACGCCCGCTTATGGACTCCGCCGTTCGCTCCACATCAGTTCTTCTAGAAGATGACTGAACACGCCAATTCGTCCTCCAAGCCTGCAGATCCAGCAATTCGTCGGGAGACGAATTTTTAAAGCGGAGGAGAGTTGATGCAGCGTGGACCCAACGGATAGGGCCGAATTTTTAGTTAATTTTGGTGGTCAATTTTATTTACGTTTATTTAAATTATCGTATCTCTAATTAAATATTGGAGATCGCCTGTGATCTCCAACAATTATTCATAGATTTGATTTCAAATTTGGTCGATTAATTAGTTAGAGTCCAATTAGGATAAATAGTTGTCAATTTAAATTAGTTTACTATTTTTGTAAACTCATCCCTCCTATATAAAGGGATGAGGGTTCAATGTTTTATTCAGTTGAGTGATAATTAAAAATTTGAGATTTTATCTCCCTCCCTATTTTCTCTCCTTCTCCCACGTGGTCTTCACGGTTCACCTTCTTCAACCTCTCGTTCCGGACGAGTTTTTCTCTTCTCAATCCCTCCTTTCCTCCACCAAAAATCCACCGTAAAAAATATTTAACTTCCGACGTCGCGCCAATTTTCGTTCTGCATCAAAAAATGTGACATCAACACTAATATAATACTTCCTACGCATTGGATCATAACATATGTACCCTTTTTGTTTCCTAGAGAACCCGACGAAGACACACTTGACAGCTCTAGGAGAGAGCTTGTCAATCCTGGAGACAACTGGTGGACAAAAGCAACCGAGCCAAACAAAGGAGGAGTGAGAATAATTTCTTTTTAGGAAAGGCAAGAGAAAAGGACCCAAGACTGATGAGGGCATGCGATTAATAAGATAACATGCCGTAAGAATAACACCGCCCCAAAAAGAATGTGGAGCACGACTCTGAATGAGAAGAGTCCTCGTAATATCAAGCAAATGGCGATGCTTCCTCTCTGCAACACCATTTTGTTGGGAAGTATATGCACATGATGTTTGATGAATAATTCCCTGGGATGAAAAATAATTGGAAAGAGTATGAGTACAAAATTCCAAGGCATTACCAATTATCACAAATTTGACAGAAGTAGAAAACACATTTGTCACTTCAGTTAGGAAATTTTTGATAACTTCTACAGTTTCAGATTTATTTCTTAATAAAAAGATCCAGGAACACGACTGGGACCCCAAATATCTATATGAAACAACTCAAAAATGGAGCTACTGCTCTGACTCTGACGACTGGGGAAGGCAGACCGATGATGCTTTTCCACCCAACTGGCATGCCTCATTGAAAGGATGAGTGAGGAGAGATCTTAGGCAAAACAAGACACATTTTCTGGAGCGGGAGATGGCCAAAGTGCATGTCTCGCGTGAAAGGTGAGACTGGTCCAGTAGAAAGAGATGAAATTCTAGCATAAGGGATTCGAACCAAGCGATAGAGGCTACCCTGCTCACGACCACACCCAATCACCTTGCCTGTAAGGATATCCTGAAATACAAGAGAAGATAGGTCAAAAATAGCTCGACAATGTAAATCCTTCGTAATTTGACTAATAGATAACAAGTTCATAGAGAAGTCAGGTGCATGCAACACATTTTATAGATGCATAGAGGACATCAAACTAATCTCCCCCTGTCCAGTAATTGGGGAATGAGTCCTAACCACAATTCGTCCTGGAGGAACCTGTTTGTATGCTGTAAATTAATCCATGTCTCCACACAAGTGATGTATGGCACCAGAGTCCATAATCCATTCTTTAACATCAGATCCGCTACTGTTAATGAGTGTATAAGTACTACATGAGGTGCTGGAGGAGGTTGAAACAGCCGTGCCCGGAGGCTGATGAAGGCATAACGGTACTGACGGGAGGTATAATGCCCCTCAATCGTGCTACAAGATCATCAAATCGTTGATCCAAAGAGGAACCAGCCAGGGGCTAAATCTACTCAGCCACTCGAGCAGAGGCAAGAAATCCATACTTAGAGTAGCATGTATCCTCAGTATGTCCAGAACGATGGCAAAAAATGCAGGGCTTACGAACACGGCCTCCTCTGGTACGAGGTCCATGTCTACGAAACTGAGAAGAGCCTCCTCGACCTCGGGAGGTTGCCATCGCTGAAGAAGTGTGATTGGCAGTAGTAGATGGAACAATGATCCGTTTGAGCCTGCATAAGGCTTCCTCCATGGGAGGAATAGTATAGTCTGCCGAAATCTGCGACTGGGCCGCCTCTTACCCAGGATCAAGGGCTTCCAGGAATACACCAACCATGGCGGCGTTCCTATAAATCTTCTGCTGCTCTGCTCAGTAGTAGATGTGAGAAGTATGAAGCTATAGAGCTTCTCGAACATCCCACACAAGGATGTATATAAGGAGTGAAGAGGGCGCCCATTCTGCTTGATAGTAAAGATATCATGCTGGAGTTATATAATCTTTGTCTCATTCTTTTCCTGTGAATAAGTAGCAACGAGAATATGCCACATCGACTTGGCTGTGGGCTGATGGAGTATATCATTGGCGATCTCTATCGCCAATGTGCCTGAAATCCAAACCTTGGCATATGCATCATCCGCCTCCCACGAGGCGTTAACCTCAGTATTCTTAGCCGGCTCTTCCTCAGTAAGAATATGTTTCTTACCTGTAGACTTTATCATGCTCATGAACTGCATAGCCCACAGTTCATAGTTTGACCCATCCATCTTTACTATAGGCGCATGACCTCTGAAGGCGCATGTAGAGGAAATATCGACTTTGCTTTCTGACATGACAGCTGAAGAAGACTAGGATTGAAGACTAGACAAGTGTTTGTCTACACAGACATAGAGAGATTTGGTTGCATATGTAGACTTATGAAACCAATCTCATCAAGAGCGAAGGCTCGACAGCGGTGCCCCCTTTTAAAAGGAAAGGTGCGACGACACCCATTGGAGAAAGTAGGTGCATGGGCCGAAGGGAGATGCTATACGGCTAGCCGACCGAAGAGAGAGGAGATGCGATGTCCTAGGTGGGTTGCGGTGCGCTGGGCCCTAGGCGGGCGACAGTGCACAGGGCTCGGGTGGTGGAGGTGCATGGCTCGCGAAGGCCTGGCGACTGGAGGAGGGCTCTGCGGGGGCCCGGCGACGGGCGGAGTGGCCCACGGTGGATGGGCAATCGGTGGAGGTGCCACGGGGAACGGGGCTGTGGAGGTGCTGCGGGAAACGGGGCGGTGGAGGTGCGGAGGGCTGCGGGGGCTGGGCAGCGGTAGCTCTAGGCGACACTTGTGAGAGAGAGGCTTAGGGTTTAGGGTTAGGGTTTCAGTACAGGAGCTCCGGTCTAGGACCGCCGCTCTGATACCATGTTGGGAAAATAAAAAGAGATATTTATTCCTTGAGCCCTATGCTCTCTTATATAGGGAGACACCTATGGACAAATTACATAAAGTGGACAGAAGAAAAGGAAAAAATATAGAAGCGATACATAGATATGACATATGTCTCTACATTACCTAAATCATGCAAGCTATAAACGGATACAAAGGAAGTAGAGGAGGCTTTAAATGTTATGAAACTAGGAAAGAGGTAGGACTTGATGACATTCTTATAAAAGTTTGGAGAGTTCTAGGTGAACGAGGTTTGACTTGCTCACAAATTTATTCAATGTTATTTGGTGAAACAAGGAAAAGCCTGGAGAATGGAGGAGAAGCATTGTGATGCCTCTTTATAAGAATAAAGGAAACATTTGAAATTGTTTAAATTATAGAGGTATTAAGCTGATGAGTCATACTATGAAAATTTGGGAATGTCATATTGATAGAAGGTCGAGGAAAGTTTCCAAAGTAACTGAAAACCAATTCAGATTCGTGGTAGGTCGCTCAACTGTTGAAGCTTTCAACTTGTTGAGGAGAACAATGGAGGTTTATAGAGCTAAAAAGAAGAACCTCTATATGATTTTTATTGATTTGGAAAGCTTATGATTCCGTCTTAAAGGAGATATTGGGGAGAGTGTTGGAGAAGAGACAAGTACAAGTCCTATACATTAACCTTATAAAGGATGTGTATGATGAGTTTTCACCTTGTGTAAGGATTCGGTTTGGGAAGACTGACTATTTTGACATCATCATTGATTTACATCAAGGTTCAACTTTGAATCCATTTGATTATGGACAAGTTGACTAGTCATCTCAAGATGAGATATGTTGTTCATCAATTATATTGTGTTGATTAATGAGACATGAGATAGAGTAAATGAGAAGCTGGAGGTTTGGAGACATGCCTTAAGGACTAAATTATTTCATATAAGTAGGGCTAAGATTGAATATATTGAGTGCAGATTTGATGGAAACAATGGTGAATGACTCGATGCGAAGATTGTATACGATAACATTCAGAAGAAAGATTCTTTTAGATACTTGGGATCTATTCTGCAAAGGAAAATTGATGGAGATGTTACTCATACAATAAATGCAGGTTGGATAAAGTGGAGATGAGCTTCTATTGTTCTCTGTGATAAGAAAATCTCTATGTCAGTCAAAGTAAAGTATTACAAAGCAGCCATGAGACTTGCTATGCTCTATGGATCAAAATGTTGGCCAAGTTTGCAAAAGTCGGTAGTTGGTACTCGGTCGGTCGGTTCACTGACTAAGGATTAATCAACAATCGTACGACTAATCAGATTTAGCCGGGCTTTAATCGGCTTTGAATTTTTTAATTATTTAAAATATACAAACCATTCTATACATATATTCTTATATATTTACACAGATTTTACATTTTTATACTATCATAATGAAATAAAAGAAGTAATTGAATTTTAATAAAACATTAAACGTATTAGAATAAATGTGCTTTTAAAAAAGCAAAAATAAAAATAAAAATACGGTATCTTCAAGTAAAAATCGATCGATTAGTGGGTGTAATCAGAATTAGTCAATATTCGATCGGTCACCCCACTAACTAGACTAGTCAGACCTACTAGTCGAGCTAGTTGGACGACTTCTACATTATTGATGTTGGCCAATGAAGATTCACCAATTAGAAGATGCAACATTTGGGATGTTGAGTTGGTTAAGAGAGGGCGAGGAAGGCCCAAGAAGTATTGGAATGAGACTATCCAAAGGGATCTTATTTGGATTTAAGCCCTAGAATAACCAAAAAAATAGATTTGAATCATGTTTTAAAATATCGCGATGTCGCTGGTATATCAGTATTGACATCAAACTGATATATCGAGCGATATGGTATATGCCCCTGAAAAGGCCTTTTCTTCCCAATGGTCGTTGCTATGAGCGATATTTCGATGATATATCGTGAAAATATCATATCGACATGGGACCGATATAGAGTCTGATATCGACATTTAAACCCTTCATCTGAGTGAAGGTAAAAAATTCATGTAGCCATAACTTTATTATGGAAAAAGGTTGTGTTGTTGTAATGATTTTTGATTGATTGAGTATGAAGCTGGTTGTTTCCTTCAAGGTTCATGAAAGCGGTATGTGTATGTGTTCGAATAGGTCACTGAATACCGAAAAGCAGTATGCCGAGGCATATGTGGGGTATATGCGGTTCTGTGCGGGTTTCTAATTCTTAATTTACAAATAAATGGATATCTATAGATAATATTACTACTGAATTTATGTATCAAATTGGAGTTAAAGAAGATCTAAGAAAAATGGTTCATGTTAGATGGTTGAGTAAATGACATTAATAACCTAACTCTTAATCACAAAAAAAACATTTAGCCATAACTTTACATATTAGATTATTCATAATAACAAATATTTAACATACATACATGCATATTTGCAATACATGAGAAAAGCCTCAATCTACATATATTAAAATATTAGACGATACAATGCATATATTCATGAAAACATACATGAGCAAAACATAAAAAATTGCATATACATAATGGCATAATGCATTACAATTGTATACAAATACATTACATATTCTTATAGTTGAATGGAGGAAGATGTGGAGCTACATAGGTAAGCACCCGAACGAAAAGATTGGAGAGTTGGAGCTGCTGGAGGCTGAGCCACCAAGTTGTCGGAGCAATATGCGGGCCATTAACCTTTAAAGTTGAGTGGATGATGTTTTGTAGAGGGTATATCTGTGAAAGAGGGGTAAATAAATGATTCAAAGGCATGATTTGGAATGGAAGGTGTTTTCTTGGATTATGAGTGGTGGATATCACGAAGAAAAGATCAGACACGCAAGAGCGCACAGTTTTACAATGTCTACCCATAATTGAACTGCATGTTAGTTCACTGATGACATTATGGATGATGTTCAAAATAGCTCTAATCCGGTGGGAGTTAATATAGCGACTCCCAGTTCTGCCAGATACGGATACAGAAGACTCGAATAATACGTCGGTCTTAGTGGATAACGAAGAATGTTTAGGGCAATGTTGACATTGGCAAGAGGTTGGTTACAAATTAAGAGGATACGTGAAAAATGAAACAAATAATGCACAGAAAGATGTCCTATCTCTTACCTAAATCAATATATGATATCTCAGACAGATGCAGGTAAATGATTGCTTACAACCAATTATATTAGCATCTTTATTTATTATGGGTCTGAGTTTTTTATTGTGTTCTGCAAATAATTAAGATGATTTCTACTAAAAGGTTTTTCTTACACATGCTATGCTTTTGTTAATCCATTGACAGCCCTCTACTTGAATCCAACATTTTCTATTTCATTTATGGAACAATTTCCAATTTCTTCTTTTTAGAAAACAACAATCTCCGATTACTTATTTTGTCATATAGTTGACTCAATGGAGAGAGACACGTGCAGGTTTAGCAAGTCAAGTGTAAAGGATATGCGCATCAACATGGCAATTTCTGCTGTCTTTGTAAGTATTCTGAAAGAAAATGATTAGTATGGTCTTTCATTAGCTGTTACTATTTAATCATAGAAATAAATTATACACTTGAAATTTGAAGACTGCAATTTGAAGTGCAGAAGTCTAGTGCCATAATTGTCATTGTTGACAGGTTTTAGCTTTCATCTTTTAGCGTGGGTATAAATCATTGGTGTATTTCTTTCAGAACTGATGTTTTCAGAATGCAGTCCCTATCACTATGGGAAGGGTTAATTCCATAATTTGTTCAAACCCTCAAGCCAGAGATAGCAAATTGTTTCTTTCTTTGTGATGTGGAGTCAATAGTTTCCTGAGATTTTTTATACCTTTAAAGACGTCCAAATTAACATAAGCAGTGCTCTATGCTGCCGTTGAAAGGAGTTCAATATTAGTGCTTAAATGCAGGTTTCAATTTTAAAGCAGTCATCAATGCTGGTGAGCAGGCAATAGAAATACAGTGACGAATATTGTTTGTAATGAGCTGAACTCTAATGGACCCATAAAACACCTATTCATACAATGTTTCGCTTAAATTGGTTTTCTTGTGTATTTGACATTGCAAAATAACATCAGCTCTTGGTTTTAATTAATACTTTTCGATTCAGAGGGCGCAGAAGTTTAACTTACTGGGCTAACCACCTTCAAACCAAAAAAGTCGACGCCAAAACATATTCTGATAAAATTTATGATCAATATAAAACAAATAATATCACATCATATTACATTTATCATTCCAACCTTCCTAACCATCCAAACACCTAACTTAACCTTGCAACCATTCGAATCGGAGTTGAGGGTGATTAACACATGGTAGTGGAGCAAGGATGAGCTCTTAATTAAAGCTGCATATAGTGCACTCAAAGAATACCTTCAATCTAGGTCAATATTTCATGTTAGGTTGCCAGAAGATATAGAAAGCAAAGACATCGTTAAAGGCATGCCTGCATGCGCATGGTTTTCGAGGTGCATCGTTAAATGCAATTTGTGGTTGTGCATGCAACCACAGATTAGACGACTGAAAGGGATTGGCAAAATTTTAAAGCAGTTGATTGGTATAAAAAGTTAGTTGACTTAAAAAAATCAAGGACCTTTAGGATTAACGTCCAAAATTTGATCGTGTGGCAAAAATTAGTAGGCTGGAATTATTGATTATTCGATTTATAAACAAATGTAGTAAGCATATTTACTTAAATAGATTTTGATGGATTGGGGTTTTAAGGTAGTCAACCTAGGAGACTTTTAATCAAACTGAGGAAAAGTGCTCGGTAGTTGTTGGAGTATTTGTTATGCGCATCTATTGAGTTGTAGATGGGTAAATGGATACCTCATGTCTTTAGTCCCACATCTACCAGTGGTGGGACTTGGAGGCTCTGTGGAGGCTATATAAGGAGCCCCAGACCTCCTGTATCCATTGAGAAAAAGCATTGAACCATATGCCCCTTTGAGGGCTTGTCCCGTGGTTTCATCCGGCTCCTTAGGGAGCAGGGTTCCACGTAAAATCCCGTTGTTCTTATTTTTCTTTATCTTTTTCCATGTTCCGCTTCCGCTTCCTGTTTTCTAATATGGTATCAGAGCGGGTCGATTCTCGAGGATTTTGTTTTTTTATTTTTGTTCGAGATTTGTTTTTGATGTTCTTGAAGATGTACTTGTTTTTGAAGATTATCGATGTATGACTCAAGTTCAAGTTTTTTAGGGTTTCTTCTTTGAAACCCTAATCCTGATTCGTTGCTCTTCAGATCTTTAGTTCTGTTGCAAATCAAATATTCAGTTCAGAACCAGATCTTGCCGCATGCCATGCAACCATCCAGATGTTAAAAGCCTTCCCCTCGCAGGCCTAAGCTACATGCGTGACATCTCTCATCTGATGCATCAAGATTCAGGAGAAATTAGGGTTTTCTTTTACGAAACCCTAGTTGTGGCCATCATCAGCAATGTTCTGAGGGGTCACAAGAAGGCGGCACCACAACCAACCGATTCCCCTCCTTCTGTAATCGCCCTAGGCGCACCCCCTCCCCCTGGCGGAGCCCTGCAGGCGTTTCAAGCATCCCCAGTGCCGCCCAGGCGGCGTAGGCCCCTCTCAATGGCGCGCTGTTCCTTCCGCCCAGCGGCGAGCGCCCAGATCGTCACGCGATCAGGCGGCATCCATATCTCGCGAGCGGCGTGCGGGAATCACCGAACCAGGGACGTCGGCCTCCTCCTCCCTTGCAGTCAATGCCCCTGCTGCCCCGCACGCGCTCCTCCAGATCCCTTCGTGTGCCCTCCTCTTCCTGTCTGACTCCCAGCGCCGCCGCCAACATCCAGAAGCCTCCAGGCGTCGCAACGGCATCCAAGCAGCGCCCTTGCTCCCTTTTCGTGCTCCCGATCAAGCTGACCCCTCCAATTCCTCAAGGCTCGCCACTTCTGGCGGCGCACATCCCGGCCGCCGCAAGCTAGCCCCGTGCATGCAGCTCCCTCGACTCCATTCTCGCACGTCTCTCTAGATCCGCCCAGGCGATGGCAGCGATAAGAAGACCCCCATCGGGGGATCCAGGAGAAAACCCTAAATGAAATTGAGAGTTTGATGTTTGGGCCCAATGACGTCGGGTATAAAAAAAAGAGAGGAGAAGGAAAGCCCATGTGGGCTATCGATTACAAAAAAAAGAAAGGGGAAAAGAAGTTGGGCCCAAATGGGCCGAGATGAAGTTAAAAAAAGGAGAGGGAAAGAAAAGGTTGCCGTATGTATTCAAAAAAAATATTTTTTGAAAAAAAAGAAGGCATGTACAATAAAAAGTCGTACGCAAAATTACTAAGAAAAGCCGTATAAAAAAAGTGGTTGAACGCCTTAAAAAAATTTTACAGAAAAAGGGAGCCGTATATAAAAAATTGAAACGGCCAAATGTTATCCATGTTTTGAGAAGCTAGAAAATTTGTGATCGGCTTATTGGTTTCATGTTTTCTCCTCATATTCACGTCTTCTCCCAACTTTGCTGATGCCATCATTTTCCGACAAGTATGGGAGAAAGGGGGAGTATTGTGTAGAGTCACAGGTCGATTCAGATTCTTCAGACTCCGGTCCAGATTGATCCAGATTCTCCAGGCCTGACATATTTCCAGACTCTGCAGTCCAGACTCGACGTCAGAGATTCCGAGTCTCCAGTTTCAGACACGCACATGTATGCGGTCTTTTCAGATGTGCACGTATTTGCCATCTTTTGTAGTGGTCCCCATCATTCTTCTTATTTTGTTGGCCAGAGTTTTCATGTGAGCCATAGGGACTCCAGAGTAGAGGACCATTCCCTATGCCTTGTTGGTAAGTGTTTTCATGTGGTATCATAGGTACTCCAGAGTAGTGTACCATTCTCTGTGCCAGATAGGAGAGACCCAGTTCTTCGACGAGGAGACTTCTTTCAGACTCCATTCTCCAGCGATCGTAGACTCCGACGAGGATTGCACTTCCACGGCCTTTTCCAGATCAGCCCTTTTCAGAGATGGAGCAGTTGTCCACATATTGTGGCGGGCCAGAGTACTCCGATGAGGAGACTCATTTCCAGTTGCAGTGACTCTAACAGGTGCAGTTTAGAGCACATGCTCTCCGACGAGGAGATTCAACAGACTCACACTCCAGCCCGTTCGTCGTTCTCACCTGCACGGCATGAGAAGCAACGTCCTCGACAACAGCCGACAGTTGTGCGCGTTGATTTGATATTGTCCGTAGTGTCCAGTAGCGTGAGTTGAGTTTCTTTCTGTTTGTTTGTCCAAGCTGAGCATTGCATGCTCCAGCTTGAGGGGGAGTGTTGGTGTATTTGTTATGTACGCCTATTGAGTTGTAGATCGGTAAATGGATACCTCCAGGATCCATTTACCCCATCCATGTCTTTAGTCCCACATCTACCAGTGGTGGGACTTGGAGACTCTGTGGAGGCTATATAAGGAGCCCCAGACCTCCTTTATCCATTGAGAAAAAGCAATGAACTATATGCCCCTTTGAGGGCTTCTCCCGTGGTTTCATCCGGCTCCTTAGGGAGTAGGGTTCCACGTAAAATCTCGCTGTTTTTATTTTTCTTTATCTTTTTCCATGTTTCGCTTCCGCTTCCTATTTTCTAACAGTAGTTAAAAAATATAATATGGAAAGTTGACTAGTTCTCGAGGATAATCGACTGGTGAACTCATTAATGAACTTAAGAAGAATTCTGTTTATTGAAAAAAGGGTTTTTTTATCATTCGTGCCCTTCTTAGATTTTGCAATATCAATTATGCCCCTCCCTTTGTTGGAATATCAGTTGTACCCATGACTTCTTCCACAGTTATCACTTGTGTCCTTTCGTTAGTTTGACTATTGATGGGTTGAACTAAACTATGATTTTTTCAAATCATGGTATGACCAAGAGGGGAAGAACTGTCAAACACATTCCCCCTCTCCCGTTCTTGTCCTTCGATCCCTCCCTCTCCAGCCCCTTACTCTGCATGCCTCCTATTCTGGCCTTCCTCCTTCCCTGCCCTCTAGCCCCTTCCTTCGATACAGGTGTGAGCAACTGAGAACGCATCGAACTCAACCTTCCCCTTGGTTATGAGTTCAACCTGGATGTTCTTGAACATGGACTCGAAGGTGGCCCTGAATGTTGGTATCACCTCATGGTGGCACGAGCCCAGTATGTAGAAGAGGAAATTCTTGAGGAGGACATGGTTGGGTTCGGAGGGGTTGAGGTAGAATAAGATGTGGTACCCTCCAATGAGGTTGGAGGGCATGTAGGTGTGGTAAAGACGTCCCTCTTATCATCCTTGTCGATGTCGAAGGGAACATGGAAGGAGACAACGCCAAGGAGGGTGATCATGTGTGGGTCGTGTGCGATGAAGGGATCGAGTGGCATGTTGAGTCTCACCACAGTGGAGTTGTGCTTTTGGATGCGGTTGCGAAAGAAGTCGTCACGATCTTAGAAGTAGATATAGTCAAAGAGGTCGCCAACGGGGCCAATAAAGGGGAGGTTGGTAGTCATTGAGGACCTTGTGAAGGGGGAGCTGCCGCTTCTTTTGCGTAAGGGATGTTGGTGGGAAGAGAGGGGAGGCAATCGAAGACGGAGGTGAAGATGGGTCGGTGACGGGTGGAGGGAAGGAGGAAGTGGAGGTGGACGGATGCCATGGAAACCATTGGTCTCTTCTCTCTCTTTTTCTGTTCTCCCTCCTCTCCATTCGTCGAGCTGATCACCAGAGATAAACACACGTCCAAGAAGCCCGTTGCCAACTAAGATCGCAACTGGGCGAACTGAGTGGGTAGGAAACCAATCTCCACTTGATCCGGTCATCATTAGACCAGAAACCGACGTACAACAACAGATAAAGCGACCAGCTGCAACTGGTCGAGCTGAAGTAGAACACCTTTGCCCCGGTCCCGTCTTCAGTCAGTCTTTGCAACCGGCCTCTTTAGGCATTGTGATCCCTAGAGAGCACCACAACTGGTCGTCTTCATCATGGGATCAAATTTCAATGAAATTTGGTCGAATTTCATTTTCGATGGATGACTGAAATTCGGCCGAAATGGCCTATATCGACCGAAATTTGGGGGATCCAGTTAAACCAATCGAAATTTCGCTCGAATTTCAACCGAATTTTCGTTTCGGCCACTCACCAAAATGGTGATCGAAATTGAAATTTAAGTCCCTGGTCTTCATCAACAACATTCATCTCCATCAGATCCAAATCATCTTCTTGGAACTCGTCCCAAGCAATATCCAATCTCCAGAACCATCATCTGAACCGTCTTGAACCCTAATCTCGTTTCTAGGCCCCAACCAAAGAATCATATATCATTGGATCTCGTCATCGCTAGAGGAAGAGCCGGAGGAGGAAAAGGAAGAAGAAAAGGACAAGTGATGAAATTGTGAGAAATCTGTGGCATAATTGATATTCGAAAAAAGGAAGTGACGTAACTGATTATTGCAATATCTAAGAGGAGGACAAGTGTTAAAAACCCTTGAAAAAAATAATTAGTCAACTGGTGATGAAATTTGCTTGTGTTATACGAATATATAAAACTCTTAAGATATTTTTTGTTAGATAGTTTGGCTTTTCTTGAGCATTTCTTGAGTGTGTTTTATTCTCTTGATATTTGACACGAGATATGCACCACATACACAACAATATGCACCGCATACGCCACATATATGGCAGCATATGCGGTTAATGCGATCCACACATGCGCTCGGGCTGCATAATGACCACATATTGGATATGTGCTTCGATAGGGGTACCGAATACGCATATGCGGTTGCTTGGACCGCATATCTGAACCTTATTCTTTAGTCATTCTTCTTTGTTCATCTTTGGATAAGTGAGTCAGCTTCTCTCTTTTTTCTTGAGCTCTGTAATTCATAACTTTGATCTAAAAGAACAATCTTTATGCCAAACAAATATGCATATTGTTCTCTGTCATTGGCAAAAAATAAGTTACTAACATTGTATTCCTTCAGAAGTTTATTATAAAGATCCGGCCTAGAGGGTTTCTCGTGAAAAAAGGCGGTCTTTTGAGACCATTCTGAACTATGTAAACCATGTTATTCTCTCTTGTTCTTGTTCATCAGCACATACTCTATGATCTATATTCCTACAGAACATATAGAGCGCTTTGGGAGAAGAGGTTCACCTTGGCATTTTATAGACCTTGTAATCAGAGCGGAGTTTTATGCAGAGTGTATGCATCTCAGTTTCAAGGGTTAGTTGTGCTAATGTAATGGAGGAGACTGAGTTGAGACTTGTGTAAATTCTTGGTTTTTTGATCGTTTAATATATATGGATATTTGCTGGTCTTGACATCTCAAGTAGTCATCCTTTGACTTTTCCAAAGCAAGCTCCATTATTGATATTCGTTGAAGAGATGAATGCGAGAAAATACGCTTTAAGAAACTTAAGAGGGATACATTTTTTATAGGATGCTGCAGATACCAAAAAACTTGGTTGAATAAATGCATTGTAATCAAGAGGTGGAAAATTCTTAGGATGCTTCTAGAAAAATCTAGAAGAATTTTATCACTAAGTTGAGGGTTCATTTTTACTTTTTTGGGCATGCTCCTAAATCTGTTGCATGTCTTTGTTAAAGGCACTTGTTCTACAAGGAAATTGACTCTCAACTTGGTATTATATTCAGGTTAGTTTTTACAGCTTCTGGCTAGAAGCTAAACTGATTTTATTTCCTTTTCTTCCTTTTTGCAAGAGCTACCTTGTTGTTGTTCCATATTGGACACAATGTGGTTTTTTTCAGAAGGGCGCTGCTAATTCTCTTTAATTGGCAGTACTAGTTGTGGGCACACCTGCATTTACTGGTGCTTCTGTTTCTCGCAATGTACCACTTTTACAAGTAGTACGCATTGGCAATAATATTTTACAAATTTAGTTGCTTCCTATAAAATAAATGGTCCTTGCAGGCTTTAGGTAATCCTTTAGATGCTAGTGTTGCGATACTAATCTTTGCACCTACAGCTAGTCGTGAAAATCTCCATAATGTTAATCACCAAGCCTTTTGCTTTACCAAATATTAATGTGCAACTGTTCTCATGCTCTGAAAGCATTAATACATGTAAATTTTGGTTTGGCGATGCAAGAGAAGCAATTTTGTCGAATTAACATATTGGATGTCGAGATAACAATAATAATCTCTGCTAGCTTTTCTGATATACCTTTTGCATTTAGGCAACCCACCTGCTGAACAAGCTTTTTCCTATGCAGACAATATGGGTTCTAATTCAACGTAATGTAGAGTGGAAGCCGTTGCAGTTTCTAGCATTCGCATTTGTGTATAGAATATTTGAAAAGCTAAAAGCACTAGAGCCTTCAGCTACTCCCACATACGGGGTAAGCATTTTTAGATGTTGGTGGCTCTGTTTTTTCGAGTAATTTCATTACTTGGAAGCTTCGTCTTTATATTGTGTATTTCAATTTGGGTTGTTTAAAACTAAAAGGAAATGCCCACTTAACTTTATGCTTATGATGTTCCAGGAAGATGGTGAGGTCTATGAGGATGAAGGGAGAGCACTTAGAATGGGAAAGAGATTACTACGATCGCTGGCCCTGGTTTTTGGCTGCGTAGCAGTTGCTTCTTTGGTACATGGCAATCTTATGCTCATCCATGTCCGGAGAGGCAGCATTATTCAATAGTTGCCTCTTTTGCCTTCCGAAAAATGATATCCTTTGTGTCTTAATTTCATTTTTTCTGCAACTTGATTACTTTCATACACAACTGCAGGGGTTCACCGGGATTTTGAACTTGATTGAATATGTGGGGCAGTACATACCTCGGTTTCTTTTCAACAATCAGGTAACTTGGGTTGTTACCAGCTTCATTCTGTCAGTAGCTTCATTTAGTTATGATTCTTTGGATTCTAAAGTATATGCTGGCAGTTGGGAGTTATTAGATATTTCTAGTTGAGGAATTAGTGATTTCATTTGAAATTAAACAGTGAGTACATGTTAATGATTTTGGATAATTTTTGTGTTCATCAGGAACTTTTTGTGACTGCCTCAACAGCTGTTATGCTCTACATTATGGCTTCATACTATAGGTAAGGCAGCTTCTTGTAAAAGATTAGGGATACTTTTGCCTTTAGATGATGTCAGGTTCGACCTTGATCGAGAGTTTTTTGGTTCAGTTTTTACCTGCAATTTGTAAAATTTTGTTCTGTAAAAATATTTCCTTTGTGCAATTAATATACGAGAGTTTTTGGATCGTATATTGAGTATAATTGTGGGGAAGGTAGGTTGCGTCTGAATGCGCATTTGGTGGGGACATGATTTTTTCGCCGCATGACATGAGGGATATAATTCCAATTTTCACATGGAGTCCATTTGTGCGAGAGAATGTTGAAGTTACATCATCCCATTGGTTGATGGCGCAAGGCCTTTAGGCTCGCACCGTGGGGTCAAGAGAATAATGTGGAGGTACCTTCATGTGGCTGCAAGCATGCTTGTATTGACGTGAGGTACACATTTATTCTGTTTAATTTGAGTTGCTATGGAAATTCTCATCATTGGCTCAATATTTCCAAGGGAATATGTTAAATGTACGTTATTAAATTAGTACAGACGTGACATCCATTAAATAGTGTGCATGAACATACATAAAGGTAACATATATGGTTGTTATTTTTTTGAAGGATATAACTGTTATTATGTCATTTCGTAAGCATAAAATATCCTTCTGTTGTAAATTGCTGTTGCTCCAAATAATTAATTCTGATTTGACAAGTAAATCGCATATGCAAAAATACAGGTAGAAAACACTCCTACTGGATTCCCGGTGATGGTGGACTTTCGAATGTCCAATGGGAAGTTGTCTTTTAGGTCAAGTTGTTTCAGTGTATACAAAACTCCATCTCAACCTGAAATTGTGGTCATTGACTTTATTCATCTGTGTATGCCTAAAACTTTGTTCTCTTTACAGTGGGAATCTGTACCGCTCATTAGATAAATGTTGACTAGTTTGGATTAGCATTTCTTTAACACGTCTGGTCATTGTCCCCTACCTAATCCTAGCGCTCTCTACACCTCACATGCTCCTGACCTTGCTCTTATTTTGCCAGCACCTTAACTCAAAGCTGCCTTGTTCCTTTTGGGCAGACTGAGAGAGACATGCGGGTCCCTTGAAAGCCAAAGCATAAATTTTCCAACAGTCAAATACTGATGCATGCTCTAAGACGTCTCAAACCTCTGGAGCTTCGTCCCTCGCCCCTCTTGAATCTTGTTCTGAAAAGATATAATAGTTGTCCGTTATATGTGTCCTAGGAGAGAATGCCTTCGCCTTTTTCTTGATTCGTGAAGTACATGATTTGATGTCCTAGGGCATGTTTGGTTGCTAGGGGTACCCCTAGCTCCAACCCTGCATTCCAGGGTTGGGATTACTTGTATTGACCATACAATTTCTTTGGTATAATAGTTTTTAACCTTGTTCAAATACACCTATTAACATAAAAAATACATTGTAATCATTAAAAAGTTAATGTAACGCATATTCAATGTCACATCACGTCACAGTTATCATTCCAATCATCTCAACCTTCCAAACAGCTACTATTCACTGGAGGATATCCTGACCTAGCCCAACCCAGTTAAACCCAGTAACCAAACATGCCCCTAGTATAAGGTGGAGTAGGCGTCGATGAAACTGCCCTAACTCAATGCGAGGGATTATTAACTGAAGTCCTATTCATTTCCTTTTCCATCTGGGAACTTCAAAGGAGGCAATTCTTCCACCGTCCCTCCATGGGCGAAGTCTTTGACATCACCTTGCTCTGATTGCTTCTTCTATCGGGACCTTTTACACAGCAGTTATGCCTGATTGCTCGAAAGGAATCCTTGTTCTAGATCATTTACTTTGAGGGCCGTCATCATTTAGAAACCAGATATAATTGTTTGGATTTACCCAAATTGCAGAATAGAGTAAATTACAAAGAGGCTCCTGAACTATACACATTTTCAATGTTATGCCTGAACTTTAAAATCTGGTAATGCGCTGCTCAATCTTTAATTCGGGGCCAAAGGAAGTACGCTGATCGTCTTATCTTTCTAGCATTAGATTACATTACCACAGAATCACATTGAAATGGATATTAAAAATTAGATATACATTGTTACCTCTTTATAGATCGAACTTACGTTAAAATTCGGAATGTGTATTTCGTGGATGTTTTTAGTCCAAATTGTATTGTTCTCTAACCTAACACGTACTTGTACAGCTGTGGGAAAAGAATGTTGGTCCTGCGATGTCCGGACAGTTGGGGTCTTTAATTAAAAGAAAAGTGATGGGTTGAAGTAGGTTGATTACTAGATAATTAAAAAAATTGCGAAGAAAACTCTAGTCATTGACCATGTGAAGGCAGAGGAGGTTGGCCCCACAGGCAAACATATGGATCTCTTGAGAAGTATTCCAGAGCTCAGGTTGACCGATCAAATTTTACTTTGAAAACCACATCTCATGTGGTCTGGATTTAAACATGTAATATCACGTCACAATCGATATAGATATCTAGATCATTGTTCGAAACGGACTAGTGTATTTTTTTAAGACATGGACCGATGTCCAGATACCCTCATCCCCCGGTTTCGTTGGACTTTGCTCGTATTTTAAATTTTCTAACTTTTGAACCACCTTTTTTTATTATCCGTAATAACACATTGATATATCTTTATTCCATAATAATGTTACAATGAAACAAGGGTAGTTTACGAGAAAGATCCTCTGCTTGTTCAATCTACAAATATTCTAGAAATTAACGAAATACAACATGTCGGTTGTCCGGAGACAAGTGATGCAAGCAGATGGAACCTTTACACTTGTACCTTTATGAACTTTGCAATAATACCGTACTCATGTATACACAACTACAAAACAATCCCTGCAAAACCTCTTTATTTATTAGCACTTGTGTCCTTATCGTCAAGACAAATGAGTCGAACAGTATATCTAATTGACGAATTAACGAGAGCTTTTATAGATCAATGCACAAATTATGATAATTCCCTTCCTCCAACCCTCGTCGGACACCCCGACTCCCACCGCTGCCGAAGTAGCTGCGGTAGCATTCCTTGCAAACATCTGCGAGTTTCTCATTTCAAAAGCTATAACGAGCAGTGGATGAGAAGGGCATGTGAGAAAGAAGCAACATGTAGATGTGTCTTCATCTTCGTCATAAGAAGAGCCAGTGCGAGGGAGAGATAGAGATAGATGACTTGGATAGAAATGACTCAACGGAAGAGTCAGATGGAGAGATGGAAAAAAAGAAATAATAATTATATTTTATAACACTTTTTTTCCAACTTAAAAGGCCAAAGTGGCACTCCTGATATCTCAGGGGCAATGTTGGAAGGTAGGGGCTGAGCAGTGCTGGTCAATGGCTTTAATTGGTCAAGTGAGTGGGGAAATGAACCCCCACTGGGGACAGCTAAAGATGATACGATTAAACCAGGAAAGCTGAACAGCTTTTCAACAACTCCATTACTTATAGTGCATCAGCATCATGTCATATTCAATGCCTCAAGTTTGATCACAGGAAAATTCCATCATATCATCAAACATTCATGGAGTTATCTAATTTCCTCTTGCTTACATTTACCTTCTCGATATCCAGGTTCCGCACCTTCTGTGCCGCTAACTCAATTCAAAAGGCAACCTGAGAGTATCTATGCCATGGTTTACTTTTAAACCCTTTGACCATTAGTATGACTTAATTCATTGGTCTCAGCAGCAGACACAAGCGCCAATAGAGGTTTCCAGGAATCATCGCACAACTTCGAAATATGTAGAGACAGGAGTGTTACAGACAAAACTCAGAATGACACAATGTTAAAATCCCATCGACTTAAAAAGTTTAAAATTTTTCTTTCAAACCTGGAACTGTCTCATGCTTGGTTGTCAGAAAAGGAAACAAAACCAAGTATTGGTATCCTCATGTTTAAACCATCAACTACAAGAATGAGACTTGATTACCAATGTGAAATTATCCAACATACATATGGATGTTCTAAGTGTAGCATACACTACCGATACTATCTTATGTGCACCATAACCATTAAAAAAATCACATGAAATAAAATTCCAGTATGGAATGTTACGACAATGAAATCCATTACAAGAGCACGGGATCACCCGTCTACAAAATGAAAGGTAATCGCAAAGCAAACGATGAATACCTATAGTTGTGTTCTCACCAAGAACTCTAAAAGGCGCACTTAGACGGTAACTGTCAAAAGGAGCATCTGAAACTCTTGGCTGCGGTAAGCGATGAAGGTTGCGCATTACAAGCAGGGCATAGAAAGAAACCTACATGAATTCGAAAATAAGAGTTGCATACGGCAGACAATTGATTAGGAAAATTAATAAATTAAACAAGGTGACATACACTGAACTCAAACAAGATATCTGCCTTAACTCGAGGCATCTGAACAAATATTGAAGGAAACAGTAAAACACTGTAACTAAAATTTCACAGGCGGGCAGACCTGTTATCTACGAACCAAAATCTGATAGCCGGAGGGCATCCTATCTGGTGGCAACAGTTCTTACTATATACCATCAAGTTTCACACCACACTGGAGGAAAATACCTTCAAACATGAGTAAGAGACACTTGACTTGTCTGTTTCGAAGACATCCTGCAGCTGTAACCTTAGCTCCTTCTTGTTCGTGGAGGAGTTCCGGGCACCAGCATGTGGGGACTATGTTGATTGGGATGAGTTACGGGGTCGTACTTTTGCGAAGCTAGATATGTGAGAGCAGTGACAACATCAGCAATAAGTGGTCGCAAGTTAGGTTGCTCTTGGACGCACATTGCAGCAACTGCAAGAGCTTGGTACAAGCCCCTGGCAGGATACTGACCCTGGAGCATAGGGTCTGCCATTTGTGCAAATTTTCTACGATCTTTGAACAATGGTCTCGCCTGCAATTACATGATCTATGGTTCATTATTCTTTGTGAAACTCCAAAGAGAGTGAAATGAAGACAGGATCTCAAACATTGTTATCACTAGCACACACAAATTTTCCATAAGCAAGCTTAAGAGAAAAAGGCAGTCCAATATGTCATACGTATTATTGGCCATGTATTCATTAGTTTAGATGATGAAAAGTTACTGTAGTTACGGCATGCGTAAATCAAAATGTGTGCTTGATAACGATGTTTATGGCAGAGTTGATCTCGAATCTCATTTCTCATATGCAGGACCAATGCATCACCCAGATAAATTCCATAATAAAGTTTAACGAACTATTAATTTTTCTCTTGAAAATATGGCTACCATTCAGAGTACCAAAATCCCCTTCTGATGAAAGGTGTGAATGGTGACTTATGGAATATATTTATACATAAGATGGGATACATGATTAGTGAATTGGATGCGATATCTTAACACCTTTGGCTGACAGCTTTAACAAGTTATCAAAGCTGTAAAATTTTGCATGTATAAAACAAGAGTTTCTTTAATTTCACAATGAGAAGATAACTTGTTACTTCTCATCTTCATAACAGAACGGAAGGAAGAAATATGACGTAAATTTCTGAGACCTATTCCGTGGCAAAGAAATAAAAAATGTCAAGTTATTCTGCATACCCATGCAACTAAATTGTGCTCCCCAGATGCTCGGGTATTGTCAATAGCTTTCCTTCCGGTTATAAGTTCTAATAGAACAACTCCAAAACTATAAACATCAGATTTTAGTGTCAACTGGCCTGTCATGGCGTACTCTGGGGCGCAATATCCATAGGTGCCCATGACTCTAGTTGAAACATGTGTCTTATCACCGACTGGACCAAGTTTCGCGAGACCAAAATCAGACAGTTTTGGATGAAAGCCCTCCCCTAGTAGGATGTTGGAACATTTTAAGTCACGGTATATGACAGGGGGGTTTGCTTTATCATGCAAATATTCAAGACCTTTAGCTGCGCCAGCAGCAATTTTCATTCTTGTGTTCCAATCAAGTCGCTTTTTATCAGGCGGAAGATCTGCAGAAGAACATGTATAGACAAGTGTGAGAGATTTCCATACAGTTTCTTTTGAGAACGAAAGGACGAACCTCCATAAGAGATCCACCCATAGATTTCTATACAGTTTTCAGAAGGGAAATCAACCGCAGATAAACAAAAACACGTACCATGGAGATGATCTTCCAACGATCCTAGTGCCATGTACTCATAAACCAAAAGCCGCTGATCTCCATCAGCACAATACCCAATCAAGTTGACAAGGTTTGGATGGTGAAGTAGGCTCAGCATCAACACCTCAACAAGAAATTCCCTATTTCCTTGCAACCCATTTCGATCAAGTTGCTTTATAGCCACGATCTAAACCAAAAAATTTCCGATTAACCAACGGCTAATTAAACAATCGATGCTGCGTTACATGTTTTTAGACATAATACATATGCATGCCTTGTGAAATTGCAAGCGAAAATCATAGCAAAAATGTCCGTGAAAAATCATCAAATTTTACAAAGTATAGGTGATAGAGTTTACGAAGCTCGGACAAGATTCAGGTTTCCCTAGTGCATAAACCACACCCTAAGGATGAAAAATGCATCACCAAAAAAAGCATATACTAAACATCCACAAAAGAAATGATGATAACAAGAACCTCAACGTGTCAAGCCATCCGGAAACACTAAAACCTAACAGGGGTAAGTAATAACACCTGGATGATAACATCACGACTAAGAAATTGATTGTGTGCTTTGAGGACAACCTAATGAGTAGGTACCAGCTATGTGGGATTGGGAGAGGGTTTCAACCACTTTGGGTCTACCGCATGATCCTTACATTACATATTTTTCTACAAGAGATCGTTTCCACGATTGAACCGTTAACAACTTTTATCATTGCGCCAAGGCTCCCCTTCACTAATACTGCTTAATTTCAGCAAAATATGTCTTGGAAAGTTGCATCGAAAAGTAAAATGTTACGTTAGGACCTAATGTAGAGTTCATATGGGCAGAAACTAACCTGATTTGTAACCTCCAACCTCCCTTTATAAACCCTACCAAATCCACCCTCTCCAATAAAGCAGTCAGATCTGAAGTTCTTGGTCGCAGCAGCCAGTTCGCGAAAAGAAAATGTCTGAGCAGCAATGTGTTCTGTTTCCTTCTTCACCATGCCATCCTTCACCTCTACAGGGACCTCTTTCTTCACTGGTACAGGATTAAGCGGTTTCTTTTCTAGATCACAAAAAAAAACATTTAAAATCATTCAAACAAAACAGGGGATTACCCAAATGTCCATTTAATATCAATCAGCTCGAGAAGTGGCATTTCTTTTTCCAAATGAACATGATCTACTATTTACTACATAGCACATACTTTTAGTAGCTTCAATTCGATCACGTGCTCACTGTGACAAAGTTTGCAATATAATTCACACCAGTATCTACTGCTCAAAAACATCCACGAACACAGCAAAAAAACTCACCAACCGAGAAGACTCCACTCAGCTAGCAAATAAATTGCAGGATCTGATATCACCATAACTTCGAATCGAGCAATCACAGAAACCAACCTTTGAACTAAAAACGACCTCTTTACGAATGACCCAACATACTAAACACCAAGAGACAAATCCAAAAACAAAAAAGGGATCCCAAAACGTTCCACCAATAGATCAACGCCTGCCATGCAAACCCTAATCTCAACTCAATGCCCACAAAATCAAAACACCCAAAGGCTATTAAAAATCTGGTCTTTCCCATCATAGGCGAAGACCCACATGCTAATTTCTCTACAAACGAAGAGAGAACCCAGAGCAAGCATCACCTGTTGGGAAAAGATGGTAAAGGTAGGAACTTTTGAGGACCAAATCGATTACCTGGAGACGGTGCGGTCTGATCTGGTACTTTGTTCTTGATTCTTTTGTTGTTTCCAGATCTTCCAAAGCAGGGGCACAACCCCATGTCCCGATCTCCACCACCACCAATGCCACCTTGCTCTTCCGCTTCTTCTTCCTCCTCCCCCGATGGAAGAACTATAGATGTGTGTTGGGTAGGGAGAGTGTGGGGAGTCTGTGATGGAGACCAAAGAAATATTAATTAATGCAAAAGAGGAAAGGTGCGGTATTTTTTTCACAAAATTTGCAACGTTCTATATAAACAGTGCGCTTTTATATAGTGGGTTGGAATGGTTTCCTCTTCCTCGTTATCTTTATATCCTATTTATCATTTATTTTTATACAATAAAAAGAGATGTTTGCCTCCATAATCCTGAGTAGTTTCATAATTATACTGAAAATCTTGCATAATCGTGAATTACACGAGAAATCTTGAATAATGCTTAACTCTTATATGACATAATCCTGTATTATGTTCTATTTGTTTTGTCCCTTATATTTGACGGTTTATGTTGAAAAAGACAAAATTACCCTTAATGCTCAATCTTATTTGTGAATCGTGCTCTTTCACTCTCTTCTTCATTCCCATTCCACCTAAGTGTCGTTTCCAATCAAGTGTCGTTGTGGTATGCCACTCCCAACCGAGTGTTGCTTTCGAGGTGGAACTTCCATTTTTGTTGTGTGACGAGAGAAGGGTGAGAGGGAGTGGCGGAGCTGTCGTCATTGTTGCTGTTTGGAGAGAAGACAAAGGAGGGGACGCTAGTGCTGCCACAACTGCTGCTACGTGGAGAGGAGGCGAAGGAGGGTGCGCTTATGCTGCATCAACTGCTGGTGAGTGTAGAGGAGGCGGAGGAGGGGACTTCTATGCCATCACGACCGCTACTGTGTGGAGAGGGCTTGAAGGCGACAATGGAGGGGATTGGAGGGCGACGATGGAGGGGTGGAGGGCATGGAAGGGGCATGAGGAGGAGGTCGAGGAGGGAGCTGAATGTGGGAACAGAGGGGGTGGGGGATGGGGTTGAAGGGGCTGGAGGGCGGTGACGGAGGGGATGGAGGATGGGACAAAGGGGTTGGAGGAGGGGGTCGAAGAGAGGGCTGAAGGTGGGCGGTGGAGGGGGTGGAGGACGAGGCATCAGAATGGGGGAAGGAGCTGGAGGGCGAGGATGTAGGGGTGGCGGAGGGGACATAAGGGGCTGGAGGAGGGGGTCGAGGAGGGGGATGAAAGGGGGCGGTAGAGGGGGTGGAGGAGGGGCTGAGGGAGGAAGGAGGAGGGGTGTGAGTTGTTTTTCTTTTCTTTTACTTTTCAGTTTATATCATAGCCATTGAATTGAAGATGTGTTAAATTAACTCCATGGTATGGTCGTGTTAATGGTTAAAACTAACGGGGGGTTTATGGGTACAAGACGGAGTAACTATTCATGGTTTCTCGTGTACTTCACGACTACGTAGGGTTCTAGGTATAATTACGAAACTACTCAGAGTTGTGGATGTAAATATCTGTATAGTAATACCAACCAATAAGATAAATAATGCTATCGATTTTTCTTCGTAATAAATTAATTATGATTATATTCTATTATTTTAAAAGGTAAACTATAGAAAATGACTCCATCTTGCCTTTGATTCTAAGTTTAACTACTCTTTTTTGGAAATTTAATAATACTCGCCTCGTCGTTTGTCCCTCCTTATCCTTCTCCCTCTATAGACAGCCAAAGTTTTCGTCTTGGAGTCAAGATGAGGGTTAATAATTCGCTCACGAATCCTCCATCATAAGCTTCTCCTGCAAAACAAATAAATAAATAACTACTACTATATAACAATATTATTTAACATAACCTAATCCCTCATTATCTCCCTAGAATAACAAATAACTTCATTTCTCCTTATTCATCCTTATACTTTCCCTCCAATCCAACAAAAATAATGTCTTCTTATCTCTTTCCCTCCTTAAAATCTGGATTTAGCGTTTAACCATTCAATAAGATTAACAATGTTATTGGGTTTTTCTTCATAATAAATAATTTATGATGATGTTCTATTATATATTCATATAAAAACTCTAATCATATACAGTAACTGGCTTTCATATTCTGTTTTAATCAATGCATAGTCGTACATGTATGATATGAAAAACAGGAAAATACTATGTCCAAAAGTGCAAAAGCTTAACCAACTTCTAATTTACCCATGTTTGTGTCCTTTAAGAGAACAGATATAACTTTTAATTTGAACTAGATCGGTCACATATGCTAACCTAGTAAAGAGTGAGCTATAATTGAATATATCTCTACGAGTGAGCTACAATTTGACATTAGTAAAGCGTGAGCCACAACTTAGCATGCTTTTCTCTGTATCTGTATATTTATTAGTAAATAAAATATCTATTATGTATGCACTCGAAATTTATATTCATATTTATTTTAAAATGGATATAAATGCATGTATGACGTTGATGTTCATATGTGTGTATGGGTAAAATGGGGAGGTCCCCTCAGGGAGCTAACTCGTGCCATATTTTCCTCATTTTTTTAATTTTTTAAATACTTTATCATTATATCCTTATATTATATCATTCAAATTTTGTGCGAAACAGAGACTCATACGTCAAACGGGTCGATTTCAACAATTCTACGATCATTAAAAAATAACTGTCTTGATAGAGGTTGTAGGAATGGAATCTCGAAGCCTAAAAGGGTGTATATGAATAATGATTAATTCCCATGTACAATGGAATTGGATTTCCATTGTAATCGTCGTTCATATATTCCTATGCCACAGCAAATGCAAGAATGGAAACAATTGTATGAACAATAATTTCACTCCATCTCTATTCCCCATTAATCGGGCACTTGTTTTGCCTACTCATTAAGCGGACCGAACCGAACTTTGATTTTTCGTTCCTTTGGTATGGTATACCGTATATGGGCTTTTTTTGTAGATTAACATGGCTTACTATAATTATCTTTCAACTTCTATAATAATAATGTAGATTAATGTTTTTGATGGTTTGTTATTAGAAATAAACTTGAGTTGGATTTATATAATTAAATCAAGAAACTAATCGTAGTGAAGGGATCACAAATGCAAAGAAGTGAGCTATATGACAAGGAACCTGAGTAACCTCATCGATCTTCATAGGGACCTTCATGCATGAGTATTATATATATATATATATATATATATATATATATATATATTGTCGAAGTAAATAATGAGCACTCAACATTTCAAGCAATCCAAATGCTCATTTCTTATATGGAAGGAAAAATCGTCCTCTCATGGAGGATAGTTTGAGGAGAAAGGGATCGTGCAATAAGACTATTAAGACACATCTAGTAGACAATAAATGGAATGCAAGGGAACGGGGGAGTGCCATTTGGGTAACAACTCATATTTCATTATTAGATATTTAAATAAAAGAATAAATTAATAAAAAGGAGAGAAGATGGACGGTTATTGGTGGCCAATTCAACCCCCTTATTCTACGCAGGACATCCCTATTTTTGAAAGTGAATTTCGTGAATGGCAAGAGACATGTGCTAATGTTGGCCTATTATATATATATATATATATATATATATATATATATATATATATATATATATATATATATATATATATAGGGGGCCTTTCAAATAGAACTTGGTCCTTCCATCCTTATGGAAGGCCAACGATCCTAGCCGTTAGATTCAAATCTAACGGCATCATCAATTTATTTGCTCAAAAGGGCATTTTGGTCATCAACTTTTGCATTAATTATGCACACCAATTAATATTCCGAAATACTAAATTTAGCTATTTTTATTTTTGGTATTTTTCGCAATACCATAATTAAAAAATGTCTTGTTTTGTACCGGACAACGTTACGTGGGACAATGTTTGTATCCTAATGTGTTTTTTTGTAGAATCTGCAGTTCCTTTTGCAACGATTGCATGTTTTTTGTATTTATTGTGGTTCCTTCAAAATTAATCAGGTATTTGTAATTTTGGTTTGGTTCTTTGTAAAATACAATTCATATTAGCAATTAATACATGCTTCTTTGTAGCGATTTTATGATTTTTTGTATAATAATTTTTATATTATTCTTTGTAAAAATGCAGTAGACATTCACGCTAAATCCATAAGTAAAATACAACCATATATGTACAATACTCATCCATAATGTATAATGCACATTCAAAATGTGTAATACAAATCAAATATACAAGATATATAAAAAAACGACAATTTTCATTCGCACGAAATTGTTATGTAAAATACATATCAGATATGTACAATACACATCAAATTTGTATAACAGACATCGATATTGTATAATACAAATTAAAAATGTATTTCTACGTAAAAATTCTGTGTCGCCCACTTCCGCCTTGTTGATGACGATGCGAATGACATCGTTAACTGCTCCATGTCGATGTTGAAGACGGAGATGAAGGGACGAAGAACTTCATGTCGACCATGCGTAGGTGTCCACGTGAGGACGGAGATAACACCGAGCTCCATGCCGATGTTGAAGACATCGATGAAGGGTGCGAAGAACCACCCGCCGACCATGTTGACAGTGAAGATGGAGACGAAAATGACGAAGAGGATGACAAGGCATGTGAAGACAACATAGACGAGACATGTGACGTGCGTACGATGGAGATAAGCGATGACGGAGACGAGCGACGAGCGACGGTGGAGATGGAGATGGAGACGAGTGGCGGTCGACATCCTCTTCTTCCTCTCGCGGTCGACGTCCTCCTCCTCCCATTTTTTTGAATGCGAGATTATGAAATGAATGGAAAGATGAGAGAGTTAATGAGATATTTGAGATGTACGTGTGTGATTTTAGGAAAGATTGGGAGAGAGATTAATGAGGAGATTAATTGGGTTGTTACATACTATATTTAGATAATGAACAATGACCAAAATGGGTTTTTGGTTAATTAAATTATAATTATAATATGCCTTTAATAACCACCGACGGATTGAATATGGATGCATGGGATTGTTGGCCTTCCATAAGGATGGAAGGACCATGTCTCATTTGAAAGATATCCTATATATATATATATATAGGGTGCACTAGAATTGAGGTGGCACCTTTCCTTGATTATGGAAAGGTGCCATCTTAGGCCGTTGGATGACCACTGTACGAGTGAGATTGAAACCACTAGGTGGTTTTTGTGCCAACTAATATTCCTAATATGTAGGTCGATTAAATTAGTGCTAATTTATTAAAAGACACGTCATTAATCTTTCTATATTTAGATATATGGTGCATGATGTACAGAAATTTCCAGAAATATCCGAATGAAAAAAGGTTCGTGTTTTGAAATAATTGTTAACAATTTACAAACGATTGAGATATTTTACAATTTCGTGCTATAAATTACAAAAGCACAACCATTGGTGTTCGCAAAAATAACGCAAATCCGATGAAGATTTGAATTTTTTGTATAGATGTGTTTCCTAAAATATAGGGTGCTTTGATCATGTGTTAACTAATTGACGTATACGTGGAAAAGATTCCTAAAATGATGGGATTTTTATTACAACTATATTTCCTAATTTATTAGGGGTAAATTGCGAAGACGTTAAATATGTTAAATGTCATATGCATAATAGTTTAGGGGATATTAAACACACGTTGTAATAAATGAATTCATATTAAATAAATAGTCCATATTTCACATTCATCGGGCTTATTTTACATTCCATGCACGAAGTTTACGTCCATCCAATGTCATATCGAACATTCTAACAAAAGGAAGACTTACAATAAATAAATCTATCATTTCATTAACATATTTTACAATTGTAATTCGTATTTTACATTTCCCTCATTCTTTTTACATTCGTCTCCTATTTTTCTGCAATCAATTCCAAATTGATGACATCCGTAAGATCTGCTTGTCTCGATCTTTATTCTTCTTCCTCTCATCGAAAGTTATCCAAGTAACCTACATAATGTAAAAATAGAATGAGATATTTTAAATAGAATATTGAAGCGTGAAATGACTGTAGATAATATAAAAATAATTGGAATGTGTTTGTACAGGTAGTGCAACAGTCGTTTGAGTGTAAAATACATTATGACATTGTAAAAATGAGACAGAAGTATGTAAAATGATCATACGTATTGTAATTAGGTGTAATACTTTGTAAACGATGTAATCAACAACACTTAACTTAAAACACGCGTATATATGGATCATGCAATAAAATGCACTGGACTTGAAATTAAACAATGAGGATCGGAGATACAGATTGAAAAAATGAAAAAGATAATGAAGACATTTGATATGTATTGAAATACGAAATAGATGAGAAACAATGATCTCTGATCGACGATAATCGAGGACTGGAATGAGATGGAATCAAAATGAAATGTAGAAACATATATCAAATCAAATCAAACTAAGCTGGAACCTTTTTAAATGGATGAATACAAAAAAATGAAAAAAAATTTGATTACGAATATGGAGCCTCCATGCGCAACCATCTCCTGTCGCTCCACACATCGTCTTCTTTGTCGTCATGCACCACCAACACCATTGTCACACACCTCTATCGTCGCCGTCGTCGTCGTCCATTCCTCCGCCGAGAACTTTTTAGAGTTACTAAATTTAGTAATTAATATTGATGTTTAATTATCAACGAGGATGGTGCATCAAAATAGGAATTCAATATTATTATTCCAAAAATAGATGACGTTGTAATGGTGAGTCAAAATCGGAATTCAATATTATTATTCCAAAAATAGACGACGTGCAATAGTGGTATTGTGATTGATGAGTGGTTTTGTTAATGGCCGTAGATTATAATCAAACGATCTAAAAAACGTGTCGCACCGTAAATGTGGAAAGGTGCCACCTCAATTCAAGTTTTTCCTATATATATATAGGGTAAAATGTGTATGCCCCCTAGGGGGAGCTAACTTAGCTCCCCCCGCCCCCTTTTCACAAAAATTTTTTATTTTTTATTGAAATTTAAAACCGTGTAAATTCGTTATTAAATCCCTATATTATGTCATTCAAATTTCATACGAAACAAAGACTCCTACGACCTCCATCCAAACGGGGTCGATTTAAAAAATCCTGTTACCGTTAAAAAATGACTGTCTGGATGGCGGCCGTAGGAGTCTCTATTTCACACGAAATTTTTATGACATAATATAGGGATATAGTGATGAATATTCACGGAAAAAAATTTCAAAAAAAAATAAAAAATTTGAAGAAAATAGGGCGGGGGGAGCTAAGTTAGCTCCCCCAGGAGGCAGCCCCATTTTCCTCATATATATATATATATATATATATAGGAAAATGGGGCTGCCCCCTAGGGGGAGCTAACTTAGCTCCCCCCACCCTATTTTCTTCAATTTTTTTTATTTTTTTTGAAATTTTTTTCCATGACTATTCATCACTATATCCCTGTATTATGTCATAAAAATTTCGTGTGAAACAGAGACTCCTACGGCCTCCATCCAGACAGTCATTTTTTTAACGGTAACAGGATTTTTTAAATCGGCCCCGTTTGGATGGAGGTCGTAGGAGTCTCTGTTTTGTATGAAATTTGAATAGCATAATATAGAGATTTAATAATGAATTTACACGATTTTAGATTTCAAAAAAAAATAAAAAAAAATTGTAAAAAAAGGGTGGGGGAGCTAAGTTAGCTCCCTCCAGGGGGCATACACATTTTACCCATATATATATATATATATATATATATATATATATAGGGCTTATCCAGTGAGCCCTGTGTAGGGTGGAGCATGGGCCGGGCTCGGGCCGGGCCCAGCCTAGCCCAGCCCAGGCCCATTTACAAAATCGGGCCCACGGGCCGGGCCCAGGCCCGCTAATTTTCCAAGGTCTGAGCCCAAGCCCGAGCCCAGCCCGACTTATGATGGGTCGGGCCTGGGTCGGGCCGGCCCATGAACAAATCCCGCATATATCTTTGTTATTAAAAGCCACACAGAATGATGGATTATAGGGGGTTCCTAAGCATTTTATAATTGCATTTTTTTGGTTATATTATGTTAAAGTTTGAGTTTTTGAAACTAACACAAGGTGGAACTATTTCTTAATCGAAATACAATAAAAGGAACCGAAAAAGGTGCAATTTCAGACCGTTGTTTCCATTAACACTATAATCCACATTCTAATTCACATTCTACTACACATTCAAATTGACATTCACATTCTAATTCACATGCCATTAATAAAAAAATTTTCAAGAGAGGGAGCAATATACCGCAGCCCGCAGTCCGCAGCTAACTGGAAGGCGGAGAGGATTTCCAATCGTTCGCGCGGCCGGAGGGGAGGGTGGACTGGTGGTGTTCGCGCGGCCGGATGGGAGGGTCGGCTGGTGGCGTTCGTACAGCAGGATGGGAGGGTGGACTGGTGGCGTTCGTGGGCCGGAGGGGAGGGTCGACTGGTGCCGTTCGCGCGGCTGGGAAGGTCGACAAGGTTGGACGCGACTCAGGCGAGGTGCTCGCGTGCGGGCGGAGCCGCGGAGGGAGGGAAGGTTGGGTGGGGCGACAGAGCAGGTGCCAGGAGGTGGAGGTGCTCGCGGGCCGCGGGGGGGGGGGGGGAGGGAAGCTCGGCGGAGCGCGCGGTCGGGCCGAGCAGGGGCGACCGGCAGGGCAGCAGGAGGGGAGTCGGGTTGGTGACGGCGGGTGGGATGGGGTCCTGGGGAGGGAGGGGTAGCGGGCGGGAGTCGGGGGACTTAGTTACGGGGAAAAGAAATTAGGGCTGCGGGGGGTGGGGGGGGCTATTAGGTTAGAGGGCGGGCCGCGGGTCGGGCCGGCCGGCCGGGCCTGGAAGTGGGTTTGTGGTCGGGCCGGCCCGTGGGCTAATGGGTTGGGTTTTTATAAGCCCGACCCGACATACTAAATGGGCCAAAATTCCGGCCCAGGCTCGCCCATTAATGAAGTGGGCTTGGGCATGGGTTGGGCTTTAGCGGGCCGGGTAGCGGGCTGGGTCGGGCCGGCCCTGACCCATGCTCCACCCTAGCCCTGTGCCCATTTGAGTTTTGGTGAGCACCAAATGTGGGCGTGCCACGTGTATTTCTATTTGAATGGTTGCCTATTTCGAAGGAGCACGGTTTTAGAAGGATATTAATATGTTTGAGCATTTATATTTCCAATTATACCGAGTCCTTAAAAAAAGGAAGACTGTTTTAGAAAGATAAATTCAAATTATTAATTTCGTACCGAAGAAATAGTCATTGTATATTTGATTAGTAATGTATATATTGTACTCCAGTAATTATGTGTTACGAGATCAGTAATACTGAAATATTTGTCAGTATTTTATATCTGTAATATTATATTGTACAGAGATCAGTAATTGATTCATGTTACTCAAGTAACATATTCAGTTCTCAAGTAATTATTGTTGTCAGATCAGTAATTAAGTAGGAAAACTACTAATGTCCATGCAATGATTACTGATTACAAATGTTCATTTTACTGAACTCATTTTGATTGTTACTAATATTATATTTACTAAATCCTTTGAGTGTTACTGACGCACCTCTTATTTACTTGTATAATCTTTTTAGTCAATTATAATGTATATGAAAATTACTGATCATTTATTATGATTTTACTAATTTCATAACAACTACTTACTTGTCCAATGTATATATATATATATATTACTGAATTTTAAACCATATAATAAAATGAACGTAAATTACTGATTGTTGTTTGGGTATTACTAATCTCGTGATAAGCATTTACTGGACTATTGTATATATATTACTGATTCCATTTGTTTGTTTGTTGTTACTTAACTTTATATCATTTTGACTGAATCTGATATGAAGACAACATTCTGAATATAATTGATTCAGTAAGAATGATAGGAGAACAAGTAACACTTAACAAAATGCATGTAACATGGGCAAATGGCATAAGTAACTTGGTATAAATGAAAATACATGTATGCAAGTAACTTTCACGTTTGTCTCAGTAACTTTCAGGTTTATCTCAGTAACTTTCACATTTGTCTCAGTAAAAATATACATATGTCTCATGATTCAAATCCAATTGCAGGTCATTCATCGTTATTTCTTCTGATATGATGCTCTCACGATCCAATGTTTCATTTTTTATTTTTTTATCCACGAATGATGTTGTGAGTTGTAAAACATCAGAAGTATTCCAGCATCTGACATACCTGAAATAAAAATGAATTAGTAAACCAGTAGTTGAAGTTGTAAGAACTAAAGAGGGAGCAGTAACAATTATGTAGGTAATAGTAAATTAAAATATCATCTCAGTAAACAATGTAATAACATTAGTAACTCAGTATATTTTCAAAGTAAAGGCATGAAAAGTAACAATTGTGTTAACGATAGTAACATAAAATATCTTATAAGTAAACTAAGTAAATATATTAGTAATTCAGTATAAAAGATTTAGTAAGAATGACAAACTAACAAGTAATACGCAGTACTTTCTTAAGATACATAAGTAACTAGCGATTGATAATGAACCAGTAAGAATAATATATAGAAAAGTAATTCATGCCATATTGTCAGTAACTTTGACGAATGCACTAAGTAACTTAATATAATTTTTTTAATAATTTGACTCAGTAACATAATGCGATATAAGTAATTTTTAAGGATTCAAAAGTAATAAAATTGAACATGATCCTTCTGAAGAAGAGTTTTCATGATACAAATCCAATTGCAAATCATCCATCGTCGATCCTTCTCATATGATATTCTGACGATCAAAATCCAATAAAGAATCATTGTTTACCATTGCTTCTGAGATATCATGATTCAAATACAATCGCAAATAATCCATCACGTTAAAAACTGAAATCGAAACCTCAATATATTAGCAATGAAATTAAAACTTGAACATAAATATTAAATATTCCCAATACCTTTTATTCGAATACAGCTATCGCCGAAAGAATCAACAACAAATTTTTTTCCGTGAGATCGATCGATCGCAGAGCTCCAGAATATATGACAGATCGTTCAAATGAAGTTGCCATATAATATGTTACCAAAACGATACTATTACTAAATATGGAAATCATTAATTTATAAAATTAATCGATGCTAAAAACGTGGGATTGGAAGTTAATATCGGATTGAAAGTTAAGATCGGACGGTCAAAAAGATGGGCTCATGGAAACTCAAATGGACCTTGTGTGCATTGGATAATTATCCTATATATATATATATATATAGAGAGAGAGAGAGAGAGAGAGAGAGAGAGGAGAGAAGAGAGAAGAGGGAGAGGGAGTGAACGAGTGTAAGGGAGAGAGAGATAAGCTCCTTTGTATTAGAAGTAGAGAGAGACCCATTGAGCATCATCTCCGGATCCGGCAACGACAACCCTCCAAGTCGATGTTGAGTTTTCTCGATCCCAAAAGAATTGGAGGAGCGTTGTTGTGGTCTGCAACGGTTCACAAGCAAACACATAAATAGAATAATATTATATATTCTTCTTCAAGACTTAAGAAATTGTCTGTGTTGATCCTTTGTTCATTTCGACTTGACTTTCTCTCGGGTGTGGTGTGTCTATTATATCTATATGTATACATTCATCTCTTCAAAAATATCAGTGACCAAATCTTTCTACAAATCGTTTAGATATAAATTTCATATACATCTGTATCGTACATAGAGATTTAATTCTATACCAATTATTATTATTTTTGGAATATTGCATTCTTGTGTATAGAGGTATTTTCGTTTCATACCCTACATGAGGGTGATTATTCTGGAAGGTCCATCCTGGTTCATCGGCCTTGATGGGCCATCTCTACTCCTTAATAACAACACTATTAACCTTTTAATTCTCGTATGATGGAATGATCTAAATAATTAAATGAGTGATATGTTAGATTACCTTGCAACCATAGAGATGATCATGCCACTTAAGTAAAGTCCATATACCATATATGTTCGTGATTACATCTACTTTTTAGACCTATATAAGTAATATTTGCAAGCTGTGTTTCGTAACTTGTAGGATGCCGATACTTTTTTTAAATAATAATATCGATTCACGTACAGTTGTCGGCTAATTAAATTATAGATGCATGTATTAAAAATCCAAAAGTATGAGTTGAATTGTGATCTTATGAAATTTGTGTGGATGCCTTTATTATAAATGCACAATACCATAGTATACATACATGAACATTTCCCTCAACCTTTGGATATTAACCTTCAATATTGCACTCTTGTAGGTCGCCACCCTTGGCTTATTAATTACCTATTTTAGTAAATGACAAAGGGCATAAAGAATACAATTCATGTCTAACTTACGGTGAAATTTTGGAAAGAGAATTCCTAAGACATTGAGTATCCAGAGTCATTATATATGTGTGTAATAGTAGAACCCCATGATTACATAGTTATAAGATGACAACACTATAGGAAACTGAACTTTAGATCTTAAATGACCTGTTATAACGTAGGCATATAAAATATGTAATACAAATATAAGAATTGGTTTTCGATATTATCAATCCTTGATATTTAGCTTATTCGTAGAAACTGTTGAGTTTCTTCTAATTGATTACATGTATGAAAAAAATATAAATTATGATGTATTATCATGGAAAATTATAAGTTTTGTATGTGTGTTTTTTACCATTAACAAGTTGAAGATAATCAATAGTGGTTATTCAAGATTTTAAGTCATAAAAGTTGACATTAAGATATTGAGACTGGAATGTTCAAATGAACTACTATTGTATGAAAAGGAAAATAATATTTAATGAATTGGAATTTCCTTAAATGAATAATGACATTTAAATGGTAAGTGGAGCTAAGTGCTACACCTAAGGTGACAACCACCTCTAGAGTCCGTTTATCGAGAGCCTAAAGGCAACACTTTCTGGGGATATCAGGATCAGTAGAACCTAGTGGAAAGTCCACAATTGACTCAACGTTGATGTCATCATTTTCTATGTAATGATTAAGTGACCGCTTTTGCCGACAGTAAAAGCCACCAAAGCTGCCCAATAAGTTATGAGATAAGACAAATCCATAATGGATAAGTTAAGTGCTTATGAGGAAGCCAAGTGCTTATTTGAAAGTCAAGTATATATGTTTAATTATGTAGAATGTTAAGTGTATATGTGTAGTTTTGTGAAATGTTAAGTGTATGTATGGATTTATGTCAAATGCTAAGCGTCCATGTGAAATTATGTGAAATGCTAAGTGTCTATGTGTGATTATGTTATTGTTATGGACATACGTGCAATAATGTTAATGTTAAGGACATGCATGCAAATATGAAAATTTTTAAAGACATATATGAAAGTATGGTATGAGATACATGCATATAAAGAACATCCCTTTGTATGCATAATTATGTTTATGAGTGATCCATATGATGCTATTTTATGACATCAGTCAAATATTTTTATTAACTAACATAAGGGTATTTTGTGAATGAATATGCCATGGTATTACTTTGTGTATGATATGTTCTATGAAAAGTATATGATTATGATGATGGAAATGAGAACAAAGCAAATCTCTTTGTTAGGATAAAATAATAGTTTATATATGAAAATTCCTAGCAATTTGTATATGGGTGTAACACATAAATTCATCGATGTAATCATCTTTATGTAATTATTGATATTGTAGGTTTTAAAAGAGAAAAATAGTGAAATGCATGCACATTATGTTACAATTAAGATCATATTCAAGGAATGTATCCATGTATAATGCATGTTGTGAACATTATTCTAGGTCGATGAATCTAAAAAATTTATAAGGATCCATTGTGGAAAAATATTTCTCCAGACTAATTATCTTATGCATGGAATTGTTTGAAATAACATAGGGAGACTTGATTTTTCACTAGCTGGTTTGACCTTATCTCAACACATACTGAGCGTTAGGCTCATACCATATATTCTCGTGATTTTATTGCTGGTCATGATGAAAATAAATTTAGCTGCAGTTAGAGACTCGTTGCGAGGTCTGAAGGAAAGATATCATTATGCCCACTGGAACGAAGGATCTTGGTTTTGCATTAGATATGTATATTTTTATGGATAGAAAAATGTACAGATGATTCTTGACTGTTAATTGTGATATCATTGATGTTCGAGAATAACACTCAGATCCGACGTGACATTCATTATGTTTCCACTGACCACAGAGGATCCGGGCTGTTACAATTTTACTCTTGCTATTATCACATCACCCTTGAAGGACTTGCGAGTATCGAACAGTTGTAGTGGATTTTTCTAACTTAAACATGATATCTTTATTAGCAAGGTGTAAGAACTACACATGCAAACTATCAGATTTGTTTTATACATATTTTAACTTTCGTATCTATAACTATTTTAAAATAAGTACTGATATTGATATTGTTTTAATATATGCAATTATCCGTATCAATACCCTTATAACTCATTTTAGAATTTTTATTAGTTGTAACCCACTTTAGATATTGTAACATCAGTTATCCCTCCCTTTTTTCCAATATCAGATGTACCCCTAGCTTCTTGTTCTGTTATCAGTTGTACACTTCTGTTAGTTGTTAAAAGTTGAACTAAATCACGATTTATTCAACCATGGTGTGGTTAAAAAGGTTATAATGGTTAAATCCACTTTCTTCCTTTTCAACAAACCTCTCTGGTTGATCTCCTCCTCTGATGCCCAGCCCCACAACCCACGATCTCAGTTTCAAATTACGGTTGCCTAAATGAAACTGCAGGGACTAATATGAGGGTCCCTCGACCCTCAGAACACCGAAAGAGAATTCATCGGAGTTTGGTTTCTTTCCTAGAGATTTGTCGGACTTTGGCCTTAGTAGGAGAAACCTCAACGGGGGAAAGGGGCAGAGAAGAAGGAGCTAGAGTAGGAGGGGCTGGAGGGGGAGGGCAACGGAGGAGGTGGACAGAAGAAGAGGTGGAGGGGCGAGAGCTAGATATGTGATTTCAGGCATTTGTTTAGCTCCTCAAATTTGTGATTAATTGGTTCATGAAAATTTCACAAAAATTCAATAATAATCATTATTAGATTATTAATAGGTGATTTATCCGTAGAAAATATAAATATTTTTATAATTTGGTGGATGAATGAAGGTGAAGAAGAAGAAGAAGAATGGAGGGGCAGAGGAGGAGGAGGGGCAGATGATGAGGACGGGCTGGAGGGGAAGGGGCAGAAGAGGGTTGAGGAGGAGGGGCTATGGATTTTCATTAATTTGTTTAGCAACAAAATATTTGTGAATAATTGGCTCGTAAAAACTCCCCACAATATTCAATTAAATCAATATTAAATCCGCAATTGGTGGTTTAACCGTGAAAATACAAATGTTTTGATGATTTCATGGATGGATGAAGGTGGATTAGAGAGAGAGAGAGAGAGAGAAAATAAAGACGAGGAAAAAAAGAAGAATGGTTGATGAAGAAGAAGAAGAATGGAGGGGCAAGAGGGGGAGGGGCAGAGGAGTATGAGGGTATGGTGGGGGAGAAGGAGAGATGAAGAGTGGAAAAGAAGAAGCAGAAAATGAGAAGAAAAAGACGTGTATGCCCTCTATTTTTTAGCTAATTACCCTTGTGTCCCCAAAGTTAACATCCACTTGAGATGGAGATGTATGACAACTAATCTGAGGGGCATAAGTGATCATTGTCGAAGAAGTCAAGAGCAGAATTGATAATTCAACAAAGAGACGGACCTAACTGATATTGCAATATCTAAGGAGGGTACAAATGATAAATTCTTTCGTTTTAACATATAGGAAGAATTATAAATTCATTTCTAACCATAAAAAACAAATTTGCATTGTTTTTTTGACATATTTGATACAATCGTTATTAAATAAATATCTTTATTATATTTGTTTCACGTATCACCATTAAATATTATTTAAGATAATTCATAAAGTATTTTTGTTATTATCCGTACATGTTCAGTGTCCGTTTTTACTGATTTTGGCAAAACTTCGTTATATCCATTAATATTTGTACTTGTATATGCATGTGCTGATATTTTGAAATGAATAATAATGTGATATCTAGAGCTGGCTAGTCGAGATCAGCCCAGCCGTCCAGCTTGCTCATGATTCAACGTAGAGAAACCAGAGTGCGTCACCAGTTGACTTCGGTCAACTTCTCCGACCTCTAGCCTAGCCCCGTGAGACCTCGTTTGACCCGCTTCTTCGATTTTTGTAGCTCGCACCTTGCATCCTTTTGGAGAGATTTCGTCTCAACTTTTTCTCCTCAATCTAAGCTCTATCATGCCATATCAATTCCTCGAGGATTGCAGTGATGCATCGCGTTGACCACCTCGATCATTCATCCACTTCGCTCGCCTGTACATAATAACCTCCTCTTCCTTCCTCGAATTTTTGAATCCTTTTTTCCCCATTCTCCTCCCCCCATTTCGGTGCCCCAGGGCTTGAGCGAGGTGACAACTAGCTTGCTCAGGTCTTTGGCACATGGATAAGTGAGGTCGAGGAAGGTTCCACCATCTCCACCTGTCTGCCGTCGTGAGGTTCATCTCGTGGCCTCTGGCAACTCGAGGTCGTTTTTCTTTTGCATTTATGTAGCTTTTCATTTCTGTTTTCATTCCCTGCAAGTAGTTTTAGTTTTAATTAATCATTTTAGCATAAAAAACCATCCTTCGTAGTTCACCAGAGTTCTCTCCGGAGAACCATTCCACTGTGCCTCCCCCTGTCTCCGACTCACCTTTCGCCACCATCTCACTCCCCATTGCCTTCTTTATGCCTCGCTCATGTCCATTCAACCTGATCCTTTCTGGATCAGGATCGGGATCACAGCACTCCACCTCCGTCGTTTGCTGGAGTAACCACTACCACACCTCACCATGCCTCCATTCCACCATCTGAAAGGTCAAGGCAGTTTTTCCTCAATCCTAGTTTCTTCCTGTGCAGGTCTTGATGCCTCCCACTCCAGCTGGAGTCAATTTTAAAGCTCGGGAAGCATATCAGGTACCCTGACCTTCTCCGATCTCCATGGCCTGCTCCACCAGTGCTCGGAGCCTTTTGAGACCTCCAACATCTTGTCGACATCACCAAGAATCATTGGGCCATTTTACAGCATCAAATAACGACGAAGAAAGGAGATCTCACCAGAAGAAGCTCGCCCAAGTAGAGCTTCTTCCTTGTTCTTCCACTACACTCCTCCGCTGTTGGATCAAAGGCCATCTCCAGTTTGAGCAGCCACCGTTGGATGCATCTCATCTTAGCCATCAAATCAGCAGCTGGGATCTAATCCTAACCATTTGTGCCGAAGCGTCATCCACAGTTGCTCGGCTTCCACATGGATAAGTGGGGCATCTGCGACCGTCGACCACACCTTAGTGAGGGCAAATTTCACCCATACCCCCAATTTTTGTTTTATTTTCATAATAGTCCTATAATTTATTTAATTAGTTAAAAACTTTTGGTAGAATTGCAGGGAACCCCCTGATTGTATTTCATATTGCTCTTTGGTCCTGACCATGTCACCTCGCGTTCGTTCCCACATAAGGTGGCAATTTTGCAGAGAACTCCCTACGTGTTTTACAATTTACATTTAGTTCTATTTTTTTAAATTCTAGTTAAAAACTTTGGGTATTTTACAGATACAACCTCGCATTTATTTTTAATTACAATTATACCCTTTCTAATACATATATATTTGTTTTTGTTTTATATTTATTAAAAATACCATCCAAGCTCTAAAAATTATGAAAAAATAAGGTTGAGTGCCTGATAGCATACACATTTATGTTATATTTTTATTTTGCATTTTAGGTATTTTTCTATTTATTGAAAGTGAAAAGAGTACATTTTTACCCTTTGAATTAAAAACTACCAAAAATTATAAAAAATTTGAAAAAATAATAAAAATACATATTTTTTGTATTTTATTATTTTGTAACTTAAGATCGAAAATCCATAAAAATAGAAAAAGGACAAGTTAAAAAGATACAAAATCCATATAAAATTATAAAAAATCCTACAGAAATCCAAAAAATGTATTTTTTTGTTTCTGAATTTTTTTTACTATATTTATTTTTAATTGAAAATATTTTGAAATTATGTCTTTTTTGATCTTTTTAGTTTCCAAAATAATCCAACCTATTTACCTTGTTACTATTTTACCTTATTTATTCAATTTAAAATACCAAAAAATTAGTAAAAATTAGAAAAATAAAAATAGAGATAATATAAAAAGATAAAAAAATTCTATTGGATGAATTCAACGTATTTACAGGTATTTATCTCTATGTACTAGAATATATAGTGTATTTTGACCCATATATACTTATATCATTACCATTATTATTGTTATTATTCCTAAATCAGAAAATATAAAAATTGAAAAAATTAAAATATATAAAAAACCCACAAAAATAAAATATCCTAAAATACCCAAAATCATTTATTGCTTTCTTTGACAATTTTTGATTGTCTATCCTCCATTGTTTCCTGTGTTCCATCCCTACTTGTCCAATATACATTTTACTTTAGGGTATAATAAATTTTGATTCATACATTGTGTGGGTGAATTGTTGATTGACCACGTGGTCTTGTAAGCGGTCGCCTCAGTGACATTTTATCTTCGAACTCCATGTGGATATTATTTTAGACCCTCGCAAACTCGTGTCATCAAATGGCGTCGTTGCCGGGGAGAAACACGTAGGATAGAATTTTGGGTCATTTTGGTTTCATTATTTTTCTTCTTTTCTTTTCTCTTTCATTTGATATTATTGTTCATTGTGCTAAAATATATCTCTTCTATTTTCTTGCAAGGGACTTTGAGACGACGTCAACCGCCTAGGTGGTTGAGACATCCGATTCAAGAATACTTGGTCATTCTACCTATTGACCAAGAGGAGAGAGCAAGAATGATAGAGAGAGACTTATCATAGATTTTTTGTTTTCTTTTATGAGAGAGTGATCTATTTTCCCATTAATTAATTTGTATTATTACATGTACTTTGGACTTTAGATACTTGAGACCAATTTTCAAGTGTTTGTTCACTTGGGGGTTCACCGGATTTTCTCACATTTTCTTCGCCTTCTTTACTTTTATTCTCCCTATTTCCCCTTTTTTTTCTTTTTTGCATGATTTGTTCTTTCCGCCATATTTTTATTTGTTTTGTGGAATGAACCATTACCATTTTAGGATTTCTTGCTCGACTAAATAAAGACCAAACATCCAAGAACTTTGCATGCACCTATAGTCTTTGTGTTTGGACTTAGTTTTAATTAATTGTTGAAAATTTAGATTCGAAACCACATGCCGAGAGAGGTCTCCATACAATGCTTACATGACCCATTGTGGTGGGTACCGAGGAGCCTCCAAGACCAGACCTAAGGTTTCTTTCTTAGTGTTTAACATTTGGTTCTTCACGTATTCGCAATCGCTTTCTTAGGATGATTTCCTCTTGCATATCATATATATAATATAGGTTTAAAAATTCCTATTTTTCCTCCCGCATGGACAACACTGGGAAGCACTGCAAGTCTTCTAACCGAGCATACATCGTTCATGCTCTAAGGTGAGATTTACATCTTAGTGTCATCTTGCATTGCTTTGACGCTATCTTCCTCTGTTTTTGGATCACATAGAAATTAACAAAAATAAAAAAAACACTAGGCGATTGATATTGAAAAATACTCAAAAAAAGTGAAAACCAAAAACTAAAAAAGGGACTGCTAATTAAACTTCGACCTAAATAAAATTCATAAAGAACGTCATTGTTTGGGGTTCACAAAGCTCACATTGATTTAGTGTACCTTCCAGATAGAGCAAGACACGACTCTTAAGGACTAGTGACAAAACCCGATTTGTGGTTGCCTCAACAATCACCGGGGATCGGCGAAGTACCCGTCGCTCCTATCATACGTGGACGAGTAGGGCCTTGTAGACGATGGTTTTGCTGCCTTGTATTGAACACCAACTCAGTCTAAAGTACTAAGCTTAGGCCACACCATCATAGATGTGCTTGTCTCATCATCTTGCATGCGAGTAGGACTTAGCATGCTCATGGGTGATTCCATTGCGACCTGGGTCCGAAGTATTTGGGTTCGCCATTATCGGCTTCCTCTCTCTATTTCTTTGGCTGAGTAGCCAGCCAAGAACGAGGTTGAGGACCTTAAAGAGCACAGATCACATGATACAAAGGAGGTAGAACAAGTATGAGGAGACTCATCTTGGTAGTATATGATCTCCTCTAGGACTAGCCGTTTAAGGACTCATGATAATTTTTGCCTGAATCAATAACCCTAAAATTTAAAAGATAAAAATAGCCGAACTCTTACAACTTCACATTGGGTTGAGTTGGTGAACCAATTTTATATTATGTTTGTTTGAATTTAGTTTAGGTTCAAAGATCAAAGTTTCACCCATTTGCGCATTTTAAACATTCTTCTTTGACCCTCGCTCGCTTGGAGCCATATGCTGTTTTACACTCCATTTATTCCTTGTTCATCTTGGTATCTTTCATCTATCAACTATCTCCTTTTGACCCTCTCAAGATGTCTACCCACAGATGATTTAATCTGAACTCTGCCGAGACCCACATCAATTCCTTACTACCGACATCTTTAATAACGTGGGGCGATCTCCATGACACCGGTTCAGACTCTGTGAACTTCTCCTTGGACTTCTTGATACTTTCTTATTTCAACACCTGCCTTTCTCTAGTAAATCTGATGTTTGGGATGGACTCGTAGCCTGAACTAGTGCTTCCTCTTCCAATAATCTGAGATTACTCTTATGCCCGAACCAACCCCTTGTCGTTGGAGATCGATTTCACTCAGTATCCTATGATCCATTCACAACCATATTGGATTGAACTTAATCCTAGATTCATCTCAGCAGTTGGTGTTCAGACAGAGACTTATCAAGGTTTATTCAACCATGCCGATCAAGAAACTAATAGAGAGCCAAAATTCCAAGCAGATTCAGAAATGACTCCGATCGGAAGTGGAAAGGGATCGCAACCTCAACCAGCCGAGCAACCTAATCAGGGGGAAGGGTAGTACACAACGTAGAATGATGCTAACAGTCAGATGCTCACTTCCATTCAAGTAATTCAACAGCAATTGACTAATCATTGATTAGCCCAGGTATCTTTCCAGGAAATACTAAATGATATGAGGATGAGGACTAATGAGATGGATTCCAGACAAGAGGATGCGTAGCTTAGAGAAGATGAGATGAACAAGGAGGATGCTGAGGACAACTATTCATTAGGTGGACCCTGTCACAGAGGAGGAGAGGCAAGACCATCGTAGCTAAAGCCCACACTGAAGCAAACCTACAACCTTGGAGCTGGCCATATCACTAAGTGGAACCAGATTCCACCCATCCATACCCATTTTGAGTTGAATCCACATGTCTTATCTTTACTCCTGTCCTTCCACAAGAACATAATCGAAGACCCATACATCCACTTACAACAATTTGGGCACATCTACACAACAACCCATTACCCCGACATTCCTTTGGGGGCGGTCAAGATGACTGCCTTCCCCTCCAGTCTCCACAACAAGGTCCATTATTGGGTTAAACATCTGGGGAAGGTAGTCATGATATGAGAGGAACTGAACGATGCATTTCTTCACAAGTTCTATTCCCTCTGTCGCTTGAACTAGATGCACGTCCGCATCCTTAGCTTCATCCAGCAGCCCCACATCACGAAGCGTGGGAAAGATTTAGAGACCTATAAGATAAGTGTCCCCCCCCCTGAAATCCTGAAGATAGGTCTGGTTCAACACTACTTCAGTGGGCTGACACTTGAGAGTCTGACATTGGCCCAGTCCTCATCACGTACGTACATGAAGGTGCCCCCAACCAACCACAAGCTTGTCAATATGACGTCTCATTTCAAAACAAGAATGAGAGCTCCAACCTGAGCATCATCGGGAGCCACTTGTCCAAGGTAGACATCATTGAGAAGAGTCACATGACCTCAAAAAGCTTGCAGTGATTGAGAAGAGAACGCATGGTTTGGACTAGCTCGATCAAGATTGCCATGAATTTGGAGATGCTTGTTTGAACCATCAACATATGCAACTCGGTGGCCTTTACAGCTGAGACTACTGTTGAGTAGAAGAAGCACACATCGATACAACCTCCTCAATCGAGTCCTCTACCATCTCATCCCATCCAACATGTGTACTACGCACAAGCCCCTGAGCATCAGCCACAACAGTAGCAGACCCAGATGGTATTGTACCAGCCTGAGCTCTAGTCTATGCATCAAGAACAGTTCTGTCCACTCCTGATGAATCCATGATTCATCTCCTTTATTCTTTTATTTTAGCTTCATTTCTTTAGTCAGATACTTGTAAATACCCACTAATTTCATAAAATTACCATTCATCATGCATTTGTTAAATATGCATTTTTAACATTATTTATATTCAAAATAAAAGAATAAAGAAGAATATAAAAAGGAAATAAAATAAAAATAAAAATAAAAACAAAGGATGTATTTATGAAATAAATGCAGATTGACCCAAACCCGAGAGAAGGTCAAGACTTGACTTGATCGACTAGGAATAAAGTAGGGGAGATAGGGTCTTTAATCAAAAAATCCAAAAATAATTTGTAAATATTCTTCCTTTTTATTTTTGAGTTTATTCTTTGTATATTTGTATAAAACTTATACGATTTATTTGTATATAAATTGAACTCAAATTAAATATTTTTCTAAATAGAATTTGTAAACAAAAATATTTTATAAATAATAAAAATAATTGCAGAGTAAAATCATGTATAGAGTAAAGTATCCACACTCAGAAAAAGCCATAAAGTGATAATTGAAAGATCAATTCCAGCTCCATACAAACTCAAGGTTAATCATACTCACTTCCATTGTACTCTAAGTTAAATTATCTTTAAAATGACTGTGGTTTCATAATTTTTGGAGTTACGGTTGAAAAGTCGATTTTCTAAGGTGGTTTTTGCAATTTGACCAGCTATTTATTGTATTTTTGTACATATTATGTTTTTAATAATTATAAATATTGTTTACAGTAATTTAAAGTAAAGAATTTATTAAAATTTTTTCTTGTATATAAAATTATTTCCTTATTTGCACATGTGCATAATGTACTGTATGTGTATATTACTTGTATATAACTAATTTCCTTATATAAAAAACCACCAAAAAAATTAATTTCTGACATCAATTAATTAAATTAATATAATTACGAAAATTTAATTAATTTTTTAATTATTTTATTTAAAAACCTACCATGTATATAAGATATGATTTTCTACCTTAAATAACCACCATTGAGGTGGCTAGATAATTTTTGTAAATTAATTAGTTTAATTATTTTATTTAATTACGAATTTAATTTTTAGTTATTTAAATAATTAATTTTATTTAAATAACCACTAATTACCTGCCTTTTTTGTAGATATTTTCCTTTTTTAGATTTATTCTTCTTTTTATTGAGCTCCTCCTCCCTCATTTTTTTGATCAATTTTGGTGGAGAAGGAGCCTCATTCCTGAAATCCCATCGCTCGATGGAGGAGCCCAGCCCTCGAGCCGTCCAGTGACAGCGGACCGATTGTCGTTGAGACCATCAAGGCACTCGCCTCCCTCTGGTTAGATCCACTTTACTTATCATTTTTCATTTAGATTAATTCTAGGGGTAATTTGTAGTGTTTAAGTAATTTTGAAATCCCAATTTGATCAGCCCCCAAATCCAATTTTTCATCTCACGTCGAGATCCCTACATTTCATGTTCTATCTCTCACAACCTCAGGCATCCGATCACATACGGTGATCGGATCTCCAGATCCATCTCTCGCTTCGCCAGATCCGCCCCCGCTCACATTTTTCGGTGCTCGAATTTTCTTGGATTGAGGTGTCATGCTCGTATCCTCGTTTATTTATAGAAAATTTTTAAAAACTATATTGCAAATGTTTTTATCTCTAAGATTTGTGTTGCAGGAATAAAAAAAGATTCTCTTTCTAACAGTTATTTTGCATGATGAAATAAAAAAATAAAAAATATTTACAGTTTCTATTTCTAAAAAAAATTATTTGTTTGTTTCCGTTAATAAAAAATATAAAATGTAAAAAAGTTGTTGGCGGCAACGTCAGCACCTCTAACAGCATCTTCATTTGCCACACCTCTACCAGCCCAGCTGCGTATCTCGCACGACCGCCGCCATCGCCCCCGTCTCCCGCCGCCGCCCACGCAAGGCCCGCACCGTCGCGAAGAACGCAACCATCACACAATCACCCTCTACCCTCAGACCTTAGATCACCGTGAGCGCGGTGCCTTGACCTTCGCGTGAAGGGCCACCCGATCGCCCGACCGAGACCTCCTCCGCTGCGATGCCTCCATCGCCTGTGCCCTCCAGATTCGCCTGTGCCCTCTAGATCCACCTGAAACCGCCGCATCCGCCTGGCCACGTTGCCGCGAGCCCCCTTTTCAACCACCGCCAATGCGTTCTCCTTCTCCGCCTGAAGGCGCCGATGCCTCCAGGAACCCCCCTCTACCAACGCACGCCCACACCGCGAACGTGAAGCTGCGTCGCCACTTATGTTAGGAGAGAAAGAAGGAGGGAGGGGTGGCGACCCTCTTGCCCCCTTTTGCCTTTTGGAACAAAGAGTAGATCAAGAGGGAACCCTAAGGGTTTTAAAAAATGGCAAAATTAAAATTTTACCCCTAGAGTTTTCAAAATTACAAAAAGGTCCCCATTAAAGAGCCTTATCACATGCCCCTAGGTAATTTACAGTTTTACCCCTCATTTAATTTTTGTTATATTTTAATGTAAAAACATTAAATTATTGCAAATAAATACTTCATTTCCAGACATTTATTTTGCCCGCCTTTTCATTGAAATTAAATGTTTTTATTGCTATGAAAATTTTATAAAAATTTGTGTAGACTCCTGCTGTAGTGCTCTTCATTGTAAATAAATTTCATTGCATTTTTTATTTTATATTAAAAAATAAAAAATAATGTCATTTTCTTTTCCTGAAATTTGAAAAATTATAAAAATTTGAATATTGCTCTAAAAATTCTAAAAAACTAGATTTGATGTATTTTATTATCTTTTATTTTCTGTCCAAATTTCATGCGTTAATTATTTATAAAACCCAAAAAATAGGAAAATACTAAAACTCTTATGAAAATAATTGAAGATGCTAGAAAAAATACAAAAATAGTGATTTCAGTTCTTGTGTGTAGATATTTGTTTATATTTTAGCATAAAAATAATTTCCAAGAGTTTTAGGCACTTAAACTATTTTTAGTTGCAAATTACGCCAGGCTGTGCAATGTTTTCCTTTTTTGCCACTATTTTATTTTTATAAAATTACAAAAACATCAGAAAATTTAGACAAATCACCAAAAATATTTTAAAAATTGTAATACCCATAAATATTTTCTTTGTAATTTTCTGAGCATTTTTGACTATTTTGAAAAAATACAAAAGAGTGTGATGTGTGTATTTTTTCCTTGTGCATAGTGTTCCTTATTTGAAAATAAAAAAATTATAAGTAAAAAACCCACTAAAAATCTTTTTTTTTTTCGAAATTTGACTACTGAGTTCTTTAATCGCGCTCCTTATATTCGACCCTGGTCGCTATACCAGGTAAATTAAATAGCGAAGACCTCTTACATTAATTTTTGCGTATTGATTTTTTTTAAAGTTGTTTATATATTTTTCTCGTTGATTAGCAATTTGGGTCACAACGACCCTTGCTTATTTGCATACTTAACCCGAGTTTCTAGGCGTGTCACCAGCCCCTGTCGCTCATCCAAGAGATCAATGGTCTGTGGGATAATGAACAACAACTGAAACGTCCTCAGGGACAGTTCCAGGGTCAGAACTTGGCCAATCTGCCATAACACCAGCAGTAGAAGGGGGGAGAAACTTCCAACCCTACCGATCCTAATATCAACAACCTCCTTAGTATAACAACAATTGGCAGTAGGGATACCGGCAGTTCAGATATCGTGCACCACAATTTCACCAACAGTAGCCGGTTGCTAATTTATCAGAATGCATACCCCTCTCAACATAACCAGCAGTACTCTTCTCGTCCCCTCGTCACTATTCTTCTAAGGGATATCCGCAACACTCTCCTTAGTGATACTAAAGTTAGAGGCCCCATTAGAGCGAATATTTTGAGGTTGAACAGATAAACTTGACTCTTGCTTGTCTAGAGCAGTTAATGAAAAATATGGCTGAAATGAGCCAGAAGATTGACGACCTGACAGCAGTGAAAATCATCATCTTAGCCCAGGTCGAGGCTAATTCGAATAATTTTCAACTCAAGGAGCATATAACTTATGGCGCTCTACCCAATTCAGATAAAAATAATGTGTTTATTTCTAATGTTCTTGTTCCCAGGAGTTGTAGGACACCTCAGCCATCGATGACCACGAAGGGAAAGCATATTGTATCTGATGACGAGCAATTAACCTGGCCAGCAACATGAGCCAAAGAAATTTTTAGAGGAGCACTATCTCTTGAAAATTCACAAAAAATGAAAAAAAAGATAAAAATACAAAAAGACAATAGTAACATTAGACTTGATGGAGATGAGTCAGCCTTGGAGACGCTAGTACTTGTAGCAGATCCATAGCCAGTCATTGTTGAAATCATTCAAAACTTGGTCTTAAATATTCCACTGATGAAAGCCATGGAGTCCATGCATGCAATATAGAAGGGACTCAAGGAAGCACACACAACAAGGCATCGACCTTGCTGTCACAATCTCAGAAGCCATAGTGGGAAGAATTAGAAGCACATACTCACTATGGCCACTGCCAACGCCATCAACAATCTACTTGACAAGAAGAAGGACAAAGGAGTGACACTCATCCGATGCAACATGTTCAATCAAGAGTTCGAGCAAACAACGCTCGACAACAGATCTTCTGACAATCTTATTCTAGCTTCACTACTCATAGAATTTAGGCTAGGACCACTTAAACCTACCAAGTTGATTCTGTAGTTTGCAGACAAGTCAGTCAAGAGGACTATGGGCATGTTGGAGGTCGTGATCATCACGATTCAGGGAGCCCAATTCCATGTTGATTTTATTGTACTAGACATGGATGTCTCCACACCTTTGCTCCATACCCCCATCATCCTTGGCCGACCGTTCCTCCGAACAGCCGAGGCAATAGTGAACTACGATACTGGAGAGATCACATTCTGCTCCAACAACCACAAAGTGCATATAGAGGCCATAACTGATTCGAAACCAGCAGATGTTGCATCTGATTTGAGTGTGCTTGCACCTAACTACCAAGAAGAGTGCAATTTTTTTACATAAATTCAAGATAAAAACTTATTCATTGATGACATCAAGATTCATGAATTCTTCTTTCCCAAGGAAGAAGTGGAGACAACAATTGAATTTCTTTCAATCCATGACGATGAGATCTTTGTCGATGCGCTGTATGAATTCAGTGTGGGCTCTCTGAGCCTCGAAGATCAAGAACAAATTATTGAGGATTTCTACAACCACAAGGATATTATTGAAAAACTATGTGAATTATTGAGTGAAGAATCTGAACTAACACAGGTGGATACTGAATCGATGAAAGAACCAACACCTGCAGTGTCGACGAAGTTACCACTGAAGTAGCCCCCACTCTAGCATAGCTCAAACTTTTACCCTTCAAAATGAAGTATGCCTTCCTTGTAGGAGATACAATTATGTATCCGATCATAATCAATGTTCATATGATCGAAGATCAAAAATCTCGCCTGATGGAGGTTTTTGAACGAAACTGCAAGGAAATAGGTTGGAAGATATCGAATCTCCACGAGATCAATCCATCCCTATGCTCCCATCACATCTATCTTGCAGATGATAGAAAACTTTCCCATAAGTTCCAAAGGAGACTAAATCTGAACCTCCAGGAGGTCGTCATGAAAGAAATTCAGAAATGATGTGATGCGTGGTTCATATATCCCATCTCCGATAGTAAATGGCTGATCCCCCTACAGTAAATGGTTGATCCCCCTGCACGTCGTGCCAAAGAAGTTCAAGATCACCATTGTTACTAATGATAAAGGAGAGGATATTCCGACCAGAGTACCGATCTCATGGCGAGTCTGTGTGGATTACAGATGTCTGAACCTCACCACAAAGAAGGACCACTTTCCATAGCCCTTCATTGACTAGATTTTTGAGAGGCTAGCCGCGAAGGAATATTTCTGCTTCTTGGACAACTATTATGGATACAATCAACTCACCGTCACTCCTGAAGATCAAGAGAAGATGACGTTCACATGTCCATTTCAAATGTACGCTTTCCGATGGATGCCATTCGGGCTGTGCGACGCTCTCATTACATTCTAACGATGTATGCTAGCCATATTCACAAATATATTGGGCAGTTTTCTGGAGGTATTCATGGATGATTTCTATACCTATGGGGATTCTTTTGATTAATGCATGGACTATCTAGACCGAGTGTTGCGGAAGTGTGATGAATCCACATTTCATCATCTTTATTCTATCATTTTGGCACCAAAAGCCCTAGTAAATGCTTGTAAATTGCATTAAAATCATCATCTTAGCATCCATGCATGTGCATCATATTTGTGTATAAAATACTATAATTAAGGCCAAAATTATAGAATAAATAAAGAAAAGAAAAAGAATAAAATATTGTAAATATTTTATGACCCGAAACCCCGAGACCTAGGCATCTTGATGAATAGGTCGACAAGGAATAAAGTAGGGGGAGATAAGGGCCAAAGTACAGATAAAATACCTATACCTTGTATTCATTCTTTATTCATTTTGGGACCTATTTTTGGTTCCACTTTTTATACCTCAAATAAATAAACTTTGTTCATGAAAGTTATAGATAATTAAATAAAGAAAAATATAAAATTAATTTCACAGAAAAATAATGTACAGATAAAAAGTTATGGTCTGAATAAAAATCCAGAATCCCAACTTCCCAGACCCGTATCTCACAACTGACAACTCCAAATGCAGCATACTCACCTTTAATTGTATATAGAAGAAAATAAGCTTATTAATGGCGGTGGTTTCACATTTGGCGGAGCTACGGTTTGAAAGTTGAGTTTTGGACCCCTATTGTACCTTGTACATAATAAAATATTCAATTTATTAATTATTAATTATTTTTATAATTTTATATTTGTATAATGTTGTAAATAATACATATAATAATTATGTGCATTTAAATCAGAATAAAAACATAAATAAAATACAAATAAAAATACTTGTATATATTCAATACATAGGTACATTACCTATATATATACCTATACAAAACATACTTGTATTTTATTAAATATACAAAACATATCATAAAAATAAAATAAAAATATATTTGTATACATAAAATTATTTTATAATTTTATAAAATCATAAATAAAAATAATAATATTAAAAATACCTAAATAAAAATAGAATACTTAAATATATAGATATATATACTATAAAGGGCATAAATGCAAACTTGTAAAAATATACTTCATAAAAATAAATAAAAATCGCTATAAAATACTTTATAAAAAAATAAACATTTTTCATTTTATAACTAAAAATTAATAAAATCATCTCCTATTTTAATTTGAATTAACAAATTATTTTTTGCAGGTTTTTCCTGGTTGGTCCACGTGGACCAACCAGGTGGGTTTGACAGTTGACCTCGGTCAACTGTCTGACCCCCCCTGCTCTTGTCAGTTTATTGGATTTTTCGCTCTCTTTCGCCCTTTTTTCGAGGCCTCGTCTTTCATCGTTTGATGTTGCGGTCTTCTGCAAAAATCTTCCCCTCTGATCCATCTTACTCGCCCACTTCTTTTTTCGGGGAGAGCATCAATGCTCTTCCCGTTGCGCCTCGTTCTTCGAGCCCCATCCACCATGTTCAAAAACCAACCTCTTCTTCCTTTTCCCTTTGAACCAGCTTTGGGCGCCAAAAACCTTCGGGTGAGGGTCGAGGGCCAGTCTCCGGTGACAGGGGAATCCTCCCCCATCTTAGGCGAGGTGCGGCGAAGAACCTAGGGCTGCGTTCCAACCCCATCTCCGGCCTTGCGACCGTGAGGTCTTTTCCTCGTGGTCAACACCACTCGAGGGCGTTTTCTTCTTGTTTTTCTTGTAGTTAGCTAGCTGTTAGTCTAAGCTTTCGTTTCGTCTATTTAGTTTGTTATTTAAACCATCATCAGTGTCGATCTTCATCTCGAATACTTCGCCGGAGCTAACGAAGCTCCGGCGACCACCAAGCTCGCCACGCACATCACCCGTGCCGTTTTTGCTTGCCTCTGGACCATCTCTCATGTTTGTTCTGTATTCTTGCAGGTTCCAGGGGGCAACTGGACTCCCTGTGGGGGTCAAATCCGTGAAGAAGCCGCTCCAGGAACAGCCCCAGCTCGTGCATGCCGTGGTGGCCCTCCAGAGCCCGATCCGCCATTTTGGGGCCACCACTTGATAGGGAAAACTTCCAGGAGCGTAGCCACCCCTTCGGCCGTGGGGTTGGCGGACGGAGGCGAGCCCAGCACCTCGACGAAGCTCGGCGCAGCCGAGTTCCTCATCGGATCTTCCAGCCGCTACCCACGTCGTAGGATCAAGAACTCCTAGCCCGTTGTACAGCTGCCGTTGGATGAGGGCGCCCTGAGCCGTCCGATCGATCATCTCCAATCTAATCGGGGTCGCTCAAACCGAAGGGGCATCGGACCATCTCGCTGCGACACGTGGTTAAGTGGAGGCGCAATCCACCGTTCATCCGCACATAAGGACTGGGTATTTTGCATGTCCATCCAGCCCTTTTTGATATTTATTCAATAGTCTAGAAAAATTCAGTTGCTACTCATTAGTTCTGTAATATTTACACCACAACCCCCGCTATTATTATATAATTGCTAAATAGTCCGCCTCAGGTGCACGTGCTTTGGCACGTGCCCCCTCAGGGAATTTTGCTATATAGGGGGCTGCGTTTTTGGCTATTTCTCGTCGAACATCTAATTGTCATATTCAGTATAGACTTTTTGGACATTTTACGATCTAGCCGTCAGCGTTTTTACTATTTGCAACTGTACCCCTCCTAGGTCCACGTGCCCTAGGCGCGTGACCTTGGAGATTTTGCTAAGAAGCCCCTGCGGCTTTTGGTTTTGATGTTCAGTCCAAAAAATTTTTATTTCAGTTCAAAATTTTGGTGAAAATTTTGCGTGTTTGCCCCTGGATTTTTGAATATTTGCATATATGCCCCTGCCAGGCCTGGAGATTTTTGTATGATTGTAATATTTATTTGAAGCATCATTTTAACTCCAAAAATTCCACAAAAATAGGTTTAAGCTCCTGGACACGTGTACATTAACGCAACCATTTTAGTTTTTGATTTTATTTTATTTTCATATTTATTAAAATTAAAAAACAACCTTTTTGTGCACTGTTTAGCTCAAAAAATACCAAAAAAATATTAAAACCTCTCCAAAAATTCCAAAAAAATTACCTAGTGTCTATTTTATCATTTTTTAGTGTCAGTCCAAAAATCATTAAAAATCTCAAAAGAAAAACACTAAAAATTTAAAAACAATCAAAAACTTCAAAAAAATAGATAAAATCAAAGAAAACTCCAAAAATCACAAACTCAGTTCCTGTTTGTTCCTTATTTTGTCCTTTTTATTTGAAAAATAGTGTGAAAATTTTTAGCTACTGGATGCTATTTTTAAATCTCGTTTTATTCACAGCCAGCCCTTATCTCACTGTTTTGCTTTATTTCAGAATTTAAAAATATCAAAAACACCTTGAAAAATCCCTAAAAATCACAAAAACAGTAGAAAATTATAAAAATACCAAAAACATCTTAGTTCTGAATTTTTGGTTATTTTTGTGCATTTTTATAAATACTTTAGCTTGTCTTTTATTATATTGTCTTTACTTTCTAATATTGAAAAAGAAAATAAAAAAAATCTAAAATATAAAATTATAAAAATCAGAAAATTAAAAATCAAATACAAAATTACAAATTAAATTAAAAAAATTTAAAAATTAAAAACCCACAAAAATTTCCTTTGCTTGCTTGCTTAGTGTAGACAATTCACACACACACACTTGAGCACATTTTTGTGAATTACCCTGCTTGCTCCCTGTGTTCGAACTCTCTGCATACTTGACACTATACACCATTTGTGCAGAGTTAAAAATAAATTTTAACTCCACATTAGTTCTAATTAATTGATCTTTAGTGTGGGTTAATTGTTGACTTTAGTTCGAGATTTATCGTGAGTCGTCACAGCGACGGTCGTCTCCGCCTTGTGTGAGACACCACTTTTAGACCACGTGAATTTCGGCTAAATCAAATGGCGCCGTTGCCGGGGAGCAACAGCGCGTAGTTCGAGTTTTTGTTTTGTGTTGTGACCATTTGTCTACCTTTGCAGCTTTTATTTCTGCTTGTTTTATTTTGTATTATTTTTGATATATCTTTGGAATTGTCTAACCACTCTCCTTGTTTGGATTTCGTGCGAGGTACGCGGATCGAGGGAGGAGCCCCTCTTGGAGCACCTTGGCACCCACGTGAAGCGGCTTTAGCTTTGCACGAAGAAGGACTTGGAGGATTTTGCAAGACAACTTCTTAGCATTTATATTCTTGCATTGTATTTATTTTGTAATTCGTAGTGAGAGAGAGACTCCTTTATTTTAATAATACAGGTACTCCCGGACTTGGACATTCGAGCCTAATTTCCAAGTGATTGTTCACTTGGGGGCTCTCGCGGTTTTGTCGGCTTTTCTTCGCATTCTTTTATTTCGTTTTGTTTCTCGATTTTATTTATTTTGTGTGATTGAGACCTTAGTTTTAGGATTGCTTGCGATAGATTAAGGCCAAACACCTAATACCTTTGCATGCACTTATAGTCTCGTTTGGACTTAGTCAAATTTTAAACAGTTGATCATCACCTTCAACCCATCGCGCCGCGAGCTCTCCCTGTAAAGCGCTTTCTCCTAAGCTCAAGTTTGTTGAGCACAGAGGAGGGGTGAGCCTAGACCGGACTCTAGGGTTGAGGATTGGCGGTCAACTTGTGGTTCTTCCCGCTAATAGCAATTTCTGAAACTTAGGGCGATTTCATCGGCTTTTGCATTTGCATATAGATAGGTTTCAATTCTGCTAAGCATCCTTGCATGTAGAGTGCTGGAGGCAAGGTGAGCATTTACGCTTTAGCATCCATCATTATTTGACGCTTGCATTGCTTTTCCGACTCTACCTCTGATTTTGCCAACCTAGGATCTTAAAGGAATTGACTCCTCGTTAGGCGTGTGCATTTTTACTAAAAATCCAAAAAAAAGTGACAACCAATAAAATTGGGACTGCTAATATTACTCGACCCTAAAATTCAAAAAGAAAATATTCTCTTGGGGCGAGTAATCCCCTCATCGTCTTCGCTTTTATTTGCTCGCGCACACCTTAAGGATTAGTGCCCAAATCCCATCAAGCCCCTAAGTGTGTGTGAAACTTCTTGACTTCTCACCTAACTCTAAAACAGACAAGATAAAAAGACCGCTCTTTGCGGTCTCTACCGAGTTGAGTAGGTGAATTGAGGGTTTGATTTGTTTCATTTTTGTTTGTGATTGTTGCGTGTGTGTCCTGGATCATCTCTGCGCATTTGCGCCTTTTTCTTCACTCTCTTGACTTGACCTTCGTGCTCCCCCGAATCACTTCCTTTTGTTTTCGAGATGGACCCCTGGAGTGCATTTTATCCGGACTTTGCGGACCCCTCGCTCGCTCCAGCTGGTCCACCTCCCTTTTATCAGGAGGATCCTCCTCCTATTTTTTCTGATTTTTGTACATACCCACCTCAGCCACAGTATCAGACTTCGGACTTCTATCCACACCCACCCCCACCTGTGCACTATCCATCTCCACCTTCACATCCACCCGAGTTTGACCTGATGGAGTCACCTCCCTCGATCTCTATGAGTGATATCTTGAATCGGATGACAAAGCACATTGATTTGTTGAATGATAATCTTGCTATCCTGAGGAATAGTCAGATTAATGCTCCTTCCATCAGGGATTCGGATTTACTTGTAGGTGATCATGGGAGCTTGCAATCGCCCAAAATACAAAAAATGAGAAAAATTTAAAAATCCAAAAAGATTTCGGGAGACACTTGGTTGATCAAGATTTTGAGGAGAGAGTCCACTTGCCAGAACCCTGGACCACACACCCATTCACATCCAGTCCCACCTTTGACCCCGAGGATGCCGCTGTACAGACTGCTCTTGGCATGCCTCGTGTATATGCTGATTCTGACTTCCTCCCTTGTATGGAGGAAGTCCAAAAATTCAAAAAGATGTTATCTGAACCCGAAGTGGTGGCTGCCATTCATGAGTTTATCCGTGCCCCACTTCAGCAGGCCATGACCCAATTATCTGCTCCTCTTCCCAAGAAGAGAAAGCGGAGGAGCAGATCTGAGCGTCACATTCTGACCATGGCCACTGCCCTCGCCATCACACACCGTCCCATCCCCAAGAAGAAGAACACAGCTACACCTTTCATCACTTGCACCATCTCTGACCATACATGTGATCACACTCTCCTGGACGGCGGTGCATCTATTAGCATATTACCCTTCTCGCTGGTACAGTCTCTTCACTTAGGGCCTCTCAAGAAGACCAGGATGATCGTTCAGTTTGCTGATGGATCAATCAAGAGGCCGAAGGGTATCCTTGAAAACGCCGTCATTTCTATTCAGGGCACTAGCCATCATGTTGACTTTGTCGTGTTGCCCATGGAGAACTCCACAGGGGAGCCGTCTCCAATCATCCTGGGACGACCATTCCTCGCCTCTACGAGGGTCGTTATTGACTATGGATCAGGAGAGGTTCGCTTCCGTCCTATTGACGGGAGTGAAGTGTCGATCACCACACCCACAGTTGACCAGAGACCTGCACCTGATGCACCTTCACCGATCATAGCTGACTCTGAGGCCTGTGACAAACCTGATGCTACTAGAGATACTTCCTTAGCGATCCCTAATGAGACCCGACGGATCCCCCGAAAGGGGAGGAAGTCGGAAAGCATGGACCTCACTAATCCTCCTCCGGGTGTGTGGCGATGTGTTGATGAAATCCAGAGTATCTACGTGATTGAGCCATTTGAGCAGGGGGCAGATGATAAGATAATTGAGGATGTTTATGATGTTGCCCATTACTTTGAGAGACCTCATAAGGCAACAAATGACTTGAGTAAGACTAGACAGGACGGACCCGTTTTGACTACTTCCACTAATAAATCCGTTCTTGGCCCTTCACAAGTGAAGATGATTGAGGTCGGTTATGATGCTGCTATTTATTTTGATAAATTCAGACCTCTTGTTGAAGACAAGGATTCAGGTGAGAGTCTTGAGGACGATCTGAGTTCGTATACTTCCACTGATGATTTCGTGCCTTTTGATTTTGACCTGGACGAAGACTCGCAGGACGACTCCGATTACACTTCTTCCGAGGATGATGAGTTCGTCCCATTCCACTTCGATATCTGCGAGACTTCCAAGGCCGGACCTAGTCGTACTTCTTCCACTCACCAGTCTGCGCCTTCACACCATAGGACCACCAAGGGAGAACCTAGCCACACTGCTTCCATCGATCAGTTCATCCCTTTCCGTTTTGATTCCACTGAGGGCCTTCACCGTGTCGACCCTGATCGGCCTCCATCCACTGCGGACCCCGATGTCGACATACACCATATCCGATCTATCCCTCAGCGGCCCCGCAAGAAGGTTTGCTTTCCACCTTCTGATGATCACTCATTTATGTTGTAGATTCTATCCTGTGACACTCTTTCCATCTCCCGTTTTTGCTCGTCTACCCATTTCTCGTGTTTGCCTTGCCTAGGACGTACTTTGTCCTACGTATAGGAGGGGTAGACGAGTTGAGTGTTCCTTCTTCGTCCGTGTCATCACTCCTGTTGTTGCCTATACTTAGGGCTTCTTTTACCCTAAGTATAGGGGGAGTGATGTGTATATCCTCTGATATATCCTTCCATCTTTTGATTTATTTTCTTCTTTTCTTCTTTTCTTCTTTTCCTTCCCTATCTTCTTCATCTATCAAAGAGGGTGCCGCCCTAGTAGACAGTTTTCCATACTTAGGACGTACTTTGTCCTAAGTATAGGGGGGCTGACACCCCGAGTTCATCTATTCTTTTCGATCCTCTCCATTGTCTCCTCTTCTTGTCTATACTTAGGGATATCTTACCCTAAGTATAGGGGGAGACAATCTGAGTACGATCTGTTCATTCCCACCCTTGACCCTCCCTGCGTTGTGTACAGTCTGCTATACTTAGGATTATTTGATCCTAAGTATAGGGGGGACGGTCAACTTCTGATTCATTGATTCATTCATTTATTCTTTATTATTTAGACTTGTCTATACTTAGTACGAGTTATGTCTTCTCTTTTCTCTCCGATCTATGAGGACATAGCTCAAGCTAAGTATAGGGGGGTCGTATATACTACGTATATACTTTAGCCATAACTCGTACTTTCGTATTTTTCTTAATAATATGGCTAATAATTTTTTAAAATTCATTAAAAATCCTTAATAAAAAGATGTGGGTATTCCTCAAATTCTTTTTGTATTTACTGATTAATAAATCAGGTGAAAATGTTTTTTGCAAAATGTTTGAAAGATAGTTTGAAAATCTTTGTGAACGTCTATTGAAAACTATTTTGAAAATATTTTGTTTCGTGTTTTCAACCTGTGTAAAAATGTGTGGTTTGTAAAACTTCTTTTCTTTGTGTGAAATAAAATGTTTGAAAAATGATTTGCAAAAGGTTTGAAAAATGGTTGCAAAAATGATTTGAAAAACCTATATATACTGTTTTGAAAGCCTTTGCAAAAATGTTTTCAAATGTGTGTAAAATGTTTGTAAAAACTATTTTGGACTATAGTTTTCAAAAATTGTGTGTAAATTGTTTTCAAATAAATTTGAGGAATATACACATCACACCAAAATCCATCTTATGTATATATATGTATAAAATTGATCACTTACCCTGTAAATTCTTAAAATCCACTTCTTGTATATATAAAGAAGCACTCCCGTGTACATATTTTCACCTAGTTTTTAGCCAAAAGCTTTTTGTTTTCAAAAATTCCCAAAAACATTTGCAAAAATTAAAATCCAAAAACATTTGAAAAATCTTTTTGAAAAATACAAAAAAATGCATATGCATATGCATCATGATCATCTTTTCAAAAATCCATAAAAAGTTCAAAATCTTTGAAAATTGCATCACAAAAATATTTTCTGCATTGCATTGCATAGCATGAGCATTTTTCGGATTGAGTTTGATAGTTGAACGAGTCTAAGTAAAATCCGGAGATTGGAGCTTGATTGGACCTTATAATCTACCTAATAACAGGAACCTTATAGGAACTTGGTTTGAGGTACTTCAGGTCTAGTTGACTTAATTCTTTGAGGATCACGGGACTTGGTTCAATGGATTCTTGACTGCCTAAGTAGAGTATTTCGGAGCACACGCACGACTCTTGTTGATAATGACCTTACTTGAACACCTGCACCTTTCACATGGCTCAACTCAGTTGGAGTGGTGAGGGGATTGGATTTGCCGGTATGAGACGCACACAAGTGGAAACATTTGTCCTCCTCTAGGGAGGGAAGTGCACCCCAACCCGTCCAGTAATTAGGAAGTCTAAAGACAGGAGGCTGTGGGTTGCAATAAAGCTTCAAAAGAGGGATAGTCTACTGGCTCAAGAGGAAAAACTCCTTATGTAAATGCTGCTGTATATAGTATTCGAAAAAAAAAGTTCAGGCATGTACAAAAATAAAAAGCCTGCAAGTATGTACAAAGTCAATAAGCAAGCTTGAGTTCCAAAGTCAAATATGTGAGCCTGCAGCAGGATGACTTGACTACACTGGTCTTGCATCCAAGGATAGGTAGCTACACTGGCTACCGTCCATTCTTCTCTTCACCCCCTCCTCTTGAGCTTGTTGCCACTTGAACTTAGAAGGGAATACCCCGCTCCTCGAGGATGGAGTCATTGGATTGGGGAATCATTGGGTTTTCATACTGGAGAAGTCAGTTTCTTTGCCATGCTAGTTGGGAAGAGCCACCATCACTTACACTGTACAAGTCAGATTCATAGTCGTAAGAGTTTGCGTATGAGTTGAAGTATTTCTGACCTGGCTATTGAGGAGACTTGGACAGAGTTTTGGGATTCTCAGGGACTGTTGGACGTAAAACACGGTTCTCAATAAGGTTCCGCCCGCACTAAAATTCCAAAGGTCCGACTTAAGCTCCAAACTTTGATTTTGTGAAGACAAGTTTGATAATCAAATAAAATCCACGTTCTTCTTTTTCTTTTCTTTCTTTTTCTTTTGCACTTATTGCATAAGTGCTTGCTAGGGACTAGCAAAGGTAAAGTATAGGGGGATGATATCATTTTGACACCAAAAGCCCTAGTAAATGCTTGTAAATTGCATTAAAATCATCATCTTAGCATCCATGCATGTGCATCATATTTGTGTATAAAATGCTGTAATTAAGGCCAAAATTATAGAATAAATAAAGAAAAGAAAAAGAATAAAATATTGTAAATATTTTATGACCTGAAACCCCGAGACCTAGGCATCTTGATGAATAGGTCGACAAGGAATAAAGTAGGGGGAGATAAGGGCCAAAGTACAGATAAAATACCTATACCTTGTATTCATTCTTTATTCATTTTGGGACCTATTTTTGGTTCCACTTTTTATACCTCAAATAAATAAACTTTGTTCATGAAAGTTGTAGATAATTAAATAAAGAAAAATACAAAATTGATTTCACAGAAAAATAATGTACAGATAAAAAGTTATGGTCTGAATAAAAATCCAGAATCCCAACTTCCCAGACCCGTATCTCACAACTGACAACTCCAAATGCAGCATACTCACCTTTAATTGTATATAGAAGAAAATAAGCTTATTAATGGCGGTGGTTTCGCATTTGGCGGAGCTACGGTTTGAAAGTTGAGTTTTGGACCCCTATTGTACCTTGTACATAATAAAATATTCAATTTATTAATTATTAATTATTTTTATAATTTTATATTTTTATAATGTTGTAAATAATACATATAATAATTATGTGCATTTAAATCAGAATAAAAACATAAATAAAATACAAATAAAAATACTTGTATATATTCAATACATAGGTACATTACCTATATATACCTATACAAAACATACTTGTATTTTATTAAATATACAAAACATATCAGAAAAATAAAATAAAAATATATTTGTATACATAAAAGTATTTTATAATTTTATAAAATCATAAATAAAAATAATAATATTAAAAATACCTAAATAAAAATAGAATACTTAAATATATAGATATATATACTATAAAGGGCATAAATGCAAACTTGTAAAAATATACTTCATAAAAATAAATAAAAATCGCTATAAAATACTTTATAAAAAAATAAACATTTTTCATTTTATAACTAAAAATTAATAAAATCATCTCCTATTTTAATTTGAATTAACAAATTATTTTTTGCAGGTTTTTCCTGGTTGGTCCACGTGGACCAACCAGGTGGGTTTGACAGTTGACCTCGGTCAACTGTCTGACCCCCCCTGCTCTTGTCAGTTTATTGGATTTTTCGCTCTCTTTCGCCCTTTTTTCGAGGACTCGTCTTTCATCGTTTGATGTTGCGGTCTTCTGCAAAAATCTTCCCCTCTGATCCATCTTACTCGCCCACTTCTTTTTTCGGGGAGAGCATCAATGCTCTTCCCGTTGCGCCTCGTTCTTCGAGCCCCGTCCACCATGTTCAAAAACCAACCCTCTTCTTCCTTTTCCCTTTGAACCAGCTTTGGGCGCCAAAAACCTTCGGGTGAGGGTCGAGGGCCAGTCTCCGGTGACAGGGGAATCCTCCCCCATCTCAGGCGAGGTGCGACGAAGCACCTAGGGCTGCGTTCCAACCCCATCTCCGGCCTTGCGGCCGTGAGGTCTTTTCCTCGTGGTCAACACCACTCGAGGGCGTTTTCTTCTTGTTTTTCTTGTAGTTAGCTAGCTGTTAGTCTAAGCTTTCGTTTCGTCTATTTAGTTTGTTATTTAAACCATTATCAGTGCCGATCTTCATCTCGAATACTTCGCCGGAGCTCACGAAGCTCCGGCGACCACCAAGCTCGCCACGCACATCACCCGCGCCGTTTTTGCTTGCCTCTGGACCATCTCTCGTGTTTGTTCTGTATTCTTGCAGGTTCCAGGGGGCAACTGGACTCCCTGTGGGGGTCAAATCCGTGAAGAAGCCGCTCCAGGAACAGCCCCAGCTCGTGCATGCCGTGGTGGCCCTCCAGAGCCCGATCCGCCATTTTGGGGCCACCACTTGATAGGGAAAACTTCCAGGAGCGTAGCCACCCCTTCGGCCGTGGGGTTGGCGGACGGAGGCGAGCCCAGCACCTCGACGAAGCTCGGCGCAACCGAGTTCCTCATCGGATCTTCCAGCCGCTACCCACGTCGTAGGATCAAGAACTCCTAGCCCGTTGTACAGCTGCCGTTGGATGAGGGCGCCCTGAGCCGTCCGATCGATCATCTCCAATCTAATCGGGGTCGCTCAAACCGAAGGGGCATCGGACCATCTCGCTGCGACACGTGGTTAAGTGGAGGCGCAATCCACCGTTCATCCGCACATAAGGACTGGGTATTTTGCATGTCCATCCAGCCCTTTTTGATATTTATTCAATAGTCTAGAAAAATTCAGTTGCTACTCATTAGTTCTGTAATATTTACACCACAACCCCCGCTATTATTATATAATTGCTAAATAGTCCGCCTCAGGTGCACATGCTTTGGCACGTGCCCCCTCAGGGAATTTTGCTATATAGGGGGCTGCGTTTTTGGCTATTTCTCGTCGAACATCTAATTGTCATATTCAGTATAGACTTTTTGGACATTTTACGATCTAGCCGTCAGCGTTTTTACTATTTGCAACTGTACCCCTCCTAGGTCCACGTGCCCTAGGCGCGTGACCTTGGAGATTTTGCTAAGAAGCCCCTGCGGCTTTTGGTTTTGATGTTCAGTCCAAAAAATTTTTATTTCAGTTCAAAATTTTGGTGAAAATTTTGCGTGTTTGCCCCTGGATTTTTGAATATTTGCATATATGCCCCTGCCAGGCCTGGAGATTTTTGTATGATTGTAATATTTATTTGAAGCATCATTTTAACTCCAAAAATTCCACAAAAATAGGTTTAAGCTCCTGGACACGTGTACATTAACGCAACCATTTTAGTTTTTGATTTTATTTTATTTTCATATTTATTAAAATTAAAAAACAACCTTTTTGTGCACTGTTTAGCTCACAAAATACCAAAAAATATTAAAACCTCTCCAAAAATTCCAAAAAAATTACCTAGTGTCTATTTTATCATTTTTTAGTGTCAGTCCAAAAATCATTAAAAATCTCAAAAGAAAAACACTAAAAATTTAAAAACAATCAAAAACTTCAAAAAAATAGATAAAATCAAAGAAAACTCCAAAAATCACAAACTCAGTTCCTGTTTGTTCCTTATTTTGTCCTTTTTATTTGAAAAATAGTGTGAAAATTTTTAGCTACTGGATGCTATTTTTAAATCTCGTTTTATTCACAGCCAGCCCTTATCTCACTGTTTTGCTTTATTTCAGAATTTAAAAATATCAAAAACACCTTGAAAAATCCCTAAAAATCACAAAAACAGTAGAAAATTATAAAAATACCAAAAACATCTTAGTTCTGAATTTTTGGTTATTTTTGTGCATTTTTATAAATACTTTAGCTTGTCTTTTATTATATTGTCTTTACTTTCTAATATTGAAAAAGAAAATAAAAAAAATCTAAAATATAAAATTATAAAAATCAGAAAATTAAAAATCAAATACAAAATTACAAATTAAATTAAAAAAATTTAAAAATTAAAAACCCACAAAAATTTCCTTTGCTTGCTTGCTTAGTGTAGACAATTCACACACACACACTTGAGCACATTTTTGTGAATTACTCTGCTTGCTCCCTGTGTTCGAACTCTCTGCATACTTGACACTATACACCATTTGTGCAGAGTTAAAAATAAATTTTAACTCCACATTAGTTCTAATTAATTGATCTTTAGTGTGGGTTAATTGTTGACTTTAGTTCGAGATTTATCGTGAGTCGTCACAGCGACGGTCGTCTCCGCCTTGTGTGAGACACCACTTTTAGACCACGTGAATTTCGGCTAAATCAAATGGCGCCGTTGCCGGGGAGCAACAGCGCGTAGTTCGAGTTTTTGTTTTGTGTTGTGACCATTTGTCTACCTTTGCAGCTTTTATTTCTGCTTGTTTTATTTTGTATTATTTTTGATATATCTTTGGAATTGTCTAACCACTCTCCTTGTTTGGATTTCGTGCGAGGTACGCGGATCGAGGGAGGAGCCCCTCTTGGAGCACCTTGGCACCCACGTGAAGCGGCTTTAGCTTTGCACGAAGAAGGACTTGGAGGATTTTGCAAGACAACTTCTTAGCATTTATATTCTTGCATTGTATTTATTTTGTAATTCGTAGTGAGAGAGAGACTCCTTTATTTTAATAATACAGGTACTCCCGGACTTGGACATTCGAGCCTAATTTCCAAGTGATTGTTCACTTGGGGGCTCTCGCGGTTTTGTCGGCTTTTCTTCGCATTCTTTTATTTCGTTTTGTTTCTCGATTTTATTTATTTTGTGTGATTGAGCCCTTAGTTTTAGGATTGCTTGCGATAGATTAAGGCCAAACACCTAATACCTTTGCATGCACTTATAGTCTCGTTTGGACTTAGTCAAATTTTAAACAGTTGATCATCACCTTCAACCCATCGCGCCGCGAGCTCTCCCTGTAAAGCGCTTTCTCCTAAGCTCAAGTATGTTGAGCACAGAGGAGGGGTGAGCCTAGACCGGACTCTAGGGTTGAGGATTGGCGGTCAACTTGTGGTTCTTCCCGCTAATAGCAATTTCTGAAACTTAGGGCGATTTCATCGGCTTTTGCATTTGCATATAGATAGGTTTCAATTCTGCTAAGCATCCTTGCATGTAGAGTGCTGGAGGCAAGGTGAGCATTTACGCTTTAGCATCCATCATTATTTGACGCTTGCATTGCTTTTCCGACTCTACCTCTGATTTTGCCAACCTAGGATCTTAAAGGAATTGACTCCTCGTTAGGCGTGTGCATTTTTACTAAAAATCCAAAAAAAAGTGACAACCAATAAAATTGGGACTGCTAATATTACTCGACCCTAAAATTCAAAAAGAAAATATTCTCTTGGGGCGAGTAATCCCCTCATCGTCTTCGCTTTTATTTGCTCGCGCACACCTTAAGGATTAGTGCCCAAATCCCATCAAGCCCCTAAGTGTGTGTGAAACTTCTTGACTTCTCACCTAACTCTAAAACAGACAAGATAAAAAGACCGCTCTTTGCGGTCTCTACCGAGTTGAGTAGGTGAATTGAGGGTTTGATTTGTTTCATTTTTGTTTGTGATTGTTGCGTGTGTGTCCTGGATCATCTCTGCGCATTTGCGCCTTTTTCTTCACTCTCTTGACTTGACCTTCGTGCTCCCCCGAATCACTTCCTTTTGTTTTCGAGATGGACCCCTGGAGTGCATTTTATCCGGACTTTGCGGACCCCTCGCTCGCTCCAGCTGGTCCACCTCCCTTTTATCAGGAGGATCCTCCTCCTATTTTTTCTGATTTTTGTACATACCCACCTCAGCCACAGTATCAGACTTCGGACTTCTATCCACACCCACCCCCACCTGTGCACTATCCATCTCCACCTTCACATCCACCCGAGTTTGACCTGATGGAGTCACCTCCCTTGATCTCTATGAGTGATATCTTGAATCGGATGACAAAGCACATTGATTTGTTGAATGATAATCTTGCTATCCTGAGGAATAGTCAGATTAATGCTCCTTCCATCAGGGATTCAGATTTACTTGTAGGTGATCATGGGAGCTTGCAATCGCCCAAAATACAAAAAATGAGAAAAATTTAAAAATCCAAAAAGATTTCGGGAGACACTTGGTTGATCAAGATTTTGAGGAGAGAGTCCACTTGCCAGAACCCTGGACCACACACCCATTCACATCCAGTCCCACCTTTGACCCCGAGGATGCCGCTGTACAGACTGCTCTTGGCATGCCTCGTGTATATGCTGATTCTGACTTCCTCCCTTGTATGGAGGAAGTCCAAAAATTCAAAAAGATGTTATCTGAACCCGAAGTGGTGGCTGCCATTCATGAGTTTATCCGTGCCCCACTTCAGCAGGCCATGACCCAATTATCTGCTCCTCTTCCCAAGAAGAGAAAGCGGAGGAGCAGATCTGAGCGTCACATTCTGACCATGGCCACTGCCCTCGCCATCACACACCGTCCCATCCCCAAGAAGAAGAACACAGCTACACCTTTCATCACTTGCACCATCTCTGACCATACATGTGATCACACTCTCCTGGACGGCGGTGCATCTATTAGCATATTACCCTTCTCGCTGGTACAGTCTCTTCACTTAGGGCCTCTCAAGAAGACCAGGATGATCGTTCAGTTTGCTGATGGATCAATCAAGAGGCCGAAGGGTATCCTTGAAAACGCCGTCATTTCTATTCAGGGCACTAGCCATCATGTTGACTTTGTCGTGTTGCCCATGGAGAACTCCACAGGGGAGCCGTCTCCAATCATCCTGGGACGACCATTCCTCGCCTCTACGAGGGTCGTTATTGACTATGGATCAGGAGAGGTTCGCTTCCGTCCTATTGACGGGAGTGAAGTGTCGATCACCACACCCACAGTTGACCAGAGACCTGCACCTGATGCACCTTCACCGATCATAGCTGACTCTGAGGCCTGTGACAAACCTGATGCTACTAGAGATACTTCCTTAGCGATCCCTAATGAGACCCGACGGATCCCCCGAAAGGGGAGGAAGTCGGAAAGCATGGACCTCACTAATCCTCCTCCGGGTGTGTGGCGATGTGTTGATGAAATCCAGAGTATCTACGTGATTGAGCCATTTGAGCAGGGGGCAGATGATAAGATAATTGAGGATGTTTATGATGTTGCCCATTACTTTGAGAGACCTCATAAGGCAACAAATGACTTGAGTAAGACTAGACAGGACAGACCCGTTTTGACTACTTCCACTAATAAATCCGTTCTTGGCCCTTCACAAGTGAAGATGATTGAGGTCGGTTATGATGCTGCTATTTATTTTGATAAATTCAGACCTCTTGTTGAAGACAAGGATTCAGGTGAGAGTCTTGAGGACGATCTGAGTTCGTATACTTCCACTGATGATTTCGTGCCTTTTGATTTTGACCTGGACGAAGACTCGCAGGACGACTCCGATTACACTTCTTCCGAGGATGATGAGTTCGTCCCATTCCACTTCGATATCTGCGAGACTTCCAAGGCCGGACCTAGTCGTACTTCTTCCACTCACCAGTCTGCGCCTTCACACCATAGGACCACCAAGGGAGAACCTAGCCACACTGCTTCCATCGATCAGTTCATCCCTTTCCGTTTTGATTCCACTGAGGGCCTTCACCGTGTCGACCCTGATCGGCCTCCATCCACTGCGGACCCCGATGTCGACATACACCATATCCGATCTATCCCTCAGCGGCCCCGCAAGAAGGTTTGCTTTCCACCTTCTGATGATCACTCATTTATGTTGTAGATTCTATCCTGTGACACTCTTTCCATCTCCCGTTTTTGCTCGTCTACCCATTTCTCGTGTTTGCCTTGCCTAGGACGTACTTTGTCCTACGTATAGGAGGGGTAGACGAGTTGAGTGTTCCTTCTTCGTCCGTGTCATCACTCCTGTTGTTGCCTATACTTAGGTCTTCTTTTACCCTAAGTATAGGGGGAGTGATGTGTATATCCTCTGATATATCCTTCCATCTTTTGATTTATTTTCTTCTTTTCTTCTTTTCTTCTTTTCCTTCCCTATCTTCTTCATCTATCAAAGAGGGTGCCGCCCTAGTAGACAGTTTTCCATACTTAGGACGTACTTTGTCCTAAGTATAGGGGGGCTGGCACCCCGAGTTCATCTATTCTTTTCGATCCTCTCCATTGTCTCCTCTTCTTGTCTATACTTAGGGATATCTTACCCTAAGTATAGGGGGAGACAATCTGAGTACGATCTGTTCATTCCCACCCTTGACCCTCCCTGCGTTGTGTACAGTCTGCTATACTTAGGATTATTTGATCCTAAGTATAGGGGGGACGGTCAACTTCTGATTCATTGATTCATTCATTTATTCTTTATTATTTAGACTTGTCTATACTTAGTACGAGTTATGTCTTCTCTTTTCTCTCCGATCTATGAGGACATAGCTCAAGCTAAGTATAGGGGGGTCGTATATACTACGTATATACTTTAGCCATAACTCGTACTTTCGTATTTTTCTTAATAATATGGCTAATAATTTTTTAAAATTCATTAAAAATCCTTAATAAAAAGATGTGGGTATTCCTCAAATTCTTTTTGTATTTACTGATTAATAAATCAGGTGAAAATGTTTTTTGCAAAATGTTTGAAAGATAGTTTGAAAATCTTTGTGAACGTCTATTGAAAACTATTTTGAAAATATTTTGTTTCGTGTTTTCAACCTGTGTAAAAATGTGTGGTTTGTAAAACTTCTTTTCTTTGTGTGAAATAAAATGTTTGAAAAATGATTTGCAAAAGGTTTGAAAAATGGTTGCAAAAATGATTTGAAAAACCTATATATACTGTTTTGAAAGCCTTTGCAAAAATGTTTTCAAATGTGTGTAAAATGTTTGTAAAAACTATTTTGGACTATAGTTTTCAAAAATTGTGTGTAAATTGTTTTCAAATAAATTTGAGGAATATACACATCACACCAAAATCCATCTTATGTATATATATGTATAAAATTGATCACTTACCCTGTAAATTCTTAAAATCCACTTCTTGTATATATAAAGAAGCACTCCCGTGTACATATTTTCACCTAGTTTTTAGCCAAAAGCTTTTTGTTTTCAAAAATTCCCAAAAACATTTGCAAAAATTAAAATCCAAAAACATTTGAAAAATCTTTTTGAAAAATACAAAAAAATGCATATGCATATGCATCATGATCATCTTTTCAAAAATCCATAAAAAGTTCAAAATCTTTGAAAATTGCATCACAAAAATATTTTCTGCATTGCATTGCATAGCATGAGCATTTTTCGGATTGAGTTTGATAGTTGAACGAGTCTAAGTAAAATCCGGAGATTGGAGCTTGATTGGACCTTATAATCTACCTAATAACAGGAACCTTATAGGAACTTGGTTTGAGGTACTTCAGGTCTAGTTGACTTAATTCTTTGAGGATCACGGGACTTGGTTCAATGGATTCTTGACTGCCTAAGTAGAGTATTTCGGAGCACACGCACGACTCTTGTTGATAATGACCTTACTTGAACACCTGCACCTTTCACATGGCTCAACTCAGTTGGAGTGGTGAGGGGATTGGATTTGCCGGTATGAGACACACACAAGTGGAAACATTTGTCCTCCTCTAGGGAGGGAAGTGCACCCCAACCCGTCCAGTAATTAGGAAGTCTAAAGACAGGTGGCTGTGGGTTGCAATAAAGCTTCAAAAGAGGGATAGTCTACTGGCTCAAGAGGAAAAACTCCTTATGTAAATGCTGCTGTATATAGTATTCGAAAAAAAAAGTTCAGGCATGTACAAAAATAAAAAGCCTGCAAGTATGTACAAAGTCAATAAGAAAGCTTGAGTTCCAAAGTCAAATATGTGAGCCTGCAGCAGGATGACTTGACTACACTGGTCTTGCATCCAAGGATAGGTAGCTACACTGGCTACCGTCCATTCTTCTCTTCACCCCCTCCTCTTGAGCTTGTTGCCACTTGAACTTAGAAGGGAATACCCCGCTCCTCGAGGATGGAGTCATTGGATTGGGGAATCATTGGGTTTTCATACTGGAGAAGTCAGTTTCTTTGCCATGCTAGTTGGGAAGAGCCACCATCACTTACACTGTACAAGTCAGATTCATAGTCGTAAGAGTTTGCGTATGAGTTGAAGTATTTCTGACCTGGCTATTGAGGAGACTTGGACAGAGTTTTGGGATTCTCAGGGACTGTTGGACGTAAAACACGGTTCTCAATAAGGTTCCGCCCGCACTAAAATTCCAAAGGTCCGACTTAAGCTCCAAACTTTGATTTTGTGAAGACAAGTTTGATAATCAAATAAAATCCACGTTCTTCTTTTTCTTTTCTTTCTTTTTCTTTTGCACTTATTGCATAAGTGCTTGCTAGGGACTAGCAAAGGTAAAGTATAGGGGGATGATATCATTTTGACACCAAAAGCCCTAGTAAATGCTTGTAAATTGCATTAAAATCATCATCTTAGCATCCATGCATGTGCATCATATTTGTGTATAAAATGCTGTAATTAAGGCCAAAATTATAGAATAAATAAAGAAAAGAAAAAGAATAAAATATTGTAAATATTTTATGACCTGAAACCCCGAGACCTAGGCATCTTGATGAATAGGTCGACAAGGAATAAAGTAGGGGGAGATAAGGGCCAAAGTACAGATAAAATACCTATACCTTGTATTCATTCTTTATTCATTTTGGGACCTATTTTTGGTTCCACTTTTTATACCTCAAATAAATAAACTTTGTTCATGAAAGTTGTAGATAATTAAATAAAGAAAAATACAAAATTGATTTCACAGAAAAATAATGTACAGATAAAAAGTTATGGTCTGAATAAAAATCCAGAATCCCAACTTCCCAGACCCGTATCTCACAACTGACAACTCCAAATGCAGCATACTCACCTTTAATTGTATATAGAAGAAAATAAGCTTATTAATGGCGGTGGTTTCGCATTTGGCGGAGCTACGGTTTGAAAGTTGAGTTTTGGACCCCTATTGTACCTTGTACATAATAAAATATTCAATTTATTAATTATTAATTATTTTTATAATTTTATATTTTTATAATGTTGTAAATAATACATATAATAATTATGTGCATTTAAATCAGAATAAAAACATAAATAAAATACAAATAAAAATACTTGTATATATTCAATACATAGGTACATTACCTATATATACCTATACAAAACATACTTGTATTTTATTAAATATACAAAACATATCAGAAAAATAAAATAAAAATATATTTGTATACATAAAAGTATTTTATAATTTTATAAAATCATAAATAAAAATAATAATATTAAAAATACCTAAATAAAAATAGAATACTTAAATATATAGATATATATACTATAAAGGGCATAAATGCAAACTTGTAAAAATATACTTCATAAAAATAAATAAAAATCGCTATAAAATACTTTATAAAAAAATAAACATTTTTCATTTTATAACTAAAAATTAATAAAATCATCTCCTATTTTAATTTGAATTAACAAATTATTTTTTGCAGGTTTTTCCTGGTTGGTCCACGTGGACCAACCAGGTGGGTTTGACAGTTGACCTCGGTCAACTGTCTGACCCCCCCTGCTCTTGTCAGTTTATTGGATTTTTCGCTCTCTTTCGCCCTTTTTTCGAGGCCTCGTCTTTCATCGTTTGATGTTGCGGTCTTCTGCAAAAATCTTCCCCTCTGATCCATCTTACTCGCCCACTTCTTTTTTCGGGGAGAGCATCAATGCTCTTCCCGTTGCGCCTCGTTCTTCGAGCCCCGTCCACCATGTTCAAAAACCAACCCTCTTCTTCCTTTTCCCTTTGAACCAGCTTTGGGCGCCAAAAACCTTCGGGTGAGGGTCGAGGGCCAGTCTCCGGTGACAGGGGAATCCTCCCCCATCTCAGGCGAGGTGCGACGAAGCACCTAGGGCTGCGTTCCAACCCCATCTCCGGCCTTGCGGCCGTGAGGTCTTTTCCTCGTGGTCAACACCACTCGAGGGCGTTTTCTTCTTGTTTTTCTTGTAGTTAGCTAGCTGTTAGTCTAAGCTTTCGTTTCGTCTATTTAGTTTGTTATTTAAACCATTATCAGTGCCGATCTTCATCTCGAATACTTCGCCGGAGCTCACGAAGCTCCGGCGACCACCAAGCTCGCCACGCACATCACCCGCGCCGTTTTTGCTTGCCTCTGGACCATCTCTCGTGTTTGTTCTGTATTCTTGCAGGTTCCAGGGGGCAACTGGACTCCCTGTGGGGGTCAAATCCGTGAAGAAGCCGCTCCAGGAACAACCCCAGCTCGTGCATGCCGTGGTGGTCCTCCAGAGCCCGATCCACCATTTTGGGGCCACCACTTGATAGGGAAAACTTCCAGGAGCGTAGCCACCCCTTCGGCCGTGGGGTTGGCGGACGGAGGCGAGCCCAGCACCTCGACGAAGCTCGGCGCAGCCGAGTTCCTCATCGGATCTTCCAACCGCTACCCACGCCGTAGGATCAAGAACTCCTAGCCCGTTGTACAGCTGCCGTTGGATGAGGGCGCCCTGAGCCGTCCGATCGATCATCTCCAATCTAATCGGGGCCGCTCAAACCGAAGGGGCATCGGACCATCTCGCTGCGACACGTGGTTAAGTGGAGGCGCAATCCACCGTTCATCCGCGCATAAGGACTGGGTATTTTGCATGTCCATCCAGCCCTTTTTGATATTTATTCAATAGTCTAGAAAAATTCAGTTGCTACTCATTAGTTCTGTAATATTTACACCACAACCCCCGCTATTATTATATAATTGCTAAATAGTCCGCCTCAGGTGCGCGTGCTCTGGCACGTGCCCCCTCAGGGAATTTTGCTATATAGGGGGCTGCGTTTTTGGCTATTTCTCGTCGAACCTCTAATTGTCATATTCAGTATAGACTTTTTGGACATTTTACGATCTAGCCGTCAGCGTTTTTACTATTTGCAACTGTACCCCTCCCAGGTCTACGTGCCCTAGGCGCGTGACCTTGGAGATTTTGCTAAGAAGCCCCTGCAGCTTTTGGTTTTGATGTTCAGTCCAAAAAATTTTTATTTCAGTTCAAAATTTTGGTGAAAATTTTGCGTGTTTGCCCCTGGATTTTTGAATATTTGCATATATGCCCCTGCCAGGCCTGGAGATTTTTGTATGATTGTAATATTTATTTGAAGCATCATTTTAACTCCAAAAATTCCACAAAAATAGGTTTAAGCTCCTGGACACGTGTACATTAACGCCACCATTTTAGTTTTTGATTTTATTTTATTTTCATATTTATTAAAAATCAAAAACAACCTTTTTGTGCGCTGTCTAGCTCAGAAAATACCAAAAAAATATTAAAACCTCTCCAAAAATTCCAAAAAAATTACCTAGTGTCTATTTTATCATTTTTTAGTGTCAGTCCAAAAATCATTAAAAATCTCAAAAGGAAAACACTAACAATTTAAAAACAATCAAAAACTTCAAAAAAATAGATAAAATCAAAGAAAACTCCAAAAATCACAAACTTAGTTCCTGTTTGTTCCTTATTTTGTCCTTTTTATTTGAAAAATAGTGTGAAAATTTTTAGCTACTGGTTGTTATTTTTAAATCTCATTTTATTCACAGCCAGCCCTTATTTCACTGTTTTGCTTTATTTCAGAATTTAAAAATATCAAAAACACCTTGAAAAATCCCTAAAAATCACAAAAATAGTAGAAAATTATAGAAATACCAAAAACATCTTAGTTCTGATTTTTTGGTTATTTTTGTGCATTTTTATAAATACTTTAGCTTGTCTTTTATTATATTGTCTTTACTTTCTAATATTGAAAAAGAAAATAAAAAAATCTAAAATATAAAATTATAAAAATCAGAAAATTAAAAATCAAATACAAAATTACAAATTAAATTAAAAAAAATTTAAAAATTAAAAACCCACAAAAATTTCCTTTGCTTGCTTGCTTAGTGTAGACAATTCACACACACACACTTGAGCACATTTTTGTGAATTACCCTGCTTGCTCCCTGTGTTCGAACTCTCTGCATACTTGACACTATACACCATTTGTGCAGTGTTAAAAATAAATTTTAACTCCACATTAGTTCTAATTAATTGATCTTTAGTGTGGGTTAATTGTTGACTTTAGTTCGAGATTTATCGTGAGTCGTCACAGCGACGGTCGTCTCCGCCTTGTGTGAGACACCACTTTTAGACCACGTGAATTTCGGCTAAATCAAAGTGCTGCGAAGAAAATCTCGTGCTCTCATGGGAGAAGAGCAACTTCATGGTGACAGTAGGGACATTGTTGGGTCATATTGTATCAAAATGTGGCATGGAAGTTGACCCAGTCAAGATGGAGTTGATTTTAAAAGTAGAGATACCTACAAACCTCAAATAAGTCTAGTTATTCTTAGGGTACGTCGGTTTCTACCAGTGATGCATATAAAGATTTCAACAAGCTCATTCGACCGCTGACCGAATTGTTAGGCAAGGAGTGATGACTCTCCATTTCATCACCTTTATTCTTTCATTTTGGCCTTTAAACCCTAGATAAAAATAAACAATCATGAATTCATACTAAATATTTATAAAATATTGTATGTTTATAGTATTTATTTCCAAAATAAACGAATAAAGGAAGGAAAAGAAAATAAGCAAAGTGTCAAGGATACTAAAGAGATCCTAGCCCCCGAGACTCAGTCATCACGATGACTTAGTTGATAAGGAATAAAGTAGGGGCAGATAAGGTGGCTAATTACACAAAAATGCTGAACGAATCACTCTACAAAATAGGTCAATAAATACTTTTTGGGACCTATTTTATTCTTTATTATTTTCACCTTAAACAAAGAAATTTTGTAATGAAAATTGTGGCTAGAAATGTATAAAAAAATACAAATTTATTTCATGTAAAAATAATATATACAATGTACGTTTTATACACATAATAAAATCCTAAAACCTAAGCTTCTCAGACCCAAATATCCCAAATAAAAACATAAAATGTTAAAAATCACCTTTAATTGCATATAACTTTTAATAACCTATTTAATGATGGTGGTTTCATATTTTTTGGAGTCAAGATGTGAAAGTTAGGTTTTGGACCCCTATTGTACAATATACATGAATAAAATATTTATTTCATTTATTCTTCAATATTTTTATAATTTTATATTTTCACAAATTTGTAAATATTATTTATATCATATGTACACATTAAAACTAAATTAAAACCATAAATAAAATAATAGCATAAAAATAAAGTACAACAATACATAGATAAATATACAAAACAGATATCTATATAATATACACCTACATTTATTTAAGTGCAAATATTATACCATAAAAATTTAATAAAAATATATTTAAGAATATAAAAATAATTTATAAATATAGATAATAATAGAATGAAATAATAAAATCAAAAGTACAAAATAAAATTAAAATACACAAAGCATAGAAGAATATACCTACATATATACCCTAAAAAGCAACTTGTAATTAATCACCTATGAGAAAAATAAAAATATTCGTAAAATACTAAAGGAAATTAAAAACATTTTTTATTTTATAACCTAAAAATAATAAAATCAATAACTATTTATTATATATTTTCCACGATAATTTTACCTTGGAATTTCTTGGTTGGCCCACGTGAACCAATCAGGCGACTCCTTTTGTTGACCTAGGTCAACTATCCACCCCCTCTGACTCCTGTTAGAGACTCACGAGGGCACCAGTTCGCTGAATTATCCATGCCTCCCTCTTCAGTCATTGCTCTCGAGACCACTACCTAAATGTAGCCATGTCGTCCGCCATCCATGGCCATCATCGAATCTCCACCAACTCCTTCCTTGTTGCAGTCTATCTCACCTTGGAAATCCTCGAAACCTCGCCCATAAATATACCCCCAAAGCCCCTTTTTGATTTTGGATTGCTCTTAATCGGTTCTTAGCCCCTCAAAACCATCGCATCTTTTTCGTCTAGGTGACAGGAAGTGGAGCTGAGGTTCTACAGTGAGGAGGAGCTGAGGCAGAGCTGATCCACCACCCCCAACGAGCTATGTTGTAAGGTTATGTCTCTTTGGTCCCCAGGCCAAATCGAGGCTTTTTTCTGTCATTTCTAGGTAAATCGTAGCCTTAGTGTTCATTTCTAGCATTTAGATTTCACTTTTAGTAAATAATCTAGGTTGAATTCCAGTTTATGCGTTAGCCTGGAGCTCGGGCTCCAGGTTGATTTCACTATGATTCACCCATATTTCGACCCGCATTCACATCATCCTCCGTCCCTTATGCATTCTGCACAATCCACATGCAAAAGCCCCTTCGATTTTGCTCAAACCAAAGGACCTCGAGCTCCTCCGCCACCACCTCTATGGAAATCCTCGTCCATCCCATTTTCCCCATTATTTGGTTCAACTCCTGGGTGGAGGAGATAGACCTCGTACCCATGAGTGTTTTGGTGCTAACTTACAGGACTGACGATGCTCCTAGGACCTCAACAACATCTTAGAGTTGCTCCAGGTGGTTCGACCTCGCTGGAGCATCGAGTGCCGTCTCACCTTCATCAGACCCTACAGTCGCACATGGAGGAACCCCAACTACCTGTTGGTCCTATCGGAGGAGTGAAAGACCACCAGAGCACAGAGGAATGATGGATCATAGTCTGTCGGAGATGTGTTCTTGCCTGTTCTTGCAAGGCCCCTCATCGCCATTCAATCAAGAACATCAGTTCAGATCATGATCAGACACGTGGCACTCTATGGATGGCTGGATCCCCAACGTTAAAGGGTAAATTTCATAGACCCCCTTGAAAAACGAGATTGCGAGAGCCGCTAAACAATGGTCTGACAAATCAGACTCAGTGTCGCTGAGGCGACTACTCAAGCTTTCCCGTTTGTCAACAATTAACCCACACAATCAATCAGGCAATCAACAACAAGGATTAAAATTTATTATACCCTACTAAAAATGTACAATGGCAAGCAAGTAGGGGTTGAACATAGGAAACAAAGGTGTAGAGTATAGACAAAAAAATCAAAACCTAGGTCTAATGGACTACTTAGCCAATCTAAATATTTTTGTGGGTTTTTTATTTTTTTTATTTTTTATCTATTTTTTTAATTTTGTGTTTTGATTTTTAATTTTCTGATTTTATATTTTCTTTTTATATTTTATATGATTTTTTTATATTTTTTTAACATTGGAATATATATATACAATATAAGAAAAGAGGTGATAAAATATTTATAAAAATATGGAAAAATGCTCAAAAATTCAGAAATACAATATTTTTGGTCTTTTTAGGATTTTTTACTGTTTTGTGATTTTTGGGTATTTTTCAGAATCTTTTTGGTATTTTTAAATATCTAACAAGAGATAACAATGAATTAGAATTCTGGCCGAAATCAAAATGGGAAGGGAAAATATTAAATAGCCATAAAATTTTCCAAAACTAATTTTAAAATAAAGATACTAAAACAGAGAACCTACAGGACTTGAGTTTCTATTTTTCTGATTTTTCTATAATTTTCTAGATTTTTTTGAAGGTTTTAGGTATTTTCTTATTTTTAAGGTTTTTCTTTTGCAATTTTTTAAGATTTTTGGGCTGACACTAGAATAGGTTAAAATACACAATAAGTAAATTTTTTGGAATTTTTCTAAGGGATTTAATATTTTTTGGTATTTTCTAGGCTAGACAGTAGCTAAAATGCATGTTTTTAATTTTTAATAATATAAAAATACAATAAAATGCAAAAATATGGCGTGGATTAGCAAGTCAACAAGATCTTAAATTAAATTTTTGAGAATTTTTGGGCTTAAAATGATGCCTTAACTAAGTAGAGCACGCACACAAAAATATTCAGCCTGGCAGGGGTATATATGCAAACACACAATTATCCAGGGGCATACTTGCAATTTTCCACAAAATTTAACACTAAATATTTAATTTACTGGACCTTTTACAAAAAGCAGAAGCCGCGAGGGCACGAATGCAAATAACCCTCCCACGCGCGTGCGACGCACGCGCCTGGGGAGGACCTGCTTGTAAAAATTGAAAACCTCGGGGCAGAAATGCAAAAAGGCCACGGAAACATGTGAGGGCTCACGTGCGCTACTGGCAGGGGTATAAGTTCGATATTACAAAACACCAGGGGCACAAATATGAAAATTACAAAAGTTTAAAACAACAGCTGAATGTTTTAATATTAAGAAATAAATACAAAAGGGCCGGGGTGTAAATAGCAAAATACCCAGGCAGAGGTTGATCCGACGGCTCTTGATGCATAACTTAATGCCACGTGTCGGGTCCAGAAGCGTCGATACCCCTTCACGTAGACGACCTAGATTAGAAGATGCGTGGATAATCGAACGGCCGTGGGCGCCTTTATCCTGCGGTTGCTGTTATCCTGGGCGATCGGCCTTGGATCAGACGGCTGGGAGAGGTGCTCCAAGAACACCCGAAGAACATGCCCCCGTCAAGTTTGAATCGACGAAGGGCGGCTCCTCCATGCACCTAGGCGGTCCCCGACCACCTCCGTGTACTCCTGCAGGGTTTCTCTAACGTCTGGAGGGTTCAAAATGCCCAGGCGAAGGCCAGGGCCCTCCCGCTACGAGGGCGGAGCTTGGCGGTTCCAAGCTTCCTCCGGCGAGGTACAAAATCCCCCCCAGTCGCGTGGATGTATCTCAGACCTACAAGAAAAATGGTGAAGAGGTCGGGGGCAAAATGCCCCACCCTCGTGGAGAGTTTCACAGGGATGTATAGCGACAGGGGGGTAATGTCTGCCGGTGAGACTCGATGTCGGCCGAGGCTAAATCGAAGGGGTTCACTGATGGATTGATGATGGATCGTAACGAGGGGAAATCAAAGGAGAGTTTTAACTACTTAGACACAAGGAAACAGTAGGGAAAAGGGAAAGAAGGGCCTCACTAAGGTGCGCACGAAGAGGTCTCCGGCGAGAACTCCGGTGAGGGGATCAGACTCGATTCAACGCCGCCTTACTCCTGCGAGAGGCCCGACGAGCTCCTGCTGTAACCAAGAGCAACTTCAAGGGCTTAGTCTAGGGTTTTGGTGGTGGAAGAGTGATCAAAATGAGAAGGGAAGTTGGGGGTTTTGTTTTGTAGGGTTTGACTGCCGAGTGGAGAGGCCCCAAAGATCGAGGGATACGAGGTGCGTTAGTGATCCACGCACCAAGGTAATCCTTGGGCGTGTATCATTGATGCAAGGAGAAGAAGTGTCAAGAAGACACTATCACCAAAGGGTGAAAGAGGTATCCTTGAAAAATCCACGAAGTGGGCAAAAAAACCAAGATTCTAACACTGTACAGACCTCGGTCAAAGAGTTGATCGAGGTCAACCAGCAGATGATTCTGGTTGGTCCACGTGGACCAACCAGAAAAATCCCTGGTAAAAAGGTTTAATAATTCAATTAAAAATAGAATTTGAATTTACTATTTTTTGGTTATTTAATAAAAAATATTTATTATTTTATGAATTATTTTATTATGAATTTTAGTTATTTTTATGAGGTATATTTTATAAGTTTACTTTTATGACCTTTATAGGTATAATGTCTATATTTTTTATTCTTTTATTTTTATTTTGTATATTTAATTTATTATTTTATAAAATTATGAAATACCTTTATACACTTAATTATATTTTTATTTTATTTTTCTGAATTATTTTGTATATAAAAGTATGTCTTGTATAGGTATGTATATAGGTATGATACCTATGTATTCTATATACATATATTTTATTTTGTATTTCTTTTGGGTTTTTCTTCTGATTTCAATGTACATATATACTATATATAATATTTACAAAATTTTAAAAATATAAAATTACAAAAATAATGAATAAATAATAAAATGAATATTTTAATCTGTACAATTATACAATGAGGGTCCAAAACTCAACTTTCAAACCGTAACTCCACCAAATGCGAAACCACCGCCATTAAATAGCTTATTTTATTCTATATACAATTAAAGGTGAGTTTGATGCATTTGGAGTTTTTATTTGTGAGATACGGGCCTGGGAAGTTGGGATTCTGAATTTTTATTCAGACCATAACTTTTCATCTGCACAATATTTTTCAGTGAAATAAATTTTATATTATCTTTATTTAATTATCTACAACTTTCATGTACAAAGTTTCTTTATTTGAAGTATAAAAAGTGGAACCAAAAATAGGTCCCAAAATGAATAAAGAATGAAGGAAAGTTTATTGTATTTAGACCCTTATCTCCCCCTACTTTATTCCTGGTCGACCTAGTCATCGAGATGCCTAGGTGTCGGGGTTTCGGGTCATAAAATATTTACAATATTTTATTCTTATTCTTTTCTTTTCTTTATTCTATAATTTTAGCTTTTTAAAAACACATTTTATATAATATTTAGACACATATGCATGAATGCTAACATGCATGAATTAATGCTATTTGCAGGCATTTGCTAGGGTTTTTGAGGCCAGACCTTTAGAATTTTAGTGCGGGCGGAACGACTATGAATCTGACTCGTACAGTGTAAGTGATGGTGGCTCTCCACAACTGAAATGGCAAAGAACCTGACTTCTCTAGTACGACAACCCAATGATTCCCCAATACAATAACTCCATCCTCGAGGAGCGGGGTATTCCCTTCTAAGTTCAAGTGGCAACCAGCTCAAGAGGAGGGGGTGAAGAGAAGAATGGACAGTAGCCAGTGTAGATACCTATCCCGGGATGCAAGACCAGTGTAGTCAAGTCATCCAGCTGCAGGATCACACATTTGACTTTGAAACTCAAGCTTGCTTATTGGCTTTACAACATTTGTACATACTTTGTAGGCTTTTTATTTTTGTACATGCCTTAACCTTTTTTCTTTTTGAATACTATTCACAACAGCATTTACATAAGGAGTTTTTCCTCTTGAACCAGTAGACTATCCCTCTTTTGAAGCTTTATTGCAACCCACAGCCTCCTGTCTTTAGACTTCCTTATCACTGGACGGGTTGGGGTGCACTTCCCTCCCTAGCGGAGGACAAATGTTTCCACTTGTGTGCGTCTCATACTGGCAAATCCAATCCCCTCACCACTCCAACTGAGTTGAGCCATGTGAATGGTGCAGGTATCCAAGTTAGGTCATTATCAACAAGAGTCGTGCGTGTGCTCCAAAATACTCTACTTAGGCAGTCAAGAATCCATTGAACCAAGTCCCGTGATCCTCAAAGAATTAAGTCAACTAGACCTGAAGTACCTCAAACCCAGTTCCTATAAGGTTCCTGTTATTAGGTAGATTTTAAGGTCCAATCAAGCTCCAATCCCCGGATTTTACTTAGACTTGTTCAACTTTCAAACTCAATCCGAAAAATGCTCATGCTATGCAAATGATATGCAGAAAATATTTTTGTGATGCAATTTTCAAGATTTAGAACTTTTTTATGGATTTTTGAAAACATGATGATGCATAATTTTTTGTGTTTTTCAAAAGATTTTTCAAATGTTTTTTGGATTTTAATTTTGCAAATGTTTTTGGGAATTTTGAAAACAAAAAGATTTTAGCCGAAAACAAGGTTAAAAATATGTACACAGGAGTGCTTCTTATATATACAAGAAGTGGATTTTAATAATTTATAGGGTAAGTGGTCAATTTTATACATATATATAGGTAGTGAATTTTGGTGAGATGTATGCATTCCTCAAACTTATTTGAAAACAATTTTACACACAATTTTTGAAAACTATAGTCCAAAATAAATTTTACAAACAATTTTACAAACATGTACACACATTTGAAAATCATTTTGCAAAGGTTTTCAAAACAGTATATATAGATTTTTCAAATATTTTTGCAACTATTTTTCAAACCATTTGCAAATCATTTTTCACACATTTTGTTTCACACAAAGAAAACAAATTTTTACAAACCACACATTTTTACAAAGGTTGGAAACATGTAACAAAACATTTTCAAAATAGTTTTCAATAAATGTTCATGAAGATTTTCAAACTATTTTTCAAACATTTTGCAGAAAACATTTTCACCTGATTTATTAATTAGTACATACAAAAAGAATTTGAGGAATATCCACATCTTTTTATTAAAGATTTTTAATGAATTTTAAACAATTGTTAGCCATATTATTAAGAAAATACGAAAGTACGAGTTATGGCTAAAGTATATACGTAGTATATACGACCCCCTATACTTAGCTTGAGCTATGTCCTCATAGATCAGAGAGAAAAGAGAAGACATAACACGTACTGAGTATAGGAAAATCCAAAAAAATGAATGAATCAATGAGAAGTTGACTGTCCCCCTATACTTAGAATCAAATAATCCTAAGTATAGCAGACTGTACACAAAGCAGGAAGGGTCAAGGGTGGGAATGAACAGATCATACTCAGATTGTCTCCCCCTATACTTAGGGTAAGATATCCCTAAGTATAGACAAGAAGATGAGACAATGGAGAGGATCGAAAAGAATAGAAGAAACTCAGGGTGCACACCCCCTATACTTAGGACAAAGTACATCCTAAGTATAGAAGACTGTCGATAAGGGGGCGACACTTTTTGGATAGATACATAAGATAGAAAAGGAAAAGAAGAAAAGAAGAAAAGAGATAAAAGTGGATATGAACAACTCGGGATGCACATCCCCCCTACACTTAGGATAAAGTACATCCTAAGTGTAGCAATGATGAAAGGGATGGCATCATGTTGGTAGAAGAGGCTAAAAGAAATTGAAAAGAAGAAAAGTCATTCAAAAATGTTATGCTGTGCTTGGCCTTCCCTTGCCTCTTTGGAGATATCCAGCTCATCCTTATAGATTACTTGAACCGAGTCAACGAAAACCATGAATGTATCATGTTCTAGGTATGGCTTTAGAAGCTGTCCATTGACTACAAATGGCTGTGCGTCAACTGACAGATTGGATATCAATACACTTCCGTTGTCACACACCTGCCTAAACATAAACGGCCCAGTCCATTTACTCTTCAATTTTCCTGGAAAGATCTTTAATTTCGCATCAAACAACCACACCTTCTGACCTGGATCCAAGGACTTGCAGCAGATATGTTTGTCATGCCATGTTTTGACCTTCTCCTTATACATAAGGCTATTGTCATATACATAATCTCTGAATTCTAGTAATCTGTTCAGGTCCAATTTTCTGTTCTTTCCTACTTGCTTGGAGTCCAAATTACAGATGTTAATAGCCCATAAAGATTTGTGAATAAGTTCAACGGGTAGATGACATGGCTTGCCATACACAAGGCCGTAGGGAGACATTCCCAAGGGTGACTTGTACTCTGTTCCATAAGCCCAAAGAACGGAATCAAGCAGCTGAGACCAGTTCTTGCAATACGGACGCACAAGCTTCTGCAAAATTGTCTTGATCTCCCTGTTTGAACATTCAGCTAAGCCATTGGACTGCGGGTCATAGGGTGAAGCAACACGATGTTCAATGTAGAATTCTTGGGTCAGCTTCTTCACCTCTCTGTTTATGAAATAACTACCCCCGTCAGATATGAGAATCTTGGGAATCCTGAACCGTGCTATGATGTGATCTCTCAAGAATCGACAGGCAGTCCTACTGTCGGCGGTTCGGGCGTGAATATAATCCACCCATCGACTTACATAATTGACGGCAAGCAGAATATATTCATAACCCTGACTATTGGGAAACGGGCCCATAAAGTCGATGCCCCATGCGTCAAAGACGTCTGAGATCTGAATGTATTTCAGAGGCATCATGTCTCTCATTCCTATGGTTCCACCCATCTTCTGGCAGTCAGTGCAGCATTTGACATACTCATCTGCATCTTTGAATAATGAAGGTCACCGGAGGCCACTTTGAAGAACTTTTGCTGCCGTTCGTTTGCCTGAATGATGTCCTCCAGAATCTTGGTCGTGACACAAAGCGAGGACACTTGGAACTTCCTCCTGAGGAATGCACCTTCTCCAGATACAATCTGCTCCCTCACGAAATAAATACGGGTCTTCCCACTGGTAGAAATGGATTTTAGACAAGAATCTATCTATTTTCAACTTAGGCCAGTCCTGTGGGATTTTCTTGGTCATCAGATAATTCACAATGTCTGCATACCAATGAAGCGAGGTGACAGACAGAATTGCCTCGTCTGGAAAGGTCTCTGTGATCGGCTGCAGGTTCTGCTTAGGAGATTCCGGCTCAGGAAGCCTTGACAGATGATCACCCACCACATTCTTTACCCCAGGTTTATCTTTGATTTCCAAGTCAAATTCCTGGAGGAGAAGGATCCACCGAATGAGACGTGGTTTGGCGTCCTTCTTCTGCTGTAAATACCGAATGGCCGAATGATTAATGTAAATGATTACTTTAGACCCAAGGAGGTAGGATCTGAACTTTTCCAAGGCAAAGACTACTGCTAGTAGCTCCTTTTCAGTGAAAGTGTAGTTTCTCTGGGCTTCATGGAGCGTTCGGCTAGCGTAGTGAATCGCAAATGGTACATTATCTTTCCTCTATCCCAGTACAGCTCTGATGGCATAATCTGACGCATCGGTCATGATTTCGAATGGCTGAGTCCAAATCAGTGGCTGTAAGACATGGGCCTGCGTGATGAGTTCTTTCAAATGATTAAAGGCAAGGAGCACACGGTCATGTACAATGAATTCATTGTCCTTGCCGAGCAACTCAGTCAACGGTCTGGCCAGTTTACTGAAATCTTTGATGAATCGTCGGTAAAAACAGACATGGCCCAAGAATGACCAGACTTGCATGATGTTTGTAGGTGGCTCAAGTTTGGAAATCACGTCAACCTTGGCTAGGTCAACCTCCATACCATGTTTAGAAACCACGTGACCCAGCATAATTCCTTCGGTCACCATGAAGTTGCTCTTCTCCCATGAGAGCACAAGATTTACTTCGCAGCACCTCCGTAAGACTCGGTCTAAATAATCCAGACATTGGTCAAATGAATCCCCGTAGACCGAAAAATCGTCCATAAAGACCTCAAGAAAGTTGCCCACCATATCGGCAAAAACTGCAAGCATACACCTTTGAAATGTGGCTGGGGCGTTGCAAAGCCCGAACGGCATCCGTATGAAGGCATATGTACCAAAAGGACAGGTGAACATGGTCTTCTCTTGATCTTCAGGAGCAATAGCAACTTGATTGTATCAGAGTAACCGTCCAAGAAGCAAAAATATTCCTTCGCAGCGAATCTTTCCAAGATTCGGTCGATGAAGGGTAAAGGAAAGTCGTCCATCTTGGTAGCAAGATTATGTCTTCTGTAGTCCACGCACTCTCGCCAAAAAGTGGGTACTCTGGTCGCGATCTCCTCTCCTTTGTCATTCTTCACAATGGTGATCCCTGATTTCTTGGGCACCACATGTAGAGGGCTCACCCATTTGCTGTCGGAGATGGGATAGATAAATCCCGCATCACACCACTTCTGGATCTCTTTCATAATGACCTCCCATAGATTAGGATTTAATCTTCTCTGAAGTTCTCGAGAGGATCTGCTATCTTCTTCCAGAAAGATGCGATGCGAGCATAGTGACAGATTGATCCCATGGAGATCTGAAGTTCGCCAACCTATCACCTTGCGGTTGCGTTCAAGAACCTCCATCAGACGAGATTCTTGGCCTTCGGTCAGATGTGCATTGATGATGACCGGGTACATGTTCTGTTCTCCCGCAAGGAAGGCATGCTTCATGTTGGAGGGCAAGGGTTTTAGCTTTGGCGAGGTCTGAGCTGCTTCAGCGGTGACCTCAGCTATTAGTGTAGGTGGTGATTCTTTCAAATGTTCGGTGTCCACCATACTTGGTTCTACCTCTTCTCTCAAATCCTGACAGAATTCCTCGATGATGCCCTCTTCATTCAAAGATTCTTCAAAAATTTGCTCTTGGTTTTGCAGGCACATCACTCCCATGGCAGTCTCTTGCAGCACATCAGGGAGTTCCTCATCCTGATCGATAAGGGGAAATTCGACTGCGGATTCCACTTCCTCCTCGGGATAGAGGAGTTCATGGATCTCATTATCATCCAAAAATAAGTTGGTATCTTGAATTTTTGCTAGAAAGTCACAGTCGTCAGCATACTCGATCACCCTTGCGCATGATGTAGATGTCTGTTTGGCTGGTGTTCCCTCAGACAGGGTCTCTACTCTGATTGTTTCATTGACAGCACCAAAAGTGATTTCTCCTGTCCCATAATTCACTACTGCATTTGATGTCCATAGAAATGGTCTTCCAAGTATGATTGGGGTAATGAGCAATGGAGAGGGGACGTCCATATCTAAGACCATAAAATCAGTCGGGAACGACTTTCCCTGAACCGTGACTATCACGTCCTCCAACAGGCCCCGAGGTCGCTTGACTGACTTGTCTGCAAACTGCATAATCATCTTTGTAGGCTTGAACGGTCCTAGCCTGAATTCCGTAAGTAGCGAAGCTAGCATCAAGTTCACAAAAGACCCGCTGTCGAGAAGTGTTCGTTCAAACTCCTGATTGAACACCTGACAACGTACAAGAGGTGCTCCCATATCTGGTTTTTTATCCGAGAGGTTGCTGATGGCATTAACGGGGGCCATTGTGAGGATATGCTTTTCGGACTTGCCTCCCTTGCTTCTGGAGTTGTGAGGATGCGGCCTGCGCTTGGTTGTGTATGCCTCTTTCAATCCTTTCTTTACGACCAACATGTACTCAAGAGCTTTCATTAATGGCATATTCAACACCAAATTCTGGATGTATAATGGCAGGATCAGACAAAGCATTTTTCAAATTTTTCATTTTTTTATATTTTTTCATTGCTTCTGGAAAAGGAATTTTTACAACATCTTCATCAATTTCATTCAAAAGAGTATCCATACTGTTGTGTACTGGTAGATGGCAAAAAGGAATGGATTCATCTACAATTTGTGGACCAAAATGACAGGCTCGACTTCTGGTGCTGGCGTTGGACTCGCTGCAGGTGCAGTGCTCCTCCTGTCAGGAACTGGCCGTGAGGCTGGTGTAGACATCTCCAATGCTGGCCGATCTCCACTGAGGTTGCAGCTATCTTTTTGTGTTTTGCTATTTTCTTCATTTTTTGTGATTTTCTGAATGCTGGTGCTGCTCCCAAAATGCTGCTTGGCCCTGGTGTTGGCTGGACTGACGATTCCCCGTCAGATGCAAGATGCTTTCCCTTCGCCGTTGCCGATGGATGGAGTGTCCTACCGCTCCTGAGAGTAACAAGATTAGATAAAAAACAATTTAATTCACCTGATTCGGGTTGGACACTGTCGGCTACCTGCTCCTTGCGTCAGAAGTTGTTCGGATTGGCTTCGACCTGGGCTGGTATGACGGTCTTGGCTGCCGTCAGGTCGTCAATCTTCTGGGTCATCTCAGCCATGTTCTTCATTAATTGTTCTAAACAGGCCAGGGTCGGATTAACCGGCACAATCTCAGAGGAGTCCCCCTGCTGGGGCCTAGAGTGCTGGTATGGCGGCTAAGATTGCGACTGGTAACCTTGAGAAAATTGGTGAGGAGGAGGGTTGGAGGAATACTGTGAATTCCGTTGGTTGTATTGAGCAACCAGTTGCTGATGATATCCCTGTCCGCGATATACAGACTGCTGAGGACCGTGCTGGTAATTCTGCTTCCAGGTGTTACCGTGGGATGGAGGCTGGTATTGGTAGGAGGGCAGAAAAGGTCTCCCACCCTGCTGCTGCTGGTGATAGGGCCTATTGCCCATGTTCTGACCCTGAGAGTGTCCCTGAGGACAGGTCAGCTGCGCTTCATTGTTCCATACACCATTGATCTCCTGAATCAGTGGCGGGGGTGGAGAAAACTGCTCAGAGTAGACTGGCTGGGACTCAAGTTGATATACAACCATCTGTGTCTGGGGCTGCAGGGGTTGCTTCGGAACCTGCACGTAATACACGTGCTGAACAGGCTAGGGCTGCGGTGGAGTCAGCTGAGGGTTCTGCTGCATTGCAGGCTCCTTCTTCTCAGCATTCTGCTCGACAGAAGTAGACACAGCGTTGCACATGTTTGCATTCAATGCACGAACGAGTTTCTCCAGCTGTTGGGAAATCTGGTCGAGCTTTTCCAGACCCTGGGTCCTCTTCTCAATAAATGCCAATTTGTCGAGGTCCTGCGACCTCTTCTCAATGATGTCCACCTTAGATAGGTGGCTCCCAATGATGCTCAGGTTGGAGCTCTCATCCTTGTCCTCGGTGTGAGAAGCCATGTTTACTGGCTTGCTGATGGCAGTTGGTAGCTTCAAGTATGCTCTGGACGAGGATTGAGCGGCTTCTCCTTCAGCCATTTCCTCGAAGATGTTCCATACCACGTCCTCGTCCTTGTTGAAATGCGAACCGCCGCAAGCGTCATCTACAAGCTTTTGGCTCTCAAGAGATATCCCCCCAAAGAAATATTGTACGAGACTGGTCTTTGGAATTTCATGGTGTGGGCACTTCTCTTGCAAGTCCTTGAATCTCTCCCACGCTTCATGGATAGTCTTGTGGGGCTGCTGGCAGAAACTGGATATACGGGCACGCATCTGATTCAATTGATCGAGAGGATAGAATTTATGGAGAAATGCAGACTTCAGCTCCTCCCAGATCGTGACGACCTTCCCAAGATGGTCAACCCAATATAGAGCCTTGTCTTGAAGGCTGAAGGGAAACGCAGTCATCTTGACTACCCCCAGAGGAATGCCCGGGTAGTGAGCGGTGGCATAGATGCGGCCAAACGTCTTGAGAAAAATATATGATTCCTCAATGGTGTTCCCATGGAATGACGGAAGCAGGGGCAGGAATTGCGGCTTCATCTCGAAATGGGCATGCATACATGGAACCTGAATCCACTCAGTGATGCGACCTGCCCCTGGGTTGTATGTTTCTATGAGTGTAGGCTTCGGCTGCGGTGGATCTGCTTCTACTGCATCAAATTCGGATCCTCCCATTGAGAACTCATCTCTGACTTCTTGAAAATTAGGATCTTGGTTTGGATCATCCTCCTGGCAGCCATCTCTTGCATCGGTCCTCCTCCTCAGATCATTCAGCATATCTTGGAAGGCGGTCTGGGCTAGGGCCTGATTAGTCAACTGCTGCTGGATGGCTTGAACGGAAGCCATCAACTGACTATTAACCTCGTTCTGCATGGTGTACTGCCCTTCCCCCGGATTGACTTCAGGTTTAGGTGGGGGTTGTGGTCCCTTTCCTCTTCCTCCTACCATATCAGATTCTGCTTGGTATGCTGGCTCGGAATCATGCTTTAAGTCTGCACATGGAAGAATGCCCCGATCAATCTGAATTACAGCATCAGATAAAGAGAAATGGTCCGTGTCAAGGTCAACACAGAATTTTGTTAAGGATGGCGATGTGTAAGGAGTGAAATCAATTGCCATCCAGAACGGATAGAGTTTGGGATGAGAGTAATCCCGGTTTATTGAAGAAGACAGGGAGTCTAGAGATCGGTCCACGGAGTCTGAACCGGGTTCTCAGGAATCGCCCTGAATTATTGGAGAGGGAGAGCGAATGGACCTGATGTGGGTGCCGACAGAGTCTCAACTAAACTGCCCATTCATCGCCATCTCGGAGATCAAGAGGAAGATTGATGTGGATGAAAGATACGGGGGTCAACAAGAAATAAATGGAGTGTAAAATAGTAGAAAGCTCACAATGAGCAAGAGTCAACTGGAAGGAGAACAAAATTTGCGCAAAGGCACGATGTTTTTTATCTTGACCTAAATGCTACTAGCAATCAAATATAAAACAAGGGGATTCACCAACTCAACACGTGAAGCCTTGAAGGTTCGGCTTTTATCTTTGTATTTTTATCTTGAATTCAGGAAGTTATCTTTTTAACGAGTCCTTAGAGCTCTACGCCTATAGGAGCGAGAGTACTGCCAGAAAAGTATTCCCGTACTTGTCCTCCTCTTGTGTAACCTGTAGCTTGAGCTTTTTGAGGTCCTTGTAACCCTTCCTGGATCCCTACTCAGCCAAAGAAGAAGAGGGAGGAAGCCGATTGGCAAAACCGATACTTCGAATCTCGCTCGCAACGGAATCACCCGTGAGCATGCAAGATCCTACTCGAACGCAGACGGTGAGACAGACACACCCGTGAAGGCGTGGCCTATGCTCGGTACTTCAGACAAGGTTGATGCTCACACAATAGTCAGTCACCAATGGCGACCAAGCCCTACTCGCCTACGTACGATAGTAGCGCCAATACTTTGGAAATCCAGGCGATACACAAGGCAGCCACCAGCTGGGTTTTTGGCTCTAATCCTTACGAAGCACTCTGCTCACTTGGAAGGAGACCTTCCCATGCAACCTGAAGACAAGTGAGGGTGTGACTCTCCCCAATCAATGAATCCAATTACCGGTTTTATTTAGGTCAAAGTTTTCTTAGCAGTCCCTTTTTTAATATTTTTGGTGTTATCGCTTCTTTTGAGTAGATTCAAACAAGCGCCTAACGATTTTGTATTTTCTTTGATTCCTACTTTGTCCAAAAATAGAGGGAGAATAGAGTCGAAAAAGCCGTGCAAGTCAGCACCAAGATGGAAATGTCACCTTTATGCCTAAATGATGAATGCTAAGTAAGAAGACTTACAACGCCTCCAGCTCTCTCCATGCGGGATGCAAAGCAGAATTTTTTAAACCTAATCTAAATGCCAGTATGCAAACGGAAATCGTCCTAAGCAGGCAATTGCTACGTGAAGAATCACAAGTCAATCACCAATCCTCAACCCTAGAGTCCGGTCTAGGATCACCCCTCCTCCTCTCGACACATCGAGTTCAGGAGAAGCGCTTGGCGGGATGAGCTCGCGGCGGGATGGATTAAGGACTAATGATTAATTGTTTAATTAGACTAAGTCCAAATACGATTTATAGGTACATGCAATGGTTATTAGGGTGTTTGGACCTAATCTAATCGATCAAGCAAAAGCCTAAAAATCTAAGGGCTCAATCCACAAAAGAAATGAAAAAGAAATCAAAACCGGAAAATGACAGTCGAGAAACACGAAGAAAATAGCGGTGGGCCACTAGGTGAACAAACACTTAAAAGTTTGGCCCGAAAGTCCTGAGTGTCCGAGAGTACCTGTATTATTACAATTCAAATTACTCTCTCTCACAAAAAATAGAAAATCTAGCTATCTCTCTCTCATAGTCTCATGCTCACTCCTACCGGCTAGGGAAGAATAGCCGGCTCCTCCTCCCAAGGATGCACAGAATCCCCTAGGCGATCCTCCTTGGTCAGCGGTCCCTCGCAAGAAAACAAGAGAGGTGCCAGACAGTTCAAAACAAATTATGCATGAAAAAAATAATCAGAAATGGCTAAGCAGATAAAAGACACAAATGTACTCTACAAGCCGATGCTCCCTGGCAACGGCGCCATTTGAAAAACGAGATTGCGAGAGCCGCTAAATAATGGTCTGACAAATCAGACTCACTATCACTGAGGCGACTACTCAAGCTTTCCCGTTTGTCAACAATTAACCCACACAATCAATCAGGAAATCAACAACAAGGATTAAAATTTATAATACCCTACTAAAAATGTACAATGGCAAGCAAGTAGGGGTCGAACATAGGAAACAAAGGTGTAGAGTATAGACAAAAAGTCAAAACCTAGGTCTAATGGACTACTTAGCCAATCTAAATATTTTTGTGGGTTTTTAATTTTTAATTTTTTTATCTATTTTTTAATTTTGTGTTTTGATTTTTAATTTTCTGATTTTATATTTTTTTTATATTTTATATTATATTTTATATTTTTTTAAATATTGGAATGTATATACAATATAAGAAAAGAGGTGATACAATATTTATAAAAATATGAAAAAATGCTCAAAAATTCAGAAATATAATATTTTTCGTCTTTTTAGGATTTTTTTACTGTTTTTGTGATTTTTAGGTATTTTTCAGAATCTTTTTGGTATTTTTAAATATCTAAACAAGAGAAAATAATGAATTGGAATTCTGGCCGAAATCAAAATGGGAAGGGAAAATATTAAACAGCCACAAAATTTTCCAAAACTAATTTTAGAATAAAGGTACTAAAACAGAGAACCTACAGGACTTGAGTTTCTATTTTTCTGATTTTTCTATGATTTTCTAGATTTTTTTGATGTTTTTAGGTATTTTCTAACTTTTAAGGTTTTTCTTTTGCAATTTTTAATGATTTTTGGGCTGACACTAGAATAGGTTAAAATACAGAGTAGTAATTTTTTGGAATTTTTCTAAGGGATTTAATATTTTTTGGTATTTTCTAGGCTAGACAATAGCTAAAATGCATGTTTTTGTTTTTTAAAAAATATAAAAATGCAATAAAATGTAAATGCAAAAATATGGCGTGGATTAACAAGTCAACATGAGCTTAAATTAAATTTTTGAGAATTTTTGGGCTTAAAATGATGCCTTAACTCTGGCAGGGGTATATATGCAAACACACAATCATCCATGGGCATAAATGCAATTTTCTACAAAATTTAACACTAAATATTTAATTTAATCAACCTTTTACAAAAAGCAAAAGCTACGAGGGCACGGTTGCAAATAACCCACCCACGCGCGTGCGACACACGCTCTTGGGGAGGACCTGCTTGCAAAAATCGAAAACCTCGGGGCGGAAATGCAAAAAGGGCAAGGAAACATGTGAGGGCTCACGTGCGCTACTGGCAGGGGTATAAGTTCGATATTACAAAATACCAGGGGCATAGATATAAAAGTTACAAAAGTTTAAAACATCAGCTGAATGTTTTAATATTGAGAAATAAATACAAAAGGACCGGGGTGTAAATAGCAAAATACCTAGGCAGGGGTTGATCCGACGGCTCTTGATACGTAACTTAATGCCACGTGTTGGGTCCAGAAGCACCGATACCCCTTCGTGTTGACGGCCTCGATTAGAAGATGCGTGGACGATCGAACGGCCGTGGGCGCCTTGATCCTGCGGTTGCTGCTATCATGGGCGATCGGCCTTGGATCGGACGGCTGGGAGAGGTGCTCCAAGAACACCCAAAGAACAGGCCCCCATCGAGTTGGAATCGATGAAGGGCGACTCCTCCGTGCACCTGGGCGGTCCCCGACCACCTACGTGTACTCCTGCAGGGTTTCTCTGACGTCTGGAGGGTTTAAAATGCCCAAGCGAAGGCCAGGGCCCTCCCGCTGCGAGGGCGGAGCTTGGCGGTTCCAAGCTTCCTCCGATGAGGTGCAAAATCCCCCCCAGGCACGTCGATGTGTCTCAGACCTGCAAGAAAAATTGTGAAGAGGTCGGGGGCAAAATGCCCAGCCCTCGTGGAGAGTTTCATAGGGATGTATAGCGACAGGGGGGGGAGATATCGGCCGGCGAGACTCGATGCCGACCGAGGCTAAATCGAAGGGGTTCGCTGATAGATTGATGATGTATCGTAACGAGGGGAACTCAAAGGAGAGTTTTAACTACTTAGACACGAGGAAACAATAGGGAAAATGGAAAGAAGGGCCTCACCAAGGTGCGCACGAAGAGGTCTCTGGCGAGAACTCCGGTGAGGGGATCAGACTCGATTCAACGCTGCCTTGCTCCTACGAGAGGCCCGACGAGCTCCTGCTGTCACCAAGAGCAACTTCATGGGCTTAGGCTAGGGTTTCGGTGGTGGAAGAGTGATTAAAATGAGAAGGGAAGTCGGAGGTTTCGTTTTGTAGGGTTTGACTGCCGAGTGGAGAGGCCCCGAAGATCAAGGGATACGAGGCGCGTCAGTGATCCACGCACCAAGGTAATCCTTGGGCGTGTATCATTGATGCAAGGAGAAGAAATGTCAAGAAGACACTATCACCAAAGGGTAAAAGAGGTATCCTCGAAAAATCCGCGAAGTGGGCAAAAAAAACAAAGATTCTGACCCTGTACAAACCTCGGTCAAAGAGTTGACCGAGGTCAACCATCAGATGATTCTGGTTGGTCCACGCGGACCAACCAGAAAAATCCCTGGTAAAAAGGTTTAATAATTCAATTAAAAATATAATTTAAATTTATTATTTTTTGGTTATTTAATAAAAAAATATTTATTATTTTATGAATTATTTTATTATGAATTTTAATAATATTTATGAGGTATATTTTATAAGTTTACTTTTATGTCCTTTATAGGTATAATGTCTATATATTTTATTCTTTTATTTTTATTTTGTATATTTAATTTATTTATTTTTATTTTATAAAATTATAAAATACCTTTATACACTTAATTATATTTTTATTTTATTTTTCTGAATTATTTTGTATATAAAAGTATGTATTGTATAGGTATGTATATAGGTGTGATACCTATGTATTCTATATACATATATTTTATTTTGTATTTCTTTTGGGTTTTTCTTCTGATTTCAATGTACATATATACTATACATAATATTTACAAAATTATAAAAATATAAAATTACAAAAATAATGAATAAATAATAAAATGAATATTTTAATCTCTACAATTATACAATGAGGGTCCAAAACTCAACTTTCAAACCGTAACTCCACCAAATGCGAAACCATCGCCATTAAATAGCTTATTTTATTCTATATACAATTAAAGGTGAGTTTGATGCATTTGGAGTTTTTATTTGTGAGATACGGGTCTGGGAAGTTGGGATTCTGGATTATTATTCAGACCATAACTTTTCATATGTACAATATTTTTCAGTGAAATAAATTTTGTATTTTTCTTTATTTAATTATCTAAAACTTTCATGTACAAAGTTTCTGTATTTGAAGTATAAAAAGTAGAACCAAAAATAGGTCCCAAAATGAATAAAGAATGAAGGAAAGTTTATTGTATTTAGACCCTTATCTCCCCTACTTTATTCCTAGTCGACCTAGTCATCGAGATGCCTCGGTGTCGGGGTTTCGGGTCATAAAATATTTACAATATTTTATTCTTTTTCTTTTCTTTATTCTATAATTTTGGCTTTTTTAAAAACACATTTTATACAATATTTACACACATATGCATGAATGCTAACATGCATGAATTAATGCTATTTACAGACATTTGCTAGGATTTTTAAGGCCAAAATGATAGAATAAAGATGATGAAATGTGGATTCATCACCCCTCCGCATTTTTTGTAATTTCTTAAAAGTCCTATAAATACTTTATGTAATTTAAAAGTTTCTGGACAAATTACACATAGCGCCATATACTTCTTGAATATTGTAATTTAGTCCTTATTAGAATCACATGCATGCACACGTTTTATCTTGTGAAAATTACATGTAAGCCCTCACGGGTTATTTGAATTATCATTTAATATATAAAGTCTAAATATTAGTGTTAAAGTTTGGGTGAAATTGTACTGTGACCATCTCTTTTAATTATATTTACTATTTTACCCCTACAAGGCCATTGTATTTTTGATGGGTTGTTCCATTTAATTAAAATAGCTATTGTGCTCCTAAATTTAGGCAAAATAGAGTTTACCTCCTGATGTGCTGTAGATTCACATCAAGTTTTTGGATATTCATTTTAGGGATTTTCCCTATTTTATAAAAATAAAAAATAGTAGTTTTATTCCCTGTTTAGCTTATAAAATAAAAAATATAAAATCATCTTAAAATTTCCACAAAAAATATATTTTGCTTATTTAAGTATTATCTGCCTTCAGACAAAAAATCACTAAAAATTGAAAAATTAAACTATTAAAAATTTAAAATCCCAAAATATTTTATAAAAAACTAAAAAAATCTAAAAAATCTCAAAAATAGTTTTTTTATATTTTTTTATTGTCTATATTATTAAGCACATATTAAAATTAATTTGGAAAATTTTGAAATTAATTTTATATTTTAATTTCCATTTCAATTTCAGCCTATTATTTAATCCATATTTTGAGCTATTTTGCATTTTAAAAATATATAAAAATTAGCAAAATTCAGTAAAAATCATAAAAATAGTAAAAATTATTTAAAACTAAAAAATATTTAATTCTACAATTTTTCGTTATTTTTAGTTATAATTATGTCAATATTGTTTAATTAATATATATAGTCTTATATATCTTATATCATGTAATTAAAGAAATATAAAAGAGTTATATAAAATTGAAAACAAACACAAAAATAGAAGAAATATATAATAAAAAACCACATCCTTAGGTTAGTATTATACACTACTATTTATATACATATACCTATATTATTTTGTATAAATAATATTGAGTGCTACGTTGTGTGTTCCCTGTGTTCGATACTCTACTCTGCTTGTCACTATACGACAATTTTTGTAGGGTTTATAATAAATTTTGATCCAAGTTGTAATTTCTCAGTCTAATCTTTAATTGTGGGTTGATTGTTGATAAATAGAGTCATGAGCGATCACCGCATCGATTGGATCTCTTGCCTTGTGAGGTTTCTAGATCCTCGCAAAATCGTTGATTATCATATGGTGCCCTTGCTGGGGAGCAACATATTGTAGCACATTTTTGTATATATAGTTGTCTATTATTTAGTTTCATATTTCTACTATTTATTCTTTGATAATTATTTAACTGTTCTAATCCATTTTCCTTGTTAATCTTTCTTGCGAGGGCTATCTCTTAGGAGATGGGTGCACCCGAAGCTAGCGGAGGCTAGCCTTCTCCTTGTGAGCTGACCAGGAGAGAGCAGGAGAGAAGAGCAGGGAATGAGGAAAAGAGAAGATTTAGCTTAGCCTTTTTTATTTATTATGAGGGAGAGATTTATTTTTTTGCAAAAAAAATTGTAATTAAATTGGACATTACTCCCTCCACAACACGAGGTCTAGTGCCCTGGTGTCTGTTCACTTGGGGGCCTCGTACCGAATTTTTCGTGTTTTATCGCCTTTGTTTATTTTGTTTCCTGTGATTTAAGCTTTTCGCCTTTGTTTATATTTATTTTATGTGAGTGAGCCCTTAGATAGTAGGTTGCTTGACCCGGTATCTAGGTCCAAAGCCCTAACAACATTGCATGCACCTATACTCTATTTCGCTTGGACAGTGAAAAATTAGTTGCTAATTGCTTAGACTTGGAACTATGAACCATGAGAGATCTTGTACAACACTTGCAGGACCTGTTGTGGTGGGCACTGAGAGGTCTCCGAGACCATAAACATAGGATCCATTTTTGAGTGATTAGCATCTAGTTCTTCCTAATAATAGCATCTACTATTTAGGACATTTTCTCGCTTTTGCATACCACCATATAGTGAATATTTCAATTGTGTCTTGCATCTCGCATGGAGAGAGCTGGGAAGCACTATGAGTAATTCTATCTTTGCATGAATCATTAGTCACTAAGGTAAGATTTCTATCATAGTGACAAGTTACATGGCTTTTCTATTCCTCTCCTCCCTATGTTTATATCACTTAGGACATAAAGGAAAAAATACAAAAAAAATAATTAGACAGCTTGCCTTGAGAAGTACTCAAAAAATTGAAAACTCAAAAATTTAAAAAGGGATTGCTAAATAAACTTTACCTTAATTAAGATTCGTAATGAACCATTTATTGCTTGGGGTTTATAAAGCCCACATTGTTTTCAGGTACACTCCAAACTGAGTGAGGCATGACTTGCTAAGGATAAGAGCCCAAATCCTGATATGTGATGCATTGATTATCACCTAGGTTGGTGAAGTATTGGCGCTTCTACTGTACATGATCGAGTAGGGCCTAGTCGAGCATAGTGTTCCCACCTTGTGTGAAGCATCTGACTTGCTTCTAAGTATTAAGCTTAGGCCACACCCTCATGGGTGTTTCTGTCTCATCGATTTATGTCCGAGTAGGTCCTTGCATGCTTACGGGTGATTCCATTCTGAGCATGGTCAGAAGTATTGGTTTCACCTATTGGTTTCCTTTCTCTATTTTTTGGTTGAGTAGCTGCCCAAGCACGAGATCAAGGACCTTACAGTGAGTAGATCACATGTTACAAAGGAGGTGGAAGAAGTACGGGGCACTTTCCTGGAAGTACACACACTCCTATGGGTTAGCGTACTTAAGGACTTGTTAAAAAATTGCCTAAAAATAACAGTAAAACTGAAAAGATAAAAATAGCCAAACTCTTACGGCTTCACATGTGTTGAGTGGGTGAACCCATCCTTGTTTCGTATTTGTTTAAAATAGATAAAAAAATTAAAGATCAGTTCTGCACACTGTGTACCTCGTTACACTTTATTTATACTCCCACATGGCACCCCTTGCTCATTTGAAGCCTTCTAGTATTTTACACTCCCATTATTTCTTATTTGACATCTGTATCATTCTTCCATTCTCGATCTCCTCTTCACCTCTGAGATGGCGACACATGGATGGCTTAGTCTGGACCCCACTGACACCAACATCAGTTTCATATGCTCATCACCTCAAATAATTCAGGGCAATTCTCGAGAATCCGGTTCAGACTTCGTGGACCAATCTCCAGACTCCCCGTCTTCTTCAATAATCCGTGATCACTCTCGTCCTGAACTTTGCACATTATACAAAGAACCTTTCATCCATCTACATCAGTTTGGGCACATCTGTGACACAACTCACTACCCTGGTATACCTCTAGGGGTAGTTAAGATGACGGCATTCCCTTTCACCCTTCAGGATAAGGCCCTTCATTGATCAACCACCTATGGCAAGGTCGTAACAACCTAAGAAGAATTGAAGTCATCCTTTTTGCCCAAATACTATCCTCTTGGGCGACTTAATCAGATGCCCACATAACAAACTTCACCCAAGCTACTCACGAATCCATACCTGAAGCTTGGGAGAGGTTTACTGAGTTGCAAGAAAAGTGTCCCCATCATGAGATTCACAGAACACGCCTGGTCCAACATTTCTTTGGGAGACTTACAATAGAGAGTTAGAAGCTTGTGGATGCCACATGTGGTGGCTCACATTTTAGAAAAGATGAAGACGTCTTCTAGCAAATATTTGAAGAAATGGCTGAAGGATAGGCCGCTCTATCTTCGTCCCATGCATATCAACGCCAACCACAGAATATTCATAAGCCCGTGTATATGGCAGCATCCCATGAGCCAGACAAGGATGAGAGATCCAATCTAAGCATTATCGAGAGATACCTGTCCAAAGTGGACATAATCGAAAAGCGATCACAGGACCTGGAAAAATTGTTGTGATCGAACATATGACACAACACTTGGACAAGCTAGACAAAATCATCAAGCAGTTGGAGCTGCTGGTTAGCACAATCAGTTCCTGCAACTTCGTGTCTACATCATCTTCCACTCCCATTGAGATGAAGGAACAAGCACCGTCACAACCTCCTTAGCTGAGTCAGCACTAGCCAGCGGTTTAACACATCTACTACTTGCAAGCTCCAGAGCCATCCACTCCGTAGCAGTCATAGCAGCATCTGGTCGTCTATCAGCTGGAACCCCAGTATATTCCAGATCAATTCTCCTCTCCACTACCTCTCATTCAAGAGGTGAATAGTGTATGGTCGAACGATGCGTAGTCGACCCGTCTAGGTGGACATCAGTAGGGTTAGGCTGCTAACTCCCGCAAGTTCCCTCAATAGCAGGGAGGGAGGTTAGTCCCAAACAACCATCCTCAAAACAAGCAATACCATCAGTCTCAACAATTCCGTGATAATTGGAGACGGAACCAATATCGGCAACCACAATACCGAGAATATCAACAGAACCAACAGTATGCGGTTGTACCCTATCAGCAACACACTCCTCAGTAGTACCATCAACAACACCCTTCTCCTCAGTATCATTCTCAGTACTCCAACCAGCAACCTCACCACTATCAACAATATCAGCATGGCCATCACACTGAAGTATCGGAGGTTGCATCTCCTATGAACCCAACCTTAGACTGTCTGGCCCTACTTGTCAAGGACCTTACAAATCTCAGTCCGAAGTTGGATGATTTCACCGCAACCAAGACCCTCCATTCCCCTACATGTGGAGGCAATCCCTAATAATTTTAAAAAGAAAGAGAAGGTAGTCTGTGATGTTCCCTCCTGTTTTACAGAGTCAGATATAAATGAATTGTTTTTATCAAATGTTGTCACTCTCAGGAGTGGTAGGACATTGCAGCCATCAACACCTTGCAATGGGAAGAATAAAGCAACTGCGGGTGAGTCATCATCTTCTTGTACATCAACCGGACCACTGGCCAGGTCGGGTGAGGAAGAAGAAGGAGAAGCACCGCAAAAAATCCAAAAAAATTAACAAAAATAAAAAATGCCAAAAAGATAGCACCAACAACATCAACCGAAGCACTAGCTAGCCAACCTTGGAGGAGATCGCACCTGCAGTTGATCTGACTCCCGCCGATGGAGCCTCGTGTGAAGATTTTGGATGCCTACCTTTCCTAGATGACCTGCTCATTTTAGTCATCCACATGTAAAGCCTGATGTGGGCACATATTTTGTTGTAAATAAGAACACTATTCCTACTGCTGCTTTTTATTCTGTACATATTCCGTTCCTGATGCAATGACAAAATACAAAAAAAAACTAAAAATATGAAAACTACCTTGTTTGACCATGATGTGGTGGAAATCATTCATAATCTTGTTCTTGAAATGCCTATTCTCAAAGCCATCAAGTTCATGTCTAATATTACAAAAGGTCTGAAGAAAGCATGTAGCACGAAGAGACATCCACGTAAAGCTCGTCAACAGAATGTGAAGCACATCCTCACTGCGTCTACGGTGAATGCAATCAACAGTCTCCCAATAAAGAAGAAGGATATGTGAGCTCCTTTAGTCAGATGTCAGATTTTTGATCATGAGTTCGACCAAACTCTACTTGACAGTGGATCCCCAATCAACTTGATGCCTACTTCACTACTCAAAGAATTTGGGTTGGGACCACTCAAGTCCACAAGAATGTTTCTGCAGTTCACAGACACATCCAATAAGCGACCCCAAGGAAATTTGGAAGATGTCATCGTGACTACATGGAATGCACTTCCCTACAGATTTCATAGTTTTGGATATGGACACTTCAGTTACTCTTCTGCACACCTCAATAATCCTCGGATGATCGTTCCTTTGAATAGACAAAGCAGTATTGAACTACGGCATTGGACAGATAAGATTCCATGAAAAAATTGATAAAGTGTCGTTGAGATGATCCTAGTGCCTAAACCTTTAACACCTGCATCAAACGAGAGTAAGCCAGAAGAGCAGTGAACAAAAGACTGTGACTTTTTGGTCGAGATCCGTGATACAAATCTGTTCATGGATTATATCGAGATCCATGCATTCCTCTCCATAGATGTAGTCTTAGACAACACAATCGAGTTCCCAGATATCCACGAAGATGAGATTTTTGTTGACTTGCTTGATGAATGCATTCATGGTCACCTATCCTTGGTGAAGCAAGAGGGCATTATTGAAATTCTGCGAACAAGATTCAATCATCAAAGAATTCTGTACAACACTGCACACAAAGCCTACAGTGTCAATTGTGGATGTACTATAGATGAAAGATCCGACACCATTGCCATATACTGTAGCTGAAGTCACCATCGATATGAACAAAGGCCCTGCTGACCTCAAATCACTTCCCACAAACATGAAGTATGCCTTCCTTGCAGGTGCAACGAACATGTTCCCCGTGGCCATCAATTCACAGCTAACCAAAGAACATGAATCTCGTCTACTTGAGGTTCTAGAAAGAAACCGCAAGGCCATAGGCTGGAGAATTTTAGTTCTCCATACGATAAACCCTTCATTATGCTCGCATCATATATTCCTTGAAGAGGACAACAAGCCTTCCGGTGAATTCCAGCATCGATTAAATCCAAACCTTCTGGAGGTTGTGATGAATAAGATCACAAAATGGTGTGATGTGTGATTCATATATCCCATCTCCGATTCAAAATGGGTGAATCCCCTGCTTGTTGTGCCTAAGAAGTCCGGGATCACCATGATCAAGAATGACAAAGGAGAGGATATCACAACCAGAGTTCCAACATCCGGGCATGTCTGTATGGACCACTGGCATCTAAATTTAGCGACCAAGAAAGATCATTTCCCACTTCCCATCATAGACTAGATAGTCGAAATACTGGCCACAAAGGAATATTTCTATTTCTTGGATGGATACTTTGATTATAATCAAGTCGCCATTGCTCCTAAAGATTAAGAGAAAACAATCTTCACATATCCATTTGGGACATATGCCTTCCGTAGAATGCCGTTTGGGTTATGCAACGCTTCAGGGATGTTCCGGCATTGTATGTTTGTAGTATTTCCAAATATGGTTGGAAGTTTTCTCTAGGTCTTTATAGACAATTTCTCGATCTATAGAGATAGCTTTGATCGATGTTTATCTTATTAAAATTGAGTTTTGGAAAGATGCTGTGAAGTTAACCTTGTGCTCTCGTGGGAGAAAAGATAGTTTATGGTGACCAAAGCTATTTTGCTCGACCATGTCTTCTTGAAGTGTGGCTTGGAGGTCAACCCAACAAAGGTGGAAGTGATTTCAAAACTAGAACCACCTAGAAATTTGAAGCAGGCCAGATCACTCTTAGGACATGTCAGCTTCTACCGATGATTTATCAAAGATTTCAGCAAAATCACCCGACACCTGATCGGGCTTCTAGGAAAGGAGACAGATTTTATTATTGATGACAGAGTCCTCCAAGCCTTTATGATGAAAGAAATAATCACTCAGGCCACTATCCTTCTATTGCCAGATTGGTCTCTACCATTTGAGATCATGACAGATGCTTCTAATTGTGCTATTGGGGCAGTTTTAGGACAGAGGAGAGATCATATTCCATTTGCTATTCACTATGCCATCAGAACTCTCGATGAATCTCAAAGAAGCTACACTGTCACTGAAAAGGAGCTGCTAGCAGTGTTATTTACCCTAGAGAAATTCAGATCCCATATGCTCGGATCCAAGGTTATATGTATATAGATTACTCAGCTATCAAGTATCTACAAGACAAGAAGGATGCCAAACTACGGTTAGTCAGATGGATCCTTCTACTCCAGGAATTGGCCTTGACATTTGCGATAAACAAAGAGTTAAAAATGTGGTGGCCAATCACTTGTCAAGATTGCCAGACCATAAACACACCCGAGAAGACCTATTTGCAATCATAGAGACTTTTTCAGATGAAGCCATCTTGTCAGTCACCTTGCTCCCCTGGTTTGCCGACATTGTGTACTATCTTGTATCCAACAAAACTCCACAAGATTGGCCTAAGCAAAAAAGAGACAAGTTCTTTTCAGAAATCTATTTCTACCATTGGGAGGATCCATATCTCTTTCATGAGGGGGTGGAGTGCATCTGGAGAAGATGTATTCCTCAGAAGGAAGTCTACAGTGTACTTGAGCATTGCCATCCCGAGAATCAGGAGGACACCACTCTGGAAGAAGGACGACATGAAAAGGTCTACAATGCAGCCATTGGTGGCAGACTCTATTAAAAGCAGCATAAGACTTTCTCAAGCATTACACTGACTGTTAGAGACTGGGAGGTACCATTGGAATAGGAGACATAATGCCTCTGAAGTACATTCAAATTTCAGACATCTTTGACCTGTGGGGCATTGATGAATACCCATTCATCACTCTTTATTCTTTTATTTTAGCTAGTTATTTTGGCAAAAACACCAGGTATATATATGTAAATACAATAAATTATCAAAAGGGCATGCATTTGTTAATATTGAATAATTAGCACATTTTTGTGCATAAATAAAAGAATAAAGAGACACAGGAAAAGAGGGAAATATTTAGAATAAATATTGAGCAACCTAATCCCAAGGGAGGCCAAGCATTGGCCTGACCGCAAAAGAAACCAAGTAGAGGGAGATAGGGTCAATCATGCTTGTACATACACCTATATAAATAAATAATTTTATTTTCCTCAAAATAAAATTGAAAATATGTTTTTAACACCTTGTACATATTTGTAAAAATAAAATAAAAATTAGAAAAATAAAAATAACGAAAATACAATCCACACATTGCATATATACCATATACATATGTATATAGGTCTATTTATTTAACTAGTGTGCATAAATCATAAAAATCAAATAAAAATATCTTTTTATTCCAAATTCTATGTTGTAAATAAATAAAATATAAAATTGGAATAATTGTGTAAAAACAATTAAAAATAAAAATAAAAAATACATATGTATATATACCTATATATAATAAAAATATAATGTAAATACATAATTTATATTTCAAAAAAAATAAATAAAATCACTAAAAAATACTTTAAAAATAAATAAACATTTTTTATTTCGAAAATATTTCGAAATAAAATCATTTACTATTTTTTAATGAATTTACAAATAATTAATAATCAGAATTATCTGATTGGTCCACGGGGGATGTTGACCCTCGGTCAACTCCCCCCCGGACCACTTTTGTGCCGGACCCGACTTTCGACCCGACTTCACCCAATTTTCCCGAGTCACTCCGATCATCCCTCATCCAAACCCCGGGCCCCGATTACCATGCTCACATCCATGATCCACGCCCACCCTATTGCCTAGTGATCCGAGTTCCGATACACTCACTCGACCCCCATCTTTCTGGACCCCTACGAGTATAAGACCTCACCTTAAGCCAACATTCCACGCACCTTTGGCCATCACCTTCGTCTCCTGGGACCTCCATTCTTCATCCCTGAGTGACAGCTTGTGAGGGAGAGTGTCGCAGCGAGGATTCAAGGCATGCAGCCTTAGGTCCGGTGAGCCCATCGCAGTGCTCCGCCGTAAGTGAGCTAGAGCCTCTGGAAGCATCGTTCCATCAAGGCGAAGACCCAGGAGGAGCACCTCCTCCAGCACAGACGCCTCCGATCGCCAAGTAATCCCTTTAGCCCGTAGTTTCGCTTCCATTTCGATTTCACGATTCATTACCGCCGGCCTTCGCCGGCCATCTCCCGACGATCCGATCATCCATCTGATCATCGGACCCGACCATCACCTCCACGAGACCCCTCTCCACCTGCTCCACCCATTCATTCACCTTGGTTTGCCCCAGAACCAAGGAATAGGTCTCCTCCGCCGTCGCCTCGTCGGAGACTTTCGCTCCGCCTCACCAGACCACCTCCGCCGCTCGTGACCGGGTCGAGGCATTTTACCCTTGACCCAGGGTTCGTTTTGTGCAGCTTGCAGGACAAAGAAACCTCATCTAGAGGTCGAACCATTCAGGCGCAGGACCCCCAGGTCCTCAAAGTCGTCGGAGCACCCTGAACGCTCCTGGCCTCATCAGAGACTGCCACCAGCTGCGGACCATCGTAGGCGTTCTTTTCCCCATCTCAGCAGCTTCGGAGGAGCCCTCCACCGCACGTACTGGGCCAGCAAAACTCACCGGCGTCTTGTTCTTGCTGGACCCTCCATCGCCGTCAGATAGAGCTCCTCCCTCCAGGTCCTCATCGAGCCGTTCATCTGTGGAGAGCTCACAGCCGTCCGATTATTTGAGGAGCTCCATCAGGGTCGCTGATCGCTGAAGAGGTACCCACGCACCACAGTTGTTAGATCTCCACATGGCACCCCTTCCACCATCGATCATTAATAACGAGGGTAATTTGCACTTAGGCCCTCCTCTTTTTGCATTTATAGTTTAGTCCTGTAAATATGGGTTGCAGCTGTTTTTATTTTGGTATATTTGCACTTTGGACCTTATAGTTTAAGTATTTGCGATTTAGACCCTACTTGTGTGAGACACGTGCGTCAACATGTGAGTATTTGGGCAAATTGCTTGTATGGGCTTGGGGTTTGTTTATGTTACGAAATGAAAGAATATTTCTGATATTTGTAGTTATACCCCTGTGCGTGGATTTATTAGAGCACGTGTGGAAATTGATGCTACTTTTTCACTAAAGCCCCTATAGTTTTCATACGTATTACATTTTAGCCCCTAGAACTTTATTTCTTTTCAAATAGGTCCCCGTGTGCTGTGTGCCTCTTATTGGTTGAATAAAATATTAATTAAAAGCCAAATTAAGTGAAATTTGGTTAGTGGCTCCTGCTACTGTGTAAAAATTTCACCAACTTTTTGGTACATTTTTGAGTTATTTTGCTATTTTTTGAAAATAATAAACACGCATTTTTGCTACTATTTGAAAAAGAAAATCAACTAAAAATATAAAAACTTTTCTAAAAATTCTAAAAAAATTAAGGATCGCTTATTTTGTTGTGTTTAAGTTTCAACCCAATTTTTGTGTCATTTGGATTTATAAAACCCATAAAAATTAAAAAATCCTAAAAATCTTATAAAAAGTCTTAAAAATTCCATAAAACTTAAAAATTGCAAACTCTTTTTCTTAGCTTAGTTTTTGTATTTACTTTTCATAAAAATTACCATCATATTTTTAGTGGCTAATTAGTTATTTTTAATCATCCTATTAAATCTGACTGTACATTCTACCATTGTTTTCCCTTTTCTCTATTTTTAGAAAATCAACTAAAAAATGTAAAATTCTGAAAAAATCATCAAAAACACTTAAAAGATAAAAACATAAAAAAAATTTTTATTTGATTTTTTGACTTTATTTGGAGTGTTTTATAAATATTTGTTTGTTGGCTTTTTCCTTGGTTTTATATTTTCCTTATTATTTAAAAATACAAAAAAATTAAAAAGATTTAAAAATCCACCAAAAATATCTTTGTTTATTTTATTTTTATTTTTGACTATTCGTAGGCCGTCTTAGCCTTCTCGTGCTCCTTGTGTTTGACCCTGGTAGCTATACCAGGTAAAATAAAATAGCGAGGACCACTCTCGTGTTTTATCGATTTATCTTTGATTTTGGTGGTTCCTTATTTTTCTTGATCGAGTCTGGCCTGAGAGGTTGAGGTCGCAACGACCATTGACACCTTCTTGCCTTAGTCGCTCGGGCTGCTCATCAGAATGGCACCGTTGTCGGGGAGCACGACTTAGTAGTCTTTGTTTTTTTATTTTTGTTCGGTTTTGTTTTTCGTAGCTTTTTCCGCGGCTTTTCGTTCGCATGTGGCTTTTCGCGGATTTTTGATTTTCTCCGTTTTCTTTTTCTTTTTATTTATATTTTATTTTATTTTGGTTTTTGTTTGTTTTTATTTTGTGTGTTTATTTTCTATTTTTGCATATAGTTTGCTTTATTTTATTTTGTCTTGCTTAATTTTATAAAATCTGTGTTTGACACCTCTGTTTGTTTTCTTGCAAGGGCCCGATGACCAAGGCTGCTTTTTCGGAAGCCAAAGCAACCGTGGGATTCGGAGGCAACTCCCTTCTGTACGGAGCCGTAGGAGAGCGCGAGAAGGCAAGCAGGGGTACGGGAGTAGTAGATTAGCTTAGGATAGTTAGTTTATTTTCAGACTATTCATTATTGTAATAATACACGTACCGAGATTCTCAGACTTGTGGACATTGTGGGGTCTGTTTTGCCGAGCACCGGTGTGCTCGGGGGACCCAACCGTGGTTTTGTTTTTGCCACTTTTCTTTTCTTTGATATCACGTGGATTTCTGTGCTTGAGCCCCTAGACTAAGTTTTTTATTTTCGTTGAGCCAGGTAGTATTAGGTCCACAACCCTAATAAGAATATTTGTTCCTATAGATTATGCTTGGACTTAGGCAAAATAAACCCGTGCTTCACGATAATAGGAGCTTGTGTTTAGGACGATTTTCGCATTGCATCCATATAGTTAGTTTACATTTATGCGCAAATCATAATTGCATGTAGACTACTGGAGTTAGGTACGCCTTCTATCTCGTGCATGTATCATTGATTTTATCGCGCATCGGCTTTCCGACTTCCTCCCCTGTTTTTCTGGACTTAGGAATAAAAAGGAAATTGGAAAATTCATTAGGCAATTTTTGAAAAAAATACCTAAAAAGAAAAATAATAAAATTGAGACTGCTAAATAAACTTGACCCTAAAAGACACTTCACTTAAAATTCTGTCTTGGGGAGAGTAACCCCCTCCTTGTTTGGTTTGGATGAGCGAGACAGTGACCTGCATCCTAGGCTAGAGCCATATCCGATTTCTTGACTGACTACCAACCTTTTATTTGGGACTGTCTGTTGAGAATATTGGATTCCTATCAGCTCACGTAATCGCTCTGAAAGACTGACTTAATCACCTAAATAAAATTGACAAGATAATTAATTGATCCCTTACGATCTTCAGCTCAGTGTTGAGTAGGTGAACCGGGGGTTTGCTTTCTCATCTTGTGTGTTTCCAGATCCCTCCTGCCTTCTTCTCCATCCATTCACCTATCTTTATCCCTCCCACCCTCCCTTCAGTCTTCTACTTCTTCTTCTTCTGTATCCCTGGATGATGGATCCTCCTCACTTCTTACCGACTCTTGCGGCTTCTTCACCTTCCTCCCATCATTCCAGTCCACCTTCAAGGGAGGTCGGATCTCCGACCAACCTCCCATCCCCTCCTTCCCATCCCCTTCATTCTTCTGGGCATGCTGCGCTACACGTCCGTGGAGATCAGATGGAGCAAATGCGAGGCCCAGACGATGCCATTGCTGAGCTGAGAGTGTACCTCATACGAGATCACATTGAGCAGGTGCGAGTATCAGATGTCTCCTATCCCAGTATGGTGGATGAGCAGATAGGACAGGGAGCTCAGTCAGCTTCTACATTAGGTCCATTCATTCTGAATTTGGAGCTTATTCAGAGATTGCCGACATTTTCAGGGGAGGTGCACGAGGAGCCCTATCTTCACTTGTCTGAGTTTGAGGAGTTTTGCAGGACACAGATCTATTCAGACATCACTGCAGAGGAGATGATGCTGAAGACCTTCCCGTTTACACTTCAGGATAGGGCCATGAGATGGCACCGACGATTGGGAAGGAGATTCGCTACCTGGGGAGACTTACGGTTCGAGTTTCTACAGAGATACTTTCACCAGCGCAGAGCAGAGATGATGCGGTCCTTGATTACAGAGTTTCCAGTAGACCTCCAGAAGCCACTACACAAGGCATGTCTGAGGTTTCTTGACCTCTTGAGGAGATTTCCCGACTACAGACTTCCACTGACAGACCTTATTGAGATCTCCATGTGAGGAATAACCGTGGAGCAGATAGTACTAGTGATTACCTCATGTGGCGGTTCACAATGCAACTCCCACATTGACTTACTATATGCCATCTCAAGGTTACTTTTACAGAGACCATCTTCACGAGATGCCGTAGTCGGGACAACACATGAAGATGATGCAGTACCAGTACGGTGTGTCGCATTACATGAGGATACAGTTTCTACACACCAGCCCGAGGATTTGGATTCTGCTGCACCACATAGTACAGAGGAGATGACTGCTACAATAGAGGTTCTGACCCAGAGTCTACTTGAGTCCTCGTTGGTCTTCCAGCTAGAGATTGAGTCAACCCCAGAGTTTTCATTTGATGATTCTTGGATATCAGATCTTCTGATACTCTAGGAGACGTAGGAGCCCCCGCTACTACAGCCATCGATTCCGCCATTTCAGAGTCCATTACCGGATGATTCAACCTCTTTTCTGCAGAGACACTTCTCGGAGTCAGAGAGATATCATGACTCAGCACAACACCCACTGCTCGATATGGGACTCCACTTCGAGAGGTCAGACATAGAGAGTCGTATTTTCGAGACTTTTGTCCTCCACTGTGATGAGATAGATACACTTTTTGAGGACCAAATGATAACCAACATTGCCACAGAGCGAGGATTAGCCTCATCCACATTGCCAGCCTCTGCGGTGTTAACCACTAGCTTCTCCTGCTTCCAGATTGCCAAGATACATACTTCAGATGATGATGCATCCTGGTGCACAGAGTGGATGCTTGACAGTAGAGCAGATACCCTGATAGCCTGATCCTCGATTTCTCACCAATGATCTTTCATTCCTCCCCGAGGGCTATCTGCGGGAGAATGCCATACATGATTTGTACTCAGTTTCACCTTCTGAGAGTGTATCATATCCAATCTGGCAGATCATGAAACTGAGTCTTCTGATCCCTCTGATTTTGAGTCATCTCACCTCGACGACCCTCGCGAGGATGAGCCGATCCTGGAGATATTCGATGATCTGTCTGATTTATCTCCATTATATGCATCGGATATCAGTTTTCTTAGAGAGTCTCCTGATCTTCACTTTACCTACTTCTTTGAGACACTGATCGACGTGGAGTATTCTATGACTGATCCATCCTTCTCCACGTTTGATATCTTTGGCTCTACACTTCCATTCCAATTTGAGCCTGAGCCGACGATTTGTTTTGTGCTACCAGATCCTGATCACTTCTTCCCATATCCTTGGCCGGTAGCAGACACCTGCCTGATTGCATACCTAGGTGTCTTTCTTTACACTATTGATTTCGTCACGGTTCTCATACTGAGACTACGACGACAGTACGACATTTGCCTTACAGATGCCGTCCTGAACCTTGACACAACATTATTATAGCCTTTGCGACCAGCTAGGGGCGTAAAACCTAACGCTTGTTGAGAGGCACCTCAACATTGTACCCTTTTGTATATACGTGTTTTGTCGTGATTTGATAGTTCTTTCCTCCGTATTTGTTTTCACCCCAAGTCTCATATAGGATTATCTTTGATATACTTAGGATATATCTCATCCTAAGTATAGGGAGGTGGAAACATGGAGTTGTTCATATCGTTCTGTTTCATTACTCCTGTTGTTGCCTATACTTAAGGATTCTTCACCTTAAGTATAGGGGGAGTGATGCCCTCCCATCTTGTATATATTTGTCTTCTTCGTCTCTTTCTACCTCTATTTGCTGCCTATACTTAGGTATATTTTACCCTAAGTATATGAGAGGTAGACCCTGTACATTCTCACTCGGATTTCCCTTTATGTACAACCTGCTATACATAGGATTATTTGATCCTAAGTATAGGGGGAAACCCCGAGATCCTCTTGCATTTCTATTCTTTCATTCATCTTTGTATATAGCCTTCCTTTTCACTTCCCTATACTAAGCACGAGTTATGTCTTCTTCATCGCTCTTGACTCTGAGGACATTGTTCGAGCTAAGTATAGGGGGGGTGTGTATATATTCCATATATACTTTAGCCATAACTTGTACTTTGTGTGAATTTGTTAATAAACAAAAATGGCTAAAACCCAAAAATCCATAAAGAATTAAAAATTTTCCTTGTAAATAAAATTCTTTTATTGCACATACATAACTTGTTTTACAAATTATGTTTGTAAAAATCTTTTGTGTAAATAGCTTGTAAATAATTTCATATCAAAATTTTGTATATAGTACAAAATTTTTGTAAAATTTTTTGAAAATCAAAAGTTTGCAAAAACCTTGTGTAAATTTGTGTACATATTTTGCAAAACTTGCATTCATGCATACATCCATGTTTTGAAAACATTTTTCAAAAATTTTGCACATGTGTAAATATTTTGTAAATAGCATCTTTGTAAATATTCATAAAGTTTTTCCTGGTTCATAGTTGACATTTAAACTGGCCTGGAATTAAATTGAAAAATGAAGTTTGGTTAAGATCTTAATCCACCAATTATAAGAGGAACCTTATAGGGTTTAGGGTTGAGACTTCTCTGGTCCATGGTGACTTAATTCTTTGAGTCCACTAGGCTATGATCATATGTCATCTCGATGAGCCTAAGTAGAGCACTTAACAACACACACATGACTCATATAGACAATGGCTTTACTTGGACCCGCACTTTACACCGAGCTCTCTACAGATTAAGGTAGCATATGAGGGTAGTACTTCTAGGCGGAACCTCTCTTCTTCTTATATTGAAGGAAGTGCATCTCAACTTGGTATGGTTGCCATGAAGTCTAACGACAGGAGTTGTGGGTTGCAATAATGCTTCAAAAGAGGGATAGTCTACTGGCTCAAGAGGAAAAACTCCTTATGTATATATGCCACACCTTGTAGATATGTTGTACAGATGCACATAAAAAAATGCAAAAAGAAAAGAACTCCAAAAAAGTGGTGGGTATGATAGAAAAGGATAATCCCACCAGAGTGTATATAGTGCAATAAGCAAAGCTTGAGACTCACGTTCAATCTTATGAAGCTTGCAACAGGGAGACTTAGCTACACTGGTTGAGCTCCCAGGGATACATGGCTACCTGGCCATGGTCCATTCTCTTCTTCTCCCTCTTCTTGAACCGATTGAACTTGAACTTAGAAAGTAATACCTCGCTCCTTGAGGAAAGAGTGGCCAGACTAGGGTCATAGAGTTACCTTGTTGGGGAGGGTTGTCATTTTGCTACTTCTGAGGTGGAGAGCTACATATCACTTACACAGTACAAGGAAAGATTCATGGTCATTAGAGTTTGTGTATGTAGACTTGTTCTGATCTGGTTGATTGAGGAGTCTTGACCATAGATTGGTGGAACTTAGAGGCTGTTAAGTTTTAAGCTTAAGTCCAAATAAGGTTCTGACAAATGAATAATCCAAAGGTCTGACTGAGCTCCATATTTCAATTTAATGAAAGCAAGTTTAATAGCATTGATTTCTCGTCTTTTTCTTATTCTTTTCTCTTTTTCATTTCTTTTTCAAATAAGTGTTTGCTAAGGTACTAGCAAAGTTAAGTATAGGGGGGTGATGAATACCCATTCATCACTCTTTATTCTTTTATTTTAGCTAGTTATTTTGGCAAAAACACTAGGTATATATATGTAAATATAATAAATTATCAAAAGGGCATGCATTTGTTAATATTGAATAATTAGCATATTTTTGTGCATAAATAAAAGAATAAAGAGACATAGAAAAAGAGGGAAATATTTCGAATAAATATTGAGCGACCTATTCCCAAGGGAGGGCCAAGCATTGGCCTGACCGCAAAAGAAACCAAGTAGAGGGAGATAGGGTCAATCATGCTTGTACATACACCTATATACATAAATAATTTTATTTTCCTCAAAATAAAAATGAAAATATGTTTTTAAAACCTTGTACATGTTTATAAAAATAAAATAAAAATTAAAAAAAATTACAAAAATACAATCGACACATTGCTTATATACCATGTACATATGTATATAGGTCTATTTATTTAACTAGTGTAAATAAATCATAAAAATCAAATAAAAATATTTTTTATTCCAAATTCTATGTTGTAAATAAATAAAATATAAAATTGGAATAATTGTACAAAAATAAACAATTGAAAATAAAAATAAAAAATACATATGTATATATACCAATATATAATAATAATATAATGTAAATACATAATTTATATTTCAAAAGATAAATAAATAAAAATAATTAAAAGATACTTTAAAAATAAATTAACATTTTTTATTTTGAAAATTTTTCGAAATAAAATCATTTACTATTTTTAAATGAATTTACAAATAATTAATAATCAGAATTATCTGATTGGTCCACGGGGGATGTTGACCCCCGGTCAACTCCCCCCCGGACCACTTTTGACCCAGACCTGACTTTCGACCCGACTTCACCCAATTTTCCCGAGTCGCTTCGATCACCCCTCATTCAAACCCTGGGCCTCGATTACCATGCTTACATCCATGATCCACACCCGCCCTATTGCCTAGGGATACGAGCTCCGATACACTCACCCGACCCCCATCTTTCCGGACCCCTATGAGTGTAAGACCTCGCCTCCGACCGACATTCCACGCACCTTTGGCCATCACCTTCATCTCCTAGGACCTCCATTCTTCTTCCCTGAGTGACTGCTTGTGAGGGAGAGTTCGCAACGAGGATTCAAGGCCTGCAGCCTTAGGTCCGGTGAGCCCATCGTCGTGCTCCGCCACGAGTGAGCCAGAGCCTTTGGAAGCGTTGATCGCTGAAGAGGTACCCGCACACCACAACCGTTAGATCACCATGTGGCACCCCTTCCACCGTTGATCATTAACAATGAGGGTAATTTGCACTTAGACCCTCATCTTTTTTGTATTTATTGTTAAGTTCTGTAAATATGAGTTGCAGTTGTTTTTATTTCGGTATATTTGCACTTTGGACCTTATAGTTTAAGTATTTGCGATTTAAACCGTGCTTGTGTGAGACACGTGTGTCAACATGTGAGATTTTGGGGAAATTACATGTATGGGCTTGGGGTTTGTTTATGTTACGAAATGAAAGAATATTTCTGATATTTGCAGTTATACCCTTATGCGTGGATTTATTTGAGCATGTGTGGAAATTGATGCGACTTTTGCACTAAAGCCCCTATAATTTTCACACGTGTTACGTTTTAGCCCCTAGAACTTTATTTCCGTTCAAATAGGTCCCTATGTGCTGTGTGCCTCTTATTGGTTGAATACAATATCAATTAAATGCCAAATTAAGTGAAATTTGGAAACATGGCTCCTGTCATTGTGTAAAAATTTCACTAAATTTTTCGTACATTTTTGAGTTATTTTGCTATTTTTAAAAAAATAAAAAAACACATTTTTATTATTGTTTGAAAAAGAAAATCAACTAAAAATATAAAAACTTTTCTAAAAATTCTAAAAAAATTAAGGATTGCTTGTTTTGCTGTGTTTAAGTTTCAATCCAATTTTGGTGTCATTTGGATTTATAAAACCCATAAAAATTAAAAAATCCTAAAAATCTTATAAAAATTCTTAAAAATTCTATAAAACTCAAAAACTCTTTTTCTGTAGCTTAGTTTTTGTATTTACCTTTCATAAAAATTACCATCAGATTTTTAGAGGCTAATTAGTTATTTTTAATTGGCTTATCAAATCTGACTGTACATTTTACCACTGTTTTCCCTTTTCTCGATTTTTAGGAAATCAACTAAAAAATATAAAATTCTAAAAAAATCACCATAAATACTTAAAAAGATAAAAACACAAAAGCATTTTTTTTTGATTTTTTGACTTTATTTGGAGTGTTTATAAATATTTGTTTGTTGGCTTTTTCCTTAGTTTTATATTTTCCTTATTATTCAAATATACAAAAAAAATTTAAAAAGATTTAAAAATCCACCAAAAATATCTTTGTTTATTTTATTTTTATTTTTGACTACTTCGTAGGCCGTCTCAGCCATCTCGTGCTCCTTGTGTTCGACCCTGGTAGCTATACGAAGTAAAATAAAATAACGAGGACCGCTCTCGTGTTTTATTGATTTATCTTTGATTTTGGTGGTTCCTTATTTTTTTTGATCGAGTCCGGCCTGAGAAGTTGAGGTCGCAACGACCATTGACACCTTCTTGCCTTAGTCGCTCGGGCAGCTCATCAGGCATTGACTTCATGGGCCTGTTCCCTAACAGCCTTGGATTTGAGTATATTCTGCTCGCTGTCCATTATGTAATCTGTTAAGTGAAGGATATCTAACCCTGAACCACTGACAATCACACCGTTTGTTGATTTCTAAGAGATCACATCATTGCAAGGTTTGGGATATCCAAAATCCTAATATTTGATGGGGGTAGCCATTTCATTAATAGAGAGGTGAAGAAGATGACACATGAATTTAGCATTAAACATCGTGTTTCCTCTTCCTTCCACTCGCAATCCAATGTCCTGGCCAGATGTTCACATAGGAAGATAAAGATAATCTTACAGAAGCTTGTATGCCCCGATAGGAAAAAAATGGTTACAGTTGCTTGATTCAGTACTTTGGGCCTATCGAACAGTGTACAAGTCACCATTGGGAATGTCTCCTATCCGTCTTGTATACGAAGCCATGCCATTTCCCGTAGAACTTATTCACAAATCATTATGGGCAATAAATATATGTAATTTGGATTCCAAGAAGGGAGGACATAAGAGAAAGTTAGATCTGAATCGACTCCTTGAATTCCATGAGTATGCATATGATAACATCCTAATGTACAAAGAAAATGTCAAGAAATGGCATGACAAGCATATCTGCTGCAAGACCTTCGAACTAGTGCAAAAAGTTTGGCTGTTTGATGCAAAACGCAAAATATTTTCGAGGAAGTTGAAAAGTAAGTGGACAGAGCCTTTCATAGTAAACCAGGTGCATGCCAATTGAAGTATCATCATATCCGATCTGTCAGCTGACGCACAACCATTCGTGATCTACGGATAACTTTCAAAGCCATATCTCGAACATGACGCATTTCTGTCCGTCATTGATTCAATGTGGTATGCGATGAAGAACTCACATCTGCATCATCTATTCAATCAAATGAGGCCGGTAAAAACAATTTTAGTTAATCATTTTTATTCTTTTCTTCTTTTCATTCACTATTATTTGATTCTTCCGAAAAGTCACATTCATCCCATACATCATTGCTATACTTAGGATATGCTTCATCCTAAGCATAGGTGGGATGAATGGATTCTGGTGCTCATTCTTTAATCCCTCGTCTGTCTCCTCAACTTTTGTCATTCTTTCTATACTTGGCCATCTTACCCTAAGTAAAGGGGGAAGACAGGCTGAGCCGTTGAGATATTCATTTATTTGTTTCCCACCCTCGACCCTCCCTGCATTTGTATACAGACTGCTATACTTAGGATTAATTGATCCTACGTATAGGGGGACGACCGACTTCCTATTCTTTAGTCATTGTAGTGTAGACTTTTCTATACTTAGTACAAGTTATGCCTTCCTTTCTCTTCGATCTACGAGGACATAACTCAAAGCTAAGTATAGGGGGGTCAATATATACTTTGTACATATTTTATCCATAACTCGTATTTTCGTATTTTCAATAAATATGGCTAAAACATTGTAAATATATATACAAATTCATTAAACTATTTAATGAATATGATGTTTATGATCCCTCAAATTCTTTTTGTATATATTGACTAATAAATCATGTAAAAAATGGTTGGAAAAATGTTTGGAAAATAGTTCGAAACTACTTGAAAAATATTTCGAAAACTGTTTGAAAAATAGTTTGTAAAATGTTTTCAACCTTTGTAAAATATTTTGTTTGTAGAAAATTCTTTTCTTTGTGGGAAATAAAATGCATTGAAAATCTAGTTGCAAATAGTTTTGAAAATGGTTGCAAAATATTTTGGAAAACCTATATATATATATATATATATATATATACTGTTTGAAAAACCTTTGCAAAATAGTGTTCAAATGCTTGTAAATATTTGTAAAAATTATTTTGGACTATAGTTTTCAAAAAATGTTTGTAAAATTATTTTCAATTAAGTTTAGGAACATATACATCGCACTCAAATTCTTTATTGATTAATATATTTATAAAAATGATCACTTATCCCTTATACATTCTTAAAAACCCAATTCTTGTAAATACAAGATGCATCTCTATGTAAATATTTGTACCTATTTGCTTAGCCAAAATCTTTTATTTAAAAAAACAACTCTTGTAAATATAAAAGCATCCCCGTGGAAATATTTGTACCTAGTTTCTATCCATAATATATTATTTCAAAAATCCCAAATATATTTGCAAACCGAATATCAAAAACATTTGCAAAAATCTTTTTTAAAAATCACATAAAAATATGCAAAAATCTTTTCAAAATCCCGTAAAAAGTTTAAAACTCTGAAATTGCCCCACAAAAGTATTTTTCTGCATTATACATAGCATGAGCATTTTTCAGAGTAATCTAGACAATTGAACAAATTCAAATAAAGTCTAAAGATTGGAGCTTAATATAGACCTTGACACACTTAATTTCATAGGAACCCATTAAGGATCAGAATTGGAGATACTTCATGTCACCTTGACTTAATTCTTTGGATTCCATAAGACTATGTTTATGAGTCAATTCAATGTGCCTAAATAGAACCCTTCATATCATCCGTACGATTGAGACAATGAATAGTTGTAAACCTCACACCTAGAACTTAGCTCAACCTAGATGGACTGTTGAAAAATCTTGTTGTCTAAGTCGAGACGATGCAAGGCCACTTCGTCAAGGGTAGCTCAGGAACAATTCTTGGGGATTGCCGACACCAGTACTCTAACCCACTTATTCTAATAACAATGATATCTAAAGGCTAGAGATGGATTGAAATAATGCTTTGAATGAGGGAAGGTCTATCAGTGTAAATTTTTCCAAGACCCCCAAAAAGTTGGTGGAACAAAAGATGCTATATCTACCGAGGCACAAAGAAGAATGCAAATGCTATGCAAAGTCAAAGAAAATATCCAAAGAAGCCTTCAACCAAAAATTCCACAAATATGTGCTTTAGAAAAAAGCCTACTTCTTGGTGAAGGTCCTGTTACACTGACCGACTTCACACGGGAATGAAGACTAAACTAGTCCATTCCCACTTCTCTTCCCATTCTTCTAACTTCTTATCCCATTTGGTTGTAAAGACCGTAAGCACCTGAGTTAAGATAGAAATATCTGACTCCATAAGGGCGAGTTATCAGAAGAGAAGACAATTTGGTAGTTCAATGGTTTTGTCTGGGGAGAACTAAACAATCTTACACACATGGTTCTATCATTTCGAGATAGCAAGAGTATGCAACTAAGAGGATGTTTTTGACCCAGCTGTGAATTGGACTGAATAATATGAGCATGGAACCTAAGGGCTATCTTGTCACAAATCCTAACATCTAAGTGGTTTCGAACACACCATTAATGTAAAGGTCTTCTCTGGGATCCAAACTTTGACATTATTAAGACAAGTTTAAAAGTCTGAAAATTTTCCAAGTTATTTCCTTTCGTTTTCTTTATTTTCTTCTCCACACTTATAGGCATAAGTGTTTGCTAGGGACCAGCAAAGACAAGTATAGGAGGGTGATGAATCTCCATTTCATCACCTTTATTCTTTCATTTTGGCCATTAAACCCTAGTTGAATGCATGAATACATCATTAATTTATCAAATAAATAGTCATTTATTCATACTAAATAATATATAAGATACTGCATGTCTATAATATTTACTGTCAAAATAAAAGAATGAAGGAAAGAAAATAAAAAGAGCAAAGTGTCAAGGACACTGAAGTGACCCTAGCCCTCGAGACTCAGTCATCATGATGACTTAATCAACAAGGAATAAAGTAGGGGGAGATATGGCGACTAATTGCACAGAAAACACAGAAGGGATCACTCTACAAAATAGGGCAATAATTACTTTTCGGGACCTGTTTTATTCTTTATTATTTACACATCAAATAAAAAAAATTATTATATGAAAATTATAGCTAAAAATGTATAGAAAAATATAACATTTGTTTCATACAAAAATAATATACAGTATACATTTTATACATAAAATAAAATCTTAAAACCAAAACTTCACAGATCCATGTCTCCCAAATAAAAATTGAAAATTTATTAAAATCACCTTTAATTGTATATAACTTTTAATAAACTATTTAATAACGGTTGTTTCATATTTTTTGGAGTCAAGATGTGAAAGTTAGGTTTTGGACCACTGTTGTATAATATACCCGAATAAAATATTCATTTTATCATTATTTTTATAATTTTATATTTTTACAAATTTGTGTATATTATTTATATCATATGCACACATTAAAACTAAAATAAAACCATAAATAAAACAATAAAATAAAATAAAGTTCAAAAATACATAGATAAATATATAAAACATATACCTATATAATATACACCTCCATTTATTTAAGTGTTCATATTATACCATAAAATTTTAATAAAAGTATGTTTAAGCATATAAAAGTAAGTTATAATATAGATAATAATAGAATAAAATAATAAAATCAAAAGTAAAAAATAACATTAAAGTACACAAAAAATAGAAGAATACACCTACATATATACCCTAAAAAGTAACTTGTAATTACTCACCTCTAAAAAATAAATAAAAATATGCATAAAATACTACAAGAAAATAGAACCATTTTTTATTTTATAACCTAAAAATAATTAAATCAATGACTATTTATTATCTATTTTCCGAGGTATTTTGCCTTGTAATTTCCTGGTTGGTTCACGTGGACCAACCGTCCCCTCCTTTTGCTGACCTATGTCAACTGTTCGCCCCCCTTTGACTCCTGTTAGAGCTTCACAAGGGCGCTAGTTGATCGAATTATCCACGACTCCCTCTTCATCCATTACCCTCGAGAACACCACCTAACTGTTGCCATGTCTTCTGCCATCCACTCCCATCATCGAACCTCCACCAACTCCTTCCTTGTTGTACGATGTTTCTCCTTGGAAATCCTTGAAACCTCACCTATAAATATACCCACATCACCCCTTTTGATTTTGGATCACCTTAAATCAGTTTTTAGCCCCTTAAAACCATCGCATTGTGTTCCTCTTGGTGACAGGAAGTGGAACCGAGGTTCTACAACAAGGAGGAGCCGAGGCAGAGCTAATCCACCACCTCCGATGAGCTCTGCCGTGAGGTTCTGTCTCTTTGGTACCCATGCCAAATTGAGGCTTTTTTTCAGTCATTTCTAGGTAAATCATAACCTTATTCATTAACAACATTTAGATTTCACTTTTAGTAAATTATCTAGGTTGAATTCCATTTTCTGTGTAAGCTTGGAGCTCGGGATTCAAGTCGATTTCACTGTGATTCGCCCGTATTTCGACCTGCATTCACATCATCCTCCGTCCCTTACACATTTTGCATAATCCACTCGCAAAATCCCCTTCGATTTCGCTCAAAGCGAAGGACTTCAAGCTCCTCCGCCACCACCTCTTCAGAGATCCTTGTCCATACCATTTTCCCTATTATTCGGTTCAACTCCTAGGTAGAGGAGATAGACCTCGCACCCATGAGTGTTTTGGTGCTATCTTGTAGTATTGGTGACTCTCCTAGGACCTCAACAATCACTTGGATCTGCTCTAGGTGGTTCGACCTGACCGGCGCATCGAGTGGCCTCTCTCCTTCACCGGACCCTGCAGTCGCATGTGGAGGAAGCCCAACTACATGCTGGGCCTGTCGGAGGAGTGAAAGACCGTCTGAGCAATGAGGAACGACAGATAGAAGTCCACTAGAGACGTGTTCTTTCATGTTCTTGCATGGCCCCTCATCACCATTCGATCAAGGACAACGGTCCAAACCTAATCTTGATCATTGAATAGCCGCGAAGGGGTACGCGAAGAGGACCGTACGATTAGACACGTGGCACTCCGTGGATGGTTGGATCCCCAATGTTAAGTGGGTAAATTTTATAGACCCCCTCCATGATTTTTGTGATTTCTTTAAAGTCTTGTAAATAATCTATGTAGTTTAAAGTTTGTGGATAAATTGCACGTAGCCCCTGTAATTCTTGTATATTGCAATTTAGTCCCTACTAGAGTCACATGCGTGCGCACGTTTTATCTTGTGAAAATTGCATGTAAGCCCTCACGGGTTATTTGAATTATCATTTAATTTATAAAGTCTTAATATTACTGTTAAAGTTTGGGTGAAATTGCAATGTGAACCTCTCTTTTAATTATATTTGCAGTTATACTCGTGCAAGGCCAATGAATTTTTTGAGCTGTTCTATTTAATTAAAATAGCTATTGTGCTCCTAAATTCAGACAAAAATATGGATTAGCTCCTGTTGTGCTGAATATTCACGTCAAGTTTTTGGATCTTCATTTTAGTGCTTTTCCATATTTTATAAAATCCAAAATAACACTTTTATTCCATGTTTAGATTATAAAATATAATATAAAATCATCTTGAAAAATTACTCAAAAAATATATTCTTCTTATTTAAGTATTGTTTGCCTTCAGACTAAAAATCACTAAAAATAGAAATCTCTTATAAATTGAAAAAATCTAAAATATTTTATATAATCTAAAAAATTCTTCCAAATCCCTAAAATAGTTTTTTTTTCTATTTTACTATTGTATGTGTACTTTTATCTATATATTCAAATTGATTTGGAAAGTTTTGGACTTAATTTTTCTATTTTTAATTTCTATTTCAATTTCATCCTATTATTTAATCCCTTTTTAGCTATTTTCCATTTTAAAAAATTATAAAAATTAGAAAAATTCGTGAAAAAATTACATAAATAGTAAAAAATTATTTAAAACCCAAAAATATTTAATTACATAATTTTTAGTTATTTTTAATTATATTTATATCTATATTATCTAATTAATATATATAGTCTTTTATATCTTATATCATATAATTAGAAATATTATACAGAAAAATTATATAAAATTGAAAACAAAATACAAAAAATATGAAGAATAAATATAATAAAAACCACATCCTTTAGTTAATATTATGCATACATATATATATACATATTATATTATTTATGTATAAATAATATTGAGTGTTACATAGTGTGTTCCCTGTGTTCGACACCCTACTCTGCTTGTTAGTATATGATCATTTTTGTAGGGTTTACATTAAATTTTGATCCACGTTGTATTTTCATTTCCTGATCTTCAATTGTGGGTGGATTGTTGATTAATAGATGTTTCGTGAGCGGTCACTGCATCGATTGGATCTCTCACCTTGTGAGATTTCTAGACCCTCACAAAGTCTCTAATTATCAAGGAGACATATTTTATTGTTGGTGACCGTGTGCTCCAAGCCTTTTGCATTTAGAAGACTTTAGCAATAAGATCCCTGTCCTGCAGCCACCGGACTGTACACTACCATTTGAAATCATGACTGAAGCGCCATATTATGCCATCGTTGTTGTGTTAGGATAGAGAAAGGATAATGTACCATTTGTTATTCACAACGCTAACAGAAGACTAAAGGTTCTCAAAAGAAATATACTGACCAAGAAAGAGTTGCTAGCAGTAGCTTGGCTTTGAAAAAGTTTAGATCCCATCTCCTTGGATCCAAAGTTATAGTTTACACGGATCATTTTGCCATCTGATACTTGCAGCAGAAGAAGGATGCAATACCACGCCTTATCAGATGGATTCTTCTAATCCAGGAGTTCGACCTTGAGTTCTGAGACAAGCCTAGAATTAAAAATGTGGTGGCAGACAATCTCACAAGACTACCTGAGCCTGAATCTCCTGAGGTTAATTCGAGGCCCATTACCGAGATTTTTCCAAACAAAGACATACTGTCAGACACCTCGCTCCTCTCATACGCTGACGTTATGAACTATCTAGTATCCAAGAGAAGTCCACAAGATTGGTCGAAACTGAAAGTAGATAAATTCTTGTCTGATATCTATTTCAACCAATGGGAGGACCCATATCTATTTTGTGAGGAGGCACATTGTATATGGAAAAGGTACATTCCTCAGGAGGAGATTGCTAGCATTTTCGCCTCCATGATTGAGAATTAGAAGGACACCACTCATGAATAAGAACAGTAGCAAAAGTACTCCAATGCAACCTTTGGTGGCTGACTATTTTCAAAGATGCAGAAGATAATGTGAAACATTGTATCAACTGTCAGAAAATGTGCATAACAATTGGAATGAGAGACACAATGCCCCAAAAATTTATTCAGATTTCATATGTATTTGATGCATGGGGCATTGACTTCATGGACCCACTTCTGAACATATAGGGATTCGAATACATTTTTCTCTATGTCGATTATGCAAGTCATTGGGCGGAGGTTATCCCAACTTGAGCCACCAATAGTAACACCATGTGTCGTTTTTTGAAAGATGATATCATCTCAAGGTTCGTGATTCCTTAGATTCTCATATCTGATTGTGGTAGCCATTTCATCAATAAAGAGGTTAAGAAACTAACTCAAGAATTTGACAGTGAACACTGTGTAGTTTCTCCCTACCACCCACAATCCAATGGTTTGGTAGAATGCTCTAACATGGAGATCAAGATAATTCTTCAAAAGCTTATGTGTCCGGATCGTAACAACTGGTCACCGTTGCTTGACTCAGTTTTTTGGGCTTACAGAATAGCGTACAAGTCACTTTTGGAAATGTCTCCCTACCGCATGGTATACGACAAGCCATGCCATCTGCTTGTGGAACTAATTCGTAAATTCTTGTGAGCAATCAATGTTTGAAATTTGAATTCCAAGAAGGCCGGGAAGCATAGAAAATTGGATTTGAATAGACTGCTTGAATTTTGTGACTACGCATATGACAATCTAATTAGAAGGAAAAGGTCAAGAAGTAGCATGACAAACATATCCGCTGCAAGACTTTTGTGTCGGGTCAGAAAGTTTGGTTGTTCAATGCAAAGAAGATTTTTCCAGGAAAGTTGAAAAGCAAATGGACCGGGCCATTTACAGTGAAGCATGTGCGTGATAACAACTGCGTAATAATATCAGAATTGTCAACTGATGCACAACCTTTTGTGGTCAATTAACAACTACTCAAACCATACCTAGAGCATGATACCTTCTAGTTTCGTTGTAGATTCGATTCAAGTTGTATATGAAGATGAGATGAATGCCACCACATCTGATGCATCAGAGAAGGCATATAAAAACATTTTGAATGATCTTTTTTTTCTTCTTTTATTCTTTTCATTTTTTATTTTCTTTTTCTTCCAAAAAATGGTCACCCCTTTAATCATTGCTATACTTAGGATGCACTTTGTCCTAAGTATGTGGGGTGTATACCTGGAGTTGTTCATTCTCTGATTCCTCACATGTCCCCTCAACTTTTGACACTATGTCTATACTTAGGGATATTTTACCCTAAGTATAGGGAGGACAAGTCGAGCCGATGATTTCGTACATTCCCACCCTTGACCCTAACTACCTTTTGTACATCTGTTACACTTAGGATTATTTCATCCTAAGTAAAGGGAGGACGATCAACTTCTCATTCGCTCATTCTTTAGTCGTTACAGTTTCGACTTTCTATACTCAATACGAGTTATGTTTTCTCGTTTTCCTTTTGATCTATGAGTCGGGTCTGGGTCAACCTAAGTAAAAGGGTGTCGTATATACTTCGTATATACTTTAGCCATAACTTGCACTTTTATATTTTCAATAATATAACCAATTAAAAAAATTAATATAAAACATTAATTTTTTGTATATATTGATTAATAAATCATGTTAAAAATATTTTTTGTAAAATTTTTGAAAAATAGTTTGAAAATCCTTTTGAAAAATCTTTTGAAAACTATTTCGAAAATGTTTTGTTAAATACTTTCAACCTTTGTAAAAATATTTTATTTGTAAAAAGTTCTTTCTTCATGTGAAATAATTTTTTTTGAAAATCTATTTGCAAATGATTTGCAATATGGTTGTAAAAATATTCTGAAAAATCTATATATACTATTTGAAAAAATCTTTGCAAATGGTTTTCAAAATTGGTAAAATGATTATAAAAATTATTTATCAATATTGTTTTCAAAATAAAGTTTTTAAAATGTTGCAAAAATCTTTTCAAATTTTTTTAAGAACTATGTACATCATTTACAAAACATGTATATATAAATCCTGCAAATTCTAAAATCTTGACTCTTGTAAATAATAAAAATCACTCCCGTATAAATATTTGTACATATTTCTTTTATCAAAAATAAAAAAATCCCTAAAAATTTGCAAAATTAAAAGTTCAGAAACATTTACAAAATCTTTTCAAAAATTGTATAAAAAATGCAAAACCTTTTTCAAAAACCCATAAAAGTTCAAAACAAGAAAAGTGCATCAAAAGAAATATTTTTCTTGCCTTGTGCTTAGCATTTGCATTTTTCAGATAGATATTAATGATTGAACTAGTTTATGTAAAATCCAAAGGTTGCATCTTGGTTGGATCTTAAATATACTTTATCATAGGAACCTTATAGGAACTAGAATTGAGATACTTTACGTCTGCTAGACTCAATTCTTTGAGACCACAAGACTTCATTCAATGTCATCTTGACTGCCTAAGTAGAGTATTTTAGAGCACACAACGATTCTCGTTGATAAAGGCCTAGCTTGCACACTTGCACCTTACACTTTGCTCACCTCAATTGAAGTGTTAGAGAGCTGGATTTGTCAGTATGAGACACAACCCAATGGAAACATCGTACATCACACATTTGTGGCCATTGTACCCCAACCCGATCCATTAGCCATGAGGTCTAAAGACAAAAGTTGTGGGTTGCAATAAAACTTCAAAAGAGGGATGGTCTACTAGTTCAAGAGGAAAAAGTCCTTATGTAAATGTTACTGGATATAATATTAAAAAATACAAAATAAAAACTCCAAAAAAGTGGACAGGCTTGATTGAAAATAAAAAGCATGCTGGAGTGTACATATGTATATAGTCAATAAGCAAGTTTGAGCTTCAAAGTTTTATGTATTTGAGCCTGCAGCCGAATGACTTGGCTACATTGGTCAAGCATCCTAGGATAGGTAGCTACACTGGTTGCCATCCATTCTTCTCTCCACCTCCTCTTCTTGAGCTTGTTGCACTTAAGCTTAGAAGGGAACAAGCTGCTTCTTGAGGAAAGCGTTGTTGGATTGGGGAATTAGGGTCACCATGTTTGAGAAGATGACTTTTACCGCTTCAGCCGAGGATAGCTACATATCACACAAACTATCCAAGATAGATTCATAGTCATAAGGGTTTCCATATGGGTTGATTTGTTCTGACCATGCTATTGTGGAGACTTGAGTAGGGTTTTGTGATTCTCAGAGGTCGTTGTGTTTCAAATCTGATTCCCAATAATGTTCCGACCGCACCTAAAATTTAAAGGTCTGACTGAAGCTCCAAACTTTGATTTTATGAAGGCAAGTTTGAAAGTTAAAATCAATCCAAGTTCTTTCTTTTTATTTTCTTTTTTTTCTGCATTTATTCCATAAGTGTTTGCTAGGGACGAGCAAAGGCAAGTATAGGGGGTGATGAATCTCCATTCCATCACCTTTATTCTATCATTTTGGCCTTAAAACCCTAGATAAATGCATGAAAATGCCATTATTTTGTAAAAATTAACATTCATTATTTATTCTATTTATTATATATAAAATATTATTTTAATACCAAAATTATAGAATAAAGAAAAGAAAAGAAAAAGAATAAAATACCAAAGGTATTTTATGATTTTTAAACCCCGAGACTAAGTCAAGAATTGACTTGGTCGACAAGAAATAAAGTAGGGGGAGATAAGGGTCAAAACTTCAATAAAAACTCATTTATTTATTCATCAATAATTTATTTTTTGGGATTTATTTTATACTTTATTATTTATTCATCAAAAATAGAAACTTTCTACATAATGTTGTGGATAAAAATTTATAGAAAAATACAAAATTGATTTCACACAAAAATAATATACAATGTACATTTTATACTCAGAATAAAGATATGAAATTCAAACTTCCCATACATGTATCTCCTCCAAATAAACTCAAAATGTATCAAAATCAAATTAATTATATATAACTTTTAATGATCTATTTAATGAAGGTTGTTTCACTTAATTTGGAGTTAAGATACAAAAGTTAGGTTTTCGACCCCTATTGTACAATGTACTTGTATATTATTAGAAGGGAAATTATTCTTTTAATTATTTTATTAATTTTATATTTTTATACCCTTGTAAATATTATATATATTTAATTTAAAATATAAAAATAAAATGAAACCATAAAAAGTACAATAAAATAAAATAGTTCTAAAAATAAATTGTTGAATATACAATGCTTATACATATATAGTAAGTATACATATTTATTTATGTCTCAATAGTAAATTAGAAAAATGCAATAAAAATATATTTATGAATATATAAATGAGTTATAAATATATAAATTATGTATATAAAATAATAAAATATAAAATACAAAATAAAATACACAAAACATAGGTAAATATACCTATAAATAAAGTCCTAAAAAATAACTTGTAATAAAATAACATGTAAAATAAATACGAATCATAATAAAATACTGAAGAAAATAATAAACATGTCTTATTTTATCATTTAAATTTAATTAATTCATGTTCTATTTATTAATGATTTTACAAATAACTCTGGGTCTGCTTTTTCCTAGTTGGTCCATGTGGACCAACCAGAGTGCGTCGCCAGTTGACTCCGATTAACTCCTCTGACCTCTAGCCTAGCCCTGTCAGACCTCGTACAACCCCCTTCTTCTTCAATTTTTGTAGCTCACACCTTGCATACTTTTGGAGAGATTCCTTCTCCACCTTTTCTCATTAATCTAAGCTCTATCACACCAAATTAATTCCTCATGGATTGCATTGATGCATCATGCTGACCACATCGATCTTTCAACCACTTCGATCGCATGTACATAATCACCTCCTCCTCCATCCTCGAATTTGTGAATCCCCTTTTCTCAAATCATCCCTAGATTTCGATGCTCAAGGGCTCGAGCGAGGTGGCAACTCATTTGCCCAATTCTTTGGCGTTTGGAGGAGTCGGGTAGAGGAAGGTTCCACCATCTCTGGCAGTACTACCGTGAGCTCCATTTTGTAGCCTCCTACCACTCGAGGTCATTTTTCTTTTGCATTTAGGTTGCTATTCATTTCTTTTTTCATTCCCTACAAGTAGTTTTAGTTTTAATTAATCGTTTTAGCATAAAAAACTATCCTACGAAGTTCGTCGGAGTTCATCTCTAGCGAAACATTTAGGGTTTAGGGTATAGGGTTTTAGGGTTTTAGGGTTTAGGGTTTAGGGCACCATCTCACTCCTCATCGCCTCTTTATGCCTCGCCTATGTCCATTTAACCCGATCCTTTCTGGATCAGGATCATAGCAATCCACCTCCACCATTCATCGGAGTAGCCACCGCCACACCTCACCACGCCTCCATTACACCATCTAACAGCTTGAGGCAGTTTCCCTCGACCCTAGTTTCTTCCTGTGCCGGACTCGACGCCTCCTACTCTACCTGGAGTCTATTTTGAAGCTCGGGAAGCAACCCAGGTACACATACTTTCTCCGACCTCCTTGTCCTGCTCCGGCAGTGCTCGGAGTCTTTTGAGCCCTCTAGCTACTCATGGACGTCGTTGGTAATCGTTTGGGCCATTTTGTAGTATCAAAGAATTCTGGAGGAAGGAGATCTCACTGAAAGAAGTTCTCTTAGGTGGAGCTTCTTCCCTGTTCTTCTACCGCACTCCTCTGTTGTTGGATTAAAGTCCATCTCTTGTTCGAGCAGCCACCATTGGATGCATTTCATCTCAGCCACTAGATCAATTGCTGGGATCCAATCGCAAACATTCGTGCCCAAGCAACATCCACCGTTGCGCGACTGCTACGTGGATAAGTGGGGTGCCTGCGACTTCTCCGCATCTTAGTGGGGGTAAATTTCGCCCATACCCCTGTTTTAATTTTATTTTTATAACAGTCCTCTAATTTATTTAATTAGTTTAAAACTGTTGCTAAAATTGCAAGGAACCCCATAATTGTATTTCATATTACTATTGGGTCCTAGCCACATCACCTCACGTGCGGTCCCACATGAGGTGGTAAATTTGTGGAGAACCCCCTACGTATTCTGTAATTTATTTTTTGTCCTTAAATTATTAATTCCAGTTATCAAAATTTGGTTATTTTGCAGATACAACCTCACATATATTTTCAATTACAATTATACCCTTTCGTTCTTCTCTATTTATTAAAAATACCACCCATGCCCCAAAAATTATGAAAGAATAAGGTTAAGCATGTGATGAATCTCCATTTCATCACCTTTATTCTATCATTTTGGCCCTAAAACCCTAGATAATGCATGTAAAGAGCCCTAATTTGAACAAATTAACATTCATTCTTTGTTGTATAAATACTATATAGAAATACTATTTTTAATGCCAAAATTATAGAATAAAGAAAAGAAAATAAAAGGAATAAAATACCAAGGTTATTTAATGACCCTAAACCCCAGATCTTGGCATCTTGATGACTAGGTCGATAAGGAATAAAGTAGGAGGAGATAAGGGCCAACAATCACCAACAATTTCTATTCTTTAATTAATTATTTATTCATTTTTGGGACCTATTTTCTACTTTTTATACCTCAAATAAAGAAACTTTGTCCATGAAAGTTGTAGTTAATAATGTATAGAAAATTATAAAATTTACTTTGTAAAAAATAATATATATTGTACATTTAACATACAAAATAAGATTTCAGACTCCCAACTTCATAGACCTATATCTCTCAAATAAAAATCAAATATTAACAAAATATCTAATTTTATATAACTTGTAATAAGATATTTAATGAAGGTGGTTTCATATTTTTTGAAGTTTAGGTGTGAAAGTTAGGTTTTGGACCCCTATTGTACAATATACTTGAAAAAAATATTCATTTTATTTATTCTTTTATTATTTTAATAATATTATATTTTTGTAATTTTGTATCTATTATTTATAATATATGTACACAATAAATCTAAAATAAAACTACAAATAAAACATTAAAATAAAACAAGTCTATAATATACATAGACAAATTCCTATACTTATACCTATATATATTGCACCTATATTTATTTAAGCGTATAAACTATATCATAAAAATATAATAAAAATATATTTATTTATATAAAAATAAATTATAAAAAATATAAAATAAGAAAAAATAATAATAATAAAAAATGCAAAAAAGATACAAAATTTAGATAAAATATACCTATAATAAAACCCTAAATATAAAATTGTAATAAATAACCACAGAAAAATAAATAAAAATTGTAATAAATTATTATAGAAAATAATAACATTTTTTATAACTTAAAATTAATAAAAAAATTTATTATTTTATATTGAATTTATAAATAATTTTAGGCCTGATTTTTCTGGTTGGTCCATGTGGACCAACCACTTTTTCCCCAGTGGACCATGGTCAACTCTCTAGCTGAGGTCCTAGGGTTGTCAGATCTGCATTTGGAGCTATCTTCTCTCTTTTTTTCCAAGTCGATGCAAGCATCGAATTGGTCAGATTCTTCAAGATGCTTCCACCTCAATCCTTGATGATTCACACGTGCTTGATTCCTTAGTCCTCGGATCACTGAATCGAGCATTATGTCTCGATCTTCCCATCACCTTCATCTGCCTGTACAAAAATCTTTACGTCGCCCTTCTCTTAAGGGATCCCATTTGACCTTGTTCTTTCTGCCTTTTACGTCTGTGGGCCTGGAGATGGCGACACCGTCTTCTCCCAACGATTAGGTGTGTTGAAAGAGTAGGGTAGGTGGTTGTTCTACGATCTCTGGCTTCCGCCGTCATTGAGGTTCCCCATCTCCTGGCCTTGCGCCAGTCGAGGTACTTTTCCTACTTTCTAGAGTAATTTTTATTCTCGCTTTTTATTCCTAGAGTTAGTGTAGTATTTTATTACGTGCAGTAGCTCGGTTTAGTCCCTTTGTAGTTCGCTTGAGGCTAGTTTCGGTGAACCCCATTCACTATGCTTCATTGTCTTTCGACCCGCCTAATAGCTCCACATCCTTCCATGCCACTTCTCCTTCACACCAAACCACTCAATTCACCCAGATCCCTCACGGATCTGGTCAGCAACTCTCCTTTCTTTGTTGACTACCGAAGAGCCCCGCCCCAACATCCCTTGCTCCATTTCAACCTAAAAGCATCTCTGGATCCGTTGTATTTTTTGTGCTTGAGATAATGGTGTAGGTCCAGGGGTGAAAGGCCTCGTTTGGAGGCGATGTTTGTTCCAAGTGTAGCCCTAGGTTCCGTAGAGATTCATCGAGCCCCAGATTAGCCACTCCTTTGATTCAGGGTATTCTGAAGGTACCCTTGCCTACAGAAAACCTCTCCGAGATGGTAGATCCATGTAGCATCAAAGAAGCAGCTCAAGGGTAGACGGATTCAAGGATCAAACTTCGGGGAAGACTAGTTCTTCCCTTCTTCTTTGTCGGGAACAATTGCTGTTGGATCTGGAGAGGAGCTCCAGATTCATCAAAAGCTATTGGATGCATCGCACATTGGCCTCCAGATCATCATCTGGGATTTAGTTCCAGTCACTCAAGCTAAACCCGCATTGGTAAACGTGGAGCGACTAAATGTTTACGTGGATAGATCATCATCGTACGTCTCAATGCAGCTTTTGGTATTTACATATTTTCATCCTTAGCGTTTTGTAATTAATATTTAATGCTCAAACATTCATCTACCTTTATATTTTTATTGTAATATTTACAAAAAAATCCTCGTAGTTATTTTATTTACACTTGAGTCCTTTTACAGGTTAGCTGACAAACTATGGTATATTTGCACCTAAACCATCGCAGGTTTGTGTTATTATTGTTTAGTTGGATATTTTGATATTCAATATATTATATATTGTAGAAATTGCATCTGGCCCTTGAACTCTACTTTATTTGCATATATGCCCCTACCAGGCCATTAATTTTTAAGTTTTTGCTCTATTTATTTAAAATATCATTTTGTGCTGAGAAAAATACCAACAAATAGGTGTAGGTTCCTGATTGCATACACTTTCATGATATAATTTAATTTTGCAATTTAGGACTTTTTATTATTTATTAAAAATAAAAAGGGCACATTTATTCCCTGTTTGATTTAGAAACCCTCTAAAAAAATAAAAATTCATTTGGAAAAATTCCCAAAAAAAATTATTATGTTATTTAAGTATTTTTTGCCTTCAAAACAAAAATCACTAAAAATAGGAAAAGGAAACTCTTAAAAATTGAAAAACCCCCCAAAACCTTTATAAAAATCTAAAAAAAACTTAAAATCCCCAAAATAATGTTTTCTATTTTATAATCTTTTCTAATATAATTATTTATTAATTCAAATTGATTTGGAAAAATTTGGGCATTATCTGCTATTTTTAAATTTCATTTCAATTTCGACCTATTAGTTAATCCCAAGTTTAGGGTATTTTTACTTTGAAAATATATAAAAAATTAGCAAAATTTCCTAAAAAATTATAAAAAAAATTGTGGAAAAATATTTAAAACCTAAAAACATTTTAGTTTCTATATTTTGTGAATTTTTAGTTATAAATATTTACAGTATCTTGTATTGTAAAAGGAAAAGAAATATAAAAATTAAATAAAAATAAAAAAGTTAAAATGCATAAAATATATTAAAAATAAATAAATTTTCATTAAAACCTCACAAAAAAACATATAGACAAGAAGAACATTAAATTTGTGCTTAATTGCCCGATCCACCAGTTTTGCTCCATGTATTCGCCACTCTACACTAATTGCACTATACACACATTTTTTTGTAGAGTTAAATAAAATAAATAACTCCACACATTTTTTTCTTTGCTTGATTATTATTGAGGGTTAATGTTGACGGATTGGGGTTTAGTGTGAGGTCATCTCAATGAATGTTGATCCGCCCTGTGGATTAACAAGACCTTCACAATATCTCGATTATCAGCATACTAGCATACGCATTCACGTTATATTTTTTATGCATTTTAGGTATTTTTCTTATTTATTAAAAATCAAAAGAGTATGCTTTTGCCTTATTTAAATTAAAAGATAAAACAATAAAACTATTTTGAAAAATTCCAAAAAATTACAATTTTTTAGTATTTTATAATCCAAACAAAAACCTTAATAGTAGAAAAATATTTAAAATTAAAAATCTCTAAAATCTGGTAAAAATATAAAAAATCACCAAAGAAATCCAAAATAATTTATTTTTTCTCTGAATTTTATTTATATTATTATCTATACAATAAAATTGAATCGAATAATTTTTTATGCTTTTTGCTCTTTTTAGTCTTCAAATCAATTCGACCTATTGTTCTAAACCCCATTTTAGGATATTTTTGACTTTAAAAATATATAAATTTAAAAAAATATCTAAAAATAAAAAAAATAGTCGAAAATTATATAAACCCAAAAAAATTTTATTTCACGTATTCTGATTATTTTTAGTAGTATTTATAAATATATTTGCTTGATTTAATTACATAGTTATATATAAATCCATATTTAATATTTAAAAGAAAAATAACTTAAAAATCAGAAAATATGAAAAGAAAATTTGAAATATAAAATTTAAAATAACTAGAAAATTAAATAAAAAATTTAAATTAAAAACCCCTACAAAAGATAATAATAAGACGAGAAAATGATGAATTTTGGAATTCATTTCCCAATCCACCATTTGCTCCCTATGTTAAATAAATAAATTTTAACTCCACACATTTATTTACATTTCTATATTTATTTGTGGGTTAATTGTTGTTTGAAGTAGGTTTCTTAAGGGTCGCCACAAGGATTGTATCTTCACCTTTTGAGGATATATTTGACCCTCGAAAAGTACTCTTCAGCACTACTACAAAAAGTTTGAGGCAAATTACAAAAAAGTGCCTGAACTATACACTCAATTTCAATGTTTTATCAAAACTTTGAAGGGTAATAATGTGGTATCCAATCTTTAATATTTGTCTCAATATGATTTTGGGTTCTTGTGATTTAAGGTTAGAAAGATCAGGCAATTAACTGAATTTCAATAGCATAGAACCACATTGGGACAAATCTTAAAGATCACACTATAAGAGAGTTGTTTTTGAAGAAAAAAGGCCGCCATCGTATAGGTGTGAGACAAAAAACTTCACCATTTATCACCTCAAAAGATTACATGCCTAAATTAGTCTGGAAAGGCTTACAAAGCATTTACATAAACCACCCCTCAACCAACGCTTTAGCATGCAACACCACATCCTCACCATACAAACACTCATGCTGGAATACCACATCATTTCTGGTAGCCCAAATTGCCCAGATTATTGCTATCAACTCTGATCACCTTCTTTTTATGCTCATCCATTCATGCCCTATGTGCTCCCAAAAATTTGCTACCCCATTGACGAATATCCATTTCATCACCTTTATTCTACCATTTTGGCCTTAAAACCCTAGTAAATGCATGTAAATACCCTCAATTCATGCAAATTAACATTCATGCATTGATGTACAAATTGTGTATAAAATACTGTTTTTAATACCAAAATTATAGAATAAAGAAAAGAAAAGAAAAATAATAAAATATAGAGGATATTTTATGACCCTAAACCCCGACCAAGGCATCTTGATGACTAGGTCAAGAAGGAATAAAGTAGGGGGAGATAAGGGCCAAAATACAATAAAAATCCCTTTTATTTATTCATTGTTTATTCGTTTTTGGGGCCCATTTTATTTTCTACTTTTTATACCTCAAATAAAGAAACTTTGTACATGAAAGTTGTAGATAATAAAATATAGAAAAATATAAAATATATTTCATACAAAAATATATACAGAATAAAAGTTACGGTCTAAATAAAATTCCAAAATCCCAACTTCCCAGACCCATATCTCCTAAATAAAAGCTGAAATTATATCGAAATCACCTTTAATTGTATATAACTTTTAATAAGAAATTTAATGAAGGTGTTTCATATTTTTTGGAGTTAATGTGTGAAAGTTAGGTTTTGGACCCCTATTGTATAATACACCCGATTGAAATAATCATTTTATTTATTATTTTTATAATTTTATAATTTTGTAAATATTATTTATAATATATGTACATATTAAAACAAAAATAAACCCTCAATAAAACATTAAATAAGATAAAATATAAAAATACATAGATGAATATACAATAACTGTATCTATATAAATAATACACCTATTTATTTAAGAGTATATAAACTTCAGAAAATATAATAAAAATATATTTAAGTATCCAAAAATATGCTATAAATATATAAAGTAATAAATTAAAATAATAAAATCAAAAGCATAAAATAAAAATAAAAGACACAAAAACATAGATAAATATACCTATAATTAAGCCCTAAAAAGTAACTTGTAATTATATACCTCTAAAAATAAATAAAAATTATAATAAATAAATTAAAAAATATGAAGTATTTTTTTTATTTTATAACTAAAAATAATAAAATCCTTTATTTTTTATTGAATTTCTTAATAATTTACAGTCTGATTTTCTAGTTGGTGCATGTGGACCAACCAACTTTCGCCCTTTTTTGACCTCGTCAACTCTCTGACCGAGGTCCTAGGGGTGTTACACCTACGTTCTGAACATAGGTCTAAGCATCCTTTGGTTTCAATCCTTCTCCAAATCTTTGCCTTGATCCTCCCTCTTGCTCGCCATATGATATCCTCGGGCTATGGATCGTTGCGTCGCTGCCTGTTCCTCGTTCTTTGGAGCCCCTTCATCTGCATGTGCAAAACCTCTTTATTCCTTCCTCTCGCATTTTGAATCACCTTTGACTGAATTGAGCGTCCCCCTTTTGGAGCCTTGGATATAGGAAGTTGACAACTTCCTCCCCTGCCCGTTGGCAGCGAAGTTGAGCGAAGTCTTGGGCCAGCTCTACCATCTTCAACCACCCGTCGTTGAGGTCTCTTTCTTCCTGGTCCCGGTGAAAAAATGATAAGATGGGAGTCGCTAATTAATGACCTGAAAACTCATGCTCACTATCGTTGAAGCAACTACTCCAATCCTGACGTTGATTAATAATTAACCCACATGAACAATTGAGCAATTAAAAGCAAGAGTTCAAATTTATTATTCCCTACTAAAACTATATAATGGCAAGAAAGTAGGGGTCGAACACAGGAAGCAAAGGAGTAAAGCATGCAAGAAAAAAGTCAAGCACCCAATATCCTGTTAGTCACTTACCCAAATTGAAACTTTTTTGTGGGTTTTTAATTTTATATTGTTTATTTTCTTTTGAATTTTTATATTTTGATTTTTTTGATTTTTTGATTTTATCTTTTATTTTTATAATTTATATTTTTTCTTTTTCTTTTAAAATATAACATAAGAGATAGATGCAATAAAGAAAAAAAGATATAACATATATATATTGGTAAAAATAAGCAAAATATAGGAAATAAATTATTTTTTTAACTTTTTATAATTTTCTAATGTTTTTGTGATTTTTCTATATTTTTGCTATTTTTTGATATTATTACGCTAATCCACGTGCACATGATACATGACCTAGCGAGGACCTTTTGGTAAATAACAAAAACCTAAGGATCTAACTTGCAAAAGTACCAAAAAAATATCATTTGACTCTCAAAATATATAACTAAACAATAAATACCAAAACACGCAAGGGTTTGGTTGCAATATATCTAGAGTTTGTCAGCTGAACTGCTAGTAGATGAAAATGCAAATAGAAAGAGTACGGGGCTCGAATGCAAAATATCTGAAATAAAATACACGGTAGAAGAATGTTCTAGTTTTAATATTTAAGTACAAAAACTACGTGGGCTAGATTACAAAATATCCTCGCAAGGCATGGATCGGACGACTGAGCATCCTTCACTTGACACATGGCGACACAGGGAGGCTTGATGACACTTCGACTTCGAGGGCTCGGATTAGATATTCCTCGGGGATCCGATGGCTAGTGGTAGGCACAATCGAACACTAGTGGAGGCCGTTGGAAGAACAGGCTGAATCTAATGGCTAGAAGGTGATCGTGAAGAACAGGGAAGCGGGCCGCCGAAGATGAACTTCCCCGACCTCCCTCTCTCTCCTTCGACGGCGGTTGAAGCTCAACTGTGGCTGAGATGACTCCTGGCATGGTCCTCTATACGATGGTATCTCTAAAAATATCCAGCGGTGGCCGTTGGTCGCGCGCGATGGCAGAGGAGCTGGGGAGCTCCAGGTATCGCGAAGAACCTTCAAAACGAGCCCCAAGGCCTTCAGTCGCGCGTGGACCTGCAAAAAAGGGTCAAGGGGGTCGCGGGCAAACTACTGCAACCCTCCAGTGGGCAAAAAGGGGTGGTTGGCAGCGTGGTGGCATTCGTCATCGGCCGGCGAAACTCGAGGCATGACCAGACGTGAAACGACGGGATTTTACAATGATCAAGGTGAGATTTGATGAGAGGGATATGCGACGATGAGATACAGTAGTCCTAAGGGCTTGAAAGAGTACAAAAGAAGGGAGCAAAGACTCACCAAGGTGAAGCCAACGGATGGCTCCAACGACTCACTCCGGTGAGTGGATCCGAATCGATTCATCACCTCCTCGACCTCCCGAAGGATGCAACCGATTCGTGCTGTCACCAGGAAGGTTGCCAAGGTTCTAGGTCTAGGTTTGAGCGGTGGAAGAGCGATCAAAGGACCAAGGGAAGATTGTAGGTGTTTTTGAATGGGTTGATGGGCGACTCTCAAAGACGATGCGAATCAGCCGACTCGATGATTCACAGCCCGAGGAGAGCCATGGGCGTGTATCATCGATCGACGGGGAACAAAATTCATGAAGATGTCAACACGAGATGGTGAAAGGATTCTCCTCAAAAAAATCACGAAGGCGATCGAAAACCAACGTCTAACAAAAAATTAGACCTTAGTCAGAGAGTTGACCAAGGTCAACCAAGGAAAGAATCTGGTTGGCCCACATGGACCAACCAGAAAAAACCTTGGAAAAAAGATTTGTAAATTCATTTAAAAATTGGAAATGATTCAATTAATTTTAGTTTATTAAATGAAAAATATTTATTATTTTTTAAATTATTTTATGATGATTTTTATTTAGTTTTTAGAGTTTAAAAATACAAATCCTTTTTTAAGGGCTAAATAGGTATATATATCTATATATTTTAATATTTTACTTTTATTTTGTATAATTAATTTTATTAATTTTGTATTATATTTTATATATCTATAACTTAATTTTATAAACTTAAGTATATTTTTATTTTTTTGATATATTCTATACAATTAATTAAATAAAAATATATTCTTTATAGGTATATTTATAGGTATAATACCTATGTAATTTATACAAGTATTTTATTTTTGTGTTTTCTTTATGTTTTTATTGATGTTTAATATACAAATATATTATAAATAATATTTACAAAATAATAAAAATATAAATTATAAAAATAAAGAATGATAAATAAAATGAATATTTTAATCAGTACAAGTATACAATAGGGGTCCAAAACCTAGCTTTCAAACCGTAACTCGGAAAAATATGAAACCACCTTCATTAAATAGCTTATTAAAAATTATATAGATTAAATGTGATTTTGATAGATTTTGAGTTTTTATTTCAGAGATACAGGTTTAGGAAGTTAGGATTCTGGAGTCTTATTCATATTACAACTTTTTATCTGTACATTTTTTTGTGTGAAATCAATTTTGTATTTTTCTATATTTAATTATCTACAATTTTCATGTACAAAGTTTTTTTATTTAAAGTATAAAAAGTGGAACTAAAAATAGGTCCCAAAATAAATAAAGAATGAATTAAATAAAAGGTTTTTTATTGATATTTTGGTCCTTATCTCCCCCTACTTTATTCCTTGTCTACCTAGTCATCGAGATGCCTAGGTCTCGAGGTTTTGGGACATAAAATATTTACTTATTTTTATTTTATTTTCTTTATTCTATAATTTTGGCTTTAAAAATAATATTTAATACATTATTTACACAAATAAGCATGAATGATAAAATGCATGAATTAACACTATTTACACGCATTTACCAGGGTTTTTAAGGCCAAAATGATAGAATAAAGATGACGAAACGTAGATTCATCATCCCCCTATACTTATCTTTGCTAGTCCCTAGCAAACACTTATGCAATAAGTGCAGAAAAGAAAAACAAAGAAAGAAAAAGAAGAAAATTGGATTTAGTTTAATTATCAAACTTGTCTTCACAAAATCAAAGTTTGGAGCTCAAGTCGGCCCTTTGAAATTTTAGTGTGGGAGGAACCTTAATGAGAATCGGATTTGGACTCCAACAGCCTTCGAGAATCCCAAAACTCTGCTCAAGTCTCCTCAATAGCTAGGTCAGAAATATTCCAACTCATACGCAAACCCTTACGACTATGAATCTGACTCGTACAGTGTAAGTGATGGTGGCTCTTCCCAGTTAGAATGACAAAGAGACCGACTTCTCCAACATGACAACCAAATGATTCCCCAATCCAATAACTCCTTCCTCGAGGAGAAGGGTATTCCCTTCTAAGTTCAAGTAACAATCAACTCAGGAGGAGGGCGTAAAGAGAAGAATGGACGGTAGCCAGTGTAGCTACCTATCCTAGGATGCAATATCAGTGTAGTCAAGTCATCCAGCTGCAGGCTCACATGGTTTGACTTTGAAGCTCAAGATTTCTTATTGACTATACAAAGATATACACTCCGACAGGCTTTTTTATTTTTGTATAGGCCTGTCCACTTTTTTTGGGATGTTTTTTTAAATACTATTTACATCAGCATTTACATAGGGAGTTTTCCCTCTTGAGCCAGTAGAATATCCCTCTTTGGAAGCTTTATTGCAACCCACACTCTCATGTCTTTAGAATTCCTCATCATAGGACAGGTTGGGGTGCACTTCCCTCCCTAGAGGAGGATAAAGGTTTCCAATTGTGTACGTCTCATACCGGCAAATCCAACCCCCTCACCACTCTAACTGAGTCGAGCCATGTGAAAGGTGTGGGTGTTCAAGTTAGGTCATTATCAACAAGAGTCGTGCGTGTGCTCCGAAATACTCTACTTAGGCAGTCAAGAATCCATCGAACCAAGTCTCGTGATCCTCAAGGAATTAAGCCAACTAGACCTAAAGTACCTCAATTCCAGTTCCTATAAGGTTCCTCTTATTAGTTAGATTTTAAGGTCCAACCAATCTCCAATCTTCAGATTTTATTTAGACTTGTTCAACTATAAAACTCAATCCGACAAATGCTAATGCTATGCAGAATGCAGGAAATATTTTTGTGATGCAATTTTCAAAGATGTTGAACTTTTTATGGATTTTTTAAAAGGATGATGCTTATGCAATTTTTTTTGTATTTTTCAAAAATATTTTTCAATTGTTTTTGGTATTTTAATTTTGCAAATGTTTTTGAGATTTTTAAAAAGAAAAGATTTTTGGCCAAAAACTAGGTACAAATATTTACATAGGGATCCATCTTATAATAACAAGAATTAGATTTTTAAGAATTTACAAGGGGTAAGTAGATAGTTTTATACATCTATAAATAAATTTTGGTATGATGTATATATTCCTCAAACATATTTGATAAAGGTTTTTCAAACAATTTTGGAAAACTATAGTCCAAAATATTTTTTACAAACATTTTTACAGACATGTACACAAATTTGAAAATCATTTTGCAAAGGTTTTTCAAATAGTATAGATAGTTTTTTCAAATTATTTTTACAACCATTTTCAAACCATTTGCAACTCGTTTTTCAAACATTTTATTTCACACAAAGAAAATAAATTATACAAAACAAATTGTTTTTACAAAGGTTGTAAATATTGAATAGAATGTTTTCCAAATATTTTTCAAAATATTTTTCAAACAAAATTTCAAACTATTTTCAAACATTTTGCAAAAAAATTTCTTCGGATTTATTAATTAGTAAATACAAAAAAAGAATTTGAGGAATGAAACATCTTTTTATTGAGGGTTTTAATGGATTTAATTAGTGTTATTAGCCATAATTATTAATAAAAATACGAAAGTACGAGTTATGGCTTAAGTATATATGCAGTATATATGACCCCCCTATACTTAGCTTGAGTTATGTACTCATATATCAGAAAGAAAAGGGAAGACATAGCTCGTACTGAGTATAGAAAAGTCTAAAAAATAAATGAACGAAGAAATAAATGAACGAATGAGAAGTTGACCGTCCCCCATATACTTGGGATCAAATAATCCTAAGTATAACAAACTGTACACAACGTAGGGAGGGTCAAGGGTGGGAATGAACAGATTGTACTCAGACTGTCTCCCCCCTATACTTAGGGTAAGATATCCCTAAGTATAGACAAGAAGAGGAGACAATGGAGAGGATCAAGAATAGAAAACTTGGGGTGCACACCCCCTATACTTAGGACAAAGTACATCCTAAGTATAGAAGACTGACAACAAGGGGCAACACCTTTTTGGTAGAAATAGAAAATAGAAAAGGAAAAGAAGAAAAGAGATCAGAAGATGGAATATGAACAACTCGAGATGTACATTCCCCCTATAGTTAGGATAAAGTGCATGCTAAGTGTAGCAATGATGACGGGGATGACATCTTATCAATAGAATAGGAGAGAAATGAAGGAAAAGAAGAAAAGAAGAAAAGGAAAAAATCATTCAAAAATGTTTTGTTCTACTTTGTCTTCAACTACCGCTTTGGAAATATCAGTTTCATCCTTATAGATTACTTGAATGGAGTCAACGACAAACATGGATGTATCATGTTCAAGGTAAGGCTTCAGAAGCTGTCCGTTGACTACAAATGGTTGTATGTCAGCTGACAAACTAGATATCAATACACCTATTGTCATGCACATGCTTTACCATAAACGACCCAGTCCATTTGCTCTTCAATTTACCTAGAAAGATCTTTAATTTTGCATCAAACAACCACACCTTCTGACCTGGCTTGAAGGACTTGGGGTGGATATGCTTGTCATGCCATGTTTCGACCTTCTCCTTGTACATATGGTTGTTGTCGTATGCATAATCTCCGAATTCCAATAATATGTTCAGATCCAATTTTCGATTCTTCCCAGCTTTCTCAGAATCCAAATTACAAATGTTGATGGCCCATAGAGATTTGTGAATCAATTCAATGGGCAGATGACATGGCTTGCCATACACAAGGCGGTAGGGAGACATTCCCAAGGGTGACTTGTACACATTTCTGTAAGTCCAAAGAACTGAATCAAGCAGCTGAGACCAGTTCTTGCGATCCGGAAGTGCAATCTTCTGTAGAATTATCTTGATCTCCCTATTTGAACATTCAGCTATGCCATTGGATTGTGGTTGTAAGGTGAAGCAACACGATGTTCGATGCAGAATTCTTGAGCTAGCTTCTTCACCTCTCTGTTTATGAAATGACTACCCCCGTTAGATATGAGAATCTTGGGGATCCCGAACCGTGCTATGATGTGATCTCTCAAAAATCGATAGATAGTCATACTGTTGGCGGTTCAGGTGGGGATTACCTCCACTGAACGACTTATATAATCGACAACAAGCAGAATATATTTATAGCCCTGGCTATTGAGAAATGGGCCCATAAAGTCGATGCCTCATACATCGAAGATGTCTAATATCTGAATGAATTTCATAGGCATAGTGTCTCTCATTCCTATGGTTCCGCCCATCTTCTGACAGTCAGTGCAACATTTGACATAATCGTCTGCATCTATAAATAGTGTAGGCCACCAAAGGCCACTCTGAAGAATTTTTGCTGTCGTTCGTCTACCTGAATGATGTCCTCCGGAATCTTGATCACGGCACAAGGCGAGGACACTTGGAACTTCCTCCTGAGGAATGCACCTCCTCCAGTTACAATATGCCCCCTCTCGAAATAAGTAAGGATCCTCCCACTGGTAGAAATGTATTTTAGAGAAGAATTTGTCAATTTTCAACTTCAGCCAATCCTGTGGGATTCTCTTGGTCACGAGATAATTCACAATGTCTGTATACCATGGAAGCGAGGTGACTGACAGAATTGCCTCGTCTAGAAAGGTCTCTGTGATTGGTTGCAGGATCAACTTAGGAGATTCGGGTTCAGAAAGTCTCGATAAATGGTCAGCTACCACATTCTTTACCCCAGGTTTATCTCTGATTTCAAGGTCAAATTCCTGGAGGAGATGGATCCACCGAATAAGGCGTGGTTTGGCATCATTCTTATGCTGTAGATACTGGATGGCCAAATGATCAATGTAAATGATCACTTTGGATCCGAGGAGATAGGATCTGAACTTCTCCAAGGCAAAAGCTACCGCTAGCAGCTCCTTTTTGGCGACAATGTAGTTTCACTGGGATTCATCTAGCGTTCGACTAGCATAGTGAATTGCAAATGGTACATTATCTTTCCTCTATCTGAGTACAACACCAATGACATAATCTAATGCATCGGTCATTATCTCAAAAGGATGAGTCCAGATCGGTGGCTGCAAGACAGGGGCATGCATGATCAGTTCTTTCAGCTGATTAAAGGCACGGAGCACACGGTCATCTATAATGAAATCATTCTCCTTGCCTAGCAACTCAATCAAAGGTCAGGCCAATTTACTGAAATCTTTGATGAATCATCGATAAAAATCGATATGGCCGAAGAATGACCTGACTTGCTTGATTGTTGTAGGCGACTCAATTTTAGAAATCACCTCCACCTTGGCTGGTTCAACCTCCATGCCACGTTTAGAAACAACGTGACCCAACACGATTCCTTCGGTCACCATGAAGTTGCTCTTTTCCCACGAGATCACCAGATTTACTTCGAAGCAACTCCGTAAGACTCGGTCTAAATAATCCAGACATTGATCGAATGAGTCCCCGTAGATCGAAAAATCATCCATAAAGACCTCAAGAAAGTTTCCCACCATGTCGGCAAAAACTGCTAGCATACACCTTTCAAATGTGGCTGGGGCATTGCAAAGCCCGAACGGCATCCGTCTGAAGGCATATGTACCAAAAGGACAGGTGAACGTGGTCTTCTCTTGGTCTTCAGGAGTGATAGAAACTTGATTATACCTAGAGTATCCATCCAAGAAGCAGAAGTATTCCTTTACGACCAATCTCTCCAAGATCTGGTCGATGAATGGTAAAGGAAAGTGTTCCTTCTTGGTGGCGAGATTAAGTCTTCTATAATCCACACACACTCACCAAGAAGTGGGTACTTTGGTCACGATCTCCTCTCCTTTTTCATTCTTTACAATGGTTATCCCTGATTTCTTTGGCACCACATGCAGATGGCTCACCCATTTGCTGTCAGATATGGGATAAATGAATCCCGCATCGCACCATTTCTGGATCTCTTTCATAACAACCTCCTACAGATTAGGATTGAGTATCCTCTGAACTTCTCGAGAGGGTTTGCAATCTTCTTCCAAGAAAATGCGATGTGAGCATAAAGATGGATTGATCCCATGGAAATCTGAAGTTCTTTAGCCTATTGCCTTATGATTCCGTTCAAGAATCTCCATCAGACGAGATTCTTAGTCTGCGGTCAGATGCGCATTGATAATGACCGGGTACATGTTAGGTTCTCCCGCAAGAAAGGCATGTTTCATATTGGAGGGCAAGGGTTTCAACTCTGGCGGGGTCAGAGTTGCTTCAGAAATGACTTCAACTATTAATTCTTGTGGTGATTCTTTCATCTGTTCGGCATCCATCATGCTCTGTTCTACCTCCTCATTCAAGTCTTTATAGAATGTTTCAATAATTTCCTCTTAATCACAAGATTCTTCAATAATTTTCTCTTGAGTTTCAAGGAACATCACCCCCACGGAAGTCTCATTCAGAGTTTCAGCAAGTACCTCATCGTGATCGATAAGGGGAAATTCGACTGCGGTCTCTAATCCTTCCTCGGGGTAGAGGAATTCACGGATCTCATTGTCATACAAGAATAGGTTGGTGTCTTGAATTTCTGCCAGAAAGTCGTAGTCTTCAGAATACCCAATCACCCATACACATGATGCAAATGTTCCTTCTGGTGGTGCTGCATCGGATAGGGTCTCTACTTTGATCGTTTCACTGCCAGCGCCTAAAGTAATTTCTCCAGTCCCATAATTCACCACTACGTTTGACGTTCGCAGGAATGGTCATCCAAGTATTATTGAGGTAAGGAGCAATGGAGTGGGGACGTCCATATCTAGTACCACAAAATCAGCCGGGAACTGCTTCCCCTGAACCGTGACTATTACATCCTCCAAAAGGCCCCTAGGCTGCTTAACTAATTTGTATGCAAACTGCATAATCATCTTTGTAGGTTTGAGCGGTCCTAGCCTGAATTCTGTGAGTAGTGAGTCTGGCATTAGGTTGAAAGAAGATCCGCTAGCGAGAAATGTGTGTTCAAATTCATGATTAAACATCTGACAACGCACAAGAGGAGCTCCCATATCTGGTTTCTTATCCGGGATGTTGTTGATGACATTAACTGTGACCATTGTGAGGATGTGATTTTCGAACTTGCCACCCTTATTTCTGGAGTTATGAGGGTGAGGCCTGTGCTTGGTCGTGCATGCCTCTTTCAATCCCTTCTTCACGATGGGCATGTACTCAAGAGATTTCATTAATGGCACGTTTAACACAAGATTCTGAATAATCTCAATGATGGTAGGGTCAGACAAGATATTTTTCATATTTTTCATATTTTTGTGTTTTTTCATTGCTTTTGAAAAAGGAATATTTACAGAATCTCCAACAATGCCATTCAAAATATTGTCCATATTGTTTTCTACAGGTAGATGGCAAAAAAGAATGGAATCATCTACAATGCGTGGACCAAAAACTGCAGGCTCGGCTTCAAGTGCTGGCATTGGACTCGCTGTAGGTGCAAAATTCCTCATGTCGGGAGCTGGTTCTGGAACATGTGCAGGTGTCTCCAATGCTGGCCTATCTCTACCAAAGCTGTTGCTATCTTTTTGTATTTTGCCATTTTCTTCATTTTTTGTGATTGTCTAGTTGGTGATGTTGCTCCAAAAATACTTCTTGGCCCTTGCGTTGGCTGGACTGACGATTCCTCGTTAGATGCATGATGTTTTCCCTTCGATGTCGATGATAGCTGGAGTGTCCTACCGCGACTAACAACATTAGATAAAAAACAGTTTAATTCACCTGAATCGGGTTGGACACTACCGGCTACCTGCTCCTTGCGTTGAAAATTGTTCGGGTTAGCTTCAACTTGAGCAGGGATGGCTGTTTTTGCAACCGTTAAGTCGTCGATCTTCTAGTTCATCTCAGCCATGTTCTTCATTAATTACTCAAGGCAAGCAAGGACCGGGTTAACGGGCACAATCTCAGAAGAGTCCCCCTAATGGGGCCTAGGGTGCGGATATGAAGGGTGAGACTGTGACTTGTATTCCTGTGAGAATTGGTGAGGAGGAGGGTTGGAGGAATACTATGAGTTCTGCTGATGAAACTGGGTAGGCGGTTGCTGATGATATCCTTGACCACGATATCTGGACTGTTGAGGACCGTTCTGATAATTCTGCCTCCAGGTGTTACCCTGAGACGGAGGCTGATGCTGATACGAAGGTTGGAAGGATCTCCCACCCTACTGCTGCTGGTGATAGGGCATGTTGCCCATGTTCTGACGTAGAGAATGTCCTTGAGGACGGGTCAGTTGTGCTTCATTTTTCCATACAGCATTGATTTCCTGGATCAGTGGTGGAGGTGGAGAGAACTGCTCGGAATAAGCTGGCTGGGATTATGGCTGATATACAATTCAATGTGTTTGAGGCTATAGGGGCTGCTCCGAAACCTGCACGTAATATACATGCTGAATAGGCTGGGGCTATGGTGGAGACGGCTGAGGTGTTTGATGCAATGAAGGTTCCTTCTTCTCAGCAGACAACTCGACAGTGGCAGACACAGAGTTGCACATGTTGGCGTTCAGGACTCGAACGAGCTGCTCCAGCTGTTGGGAAATCAGGTAGAGCTTTTCCAAGCCTTGGGTCCTTTTCTCAATCACTGATAATTTTTCGAGGTCCTGCAACCTCTTATCAATGATGTCTACCTTAGACAGATAGCTCCTGATGATGCTTAAGTTGGAGCTCTCATCCATGTCTTCGGTATGAGTAGCCATGTTCATGGGCTTGCTGATGGCAGCTGGCATCTTCATGTACACGTGTGATGAGGATTGAGCAGCTTCTCCTTCAGCCATTTTCTCAAAGACGTTCCACACCATGTCCTCGTTTTTGTTAAAGTGGGAGCCATCGCAAGTGGCATCAATGAGCCTTTGGCTCTCAAGTGTGAGCCCACGTTGTACAAGATTGGTCTTTAGGATCTCATGGTGGGAATACTTCTCCTGAAGATCTTTGAATCTTTCCCACTCTTCATGGATAATTTCATGGGGTTGCTGGCAGAGACTGGAGATACGGGCACGCATCTGATTCAAATGACCGAGAGGGTAGAATTTGTGGAGAAATGCAGACTTGAGTTCCTCCTAGGTCGTGACTACCTTCCCCAAGTGGTCGACCCAATATACGGCCTTATCTTGGAGGCTGAAGAGAAAGATTGTCATCTTGACTACCCCAAAGGGATTTTAGGGTAGTGAGTAGTAGCACAGATGCGTCCAAACTTCTTAATATGGATATATGGTTACTCAGTGGTATTCCCATGGAATGTGGGAAGCAGAGACAAAAACTGCGGCTTTAGCTAGAAGTGGGCGTGAATTTGTGGAATTTGGATCCACCTAGTGATGCGACCTGCTCTAGGATTGTATGTCTGCTTTATTGTCGGCTTTGGGTGCTGGGGGTCTACGTCCACTCTATCAAATTTGGGTCTTCCCACTGAAAGTTCATATCCGACTCCTCCAAAATTGAACTCTTGGTCTGGATTCAGCTCATCCTCCCTTCGGCCATCTCTTGCATCGACCCTCCTCCTCAAATCATTCAACATGTCTTGGAAGGTGGTCTGGGCCAGTGCTTGGTTGGCCAGCTGCTGCTGAATTGCTTATATTGATGCAAGCAACTAACTGTTGACATCATTCTGCGTGGTATACTGCCCTTCCCTAAGGTTGACTTCAGCTTCAGGTTGGGGCTATGGTCCCTTTCCCCTTCCATTGTCCATCTCAGATTCTACATGACTTTCTGGCTCGAAATCAGGTTCTCAGTCTGAACATGGAAGAATGCCTCGATCAATCTGAATTGCAGCACCGGATGGAGAGAAGTATTCTGTGTTAAGGTCAACCAGAACTTTGTTAAGGATGGCGATGTATAAGGAGTGAAATCAATGTACATCCAAAACGGACATAGTTCGAGACAAGAGTGATCCCGATTTATTGAAGAAGATATGGAGTCTGGAGATTGGTTCGTAGAGTTCAAACCAGGTTCTCAGGAATCGCCTCAAATTATTGGAGAAGGCAAGCAGATGGAACTGATGTGGGTGTCAACAGAGTCTCGACTAAACTTTCCATTCGTTGCCATCTCGAAGGTCAAGCAGAAGATCAATGTGGATGAAAGATACGGATGTCAACAAGAAACAAAGGGAGCATAAAACAGTAGAAGGCTCACAATGAGAATGGGTCAAATGATAGGAGAGCAAAATGGCGCAAAGGCGTGATCTTGACCTTTATCGATCAAACTTCAAAGCAATGGATTCACTAACTTGACCCGTGAAGCCGTGAAGGTTCGGAAATTATCTTTGTGATTTTTAGAATTGAATTTAGGCAATTATCTTATAATGAGTCCTTAGAGCGCTACGCTTATGAGAAAGAGAGTACTGTCAGAAAAGTATTCCGTACTTATCCTCCTCCTTTGTAACCTGTAGTCTGCACTTTTTGAGGTCCTGTAACCCTTCCTGGATCTCTACTCAACCAAAGAAATAGAAAAAGTAAACCGATAGGTGAAACCAATACTTCGGAACTTGATCGCAACAGAATCACCTGTGAGCATGCAAGAACCTACTCTGACACAAGACGATGAGATAGACACCCCCAAGAAGGCGTATCCTATGCTCGATACTTCGGACAAGGTCAATGCTCTACACAATAGAGAGTCATCATTGCCGACCAAGCCCTACTCATCTACGTACAATAGAAGTGCCAATACTTCGGAAATCCAGGTGATACACAAGGCAATCACAGACTGGATTTTGGGGTTCTAATCCTTACGAAGTCGCTCACCTCACTAGGAAGGAGACCTTCCAATGCAACCTGAAAACAAATGAGGGCTTTTCTCACCCCAAGGCAATGAGTCCAATTAATCAATTTTATTTAGGTCAAGTATTTTTAGCAGTCCCTTTTTTAATTTTTTTGTGTTATCACTTGTTTTGAGTAGATTCAATACAAGCGCCTAATGTTTTGGTATTTTCTTTGATTCCTAATTGATGCAAAAACAGAGAGAGAAGATCAGAAAAGCAATGCCAGGCGTCACTAAGATGGAAATCTCACCTTAGTGCTTGAATGATGAGTGCTCAGTTAGAAGACTTACAATGCCTCCCAGCTCTCTCCATGCGGGATGCAAAATAGGAATTTGTAAACCTATACTAAATGCCGATATGCACACGAAAATCGTCCTAAGCAGGCAATTGCTACACGTAAAGAACCAACTGCTAAGTACTCAGAATGAAGCCTAAATTCGATCTTTGATGTCGATTGGTGCCCGCCACAACGGGTCCTGCACGCGCTCTATACGACCTCTAGCGGCATGCGGATTCAAGACTGAGTACTATAGCAATTAATTATATATAAGTCCAAACGTAGGGACTATAGGTACATGCAATGGTTATTAGGTGTTTGGCCTTAGACTACACGATCAAGCACGCCTAAAGACTAAGGGCTCATTCCATAAAAGAAAGAAAACAAAATCAGAAAACAAAGTAAAAAATATACGATGAAAACGCGGTAAAACTGCGGTGAGCCCCCAAGTAAAAAAACACTTGGAAATTGGGCTCGAATGTTCAAAGTCTTGTGTACCTATATTATTACAAATTAATGGAGAAATAAATCTCTCTCACACAAAAAATTAACCTCATGCTCTCTCTTATCGCCTATGGTAGAATAGCTGACTCTGCTTCCCAAGGCTGCGTAGAATCACCTAGGCGATCCTCCTCGGTCTATGGTCTATCACAAGAAGACAAGAAAGAGATGTCAGACTGTTCAAAATTAATGATCCAATAGAAAGAGATAATAAAAAATGGCTAAGAAAATAAAAAGACAAAGGTCTACTCTACAAGTCGATGCTCCCGAGCAACGATGCCATTTGAAAAATGATAAGACAGGAGTCGTTAAGTAATGACCTGACAACTCATGCTCACTGTCACTGAAGCGACTACTCTAATCCTTACGTTGATCAACAATTAACCCACATGAATAATTGAGCAATTAAAAGCAGGAGTTAAAATTTATTATACCCTACTAAAACTTTATAATGGCAAGCAAGTAGGGGTCGAACACAGGAAGCAAAGCAGTAAAGCATGCAAGAAAAAAGTCAAGCACCCAATATCCTATTAGTCACTTAGCCAAATTGAATTTTTTTGTGGGTTTTAATTTTATATTTTCTATTTTCTTTTTGATTTTTATATTTTGATTTTTAAATTTTTAAATTTTATATGTTCTTTTTATAATATATTTTTTTTAAATTTAAGATAAGTGATAGATGCAATAAAGAAAAAAAGAGATATAACATATATATAGGTAAAAATAAGAAAAATACAAGAAATAAAATATTTTTAGGATTTAATAAAATTTTAATGTTTTATGATTTTCTATATTTTTTGCTAATTTTATGGTATTTTTAATGTTAAAAATACTGAAAACAGTGAATAAAATAAAAACATGAAACTAAAATGGAGAAATACAATATAAAATAGAGATCAAAATTCTCCAAACTAATTCTTAAATAAGGATAACAAAATAAAGAAGATTCAAGAACAACAATTAGAGTTTTAGGATTTTTGGGATTTTTTAGGATTTTATAGATGCATGAAATAATTAAAGACAATAAAGAGAAATTACACTACTAATAGGGGTAGTTTTGTAATTATGCATAAGTCTGAGGGCCAATGTGTAAATTTCCCAAATTTTATAACGCAACAAAAATATTTCTAGACCAAATGTAAATAGTTAAAAAACCTAAGGGTAAATATGCAAAAACGCCAACCCACGTGCACGAGGCACATGACCTGGCAAGGACCTTTTGGTAAATAACAAAAACCTGAGGGTCTAACTTGCAAATGTACCAAAAAAATATATAACTTGACTCTCAAAATATCCGACTAAATAATAAATACCAAAACCCGCAAGGGTTTGGTTGCAATATATCCTGAGTTTGTCGACTAAACTAGCAGTGGATGCAAATGCAAATAGAAAGAGTATGGGGACTCGAATGCAAAATATCTGAAATAAAATACACGGTAGAGGAATGTTCTAGTTTTAATATTTAAATACAAAAATTATGAGGGTGGGAGTGCAAAATACCCTCGTAAGGCGTGGATCGGACGGCTGAGCCTCCTACACTTGACACGTGGCGGCAGAGGGAGGCTTGATGATGCTTAGACTTCGACATCATGGATTAGATGATACTTGGGGATCTGATGGCTGGTGGCGGGAACGATCGAATGTCAGTGGATGCCCTTGGAAGAACATGCCAAATCTGATGGCTGGAAGGTGATCGCAAAGAACAAGGAAGCGGGCCGGCGAAGATGAACTTCCCCGACCTCCCTCTCTCTCCTCCAATGACGGTTGAAGCTCAACCGTGGCTAAGACGACTCTTGGCATGGTTCTTTGTATGCTGGTGCCTCCAAAAATCTCCGGTGGTGGCCGAAGGTCGCGCACGATGGCGGAGGAGCTGGGGAGCTCCAGGTATCGTGACGAACCTTCAAAACGAGCCCCATGGCCTTCAGTGGGTCATGGGAAAACTGTCGTGACCCGCCAATGGGAAAAAAGGGGTGGTTGGTGGTGTGGTGGCATTCATCATCGGCCGACAAAACTCGAGGCACGACCAGACGCGAAACGACGGGATTTTACGATGATCAAGGTGAGATTTGATGAGAGGGATATGCGACGATGAGCTACAGTAGTGCTAATGGCTTGAAAGAGTACAAAAGAAGGGAGAAAAAACTCACCAATGTGACGCCCACAGATGGCTCCGGCAACTCAATCCGATGAGTGGATTCGACTCGATTCAACACCTCCTCGACCTCCCGAAGGTTGCAACCGGTTCCTGCTGTCACCAGGAAGGTCACCGAGGTTCTAGGTCTAGGTTTGAGCGGTGGAAGAGAGATCAAAGAACCAAGGGAAGATTGGAGGTGTTTTTGAATGGGTTGACGTGCGACTCTCAACGACGATGCAATTTAGCCAACTCGATGATTCATAGCCCGAGGAGAGCCATGGGCATGTATCATTGATCGACGGGGAACAAAAGTCATGAAGATGTCAACACGAGATGGTGAAAGGATTTGCCTCGAAAAAATTGCGAAAGCGGTCAAAAACCAACGTCTAACAAAAAGCCAGACCTCGATCAGAGAGTACCGAGGTCAACCAAGGAAAGAATCTGGTTCATCCACGTGGACCAACCAGAAAAAACCTTGGAAAAAAAGATTTGTAAATTCATTTAAAAAACAAATGATTTAATTAATTTTAGATTATTAAATGAAAAATATTTATTACTTTCTGAATTATTATATGATGAATTTTATTTATTTTAAGAGGTTTAAAATACAAATCCCCTTTTAAGGGCTATATAGGTATATGTATCTATATATTTTAATATTTTATTTTTATTTTGTATACTTATTTTTATTAATTTTGTTTATTATTTTATATATTTATAACTTCAATTTATAAACTTAAATATATTTTTATTTTATTTTTATGATATATTCTATATAATTAAATAAATAGAAGTATATTCTATATAGTTATTTATAGGTATTATACCTATGTATTTTATACAAGTATTTTATTTTTGTGTTTTATTTATATTTTTATTCATATTTTAATATACACATATATTATAAATAATATTTGAAAAATTATAAAAATACAAAATTATAAATTTAAAGAATGATAAATAAAATGAATATTTTAATCAGTACAAGTATACAACAGGGGTCCAAAACCTAATTTTCAAACCGTAACTCGAAAAAATATGAAACCACCTTCATTAAATAGCTTATTAAAAATTATATAAAAATAATGTGATTTCTATAGATTTCGAGTTTTTATTTGAGAGATACAGGTCTGGGAAGTTGGGATTCTGGAGTATTATTCAGATCATAACTTTTTATCTGTACATTCTTTTTGTGTGAAATCAATTTTGTATTTTTCTATATTTAATTATCAACTTTCATGTACAAAGTTTCTTAATTTGAAATATAAAAAGTGAAACTAAAAATAGTACCCAGTAATAAATAATGAGTTAAATAAAAGGTATTTTTATTTGTATTTTAACCCTTATCTTTCCCTACTTTATTCTTTATCGACCTAGTCATCGAGATGCCTAGGTCTTGAGGTTTTGGGTCATAAAATATTTATAATATTTTATTCTTTTTCTTTTCTTTTCTTTATTCTATAATTTTGGCTTTAAAAATAGTATTTAATCAACTATTTACACAAATAAGTATTGATGAATCCTTGATTCATTGCCTTTATTCTTTATTTTAGCCTCATTTCCTTAGTCAAACACCTGTAAATACCCACTAATTGCATAAAATTACCATTTTTCATGAATTTGTTAATTATATATTTCCATAAATTACTTAATTTATTTAATTTATTTAATTTATTTAAATCCAAAATTTATAATTAATTAATTAATTTAACTATTTTATTTAATTAACCAATAAACACCTTCCTCATTTGTGGATACTTTCCATTTTTATTTCTGTCTTCTTTTTAATGGGCTCCTCCTCCCTCATTTCCTCTTGATCGATCTTTGGTGGAGAGGAGCCCGATCTCTGAGAGCTTTCTTGTTGAAGAAGGGTGCCTAGCCTTCGATCCGTCCGGTGACAGCACGACGGCCCTCGTCGAGGCCATCATGGCATTTCTGACCCCAAGGTAAGATCCAATTTTATTTCTTGTCTTTTTCTCTAGGATAAATTGTAGGTCACATTTTTCTCACATTTTATTAGTCTTTCAATCTTAAAAAATCACAAAAATTGTCACCACACACATTCATGTCCGACATCGATTTTTCATACTATTTTCTCGATCTCTACATATTCACGTTCTACCTCGCACAACCTATCACCTCCGACCACGCACGGTGGTCGGAGTCACAGATCTCTCTTCCATATCGCAAGATCCGCCCATTCACACTTTCCATTTTGTGTTAAATAAAAAAACATAAAATTATTTTTTCCTATTTATCTCACATATGTATTTTACAGGAAGAAAACAAGGAATCAAAATTTAAAATTTCTTTTCTCTCTAACCTTTGTTTTGTAGGAAAATAAAAAAAAATTATTTCTTTTATTTCTAACGGTTGTTTTGTAGGAAAAATTAAAATAAAAAAATAAACTAATTTTTATCACTTTACCATTCTTGTTTCTATATATATATATATATATATATATACAAAAAGTGTTTTTATTTTACTTCTATGCATACATTTACAACAAAAAATTTATAAAAAATAAAACAGAGGGCACGGCCGCTGCCGCACCCCTCTCCTCAGCTTCGGTCGTGCCTCAGTCCATCGCCGCCAAGCTCCAGTGTGTGGAGAACCGCCCTGCCCCCAGGCCGCCGGCCTCTTCCTTGCTCCTCCTCACTCTCATCCGCACCTCTGTGTGGAGGCTCCTTCTCTCCACTACCGCACTGCCGTGCTCGAGGATCACCACCTGCGACCTCATCGCATGCGCCGCACGCCAACCGCCCTCGACCCTTTGACCCATGCCACTCCTCTGCCTCTTCCGCCTGAAGCCGCGCCGCATGAGGTGGGGGCATGTGTCGCCCCCTCGCATGTCATCCCCTCACAGCGGAGCCTCGCCCTGCGCCCGTCGCTTCAGCCTATACCGGCTGCTGTTCTTGCTACTCTCCACCGGCCGCACGTGTGCCGCTCCCATCCTCCGCCTACGCAAGCTCCCCTCCATCGTGGACTCACCACCACAGCAGTGGCCGCCTCCACCTCTTGCAGCTTCCAGACGCGTGCTGCCACACCACCGGCGCACGACCTCCTGCTAGGACCGACCGCAGCCACCAGTTGTGGCAGTGCGCCAACCTCCGCCTAGGGCTATTCATCCTCTGACCACCCTTGCTGCCCCACCACTTTCAATCTGCAAGAGGAAGGGGGAGACACCCTCCCTTGGCGTAAACAAAATGAACCCTTAGGGTTGGTTATAAAAAAAGAATTTGGAAAATTTATGACTTCACCCTTGGGAGTTTTACAAATTCCAAATAAGCCCCTGCATTCAGATTCATCACATGATTCACATGATTTCTTGGGTAAATTGCAAATTCCAGCTCTCATTTCATTTTCTGTGATCTTTTAATGCTAAAAACTAAACTTTTATTATGTGCTTTTGTCATTGGAATAAATGTTTTTATGGTTCTACAAATTCTGCAAAAATTTGTGTATGCTCCTGCTATGAGCCTTAGCGTTGCGTACTTTTTTCATTGCATTGTCTTGTCGTTTAATATATTTAAAAAATCAAAAACAGTTTCTTTGTGCTTGCCCAAACTTTGAAAATCCAAAAAAATTGAAAATTAGTCTAAAAAATCCAAAAAAAATATTGTAGATGTGTCTTTTTGTCTTTTAATTTCTGACCAATTTTGTGCAGTTATAAAATCAAAAAAATTATGAAAAACAAAAACTCTTTAAAAAATTGTAGAAAAATTCAGAAAAATCCGAACCTGGTCTCTGTTTATAGATATTTAATTGTAGTTTATCTTAAAAATAAATTCCAGGAATTTTGTGTACTTAAAGGATTTTTGAGTTGCAAATGATTCTTGGTTGTGCATTGTTTTCTTTATTTTACACTATTTGATTTTTGGAAAATCACAAAAACATCAGAAACTTCTAAAAAATTTATCAAAAATATTTCAAAATATCTAAAACCCCAAAACATTTTCTTTTTAATTTTTTGAGCATTTTTTATCTTTTTGAAAAATACAAAAATAGTTTGATGTGTGTTTTTATTCTTTTTACTTTATTTGAAAAATTAAAAAAAATAAAAAATAAAAAAATCACTAAAAATTAATTTTCAAAAATTGAATACATAGTTTTTTAAATCATGTTTCTTGTGTTTAACCCTGGTTGCTATACTAGGTAAAAAGAATAGCGAAAATCGCTCACATTTGCTTTGATTGATTTATTTTTCATTAAGTGGTTTAAAAACAAATTTTTCTCGTTGACCGATTCTAGTGGTTGAGAACAAAGATATTTGCATATTATTTACACATCTCGACCTGTCGAATTTCGCTTTATCAGAATCGCGCCGTTGCTAGGGAGCATGGCTTGGTAGTCATTTTTCATTTTTGTGATATTTCTCTCTCTATATTATAATTATTTTTTGACCTTCTCTCTTGGATTTTTGTGTGAGGAACTGCTTGGAGGATGACTTGGAGTTTCTTTTTGGAGGACCTGCACAGGAGGAAGAGCAAGGAGGAGAAGAAGATTTTTGATCTATTTGAGAGAACAATAATTGTTGTAATAATTTAAGACTTTAGAACTGTGGACTTGGACATTATTCGCGGTCTGTTTTGCCGAGCAACGGTGTGCTCGGGGGACCTCACTACTGTTTTTTGCCGATTTTATTTTCTCGCATTTTTTTCATTCATTTTTGATTCACGCAGAATTTGGCCCCTAGACTTAGGATTTTTATCTTGATTGTGACGTAATTAATTAAGGTCCCAACCCTAATTATCTACCTGCACCAATAGATCGATAACTGGACTTAATTAATTAAATCATAAAGAAAAAGCTAATCTAGGTTACTTGAGAGGTCACGTGCCGCCAGAGGTCGTGTACAGCGCTGGCAAGATCCATTGTGGCGGACAACGATCGATATCAGAGACCGGACTCCGACCTCCCTTGTTGACCTATTAGCTATTGTTCTTCACATGTAGAAATCTTTTGCCTAAGGTCGTTTTCTTCGTGCATCATATAGGTAGTTTAATTTCTATATTTAATTTATGTGCGGGTCCTATTGCATGTAGAGTGCTGGAGTAATGTACGCATTTTCTATATCTTCATGCATCATTGTGTTTGACCATGCATTGGATTTTTCGACTTCCTCCCCTTGTTTTCGACTCAAATAAATCAAAGAGGAAATCAGAAAGCTCGTTAGACGTATTCTTGAAAAAAAATGAAAAATAAAAAAAAATTAAAAATTGGGACTGCTAATTGAACTTGACTCTAAAATTAAACGTAACTGATTTCTCATTGTATTGGGAGAGTAATCCCCTCATTGTTTGCGCTTTTAATTGCTCGCGTACACAAAAGGAGTAGTGCTCAAATCTTATCAACGCCTCCTAAGTGTTTGTACAACTTTTGTCTGATCACCTAAACTCTAAAAACTGAAAAGATGAAAGATCAGATCTCACGGTCTTCACATTGCGTAGAGTTGATGAATTGGGGGTTTTGCTTTGTGTTTGAATGTCTTTGGTGTGAGTTCGTCACGTTTATTTTCTATCATTAGCAGTCACCTTCTCCTTCTTTCACTCTCTTCTATCCCACCGTCCCTCCCTTCACTTTCCTCTCTTCATGATGGGTCGGATTCCATTTGCCGGATTTCGCGGCTTCTTATCTTCATGCCCATCATTCCCGCCCACTCTCTAGGGAGGTCGAAACTCCGTCCGATTTCCCATCTTCTCCCTACCCACCCTCCCATTCGAGACATGCTGTGAGTGAAGCCCGAGGAGACCAGATTGGCCAAATACGAGACACATGTGTTCACCTTGCTGAGATGAGAGTGCATTCCATAGGTGATCATATGGAGCAGTTGTGAGCTTTAGATGACTTCTATACTAGGATGATGGATGAGTACATAGATCAGGAAGTACAACCCGCTTCTACTTTGAGACCCTTCATTCTGGATTTAGAGTTCATTGATCTACTGCCCAAGTTTTCAGGGGAAGTGTACACGGAACCTTATATGGATATCGATGAGTTTGAGGATATTTGTGGATCACGATCATATTCTGATATCACTTATGAGGACATGATGCTGACTACCTTTCCATTTACACTTCAAAGTAGAGCCAAGAGTTGGCACAGACGATTAGGAAGGAAGATTACTACGTGGGGAGATTTACGATCACTGTTTTTGCAGAGATTTTACCCCCAACGTAGAGCAGAGATGATGCGGTCTTGTATTTGTGATTTCTCAGTTGACCCCTAGGATCCATTGATAGATTCATGGTTGAGGTTACATGATCTTTTGAGGTGATTTCCATATCATGGATTTTCGATGACTGACCTTATCCACATCGCCATGAGGGGGAGGACACATTACCTCGTGTGGTGGTTCACACCACTATCCCGACCTAGATTTAGTTGAGACCCTCTTGGATACACTTTCAGACATTCCATATTCACAAGATGATTTATTCGGGACAACACACGAGGGAGAGGTGACACCAGATGAGTGTGTGACACATCATGCCGATCTTGACAGCACATACCAATTAGAGGATATGAATGCTACTACTGTTCATATGATGGATGTGTTGACTACCACTGTGAGTTCCCAGAGCTAGACATTGGTCTAGTGTACATTGGATTTATAATAAGATATTGAGCTAGTCCTGCACTTCCACATCGAGGATTCTTGGATTCTAGATCTGCTAGTATCCCAAGAAATAGAGGAGGAACCCACATCTCAGCCATCCTTTGAGTCATTCCAGTGTCCATGTCCAGTTGAGTCAGTATCTTTTCTTCAAAATATCTTCTCAGATTCAGAGATATATTTGGATTCATCTCAGCATAAAGAGCTTGATGAGGGATCGATTTTTGATTTGACAGACCTTGATAATCACATATTTGAGCCTTGTGTCCTCCCAATTGATGAGGTTGATACATTTTTGGAGGACATGATATTTCATAGCATAGAACCCCGATATCCTGATGATTAGGTATTACTCCATGAGGGTTATGTGCGGGAGGATGCCACAGACTCTGTGTACTCAGTTTCACTTTCTGGGAGTGCATCTGATCTGTCGGATCATGAGACCGAGTATTTTGATATTTCTGATCATGAGTTTGAGGTTTCTCTCCTCAACGACACTCGTGAGGATGACCCGATGTTTGAGGTATTCGATGATTTCACTGATTTGCCTACATTCCATACATCAGATATTAGCCTTTATAGTGAGTCTCCTGATCATGACTTTCCATATCTATTCGAGACGGTGATTGACGTGGAGGATTCCTTGATAGCTCTTTCCTTCTCCACTTCGACTTCTTCTTCTCTACCCTTTCACTCCATACAGATCTCGAGCCAACAATTTCTTTTGTGCTATCGAATCTCGAATTCGTCTTTCCATATCTTTACTCAGTAGCAGACACCCGCATGATTGTTTATGTAGGTGTTATCATTTACACAGTTGAGTTAGTTGTTGTTCTCCCACCGAGACTGCAACGACAGTGCGGTATTCGCATTACAGATGTCGTCTTGAACCTTGATACATTGTTGTCCTAACATTTGTGCCCAGCTAGGGCGTAAACTCTAGCGCTTGTTGAGAGGCACCTTAACATTGTTCCATTGTCTAAATCCATCTGTCCATATCATACATTCTTTCTGTCTCACATTCCATCTCCGTCTCATGATTATGCTATACTTAGGGTGTACTTTACCCGAAGTATAGGGGGGTGTCAGACTTGTGATTATTCTTTTGATTCTTTTTACCTCTGTTTTGCTGCCTATACTTAGGGTTATTTCACCCTAAGTATAGAGGAGGTAAACTCTGTACATTCTACTCCTCAATTTTCCCCTTGTGTACAGTCTTCTATATTTAGGATTACTTGATCCTAAGTATAGGGGGATCACCGACTCCTATTGATTATATTCTTTTATTCATCGTTGTAACATAGCATTCTTTTCACTTCCCAATACTTAACATGAGTTATGTCTTCCTTTGCAGCTCTTTGATCACTATGAGGACATAGTTCGAGCTAAGTATAGGGGGTGTCGTATATATTATATATATACTTTAGCCATACTCATATTTCATATCTTTAATATGGCTAAAATATTGTATAAATGCTTGTAAAAAATCTAACTAACCAATAAAAGATGCATAAGATTCCTCAAAAATTCTTTTTGTATATACTGATTAATAAATCATGTTAAAATATTTTGAAAAATATTTTGAAACTAGTTTGAAAATCTATTTGAAAAAACTTTTTGAAAACTATTTGAAAAATGTTTGAAAAATATTTTCAACCTTTGTAAAAATATTGTGGCCTGTAAAATATTTTTCTCTTTGTGTGAAAAAAAAAGATTTTGTAAAAACTATTTGCAAATGTTTTGAAAAATAGTTGAAAAATTATTTTGAAAATATATATATACTATTTGAAAAATGTTTTACAAAATAGTTTTCAAATGTGTGTAAATGTTTGTAAAATTGTTTGAAAAATTACTTTGGACTATTGTTTTCAAAATGTTTTGTAAAATTAATTCCAAATAAATTTGAGGAATATATGTATCACAAAAAAATCAAACTGTATATACCTATATAAATTACTCAAGTTGTAAATTCTTGCATCCGATTCTTGTAAAATAATTAACTCACTTCTTTGTAAATATGTGTGTATCTTCTCCAACCTCATATTTTTTTGCATGTACGTCATTTTTCAAAAATCCATAAAAATTTCAAAATTTGAAAATTATTTCACAAACAGATTTTTGCTTTCTTTTCTTTGTATTTTACATATTTCTACATTAGCATGTGCATTTTTAGGATGATTTTTGACATTTAAACTAAGTCTAGAATAAATTTAAAGAATGGAGCTTAGTTGGACCTTAATCCACTTAATTTCAGAGGAACCTTATAAGAATTAGAGTTAAGACTTTTCAGGTCCTAATGACTTAATTCTTTGAGTGCATAAGACTATGTTCACATGTCATCTTGATAAGTCTAAATAGAATATGTAACGACACACGCATGATTCTTTTAGACCGTGACTTACCTTGGACAAAGCACTCTACACGTAGCTCTTCATGGAGGAGGTAGTGAGGGGGCAAAATCTTTTGGCTTGGGTTAGCATACGAGGGTAGTACATCTAGGCGGAACCTCTCATCCTTCTCTAGGGAGGGAAGTGCATCTCAACCTGGTTTGGTGATGTTGAGGTCTAAAGACATGATGCTGTGGGGTTGCAATAATGCTTCAAAAGAGGGATAGTCTACTGGTTCAAGACGAAAAACCCCTTATGTACATGCTGCACCTTGTATATATTTTCAAAAAAAAGAAAATAAAGAAGAAGAAAAATGCAAAATATCCAAAAGTGGACATGCCTGATAGAAAAGTAAAATGCCTGTCGGAGTGTATATAAAAGTGAAAAAAAAGAATAAGAGCTTCAAAGTCAAATATTTGTAATCTTGTAGCGGGTGACAAGGCTACACTTGTCATGCATCCAAGGATAGGTAACTACACTGGTTACCGTCCATTCTCTTCTCCCTCCCCTCTTCTTGAGCTGTTCTACTTGAACTTAGAAGGGAATATCCTCACTCCTCGAGGAAAGAGTTGCCAGATCGGGGGATTAGAGTTACCTTTTTGAGAGAGGCTGTTTCTTTGCTACTTTTGAGATGAGGAGCTATATTTCACTTACACCGTACAAGTAAGAATTCATAGTCATAAGAATTTGTGTATGTAGACTTGTTCTGATCTGGATGTTGAGGAGACCTGAAAAAGAGTCTTATGGAACTTAGAGGCGGTTAGGTTTTAATTCCATTTTCCATTAAGGTTCCGACACACTAATAATCCAAAGGTCCGACAGAGCTCCATACTACATTTTTATGAAGATAAGCTTAAAAGTCAATGTTGTTCTAACTTCTTTCCTTTTTCTTTTCTTTATTTTTGTTTTCACTTATTTTCCAAATAAGTGTTTGCTAAGGGACTAGCAAAGGTAAAGTACATGGGAATAATGAATCCACAGTTCTTCACCTTTATTCTTTTATTTTAGCCTCATTTCCTTAGTCAAATACCTGTAAATACCCACTAATTACATAAAATTACCATTTTGCATGCATTTGTTAATTATACATTTTTAACACTTTTTATCCATAAATAAAAGAATAAAGAAGAAAAGAAAAATAAAGGATGTATTTATGCAATAAATGCAGACTGACCTGAACCCTGAGAGAAGGTCAAGACTTGACCTGATCGGCCAGGAATAAAGTAGGGGGAGATATGGTCTCCTATAAAAAATCCAAAAAAATATTCTCTAAATATTTTTCCTGTATATTTGTATAAAATGTGTACTATTTATTTGCACATAATTTGACCTCAAATTAATTATTTTTGTAAATAAAAGTTGTAAATAAAAATCTATTGTAAATAATAAAAATAATTGCAAAATAACATAATGTACATATTGCAAATATCACACCCAGAAAAAGCAGCAAAGCGATAATGGAAACACCAATTTCGACTCCAAACGAGCTCAAATTGAATCAAAATCACCTCCATTATACTCTAAATTAAATTATCTTTCAATTGACCGTGGTTTCATAATTTTTGTAGTTACAATTAAAATGTCGATTTTCTGGGGTGTTTTGTGTAGTTTAATCAATATTTGTTGTACATTTTTAGTAATATTTGTTTTTAATGTACATAATTGTAAATATTAATTTTATTAAGAATTACAAAAAAATATAAATAAAAAAATTAATTAAAAAAGGATCTAAAAATTATTTCCTTATTTGTACATGTGTATATTGTATTATATGTACATAATATATGTATACAACTAACTTCCTTATATAATAATCATCAAAAAAATAAAATATCTCACATTAATTAATTAATTTAATTACTAAAATTATATTTACATTTACTTATTTAATTCATTATTTGATTTTATATCTTACCATGTATATTAGATTTGATTCTTTACCTTTAATGGCCATCATTAAGATGGTTAATTGATTTCCATAAATTACTTAATTTATTTAAATCAGAAATTTGTAATTAATTAATTAATTTATTTATTTAATTATTTTATTTAATTAACAAATAAACACCTTCCTCATTTGTGGATACTTTCCATTTTTGTTTTAATCTTCTTTTTAATGGGCTCCTTCTCCCTCATTTCCTCTTGATCGATCTTTGGTGGAGATGAGCCCGATCTTTGAGAGCTTTCTTGTTGAAGAAGGGTGCCTAGCCTTCGAGTCGTCCGGTGATAGTGCGTCGGCTCTCGTCGAGGCCATCATGGCACTTCCGACCCCAAGGTGAGATCCAATTTTATTACTTGTCTTTTTCTCTAGGATAAATCGTAGGTCATATTTTTTTCTCACATTTTATTAGTCTTTAGATCTTAAAAAAATCACAAAAATTCGTCACCACACAAATTTGCGTTTGACATCGATTTTTCATACCATTATCTCAATCTCTACATATTCACGTTCTACCTCGCACAACCTTTCACTTCCGACCACGCACGGTGGTCGGAGCCACGGATCTCTCTTCCATATCGCAAGATCCACCCATTCATACTTTCCATTTTATGTATAAATAAAAAAACATAAAATTATTTTTTCTTGTTTATCTCACATTTGTTTTTTGCAGGAAGAAAAAAAAAGAAATCAAAATTTTGTTTTTTCTCTCTAACCTTTGTTTTGCAGAAAAAAATATTTCTTTTATTTTTAACGGTTGTTTTGCAGGAAAAATTAAAAAAAATAAAAAACTAATTCTTTTCCACTTTACAATTCCTATTTCAATATATATACAAAAAAGGGTTTTTATTTTACTTATGTTCATACATTTACAACAAAAAAATATAAAAAATAAAATAGAGGGCACGACCGCAACCGCACCCCTCTCCTCAGCTCCGGTCGCGCCTCAGTCCATCGCCGCCAAGCTCCAACGCGTGGAGCATCGCCCCACCCTAGGTCGTCGGCCTCTTCCTTGCTCCTCCTCGCTCTCAGAAACACCTCCACGTGTAGGCTCCTCCTCTCCACTACAACACCGCAATGCTCGAGGAGCACCACCCGCAACGTCATCGTGTGTGTCGCACACCAACCTCTCTCAACCCTTTGACCCCCGCCGCTCCTCCGCCTCTTCTGCCTGAAGCTACACCGCACGAGGTAGGGGCATTTGTCGTCCCCTCGCATGTCATCCCCTCACAGCAGAGCCCCACCCGCGCCTGTCGCTTCAGCCTCCACCGGCCGTCATTCCTGCCACTCTCCACCAGCCACGCGTACGTCGCTCCCATCCTCCGCCTGGGGCGGAGCTCCACTTGTGCGAGCTACCCTCCATCGTGGACCCGCCACCACAACAGCAATCGACTCCACCTCCTGCGGCTGTCAGCCACGCGTAGCCACACCGCTGCTGCATGATCTCCCACCAGGACCGACCGCGACCACCAGCTGTGGCTGTGTGCCGACCTCCACCTAGGGCTATTCATCCTCCGGCCGCCTTACCACCCCACCACCGTCGATCTGCAAGAGGAAGGGGGTGGCACCCTCCCTTGGCATGAAGAAATGTTTTAGCATTAAAAGATTACAGAAAATAAAATGAGAGCTAGAATTAATAATTTACCTAAGAAACCATGTGAATCACATGTTTTTGTCATTGGAATAAATAATTTTATGGTTTCAAAAATTTTGTTAAAATTTATGTATGCTCCTGCTATGCACCTTAACGTTGCATAAATTTTTCATTGCATTGTCTTGTCATTTAATATATTTTAAAAAAAAGTTTCTTTGTGCCAACTTAAACTTTGAAAATGCATAAAAATTCGAAAATTAGTCTAAAAAATAAAAAAAACTGTAGATGTGTCTTTTTGTCTTTTAATTTCTGACCATATTTTGTGCATTAACATTTTATAAAAACCAAAAAAATTGTGAAAAACTAAAACTCTTAAAAAAATTGTAGAAAAATTCAAAAAAAATCTGATCTTGGTCTCTGTTTGCAGATATTTAATTGTAGTTTATATTAAAAATAAATTCCAGGAATTTTAGGTACTTAAATGATTTTTGAGTTGCAAAAGATTCTTGGCTGTGCATTATTTTCTTTATTTTCCACTGTTTGATTTTTAAAAAATCACCAAAACATCAAAAAATTCTAAAAGAATTACCAAAAATATTTTAAAATATTTAAAACCCCAAAACATTTTCTTTTTATTTTTTTAAGCATTTTTTATTATTTTGAAAAATACAAAAAAAGTTTGGTGTGTGTTTTTTTATTCTTTGTGCCTTATTTAAAAAATAAAAACATAATAAAAATTCAATAACCACAAAAAATTCATTTTCGAAAATTGACTACTTAGTTTTTTAAATTGTGCTTCTTGTGTTCGACCCTGGTCGCTATACCAGGTTAAAAGAATAACGATAACCTCTTCATTTTCTATGATTGATTTATTTTTCATTAAGTGGTTTAAAAATAAATTTTTCTCGTTGACCGATTCGAGTGGTTGAGAACAACGATATTTGCATATTATTTACGCATCTTGACCTATTGAATTTCGGCTCATCAAGCATGAATGATAAAATGCATGAATTAACACTATTTACACGCATTTACTAGGGTTTTTAAGGACAAAATGATAGAATAAAGATGATGAAAGGTAGATTCATCACCTGACCGGTGAGGAACTCAAATTCCTTGCATTTCATAGCTTGGGCATAGCCGTAAGTTTTATTTCTACCTTTATTCTTGCAATTTGATAGCTTAAATCATCCCCCTAGTTCACCGGAGCTATCCTCTGGTGAACTTCTCACCATCCTCCACCCATTCTCAACGCACCTAACCACCTTTATTTCTCTCCCCACTGCTTCTCCTATGCCTCGACACTCCCCATTCAACATGCTCCCTCTTGGAGCAGGATTCTGGCCTCCTACTCCTCTGCCTCGTCAGAGTTGCCACCACCTCGCCTTTCCCGCTTCCATTCCCTTATAATCGGGTCGAGGCATTGAAAAACGAGAGAATATGGGTCTCTAAATAATGGCATGATAAATAAAGCTCACTGTCGCTGAAGCGACTACTCGAATCCTCTTGTTGTTTCAACAATTAACCCACATAGATAATTGAGCAATTAAAGGCAAGAGTTGACATTTCTTGTCCCCAACTAAGAATGTATAATGGCAAGCAAGTAGGGGTCGAACACAAGAAGTAATGGAGTAGAGCATGCAAGACAAAGAATTAAAGCAAACTTTATCACTCAACTACTTAGCCAAAAGTTTTTGTGAGTTTTGAAATTAAAATTTTTATTTTTATTTTTTTATATTTTATTTTCTTTTAAATTATATAGTATAGCTATATAAAAAGTATATATACAATGTAAGATAGGGTAGATATAAATAATAATAAAATAGTCTAAATAAATAAAGTAAAAACTTATTAGGTTTTAAAAATTTTTTATTATTTTTATGAATTTTTTATGAATTATTACAAATTTTTATATATTTTTAATGTCACAAATACCCTAAATCAGGTTTAATTAAATAGTTTGAATTAAAATGGAGATAAAACAACAAACAGAGTAAAAATTTCTTTAATTAATTTTATTACTTAAATAATAATATAAAGAAAATTCAAAAATAGAAAATTGTTTTTTTGGGATTTTTAATAAATTTATAACGGTTTTAGGTCTTTTTAATTTTTAAGAGTTTTCTTTTGTTATTTTTATGAAATTTTGGTCTGGAATTGTAAAATATTAAATAAATACAAAATAAGTTTTTTTTTGGAATTTTCAAAAATATTTTATGTTTTTATGTATTTTATATGCTAGTTAGGGAATAAAAGAGATATTTTTTGTTTTTAATAAATATGAAAAATATCTAAAAGTGCAAAATAAAATATAGACTTGGAAGTACAATGCAATGCTAGTTAGCTTTTTTTTCGAGCAAAATAGCTATATTAAATAAATAGAGACAACAAAGAGAAACTACAATACTGACAGGGGTATTTTTGTTAAGAATAGAAAGTACATGGTCCAATCTACAATTTTCACCAATATACAATACTAGAGCTGGAATTTAGAGGACTAAACAATAAGCCGCTGGTAGTCCTCTGCAAAATGCCTGCACCTCACGTGCACAAGCATGCGAGTTGACTTGACAAAGGACTGGAATGCAATTAAACAAAATGCATGTACTAAATAGTAAATATTAGAAAAATAAATACATGGAAAATTGAAAGTTTTTAAACTAATATTTAAATACAAAAAGGCATCGGGTGTATACTGCAAATACCCAGACACATGCGATCAGACGACGCGGGCTCCTTCACTAATACACATGTTGGCACAGGAGGAGGCAATGACGGTTCGACATCTAGCGACCACAATTAGATCATCCGATGGAGATCAACGGTGGAGGCATGCTATGATATGATGGCTACTGTGCATCTCCAAGAACAGGGTCACATCCAACGATGGCAGAGGGAGGATGAACATGGAAGAATATCCGCAGATGCGAGCTTCACCGGGCAAGATCTTGCCCCTCTCGCATTCTTTAAGGCACAAAAACACCCCAAAAGATTCCTACGAGGATCCTCTAACGGCTTGAGGCGTCGAAAGGGGTGGAGGCACACCAGAGCTCCACCACGAGGTCGAGGAAGAGATGGGAGTCCAGGTACCTCCAGGCCAACCAACTGCAAAATTACTCAAGATGTCTTCTTCGCTCCAAATACCTACAAGGGGGTTAAGAAGGTCGAGGGCAAAATGCCTCGACACTCTAGTTGTCGGAATGAGGTAGATTTGGGTCGATGCGAGGCTCTCCAACGAAGGGTAGAGAAGGAGACACAGATCATTAGATCTATGCAAGATCTAAGTGACTGGAGGTGCCTGGGGCATAGAACTAATGAAGGGGAAGAGGATGACATCGAAAGGGTAGGTGGAACGGGTTTGAAGCGGTCGAAAGGGGGTGACGGAGGTGAAGCTTTGCCAATCGATGATTTTGGGATTCGAGGAAAGCAACACCCAATCACACGAAACTAAGACCTAAATTAGACTAAGACTACTTTAAAGAATGAAAAGTCAAAGTAAATAGGAATCTTACAAGACCATGCCTATTGGAGGCAAAGCTAGCGGCGAAGGAGGTGGTGGAGCTCCCGGATCAACCTCGATTCAACATCGATTTGCTCGCTGAAACTTCCTAGGGCTTCCTGTTGTCACCATGATTCACTTAGATGCATGAGGTTTAAGGTTTAGGTGATGGAAGAGGGATCAAAACGACGAGGTTTGATGGAGGCGATACTTTATACAGGTGGTGGAGTGGGGTTGAAGATCGAGGAAGATCAGGCGACACAATGATCCAATCCTCGAGGAATCGAGTAGGCATGAAAGTGCAATGATCGAGGTCAAAAATATCAGAAGGAATCATCCCACAATAGCAAACAAATCGAGTTCCAAAAATCGACAAAAATGAGATCAAATGAGGTTCTGACAGAGTACAAATGTGGACCAATCAGAAAAAGGGCAAGTCAGAAATTATTCAAAATTTGATAATAAATAAGAAATAATTTTAATAATTTAAAATAAAAATTTTATTATTTTTTGTATTATTTTATTATGAATTTTATTTAAATTTTTAGGAATATAATTACAAGTTTTTAGGGTTATAATGTAGATATATTTATCTCTATTTTTGTGTCTTTTATTTTTATTTTTATTGTTGATTTTATTATTTTATTCTCTTATTTTACAAAATTATAAAATATTTTTAGATATTGAAATATATTATTAATATACTTTTATGATATATTATATACACTTAATTAAATAGGTATATTTAATGGGGTTGATGGGGCTGCCCCATGGATGCCTACCCCATTTTTGGGCATTTTTTTATTTTTTTTGAAAAATATCATCATGTATATTCATCCTTATATCCCTCCTATATGTTATTCAAATTTTGTTAGAAATAGAGACTCCTACAACCTACATCCAGACATGGTCGATTTAAAAAATCCTGCGACCGTTAAAAAATGACGTCTGGATGGAGGCTGTAGGAGTCTCGGCTTCTGAAGAAATTCAAATGACATATAGGAGGGATAGGGATGAATATACATGGTGATATTTTCCAAAAAAATAAAAAATTTGTAGAAAATGGGGTGGGGGCAGCCCCATTTTTCCCATATTTAATATATAGGTATAAGTATATGTATTTAATCTATATGCTTTATGTTCATATCTATTTTAATGCTTTATTTAGTGTTTTATTCCAGTTTTAATATGTACATATATTATAAATAATGTTTACAAAATTATAAAAATATAAAATTACAAAAATAATAAAGAATGAATAAAATGATTATTTTAATAGGATATACTATACAATAGGGGTCCAAAACCTAACTTTCACACCTTAACTCCAAAAAATATGAAATCACTTTCATTAAATAGCTTAATAAAAGTTATACACAATTAAAGTGATTTTGATATATTTTGAATTTTTATTTGAAAGATACGAGTCTAGGAAGTTGGGATTTTGGAATCTTATTTAGAGAATAATTTGTACACTGTTATTATTTTTGTATGAAATCAATTTAATATTTTCTATATTTTATTATCTACAACTTTCATGAATAATGTTTTTTTATTTGAGGTTTAAAAGTTAGAAATAAAAAAGTCCCAAAAATGCATAAAGAATAAATAAATAAAAGGGATTTGTATAGACTTTTGGATCTTATCTCCCCCTACTTTATTCCTTGTCAGCCTAGTCATCAAGATGCCTAGGTCTCGAGGTTTAGGGTCATACAATATCTTTGATATTTTATTCTTTTTCATTTCTTTCCTTTATTCTATAAATTTGACATTAAAAATAGTATTTTATACATTATTTATACACAATGCATGAATGTTAATTTATGCAATTTAAGGGTATTTACATGAATTTACTAGGGTTTTTAAGGTCAAAATGATAGAATAAAGGTTATGAAATGGAGATTCATCAGGCAGTTTGCCCACAACCTAGAGTTGCTTCTTGTGCAGATTGGAACCCTCAAGAGCAACTAGAGCATTTTTGGAGGTCCACTTGACATTCCTGGAGCACCATAGCTCCAACGGCCTCGTACAACCCCTCCGGCCATCGTCGGAGGCTTTTGGGACTTCCAACCACTAGAGAACCCTCGTAGGAAGCATCGGGGACATTTTGGAGCTGTATTGCATGATGGAAGGGAGCTATAGCCAGAGGAAGCTTGCAGCGACGGGACTTCTTCCATGTTCGTCCATCGACCTTCTCTGCCTTAGGATCAAGAACAACCCCTAGTTTGATCATGGATCATTGGATTAACCCCGTTACACACCATCAGATCCATAGGGGCATCTAATCATAGCCACCGATCGCCGAAGCGTTATCAGTGGCTCAGGTGTCGGCACATGTCTTAGTGAGCAAGATCTGGTTGTTCACCCATGTGCGTGCTTTAGGTATTTTGCAATCTCATCCCAAACAATTTTTGTATTTATTTATTAGTGTAAAAACTTTCATTTGTCTTTCTTTAAGTTTTGTAAAATTTGTAAAGGGACCCCCAACTTCTCATATTTACATTTTATTCCATGCCATGTCACCTCACGTGCCAGTGTGTGTGAACGACATTTCACAGATGTGCCCTTATGAGATTGGATATTTGTATTAAGTCCAGTAACTTTTTATTTACTTTATACATTTGTATGGAAATTACTAGTTGGCCCCTGTGCTTAATTTTATTTACAAAAATACCCCTACCAGTATTGTAGTTTCTTTTCGTTTTCTTTATTTATTTAAAATAGTAATTTTGCTCTAACAAATCAACAAAATAATGTGCACTCCTGATTGCACACACTTCCACGCTATATATTTATTTGCAATTTTAAGACTTTTTTATTATTTACTAAAAATAAAAAATATCCTTATTTTTCCCTGTCTATAGTATAAAATACCAAAAAAATATAAAAACATTTCTAAAAATTCCCAAAAAAATATATTTTTCATATTTATATATTTTCAGCCTTCAGACCAAAAATCCATAAAAATAGAAAAAAAACTCTTTAAAATTATAAACTCCCGAACACCTTTATAAAAATTTATAAAATTCTTAAAAATTCCAAAAATGTTTTTTTTTATTTTATAATTTTCTTATTATTATTTTTAAAAATTAAAATTGATTTGGAAAATCTTAGACTTTATTTTATATTTTTAATTTCCATTTCAACTTCAACCTAATTAATTAAACCTGATTTAGGGTAATTTTGACTTTAAAAATACACAAAAATGGAAAATTTCGAAAAAAAATCACAAAAATAGTATAAAATTATTTAAAACCCAAAATATTTTATTCTCTTTATTTTTACTATATATATTATTATTTCTATCTATCCTAGCTTATATTGTATATATACTCTATATATAACCTTCTTTTGTATTTTAAAAGGAAAACAAATATAAAAATATAAAAATCAAAAAAGAAAATATAAAAACAGAAAATTATAAAAACCAAAACACCAAATTATAAAACAAAAAAGTATACATATGTAAAATTAATTTCCCACAAAAAGACATATAGACAATGACTTCACAATCTCATTTTGCGCTTCATAGCCCAATCTATTCTATTTGCTCCATGTGTTCTACACTCTACACATACTTCCACCTAAACACATCTTTGTTGTAGAGTTATAATAAATTTTAACTCTGCACATTATTTTCATTGTTTGATCATTATATTGGTTAATTGTTGAATTTAGTTGTTTCTGGAGCGGTCAACACATTGACTGCGGTTTTGCCTTGTGAAATCGTACGAACCTACGCAAAATTGTTATTTCAAATGGAGTCGTTGTCGGGGAGCAACTGCACTTAGATTAGAATTATTTTTTTATTTTGATTTCTTTGTCTCCCTTGTGTATATTATTTCTACTTTACTTACTTTCTTATTATTTGATATTATTGTTGAATTGTCAAAACACTCTCCTTGTTTGGATTTGTGTAAGGAATGCGGATCGAGGGAGGAGCTTTTCTAGGAGCGCCTGCGTACCCACATGAGGCGGGCATTGACCGAGCATCAAAGAAGGGCTTGGAGTTTTTGAAGACAAGGCTATTTTGAGCATTCTACTTTATTTATTTGTTATAATTCAAGTGAAGAGAGAGATAAATTTATTGTAATATACAAGACTCTCAGGACACTTCACACTTTATGAGGTCCAGTGCCCAAGGGTTTGTTTCCTTGGGGGCCTCGTCAGTTTTTTCGCGGTTTTTCAAAAATTTTTATTTATTTTCTGATTTTGTTTTATTAATTTTGTGTGATTGAGACCTAGTTGTAGGGTTTGTCGATAGATTAAAGCCAAACACCTAATCATATTTGCCTACTCCTATAGTATTCGTTTGGACTAGTCTATTTTTGAATTGCTTCTCTATAAGTCTTGGAACCATGCACTACACGAGTCCTCCATATAATGCTTGTAGGACTCACTATGGTGGGCATCGAGGAGACTCTAAGACCGGACCCTTAGGTTCTATTCCGAGTCATTAGCATTGGTTATTCATGCTAATAGCAATTTTTATACCTAGGGTGATTTCATAGGTTGAATTTTCATATAGTGTAGGTTTCAATTCTGCTGAGCATCTTTGCATGTAGAGTGTTGGAGGTAATGTGATCATTTATCATTAACACACATCATAGTTTTCATCTCATATTGCTTTTCTGACTCTACCTCTAATTTTGACAACATAGGTGCTAAAAGAATTGATTCCCTGTTAGGCTCGTGCCTTTATTATTAAAAATCCAAAAAAGTGATAACAAATAAAATTAGGACTATTAATATTACTTGACCTTAAAAAAAGACTAAAAAGAAGATCATTGTCTTGGGGGAAGTAATCCCCTCATTGTCTTCGTTTTACATTGCTCAAATGCATACTAAGGTTAGTGCCCAAATCCCATCTAAGCCAACCAAAGTGTTTGTACAACTTTTGACTTCTCACCTAAATCTAAAATAGACAAGATAAAAAGATCGAACTTTCACGGTCTTCACTGAGTTGACTTGGTGAATTGAGGGGTTTGTTTTATGTAAGTTTGTTTGTGTTTGTTTATGTTTATCCTTGATCGCTTCTGCGCATTTGCGCCTTTTTCTCAGTTCTCTTTATTTGACAATCGTGCTCTCTCGATCATTTTCCTTTTGTTTTGATATGGCCGACTGGAGTGATTTTTATCCGGATCTTGCGGATCCATCGTACCCTCCAGCCAGTCCTCCTCCCTTTTTCCAGGAGAATTTTGTTCCTGATTTTTGTACATATCCACCACAACCACAATATCGGCCTTTGGATTTTTATCCACATCCACCTACACATCCACCTGAGAATGATCTGTTGGAGTCACCTCTCATGGTATCCACACTTGAGACCTTGATCCAGTTCATGGAGCCTATAAAATCGGGGATTGACGACCTCACTTGCATAAATAAGAGACATATTAATGCTTCACAATCTGGATGATTTGGACTTGATTGAGGATTTCGATGAGAACTTGCAATAGCCCAAAATACAAAAAATGAGAAAATTTTAAAAATCCAAAAAGAAGTCGGGAGACACATGATTGATTCAGACTGTGAGGAGATGGCCCACATGCCAGATCATTTGACCACACATTCATTCACACCTTGTCCCACCCTTGACTCTAAGGATGAGACTGTATAGACTTCTCTTAGTCGTCCTTGTGTATATGTTGATTTTGATCTCCTCACATGTATGGAGGAGATCTAAAAATTCAAAAAAATATTGATTCAACCCGAAGTGGTGGCCACCATTCATGAGATCATTAAAGCCCTACTTCACTAGGACATGACCCATTTAGCTGCTTCTCAACCCAAGAAGAGAAAGCGAAGGAGAAGATCTGAGCATCATATGTTGACCATGGCCATTGCCCATGCCATCACACACCGTCCAATTTCTAGGAAAAGGAACACAACTACCCCATTCATCCGATGCATCATCTCTAACCACAAATGTGATCACACTCTCCTTGATGACAGTGCTTCAATTAGCATCATACCCTTCTCGCTAGTACAATCTCTTCACTTAGGGACTCTTAAGAAAATCAAGATGATCGTTCAATTCGCTGATGGATCAATAAAGAGGCTGAAGGTTATTCTAGAACACGTCGTCATTTTGATTCAGGGCATGAGCTACGCTGTAGATTTTATCATATTTCCGATGGAGACCTTGATTAATACCCATTCATCACTCTTTATTCTTTTATTTTAGCTACAAAACCTGTGCAAAACACTTGTAGATAGGTGTAAATAGCAATAATTGTCAAATAACATGCATTGTGTAAATATGCATTATTAGCATGTTTTTGTGCATAAATAAAAGAATAAAGAAATAAAAGAAAAAGTGGGAGATATTTAGAATAAATATTGAGCAACCTAATCCCAAGGGAGGGCTCAGCATGGGTCTGACTACAAAAAGAACCCAAGTAGAGAGAGATATGGAAGCTCATGTGTTGTACATATACCTGTAAATAAATAAAAATTATTTTCCTCTTAGTCAAAAAATAAAGGGGTGTATATTTATGTGTATATATTTTTAAATACAAAGTCAAAATAAAAATGGAAAAAATAAAAATAAAACTAAAATCCCTTCATCATTGTACATAAACCTTGTACACAGAAATAACATATCTATTTATTTTTCCCTATAAATAAATAAATAAAATCCCATAAAAATATGTACATATTCCATATTCCATAATGTGGATAAATAAAATAAAAATCACAAAAATAAAAATAAAATAAAAAGAAATAAAATTAAAATTTGAATCCACATTGTATATGTACCATGTACATCGATGTATATACCTATTTAATTACTCTTTCTAAATAATTAATAAAAATAAAATAAAAATACCATATTATTCCAAATTCTATGTTATAAATAAATAAAATATAAAATTGGAATAAAATGTATAAAATAAATAATTAAAAATAAAAAATAAAAAAAAACATATTGTATATACCTATATATATTAATACTATATTGTAAATACATTATTTTTATTTCAAAAAAATAAATAAAAATCACTAAAAAATAATTTAAAAATAAAGAAACATTTTTCATGTTTTAAGTTTTTTGAAATAAAGTCATTTGCTAATTTTTATTTAATTTACAAATATTTAATAAATGGAGGCCTGTGATTGGTCCATGGGGGATCGTTGACCCCCGGTCAACTCTCTCCCCTGGACCAGTGAACCCGGATCCACTCGCCCAACCCGTTTTTCTCTGAATTTTCCCTGAGTGATACGAGCCCCATTCGACTAAACCCTGGGTCCTAATCCTCCCTCTTGCATCCGAGATCCACACCCGGGGATCTACCTAGGGATCCGAGCTCTGACCATCTCGCCCGACCTTCCTCTTCTCAGACCCCTAGCTGTATATAGCTGAAACTACGACCGCCATTCCAATCCATCTTTGGCGTTGCTTCTTCCACCCAGGACCTCCACCCTAATCCCTGGAGTGACAGCTTTGGATTGGCGTGTTGAAGAGAGGAGGAGGAGCTCTCCGCCATTGATCCGGCGTTATCTGACCGCCGTGCCCACCGTGAGCAGTGCTCGAGCCTCGGGTTGTCGACGACCCTCGAGGCGACGACCAGAGCTTCCTCAGCTCATCCACAGTCGGCCACATTCACTAGGTAGATCAGATTCTTCCTATCTTTCTTGAATTTTTGATTTCCTCCAATTTGCTCCGCCGCCATCGCTCATCGAATCCGTCCACTCCGATCATCGTTTCGACCATCCGACTCGCTCATCATCTCCGTGCGACCCCTCTCCACCTTCTTTGCCCACTTGCCCGCCTTGGCTCGCCACGGAGCTAAGGCTTGACCTCCTTCGTCGTCGCCTCGCCAGAGGTCCTTGCTGCGCCCCATCCAGCCACCTACACCACCTCTAACTGGGTCGAGGTAGTTTGCCCTCGACCCAAGAGTCCTCTGGTGAAACTTTGCAGGTCAAAGGGGCCACATCTGGAGGTCCAAGGTACGAGCACAGAGGCCCAGCTCCGCCTTCGTCGCCGGAGCTCCTCGGAGCTTCCCAGCATCATCGGAGGAGCTCAGTAGCTGCGGGACGTCCTGGCGGATTTATTCCATACCTTAGCAGCAATAGAGGAGGACCCCAGCACGAGTATCAAGCCAGCAAACTTCGTCGGTGACCTATTCTTGGAGCATCCGTCCTCACCGCCAGATCGCACCCCCTCGCCCAGTTTTGATCTCGAGCGTCCACTTGCGAGGAGCCAGCCACCGTTAGATCTACCAGAGGCTTGATCGTGACCATCCATCCAGACGAGGGTTGCCCGAGATCCAGCACCGTCAGATCCTCCACGTGGCAGGACCTCAGCCGTCAGATCCGAGCTGGAGTTCTTCGTAGAGGCGTAGCACCCCTCAGCCGTCCAATCTCACACTCGGCACACCTCCAGCCCTCGGATAATAAGTGCGGTAATTTATACTTAGGCCCCCTCCTATTTAGCATTTACTTTTAGTCCTGCAAATATTTTCAGTAGTTGTTTTTATTTTGGTTAAATTGCATATAGGACCTGGATGTTTATAGTATTTACATATTAGTCCCTGTGACTGTGGCCACGTGCTTCGACACGTGAGGACTTGGTGTTTTTGCAATATATTCCCTGTAGTTCTTGTGTGTTCGTGTTTGCATATTTTAAAATAAGAATTGCAAAGAGGTCCTTCCGTGCCTGGACCACATGCCTTGCGCGTGAGTTATTGGGATTTTTGCACTTTGGGCCCTGGGCTTTCTACCGTGTTATTGTTTGGTCCCCAAAGAATGTTTTTATGATATTTAGGTCCCTGTGAACTGTGAGCCTATTTTTGATTTAAATAAAATATCAAATCCAACCCAAATAGTGTGAAATGTGGTTACGTGGCTCCTGCCACTGTGTACAAAATTTCCCTAATTTTGGGTACATTTTTGAAGCTTTTTATTATTTTTAAAATTCAAAAACCTTTGTTTTTTCTTCTGTCCAGTTTATAAAAACCTAAAAATTATTAAAATCGTGTTAAAAATTCCAAAAATATAAGTTTTGTTTGATTTTGTGTGTTTGAATTTCTGTGCATTTTTGGCGATTTTTGGATTTATAAAAACATAAAAATTAAAAAACACTTAAAAACTCATAAAAAATATAAAAATTTATAGAAAATTAATAAATTAATAAATTTTTTCATGAATTTTCTTTATTGTTTCTATTATTCTTAAAAAATACCTCCAGGCTTTCACAGGACCATTTAATATTTTTAGTTGGTCTTTGAAGCCTGGCTGGAAAGTAGCACAGTATTTCTGCCTTCTTTTATTTTTAGAAAATTCCATAAATATTATAAAAATATCAAAAATTCACCAAAAATAGTAAAAAACATAAAAAACATAAAAATATTTTTGTTTGAAATTTTCGACCATTTTTGAATATTTAAATAATTGGTTGAAGTTACTTGTATTTATCTTTTTATAATTTTCCTTATCATTAAAAATCCAAAAAATATATAAAAAGAATTAAAAATCCACAAAAAATACTTGTTTTTATTTTATTCTATTTTGAGACTACTTCGTAGGTCGCGAGGCCAACTCGTGCTCCCTGAGTCTGACCCTGGGTGCTACACCAGGCTAATCTCATAGCCAAGGCCACTATTTTTATTTTCTTTGATTTTATCTGCTTGATTGGTGGTCTGTTTATCTTTTTCTTGATTAACTGATTTATCTCCGAGATTCGGGTCGCAACGACCCTAGTTCTATTTTATTCACCCGAGTCTTGGTAAATTTTTCGGTCATCAGAATGGTACCGTTGCTGGGGAGCACGGCTTAGTAGTCCCTTTTCTTTTTCTTTGATTTTTGCTTTCTTTTGTTTTTCGCGGCTTTTTTCGCGGCTTTCTTTTCGATTTTACGCAAATTTTCGTGGTTTTTTGTTTTTCATTTGTTTTTATTGTCTTCTATTTTATTTTATTTTATTTTTGTTTTTATTTGTTTTGGTTGTTTTTATTTTTTTATATATAGCCTGTCTTTTATCTGTCTTATTTTTCTCTGGCTTGACACACTTTGTTGTTTGTTTGCGAGGGCCCGAGGACCGAGGCATCTCCTTTCAAGGAGCCGACGCAACCGCGGCAATCGGAGGCGGCTCCCTTCTGCACGGAGCCACAGGAGAGCACGAGGAGGCAGCAGAGTGCAGGAGGAGTAGATAGTCTTAGATTAGTTTTTATTTCCTACTCATTTGAACTGTTGTAATAATACATGGACAGGACACTCGGACAGGACTTGGACTTCTGAGACTCTCGGGTTCTGTTTCACCGAGCACCGGTGTGCTCGGGGGACCATCGGTTTTTCACGGTTTTCACGTGGTTTTTGTTTATTTCCTGCCTATTCGGTTTCTCGTGGATTTTCAGCCTTAGCTTAGGATTTTCACTTGATTGCGCCATAAATAGTAGGATCCACACACTTAATAACCTTGCGTGTACCTATAGACCGTTAATTGGACCAAAATAAAAGATTAATAAAAAGACTATTTGGTCACTTGAGGGGTATGTGCTGCTAGAGGTCGTATACAGCGTTGGCAGGACCCGTTGTGGCGGGCATCGATTGGCATCCGAGATCGGACATCGACCCCTCTTGATTGACCACTTAGCCATTGTTCTTTTGAGTATAACTGTTGGTTAGGGCTCGGATTTCCGCTTGCATCATTTAGGTAGTTTTATTTTTGTCTTTTAATTCTGCGCGGATCATATTGCATGTAGACTACTGGAGTCAGGTACACATTTCTTACTCTGTATGCATCATTGATTTCTCGCGTATCGGCTTTTTCAACTTCTCCCACCGTTTTTGGACTTAAATAACAAGGAGAACCGAAAATTTTGTTAGATGTTTGTTTTTATTTGAAAAATACCTAAAAATTCAAACCATAAAATTGAGACTGTTAACTCTATTTGACCCTAAAAGACACTCACCCAAAAAATTTTGTCTTGGGGAGAGCAACCCCCTCCTTGTCTAGTTTGCATGTGCGAGAGAGTGACCCGCACCCTAGGATAGAGCCATATCTGTACCCCTTTTAAACTACTACTTCTGGGCTAGTCGTTCTCCAGTGAGGATCGCTCCGGTCTCCGGTAAAGCGGGCCGCGATATCCTTAACAGAGCGAGCCGATCGGGTAGTCGTTAAACAGTTCGCGGCTTATACTGGCTGGGAAAGATCTAGTTCGAGATCGAGCCAGTTTCCTGGGGGAACCGATTCCCAACAGGTCACGTAATCACTCTGCTATCTTGAATTGATCACCTAATAAAAACTGACAAGATAATTGACCGAACTCTTACGGTCTTCAGCTCGTGTTGAGTAGGTGAATCAGGGGTTTGCTTGCTGATCATATTTATTTCCAGATCCCATCCGCCCGACTCACCAGATCAAGATGATGGACATGAGGTCCCTTAGGCAGCCTCTAGCTGCACCGCTTTCGAGCACTCCAGCCCGTTCATCTAGGTTGGTTTGCGAGAGCCGAGACCCGCTCTCCGAATCTGAGTTCGACTCCACCCTGTTCCCCCTTGTTCTCCATGCTCCCTAATGAGCAATTCTACGAGGCATGGGAGAGGTTCAGAGAGTTGATAGATAGATGCCGGCACCATGAGATCTCGAAGACAAATCTTGTTCAGAGCTTCTTCTGCGGGCTGACACCAGAGCTGCAGGGCCTGGTGAATGCTTCTTGTGGCGGGTCCTACTTCTCCAAGTATGAGGATCAGGTCTGGGCCATCTACGAGGAGATGGCCGAGAACTACACGGTGATGTCCCAGACCCGCCTCTACATATAGGGATGCCCCCAGCCACAGACGATGCACAACCAGAAGATCGCACGGGTCGACGCCAGTCTATCCACTTCGTCAGCGGCAGCAGCACAGGCTGAGTCCACAGCCGTCGACATGGGCATTATTAGCGAGAAGCTGGACCGGATGGAGATCATATAGAAGAAGCAGTGATAGGGTATCACGCAGATGGAGCAGATGGCACAGACACTGAGTGACCTGAAGACACAGCTCTTTTGTCTCCAGGAGGCACAGACGGCTTCCCAGCCCCGTCTTCAGGCACAAGGCGATCCGAGTAGCACCAGCAGCTCGTCCCAGTGCTCCAGCTCCCAACAGCCTAGACAGGTCCATCTTGTACAAGCGGAGCCGTACCAGCAGCCGCAGCCCCAATACCAGTCACCACCATCTCCAGACACGCAGATGGTGATCTACTTGCCGGATCAGCCTCTGGCCATACTCCCACCAGCACCTATGATTAGGAGCCGTTGATGGACGTCAACGGGATTTGGTACGACTGACCCCATCCCAGTATCCGATAAGACCATCCCGGATTCCGTTGGTCGGCCGAAGGTGCCAGTTCCCAACAGCAGCCTTCAGGTCAGGGTGGCCAGTACGGCTATCAAAGAGATCACCAGCAGCAGCAGCCCCTAGTGTACCAGTAGCAGCAGCAGCAGTCATCCCAGTATGGTCCTCGTCCCTATCAGCATGGACATTCTTAGAGGCGTGATCAGCCTCAGCAGCAGTATCATCCCCAGTCATACCCCTCTCACCCGCAGCACCACCAACAGCAGCAACCTCACTACCAGCGAGGCCACCCGTCAGGTTCTCATGGGCCATCATATGAGAACCCCACCTTAGACAACATAGCCCGCCTCCTGACCGATCAGCATGCGACTTTCAGATGGGAGATGGACGAGTTCCGTCAGGAGATGCGGGAGATTGTGAGAGGGAAGGCCTCCATACCTGCCCAGATCGAGCCGAACCCGAACAACCTCAAGAGGAAGTCTGAGCAGGTAGATTTCACAGAGTATGCCACTCCAAGTGATTCATTTGGTGATATGTCTGCCTATCATTTTGATACTGACTTTGTCACACTTAGGAGCGGTAGGATGCCAGCAAGCGACACCTCATCTGAGCAACACCCCGAGGACACTTCCGGAGTGCCAGGCGAGGAGGAGCGCGGTACTAATGCCGTGAGAGATGATGATGGTGGTACTGATGCCACCATGGATGCTGATCCCACCGACGGTACTGATGTCATCGCTTCAGCAGATGGAGGAGGTTGTACTGATGCCACCAGCGTTGTCGAGCCAGAGCGCGGTGCTGATGCTGCAAGATATGCCGAGGGTGGTGCAGATGCCACCATTTTTACTTCTGATAGTCCTGTAGTCTTTCCTTCTGTTAATGTATCTCAGGACACTTCTGGCAATAAAGGAAAGGGTTTATTTTCTTCTGATCCATCTGTGGTGCTTGATGTATGTGTGGATCATCCCATTGAGCAGCCTAGACCCTCTCCTAGTCCTTCATCTGAGAAGGACCCTGTGATCCCCTTCCCTAGAGAACTCCACATGGGAAAGGGGAAGAAAACCGAAAATCCTAAAAAGAAGTAGCAGGAAGAGTTCAGCCAACAGATGATCGACTGCTTCCACATTCAGCTAACTCTTCAGAAGGCTTTGTAGCACATCCCTCTACTCCAGAGATCGCTCAAAGACATGACCACAGTTAGGAGGAAGAGGAGGAACCACCAGTCTGAGATCCATGTGCTGACCAGAGCCACATGTTTTGCGATCCAGAACAGTTTGCCGGCCAAGAGGCCAGATTCGGGAGCCCCGTATGTCAGATGCCACATTAGAGAGCAGAGGTTTGACTGCACTCTATTAGACAGCGGTTCATCGATCAACCTACTTCCGGTAGCCCTTCTCGACCGATTCAAGTTGGGCACTCTCCAACAGAGCAGGACAATCCATCAGTTTGCTGATCAACCTGTCAAGAGGCCGAAGGGATTACTGAGGGACGTTGTCGTCACTATTCAGGGCCTGCAATTCCCTGTGGGCTTCGTTGTGTTTGATATGGAGATCCCTTAGTCTGTGACCGATACCCCCATCATTTTAGGTCGCCCGTTCTTGGACACAGCCAAGGCAGTGATCGACCATGATAGCGAGAAGGTATACTTTAGCGTCGAGGGCGAGAGTGTACAAATAGAGATGGTCGAGGACATCAGAGTCAGAGATTCAGCATGCTCAGAGCCGACCACTGATTCAGAGCAGATGACAGATGCAGGGCCAGACATCCACCAGGACTACGACTTTGTGATCATAGATGATGAGGCAGTTTGGGCAGACCCAGATGCACTGGCCATCCTCTCACCTTCAGAGTCCGTTGATGTAGAGACACCAGTAGAGGAGAGCCTGGAGAGCGCATTCCTGGTCTAGGATACTTTTTAGTCGGTAGAGCCGGTTCTTGATTGTGAGACTAAATTTTTATGTGATGATGATACAGATCCCTCGGAGTCAGATGTTGACTGGGCAGAGTTTGATGATTTTATACCAGATCTGACTTCTATTGAGCCTATAGCTAGGGAGGAGGTAGATGCCATGCAGAGCAGATACAGTCCAGCAGAGCAGCCTTCTCCAGATTATGATTGTGAGCGAGAGTTTCAGTTTTCCCATGCAGATTTGGCAGCATTCACTCAGAGTTTTAAGAGGCCAGACCCGCCAGCACCGACATGTCTATAGCTGAAGACACTTCCAGCGTCGCTGAAGTATAGGTTCCTTGCGGGTGAGCATGAGATGTACCCAATCATTATCTCCGCCGATTTGACTGGAGAGCAGGAATCCTGTCAGATGGGGGTTCTTGAAAAGAACCGCAAGGCGATAGGATGGAGAGTAGTCGATCTCCAGGGGATAAGTCCGACCTGTGCTCCCACCATATCTATCTCGAGGAGGAGGCAAAGCTGTCGCGTGAGTTCCAACGGCGGCTGAACCCGAATTTGAGAGAGGTTGTCATGAAGGAGATTTCGAAATGGTGGAGCGCCGATTTTATCTACCCCATCTCCGACTCCAAGTGGGTCAGTCCGTTACATGTGGTGCCCAAGAAGACGGGCATCACTACAGTTGTCAACGAGTCTGGAGAGGAGATCGCTACTCAGGTACCCACTTCTTGGCGGGTCTGCGTAGATTACAGATGACTCAACCATGCCACCAATAAGGATCATCTCCCCCTGCCCTTTATAGATCAGATCATTGAGAGACTGGAAGGGAAGAGCCATTACAATTTCTTGGATGGGTACTCCGGCTATAACTAGGTGGCCATCGCGCCCGAGGACCAGGACAAGACTACCCTCACTTGTCCCTTCGGCACATAAGCCTTCAAGCGCATGCCATTTGGGCTATGCAACGCCCCTGCGACTTTTCAGAGATGCATGCTGTCTATCTTTTCGGACATGGTAGGGGAGTGCTGATGAATCCACGTTTCATCATCTTTATTCTATCATTTTGGCCTTAAAAACCCTAGTAAATGCGTGTAAATAGGCTTAATATAGGCATTTTAGCATTCATGTATATGTATGTATATATTGTATAAAATACAGTTTTTAAAGCCAAAATTATAGAATAAAGAAAAGAAAAGAAAAAGAATAAAATATTGTAAATATTTTATGACCCGAAACCCCGAGACCTAGGCATCTTGATGAATAGGTCGACAAGGAATAAAGTAGGGGGAGATAAGGTCAAGAATACAAATAAAATACCTATACTTTCTATTCATTCTTTATTCATTTTGGGACCTATTTTTGGTTCCACTTTTTACACATCAAATAAAGAAACTTTGTACATGAAAGTTGTAGATAATTTAATAAAGAAAAATACAAAATTGATTTCACAGAAACATAATGTACAGATAAGAAGCTATGGTCTGAATAAAAATCCAGAATGCCAACTTCCTTGACCCGTATCTCATAAACGAAAACTCCAAATGCAGCATACTCACCTTTAATTGTATATAGAAGAAAATAAGCTATTTAATGGCGGTGGTTTCGCATTTGGCGGAGCTACGGTTTGAAAGTTGAGTTTTGGACCCACCTTGTATACTTGTACAGATTAAAATATTCAATTTATTATTTATTCATTATTTTTATATTTTTATATTTTTATAATTTTGTAAATATTACTTATAATATATTTTTATATTAAAATCAGAACAAAAATACAAAAGAAACACAAATTAAAATACTTGTATATAATATACCTAGATATAATACCTATTTACATACCTATAATATTACCACTTCTTATTAAATATACAAAACACATCAATAAAATAAAATAAAAATATATTTAAGTGTATAAAAATACTTTATAAGTATATAAAATAATAAACAAAATAAATAAAATTAAATTTACAAAATAAAAATAAAATACTAAAATATATAGATATATACCTATAAAGGGCATAAATGCAAACTTGTAAAAATACATCTCATAAAAATAATTAAAAAATCAAAATAAAATAATTTATTAAAAAATAAACATTTTTTATTTTATAAGTAAAAATTAATAAAATCATTATCTATTTTTTAATTAATTTTCCAATCTTTTTCCTCAGACCTTTTTCTGGTTGGTCCACGTAGACCAACCAGGAGACAGCAGCAGTTGACCGTAGGTCAACTCTCTGCCCCAGGTCTGGGTTGTGTCAGAACACAACTTTTCTTGGATTTCACGGATTTTTGGAGGCCGCACCTTTCACCATTTGGGGTCGATTCCTTCACGAGTTTTTCTCCCCTACCATTGAACTTACACGCCCATAGATTATCTAGGGGATTGGGCCTCTAACGCGCCTCGTGCACCTCGTCGAAGGAGACCTCTTGGCCATGTTTCAAAAACCGACCCAAATCTTCCATTGCTCCGAGGGACCCTTTTGGCCCCTGTTTGAGCTCCTCTTCCAGCTCCGGATCGACGTTGGTGACAGGAGCGTCTCCAGCTGGCCTAGGCAAGCCCAGGCGAGGGTCGAAGAGTGGATTCCACCCCATCTCCGGCCACTTGGCCGTGAGGTCCATCATGCGGTGAACAGCCGCTTGAGGTTGTATTTTCTATGTTTTTCTTTGTAGTTTAGTTAGATATCAGTAGTGCTCTTTAGTTCATGTGTTTCTTAGGTCGTTAATCACATCATCCACTCGCTTTTGCCATCGAACACCTTGCCGGAGCTCAAGTGCTCCGGCGGCCATTTTCGACTCCACACACCACCTACATCCGCCGTCCATTCTCTTTTTGCTAGCTCTGGAACCTATACTGTTGCCGCATATTCCTTTTGCAGGTCCTAGGTGCTGAACGACTCCATCTGGAGTCGATTTTGCCGCAGAACGAACCACCTGGAGCTTCTTCCTACCGAGAACACCGTGACTATGCACCGGCGATTAACCCGCCATTTTGAGCTGTCACCTGCTAGAGAGAGCTTCCAGGAACCATTAGCAACCGCCAGAAACCTCCCAGGTGTTCGGGGGAAGGAGTTGCATCGAAATCAAACTCGTCAAGGGGCGAGTTCATCGTGTTCTTCCTCCGCACCTTCACGTCGTCGATTCTGGCCGAGTTCTTCACGACGCACAGGTGGTGTCGGATCTTGGAGCACCTGTGCCATCCGATCGTGCCCTCAGGTCTTAATCTTGGCCGCTGGATCGCAAAGGGGCATCGGGCCTTATTGCTTCGACACGTGTCTTAAGTGACGCGCGCACATCCGTTCGATCGCCCCCTACTGGGTAATTTGCGCGCCCAACCCAGCTAGTTTTTCTAATTGTTTATTTGTTATTAAACTTTCACCTGCTGTATAATAGTTTTGTAAGTTTTGCGAACAGGCCCCCGAACGTTTCTATTATCGCAGGTTTGCCTCCGCCAGGTCGCGTGCGTCGCACGTGGCCTTGGTGATTTTTGCAGGCAACCCCCCGGATGTTTGAGTATTAGTTTTTAGTTCTTAAACATTTTTGTTTAGTTATAAACTTTCTGGAAAATTACGGTTAGGCCCCTGGATATTCTGTATTTTGCATAAAGGTCCCTGTCAGACCATTAATTTTTGCATGCTTGCATGAATTAATTAGGGTATCATTTCAACTCCAAAAATCCTCAAATTTTAAACTTAAGCTCCTGTGCACATGCTATTCCATGCCAATATTTTAGTTTTTGATTTTATTTTATTTTTATATTTATTAAAAATCAAAACATGCTTTTTATGCACTGTCTAACTTAGCAAATACCAAAAAAATATTAAAAGGTCTCGAAAAATTCCAAAAAAATATCTAGTGTGTATTTTAACCTATTTTATGTCAGTCCAAAAATCACTAAAAATCTCAAAAGAAAAACACTAAAAAATTAAAAACACTCAAAAACTTCAAAAAAATATATAAAATCAAAGAAAACTCCAAAAAACACAAACTCAGTTCCTGTTTGTTCTCCATTTTATTCTCTTTTTTTTGAAAATTAGTGTGAAAAAATTTAGTTGCTGTTTGCTAATTTTAATTCTCATTTTACTCACAGCCAGCACATTTTCCACTGTTTTCTCTTATTTCAGTCTTTAAAAATACCAAAAACACCTAGGAAAATCCCCAAAAATCACAAAAACAGTAAAAATCCTAAAAATATCAAAAACATTTTATTTCTGAATTTTTGGATATTTTTGCACATTTTTATAAATATTTTATCTTGTCTTTTATTACATTATCTTTAAATTCCAATATTGAAAAAAAGAAATAAAAATATAAAATATAAATTTATAAAAATCAGAAAATTAAAAATCAAAATACAAAATTAAAAATTAAATAAAATTAAAAAAATTAAAAATTAAAAACCCACAAAAATATAATTGTTTGCTTGCTTAGTGTAGACACTTCACACACACACACACTCACTTGAGCACGGATTTTTGAATTACCCTACTTGCTCCCTGTGTTCGAACTCTCTGCATACTTGTCACTATACACCATTTGTGCAGAGTTAAAAATAAATTTTGACTCCACATTATTTCTAATTTATTGATCTTTAGTGTGGGTTAATTGTTGATTAAATTCAGATTTTGATTGGTCGACACTTCGACTGTGTTCCCGCCTTGTGTGGAACACAAGGCCGATCGATTTCCGGGTTTATCAAGTGCTTGGAGGTCTTCATGGATGATTTCTCAGTCTACGACGACGGATTCGACTCCTGTCTTGACTGCCTAGACCGAGTCCTTCAACGATGCATTGAGGCTCACCTTGTGTTGTCTTGGGAGAAGAGTCACTTCATGGTGACTCAAGGGATGGTGCTTGGCCATATCATCTCCAACAGGGGCATGGAGGTTGATCCGGCCAAGGTAGATGTCATTAGAAAACTCGCACCACCGTCCATCTTGCGGCAATTACGGTCTTTTCTGGGGCACGTCGGTTTCTACCGGCGCTTCATTCATGATTTCAGTAGGATTGCCTGACCGTTGACTGATATGCTGATGAAAGACACTGAGTTCCTTGTCGATGACAAGTGTCTTTCGTCGTTTGAGACTCTCAAGAGATGTGTTGTTGAGGCTCCTATTCTCCAGCCGCCTGATTGGTCTCTCCCATTCGAGATCATGACGGATGCCTCCGATTTTGCCGTAGGGGCCGTGCTGGGACAGAGGAGGGATGGAGTCCCATTTGCAATTCCCTACTCTAGTCGTACATTGGATGCCGCGCAATAGAACTATACAGTTACTGAGAAGGAGATGCTAGCCGTAGTTTTTGCCCAAGATAAGTTCAGATCTTACATCATTGGGATCTAGAGTGACCATTTATACTAACCATACCGCCATCAGGTACCTCATGGCAAAGAAGGATGATAAGGCCAGATTGACTAGATGGATCCTTCTACTCCAGGAGTTCGATATAGAGATTAAGGATAAGCTTGGAGTCAAGAATGTGGTGGTGGATCATCTCCTCGATTAGAGCATCTTGAGGATTCTGAGCAGATTGAGCCTATATGTGAGACCTTCCCCAGATGAGGCGATCCTTGCTATCGCCTCTCTCCTGTGGTACGCTGATATTGTGAACTTTCTTGTTGCTAAGAAAGTTCCACAAGATTGTCCCAGGGCAGAGACTTGAGACTTCCTCGTGAAGGCCAAGTTCTACCACTAGGGAGGATCCCATCCTTTACCATGAAGGAGGGGATAGCGTCTGGCGTAGGTGCATTCCTAAGGAGGAGCACCATAGCGTCCTCATTTACTGCACAAGCTTGAGGCAGGAGGACATCACCCTGGGAGGAGAATGGCACAGAAAGTGCTCCAATCCGGCCTATGGTGGCCTACCCTCTTCAAGGACTCTGATGAGTTCGCAAAGAGGTGTACTGACTGTTAGAGGATGGGCACTTGTGGACAGTGTGATATGATGCCGATGCAACCCATTCACTTCTATGAGGTTTTTGACGCATGGGGCATCGATTTCATGGGTCCATTCCCTAAGAGTCAGTGATTCGAGTACATCTGTTGGCCGTGGATTATGTTAGTCATTGGGTTGAGGCAATCCCCGCCCGAACCGCAGATGCTAGGACCATTCGCAGATTTTTGAGGAAGCATATCATTTCACGATTCAGGGTACCTCGAGTGTTGATATCTGACGGGGGGTCTCATTTCGTCAATGATAAGGTAAAGGCCCTTGCTAGCGAGTTCGGCATAGACCATCGAGTTGCCACTCCATACCACCCTCAGACGAATGGTCTTGCCGAAGTGTCGAACAGGGAGATCAAGACTATATTGCAGAAAGTCGTCTGCCCTGACCGAAAGGATTGGTCACAGCTTTTGGACTCGATCTTATTGGCATACTGGACGTCTTTCAAGACACCTTTGGGCACATCTCCTTTCTCCTTGTTTATGGAAAGTTGTGCCATTTACATGTTGAGTTGAGTCATAGGTCACTTTTGGGTTGTCACTGATATACTTTTGGATCCAGATAGTGTAGGAGATCAGAGGAGGGCAAAGTTAGCAGCCTTGGAGGAGCTTCGTGACACCGCCTTCTCAAACAACCTACATTACAAGGAGAGAGTGAAGGAGTGACATGATTCTCATATCATCCACAAGCATTTTGAGACAGGACAGAGAGTATGGTTGTTTGATGCTAGACTTCGTCTATTTCCAGGGAAGCTACAGAGCAAATTGAAGGGACCGTATTTGGTGAGAAAGGTACACGACAATGGGAGTATTGACATATCTGAGTTGTCTTCTGAGATTACCTTTCGAGTGAACGGCCAGCGGCTCAAGCCATTTCTAGATCATGAGCCGTGGGTCGTTGATGTTGCTCCTATTCACTTTGCGTGAGATGTGGGCTCTTGACTCACATCTATTGCATCTCAAGCCTGATTATCACTATTCTCCCGACGTGTATAGATCCAGTTGTCCATATCATTCCATTCTTTAGTCCCACATCCCTTTCCTCATCTTTTGATTATGCTATACTTAGGGTGTACTTTACCCTAAGTATAGGTGGGATGTGGGACTCTTGGGTATTTCTTTTGATTCATTTTACCCCTATTTTTGCTGCCTATACTTAGGGATATTTTACCCTAAGTATAGGGGGGTAGACCATGTACATTCTCCACTCAGCTTTCCCTTCGTGTACAGCCTGCTATACTTAGGATTATTTGATCCTAAGTATAGGGGGAAAAGCCGAGACCCTCTTGATTTCTATTCTTTCATTCGTCTTTGTATATAGACTTCCTTTTCACTTCCCTATACTAAGCAAAAGTTATGTCTTCTTCATCGCTCTTGACTCTGAGGACATCGTTCGAGCTAAGTATAGGGGGTGTGTATATATTTCATATATACTTTAGCCATAACTCGTACTTTGTGTGAGTGTGTTAATAAATAAAAATGGCTAAAAATCCTAAAATCCACAAAAATTAAAAATTTTTCCTGTAAATAAACATTCTTTTTATTTGCACATCCATAGCTATTGTACAATTTTTTTTGTAAAAATGTTTTCAAAAACTTTTTGTGTAAATTGTGTGTAAATATGTGCATATCAAAATTATGTATATAGTACAAAATTTTTCCAAAATGTTTTGAAAATCAAAAGTTTGCAAAAACCTTGTGTAAATTTGCGTAAATATTTTGCAAAACTTGCATTCATGCACACATTCATGATTTCAAAACATTTTCAAAAATTTTTGCACATGTGTAAATTTTGTGTAAATAGCATCCTTGTATATATCTGTATAGTTTTTCCTGGATTATAGTTGACATTTAAACTAGGCTGGAATTAAATTGGGAAATGGAGCTTGATTAAGATCTTAATCCACCAAATTCTAAGAGGAACCTTATAGGGCTTAGGGTTAAGGCTTTTCAAGTCCATGGTGACTTAATTCTTTGAGTCCACTAGGTTATGATCACATGTCATCTCAATGAGCCTAAGTAGAGCACTTAACAACACACACATGACTCATATAGACAATGGCTTGACTTGGACCCGCACTTTACACCGAGCTCTCTACGGATGAGGTGGTGAGGAGGCAGTCTTCCTTGACTTGGGGTAGCATATGAGGGTAGTACTTCTAGGCGGAACCTCTATTCTTCTTTTAGTGAAGGAAGTGCGTCTCAACAGGGTCTGGTTTCCATGAGGTCTAACGGCAGGAGTTTTGGGTTGCAATAATGCTTCAAAAGAGGGATAGTCTACTGGCTCAAGAGGAAAAACTCCTTATGTATATATGTTGCACCTTGTAAATATGTTGTATATATGCACTTGAAAAAAATGCAAAAAGAAAATAACTCCAAAAATGTGGTGGGTATGATAGAAAATAATAATCCCACCAAAGTATGTATATAGTGCAAATAAAGCAAAGCTTGAGACTCATGTTCCATCTTATGTAGCTTGTAGCAGGGAGACTTAGCTACATTGGTTGAGCTCCCAAGGATACATGGCCATGGTCCATTCTCTTCTTCCCCCTCTTCTTGAGCCGGCTGAACTTGAACTTATAAGGGAATACCCTGCTCCACGAGGAAAGAGTGGCCAGACTAGGGTCATAGAGTTACCTTGTTGGGGAGGGTTGTCAAGTTGCTATTTCTAAGGTTGAGAGCTATACATCACATAAACTGTACAAGAAAGATTCATAGTCTTCAGGGTTTGTGTATGTAGACTTGTTCTGATCTGGATTGTTGAGGAGTTTTGATTATAGATTAGTGGATCTTAGAGGCTGTTGAGTTTTAAACCTAAGTCTAAATAAGGTTCCGACACATTAATAATCCAAAGACCTGATCGAGCTCCATATTTCAATTTAATGAAGGCAAGTTTAATAATCAGCATTGATCCCATGCATTTTCTCTACTTTTTCTTTTTCTTTTTCACTTCTTTTTCAAATAAGTGTTTGCTAAGGGACTAGCAAAGTTAAGTATAGGGGGTGATGAATACCCATTCATCACTCCTTTATTCTTTTATTTTAGCTATAAAACCTGTGCAAAACACATGTAGATAGGTGTAAATAGCAATAATTGTCAAATAGCATGCATTGTGTAAATATGCATTATTAGCATGTTTTTGTGCATAAATAAAAGAATAAAGAAATAAAAGAAAAAAAGGGAGATATTTATAATAAATATTGAGCGACCTAATCCCAAGGGAGGGCTCAGCATGGGGCCTGACCGCAAAAAGAACCCAAGTAGAGAGAGATAGGGAAGCTCATGTGTTGTACATATACATGTAAATAAATAAAAATTATTTTCATTTTATTCAAAATAAAAATCGTTGTATATTTATGTGTATATATTTGTAAATACAAAGTCAAAATAAAAATGGAAAAAACAAAAAATAAAACTAAAATCCCTTCATCATTGTACATAAAACCTTGTACATAGAAATAACATATCTATTCATTTTTCCCTATAAATAAATAAATAAAATCCCATAAAAAGATGTACATATTCCATATTCCATAATGTGGATAAATAAAATAAAAATCACATAAATAAAAATAAAATAAAAAGAAATAAAAATAAAAATTAAAATCCACATTGTATATATACCATGTACATAGATGTATATACCTATTTATTTACTCTTTGTAAATAATAAATAAAAATACCATATTAGTCCAAATTTTATGTTATAAATAAATAAAATATAAAATTGGAATAAAATGTGTAAAAATAATTAATTAAAAAATCAAAAATAAAAAATACATATTGTATATACCTATATATATATTAATACTATATTGTAAATACATTATTTTTATTCTAAAAAAATAAATAAAATCACTAAAAATAATTTAAAATAAAGAAACATTTTTCATGTTTTAGGTTTTTCGAAATAAAGTCATTTGCTATTTTTTATTTAATTTACAAATATTTAATAAATGGAGGCCTGTGATTGGTCCACGGGGGATTGTTGACCCCCGGTCAACTCTCCCCTGGACCTGTCAACCCGGATCCACCCGCCCGACCCGCTTTTCTCCGAATTTTCCCCAGTGATCTGAGCCCCATTCGACTAAACCCGGGGTCCTAGTCCTCCCTCCTGCATCCGAGATCCACGCTTGGGGATCTAACTAGGATCCGAGCTCTAGCCACCTCGCCCGACCTTCCTCTTCTCGGACCCCTAGCTGTATATAGCTGAAACTCGGGCCGCCATTCCAATCCATGTTTGGCGTTGCTTCTTCCACCCAGGACCTCCACCAAAATCCCTAGAGTGACAGCTTTGGATTGGTGTGTTGCAGAGAGGAGGAGGAGCTCTCCGCCACTAATCCGGCGTCATCTGACCGACGTGCGCTGTCGTGAGTAGCGCTCGCGCCTCGAGTTGTCGACAACCCTCGAGGCGACGACCAGAGCTTCCTCAGCTCGTCCACAGTCGGCCACATTCACCAGGTAGATCAGATTCTTCCTATCTTTCTTGAATTTTTCGATTTCCCCCATTTGCTCCGCCACCATCGCTCATCGAATCCGTCCACTCCGATCATGGTTTCGACCATCTGACTCGCTCATCATCTCCGTGTGACCCCTCTCCACCTTCTTCGCCCACTCTCCCACATTGGCTCGCCATGGAGCTAAGGCTCGACCTCCTTCGTCATTGCCTCGCTGAAGGTCCTCGCCGCGCCCCATCCAGCCACCTACACCACCTCTAACCGGGTCGAGGCAGTTTGCCCTCGACCCAGGAGTCCTCTGGTGCAACTTTGCAGGTCAAAGGGGCCTCATCTGGAGGTCCAAGGTTCGAGCACAGAGGCCCAGCTCTGCCTTTGTCGTCGGAGCTCCTCGGAGCTTCCCGGCGTCATCGGAGGAGCTCAGTAGCTGTAAGACGTCCTGGTGGATCTATTCCACACCTTAACAGCAAGAGAGGTGGACCCCGACGCGAGTATCGAGCCGACAAACTTTGCCGGTGACCTGTTCTTGGAGCGTCCATCCTCACCGTCAGATCGAACCCCCTCGCCCAGTTTTGATCTCGAGCGTCCACTTACAAGGAGCCAGCCACCGTTAGATCTACCAGAGGCTCGATCGTGACCATCCATTCCAGACGAGGGTTGCCCAAGATCCGACACCGTCAGATCCTCCACGTGGCAGGATCTTAGCCGTCATATCCAAGCAGGAGTTCTTCACAAAGGCGTAGTGCCCCTCTGCCGTGCGATCTCACATGTGGCACACCTCCAGCCCTCGGATAATAAGTGGGGTAATTTATACTTAGGCCCTCTCATGTTTTGCATTTACTTTTTAGTCCTATAAATATTTTCAGTAGTTGTTTTTATTTTGGTTAAATTACATATAGGACCTTGATGTTTATAGTATTTACATATTAGTTTCTGTGAGTATGGCACGTGCTTCGACACGTAAGGAGTTGGTGTTTTTACAATATATTCCCTACAGTTCTTGTGTGTTTGTGTTTGCATATTTTAAAATAGGAATTGCAAAGAGGTCCTTCCGTACCTGGACACGTGCCTTGCGCGTGAGTTATTGGGATTTTCGCACTTTGGGCCCTGAGATTTTTGTCGTGTTATTGTTTGGTCCCTAAAGAATGTTTTTATGACATTTAGGTCCCTATGAACTGTGAGCCTATTTTTTATTTAAATAAAATATCAAATCCAACCAAATCGTGTGAAATTGGACACGTGGCTCCTGCCACTGTGTAAAAATCAACCAAATTTTTGGGTACATTTTTTAGGATTTTTATTATTTTTAAAAATTCAAAAACCTTTGTTTTTCCTTCTGTCCAATTTATAAAATCCTAAAAAAATATTAAAACCGTGTTAAAAATTCCAAAAAATTAAGTTTTGTTTGATTTTGTGTTTTTGAATTTCTATGCATTTTTGGCGATTTTTGGATTTATAAAAACCATAAAAAGTTAAAAATACTTAAAAACTCATAAAAATTCTAAAAATTTTTAGAAAATTAATAAATTATTAAATTCTTTCCTGAATTTTCTTTATTTTCTATTTTTATAAAAAATACCTCCAGGCTTTCACATGACCATTTAATATTTCAAATTGGTCTTTAGAGCCTGGCTAGACAGTAGCACAGTATTTCTACCTTCTTTTATTTTTAGAAAATTCCATAAAAATTATAAAAATCTCAAAATCTCACCAAAAACAGTAAAAAAACATATAAAACATAAAAATATTTTTGTTTGAATTTTTGGGCCATTTTTGAATATTTAAATATTTGGTTGAAGTTACTTGTATTTGTCTTTTTATTATTTTCCTTGTCATTAAAAATCCAAAAAAAATAAAAATCCACCAAAAATACTTGTTTTTATTTTATTCAGTTTTGAGACTACTTCGTAGGCCTCGATGCGAACTCGTGCTCCTTGAGTCCGACCCTGGGTGCTACACCAGGCTAATCTCATAGCCAGTGTCACTATTTTGATTTTCTTTGATTTTATCTGCTTGATTGGTGGTCTGTTTCTCTTTTTCTTGATTAACTGATTGATCTCTGAGATTCGGGTCGCAACGAACCTAGTTCTATTTTATTCACCCGAGTCTTGGTAAATTTTTCGGTCATCAGACCTCCACTAGGGATCACTGTCCAATCATCCTGGGGTGACCCTTTCTCGCATTTGCGAGAGTGGTTATTGATTACGGATCATGAGAGATTCACTCCCATCCTGCTGATGAAAGTGATGTGGTCATTACTGCACTTACTACTCATCAGAGACCTGCATTTGATGTCATTGCACTAATCTTAGCTGACCATGAGGACTATGAACTTGATGAGATGATCAGAGACTTTTGATGTATGTTGGATTCCAATGAGACTCAAGAATTCCTCTCCAAGGAGGAAGACTAGGAAAGCATAGACCTCAGAGTTCCTTAATCTGGTACTTGGTGATGTGTTGATGTCATCTGCGGGATTTACACAATTGACACCTTTGAGCAAAGGGCAGATATTGATGATACTAAGGCTGAATTTGATTTGGTTGCTTTTATTTATGAATTCGGGCCTTTTGATGAGAACGATGATCCGGTTGAGACTGTAGAGGACGAACATGACTCGACTACTTCCACAGATGAGTTTGTTCCTTTTGGTTTTGACTTAGAAGAGACCTCACAAAACGACCTTGACCTCACTTCTTCTGATGATAAGTTCATTCCTTTTCACTTTTACATCAGCGAGACACCCAAGGCTAGATCTAGCCATGCTACTTCCACCGACTCGTCTGTGCCTTCTAACCCTAGGACTAATGAGGATCTTCACCAGGTCGATCCCAATCGGTTTCCTTCTGCTGTGGACTCTGATATCGACCTGCTCCTTGTTAGATCCATTCCTTAGCAGTCCCGCATGAAGGTTCGCTTTATTCCTTCTTGACCTCTATATATCCACCCTGTTGTATATTTGATTTCATTTGCCTCCATCCATCTCCTGTTTGCTCATCCACCCCATTCTCATGTGTGCCTTGCTTAGGACGTACTTTGTCCTAAGTATGGGGGGTGGATGAGCCGAGTGTTCATTAATCGTTTTGTTTCATTACTCATGTTGTTGTCTATACTTAGGTCTCTTCGACCCTAAGTATATGGGGAGTGATGCGTACATTCTTTTCTGATCCTTCTTCCATATTCAACTCTCTTTTATTCTTTTCCTTTTCAATTTTCTTTTTCTACCAAAAAGGTGTCACCCCTTTTTGTCAGTCTTCTATACTTTGGACAACTTTCTCCTAAGTATAGGGGGTATGCACCCCGAGTTATTTTATTCTTTGATCCTTTCCACTATCTCCTTTTCTTATCTATACTTAGGGATATCTTAACCTAATTATAGGGGGAGCCTGTCTGAGTATGATATGTTAATTCCTACCCTTGACCCTCCCGGCTTTGTGTACAGTCTGCTACACTTAGGAATATTTGATTCTAAGTATAGGGGGGACAATCAACTCCTCATTTATTTATTTTTTCGTTATCCATTTATTCTTTATACTTTTCTATACTCGGTACGAGTTATGTCTTATCTTTTACTCTCTGATCTATGATAATATAACTCAAGCAAAGTATAGAGGGTCGTATATACTTTGTGTATACTTTAGCTATAAATCGTACCTTCATATTTTTAATTATTATGGCTAAAATTCAGTATAAAATATCAATAAAATTCATGAAAAAACTTAATAAAATTGTGTCTATTATTCCTCAAATTCTTTGTATTTAATGATTACTAAATCATGAAAAAAATATTTTTCGTAAAATGTTTGAAAAATAGTTAAAAACCTTTTTGAAAAATATTTGGAAAATGTTTTGTTAAATATTTTCAACCTTTGTAAAAATATTTTGTTTATAAAATTTTTTTCTTTATGTGAAAATAAAAATGTTTGAAAATCGATTTGAAAATGGTTTAAAAAATGGTTGAAAAAATATTTTAAAAAATGTATATATACTATTTGAAAAACCTTTACAAAATGATTGTCAAATGTGTGTAAAGTTTGTGAAAATTATGTGTAAAAATTATTTTGGACTATAGTTTTTTAAAATTGTTTGAAAAATCATTTTCAAATAAGTTTGAGGAATATATGCATCACACAAAAATTCATTATTGTATATATATATATATAGTTTTAAAAATGACCACTTACCCCTTATAAATTCTTAAAAAACTAATTCTTGTAAATATAAGATGCATCCCCATATAAATATTTTTACCTATTTTCTTAGCAGAAATCTTTTGTTTTAAAAAACAAAAACATTTGCAAAACCAAAAATACCTAAAACATTTACAAAAATCTTTTTGAAAAATATCAAAAATTGCATGTGCGTCATCTTTTTCAAAAATACACAAAAAGTTCAAAATGTTGAAAATTGCACTACGAAAATATTTTATGCATTATCTATAGCATTTGCAAAGCATTCACATTTTTTGAATTGTGTTTGATAATTGAACTAGTCTAAGTAAAATACGAAGATTGGAGATTGGTTGGACCATAAATCTACCTAATAACAGGAAACTTTTAGGAGCTAGAATAGAGGTACTTTAGGTCTGGTTGACTTAATTCTTTGAGAAGTGTGAGACTTGGTTTGATGGATTAATGACTGCCTAAGTTGAGTATTTCGGAGCACATGCGTGGCTCTTGTTGATAATGACCTAACTTGGACACCTGCACCTTTCACTTGATTCAACGCAGTTAAAGTGGTGAGGGGATTGGATTTGCCAGCATGAGACGCATACAAGTGGAAACATTTGTCCTCGTCTAGGGAGGGAAGTGCACCCAACCCATCTAATGGCGTAGATGTCTAAAGACAAGAGAGTATGGTATCAATAATGCTTAAAAAGAGGGATAGTCTACTAGCTCAAGAGGATAAAATACTTATGTAAATGTTGTTGTATATATTATTTAAAAAAATAAGCGAAAACTCCAAAAAAGTTGACATGCCTGATCGGAAATAAAATGCCTGCCAGACTGTATATATTTGTATAGTCAATAAGCAAGCTTGAGATTCAAAGTCAAATCATGTGCCTCTGCAGCTGGATGACTTGACTACACTAGTCTTACATCTTAGGATAGGTAGCTACACTGGCTACTGTCTATTATTCTCTTTACCCCCTCCGCTTGAGCTGGTTGTCACTTGAACTTAGAAGGAAATACCCCACTCCTCGAGGAAGGAGTTGCTGGATTGGTGAATCACTGCATTGTCATGCTGGAGAAGTTAGTCTCTTTGTCATTTCAGTTGGGGAGAGTCACTATCACTTACACTGTACAAGTCAGATTCATAAGCCATAAGGGTGTGCGTATGAGTTGAAGTATTTTGACCTTCCTATTGAGAAGACTTGAGTAGAGTTTTAGGATTCTCAAAGGCTGTTGGATTAATTCAATTCCCAATAAGGTTCCGCCCATACTAAAAATTTCAAAGGTCTGTCTTAACCTCCAAGCTTTGATATCCTCTTTCTTTCTTTTTTCTGCACTTCTTGCATAAATGCTTGCTAGGGACTATCAAAGGCAAGTATTGGAGGGGGGGAGGGTGATGAATCTCCATTTCATCACATTTATTCTATCATTTTTGACCTTAAAAATCCTACTAAATGCATGTAGATACCCTTAATTCATGCAAATTAACATCCATGCATTTATGTACAAATTGTGTATAAAATACAATTTTTAATGCTAAAATTATAGAATAAAGAAAATAAAAAGAATAAAATATCAAGGATATTTTATGACCATAAATCCTGAGACCTATGAATCTTTATGACTAGCTCGACAAGGAATAAAGTAGGGGTAAATAAGGGCCAAAATACAATAAAAATCCCTTTTATTAATTCATTCTTAATTCATTTTAGGGTCCATTTTATTTTCTAATTTTTATACCTCAAATAAAGAAACTTTTTACATGAAAGCTGTAGATAATAAAATATAGAAAAATACAAAATTTATTTCATTCAAAAAAATGTACAGAATAAAATTTATAGTCTAAATAAAATTTCAAAATCCCAACTTTCCAAACCCATATCTCCCAAATAAAAATTGAAAATATATCATAATCATTTTAATTGTATATAACTTTCAATAAGCTATTTAATGAAAGTGGTTTCATGTTTTTTGGAGTTAAGGTGTGAAAGTTAGGTTTTGGACCCCTATTATATAACACACCTGATTAAAATTATCATTTTATATATTATTTATTATTTAATTTTATATTTTTATAATTTTTGTAAATATTATTTACATATTAAAACTAAAATAAAATCCTCAATAAAACATTAAAATAAAATAAAATATAAAAATACATAGATGAATACACAATAACTATACCTATTGGGATGGAGGAGGGTGAAGGTGGTACGTTGGCAAACATGTTGGGATGTCCATTGGGTGAGCTACCAATTCTGTACTTGGGTCTTCCCCTGGTGGCTGGCAAGCTCAGGAAGGCAGATTGGGATATGGTTCTTCAGAGGTTTGAACAGAGGTTGGCTGGATGGAAGGAAGTGACCCTCTCAAAAGGGGGAAAGTTGATCCTACTTAAGCATGTGTTGTCGACCATTCCTATCTTCTTTTTCTCAACTAGACTGATGCCGATAGGAGTACGCAAGAAGATTGAAACTATGATAAGGAGATTCTTTTGGTCGGATCGGAAACAACAAAGGTCGGGGGTACATCTTGTTGGTTGGGACGAGCTAACACGTCCACTAAGCGAAGGTGGCTTAGGAGTTTGTGATGTGGCATACATGAATAAAGAACTGTTGTCAAAGTGGGTCATTCACATTTGGGGTGATTCAGACAGGTTAGTGATCAGACTCCTATGTGAGATTTATGGAGTTTCGAGCTCACTGGAGGCAGGGAGAAATCGATTCGAGTCCCCTCTATGGACTAGTATTCATGATGTGTTACCATTGCTGACGTGGAAACTACGGTCAAAGGATGGAAATGGGGAAAGGTTTATGTTCTGGCGGGATGACTGGATGGGGGATGGGCCACTCAATAGCTGGTTCCTAAGGCTATTTGCACTTTCAGCACATAAGGATTGTTCGTTGGCATAAGCAGGGGGGTCGGGGTCTTGGGATCCTATGTTCGCATCCGTTCTCTCTACTCAGCGGTTAGATGAGTTTGAAAGAATGAGATCGGAGTTGCCGCTACCAATCTGCTTCAATCAGGGCAGATATCATTTTGATTGGGAGGGTGGCATATTCTCGACGAAGAAAGCGTACAAGAACATCAGAGGGGCCGCTGCAGACCAAGATCCAGACCTTTTCCAGGATATGAAGATCATCTGGGCTAGTAAGATATCATACAGAGTCAAGTTTTTCCTTTGGTGCTTGAGAAGAGGCAGATTATGCGACAAAGCAAGGAGGGGAAGGTTGTTTGGCATACAGGATACGCAGTGTGACAGGTGCAAAGAACAGGTTGAAGATGCGGAACATTTGTTCTTCAGATGCCTAAGGTCAAAAGAAGTTTGGAAGGAGATTGGGTTATCCTGGCTTTCGTTGGGAGGTACTTTTGATTTCTGGAGGTCGGTAAGGTTGGTAGGGGGAATTCGACAGATGACTATGCATTACCATTCGCCGCACTTTGGGCGATTTGGGGGGAGGGGGGAGGAATGAACTCATCTTCAATAATTAAAGATTTTACCCTGAAAATGTACTTGCTCATTGTAACTCTCTATATCGCTTTTGGATCTCCAGGTATTGTACTCCTCTTTTTTATGATAATATAAACCTGATGCGGTGAATCCCAACTTGGGATGTCAGCCTCTTTTTTATTCAAAAAAAAACTATACCTATATAAATAATGCACCTATTTATTTAAGTGTATATATTACTTCACAAAAATATAATAAAAATATATTTAAGTATCTAAAAATAATCTATAAATATATAAAATAATAAATAAAATAATAAAAATCAAAAGTATAAAAAACTAATAAAAGACAAAAATATAGATAAATATACCTATAATTAAGCTCTAAAAAGTAACTTGTAATTATATACCTCTAAAAAATAATAAAAACCATAAAAAAATAACTTAGAAAATAATAAACAAATTTTATTTTATAACCTAAAAATAATAAAATCATTTATTATTTTTAATGTAATTTCTAAATAATTTCTTGATCTGATTTTCTTATTGGTCCACGTGGACCAACCAGCTTTCGTGCCTTTTTGACCTCAGTTAACTCTCTGACCGAGGTCCTAGGGGTGTCAGACCTACATTTTGACCGACTTTCTCGATTTTTTTACCAAGGATCCAAGCATCCTTGGGGTTCGATTCCTTCACCAAATCTTTGCCTCGATCCACCCTCCTGCTCGCCAGATGATATCCTCAAGCTGTAGATCGTTGAGTCGCTACCCATTCCTCGTTCCTCGTAGCCCCTTCGTCCTCCTGTACAAAACCTCTCGATTCCTTCCTCTCCCATTTTGAACCGCCTTTGATCGAGTTGAGTGTCCCCCTTCTATAGCTCTGGATAGAGGAAGGTGACAGCTTCCTCCCCATCCCCTTGGCGACGAAGTTGCGTGAGGTCTTAAGCCAGCTCCGCCACTCCGGCCACTAGCCGTCGAGGTCCCTTTCTTAATGGTCCCGATCGGTGAGGAACTCTATTTCCTTGCATTTCTTAGCGTAGGCTTAGCTGTAAGTTTAATTTCAGCCTTTATTCTCACATTTTGGTAACTTAAATCACCCCCCATAGTTCGTCAGAGCTAGCCTCCAGCGAACCTCCCACCATCCTCCACCCATTCCCGAGGCACCTAACCACCTGCATTTCACTCCCCACCACTTCTCCCATGCCTCGTCGCACTGCATTCAACCTTCTCCCTCCTGGAGCAAGATTCCGGCCTCCTACTCCTCTGCCTCGTCGGAGTTGCCACCACCTCACCTCCCCCGCTTCCATTTCCTTCTAATCAGGTCGAGGCAGTTTGTCCTCGACATGGAGTTGCTTCTTGTACAGGTTGTAACCCTCAGGAGCAACTGGAGCATTTCTGGAGGTCCACTTGAGGTTCCTGAAGCACCATAGCTCTGTCTGCCTCGTACAAGCCCTCTGGCCATCATCGGAGGCTTTTGAGACTTCTATCCATTAGAGAACCCTCCCAGGAAGTGCCGAGTATATTTTGGAGCTGCATTGCATGGTAGAGAAGGGAGCTATAATCAGAGGAAGCTTGCTGTGGTGGGACTTCTTCCCTATTCATCCACTGACCTTCTCCATCGTAGGATCAAGAACAACCTGCAATTTGATCATGGATCGTTGGATCAGTCCTGCTCCACACCATCAGATCCGTGGTGGCATCTAATCGTAGCAACTAATTATCGAAGCGTCACTAGTGGCCCGGGTGTCGACACATGTCTTAATGAGAAAGATCTGGACTTTCACCCACACACATGCTTTGGGTATTTTGTAGTCTCCTTCAAATCATAACAGTAAAAAGCATGGGGGTACATCAAGCAATTACACCAGCTATGCACGTAAGACAACATGTGAGTTCGTTCAAGCATGACTACAGTGCAAATGTAGAAAGTAGGAAGGATCCATGTGCAAAAATTTTACACTACAACTTTATTTACAGAACTATCGAGTAAAGAATGAAAAGAGACGAATAGATACTGCAAATTACCCTTCGCAAGGTACGTGCGGAACACGTGACGATACGTGGAGGGCTCTACTGCGGTGAGGGCGTATGGTCCTAATCACTGGCAGGCAGATCTGACTGTTCAGGGTATGTCAGGGACGTGCGACAGATCTAACCTATCAGTCTGATCCAATGATTGCCACAACCTTCTGTCGGGCGGATCTGATGACGTTTAGAGCAAGGGGAACAATCCGACGGCTAAGAAGGGTGCTGAAAGAACACCTCCCCGCTGTACTTCAATTGAGCAGCAAAGGAGATCCACTGGCCTGATTGAGAAGCTAGGAGATCCACCAGCTTCATGGAGTCGAAACGCATCGGGCTGAGGAGTCTGATGGAGCTGGGAGCGGTCGGATGATGGTGGTGATGGCTGGTCACCTGGGGGTGCTCTTCCTGAGCTACTGGGGGATCATAAGTGGTTCCTTGCACGTGAAAATACCTACAAAGGGGAAAGCGACTCAGGAGCTTTGCTCTGTTTGGATTATTGCTTAATAAGGAAGGGAGCAGCGTAAGGGAATGGAGGTCAATCTCCAGCGAAGATGGTAGGAAGAGATCTGATCCTTAATTTGGACATTAGGGACAAGCCTAAGGATGATCAGGATGTGATGTGAGATGGACGGAGACGTGTAGGTTCGATCGAAATGAATGGTTGTGGATAACGAAGCTCCGACGAGCTGGTCGGAGCAAGTGAACGTGTGACGGTGCTAGATGGAATGAATCGATTAGGCAGATGAAATGCATAAGCAAAGTGGATATCTGAAGGTTGGAATGAGTTCTTGAGCTCTAAGCGAAGGTGGTCGGGTGGGTTATGGCCTCGATCAAGCTGTGGAAGGTCGGAAGGTGATGATACACCTGACAACTCGGGTTAAGTAAATAATAAACAAAGGTCATTGTGACCCAAATCACCAAGCGCGGTCAATCGAGAAAAATAAATAAAACCACTCAGAAAAAGATAGATAAATCAATAAAAATAATGAAGTGGCTTTTTGCTATTCTTTTTACCTGATATAGCGACAAAGGTCAAACACAAGGAGCACGTTTGAAAAACTCGGCAGTCAAATTTCTAAGTAAATTTTTTTAGTTGTTTTTTAATTTTTATTTTTTTTGTATTTTTCGAATAAGCAGGAACAAAGGAATAAACACACACACCACACTATTTTTGTATTTTTCAAAAAGGTCAAATGCTCAGAAAATTAAAAAGAAAATGTTTTTGTGTTTTATATATTTTTAAATATTTTTGGTAATTTTTTTTAACTTTTTATAATGTTTTTAAGATTTTCTAAAAATCAAACAATGCAAAACAGAGCAAATAATGCACAATCAGGATTATTCTGCAAATTAAAAATCTTTTTAGTGCTAGAAAAACCTGAAATTATTTTTAAGGAAAAGTACAAAGAAATATCTACAAATAGAGACTGAAATCACTATTTTTTTATTTTTCTACAATTTTCTACAATTTTTTTTTAATTTTTCGTATTTGGCAATTCTTTTTGAAATTTAATAAATGATATAAGCACAAAAATTTAGTCAAAAAATAATAAAGATCAAAATGCATCTACAGTAATTTTTTTGGAATTTTTAGGCATTTTTTCTATTTTTTATGAATTTTCAAAGTTTGGACATGCAAAAAGGTACTTTTTTTATTTTTTAAATATACTAAAAGTCAATGAAATGCGATGAAAAAATTTATACAAGATTAGCAACTACATCCAGAACATCCACCATTTTTCTCAATTTTTTTAGCGCAATATAAATATTTATTTCTATCAAAAGAGAGCATGCAAAGTTTGAGTTCGGCAGTGCATGGACTAAAATGCAAATGTTAAGAAGTTTTTGTAATGAAATATAACAAAATTAAATTGCAGGGGCCTGTTTGGTTGCTGGGTTGGACTGGGTTGGGTTGAGCTGGGTTGGGGTGGGTGAATAGTAATCTGTGAGGAGGAATTACCCTTGTGAATAGTAACCAGGGTTGGGCCAACCCTGCCCAACCCTGCAACCAAACAGGAGGGTTCTTCCTCTTCGAATCCTTCATTGCTTAAAAATGGGGAAGAGCAAGGGGGGCTGCCGCTGCAGGCTGGATGCCCGAACGAGGGCGCGGTGGCGCGACCGACGGTTAGAGAGGAGCTCGCGCGGCGCCGGCGCGAAGGAGGGAAGGCGGCGCGTAGCTCGATGTTGTGAGGGAGCATTGCGCGTGGTGCCAAGGTGCTGGTGGGAATGGGGAGGCACGGGCCGTGGGGCGTCGCGCCCGCCTTGCGCGCAAGTGGGGCTGAGGCACACCTGGAGGTGGAAGCCGGTTGTCGAGGTTGGCCTCGGAGGAGGTCGCCCGCGGGTGGAGGGCGGAAGACAACGTCAGGGGTTCCAGGCGGCGGGGAGGAGGCTCGTGAGCGGCGCAAGCGCAGGCGTCAAGGCCGCGCGATGGGCTGAGCATGGGCGACTGGAGCCGCGGTGGCTTCGACGGTGCTGGGATGGCGGACGAGGCGCCATGGAGGAGCAGGCGACCCTACCGCGGTGGAGCATTCTGGGCGCACGGGCTGCGGGTTTCTCTGTAGGCGGTGGGTCACCACCAGGCGCGGAGCGACGGCGGTGGTACGCGGTCGGGGGCGGCGAGCACAGGTGGGCGGCACGGCCGCTCGCGGAGGGGGTCGGCCAGGCGGCGACCAGCGGTTGCAGGCGGACTTCGTTGGCACGGGGGTCGCGGGCGGAGGAAGATGTCGCAGGCTGTGACCTGCTTTTTATTATTTTTTCTTCAACCTGCAGGAAATGTTAAAAAAATGTATATTCTTTATTTTTTTTTTGATTTTTTTATCCTGCAAAATAGATGTTAGATAAAGTAGAGATACACAAATTTTTATTATTGTCCCTGCAAAACAAAGATGAGAGAAACAAAAATTTTATTTATTATTATTTTTAATTGTATGCTGCAAAGACATGGGTTAGAAAATAAGATACAATTTTTTTAATTTATTTATAAACAGAATGAAGTTGGTGAATGAGCCAATCTTGTGAGACGATGGAATAGATCCGTGGCTCCGGTCACCGTGCGTGACTGGAGGTGGAAGATCGCGTAAGGTAGAAAAAGCAATGTGGAGATCACGAGATAAGATGAAAAATTGGTGTCGGGGGCGGATCAAAGTGCGGTGAAAGTTCTGGGATCTAAATTCTAAAGATTAGATATGCCTAAGCAGAAAATAAATCTACGATTTAACTACGAGAAAAAGACAGGGAATAAAAGCGGATCTCAACTTGGGGTTCGGACACGCCATGATGGCCTCGACAAAGCTTAAATCGCTGTCACCGACCAAATTAGAGGCTAGGCACCCTCTTCAACAAGAAACCTCTCGGAAATCGGGCTCCTCTCCGCCAAAGATCGATCAAGTGTGAATGAGGGAGGAGGAGCCCATTAAAAAGAGAAGAGAAATGAAAAAGGAAGGTATGTACATTTAAGGAATGTTTTTATTGGTGAAATAAATAAAATAAATAAATAAAATAAAATAAATAATTATTTAATTTCAAAATTCGGAATTAAATTAACTAAATAAATCAAGTAATTTATGGAAATCAATTAACCAACTTAATGGTGGCCAATTAAGGTATAAAATCAAATCATTACATATAAGGTAAGTTATCAAATCAAATAAATGAATTAAATAATTAAATATAAAATTCGTAATTACATTAAATTTATTAATTAAAGTTAGGTAATTAATTCTTTTGGTGAATTTTATAAAAGGAAGTTAATTATATACAAGTATTATGCACATATAATACAATATACATAGGTACAAATAAGGAAATAATTTTTATAAAAGATTTTTTTAATTTATAAATTTTTTATTTTATTTTTAATGAAAATAATATTTACAATTATATACAATATGTATAAAAATAAATATGAATGAAATATATACAATAAGTGTATGGGTAAACTGCATAATACACCCCTGAAAACTGACTTTTTAACCGTAACTCCAAAAAATACAAAACCACAACCATTTGAAAGATAATTTAATTTAAAGTATGATGGAAGTTATTTGGTACAATTTGAGCCCGTATGGAGCCGAAAGTGATGTTTCAATTATCGCTTTGCGACTTTTTCTGGGTGTAATTATTTGCAATATATACAATATTTTTTTACAAATATTTTTATTATTTACAACATAATTTTATTCACAACTTTTATTTACAAAATTAATTAGTTTGAGGTCAAATTATGTACAAATAAAATAATGTAAGTTTTGTATAAATATACAAGAGAAACATTTACAAAATATTTTTGGTTTTTCTGATAGAAGACCCTATCTCCCCCTACTTTATTCCTGGTCGATCGGGTCAAGTCTTGACCTTCTCTCAGGGTTTGGGTCAGTCTGTATTTATTGCATAAACACATCCTTTTCTTTTTCTTTTCTTCTTTATTCTTTTATTTATGTACAAAAAGTGTTAAAAATGCAAATTTAGCAAATGCATGCAAAATGGTAATTTGATGGAATTAGTGGTAATTACAGGTATTTGACTAAGGAAAAGAGGCTAAATTAAAAGAATAAAGGTGATGAATCGTGGATTCATCATTCCCCTATACTTTACCTTTGCTTGTCCTTTAGCAAACACTTATTTGGAAAATAAGTGAAAATGAAAATAAAAAAAAAGAAAAAGGAAAGAAGTTAGAACAACATTGACTTTCAATCTTATCTTTATAAAAATGTAGTCTGGAGCTCTGTTGGACCTTTGGATTATTAGTGTGTCGGAACCTTAATGGGAAATGGAATTAAAACCTAATAGCCTCTAAGTTCCATATGACTCCTATTCAGGTCTCTTCAACAGTCAGATCAGAACAAGTCTACATACACAAATTCTTATGACTATGAATCTTTTCTAGTACGTGTAAGTGAAATATAGCTCCTCATCTCAAAAGTAGCAAAGAAACAGCCTCTCTCAACAAGGTAACTCTAATCCCCCAATCTGGCAACTCTTTCCTCGAGGAGCGGGGATATTCCCTTCTAAGTTCAAGTACAACCAGCTCAAGAAGAGGGGGTGGAGAAGAGAATGGATGGTAACCAGTGTAGTTACTTATCCTTGGATGCATGACCAGTGTAGCCATGTCACCCGCTGCAAGCTCACAAATATATGACTTTGAAGCTCTTATTCTTTTTTTTCACTTGTATATAAACTCCGGCAGTCATTTTATTTTTCTATCAGACCTGTCCACTTTTGGAGATTTTGCATTTTTTTTTCCTTTTTTTGACAATATATATAAGGTGAAGCATGTACATAAGAAGTTTTTCCTCTTGAGCCAGTAGACAATCCCTCTTTTGAAGCATTATTGCAACCCCACAGCTCCTGTCTTTAGACCTCAACATCACCAGACTAGGTTGAGACGCACTTCCCTCCCTAGAGGAGGACGAGAGGTTCCGCCTAGATGTACTACCCTCGTATGCTACCCCAAGTCAAAAGATTCTACTAGACTTAGTTTAGTAGTCAAAATCATCCTGAAAAATGCTCATGCAAATGCAAGAAAATATGTATATGCAAAGAAAAAGAAATAAAATCTTTTTGTGAAACAATTTTCAAAATTTTGAAATTTTTAAAGATTTTCGAAAAATGATGCACATGCAAAAAGGTTTTTTTAATGCAAAAAGTTAGTAATATATACAAGTATATACAAGAATTTTTTTTATAAGGGAAAAGATACATATATACACAAGAGTGAGTTGATTATTTTACAAGAATAGGATGCAAGAATTTACAACTTGAGTAATTTATACAAGTATATACAGAGTTGATTTTTTTAATTCATTTTTTTACAAGTTTTTTGTTAGTTAGTTAGCTCTTTTTTTTTAATTTTTTTAGTTTTTTTAGTATGAGTATTTATACAATGTTTTATCCATAATAAAAAATATGAAAGTACGAGTTATGTCTAAAGTATATATACAATATATACGACACCCCCTATACTTAGCTCGAACTATGTCCTCATAGTGATCAAAGAGCTGAAAAGAAAGACATAACTCGTGTTGCGTATAGAGAAGTGAAAAGAATAGTATACTACAACGACGAATAAATGAATATAAACAATAGAAGTCGGGGATCCCCCTATACTTAGGATCAAGTAATCCTAAGTATAGCAAACTATACACAAAGGGAAGACCAAGGAGTTGAATATACAGAGTCTACCTCCCCTATACTTAGGGTAAAATATCCCTAAGTATAGGCAGCAAAACAAAGGTAAAAAGAATCAAAAGAATAATCACAAGTCTGACATCCCCCTATACTTAGGGTAAATTACACCCTATGTATGGAATGATCATGTGATGGAGATGGGGTGTGAGATAGAAAGAATGCATGATATGGATAGAATGATCTATACAGATGTGAGTCGGTCAATGTTGAGGTGCCTCTCAACAAGCGCTAGATTTTACGCCCCTAGCTGGGCGCAAATGTTAGGATAATGCCGTATCAAGGTTCAGGACGACATCTGTGAGGCAAATACCGTACTGTTGTTGCAGTCTCGGTGGGAGAACAACAACGAGGTCAACAGAGTCAAGAGAGTAAATGATAACACCCAGAATAAACAGTTAGGCGGGTGTTTGCTACCGGGTAAAGATATGGAAAGATGAAGTCGGGCTCCGGTAAACAAAAGAAATCGTCAGCTCAAGATCTGTATGGAGTGAAAGGGCAGAGTCGAAGAAGTCAAACATGGAGAAGGAAGGATCTAGCAGTGAATCCTCCACGTCAATCACTGTCTCGAATAGATATGGAAGTTCATGATCAGGAGACTCAGTATAAAGGCTGATATCCGATGTAAATAATGTAGACAAATCAATGAAATCATCGAATACCTTAAAGATCGGCTCATCCTCGCGAGGGTCGTCGAGGAGAGAAACATCAAACTCATTATCACAAATATTAAAAGACTCGGTCTCATGATCCGTCAGATTGGATGCACTTCCAGAAAGTGAAACCGAGTACATATGGTCCATGGCATCCTCCTTCAGATAACCCTCAGGGAGTAATGCCGAATCATCAGGAAACTTGGGATCAATGCTGTCGAAAATCAGGTCCTCTAAAAATATATCGACCTCATCAATTGGGAGGACACAAGGCTCAAATACGGGACTATCAAGGTCTGTAAAATCCAAAATCGGTCCCTCATCAAGCTCTCTTTGTTGAGATGGATCAGAATGTATCTCTGAGTCTGAGAAGATCTCCTGAAGAATAGACACTGAATCAACAACATATGGATACTGGAAAGATTCAAAGGATGGCTGAGATGTGGGTTCCTCCTCTATCTCTTGGGATCCTAGCAGATCTAGAATCGAAGAATCTTCTACTGAAAGAGCGGGACTGGCTCAAAATCTGACTGTAAATCCATTTGGTCCTCAACCAATGTTCGGCTCTGGGAACTCACAAAAATAGGCAACAGATCCATTAATTGAGAAGTAGTAGCATCCATATCCTTTGATAGGTGTGTGATGTCAAGATCAGCATTATGTATCACACACTCAACTGTTGTCATCTCTCCCTCATGTGTTGTCCTGAATAAATCATCTTGTGAATATGGAGTGTTTGAAAGTGAATCCAAGATGGTCTCAATTAAATCCATGTTAGGACTGTGGTGTGAACCACCATACGAGGTAATGACATATGCAATCTGCTCTGCGGTCCTCCCCCTCATGACGATATGGATAAGTTCAGTCATCGAAAATCCATGATCAGGAAATCGCCTCAAAAGTTCTCGTATCCTCAACCATGAATCTATCAACAGCTTCTGGGGGTTAACTGAAAAATCACGAATACACGACCGCATCATCTCTGCTCTACGCTGGGGGTAAAATTTTTGCAAAAACAACGATCGTAAATCTCTCCACGTAGCAATATTCCTTCCCAATCATCTGTGTCAACTCTTGGATCTACTCTGAAGTGTAAATGGGAAGGTGATCAACATCATGTCCTCAGAAGTTATATCAAAATATGATCGTGATCCACAAATATCCTCAAACTCATTGATATGCAAATATGGTTCCTTGTGCACATCCCCAAAGAATTTTGGCAGAATATCAATTAAATCTAAATCCAGGACGAATGGTCTCAAAGTAGAAGCGGACTTGGCTTCCTTATCTGTGTACTCATCAAATGTCCTAAGATAGAAATCATCTAAAGCTCGTAACTGCACCATATGATTGCCTATGGGATGTACTCTCATCTCAGTAATGTGAACACCCGGGTCTCTAATTTGATCAATCTGGTCTCCTCGAGTGTCACTCACAGCATGTCCTGAATGGGAGGATGGGTAGGGAGAAGATGAGAAATCAGATGGAGTTCCGACCTCCCAAGGGAGTATGCGGGCATGATGGGCATGAATTGAAGAAGCCGCAAAATTCGGCTGGAATGGAAAGCGACACATCATGGAGCGAGGAAAATGAAGGGAGGGAGGGAGGGATATAAGGGAGTAAACGAAAGAGAAGGCGGGAACGAAGAGAGAGATAGAAGGGAGGGAGGGTGGGATAGAGACAGAAGGTGACTGCTAAGAATAGAAGAATGATCGTAACCGACTCACACCAAAGACATACAAACGCAAGGCAAACCCCCAATTCACCAACTCAACACAAATCTGACCGTGAGATTCGGTCTTTATCATTTCAATTTTAAGAGTTAGGTGATAAGACAAAGTTGTACAAACACTTAGGAGGCTTGAATAGGATTTGGGCACTACTCCTTAGTGTGTATGCGAGCAATTAAAAACCAGACAATGAGGGGATTGCTCTCCCAATACAATGATATGAATCAATTATGTTTGATTTTAATGGTCAAGTTCAATTAGCAGTCCCATTTTTTTTATTTTTGATTTTCTATTTTTGGATTTTTTTCAAAAAAATAACGCCTAACGTGTTTTCTGATTTCCTCTTTGATTAATTTGAGTCGAAAACATGGGGAGGAAGTCAAAAAAGCTAATGCACGGTCAAACACGATGAAGCATGCAGAGATAAAAAAATGCGTACCTTACTCCAGCACTCTACATGCAATATGATCCGCACATAAATTAAATACAGAAAGTAAACTAACTATATGATGCACGTGGAACAGATAGCTAACTAATCAGAGAGAGAGGTCTGAGTCCGGTCTCTGATGCCGATCAGTGTCCTCCACAACGGATCCTGCCAGCGCTGTATACGGTCTCTAGAGGCACGTGACCTCTCAAACGATTAAGTTAACTTTTTCAGTTAATTTTTATCAAGGTCCAACTACGTTCTATAAGAACAGATAATCTATTAGGTGTTGGGCCTTAGAAATTTACATCATTCCACAAAATCAAATAGCGAGTTATGGCGGTTAAATAAAAAAACACGGAAAACAACGGTGAGGTCCCCCAAGTGCACCAGCACTTGGTGAAACAGACCCTGAGAAAATAGTCCAAGTCCACAGTTCTAAAATCCTAAATTATTACAATAAAAATATTGTTCTCTCTCAAAAAATGAAATTCTTCTTCTTCTCCCTGTTCTTCTTCCTTTGCGGGTCCTCAAAAAGTAAACTCCACATCGTGTCCAAGTAGTACCTCGCACAAAAATCCAAGAGAGAAGATCAGAAGTAATAAAAATAGAAAAATGACAACAAAGTCGTTAAGATAGATAAATAAAAAAACATTGTAAGCGGCTTTTCGCTATTCTTTTTACCTGGTATAACGACCAGGGTCGAACACAAGGAGCACGTTTGAAAAACTAGGTAGTCAAATCTCAGAGCAAATTTTTTTAGTGGTTTTTTATTTTTCATTTTTTTTGTATTTTTCGAATAAGCAGGAACAAAGGAATAAAACACACATTACACTATTTTTGTATTTTTTCAAAAAGGTCAAAAATGCTCAGAAAATTAAAAAGAAAATGTTTTTGTGTTTTATATAATTTAAAATATCTTTGGTCAATTTTTTAACTAATTCTGATGTTTTTGTGATTTTCTAAAAATCAAAAAATGCAAAACAGAGCAAATAATGCACAATTAGGATTATTCTGCAAATTAAAAATCTTTTTACTGCTAAAAAAACCTGGAATTATTTTTAAGGCAATGTACAAAGAAATATATACAAATAGAGACCGAAATCACTATTTTGGATTTTTTTACAATTTTCTACATTTTTTTAGATTTTTCGTATTTTGCAAATTTTTTGGAATTTTATAAATGATATAAGCACAACAATTTAGTCAGAAAATAAAAAGATCAAAATGCACCTACAGTATTTTTTTTGGAATTTTTAGGCAATTTTTCTATTTTTTTATGAATTGTCAAAGTTTGGACATGAAAAAAAATACCTTTTTATTTTTTAAATATATTAAAAGTCAATGAAATGCAATGAAAAAATTTATACAAGATTAACAACTACATCAAGAACATCCACCATTTTTCTCAAAATTTTTAGCGCAAGATAAAGATTTATTTCAATCAAAAGAGAGCATGCAAAGTTCGAGTTCGACAGTATATGGACTAAAATGCAAATGTTCAGAAGTTTTTGTAATGAAATATAACAGAATTAAATTGCAGGAGAAAAGAACAATTTACCCAGTAAGTCACATATGCGGCATGTGCTTTGGAGGTGGCAGGGGCTTGTTTGTTATTTCAGAATACTTTCAGGGGTACAAATGTAAAGATTCCAATCTCTTTTTTTACCCATAGGGTTCTTCCTCTTCGAATCCTTCATTGCATCAAAATGGGGAAGAGCAAGGGGTCGCTGCCGTAGGCTAGATGCGCGAACGAGGGTGCGGTGGCGCGGCCAACGGCTAGGGAGGAGCTCGCGCGGCGCCAACACGAAGGAGGGAAGGCAGCGCGCAGCTCGATGCTGTACGGGAGCAGCGCGTGCGGTGGCAAGGTGCTGGTGGGAATGGGGAGGCGCGGGCCGTGGGGCGTCGCGCCCGCCTTACGCGCGCGCGGGGCTGAGGCACACCTGGAGGTGGAAGGCGGTTGTCGAGGTCGGCCTCGAAGGAGGTCGCCCGCGGGTGGAGGGCGGATGATGGCGTCAGGGGTTCCAGGCGGTAAGGAGGAGGCTCGTGAGTAGCGCAGGCGCGGGCGTCGAGGCCGCGTGCTGGGCTGAGCATGGGCGGCTGGAGCCGCGGTGGCTTCAACGATGCTGGGATGGCGGACGAGGCACCGTGGAGGAGCAGGCAACCCCGCCGCGGTGGAGCGTTCTGGGCGCGAGGGCAACTGGTTTCTCTGTAGGCGGTGGGTCGCCGCCAGGCGCGGAGCGACGGTGGTGGCGCACGGCCGAGGGCGGCGCGCACTGGTGGGCGGCACGGCCGCGCACGAAGGGGGGTCGGCTAGGCGGCGGCCTGCGGTTGCAGGCGGACTTCATTAGCGCAGCGGTCGCGGGTGGAAGAAGATGACGCAGGCCGTGACCTGCTTTTTTTTTCTTCAACCTGCAGGAAATGTTAAAAAAATGTATATTCTTTTTTTATCCTACAAAATAGATGTTAGATGAAATAGAGATACACAATTTTTTATTATTTTACCCTTTAAAAGAAAGATGAGAGAAACAAAAATTTTATTTATTATTTTTTTAATTGTATCCTGCAAAAACAAGGGTTATAAAATAAGATACAAATTTTTTTAATTTATTTATAAATAAATGAAGTTGGTGAATGGGCGGATCTTGTGAGACGATGGAATAGATCCGTGGCTCCGATCACCGTGCGTGACCGAAGGTGGAAGATCGCGTGAGGTAGAAAAAGCAATGTGGAGATCACGAGATGAGATGAAAAATTAGTGTTGGGGGCGGATCAAAGTGCGGTGAAAGTTTTGGGATCTAAATTCTAAAGATTAGCTATGCCTAAGTAGAAAATAAATCTACGATTTAACTACGAGATAAAGACATGGAATAAAAGTGGATCTCACCTTGGGGTTCGGACACGCCATGATGGCCTCGACGAAGCTCAAATCGCTGTTACCGACCGGATCGGAGGCTAGGCACCCTCTTCAACAAGAAACCTTTCGGAAATCAGGCTCCTCTCCACCAAAGATCGATCAAGTGTGAATGAGGGAGGAGGAGCCCATTAAAAAGAGAAGAGAAATGAAAAAGGAAGGTATGTACATTTATGGAATGTTTTTATTAGTGAAATTAATAAAATAATTAAATAAATAAAATTAATTAATTAATTAATTTCGAAATTTGGAATTAAATTAATTAAATAAATCAAGTAATTTATAGAAATCAATTAACCACCTTAATGGTGGCCAATTAAGGTATAAAAATAATCATTACATATAAGGTAAGTTATCAGACCAAATAAATGAATTAAATAATTAAATATAAATATAAAATTTGTAATTACATTAAATTTATTAATTAAAGTTAGATAATTATTTTTTGATGAATTTTATAAAAGGAAGTTAATTATATACAAGTATTATGTACATATAATACAATATACATAGTTACAAATAAGGAAATAATTTTTATAGAAGATTTTTTTTAATTTTTTAATTTTTTATTTTTTTTAATGAAAACAATATTTACAATTATATATATTATGTATAAAAATAAATATGAATAAAATATATACAATAAGTGTATGGATAAACTGCATAATACACCCTAGAAAACTGACTTTTTAACCGTAACTCCAAAAAATACGAAACTACAACCATTTGAAAGATAATTTAATTTAGAGTATGATGGAAGTGAGTTTGGTTCAATTTGAGCCCGTATGGATCCGGAATTGATGTTTCAATTATCGCTTTGCGGTTTTTTCTGTTGTAATTATTTGCAATATATACAATATTTTATTTTACAAATATTTTTATTATTTACAACACAATTTTATTCACAACTTTTATTTACAAAAATAATTAGTTTGAGGTAAAATTATGTACAAATAAAATAATGTAAGTTTTGTACAAATATACAAGAGAAATATTTACAAAATATTTTTGATTTTTTTGGACAGAAGACCCTATCTCGCCCTACTTTATTCCTGGTCGATCAGGTCAGGTCTTGACCTTCTCTCATGGTTTGGATCAGTCTGTATTTATTGCATAAACACATCCTTTTCTTTTTCTTTTCTTCTTTATTCTTTTATTTATGTACAAAAAGTGTTAAAATGCAAATTTAGCAAATGCATGCAAAATGGTAATTTGATGGAATTAGTGGTAATTAGAGGTATTTGACTAAGGAAAAGAGGCTAAAATAAGAAGAATAAAGGCGATGAATCGTGGATTCATCAGGAGGCTAGATGCGGCGGCGCTCGCTAGCCATATGAGTGAGCTGCGTGAACCACACGACCAAACTCCTCTCTAAGGATGGCCTCCAGTAGTTGTCACTCAACCAAAGGTGCCTAGGGGTGGATGAAAGGGAGAGGAACGAGCTGCGGTGCTGGGAATCCAGAGGAGATGCTTTATAGAACACTCTTGGGGTCTCCAAAGATAATCCGTAGTGCGAATCCCTAGGAAGATCTCCACCTTCCTAGAGATCCGCGAGGATTACGGATCCTAGGAGAAGCGACGGGCAAGAAATCAGGGCAGGAGGCGGCTGGAATCAGGCAGGAAAAAAAGGGAAAAGAAGGTCCGACGAAGACTATCCAGTTCTGACCCGGGAAGGGGGAGATGTTGACCGGAGGTCAACACCCGAGCTGGAGCAATTAGAAAATTCTATTTTTCAAAATATTTACAAAATCAATAAAATAGTAAATGACTTCAAAATAAAAACTGTATAAAATGAAACATGTTTATTATTTTTCAAACTATTTTTCTATGATTTTTAATTATTTTTAGGAAAAATAAATTAATCTATATAAAATAAATATTAATATATACATGTATAATATACTTATGTATCTAGTAAAATTATTTTTATTTTATTATTTTTACAAATTCATTTGTATTTTATTTATTTTCCAAATAATTTTAAGAGTATGAATTTAATTTTATTTTTATTGATTTATTTATAGGTATAGAATAAATAGGGGGAGAAACAAGTATACATGTATTTTGTACAAGTGAGAACGGATTTTATTTATTTTTATTTTAATTTTTATGATTTTATTTTTATTTTTAGAATATGTAAAAGGAGTTAGAAAGAATATTTTATTTTTATTTTGTCCAAAATAATTATTTTCATATCTAGGTAATATATACACATAGAGTAAGCCCTATATCTCTCTACTTATTTTATTTGATGACCAGGTCAATGCTTAACATTGTCTTGGGGTTCGAGTTAGTCTCTATTTATTCTAAATACCTCCTTCCTTTTTCTTTTCCTTTATTCTTTTATTTTTGCACAAATACATGCTAAATATACAATGTTAATACATGCATACTGAATGCTAACATATTGTATTTACACCTATTTACATGATGCTTTGCCACGAGAAATAGCTAAAATAAAATAATAAAGAGTGAGAATCAGGGATTCATCAGACGCCACTCCAGGTTTCCTGTCACACCATAGAGCTTCCTAAATAGTGTATAAAGTGTATCTGATCCATCACCCCAAATACGATTAATCCATTTCTCTAGGAGGTCCTTATTCATCACCTCAAGGTTTAAAACTCCCAAACCACCATCGGCCTCTGTAAGCGTCACAACCTTCCAAGTAATTAGTGGAGTACCAGTCCAAAAGAATTTACGCATCAAAGCCTACAATCATCCATGAATCCTCACCGAGAGCAAGCGAGAAGATAGAAAAAGATAGAAATCGCAGAAAGGATCGACCTCAAGAGCACCAAACGTCCACCTCATGATAAGCAGGTAGCTCGCCACCCCACAAGCTTGCTCTCAAGTCTCTCTACCACTGGAGACCAGTCTGATTGCCTTAAATGCCCACCCACCACAGGTAACCCCAAATAGGTGGAGAGTCCCACGTCGCGAGCGTAGGAATGCTCCACAAGCCTCGATCTCCCCCTTTGAAAGACCAAATGGAACAAAAATTGATTTCTCCTCGTTGAGTTTCAGCCCTGAGACTCTCGCAAATAGCTATAAAACTGTAGCAATTCTCTTAGCTTCACGAGTACCACCTTCCACAAACAGGACTGTGTCATCAGCATACTGTAATAATGGGATAGACGAACCATTTAAAGTGTAACTCTGGAGGAATTTTCCCTCCACCGCATGAGTAATTATCCTCGACAACGCATCTATCACAATAACAAAAAGAAGAGGAGCTAGCGGACATCCCTGCCTAACCTCACTTTGTGGCTGAAACCCCCCTCCCGTCTTCCATTAACCAGCACCAAGCAGGAAGTTGTCGTCACACACCTCTTCATCCAGGAGAACCACTCACCTGAGAAAACACGCCTGGAAAGAGATGCCCAGATGAATTTCCAGCTAACACAATCATACGCTTTGGAGAAGTCAATCTTCCAAAGTAAACCTTTGACCATCCTTCTCTTCCAATCAACAATAATTTTTGAAGTAATGACCACACCATCCATCATAAGCCTACCAAGGACAAAAGTCGTCTGCAATTCATTGCTAATGTCACCCAAAACAATGCGCAGTCTATTCGCAAGAACTTTCACAACAATGAGATAGATGGCATTTGAAAGGACAATAGGCCTATAGTCCTCTATTCGATCCACCACCTCCCTCTTGGGCAGAAGGAAAATTATAGATGGTTTAGCCCATCAAAACCACGATTCTCTCCTCTCAAATACACATATCTTATAGAGATCATTAGGTCTTGTATAGAATCTTCAGACTTTGATAACAGAAAGAATATAAAGCTAAACCATGCATGCAATGTAGAGATCCCTTTCTTCGAGCTCTCCGGGGGCAACATAACCATATATTCCGTAAGAAATCATCTTAATTACGGGTTGACAAGCAAAATCCCAAATATTTTAATATTTTCTTAACAAAATGATGCTTGATTATGATGTTTATTTAATGCTATGTGTAATAGAAGGTATCTATATAAAGATCATTCATGTTTTAAAAAACAAAAATCAAAGTCGTAGAAAGAGACTAACACATAGTCTCTTGCAGAATCCACAAACATAACTGGTACGTAGTTTCTTGCAACGACACTTCCTCCGGACTTAGATACATCATGATAAGAGCTGCTATGTAGAAAACGAGATCTTACAGCGTCTTATAATTTATTTGCATGGCATTTGTACAAAAATAGAAACTTTTAAACTTATGCGCACACAACAATCATCAACATCAGCATGTATATAAGAGGAGCAGAACCGGACAAGGTATTGAGCCCGTTTCCTTCCGAAGACACAATTGGATCCTTCGGTGATGGTGCAGGTGTAGGATCTATCAGTGGATTTCCTTTAATACTGAAATATCAATAAAAAAATTAATGCAATGTAATTAGGAGACAAGTATATAGACCAGAAAAAGAATTTCAAGCCGAGCTCACTTCAAAATTATTCTCTTGTTGTTGGAGAGGGAAGGTGGTACGCTACTGAAGTTGTTATATGCCAAATTCCTGCAGAACAATATAGACTTAACCCCTTCGCTAACAATATCTAGAGATGTGTCACGATCGAACGCATCTTCGTATATATTCATTGTAGGACTCACAATTTTCGAAGGTGGGGTAATTTGGCTAGAAATTCCGGGATGCTTCCGTTGAGACTGTTGTTATGTAGATCGCTACAAATCAACACGACATGAACCTGTTATATATTTTTTTCTTTGATTTGAAGCACAACCTATATGCATATGCTTGTTAGTTGTTACTGCAGAAACTCACATAATTTCCAGAGCATCAAGTTCACTGAAATCAGGAAGACTTCCTTCAAGGCCATAACCACCAAGAGACCTGCCAGGTGTAAACTTGCACGTAATCAAATTTTATGTGAAAATATGAGCCACCAGTGATATGATTGATATATCAATCAAATTGAGTAAGGGTCATTACAGGGATGTGATGCGAGGGGAGCCATCGGGGCTGCAACTAACCCATTCCCAGTTATAACCCAAAGGGAGGCATGGATCGCCTGTCCAATTCTGGAGAACAGTGAACAAACCTTGCAGTCTGGACAAGGTCTTCACTGAAGGAAGTGGTGCAACAAATGATGAAGCTTCTATTAGAATTTAGCTTATTTGTAAGACATTGTACGTACCGTCATTGTAATATGTCGATGCAAGTGAAAACTCGGCAACCAGCAGTGTTTCAAATCCACTGATAATTGGAGGAAGAGTCGAGTCATTTGTGGGCACCAGAGTGAAACTTGTGTTCTGAGTAGCTTGCAGGTTGGTGCTGGTGAATTCCAAGACTTCCCCGAAAGGTGGGGTGATTGGATCTGATATGAGAACATTGTCCATGTAAATATGGAATGATCTCTTCTGATTGGAACCATTGAGCTTGGATATCTCGGTGAAGTACATGTTCAAGTAGATTGGCCGTGGATCCGAATATAGAAAAGATGTTGTGATGGTGAGGTTCGTCAATGTTTCAAGAGAGGTAACGGCGTTGCTGAACATCTTGGCCGGTGGGTCATCGCTGCTTGTGCTCGTGTTCACAGTGGACGATGAATTGCTCTTCAAAATCGCATACTTTGATATTGTAGAATTTTCCATTGGAGTCCAGGAACGATCGTAATGGTCATCTGGGTATCTGTGAAAATTCCACGTAATGGGCAAATAAAGACAAAGAAAGCTCAACGTCGATGTGTTTCGTTGATCCGAGAAGTTTCATATTTTCTTTGTTAAATTTCTTTCTTAAGCGATAATATATAACTCATTCATTTTTTGTTAAATGAAGAATTGCCAATTTTCTGAATGATACTCAAACTAAAAGGGTGTCTTCTTCTACCTGATAGATGCGTTGGTACCCAAAGCGATTCTAGTGGGCTTGTACAAGGCGTAGCTGGAGTTGACACCCGAGTACATGCGTGGATCCAAGAAGCTCACCATGATGGCTGATATGAAGGGATCCTGATCGTCGTACAACTTCCCCAGGCAGATGTTGGTGTTGTTGCTCGTCGTCACATAGGTCGTGCGATATTCCACACCGTCTTTCCAATCGGCCATTTTCACCTTTGTCCAATCTTTGGAGTCCAGCAAAAGCTCAAAGGTTGGGGGGGTGGACTTGCCGTCGTAGTTGCCATAATAGAACGCAGCAGTAACTTCGATCTTTCTATCTTTCCCCACGGGGATGGTGTAACAGTTCTTCCTGTTCTTCGGAAATGCTCTCAGTGTTGCCCATGTGGTGCCACCATACTTCCCGTCCTTTGTCTTACAACTCTCCCCAGAGCGGACGAAGTTTCCATCTCCAAACATATATATGCCAATCTTGGTGTTGAAGCCCTCGATGGATCCACAATCTATGTACCAGAACTCTGCATCATGGGTATAGAGGACAGTTCGTTAGCGCTTACGATATAATCACACTTTAGCTTTTATCTCTTCCAAATGAGAGATTCTATTTGTTTCTGGAAAACGAACCCGCATCCGTGTACGAGAATCGATGACCATACATTTTCTTAAAAGGTTTTAAATTAGATTAAAGGGGAAGTGGTCTTGCAATAATACCTGATGCTGAAGCAGAAGTTCCAAGGAAGATGAAGAGGAATAGCACTAGAGTTGGAAGAGTACTTGTCGCCATGAGGGAGAGGAACGACCTGATGATCGTAACCTTCGTTTCAATGTTTATATAGATTGGTCGACATTGTCCCCTCCATTTGCAAACTCTGATATCCTTCTTTATTGTCCATGTTGCAGTTTGATGTATCCACCTGTTCTCAGTAATATTTGCAGGCTTTGACCTTTAATATTGTAGCATAGTCGTACCAAGGGGACTACACCTCTTAGCTTTTTTTAGATAAGTAAGTAATTTGTGTATTAAACTATAAGAAAGAGTTGCAAGAGGTTCCAAAGCATAAAAACCTCCGACCAAGAGCCAATGACGGAGGAGATTTTCTTGACCCACGGATAACAAAAACGGGGCAAGTATTACGTCCTCAAAAGGAGGATCGATTGTACAGTCAGGTCCGCCAACTTGTCGACTGTCCGGCTCGTACCTTACGTCCATATATAGTTCCTTTCATTCCAATCCATTTTTGGATAGCTTTTTGATGTTATAATCCATTCACTTAAAGGATGACGAAAACAAACCACTTCTCCTCAAAATAGAACCATTGGAAATTACGATGATCGAGCATCCCACTAATTAATCAAAGCATATTTAATGAATACATTGCCCCATTAATGAACATGTCCAACACGTTTCAGAAAGGTCAACTCCTTTAGATGAGAACAGGCCTAGAAACCGCGGATGGTTGCGTTTGTTTCTGTCCAAAAAAAAATGAATAAATATAGGACTAATATTTTGACATAGTTTTTATTTCAGTAAAAAAGTATGTTACAGTCATGCCGACTAGATAGCCTTAGTTCTAATATTATTTTACGCCTCACTAATAAAAAAAAGGAAATTGTGTGATACAATCGAATCTATGGTAATAATTTAAGAAATTTTAACAATCTATACCCTATAATCATCCAATTATAAATGAGTTTTTATCACTTGTGCCCCTCTGAGATATCACAATTTCATTTATGCCCTTATCTTTTTGGTAATATCAATTGTGCCCCTCACTTCTTGCTAATCTATCACTTGTGCCTCTCGGGTTAGTGACCGTCCATAACTAACACAAACAGACATTAACTTTAAGGACATGAATGAATTAAATTAAAAAAAGGATAGAAAAATCATCCTCCTCCCCCATCTTCTTCCTCCCTTCTCTTCCTCCTCTCCCATCTTCTTCCTCCTCTCCCAACTTACTTACCTTGTCAATCCCAACCCCAGAACTTTCCAATGTTCTCAACTGCACACACCCCACCCCCCTCGACAACGAACCCTATCCGAGAGCCACCCACATCGTAGACCACCTTCACTGTCTGCTGCTGCCTGTTGCCAACAATGGCGACCCCTCTTCTCCTCGCGAACGCCAAGCATGTCAAGTTCCTCCCACTCACATCGTACATCACGTTCCCACTCCCCAGCCTCATCTCTACTCCTCCCACGAACTCCATACTCACCTCCGGCACCCCGCTCATCCCCTCTGACCTCCCCTCCCAACACGTCTCCAATATAGAATACCCATCTGTCCTCTTATGCCCTCTTATCCCTTCCTCCACCGCCAAGCTCAAAGCATCCAACACCTTCCCTCGGTAGCCTGCGTGCAATGACTGGATCGAGGTGGTCATAGATGTACGAGCCAAAACAGAGCTGGTCATGCGAAGGAGTTCTACGATAGAGGCATGAAGGCCGAGGATTGGCTCTGGACTTCTGTTCGAGGTTGCGATGGCATTGGAGGCGGTTTGCTGCTGGAGGTGCGTCGAAGGCAACGGGGGTGAGAAGTGGAGGGGCTGTGCGTCGATGGCGGTGGCTGAGAAGCTCGATGTTGGAGGAGAGCCGTTGATCGGACCGATGTGGGTGGCATGCAGAGCCTGAGGCTTGATGACGTGGAAGGTGAACATGTGTGCGGTGGTGGTGTAGAGAAGAACGATGGAAACAGAGGATTTTGAGAGAAACAAAGGAATAACAAGAAGAGGAAGAACAAGTGGGGAAGGGAGGTAGAAGAATAAAAAAAAGAGGAAGAGAAGAATCTTTACCTGTAGGTTCTTCGTCAGGAATGGTGGAGGAGCTATGCGAGACCCCAATTTTAGCCTCATGAGTCGCAATGGAGAAGTTGCTCGAAGCTGGGCTGCAACGGATGAAGCTGCGACGATGAGGGAGGATGCTCCTTTGGATGTCATCACCGTAGGGGCCCTGAGCTTCCCGCACCCAACCCCCCTGCCCACCGCCCCTGTCCCGCAACCCCCGACCCTGCCCCTGTCCCGCACCCCCACCCCTGCCCCAAGCTTCCGCATCCCTCCCCCCCGCTCGCCTCCTCTTGCCCTCGTGCCTCCCCCTGCTCCTGACCCAGGTCCTCTGCTTGAACTTCGCCCTGACCTCCACCTCTGCCCCTCTTCCTCGGCCCAACCTCTCCAGCACCATGCTCTGCTCCATCCTTCCCAGAACGACACCGATTTTATTCTGACGGTAATACCCTTCTTAACTACATCATGGTTTGAATAAACCATGGTTATTTCAATTTTTTGACGGTCAATCTGACGAAAGGGCACAAGAGGTAACGGAGAATGAAGTGAAGGGCACAATTGATATTACCAAAAAGATAGGGGCATAACTGAAATTGCGATATCTCAGAGGGGCACAACTGATAAAAACCCATTATAAATTATAAAACATAAAATATTTGTAATAACATCATCATCTATATATTCTTACATTATGGTGTGATATTACTGATGTTATCACATAATCTACAACAGCAAATAAAAACATATATTACAGGGTTATGTTGTGGATTTGAGGTCTCATAGTTGAACAATATTTGAGAATAATATACACTTATATATGGCATTTCCAACGAGTAAATGTTTAAGTGTACTAATAAACACTTGATCACAACCATTTGATTTTCATCAATCATCCTTTATATTTTCGTGATTTTTAAAAAGAGTTTTTTTACATTTATGCTCTCTCTTAGATTCAACAATATCAGATATGCAGCTATATTTTTTACACTATCAATTAGTGTTCATATTTTCTCGGGCAATTTACAGTTGTACTCAGTGGTTTAGTTTCTGTCTATTCTACGAGTAGAAGATTTTTTTAGCAAATTGGGCCTTGGGTTGTATAAAATATTGTTTGGTTCATCTCACTAACAACAAACATGAGGGAATGGGCACAAATAATAACTGTGCAAGAAGGTAAGATATAATCGTTTTTTCCAAAAATAAGTGCATACCTGATATTATAGAATCTAAGAGGAGCACAACCATAAAAATCCTTTACAAAAATGGTAAATCCATTTGTTCTCAATTTTATATATTTATAAAAAGTAACCAATTCACAATGTTCTTAAAAAGTCTTGAACACGTATGAGAAAAAATTACAATCATATGGATATGTTTTACAACTTCATTTTTATTTATTATGATTATTTCATTATCTTTTGCAACTTTGTATTTATTTATTCCAATCTTATGTTATGATTTCAAGTTTCACAACACTTTTTTTAAACTATTTTCTGTTTAATGTTTTACTGTTCCATATAAGATTTTTACATCTTGGAGTTATAGGGGATGAGTTCATGTTTATTTCACAATTCTTTATTTCTTTTAAAGAACATTGTATGCATATTTTTACTATTCCGTGTATATTTTATACCACTCCATGTTAAAAGGGCCGAGTCCATGTTTATATTGCACTTTGTATTTATTTACAAACAACTCTTTGTTTATTTTTTACAACATGTATTTAGTTTTGGCACCTTCTGGCTAGTATACACAACCATGATGCTTTGATTCGAATGGAGGCGGAGATGATGGTGATTGGTGAAGTCTACACAACCCCTACAACTACTTGAGTAAAATATGCACTACCTTTAAATGCGTGATACCAGGGCCAGAGACCACAACAATGCCACCTTCGGTCGATGCACCACGTATGTATTACTATACCAAAGCTAGATTTTCACGCTAGCTTTAAACACCTGGTATAAGCTCTACAAGACACGACATCTGAATTAATAAATTAGAACATCGCACAACTGCTCAAATGGTTGACAGTGTAGGATATGAGAAAATCGTTAAGCGCGTCACGGAAGCATGAGGATTGCATTGTATGTGATCGGGAGCGACTAGTCGTATTAGTACTCGAGGCAACATAATTAAAAAAAAATAATTTGATGAAAATACATGAGATCCAAGAACACTTCTGGGACCATTTCATCTAAACCACAAGCAAGTTATTAGATTTACCTCCTGAAGCGTGGTTGCAATCGAGTCTCTAAACGAAGAGACCTCCTGTCTCAAGTCTGATCCGATGAAGGAGACACTTGCGAGTGCGTTGATGAAACGCGTGCTCCTCGCAATCCATGTCGATGATACAAGCGACGTATCTTCTTATCTTGTCACACGAGATCCGACGTCTTCTTCACGAGCGAGGCACACTCAAGGAGACGGAGATCTACGAGCAAACAACCTATCATCATAACGACGTTGCTGTGGCAACGACGAATCCCTTTAGGGCTCCGATGAGCGATTAATCGAGATCAACTAAGGAGGAAAATATGTGAAGTGTCGTTGTCCTCAATCAATCCGATCACTCAATAAGAAAATAAACCACTCATGGAAAGAGAAATCAAACAATCAAAATATGTAAGAGGTTAGCTATTTTTATTTACCTAGTATAGCCAACATGATCGAACGCTAAGAGCACGAAAAGAATATGAAGTAGTCGAATTTCAGATATAAAACCATTTTTAGTGGTTTTTAGTTTTTTAGATTTTTAAATTTTGAATAAAGCACACATGCATAAAAATAAAAGAAAGCAAACACAACAATCTCTTTGGATTTTCTAAAGAACCAAAAGTAATCAGAAAATTAAGTTAAAAATATTTTTTGGTTTGATTTTTTAAAATATTTTTGGCAATTTTCCTGGATTTCTAAAAGGTGTTTATAATTTTATATAAAAATAAAAAGTGCTAAAAATTCAAAATAGTGCACTATCAAGACTAAATTGCAAATTAAAAATATTTAGAATACCCTAAAGTCTTGGATAGCAATTTTATGATAAAACAGAGATAATAGGCTATAAATAGAAACTAAAATTGAAATTTTTGAATTTTTCCTTTATTTTATGTGATTTTTATAATATTTTGGTTGTTTTATAATTTTTAGGGTTTTTCAAACAAAACAGACACTGGAGTTAAAAGACAATAAAAGACACAATCATCAATTCTTATAGATTTTTTCAAGATATTTTTCATATTTTTATAATTTTTCTAACTTAGACAAGATACTTTTTAGGAGTTTTTGAATTTTAAAAATATAAAACGCAAATAAATCAATCCAATAAAATCACAATAAATATTTCACACTAAGAGGAGCCAATAATAATTTTTATGTAATTTCTCGAATTAATTTAATATCTATCAAGTCCATATCAAAGCAAGTAATTAAGCATCGTTCATAGAGACCTATTCATAAATATTTGAAGTTCACAGACCAAATCAATAACATAATAGAAAAGTTCAGGGTCCCATCTGCAAAAATCTCAATCGATTCATGCACATGCTCAATATACGTTGCACATGGGTATAAATGCAAATTCTAAAAACATGACATTCATTTAGTAACAATAGAAAAGTGCATGGCAGAAAGCAGAAATATCCCAAAACTCACATGAAAATCCACGTACTACAAACTGTGGGGGACTAAAGTACAAATATCTGAAAACTCAAGGTCCAAATAGTAAAACATCTTAACCACATCATTTATTTATAGGAATAAAGTGAAATATCGAAACATGCAAGGGAAAAAGGTAAATGTACCCTTAGAGAAGACACGTGGAGGTTGTCGCTATTGTATAGTGCTGATGGACTCCTGTTGTAGATCTGACGGCACAAGGTTGGTCAAGAACGCATGCATCAGATACGCCAGGTGTGTATGATCTAACGACTCCAAAGCTTACATTATTGGGAGGCTAAGATGCGATCTGGCAGGAGGGGGCCCATCCGACGACGGGGTGAAGGGTCAGCAAGAACAAGACCTGAGCAAACTTCGATCGAGCATCATATGGGATCCGATGCTCCGATGAAAGATCGGAGAGGCTTGACGGTGTCATGGAGGTACTCCGCCTCCGGTGGGCTGCTCGGACAAGCCCTGCACTTTTTGATATTTACAAAAATAACACTACTAGTATTGAAATTTCTCTTTATTTCTTGTATTTATTTTATATATCTATATTTCTCTAAAAAATCCCAAAAAATAGCTATAGCTTCTTGATTGCACAATCTTTCACGTAAATATTTTTATTTTGCAATTAGAGGCATTTTTTATTTATAAAAAATCAAAAGTGTCATTTTCATCCCTATTTACAATAGAAAATAAATAAAAATTATAAAAATCTTCTTAAAAAAATACCAAAAAATATATTTTATTTATTATGTGTTTTTAACCCTTAAACCAACAATCACTAAAAAAGTATAAAAGAAAACTCAAAAAATAGAAAAACCCCAAACATCTCTAAAAAAATTTAAAAAATTCTTATAAAAATAAAAAATTCTTATAAAAATAAAAAATTCTTATAAAAATAACATAGGGTTACGGATGTGACATGGAGTGACTATTCATGGTTCTGTGTGTAATTATATATTATTGAAGGTTATGTATGTAGATACGAAATTATTTAAGATTATGGGTCTAAATATCCCTTATAGAGATAGTTGATGAATGAAGTTTTTTTGTTGGTTGTAAATAGATTCATTTAAATATTTTCATTATATAAAATAATTAGGTAAAATGTGTACTATAAATAATTATATAATTTAAGGATAACCAAACATATTTTGTTTTAAAAAACCAAAGGAAACCTAAATATTCACACCAAGGAAATGTTGTATGGACTATAAGAGAATAAAAATGAAAATATAAATATAAATAAGGAAACTAATTAATTTGAGAGGATTAATGGACATACATTAACTAAAATGTGAATGTGATTTTTTGAATAAGATACGGCAAGGAGATCTGATATGATGCCTCAAATAAATCAAAGAGCGTGATGTCCACCATGTTATTTAATTTAGGTTACATATTTTATCAATCTGTTCATATATATATATATATATATAATCAAGTGTTCATAATTTCGTATTTACATGTATGGCATCTTAATACTATGTGATAATATTTAGACTATATTCCATCATAATATACAAATAACAGATATAATAAAAATTTATTCCATATTAATGGGCAAACATTAAAAAACATGGAATTTGACGGTACCAAATTAGATTGAAATTTCGAAATCCATATAAATCATGTTTATTTTTTACCTCTCTCTCAAATCCTTCAAAAATAAAGTGAGAAAAATTCTACACATTTTTTATATTCATTTATGATTATTTTTCTCCAATAAATTTAAAAAATATTATATGGAGCCCATTGGTGACCAAACGGGCCGTTGGGGATGCGATGGTCTCACATTGCACGCCCCTACCATCTCCTGATCACCACCAACCACACCATTCCCAAATAATCCCCCTCACCTTCCCCTCGACCACTCTCCCCACTGTTTTCTTCTCCGCATCCCCTATATAAGTGCCCCCGGTCCAACCTATGTTAATAGACCCAACAGCTCTAGCCAATCAGAAGTCAGGAAACAGACCAGCGACATCAGCAACCCAACAAGTGGTTAGGATGCAAGTCAAATTAACACTACTTTTCTGAAGTATCTCTTTCCTATTGATTTGTCGCCGATGGTTTCTATTTAACTCCTTCGGTGATAATTCCGAAAAAAAAGAGAGAATATATATCTATCTATATATAATTAATGATGCAGAAGGAGATGAGCACAATCTTTTGAATAATCCACATATAAAAGTGGCAATTCATCACTAGTAACACGTCCTCCAGATTTAGTTACATAACAGCAAGAGTTGTGAACATAGTATCATACATCATGGTTATATATTTAATTATATCATGCTTGTTCACATAAGAATTTATTTAGCCATATGGCAAATGCAACAATCAACGTTGCATCAGTTTCCTTCCAGAGATCTGATTGGGAGGTGCAGAGTTAGGCTTCAATAGTGGATTTCCTGTGACACTGAAAGATCAATGGAAGAAGTTAATGCAACGAAAGTAGAACGCAGAATCTGTAGGATTGTTTTATTATTGTGATGGGCTCACTTCAAGTTTATTCGACTGTTGCTGGAGAGGGAAGATGGTATGCTGCTGAAGTTGTTGTATGCCAAATTCCTAGAAAATAAAATAGACTTAACCACTTCACTGACAAAATGTCACGATTGGTCTAAATTAAAAGTGATTTCAGATCCATATACTGTGACTCACAGTGTTCGGAGGTTTGGAAAACCGGATAGGAACTCTGGGATGATTCCGTTAAGGCTGTTGTTATGCAGATCACTACAAATCAAGGGCGCGTGCCAGTTAGAAATATATGAATCTTAAGCACACGTTATCTTTGTATGTACTAATGGGAGAAGCTCACATTGTTTCCAGAGCATCAAGTTCACTGAAATCAGGAAGACTTCCTTGAAGGCCATAACCACCAAGAGACCTGCGAGATGTAAACAAAGAGAGATCAACTTATATTTGAACTCCGAATCTATGGTAGCTCGAAGGAAATTATTGACTAGTGATGTGATTAATAAAGTCAATTGAGCAGGAATCATTACAAGGATGTGATGCGAGGAGTATTATTGGAGCTGCAATTAACCCATTCCCAGTTATACTCTGGTGGTAGGCATGGGTCGCCTGTCCAGTTCTGGAGAACAGTGAACCAACCTTGCAATCTCGACAAAGCGTTCACTGAAGTGACACAACAAATAGTAGTAAAGCCTTTTCCAGATTAACTTAATTATGCATACCGATTATAATTGGAGAATACAATGTACCTACCGTCTTGGTAATTGGTCGATGCAAGCGAAAACTCGGTAACCTGCATTACTTCAAATCCGCTGATAATCGGAGGGAGGGTTGAGCCGTTCACAGGCACTAGAGTGAAGCTTGTGTTCTGAGTAGCTTGCAGGTTGGTGCTGGTGAATTCTAAAACTTCTCCAAAAGGTGGCGTAATTGGATCCGATATCAAATTATCGTCCTTGTAAATGTGGAATGATCTCCTTTGTTCTGACCCATTAAGGCTACTGGATATCTCAGTGAAGTACATGTTCAAGTAGATTGGCCGAGGATTGGTAGAGAGAAAGGAGGTTGTGATGGTGAGGTTCTTCGACGGTTCAAGAGAAGTCACCGCATTGCTGAACATCTTGGCCGGAGGGTCGTCGATGCTCGTGCTCGTATTGACAACGGACGTGTTACCTTTCAAGATTGCATACTTCGATATAGCAACATTGGAATCTTCTATTGATTGCCAGCTGCGATCATAACGGTCATCCGGGTACCTGTGAAGGTTTCACATACATAAATCAAGACAAACTTAGCTGGGGATGATTTTTCGAATATCATATTCATAGAAGTATATATCATAGACAAACTTCATGGTATTTGCTCTTTATATAACTGTGTTTCTTAGGGGCAATTCGTCTTGGAATATTGAAGGATCTACGGTAACATTTTGCTAGGGCTGCATATATATTGTTCCCGTTGGAGCCAATTATTCTCGAACATGTAATCCAACTTGCAATTCCTTAAACAAGCAATGTTACCGTCATTTTCAGTAAATATGTTACAGTCAGTCTTGTTTTACCTAAAGGACGCATTGGCACCGAGGGCCGCTCTTTCTGGGCGGTACAAGGCGTAGCTGGAGTTGACACGGGAGTACAAGCGTGGATCCAAGACGCTGACCTTGATGGCCGATATGAAGGGATCCTGATCATCGTACAGCCTCCCCAAGCAGATATTCGTGTTGTTGCTCCTCGTCACGTATATCGTATTGTATTGCACACCGCTTTCGACCCAATTGATAATGTTCACCGTCGCCCAATCATTAGAGTCCAGTAACAGCTCAAAGGATGGGGGTTTGGATTTGTTGTCATAGTTGCCATAATAGAACTGTGCGATGACCTGGATCTTCCTATCTTTCCCCGTGGGGATGGTGTAGCAATTCTTCTTCTTCTCGGGAAATGCTCTCAGCGTCTCCCATGTTGTGCCGCTATAATTGCCGTCCCTTATCTTATAACTCTCCCCAGATCGGACGAAGTCTCCATCTCCCAACCACGTCATGTTGTTCACGCTGGTGAAGCCCTCACTGTTTCCGCAGTCTATATACCATAATTCTGCATCATTGGAAGCGTTGAAGTCAATTTTTTTGAGTTTGAAATTCTTATATACCAGAATAATAACATTTTTTTTGTATTTTAAAATGTTGCCGAAAAGCATCAAAACAAGTGCTGAAGTCTTTTTTTTTCCTGAAACTTAGAAGACTCCTAGCTCATAGATTTTATAGCAAAGCCCACGTATACTATGGCATAGATGTTGGATGGAGGAGGAGATCCGGGTTCCGATGACGATAATATATGAATAAGTGGGAAACATATAACTGCATAGATTGTACTTTTTTCCCATCCATGTTCACGAACTTGTTTCTACGAGAGCGTTACCTGATTGCATTCTTGATTATTCCTTAGTGGAGTATAGGGCCGTGCTCACCCGAATCCGATCCAAACTAGACCCATCAAAATCCAATCTCGACCCAGACCTGATAATATGGATCGGGATCGGGGCCTTTATTTCCTCAAATTTTTTTGGTCTGACCGGGCCCAACGCAGTCCTGCAAAAGTCCACAGAAGCTCACCCGCCCGACTTCCAGACACCCTAACGCACTTGTACCCCACCTAGCCCATGATCAAGATACTCGCGATCACATACTGTAACGGTTTACTTTTTTTTGGAAAACAAGTTACAATGCATTACCATTGTTGCCATATTCGTTGACAAATTGATTGGCCATTGGCAAATTAATTGTCTTAATAACCCTTTAATTCTCCACATTTGATTACCTTAAAAGCTCGCAAATTCCTTATTGCTTTCACGTTGAGAGGAACACAAGCCGTGAAAGAGAGAAAGCGAGAGAGGGAGAGTGTTAGCCGGAGAAAGATAGAGAGAAGGATTTACGAGAGATTGATCTTCGTCGTAGGAGAATGCGGCTTTGAATCGGAGGAGGAGAGGAACGTGGATCCGTGACCGGAAGGAGACATGAGGACCACCACTGAGAGAGTTTTGTGTTCGAGATAAGGTATGTATCGGTCTAGATTTTCGTATAAATATTTATTACATCAAAATATATCTCGTATGTATCGGATTAGATTTTTTGTATGAGCAATGATCAATCCCGAATTACGACCTATAATTGTATGTATCGGTGTAGGATTTTCGTATACGCAGCCGTTTGATTTGAGACACGACATCTAAATGTATGTATTGGTTCCGTAGGTTAATACATATGCGCAACGACTTGATTTAGAATGAGACCGTAATGTATGTGTCAGTCTAAGTTTCGTATAATTATTGATTACGTTGAAATAATCCCTTGCATGTATCGATTTTAGGATTGTGTGTAATTCAAGATCAAGTTTGACGTACAATTTCTAGATGTATGTATAGGCTCGGGTTTCATAATATAAACAAAGATCAAATCCGAAATACGGTTTATAAATGTATGTGTCGGTATAGGATTTCGTATAAATATTGATCACTTTTAAAATATACCTCTTGATGTATATATCGACTTAGGATTACAATCTATAAATATATATATATATATATATATCGATTTCATAGGTGATTTCACCCATAAGGACTTGTCAGAGATGAAATAGGTTAATGGAGGTGTTGAACTCTCTTGATAATTAGCATAAATAATTATCATATATATATATATGTTGATCTCGACAAAAACATAAACGGCAAAATGCTTTGTCGTAAATAAAGAAGGGAAATTAGTGCCATGAGCCTTTATCACTGCGGTAGGAGCACTATGTGAGATACCTTATGGTCATGTAGAAATTAATTTGTTTATTTATATACGATTTTGATATATGTGTGTTGTTTCCAAAAGAAAAGAAACTTGTTGACCCTAATATTATCTATGCTAGATTTCATTACCAGAACAATATGGAAACATCCATTGTGCAACATAATTTTTTTTATCGTCGTAACGTATTGGAATTTCGTATGCACCGATAACGTCGTATTATTTCGTATTGATGTTTATTTTTTTATGATGGCATATTATAATACATGACATGATCAATAAACCGTTTTTTTACATTTATATAATTGTTAGAATGATTAAAATGCATTAAACCATATAAATTAATTGGTCTCAGTAACTTCCTGTACACAGATAATTTGGGTGGGGTAATTACATGCCGTAAGGTTAGGATGGTGGTATATGACATTTGAACTTTCCATATTTGGGTTGGTATCCATATAAATCAACAGACCTAACTTTGCTTATTACAGTAAACGTTTTAAAAATAGAGCGAGTGAAATAAAACACATCACGTCTTATAAATGAGATTGATTTGGAAATAATAATAGAAGAAAAACAGGGAAAAAAAGTATCACAGCGATATATGGTTAATTAAGTTCACGAGATGTACGTATACATATTACATATTAAAAATATTAAATGAAGAGTTCCCATCGACTGTAATTGTTTACCACATATGAAGAATTCCAGATATACTTGCCATTAAACTTGCCAGACAATTTCCTATAAAATAATTTGGTTTTATTAAGATTCAGGTAAAAGTATATCGATATACAAAGACTTGATGAAGATTGTGTATAACGTGAAGGAATAATAATTACGGCACTGACTCGTAAGAGTCACATGGACGACCGCAAGGGGTCGTATTAGCCGCAAGGGGCAACGCCGCAAGGGGCGTATGGTTGTAAGGAACCACAGAGGCAAAAGCTAAGTCCTCTACAGTTGTACCTACACTGTCATGTTAATGCCGTAAGGGGCAACGCCGCAAGGGGTGTATGGTTGCAAGGAACCAAAGAGGCAAAAGATAAGTCCTCTATAGTTGTAGCTACATTGTCATGGACCGCAAGTGCCAGCGGTTGAAAACGTATAACAAGATACGTATATGAAAGCTATACAAGAAAATTGGTTTATAAAGGTAAACTATTATGAGCTATGCAAGAAAATGGTTTAAAAAGAGTAAACCATTACATGTTATACAAGATGTGGTTTAAGAAAGTTAAACCATCAAAGTCATGGGGGTTAATATGCAAAATGATTTATATGATTTAAGAAGTATGTAATTTGCCAGGTTTTTTTTATGAAATGAGCCCCACAAGTTGATAGAAATGGTTGTCATATCTACTTGTGCAATTTACATGCACACCCATGTTTTTTTTAAAAGAAGTGAAATTATACATGATAGGGATCGAACTTAGACATGCATGGGAACTATCTAGGCACGTAATGATGTGTATCCCTGAAAATCCAAGTATATGATTTATAACGGACCAATGACCGTTAGAATACCCATGCATGGACCCCGATGCATACTGGGCATTAGGCTCATGCAAAAAATTATTTTTGTCAATTTCAGGTAAAGAACATGGTGGACTGCTTAATCAAGATTGTGCTACAGATTCCTTGGATTCTGGATGTCGTATTAAACAACTCGTGAAGATTTAAGGATATCTATATGCCTACAGGAACTGTCGAGATGTTGTTTTAAATTATTAGAGTAATTTTTGCAAAAACACCCCAGCTGGACTTGTTATAATGGAACTCTTTGTTGAATGGACTTTTTATGGAATTGATATTATCTCTGCTCAATGATTGCCATGCATGTCTTCGGTAACGGTTCGGTCGTGCGATCTAAAATCGCATGCTTCCGCTGGTCGTCGCGACCCATTCCGTTACAAATGGTATCAGAGCCGAATGCCCTCTGACAGTGGAAAGGGCTACCCGAGAGGTGGAGCCGCCCCTACAAGAGGTTGGAGGAAATGGCTACCCGGAGCGTGCAGCCGCCACTGTCACTGGGAAGAAGTGATGGGCCATGTCGCAACGAGGACGTTGCGAATATAAGTGGGGGAGGTTGTAACACCTCCAAAAAGATAGTCCCATACCGTGGAACACGAAAAGTTCCGGGTGGGATAAATAGCGAGGAGCTTACTACCGAGCAACCCGGCTTAAGCATTTTGGGGGTGGATAATCGGGACCGTATGGGCTCGATCCCAAGAGGTTGTTAGGGCCAGTAATGTTCCGTTAACGGACCGGGGACCTAAGCCCGGGATGTTACACATACTCATTCTTGAAAGCCAAATTACTTTCCTCATCCTCCTTCAAGATGCTATGGAGTGATTCTGAGGCAACCGAGACTATTGGGGATAGTCTTTACTATGGGTTATATGATTGCGAGAGGATCATCTGTTGTAATACAGCAAGTGTTGTATTACAGTGGACCATCAAATCGCGATCGGACGGCCCTCACAGGGGCCCACTATCCCCGGCCCCATAGGAAGGCCGTCTGATCTCGATTGAACAGTCCATCATAATACTTCACGTGTTGTATTAAAGCCGACAATCTAGGTCATATACGGCTAGCAAGGAATAAGTTAGACTTTCGAAAATGAACGATTTAATGTGGAAAATGTGGGGGTTTGGTACATCTTTGTAACTCCCATGTACTTTTTCCTATTATTTTTTAATGTCATAGAGACTGCTCATCACCTTCGTGATGGTCACTCCTTGATTGCTAAAAGAAAAGAATGTGAGAAAAATTAATGGAAATTCAGATGTCAAATAGGAAAGCCTCCCCCATCCTTTGCCATTTCCTTTAAGGATAATAGAAGGGGACAAGGTCATCTGCGGTAGCATTTCCCTGCTATAACTTAGGGGTTACGCTTGATGGAGAATGGACGCCCGGCCCAGCCCTCTATCCAGGTTGTCCATTCTCCATCGGATGCCACAACAGACACTCCGTGCTCTAATAGAAGACAGACGAACTCGTTCCAAAAAGCTACGAGAGACTCGAAGTGTAATTGCAAATATTTTCTCTAAGATCTACTTAGGAATATCAATAAGAAGGAGAAATGGTTCTTTAGCAGTACCCGCAGCTGCTGAAGCAGAAGCCGCAAGGAAGATCGATAAGAAGAAGACCAGAGCTGGAAAGGTAGTCGCCATGATGAGTGGGAAGAGCAACCTGTTGGATGCCTTGCTTTCTATGTTTAAATAGATTGCCATTGCCCTCTTTAATTAGTAGATCCAGACTTGGTCCAAAGAGACGTGATTCTTAATTATGACCTACGGTATATTGCTTATTACCGATAGTATTCCAGACTTTACTATCACGGATAGTATTTTTGTTCTTGTAGCCCTCAGTTTAGGTGGCTCTACCTCTAAGATAATCATGTTCAAATAAATTTAGGTAGCACTATGGTGTTTTGGATAGTATTTTTCTTGTAACTCTTAGTCGATTGGACTCACTAACAATTATGAAAATGCTTAAGTATAAGTATGTCATATAATTATTTTTTCCTACGAATTATTATCTTCATTAACATTTTGCGAAAATCGAATGTAAAATTGTGTTTCAAAGTCTTACAAGGCAATGCCCAATTTCTGATAAATGATATCAATATGGGTTTCAGTATGGAGATCAACTCAATTAAAATCTAACAATGACTCATTAATTTATTCAAATTAGAGTCGTCGCTCGGGATTGAATAATTCCTATGTTATTAAAGAGGAAAACGAATAAATGCAAAGATAGTACAAAAGGAAAAAGGTGATATTACGTTTGAAGTCCCAAATATATATGTTATCTTAAACTAGGTTCCCGTACTTATCAAATGACAAATAGAGTTTAATTTTTTTTACAAAACAAATTAATTTGAGTCTTTGTCACTACAACAAAGTTAGGCTTGACATTTTTTCAAAACCAATCACTAAATCAACAGTTGTTAAATATATAATGAGGATATTATTCATTGCGAAATTATGTTTATATTTGAAATTAGTGGCGAATATCATCTCAATCATTATATCATTAGTGACGATCCATATAACAATGATTATTTCTTGCTATTTTTCAAAATTTTAACTAATTATCGCTTGATTTTGAATAAAAAATGAACTTTGCAATGAATATATTTTCATTATATATTTAAGAACGCGTAATTTAGTGACGGATTTTGGAAAAAAGTGTCACTATATCTCAATTTTTGTAGTGTGTTAATTCTTAAAGAGAAGTCCATTTTAGGATGGTAAGTTGGTACACCTTTGTTATTTGAGATCTCATATGTAATTAACGAAAGAAAAGAGAAGAACGATTCCAAATTGACGCTCATAACTTGTACGTTGTAACATCACGAATCTTGGTTCCCTGGACTAGAATAATTAGCATATACAAAATGTTGTGTTCAGACTCACATGAATGGATCCGTTGACAACTATCTAAAATATTTAAGTTTAAATTGTCAAAGAATAATCTCATACTTTTATAACACATTTTTGAACTTCGTAATTTTTAAATGTTAGATAATCTTCAAGGTGTTATATAGTTTCTTTGTATATTTATAACATCGTGAATCGAAATTGTATACTAACTCCTATGTGTCCATTTCGCATACCTGATAAGGTTATATCCATGCTGATAATTGATGAATGTATATATTATAGATTTTGTATCCTTGTACTTTGGAACATGTAATTAATGGTGATGTTTTTGGGCACACATATACAGGTTGAGTGCCTCTTTTTCTTTTAAAAAAAAGGAGTTTATATGCGGTGAATAAAATTTGGCAAGAATTATAATTCGTTAACCAATGTATGTGAAAACACAATACATTAATTTTAATGGTCACAAGTAAATAAAACTACTCAAGATTGATGATCGAGCATCCCACAAATTATCAAACATTTTAAATGACTAACTAAATGTGTCCCATTTAAAAAAACGGTCAACACATTTTAGAAAAGTCAGCTGTTAATAAATCAAAACAGGTTCAAAAACCGTGAGTGGTTATGCTTTCAGTTGAAACAGATGTATACAAAATATATAGCTGCCATTTTTTAAGCATAGTGTTCCAATCATGCTCACTGTATACCCATTGTAATTATATTTTTCTGCAATAATACAAAGTCAAATTATTATCGTAATCTATATGCCAAGTAATGCTGTAGTTAATCTATAATTTAGCAATAATTGACGAACTTTGTTATATATTATGTCACTATGGGAGAGAGAGAGAAATTTTGTAATGACTACATGGTTCATCGGCTATCTATTAAACACTTTTATATCAGGCGTTGATTATAATCTCACAAAATAATCATCTCTCGTTTTTGTGTCTTTCGTCGATTAATCTACCTACGTGGTTGATTCAATTAATTCTCTGTAGTTAGTATTTTCAGTCGTCTCGTAATATATTGTTACTCTATATATTCTCGGTATCATTAATGAGCATTCCTATTTAGTGTACTCGTCTATTATCATTGATAGGTGGTGTATGATATTTATCTTCTTTGTGTCCACTTAATTTCTAGGGATTTTTACCCACGAATCATATAAACTTTTAAAATTACCTTCTTGATCTTTGAAATATAAATATTCCTCCATCAATCCCGTAAAGTTGCTAACCCTTACCTCACAGACCATGTGGTTAAACTCCATCCATATACTCATTATATATAACCAGATTTCGTTAAAAAAAGATATGAATTAACCATTTTGTTTGATAAATTTACAAAAGTAGCATCATCCACCTCCTCTTCCTCCCCTACTCTCTGCCCTTGTTCATCCTCCCCCTACACCTTCTCCTCCCTTCCCGTTGCTCTGCCCCGAGCCACCTCCTCCTCCCCTCGTTGTTCCCCCGTCCCCTCGTCCTCCTCCACCCCGTCCTATTGCTCCGCCCTAAGCCATCGCCTCCACCTTAATGGTAATGATTCATCTACATTCGTTCTTTCATTTTATCTTTAAATCTCTATCGAAATACATATAAACACAATTAACTTATACAACTCAACATGCATTATTCATCTATAAGTAGCATGTAATTAATGCATAAATACATGTATATAAAACCAAAACAAAAGAATAAGAAAATGAAATAAATAAATGAAGTATCAAAGATACGGAATAACCCTAATCCTCGAGACCAAGTCAATATTGACTAGGTCAATAAGAAATAAAGTAGGGGGAGATAAGGGTATAAATTGTATATAGAAACCCTAATTTTTACTCTTCAAAATAATTATTTTTACTCTATTTTAATCTTCATTTTACACATTCCAATTAACAAAATGTTTATCATAAAACTTCTATATAAAAATACAAAGAAAATTATAGAAATAATTGCCATGAAAAATAATGCATTGTGCAACAGGGACACACCTATGAAAAAGCTACAAACCAAACTTAACAGATCAATATCTTCTCCATATGAATTCAAAATTCACCAACCTCCATTCTATTCTAAATCAAATTATTTATCTAATGAAGGTGGTTTCATTTAAAATGGCATTAAGATTCAAAAATCAGCTTTCTTGGGTCTCATTGTACTATGTATATGTATATTTTATTCATATATTGTATTCTTTATATTTTTATACGTCTTACATTTTTAAATAATTTTAGATATTATTTAACCATATTTTAAATATAAATATAAAATAAAATAATTAAATAGACACTAAAATAAAATAGTACACTAAAATATATTGGTATATTATACCTATAATATATATAGGTACAATTATTTATGTATATAAAGAAAATCATAATAATAAATAAAAATGTAAATATGTATTAAAATGTATTATATATGTATAAAATATGTGCATTTGATAACAATAATTAAAAATGCAAACTAAAAATAAAATGCCCAAAATATATGTAAATATGCATATATTTATACATGTAAATATTAACATCATAGAAATAAGGTTGTAAAATAAAATCATAGAAAAAAGATCGAAAAAAAGAAACCTTTATATGATTTGTGCTTTTTGTAAATGAATTCATTTTCTATTTCTTTTTGAATTATTTTCCATTTTAATCTCTCTTTTATCGCCTAGTGGTCCGAATTGGACTAATAGGGTGCACCCGATGGTTAACCCCTAGTCCATTGTACCCTCACCTACCTCTGACTTGTCGGAACTCACTAGGAAACCATTTTCCCTAATTTATTCACACATGATCCATGGCTCAATGCGACTTGCTTCCTTCACAAAACATGTCCACTTTATATTGCTCTATCACACTATACATTTTGATTCATTGTGCATCCATCTCTCCATCTGTAAATCCATGATTTTTGAAATCCTCCTCACATGTTGTATATAATCACCTTCTTCACCATTTTTTTTGTTTTTGATCCCCTTTGATCTCTGAAACCCCTTGGATTCACCACCAAGAGCCTGTCCTTTGTGACAGGAGGTGGTGCTCTGCGATCCACATCGAGGAGAAAGAGAGGAGGAGGTGATCCACCATCACCGGAGTTCAGCCTCCTGGTGATTAAGCTTCCCAAGTCTAGCGACTAGATCGAGGCCATTTTCTTTTTTATAGTGTAGATTTCATTCTCGCACAATTATTTTCACTTTCTATTCAGTCGTTTCCATGCTTTTTAGCCCTACATTCCATTAGCTAGATTACGTCAAAGCTTAGAGCTCCAACCAGCCATTGTCCACTATGTTTGACTATTGTCCCGACCCATCTCCGCCTCCATCTCTTTCCATGTTCACTTCTCTACCTCCTCAACCATCTAGATCACCTCGTTCTTCCACAAAACGAGATCTATATACCATTTCATGTCATCGCCATTTGTATCCACCCAATAAAGGGTCGGTTCTGTTTGCCCTAGTCCCCTGACTCTTTGGTGTAGGACTAAGCCTCAAAGACCCCACATGGGATGTGATTCGCCGTTGCACAAGAGCTTCTAGGTGCCTGGTCCTCCATGAGTCTCTGTGTCCCCACAAATGGGATGTGGACACCTTCTTCATATGCGGGCCGCTTCCACAAAGCTAAAGAAACATTTTAGAAACGTGAAAGACCATCAGAGTCAAGCGGGAGAAGGATCAAAGCATTCGAGGGGATGTTCTTACCTAGTTCATTCAGGAGGCCTCCCCACCATCCGATCTAGTGCCCCCTCGAGATTGTATATCATACGTTGGATTGGAGCATCTATCTCCGTTCGATCCATCAGCAAGATCTAATATGAGCCGTCCAACCGTACGGGGTATCGGCTCTCCAAGATGCGACGTGTGTATAAGTGAATCCATCTTGGTTGTCTGACTCGCACACCTTTTGAGTGTAATTGCATAAAAAACCTCCTATAATTTTGTCATTAATAAGTAGTCCTATCAATATTAAAAATAATGTAATATTTTCTTGAATATTTTGTATGAACGACCTCATACTTTCTATTTATTACATTTAGGTCCTCGCGCCTCACATGTTGTCCCATGTGAGGCGTTGTAATATTTTTTTAGGCATTGTAATATTTGCATGTATGTCCTTGTAGTTTCTAAACTAACTAATTTCTAATAGCATGTATAGATTTTATCAATTGTAAATTGGTCCCTCTAATCGTGACATTTTATTTTCTTTTATTTTTTGCATTAAAAATATTTTTTGTCATCTCAAAAGTTGTAGAAAAATTCATTTAAGTGCTCTACATGCTACTTGTACACATATTAGCATTTTTTAATTATCCTATTTATCAAAATATTAAGAGAAACCTTTTTTCCATATCTAAATATTAAAACCTATAAAAATCAGAAAACTTATCCAAAAAATTCAAAAAAAAATTATATTACCTTTATTATGTTATATACTACCACATATCCAAAAATCCCTAAAACTAAAATTAAAAACAAAAAAATCACAAAACCCAAAGAACCTTATAAAAAATTAGTAGAAGTTATTTGAAAATAAAATAATGTAAATTTATATTTTTGAATTTTCAATATAATATACACTATATATAAAAAATAGTTTTAGATTAATTTTGGACTTATTTATATTCATTAATCCTAAAAAAATCTTAAATAATCATCTGCACACTATTTTAATATATTTATTATATTATGTAAAAATTCTTTAAAATTACCTAAAAAGGAAATGGAAAATCACAAAAACATTTTATTCCTTGTAGTTTTTCCATGTTTATGTATATTTAAAAATAAACACTGTATATACTATGTATTAACCCTATATTACTTAAAAATATTTAACATTAATATAATTATATATATAAAGATATATCTTATTTGAAAAAAATAAAAAAGAAATTAAAATTTAAAACATTAAAGAGAAAATATAGAATTATAAAATGTGAATTTTTAAAAAATATATAACAATTAAGAATCCAAAAAATAAATATAATTAAAAACTCATATAAAAAAAGATAAAGTAGTTAATAACAAAAATAATATATAATATTACCAACAAATAATTAATTAATAACTATAGCATCCTACGTTTGCTCCTTGTGTTCGACCTCTACATGTATTTACGCCCGTGCACATACATTGTAGAGTTATAATAAATTTTGACTCACATTTCATGTCACATTGTATTATCTATTTAATTGTGAGTTAATTGTTGATGGATTTAGCAGTTGGTCATTACAACGATTACTAGGCTAGCATGTTAGGCTTAATAGATAAACTACTTGTCATCAAAAGAAACCGTGCCCAGGGAGCAACAGAGTGTAGATTGCTTTGTTTAGTCTGCTTTGCATATAATCTATTTTCCTGTTTCAGTTATTTTTATCTATATTTTCTAAACTGTCCTGTCCACTCTCTTGTTTCTTTTTCTATAAGGGTCTGCCAACCGAGGGAGAGGTTCTTAGGAGGATCGAGGCACCTGAAGAACATGGAGGTTGGATTTTCTGACCAAATCGATAGGAGAGAGAGGGAAAAAGACCATGGTAGAGAGAAGAATAGTTAGTTTAGTGAAGATTTTATATTTATTTTTTAAGAGAGACTCGTTTATTATTTGTAATAATACAAGACAAGGAAACTTAGACTTATCAGGTCTATTTTACTAAGTGTATGTTCACTTGGGGCCCATGTAATTTTATCATGTTTTCTTGCCTTCTATACTTTATTCCTCCATATTTTGCAACTTTTTTATTTTGTTTTCGTGATTTGTGCTTTTCACCTTTTTTCGACTTTACATCTTCACTGATTGAGCCCATAACACTTAGGGTTGCTTGTTTGGTAATTAGGTCCAAATCCCTTATATATGCATGTTCCTTTATACTCTTGCGCTTGGACTTAGTCAAAATAACTAGTTCTTCATGCAAATGGAAATTCCTTCTTAGGGAGATTTCACCATTTGCATTGCATATAGATTATTTTAAATTTATACATGGATTACATTGCATGTAGAGTGTTGGAATAATGTATGCATTTCTATCTTGCATTCACATCATTAATTTGACGCGCACCAGCTTTTCCGACTTCTCCCACGTTTTCCTGGACTTAGAATAATAGAGAATCAGAAAACTCATTAGGAGATATTAGTTGAAAAATACTCAAAAAAGTGAAATCCCTAAAACCAAGGTTTTAAAATCGAATTGGCCGGCTGAACCAGTTAAATCAAGAACCAAAGGGACAACGGTGCAACCATCCGGTTTTTATACAAAAAATAAAAACCAGTCAAAATCCAGTTGGACCACTAAAATCTGGTTGAACCAATTGAACCAAACCACCGGTTTAACCATCCATTTTTTGATAAAAAATAATTTCTAATAAATTATCAAAATACAATCTTTTTTTGAAATATTCATAATCTAGTCTCATTCTAACCCATAATATAGTACTCTTTAATTTATTCTCCTTCGCATGTGTCAATGACTCATTATCTCTTGTCCCTTCCTTTCATATGGGCATTACCTATCTCTTCCCACATTATGTATGAGGTTATCCACTTATAACAATAATCAGCGAAGAAGACATTGTCATAATCATACTATGAGAAGCAATAAATTAACGACACTTATAGTTTATTAGAGTTTATATACTTTTAAAATTATCAACTTTTTACATCACATATATATTTATATAACTTTTATGAAATATGATTATTATGCCCTTTTGAGTTTTTTAAGAACATTTATACCCCTAAATTTTAAGCAATATCATTTGTGCTCCATTTTTTTCTAAAAAAATTCATAATATCATCCTTGTGTTATGATGAATCCATGATTCATTAACTTTTCTGTCACATTTTGTCTTAAAACCCTTAACAAATACATGTAAATACTCACTAATTCTCATACTTTAACAGAACACCATTCATGTGTAAATATTCACTTTTAACCACTAAACTCATGTAAATAAATAAAGAACCAGAAAAGAAAGACAAAGGCAGATGGAATATATGTATATATATGCGATATGACTTAAACTATAAATATAGCTGTAAGATATATTTATAGCCTAACCCCCGAGACCAAGTCAGCATGGATTGGTCGACAAACCAATAAATAGGGGGAGATAAGGAAAGAAAACCAAATAAAAATAATCTAACACATGTATATACACCCTTCACTATTTATAAAATAAATACACATCTTCAAGGATTTTAATTATTTCATATTAACATATTTTTCACCAAATCTTTCTACTAATTATTTCTAAAAATGTTTATAAAAATATAAAAATAAGTTAAAAATACTACCATGTATATATGCCAAGAAACCCAGCCTACAAATTGTCAAAATCTCAAATTCCGAACATCATAACTTCCTCATACAAACCCCAATTTCACTCTACTCACCTTTAAAGTTCATAAAATAATAGTATCTAATTAATAAAGGTGATTTCATCGAATTCGGAGTCCGTTTGCAAAAAGTCAGTTTTGGGACCTAAAGACAAAGGGGTTTCTGGGCTATTTATTTTATGTAACACACATTATTTATCATTTTCTTAATTTTATAATTTTTAAATTATTTCATGATCTTGTACTTTCACCATAAATTATTTCATAATTTTTGGAGACTATTTATTATTTTTATAAAATCAAAAACCTCAAAATATAGGGAAAAATGACCTATATAGATACTAACTCTATTTATTAAAATATGTAAATTAATTCATAAAAATTTATAAAAATTCGAACAAGTCTTATTTAATACCCTAATAATTAAGAAAATATAAAATTATTTTTTACTTAATTATTTATTAAATTAAAAAATCTAAAACCTATTTATAAATACATATTTATTAATAAAATAATTATATCTTAAATAATATTTATTATTTATTAAAAGTATTTATAGCATAATTTAGAAAATTAATTTATTTAATTTTCTTGTATTTATACCTATTTAAAATAACGTAATTCACTAATTTATATTTAATTAATAAGGTATTTCAGCTTTTAGACCAACCAGGTGCTGACACTTGTCAGCACCTGGGTCGTCTTCCCCAAGAATCTGGTAGGCCGGAGGTTGTTCAACTGGCCATCTTCGCGCCTTTTTCCCGCGGCCATCCAGAACCTTCCAACCCATCTAAACCCTCCGTCGTCTTCCTCCAACAACCCTCTCCATCGCCACCCTCCATCTCGACTTGGAGCCCAAGCCATTTCTCCTATAAATAGGCTCCAAGGTCGCCATTCACCATTAACTTTTCCCAACTGCCTGAAGCTCCAGCTCCAGACTACCGACCCCCTAACTTCCTAGCCACATTCCGGCCAAACCACGGTGGTGAAAACACCAAGGCGTAGCCCGCGAGGAAGAGGAGTCGACGGAGGAGGTTCCAAGGTCAAGCTTGGCCTTGCATCGCCGCCATCACGCGTCCAGCTCCGGCTCAAAAGTCGACCGTCGAGCAGCTCGTCAAGGTAATATACCTTGACATTCCCAGACTTTTTCGTCCACTTTATCTCGATTTCTTCTCGATTTTCGTGCCATGATTAGCATAGTTAAGCGCGTAGTTAGATAGCCTAATCACTGAGCTTTGACGCAATATCAAAATCCCCTTCAAATTCACTACAATTTCGTTTCAAATCAATCATCAAACCATTATCTTCTTCATGCATTCTGGAGTTTGGCTGGAAATTTAAGCATTTTTAACAACTTTGGGGTTTGTGATCTTAATTTGTTGGCCGATTCGACACGAATCGAGCACATACATATCTTGTTTGCAGATCCATCTTCACCGCGAGACGTCGCCAAGACCTGGAGATCATTAATCGATAGCCAATTTCAATTCCAAAGATGGCCCGCCAGAACTGATCCATCTCCAGGAGGACCGAACCGCCATCTTCGTCAAGACTCCACCACCGACCGGAGCACCCTCACCCGTCACCCTACCGCGGGCGAGCGCGAGGGGTGGAGGAGCCACCCCTCTGGCCCCGCAGGTGCGCCAAAGACATCGCCGGACGGCCGGGATGATTCGGGGAAGAAGGCGCCGCCGTCAGCCACTCAACAACCTCAAGAACAGAGGAGGTACAGGCGTGCGACACGTGTCAGCGCCAGAACCTTCAGATCCGCGCTTGCAAGTTCTAATCTCAGCCGTCTGAAACGAATCGGTGGAGAAATTGCAACTTAAACCCAGCCAAGTATTCAGAATTCATTCCCGCCTCCAGACTTTTGCTTAATTGCATTTAGGTCCCTCTGCAGGGACCTAAATGTAAAGATTCTTGTATTTTTCTTTCAGAACAGTCCTCCAGGACCGAATTGCAAACAATTTTAATAGTTTTTCTTGCGCTTATGCCCCTGGGCTGTAGGGGCTATTTCTTGTTCTTGTGACCTTGGATTTCGACGATTTTTTGAGGGTAGTTACATAACTACCCCAACTACTTAGTATAAAATTTTTGCGGCTTTTTGACGAGATCTTGACGTGTTTTGATTTATTCGAAAGCCGCTTCGTTTTGCTTTGTTTTCTTGTGTAGTTCGAGTACGCGGCTCGAACCCCGTTCACCTTATTATATAATATCACCTACATATTATATCCACCTATTATATAATAAATAAATCTCTTGAAAAATATCCCTTTTTGAAAATTAAATAAAAATTTGAAAAGAATAAAATCAAATAAAAATAACAAAAATAAAAATCAATAAAAAGAAGCGTTTTGACTTAGAGAAGAATTAAAATAAGATTACGAAAAGGAAAATCTAGGGAATTTATTCTGCCTCCTTGAGTTCGACCCAGGAACACTTGCCTGGTTATATATTAGTGAACGGTTTTCCGACAAGAAAACCGTATTTGTTTGATATGTTTTAAGGATCGAATTTCTCGTTTCGCGGCTTCTGCTACAACCGACAATTTACTTTCTTCTTTCTTCAAGAAGAAGCCGCGAAACCCGATCCTTAGCCCTTCATCAAAATGGCGCCGTTGCCGGGGAAGCGTTAGATTCCTTTGATTTTTCATTTTTTTCGTGGTTTTATTTTTCTCTTCTCTTTGTTTCGTTTTTCATACGGTTTTTCGTACGGCTTTTTCTTCGAGTTTCTCTTTTGTTTCCTTACAGCTTTCTCGGCTTTCTCGATCGGCTTTTCTTTGCTAACTATCTTTGCAGGGCCTGTAGGATCAACCAGCTTCTTCGGAAGCCGAGCCAGTTGAAAGAGCAGAGGTCGGCTTCTTCTTCACGAGTCGACTACAGAGGAGCAAAGTCGTTAGTATCCTTTTATCTGTAAAAGAGAGAGAAAGGGAGAGAGTTGTCCTTAGTAATAAAACTTTCATTTTTTTCGGGGCCTGATTCATCGGATACCGTGTATCCGAGAGTCAGGGCACCCACCGCGGCTTTTCATCGCTCACCGGTTTTCCGCGGTTTTCTAGATGCTTGTTTAGGTTTTTACTATATCTGCTTGTGCCGCGTAGCTAGTTTTAGGACTTGCAACCTAGGTGCTTGCTCTAGGGTTTTTAATAAAAAGACAAAAAATAGCCGTTGATTGAAAAAAACCATAAAAATCGCAAAACTAAAATCGGGACTGCTAAAAATATCTGATCAAAAACCATAAACAATTCAAGTGACTTGGGGAGAGTAACCCCCGCACATTTCTCAGAGTGCACGAGTTTGAGAGCCGACACTTAAGGATAGAGACAAAACCCCGTATTTCTTGCGGGATACTACTGGGTCCATACACCTGATCACTGTTCCTCAGTGGGTAAGCTCGGGTAGCCGGAAACGGTCCGGGTTTACTTAGCAGAGTGGGAGGTTTAGAGGACACTGTGCAAGGCTCCGTCCTCAAGTAACACGGGTAGCCGGAAACGGTCCGTACTTACTCCCATACTGGCTGAGTGCGAGTGGTCTCGCGTAAGGATTCGGGCCAGTGTCTCGGAGAAACTATCGGGCACCTATTGGCTTGCTCAGCCCGCGTAACGACAACGTTTGCTAAATACAACCCCAAAACCGAAAAGATAAAAAGACCGAACTCTTACAGTCTTCATCAGGATTGAGTTGGTGAAATCGGGGTATGCTTTGTGTTTGTTTGCGGGGCGTGAGTTTTCCGCGGCTATCGCATTTCTCCCTCATTTGAATCGTACAGGTGCTCTCCCGACTTCCTCTTGACATCGAAGATGACGTCTTGACGGCTTTTCGGCTCAGACTCCGTGAGCTTTCGACCGTCCACCGTCGAGCGTATGTCTTCACAGGCTCGAGAAGACCCTCTTCCCGAGCTGTTACCATCCGATCTCGACGCGAGTCAGACCCAGACTCCCTCGCCTCCTGGCCAGATCATTGAGGCAGACCCTCGCCTCAATACATCATCTCGATCTCCTGAGTATTTTTCGCTGAGTTCTTACGAGAGTTTCTATTTTCCAGACAATCAGATGGCTCGTGGGAAAGCATCAGCATCATACGAGAGACCACCAGCTGAGGAACATCAGGAGATGAACGCAGATGTTACGACCGGCATTCTCGATACACTTCAGCAGATGAATCTACAGATTCGAGAACAGTATAGAGTTCAGACCAAATGCAGGCTGAAATAGCCGCAGTGAGAGCAGGGGCCGGGAACCATTTACCGCCTGCGGTTCCCGCTACTTTACGGGACGAGTATGACCCGGGCGCTCGAACGCTCCATCACTGGATTCGGCTACCGCCGAATCAAGGGCCATACGAACTCCGACCGTCCTTCATCTCTTTGCTTCCCAAGTACTATGGGAATGCCGCAGAGGAGCCGTTCACGTTTTTGCAGCAGTTTGAGATGATCTGCGGAACGGCTTGTTATCCAGGAGTTACGCAGGAAGCCATACGCCTCAAAGCCTTCCCCTTTGCCTTAGTCGATAAGGCCCTTTATTGGCTGGGCCATCTGGGAAGAGAAATTTCCACGTGGGACGACCTGAAGTCCACCTTCCTGCGCAAATATTTTCCTCTAGGAAGGACGAACATGATGAGGAGTCAGATCTCCAACTTTACGCAATTGTCGAACGAATCATTCCATGAGGTATGGGATCGATTAAAGGACTTGACGGAGAGATGTCCGCATCATGAGATCCCAATGAAGGTGCTAGTACAGAACTACTTCGGAGGACTCCAGCCGGAAGTACAGGGGCTCGTGAGTGCCGCATGTGGCGGCAGTTACTTGAACAAAGACGTTGAGTCAGTCTGGGCCATCTTCAAAGGGATGGCCGAGAACTCGAGAGTTGTAGACTCTACTCGGGCATTTCAAAAAGCCCCGCAGCCACTACATCACCGAGAGCATCACAAGGTAGCGAATATATCAGATTCTGAATCCAACACCAACATGGGAATTATTAGCAAGAAGTTGACGTTGGTGGACGTGATTCACAAGCAGGTCCAAGACCTACAGCCGCTGCGAGAGTTGGAGAAACTCTCATCTCTACCTCAACAGCTAAGTGATCTTTCGAAGAAGGTCGCTGATCTTCAGAGCCAGTACCAGCAGAACCAGACTTCTTCGAACACACAACCAGCACGGAGGATCGCACCCGCTCCACCCACCCGTCAGATACACTATGTCCAGAGCGAGCCCGAGATTCCGCAGATTGATTGGCATGAGGATCAGTCTCATGCCAATTCCGGCCAGATCATCAGCACTGCCGAGATGGAGGTAGAGCCGCAGTCCACTTTCGAGATTAACGGGATTTGGTATACTCCGGTGCAGCAGCCAAGTATACCGAATCATCAGCAGCAGCCGTACGGTCATCCGCAGCACGGACGTCCGCAATTCCAGCACCACCATAGTTTCATGCCGCAGCAGTCTCATCCGAATGTCTACCATCAGAGACCGCAACCTTCATATCAGCACCCTGCCCAGTTCTCACCGAACTATTCTTTTCAGTAGCCGCAGCAGTCTTCTTCCACACCTCAGCGCTACTCCCAGCCTTCCACCTCTCAGCAATTCACGCCAAGGCATGAGAGAGGAGCAAGCCAGGGGCACCACACTGAACCAGAGATGTCTTCACAAGCCTAGGCGCTCAATCAGATCATGGATATGCTCAGTACGCTTCAGATAGCACACAAGACAGAGATGGAGCAGGTTAACCGTCGTCTTGACGAGTTAACCGTGCCAAAGACCACTCTCCCAGCCCAGCCTCAGATGAACCCGAACAACAAGAGGAGGCATCTAGATCAGGTAGATCCTACAGGTAAGATCTCGTTTCCTGAATTTTTGTCTAACTTCATTCGTCTCAGGAGCGGTAGATCACCGCAAACGCCTGCTGGAAAAGAGGAGAGGGAACCAGAGGAGCACGAGCATGATCCTAATGCCGAGGAGGAGAATCCGCAAGAGGATGAGGACGTAGAATCAAGAAACGGGAGTAATGTCGACTCTTCAGATATGGATACTGGCGACTCAGACGATGATATCACGCCAGATCAGGCAGAGATCCCGAACAAAAACATTTTTTCCCTGTTTTAGAGAGTTTTGTAAATAATTCTGAGACTCTCGATGTACAAGCTGATTCCACTAAGTTGAATAAAAGTTCTGATTTGCTGACTCCTAACTTTATTCCTTTTCCCGATGCTTTGTTTGGAAAAGGAAAGAAAAAAACCAAAGATAGTTCCGAATCTCCACAGATCGAAAAGTTACTCAAACATCACATCTTTCTGAAGATCCCTCTCCATGATGCCTTAGATCAATTTCCTACGCTCAAGAATCAATTGAAAAACAGATGCACCACACGTGGGAAAAAGAGATCCCGAACAGAAAAGCATGTTTTGACTAAGGCTACATCCTGTGCGATACAGAATAAGATTCCAAAGAAGAAGAAAGATTCAGGTGCACATTATGTTAGATGCGAGATCGCAAAAGCCGAATTCGATCGCACTCTATTAGATAACGGTTCCTCGATCAATCTGATACCCGCTTCCTTACTCGAGAAGCTCGAGTTAGGTCCTCTTTACAAATCTCGAGCGATCCTTCAGTTTGCTGATAGATCCGTAAAGAGACCTAAGGGTATACTTAGGAACGTTATCGTAACCGTGCAGGGTCTGCAATTTCCAGTAGACTTTACGGTCTTAGATATGAATTGCCCTGCACAGTTACACCTTACCCCGGTCATTCTCGGAGGCCTTTTCTAGAGACCGCAAAGGCCCTCTTCGATTATGATACAGGGAAGGTATCTTTTTGCGCCGAGGGTGAAAAGGTACATATAGAGATGGCGAGAGAATCAAACACTTTCAGTGATGCATCCTCAGATTTTCTGAGTTCTTTAGCCTCCTGCGATTACATGGATGAGGTCTGTCTTGACGACCTCGAAAGATATCAGGTAGAGACCCAAGAGTGTTTGACAGAGGACGGGTATGAGACCTCAGGGGGTAATTCTTCCGATGGGACTTTATATTTCAGTTTGGATGATGATGAGCAAAGGGATCAGACTTTTGATGAAATCAATGCAGATCTTTCGGATTCAGAAACTCTACATACTTCCTCCATCTCAGATGAATCAGAATTTTATCTTGCTGACTTATTTTCTTCTGATCATTCTGAGGAGTCGGATGATGTCTTGAACATCTTCTGTAGTCCGACTCTAGAGCACATAAAGATGGTGGATAATCAGAATGCAGACACATCGCCTACCGATACAGATTCCCATATAGCTACAGATGATGTTTCGGCAGATACAGATACTACCTTGCCAGAACTCAAAACTTTGCCACCAAACATGAAATATGCCTTCCTTGCGGGTCCACATCAACAGTTTCCGGTCATTATCAGCTCAACTTTGACCGATGATCAAGAATCTCGTCTGATGGAGATTCTAGAAAGAAACCACAAGGCCATTGGGTGGACTGTATCCGATCTCCGTGGGATTAATCCTTCTTTGTGTTCACATCATATCTATCTCGATCATGACAGCAAGCCCACCAGAGAGTTTTAGCGTAGGCTGAATCCGGTTTTACGAGAAGTTGTCAAGAAAGAGATCACGAAATGGTGCGACGCAGGGTTCATTTATCCTATCTCCAACTCAGAATGGGTTAGCCCATTGCATGTTGTCCCGAAGAAGTCGGGAATTCAGATGGTGAAAAGTGAGAGTGGAGAGGAGATTCCAAAGAGAGTAACCACGTCGTGGCGAGTATGTGTTGATTACAGAAAGCTGAACACCGCGACAAAGAAGGAGCACTTCCCTTTGCCTTTCATAGACCAGGTCATAGAACGGTTGGCAGGGAAGGGGTACTTCTGTTTCCTTGACGGTTACTCCGGATACAATCAAGTATCAATTGCTCCTGAAGACCAAGAGAAAACCACCTTCACTTGTCCGTTTGGCACGTATGCCTTTAGACGGATGCCCTTTGGATTGTGCAACGCTCCCGCGACCTTCCAGAGGTGCATGCTTGCTATTTTGGCGGACATGGTCGGTGATTTTCTAGAGGTTTTTATGGATGATTTTTCGGTCTATGGTGAGTCCTTTGACGATTGTTTAGCGCACCTAGACCAGGTTATGAAAAAGTGTTGTGAGGTAGATCTCGTTTTGTCCTGGGAAAAGAGCCATTTTATGGTTACCCACGGGATCGTGTTGGGGCACGTCATCTCCCAGCGAGGCATGGAGGTTGACCCTGCCAAGGTGGACGTCATCAAGAAACTCGAGCCACCATCCAACATCAAACAGTTACGGTCATTTCTGGGGCACGTCGGCTTTTATCGACACTTTATTCAAGACTTCTCCAAGATTGCCCGACCGTTAACTGAACTGCTAGGCAAAGACATCGAGTTCGTTTTAAATGACAAATGTCTTCATGCTTTCCTCACATTAAAGGAAAAGATAATCACTGCTCCTGTCCTACAGCCGCCTGATTGGTCACTACCCTTCGAGATCATGACGGATGCATCAGATTTTGCGGTCGGGGCTGTATTAGGGCAGAGGAGGAATGGACTTCCCATATCTATACACTATGCCAACAAGACCTTAGATGATGCTCAGAGAAACTACACAGTAACAGAAAAGGAGATGTTGGCAATAGTGTTTGCACTAGACAAGTTTCGATCGTATCTACTTGGCTCGAAAATCACAGTTTACACCGATCATTCAGCTATCAGATTTTTAATGGAAAAGAAGGATGCCAAGGCACGCCTTCTAAGATGGATTCTTCTACTTCAGGAATTCGATTTGGATATCAAGGATAAACCTGGAGTAAAAAACGTGGTAGCTGACCACCTCTCCCGATCGCAGTCAAATCATCCTTCAAATGAATACACACCAGAGATCGCAGAGAGATTTCCAGACGAGAGCATCTTTGCAGTTACAAAACTTCCATGGTATGAAGACATAGTGAACTTTCTGGTCACAAAGAAAAGTCCTCAGGGTTGGCCGAAGAACAGAGTTGAGAAACTAGTTTCCGAGGCACGATACTACCATTGGGAAGATCCGATTCTTTTTCGCGAAGGACCGGATTGTGTTTACAGGCGATGCATTCCTCAAGAGGAATATAATAGTGTCCTCACTTTGTGTCATTCTTTAGAATCAGGAGGACATCATTCAGGGAAGAGGGACAACGCAGAAGGTACTACAAAGCGGATTATGGTGGCCGACTCTTACCAGAGATGCTTGCACATTCGTGAAGAGTTGTCAAGAGTGTCAGAGAGCTGTAGGGACAGTCAGTGCTAGAGATGCAATGCCAATGCGACCCGTCATTATCTGCGAAATCTTTGATGCATGGGGCATAGATTTTATGGGACCATTTCCTTCCAGCAACGGCTTTGAGTACATCCTTCTCGCTATAGATTATGTTAGCAGATGGGTGGAGGCTATACCCGCACGAACCGCAGACAGCAAGACTGTTTGCAAGTTCCTAAGGGAACACATCATCTCACGGTTCGGGATCCCTCGTATTCTTATCTCTGACGGGGGTACCCATTGATGAATACCCATTCATCACTCTTTATTCTTATATTTTAGCTACAAAAACCTTTGCAAATGCATGTAGATATGTGTAAATAGGAATAATTACCAAAAGCATGCATTGTGTAAAAACGTATAATTAGCATGTTTTTGTGCAAAAATAAAAGAATAAAGATTAAAAAAAAGAGGGAAATATTTAGAATAAATATTGAACAACCTAACCCAAGGGAGGGCTCAGCATGGGCCTGACCGCATAAAAGCCAAAGTAGAGGGAGATAGGGGCTCTTGTGTAAATATTGGTGTAAATAAATAAAAATATTTTTCCTCACCAAAAATATGCTTGTACATACTTTTACATATTTATAAAAATATAAAAACAAAATAAAAAAAAAGTTAAAAATTAAAAAGAATCAAAAATATCTCTTTCATCATGTACATATACCACATCTATGTATTTATTTAACCTTGTAAATAAATAAAGTTGTTTTCCAAACTTTTTGTAAATACTCTATGCTATATATTGTAAATAAATAAAATAAAAACAATTAAAATCAAAACAAAATAAAAATAGAAAAATCAAAAATACAAAAATACATTGTACATATACCATGTATATAGATGTATATACCTATTTATCTTACCTATGTACATAAATAATAAAAATAAAATAAAAACACCCTTTTACTCCTTATTTTATTCTATAAATAAATAAAATATAAAATAAGGATAAAATTGTATAAAAATAATTTATAAAAATCAAAAATAAAAAACCCTATATATATTGTATATACCTATATCTAGTACATATTATGTATATAGCCTATTTTTATTAATTAAAAATCACCAAAAAATAGAAAAAAATAAAATAAAAATATTTCATGTTTTGAGTTTTGGCTGAATCGAGCCCTAGCCACCTCTATTTATCACCTCAAGATTCAGCCACGTGGCCAAACCTCATTGGGTCCTGGGGATGTTGACCGCCCGGTCAACTGGCCCCCCCAGGACCACTTCTCACAGATTCGAGCTTCGGATCCAACTTCTCAGATTTTTCCCTGCTTGACCCGATTGCCTATCACCCAAACCCCGGCTCCATTTCGAACCTCCCACATCCGACACCCTCGCCGGGCATCAACATCGGGATCCGCGCGCCACCACGACCCTACCCGAGCCTTCCCTCTCGGATCCTCCCAGCATACATAAGCGAGCTCCGCCACCCATTTTATGCATCTTTGGTCATTCCCCTTCTTCCCTGTGAGCTCCAGAGTGATCGCAAGAGTGACAGCGAGCGTCTCCACCTGTTGCAGCGAGGCGAGGAGGAGGATTCCACTGATCCGGCGACGTAGCCGCCGCAGCTCCGCCACCTGAGCGAGCTTCGAGCCTCGGGCCGAGACGACCCTCGAGGCGACGACCAGGAGCACCCCCTGCTCTTCCCCAGTATCATCGATCATCCAGGTATCCCCTTAGCTTAGCTATTTCGTTCGATTTCAGCTTTCCCCCAAATCGCGCCGTCGACGTCTTTCTTCGATTCCGACCACTCCGCCTTCCATCTCGATCATCGGAATCTGCCCTCACGTTCGCCTTCTCCCGACGCACCTTCTGCACCCACTCACCCAACCTAGCTCGCACAGGAGCTGGGAACCGGGCTCCTCCGTCCACCACCTTCACCGGAGCCCGTCGCCCCGACGCACCAGCCACCTTCACATCGCCTAACCGGGTCGAGGCAGTTTGCCCTCGACTCGCGAGTCTTCTGAGCCCCTTTGCAGGTCCTACCGAGCCCATCTGAGGGCTTGGTCATCCAGGCCAGGAGACCTAGCTCCGCCGACTGTGCCTGAGCTCCTCCGAGCTCGGGTCGATCATCGGAGTATCGCAGCAGACGCGGGAGCACTCCAGCATTCTTCTCCGACCTCCAGAGTGCTCCAAGGAGGAGCGCAGCACACGTACGAGCCCGGCGAAGCTCGCCGGGGCTTTGTTCTTCCAGCATCCTCCAGCGCCGTTGATCTTCATCCCTCGCTCCAGTTCTAATCTGGGCCGTCCATCCTTGGAGCAGCCGACACCGTCAGATCTGAGGGGACGTCATCTGGAGCGCCCACCAGTCCCAGCCTTCCGATCAGCCACGTGGAGCGCATCCAACGACCCCGCTTAATAAAGGGTAATTTTCCCTTAGGCCCTTATATTTGTTTTATTTCGTTTGAGTCCTGTAAATATTTAAATACGTTGTTTAGTTTTAGGTTTAATTGCATAGAGGACCCTGAGCTTTAGTGTAATTGCATATATACCCCTGCCTGTAGTGAGCCACGTGCTTCGTCACGTGTTGTTTTGGGTTATTTGCAGTCTATGCCCTTGTAGTTCTGGTTGTTTATGAATGAATGAAACTTTTTAGTTAATTGCATATATACCCCTGTGAATGCTTTATTCTCGCATGTGCGTTTTATTTTGGGTTATTTGCATTTGTGGCCCCTGGACTTTTGGTACGTGTTACCAATAAGTCCTTGGGACTTATTTTCCTTACATATAGGTCCCTGAGTGCCCCAGGCACGCGCGTAGCGCGTGATTGGCTGGGTTAATTGCACCGGGACCCCCAGAACTTTGGGTATTTGTATTCCAGTCCCTGTGCACAGTACCCTTTTGTTATTTTTTGAATAAAATATCAAATCACCTCCAAATCCAATGAGAATTTGACACATGGCTCCTGCCATGGTGTAGGATTTTCAAGGATTTTTGAGGACATTTTTGGTTTTGTTTGATATTTTTAAAAATTCAAAAGCCTTCATTTTTGTTACTGTCTAGATTGGAAAATCACAAAAAAATATAAAAACTCCTCTAAAAATTCTATAAAAATTAGCTACTGTTTAGTTTGTGTTCTTTGATTTTCTAGCCAATTTTGGCTATTTTTCATTGCTTAAAAGCCTTAAAAACATAAAAATACCAAAAAGCCCATAAAAATTCTAGTAAATACATTAAAAACCCAAAAATAATAAATTTGGTACCTAAATTTTCCTTATTTTATCTATTTTACAGGAAAATTACCTCCAGGCCATTTTGAGGCCCTTAGGTATTTTATCTAGGGCTTCTTGACTCGGCTGGATAGTACTCCTTGTTTTTGCTACTGTTTGATTTTTAGAAAATAAAATAAATATCAGAAAAATCCCAAAAATTCACCAAAAACATAAAACAATATAAAACACATAAAAACATTTTTGTTTTAATTTTTGGTTGAATTTTGTTGCTTTAAATAATTTTGTTGAAAGTGTGCTTGTATTTCCTTTTCTCAATTCCCTAATCATTTAAAAATCCAAAAAATTATAAAAATAATTAAAAACCACTAAAAAATATTTTATCTTTTATTTTATTTGTTTTTACTACTTCGTAGGCCTTCGGCCAATCCGTGCTCCTTGAGTTCGACCCTGAGAGCTATACCGGGTTAATCACATAGCAGGACCGCTTCTCGTATTTTGATTGCTTGATTTGTCATTAGTGGTTCGATTTTTCTTGATATACACGGTCTGATCGCTTGGGTCGCAACGACCCTATTTCTGTACCTTACACCCGAGTGGTCAGGCCTGTTATCAGAATGGCGCCATTGCTGGGGAGCACGGCTTAGTAGTTGATTATCTTTTCGTTTTTATTTTCTGCGGCTTTTCGCGGCTCTTTCAGAGCTCGCGGCTCTTCGCGGCTTTTGTTCATATTTTCTTTTTGTTTTCTTTTGCATTATTTTCTTTTTCTTTTATTTTTGTTTTTGTCTTCTTTTGTGTGTTTATTTTTATTTTGCATTTCTGCATATATACCCTTTTATTTTTATTTCTTTTTCCTTTATTATTTGATTATTGGTTCTGACCGCTCTATTTTCTCTTGCGAGGGCCCAAGGACCGAGGCGGCTACTCTCGAGAAGCTGGCGCAACCGCGGGATTCGGAGGCGGCTCCCTTCTGTACGGAGTCGCAGGAGAGAGTGAGAGAGAGTTGAGTGGGTGAGGATTAGAGTAGATTTTTATTTTTATTCATTATTATTGTAATAATACAGGACACTCTTGGACACTTGGACTCTTCTGCCGTAGCGGGTCTGTTTCGCCGAGCACCGGTGTGCTCGGGCGACCCTTAGGACTTGCGCGGTTTTTCACGGTTTTTCACGGTTTTATTTTATTTTTCTTTCTGCCTTTTCCGGTGTTTACGTGGTTTTTGCTCGAGCCCCTAGACTTAGGAATTTCTGGTGATTGTGCCGTAATTAGTAGGATCCACACACCTAACTGCTTATCTGTTCCCATAGATCGTTAATTGGACCTACTTAAAAAATCACTAATAAAAATAACCGACTCATTTACCTTCGTAGCCTACGTGCCGCAGCCCGTCCTGTAAAGCGCTTACTCCTACCCCCGATTTGTCGGATAGAGGAGGGACGGGCCAAGACCGGACTCTTTGGTTTGGAGGTCGGTGACCGGTTAGACGGTTCTTCACTAGAAATTGCTCGTTTAGGACTCGGCTTTCCCGTTGCATCATATAGGTAGTTTCCTTTCTGTCTTTACATTTATGCGCGGATCATATTGCATGTAGAGTGCTGGAGACAGGTACGCATTTCTTACTCAGCATGCATCATTGATTTATCGCGCATCGGCTTTTTCATCTTCTCCCCCCTGTTTTGGACTTAATAATCAGGAGAACCGAAAAATTCGTTAGGCCATTTGTTTGCTTTGAAAAATACTAAAAAGTGAAACCATAAAATTGGGACTGGTTAATACTATTGATCTTAAAATCCGCTCACCCTAAAAATTTTGTCTTGGGGAGAGCAACCCCCTCATTGTATGGTTTGGATGCGCGAGAGAGTGACCCGCACCCTAGGTAGAGCCCCCCGGTGCTAGACCTGACTGATTACCGACTTTTCCGTGCGGGCCAGTTGGTTGGGTTAGCATCGGATATCCTAACAGGTCACGTAAGCGCTCTGATATTTTGTGTGTTCACCAAATAAAATTGACAAGATAATTTGACCGAACTTTCACGGTCTTCAGCTCGCGTTGCGTTGGTGAACCGGGGGTTTGTTTGTGATCATAGTTTCTCCAGATCTCATCCGCACTACTCGCCAGATCAAGATGATGGGTAGACGGTCTCTTAGGCAGCCTCTGGCTGCACCGCTTTCGGGCACGTCTACCTCATCATCTAGGTTGGCCTGCGAGAGCCGAGACCAGCTCTCCGAGCCCGAGTACGATTCCGCCCTGTTCCCCCTCGACCCCCTTTCTGTTCTACCTGAGAGACACGAGCCCGAGGAGAGACGGATTGATTTGACAGCACCTGAGTTGGGCTCGTTTGATTTTGCAGACGTCGCTATGGCCGGAGCCGGCAGTTCAGATGATCACTCCCGTCAGCCCGAGCATTTTGTACTAGACCAGGGAGCGATCAACTCCACCCTGATTGCATCACTTGAGACAGTCCAGCAGCAGTTACGCGATCAGGGGGCATTCATGATAGAGATGAGGCGAGAGTTGGAGAGGCTCAGAGCAGAGCGAGACCAGCAGAGCGAGCCTGAGGAGATACCAGATGCAGAGGCACGAGCCACAGCAGCCGCAGCAGCAGCCGCAGTCACCGCAGCGGGAGGCGCCGCGGCAGGAGGACCACCACGACCGATGCGGGATTTACACAATCCCGGATCTACTCTGATGCATCACTGGGTAGTGGTGCCGACGATCGTGGGGGACTTCAAGTTCCCCCCAAACACCTTGCAGTTGCTACCCCGCTTCCACGGACTTGCCACTGAGGAGCCCCACCTCCACCTCCAGGAGTTCCTGATGATCTGCAGCACTGTCCACGATCGGCATGTGGACCAGGACACGATCCGGATGACAACCTTCCCGTTTTCACTGACAGATAGAGCAGCCACCTGGCTGAAGCATCTTGGGAGGTTTGTATACACCTGGGAGCAGCTCCGCACCGAGTACTTGAACAAGTACTATCCACTCGGGCGGACGAATGCGGCGAGGGCCCTGATCAGCAACTTCTCCATGTTCCCCAACGAGCAGTTTCACGAGGCATGGGAGAGGTTTCGAGAGCTCCTAGACCGATGCCCGCACCACGACATCTCCAAGCCGAACCTAGTTCAGAGCTTCTTCAGCGGGTTGACGCCAGAGCTTAAGGGTCTGGTGAATGCTTCTTGCGATGGGTCCTACTTTGCCAAGGACCACGACCAGGTCTGGGCCATCTACGAGGAGATGGCCGAAAACTACATGGTGATGTCCCAGACCCGGTTGTATTCTCAGAGACCCAGCCACAACAGCCAGGACCCGTGCAGTACCAGCGGATAGCACGGGTAGATGGAGGTCCATCCAGTTCGTCCGCAGTCGCAGCAGCACAGGCAGATTCGACAACTGCGGACATGGGCATTATCAGCGAGAAGTTGGACCGCATGGAGCTGATTGAGAAGAAGCAGTGCCAGAGCATCACTCAGATGGAACAGATGGCACAGGTTCTGAGCGACATGAAGACACAGCTCATGTGTCTCCAGGAGGCACAGACGGCTCCTCAGCCCCGTCTTCAGTTGCGAGGCGACTCCGACAGCAGCAGCAGCTCGTCCCAGCACTCCAGCACCCCTTTGCAGCCTAGACAGGTTCACCTTGTACAGGCGGAGCTGTACCAGCAGCCGCAGCCCACCTACCAGTCCCCACCATCTCCAGACATGCAGATGGTGGTATACCAGCCGGACCAGCCTCTGGCAGTACTCCCGCCAGCCCCCTACGATGCCGAGCCGTTGATGGATGTCAACGGGATTTGGTATGACCGCTCCCAGCCTGGGATCCGACGAGACCATCCCGGATTCAGGTGGGGGAATGGTGGTGCCCAGCCCCAGCAGCAGCCGTCAGGACAGGGAGGGCATTACTCCCAGCAGAGAGATCACCAGCAGTCGCAGCAGCAGCCCCCAGCATACCAACAGCACCAGCCATCATCCTTCGGTCCTCGTCCCTATCAGCAGCAGGGACAGTCGTGGAGGCGTGAGCAGCAAGCTCACCCAGTTCAGCAGCAGCACCCTTCCTCATACCCCTCCTACCACCAGCAGCAGTACCAGCAGCCTCACCCCCAGAGAGGCTACCCGTCGGGTTCCCACGAGAGCCCTGCTTTGGATGACATCGCCCGCCTCCTCACGGACCAGCAGGCCACATTCAGACGGGAGATGGACGAGTTCCGCCAGGAGATGCGGGACTTGGTGAGAGGGAAGGCCGCCATTCCAGCCCAGATTGAGCCGAATCCGAATAACCTCAAGAGGAAATCTAAGCAGGTAGTACACACTGAGTTTGCCACTCCTAGTGACCCATTTGTTGATACATCTTCGGATCTATTTGATGCTGATTTGTCACACTTAGCAGCGGTAGGACCCCAGCAGGCGGCGGCGCCTCATCTGAGCTTCACCACGAGGATACTTCAGAGGCGTCACATGAGGAGGAGGAGAGCGGTACTGAGGCCGCTCCAGATGATGACGGTGGCACTGAGGCCACCAAGGATGCTGATCCCACCGGCGGTACTGAGGTCGCCGCTTCACCAGATCGAGGAGGTGGTACTGACGCCACCAGGATAGCCGAGCCAGCCTGCGGTACTGAGGCCGCCGCTTCACCAGATCGAGGAGGTGGTAGTGACGCCACCAGGATAGCCGAGCCAGCCTGCGGTACTGAGGCCGCGAGACGTCTACCAGCAGCAGCAGCAGAGCCAGCCCATGGTGGTACTGAGGCCACCGGTGTTTGTGTTGAGAGAGACGTTGTCTTTCCTCGCCTTGATGTATCTCAGAACTTTGGTTTGAATAAAGGAAAAGGTTTAGTTTCTTCTGGTCCCACTGTGGTGCATGATGTATGTGTGGATCCGGTCATCGAACCGTATAGGCCTTTTCCTAGTCCTTCATCTGCGAAGGACCCTGTGATCCCCTTCCCTAGAGCCCTTCAGATGGGGAAGGGGAAGAAAAAAGAAAATCCAAAAAAGAGAGAGCTTGAGGAGTTCAGCCAGAGCATGATCGATCGATTCCACATCCAGCTGACCCTCCAGGAGGCTTTGCAGCACATCCCCCTGCTCCAGTGTTCTTTGAGAGACAGGACTACAGTCAGGAGGAGGAGGAGGAACCACACTTCAGAGATACATGTGCTGACGAAAGCCACGTGTTTTGCGATCCAGAACCGACTGCCAGCCAAGAGGCCGGATTCAGGGGCCCCGTATGTCAGATGCCAGATTAGTGAGCAGAGGTTCGACCGTGCTCTACTAGATAGCGGATCGTCGATCAACCTTCTTCCGGCAGCCCTTCTCGACCGCTTCGAGTTGGGCACTCTTCGACAGAGCAGGACAGTTCTTCAGTTCGCTGATCGATCTGTCAAGAGGCCGAAGGGGTTATTACGAGACGTTATCGTCACAATTCAGGGCCTGAAATTCCCCGTGGACTTCGCAGTGTTGGACATGGAGATCCCTGAGTCAGTGGCCGATACCCCCATCATCCTTGGTCGTCCGTTCTTGGCCACATCAAGGCGGTGACTGATCATGATAGCGGGAAGGTGTACTTTCACGTCGAGGGCGAGAGTATACAAATAGAGACGGTCGAGGATTACAGAGCTAGAGAGGGAGCCCGCGCAGACGCGAGTACAGATTCAGAGCAGCTGACAGACGCAGAGCCATACATCCACCAGGACTGTGATTTTGTGATCACAGACGATGAGGCAGCTTGGGCAGATCCTGCAGCACAGACCATCCTCTCATATTCAGATACAACTGATGCCGAGATGATAGCAGAGGAGAGTCTGGAGAGCACAGCCCTGGTTCAGGATACCATAGAGGCAGCAGAGCCGGTCCTTGATCGCGACACGATTTTCAGTGATGGTGGTGCTGAGGCCACCTTGCTTTATGGTGGTGCTCATGCCACCGCGGTTGATAGAGATCCCTCGGATTCAGAGTCTGATTGGGCCGATTGTGATGATCAGATGCCATACCTGATTCCACCTGAGCCTACAGATGAGGAGGAGGCAGATGCAGAGGAGACCAGAGGTAGTGCAGTTGAGCAGCCTTCTCCCGATCCAGTTTGCGAGAGCTCGCTTCACTTCTCCCAGGCAGATTTGGCAGACTTAGCAGCATTCACTCAGTTTCTTCCGCAGCCAGATTTGCCAGCACCGAGTATTCCAGAGCTGAAGCCGCTCCCTACTTCGCTGAAGTATCGGTTCCTTGCGGGCGAGCCAGAGATGTACCCAGTCATCATCTCCGCCGAGTTGACTGGAGAGCAGGAATCCCGTCTGATGGGGGTTCTTGAAAAGAACTGCAAGGCAATCGGATGGAGTGTAGCAGATCTCCATGGGATTAATCCAGTAGTGTGCTCCCACCATATCTATCTCGAGGAGGGGGCGAAGCCGTCGCGTGAGTTCCAGCGGCGACTGAACCCCAACCTGAGAGAGGTCGTGATGAAGGAAATATCAAAATGGTGGAGTGCATATTTTATTTATCCCATTTTCGACTCCAAGTGGGTCAGCCCCTTGCATGTGGTGCCCAAGAAGACGAGCATCACGACTGTGATCAGTGAGTCGGGAGAGGAGATTGCTACACGAGTACCCACCTCTTGGAGGGTCTGTGTTGACTACAGGAGACTCAACCAGGCCACCAAGAAGGACCATTTCCCCCTGCCTTTTATTGACCAGATCATTGAGAGACTGGCAGGGAAGAGCCATTACTGCTTCCTAGATGGGTACTCAGGCTACAACCAAGTGGCCATCGCTCCTGAGGATCAGGAGAAGACCACCTTTACCTGTCCCTTCGACACATATGCTTTTCGACGCATGCCATTTGGGCTATGCAATGCCCCTGCGACTTTTCAGAGGTGCATGCTGTCGATCTTTTCGGACATGGTAGGGGAATGTTTGGAGGTCTTCATGGACGATTTCTCGGTCTACGGCGACGGATTCGACTCCTGTCTTGACTGCCTAGACCGGGTACTCCAGCGATGTATTGAGTTTCATTTGGTTTTATCTTGGGAGAAGAGTCACTTCATGGTGACTTAAGGGACGGTGCTTGGCCATATCATCTCCAACAGGGGCATGGAGGTTGATCCGGCCAAGGTTGATGTCATTAGGAAACTCGCACCGCCGTCCAATCTGAGGCGGCTACGGTCATTCTTGGGGCACGTTGGATTTTATAGGAGATTTATTCAGGATTTCAGCAGGATTGCCCAACCGTTGACTAACCTCTTGACGAAAGACACCGAGTTCCTTGTCGATGACAAGTGTCTTTCGTCCTTCGTGACTCTCCAGCAGTGTGTCATAGAGGCTCTTGTCCTCCAGCCGCCTGATTGGTCTCTCCCATTCGAGATCATGACGGATGCCTCCGATTTTGCCGTAGGGGCATTGCTGGGATAGAGGAGGGTTGGAGTTCCATTTGCCATACACTACGCTAGCCGCACATTGGATTCCGCCCAGCGGAATTACACGGTTACAGAGAAGGAGATGCTAGCTGTAGTGTTTGCCCTGGATAAGTTCAGATCGTATATCATCGGATCTAGAGTGACTTTGTTTACAAATCACACCGCCATCAGGTACCTCATGGCAAAGAAGGATGCCAAGGCCAGACTGACTAGATGGATCCTTCTACTCCAGGAGTTCGACATTGAGATCAAGGATAAGCCTGGAGTCAAGAATGTGGTGGCGGATCATCTCTCCCGACTAGAGCAGACTGAGGATTCTGAGCAGATTGACCCTATTAGAGATACCTTCCCAGATGAGGAGATCCTTGCTATCGCCTCACTCCCGTGGTATGCCGATATTGTGAACTTTCTCGTTGCTGGGAAAGTCCCACAAGATTGGCCCAGGCAGAGGCTTGAGACCTTCCTCGCGAAGGCCAAGTCCTACCATTGGGAGGATCCCATCCTTTACCACGAAGGAGGGGACAGCGTCTGGCGTCGGTGTATTCCTCAGGAGGAACACCATAGCGTCCTCACTTACTGCCACAAGCTTGAGGCAGGAGGACATCATTCTGAGAGGAGAACGGCGCAGAAAGTGCTCCAATCCGGCTTGTGGTGGCCTACCCTCTTCAAGGATTCAGATGAGTTCGTGAAGAGGTGTACTGACTGTCAGAGGATGGGCACTTGTGGACAGCGTGATATGATGCCGATGCAGCCCATTCACTTCTGTGAGGTTTTTGACGCATGGGGCATCGATTTCATGGGTCCATTCCCTAAGAGTCAGGGATTTGAGTACATTCTGTTGGCTGTTGATTATGTGAGTCGTTGGGTGGAGGCTATCCCCGCCCGAGCCGCTGATGCGAGGACCGTTTGCAGATTTTTGAGGAAGCACATCATCACGCGGTTCGGGGTTCCACGAATTATGATTTCTGATGGGGGATCTCACTTCATCAACGACCAAGTGAAGGCACTTGCTAGCGAGTTCGACATAGACCATCGTGTTGCTACACCTTACCATTCACAGACGAATGGTCTAGCCGAAGTGTCGAATAGGGAGATCAAGACTATTCTGCAGAAAGTCGTCCGCCCTGACCGAAAGGATTGGTCACAGCTTTTGGACTCGGTCTTGTGGGCATATAGGACGTCTTTCAAGACACCTTTGGGCACATCTCCCTTTCGCCTCGTGTATGGCAAGCCATGCCATTTACCTGTTGAGCTGAGGCACAAGTCACTTTGGGCAGTTATAGATATTTTGATGGATCCAGATGGTATGGGAGACCAGAGGAGGGTAGAGCTAGCTGCCCTGGAGGAGCTTAGAGATGCAGCTTTTTCAAGCAGCCTACATTATAAGGAGAAAGTCAAGGAGTGGCATGATTCTCATATCAGCCACAAGCATTTTGAGATTGGACAAAGAGTATGGCTGTTTGATGCGAGGCTACGATTATTTCCAGGGAAGCTTCAGAGCAAATGGAAGGGACCTTATCTGGTTAGAAAGGTACACGACAACGGTAGCATAGATATATCCGAGTTGTCTTCTGAGAGTACCTTTCGAGTGAACGGCCAGCGGCTCAAGCCATTTCTAGATCATGAGCCGCGGGTCGTTGATCTTGCCCCTATTCATTTTGCGTGAGATGTGGTCTTTGACTCACATCTAATGCATCTCACGCCTGAGTTTCACTGATCTTCCGCCTTGTATAGATCCAGATGTCCATATCACCACACTCTTTAGTCCCACATCCCTTTCTTCATCTTGTGATTATGCTATACTTAGGGTGCACTTTACCCTAAGTATAGGGGGGATGTGAGACCTTTCGGGTATTTCTTTTGTTTCTGTCTACCCCTGATTTGATGCCTATACTTAGGGATATTTCACCCTAAGTATAGGGGGGGTAGACCCTGTACATTCTCCACTCGGTATTCCCTTAGTATACAGCCTGCTATACTTAGGATTAGTTGATCCTAAGTATAGGGGGAAGACCCGAGCTCCTCTTGACTTTTCTATTTCATTTTGTATAGCCTTTCTTTTCACTTTCCTGTACCTAGCACGAGTTATGTCTTCTTCATCGCTCTTGACTCTGAGGACATCGTGCGAGCTAAGTATAGGGGGGTGTGTATATATTTCATATATACTTTATCCATAACTCGTACTTGGTGTGAGTGTGTTAATAAATAAAATGGCTATAAACCACAAAAATTAAAAATTTTCATGTACATAATCTTCTTTTATTTGCACATACATAGCTAGTGTACAAATTATTTTTGTAAAAATGATTTCAAACATCTTTTGTGTAAAGCTTGTGTAAATATTTTTGTATCAAAATTATGTATATAGTACAAAATTTTTCCAAAATGTTTTGAAAATCAAAAGTTTGCAAAAATCTTGGGTAAATGTGTGTAAATATCTTTTTGCAAGACTTGCACTTCATGCATCATCATTTCATGATTTCAAAACATTTTTCAAAAATTTTGCATGATTGAAAAATTTGTGTAAATAAGCATCTTTTTGTACATATGTATATAGTTTTTCTGGATGATAGTTGACATTTAAACTAGCCTGGAATGAAATTGAGAAATGGAGCTTGATTAAAATCTTAATCCACCTAACTTCTAAGAGGAACCTTATAGGGCTTAGGTTTAAGGCTTTTAAGGTCCATGGTGACTTAATTCTTTGAGTCCACTAGGCTATGATCACATGTCATCTCAATGAGCCTAAGTAGAGCACTTAACAACAACACATGACTCATATAGATTATGGCTTTACTTGGACACCAGCACTATGCACCGAGCTCTCTACGGATGAGGTGGTGAGGAGGTAGTCTTCCTTGACTTGGGGTAGCATATGAGGGTAGTACTTCTAGGCGGAACCTCTCTTCTTCTTTTAGTGAAGGAAGTGCTTCTCAACTTGGTCTGGTTGCCATGAGGTCTAACGACGGGAGTTGTGGGTTGCAATAAAGCTTCAAAAGAGGGATAGTCTACTGGCTCAAGAGGAAAAACTCCTTGTATATATGCTGCACATGTATATGTTGTACAGATGCACTTGAAAAAAAAATGTGCAAAAAGAAAAGAACTCCAAAAAAGTGGTGGGTCTGAGAGAAAATGATAATCCCACCGGAGTATGTATATAGAGTGCAATAAGCAAAGCTTGGTTTCATGATCCACCTGTTGTAGCTTGCAGCAGGGAGACTTGGCTACACTGGTCAAGCTCCCAAGGGTACATGGCTACACTGGCCTTGACCCATTCTCTTCTTCCCCCTCTTCTTGAGCCGGTTGAACTTGAACTTAGAAGGGAATACCCCGCTCCTCGAGGAAAGAGTGGCCAGATTGAGGTCATAGAGTTACCTTGTTGGGGAGGGTTGTCAAGTTGCCATTTCTGAGGTGGAGAGCTTAGACTTCACATTCACAGGACAAGAAAAGATTCATGGTCTTCAGGGTTTGTGATTGATGACCTGTTCTGATCTGGAGCATTGAGGAGTCTTGGTTATAGATTAGTGGAACTTAGAGGCTGTTAGGTTTTAAGCATAAGTCTAAATAAGGTTCCGACACATTAATAATCCAAAGATCTGATCGAGCTCCATACCCCAATTTAATGAAGGCAGGTTTAATAATCAACCTTGATCCATGTACATCCTCTTTTTCTTTTTCTTTCTTTCTTCTACACTTCTTTTTCAAATAAGTGTTTGCTAAGGGACTAGCAAAGTTAAGTATAGGGGGGTGATGAATACCCATTCATCACTCTTTATTCTTATATTTTAGCTACAAAAACCTTTGCAAATGCATGTAGATATGTGTAAATAGGAATAATTACCAAAAGCATGCATTGTGTAAAAACCTATAATTAGCATGTTTTTGTGCAAAAATAAAAGAATAAAGATTAAAAAGAAAAAGAGGGAAATATTTAGAATAAATATTGAGCAACCTAACCCAAGGGAGGGCTCAGCATGGGCCTGACCGCATAAAAGCCAAAGTAGAGGGAGATAGGGGCTCATGTGTAAATATTGGTGTAAATAAATAAAAATATTTTTCCTCACCAAAAATATACTTGTACATACTTTTACATATTTATAAAAATATAAAAACAAAATAAAAAAAAGTTAAAAATTAAAAAGAATCAAAAATATCTCTTTCATCATGTACATATACCACATCTATGTATTTATTTAACCTTCTAAATAAATAAAGTTGTTTTCCAAACTTTTTGTAAATACTCTATGCTATATATTGTAAATAAATAAAATAAAAACAATTAAAATAAAAACAAAATAAAAATAGAAAAATCAAAAATACAAAAATACAATGTACATATACCATGTATATAGATGTATATACCTATTTATCTTACCTATGTACATAAATAATAAAAATAAAATAAAAACACCCTTTTACTCCTTATTTTATTCTATAAATAAATAAAATATAAAATAAGGATAAAATTGTATAAAAATAATTTATAAAAATCAAAAATCAAAAACCCTATATATATTGTATATACCTATATCTAGTACATATTATGTATATAGCCTATTTTTATTAATTAAAAATCACCAAAAAATAGAAAAAAATAAAATAAAAATATTTCATGTTTTGAGTTTTGGCTGAATCGAGCCCTAGCCACCTCTATTTGTCACCTCAAGATTCAGCCACATGGCCAAACCTCATTGGGTCCTGGGGATGTTGACCGCCCGGTCAACTGCCCCCCCCAGGACCACTTCTCACGGATTCGAGCTTCGGACCCAACTTCTCAGATTTTCCCTGCTCGACCCGATTGCCTATCACCCAAACCCCGGCTCCATTTCGAACCTCCCACATCCAACACCCTCGCCGGGCATCAACATCGGGATCCGCGCGCCACCACGACCCTACCCGAGCCTTCCCTCTCGGATCCTCCCAGCATACATAAGCGAGCTCCGCCACCCATTTTATGCATCTTTGGTCATTCCCCTTCTTCCCTATGAGCTCCAGAGTGATCGCAAGAGTGACAGCGAGCGTCTCCACCTGTTGCAGCGAGGCGAGGAGGAGGATTCCACTGATCCGGCGACGTAGCCGCCGCAGCTCCGCCACCTGAGCGAGCTTCGAGCCTCGGGCCGAGACGACCCTCGAGGCGACGACCAGGAGCACCCCCTGCTCTTCCCCAGTCTCATCGATCATCCAGGTAGCCCCTTCGCTTAGCTATTTCGTTCGATTTCAGCTTTCCCCCAAATCGTGCCGTCGACGTCTTTCTTCGATTCCGACCACTCCGCCTTCCATCTCGATCATCGGAATCTACCCTCACGTTCGCCTTCTCCCGACGCACCTTCTGCACCCACTCACCCAACCCAGCTCGCACAGGAGATGGGAACCGGGCTCCTCCGTCCACCACCTTCGCCGGAGCCCGTCGCCCCGACGCACCAGCCACCTTCACATCGCCTAACCGGGTCGAGGCAGTTTGCCCTCGACCCGCGAGTCTTCTGAGCCCCTTTGCAGGTCCTACCGAGCCCATCTGAGGGCTTGGTCATCCAGGCCGGGAGACCTAGCTCCGCCGACCGTGGCTGAGCTCCTCCGAGCTCGGGTCGATCATCGGAGTATCGCAGCAGACGCGGGAGCACTCCAGCATTCTTCTCCGACCTCTAGAGTGCTCCAAGGAGGAGCGCAGCACACGTACGAGCCCGACGAAGCTCGCCGGGGCTTTGTTCTTCCAGCATCCTCCAGCGTCGTCGATCTTCATCCCTCGCTCCAGTTCTAATCTGGGCCGTCCATCCCTGGAGCAGCCGACACCGTCAGATCTGAGGGGACGTCATCTGGAGCGCCCACCAGTCCCAGCCTTCCGATCAGCCACGTGGAGCGCATCCAACGACCCTGCTTAATAAAGGGTAATTTACCCTTAGGCCCTTATCTTTGTTTTATTTCGTTTGAGTCCTGTAAATATTTAAATACGTTGTTTAGATTTAGGTTTAATTGCATAGAGGACCCTGAGCTTTAGTGTAATTGCATATATACCCCTGCCTATTGTGAGCCACGTGCTTCGTCACGTGTTGTTTTGGGTTATTTGCAGTCTATGCCCTTGTAGTTCTGGTTGTTTATGAATGAATGAAACTTTTTAGTTAATTGCATATATACCCCTGTGAATGCTTTATTCTCGCATGTGCGTTTTATTTTGGGTTATTTGCATTTGAGGCCCCTGGACTTTTGGTACGTGTTACCAATAAGTCCTTGGGACTTATTTTCCTTACATATAGGTGCCTGAGTGCCCCAGGCACGCACGTAGCGCGTGATTGGCTGGGTTAATTGCACTGGGACCCCCAGAACTTTGGATATTTGTATTCCAGTCCCTGTACACAGTACCCTTTTGTTATTTTTTGAATAAAATATCAAATCACCTCCAAATCCAATGAGAATTTGACACATGGCTCTTGCCATGGTGTAGGATTTTCAGGATTTTTGAGGACATTTTTGGTTTTGTTTGATATTTTTAAAAATTCAAAAACCTTCATTTTTATTACTGTCTAGATTGGAAAATCACAAAAAAAATATAAAAACTCCTCTAAAAATTCTATAAAAATTAGCTACTGTTTAGTTTGTGTTCTTTGATTTTCTAGCCAATTTTGGCTATTTTTCATTGCTTAAAAACCTTAAAAACTAAAAACACCAAAAAACCCATAAAAATTCTAGTAAATACATTAAAAACCCAAAAATAATAAATTTGGTACCTAAATTTTCCTTATTTTATCTATTTTACAGGAAAATTACCTCCAGGCCATTTTGAGGCCCTTAGGTATTTTATCTAGGGCTTCTTGGCTCGACTGGACAATACCCCTTGTTTTTGCTACTGCTTGATTTTTAGAAAAAAAATAAATATCATAAAAATCCCAAAAATTCACCAAAAACATAAAAAAATATAAAACACATAAAAACATTTTTGTTTTAATTTTTGGTTGAATTTTGTTGCTTTAAATAATTTGTTGAAAGTGTGCTTGTATTTGCTTTTCTCAATTCCCTAATCATTTAAAAATCCAAAAAATTATAAAAATAATTAAAAACCACTAAAAAATATTTTGTCTTTTATTTTATTTGTTTTTACTACTTCGTAGGCCTTCGGCCAATCCGTGCTCCTTGAGTTCGACCCTGGGAGCTATACCAGGTTAATCACATAGCAGGACCGCTTCTCGTATTTTGATTGCTTGATTTATCATTAGTGGTTCGATTTTTCTTGATATACACGGTCTGATCGCTTGGGTCGCAACGACCCTATTTTTGTACCTTACACCCGAGTGGTCAGGCCTGTTATCACCCATTTCATTAATAAGGAAGTGAAGAAGCTAGTAAAACAGTACAGCATCGATCACAGAGTAGCTTCTCCTTACCACCCACAGACAAATGGCATGGCCGAAGTCTCGAATAGGGAGGTGAAATCAATTCTCCAGAAATTAGTACGACCGAATAGGAAGAACTGGTCACTTCTTCTAGATCAGGTTCTTTGGGCATATCGTACTGCATATAAGACTCCCTTAGGCACTTCACCATTCAGGCTAGTTTATGGAAAGTCGTGCCACTTGCCCGTAGAAATCATGCATAAATCTGAATGGGTAATCCGAGAGATACTGATGGATGAACGGAAAGCAGGAGCCAAGAGAAAGATAGATCTAAATGAGCTGGTAGAAATTCGAAATCAAGCATACGAGAACACACTTATCTATAAGGACAAAGTGAAGAAATGGCACGACAGACATATTCGACACAAGAGCTTTGTCCCTGGGCAGAAGGTCTGGTTGTTCAATGCAAGGTTGAGAATTTTTCCCGGTAAATTGAAAAGCAAGTGGGAAGGACCGTACATAGTCAAAACGGTGCACGACAATGGCAGTATTGCGATATCAGATGTGTCACCTGGTGTAGAACCATTCGTGGTCAACGGGCAGATGCTGAAGCACTTTGTAGAGACTACTGATCATCTGGCCCGTACTGAAGTGATCTATTTTGTACAGGAATCATGATCATTCCTTCACTTCTTCCTGTACAAATTCTTTTGAGCCATTCTGGAGATTCACCACGCTTGTATATTCTTCGTAGACCTCAATCGTCCCCGTTTTTGCTCGTCTTCTATGCTTAGGATACCAAATCCTAAGTATAGGGGGGACAGATTGCCCGCTGATTTACGTTTTATTTTTTGTACTGATTCTTTTGTATAGCCATTCTTTTTCACGAATCACTGGTCCCCAATTTTTTGGCTACACTCTTTTCTATACTTAGGATGCCTTATCCTAAGTATAGGGGGGATCGAGTGATTTCGATGATTTCATATTCTTTTCCTTTTGAACTTTCGTTATTTATCCTTTTCATTCAGTCATCCCGTTTTTGCTCTCACGTGATACTTACGATGATCTGATCGTAATTATAGGGGGGGTTGACTGACTTGTGATCGATATTCTTTTTCACCCACTTTTACTTAGCACGAGTTATGTCCTCCTTTTTTTTCTTTTGACGCTATGAGGACATAGCTCAAGCTAAGTATAGGGGTGTGTGTATATATTGTATATATACTTTCGGCCATAACTCGTACTTTTATGTTTTTCTATATCTATAAAATCCATAAAAAGTGGGTACAGGTTAATTTAAAATTCACTCTCTTATTTATAAAATCTTGGTAAATAAGTAAAAACTTGCTTAAAAATTTGTAATTAAAACTTGTATTTAAAATATGTACTTAAAACATGTATAATACTTATTTAAAATCCTATTTATTAAAACATGTATAAAAACCATTCAACTCTTGTAAAATACTTTGTAGATAAAACTTGTAAAATACATTAGATACTTAACTTGAATAAAATTTACCTTGTAAACTTTGTGAATAAAACCTTGTTTTTAAAAATCATAAAAATCCATAAAAAATACAAAGTCCTAAAATTCGTAAAAATTACAAAATCCTTAAAATCCATAAAAATGAGTAAAATTCAGAAAATATACTTCACAAAAACATGGTTGCATTTGCATTCGCATTTTTCAGAATAAGTTTGATTTCTGGGACTAAGGACTGAGTCTAGTCTAAAGGATGGAGCTTGATTACGGCCTCTAACTCTCGTTGTAAGGAGCCTGATTAGGAACTGGAATTTAGACTCTTCAGGTCTTGTGACTTAAAATCTTTAGGTTATGTAAGACCATATTCAGGAAATCAAGTCGTCTGAGCTTAAGTAGACCATATGGAGTCATCCGTACAACTCTACATCAGTGAACCAACCTTGAACACATGCACTCTGCACTTAGCTCAACTCGCATGGAGTTCCGAAGAGCAGTACACCTTGGTAGTGCGTTCCTATCCTTATCTTTGCGGCATTGACGTCTAAAGACGGGAGAGATTGGGGTTGCGATAGTTGCTTCGGATGAGGGAAGGATCTGCTGACAATTTTTCTAAGACCTCAAAAAAATGGACTGACTAAAAAGATGCTATATCCGTTGAGGCACAAAAGATGAATGCAGTGCAAGCAAATTACAAAGTCAAAGCAATACAGAAGCCAACAAATAAGACCAAACTGGTCCAAGCTTCCACCAAATATGCCTGCACATCTTAGTGGAGACTCAGCTATACCGGTTGGGATTCACAAGGAGATGCGTCTACACTGGTTGCACTCCACTTCTTTTCTCATTCTTCTAACTTCTCCCTATATTCGATTGTGGACATAGCATAACTGAACTCAGAAGGGAATACCTCCCTCCCCGAGGAAAGAGTAGCAGGATGAGGAAGCCATAGGAGTGTATAGCCGGGATTGACGGTTTCTTCTGTTCTCTAAGCAGGAAGAGCTAAATCAATTCACACACTGTACAAGTTGACTTCAAGGATGATAGAGTTTGCGATATGAATAAGTGAGTCTGAACTAGCCGATGAAGTGATCTTGAGTAAGGATTATGGAACTTGAAGACTGTTGAGGAAAAAATCCTAATCCTAATTAAGGTTCCGACAAAATGCTTTTTTCAGGCCCGATCGAGCTCTGTCCTTCATCTGTTCTCATGAATTGGTTTAGGAAAACAAATTCATTCTAACTTTCTTTCTTTTTCACTTATTTTTTCAAAATAAGTGTTTGCTAAGGGACTAGCAAAGTTTAAGTATAGGGGGTTGATGAATCCATGATTCATTAACTTTTCTGTCGCATTTTGTCTTAAAATCCTTAACAAATACATGTAAATACTCACTAATTCTCATACTTTAACAAAACACCATTCATGTGTAAATATTCACTTTTAACCACTAAACTCATGTAAATAAATAAAGAACCAGAAAAGAAAGACAAAGGCAGATGGAATATATGTATATATATATGCAATATGACTTAAACTATAAATATAGCTGTAATATATATTTATAGCCTAACCCTCGAGACCAAGTCAGCATGGATTGGTCGACAAACCAATAAGTAGGGGAGATAAGGAAAGAAAACCAAATAAAAATAATCTAACACATGTATATACACCCATCACTATTTATAAAATAAATACAAAACTTCAAAGAATTTTAATTATTTCATATTAATATATTTTTTACCAAATCTTTCTCCTAATTATTTCTAAAAATGTTTATAAAAATATAAAAATAAGTTTAAAATACTACCATGTATATATGCCAAGAAACCCAGCCTACAAATTGTCAAAATCTCAACTTCTGAACATCATAACTTCCTCATACGAACTCCAATTTCACTCTACTCACCTTTAAAGTTCATAAAATAATATTATCTAATTAATAAAGGTGATTTCATCGAATTCGGAGTCCGTTTGCAAAAAGTCGGTTTTGGGACCCATAGACAAAGGGTTTCTGGGCTATTTATTTTATGTAACACACATTATTTACCATTTTCTTAATTTTATAATTTTTAAATTATTTCATGATCTTGTACTTTCACCATAAATTATTTCATAATTTTTGGAGACTATTTATTATTTTTATAAAATCAAAAACCTCAAAATATAGGTAAAAATGACCTATATAGATACTAACTCTATTTATTAAAATATGTAAATTAATTCATAAAAATATATAAAAATTCGTACAAGTCTTATTTAATACCCTAATAATTAAGAAAATATAAATTAATTTTTACTTAATTATTTATTAAATTAAAAATCTAAAACCTATTTATAAATACATATTTATTAATGAAATAACTATCTTAAATAATATTTATTATTTATTAAAAGTATTTATAGCATAATTTAGAAAATTAATTTATTTAATTTTCTTGTATTTATACCTATTTAAAATAACGTATTTCACTAATTTATATTAATTAATAAGGTATTTCAGCTTTTAGACCAACCAGGTGCTGACACTTGTCAGCACCTGGGTCGTCTTCCCCAAGAATCTGGTAGGCCGGAGGTTGTTCAACCGGCCATCTTTGCGCCTTTTTCCCGCGGCCATCCAGAACCTTCCAACCCATCTAAACCCTCCGTCGTCTTCCTCCAACAACCCTCTCCATCGCCACCCTCCATCTCGACTTGGAGCCCAAGCCATTTCTCCTATAATAGGCTCCAAGGTCGCCATTCACCATTAACTTTTCCCAACTGCCTGAAGCTCCAGCTCTAGACTACCGACCCCCTAACTTCCTAGCCACATTCCGGCCAAACCACGGTGGTGACAGCACCAAGGCGTAGCCCGCGAGGAAGAGGAGTCGACGGAGGAGGTTCCAAGGCCAAGCTTGGCCTTGCATCGCCGCCATCGCGCGTCCAGCTCCGGCTAAAAAGTCGACCGTCGAGCAGCTCGTCAAGGTAATATACCTTGACATTCCCAGACTTTTTACTTTATCTCGATTTCTTCTCGATTTTGTGCCATGATAGCATAGTTAAGCGCGTAGTTAGATAGCCTAATCACTGAGCTTTGACGCAATATCAAAATCCCCTTCAAATTCATTACAATTTCGTTTCAAATCAATCATCAAACCATCATCTTCTTCATGCATTCTGGAGTTTGGCTAGAAATTTAAGCATTTTTAACAACTTTGGGGTTTGTGATCTTAATTTGTTGGTCGATTCGACACGAATCGAGCATATACATATCTTGTTTGCATATCCATCTTCACCGCGAGACGTCGCCAAGACCTGAAGATCATCAATCGATAGCCAATTTCAATTCCAAAGATGGCCCGCCAGAACTGATCCATCTCTAGGAGGACCGAACCCCCATCTTCGTCAAGACTCCACCACCGACTGGAGCACCCTCAGCCGTCACCCTACCGCGGGCGAGCTCGAGGGGTGGAGGAGCCACCCCTCTGGCCCCGCAGGTGCGCCAAAGACATCGCCGGACGACCGGGATGATTCGGGGAAGAAGGCGCCGCCGTCAGCCACTCAACAACCTCAAGAACAGAGGAGGTACAGGCGTGCGACACGTGTCAGCGCCAGAACCGTTAGATCCGCGCCTGCAAGTTCTAATCTCAGCCGTCTGAAACGAATCGGTGGAGAAATTGCAACTTAAACCCAGCCAAGTATTCAGAATTCATTCTCGCCTCCAGACTTTTGCTTAATTGCATTTAGGTCCCTCCGCAGGGACCTAAATGTAAAGATTCTTGTATTTTTCTTTCAGAATAGTCCTCCAGGACCGAATTGCAAACAATTTTAATAGTTTTTCTTGCGCTTATGCCCCTGGGCTGTAGGGATTGTTTCTTTTTCTTGTGACCTCGGATTTCGAAGATTTTTTGTGGGTAGTTACACAACTACCCCAACTACTTAGTATAAAATTTTCGCGGCTTTTTGACGAGATCTTGACGTGTTTTGATTTATTTGAAAGCCACTTCATTTTGCTTTGTTTTCTTGTGTAGTTCGAGTACGCGGCTCGAACCCCGTTCACCCTATTATATAGTATCACCTACATAGTATATCCACCTATTATATAATAAATAAATCTCTTGAAAAATATCCCTTTTTGAAAATTAAATAAAAATTTGAAAAGAATAAAATCAAATAAAAATAACAAAAATAAAAATCAATAAAAAAATCATTTTGACTTAGAGAAGAATTAAAATAAGATTACGAAAAGGAAAATCTAGGGAATTTATTCTGCCTCCTTGAGTTCGACCCAAGAACACTTGCCTGGTTAAATATTAGTGAACGGTTTTCCGACAAGAAACCGTATTTGTTTGATAGGTTTTAAGGATCAAATTTCTCGTTTCGCGGCTTCTGCTACAACCGACAATTTACTTTCTTCTTTCTTCAAGAAGAAGCCACGAAACCCGATCCTTAGCCCTTCATCATGTTAGTATAAAATAGGAGCACAAGTTTACTAAAAAAAATGCCATTGCTATTGATTTTGTAAAAATATAGGGGATACATGCAATTGTATTAAAAATATGGGTATAAGTGTTATTGGAAAAACTTGGAAGGACAAGAGTAAACCAATCCTCGAAATAAATGATGTAACATTTTTCATATTTATTTGTATGATATATCGATTTAACTCGGTTCGACTCGGTTGAACCATACGAACCAAACCAAAAATACAATGGTTTGGTTTTTTTCAGGATTTTTGAACTATTGACGCCATCACCGGTTTGACCGGTCGGTTCTAATGGTCCAACCATAATAACCAAAAACCGATACGTGCCCGGTCTGATGTCCGGTTTGGTTTCTAAACGTTGCCTAAAACTAAAACAAGGGGACTGCTAAATAACTTTGACCCTAATTAAGATTCATAATGGGCTTCATTTTACATGATTCATAAGGCCCACATTATTTTCAAGTACTGGTCAATCTCCATTTCATCACCTTTATTTATTCATTTTGTCCTTATGTTCCTATCGAAATGCATATGTATAACATTAATTTGTGAAAAATAACACTGAATAATTGGTACCAAATATCGTATTAATATTAATATTTAATTCAAAAATAAAAGAATAAAGGAACGAAAAGGAAAAGAATAAAGTGTCGAAGACACTGAAAAACGAAAAGACGAGAGCCGCTAAATAGTGGTCTGACAAATCAGACTCACTGTCGCTGGGGTGACTACTCAAGCCTTCACGTTCGTCAACAATTAACCCACACAATTAATTAAACAATCAAGAGCAAGGATCAAAATTTATTATACCCTACTAAAAATGTACAGTGGCAAGCAAGTAGGGGTCGAACACAGGAAACAAGTGTGTAGAGTGTAGAAAAAATGTCAAGCCCGATGCCTATTGAAGTACTTAGCCAATATCGATTTTTTGTGGGTTTTTAATTTTGTAATTTTTTATTTACTTTTTAATTTTATATATTTTTTTATTTTTGATTTTTAATTTTCTCATTTTATATTTTCTTTTTATATTTTATATTTTTTATATTTTCTTTTTCAATAATAGAATATATATATAATCTAAGAGAGAGAAGTAGAGTATTTATAAAAAGAGGTAAAAATACTCAAAAATCAGGAAATGAAATGTTTTTGGCTTTTTTATATTTTTTCTACTATTTTTGTGATTTTTCTAGATTTTTCTTAATTTTTGGTATTGTTAAAGTAAAAAATACTGAAAACAGTGGAGAAAATAAAGGTCTGAAAATGGAGAAATAAAATGGAAAAGAGTAGCAAAAATTCTCCAAATTAATGTTCACTTAAAGATAATAAACCAAAGAAAATTCAGAGATACAAATTAGATTTTTAGGATTTTTATAGAATTTTTACTATTTTTATAAAGATTTTTAGGGTTTTATAATTTTTAGGTGTTTTGTTTTGTATTTTTTAATGATATTTTGGTCTGAAATTAAAATCACTAAGATATGCAAAATATATTTTTTTTGGGAATTTTCTGAAATGTTTTTTAATTTTTATGGGTTTTATAATGCAAACAGTGCTGAAAATGAGTGTTTTTGATTTTTTTTATAAATAATAAAATGCAATAATTATGCAAAATAAAAATATGGCGTGAAAATGCAATCTATCAGACACACAGTGACATTTTTTGGTAATGTTTAGGGACTTGTAGATGCATGAAATAAATAGAATCAACAAATAAAAACTACATACTGGCAGGGGTATTTTTGCAAATATAGAAAAGTTTGGGGGCATGGTCGCAATTTTACCAAGGAAATCACGCATAAGCACGTGTTCTGTTCACAGGGGTATAATTGCAAATAACAAGAGCTGGCAAGGCAGAAGTGCAAATAACCCACAATTATATTTAAATCACTATGCGCAGGGCTGTAAATGTAATTATCAAAAAGTTCAGGATCAAAAGTGCAAAATACCCAAAAACCACTTGTCCCAGACACGTGAGGTGACGTAGACAGGGACTAAAGTGCAAATAAAAGAAATTAAGGGGCCTAATAGCAATTATTACAAATTTTCTAGACTAAGTTTCTGGACTAAAACATAAATACAAAAATACAAAAGGTTTTGGGTTGAAAGTGCAAAATACCCAAGCCTTGCGCGAGAGCGGACGACAGAGATGGTTTCACTTGACAAGTGGCGCTCCCTGGTGGCGCGATGACAGTTCGTCTCCAACGGCCATGATTAAATCGTCGGTGAAGATCTAATGGCCACTGCTCTCGATCATCCAACGGCCGAGGGCGAATCTGGTGCTTGCTCTTGATCGGACGGCCGTGGAAGGTGTTGGAAGAACACCGCCTGGAGGTTGCTTCGATCAACGATGGCGGCCGACTCTGGTGTCCTCCAGCCCTAGGATCGAGGGCAAAATGATCCTGGGGCCCTTCCGCATCGAGTGGAGGTCTCAGGCGAGCCTGAGGCGGCGTGGAGCGGTCGGACGACAGAGATGACCTGGGCAGCTGTTCCCTGGAGAGTCGAGGCTCGATGCGTTCTACCTGGCTCTGACCTGCAGGGTTAGTCGCGCAAAAATGAGGCGGAGCTACTGGTGGCTTCAGATGGAGAGATGGAGGCGGATCATGGGTCGGGCGACGAGCTCCGACGAAGGGCGGAGAAGGAGCTCGGGTGGCTCGATCTGAGCGAGATCGAGGTGGATGGAGGGGTGGAGCGGAGCGACAGAGCGATGAGGAAGGAAGTGGAGGTGATCGTGGATGTTTCGGTTCAGTGACGTGGTCGGGACGCGGAGGCGGAGCGGAGCTCCACCGTGAAGTGATTTGTGGATTCTCGGCGAGGGGGTGAATGAAACTCCAAACTGCTACTAAGCTAAGTTACACTAAGCAAAAACTACAAGAAAATGTCAAAAGAAAGGAGGGAGGCTCACCGGCGTGGGCTGCAGCAAGCTGCAGGTGGCACTCCGGCAAGGGGTTGGATCAACCTCGATTCAATTCCAAGGAGCTCGATCTCGGGCTCAACGTCTTCCTGTTGTCACCAGGAATACAAAGGGCGAGGGGTTTAGGGCAATCAATGGAGGAAGAGGGATCAAGAATCGAAGGGAAGTCGGGTGTGGCTTTTGAAGAGTTGACGGTCGGGGCGTGAAGATCGAAGAATATCACGCGAATCGTGAGTCCACAGACCAAGCTAAATGATGCGCGCGTATCATGGGTAATCGAGCAACAAATATGCAGAAGGTGTTGACATGATTTGGTGAAAGAAAACGCCTCGAAAAATTCGAGAAAAAGGGCAAAAAACGAAGTCCTGACAAGGCTATGGGAGGAGGTCAGACAGTTGACCGGAGGTCAACTGTCAGACCAACCTGGTTGGTCCACGTGGACCAACCTGGAAAAATCCCCTAAAAAATATTTCAAAAATCATTTAAAAATAGTAATTGAATTTATTAAATTTTGATTATAAAATAAAAAATGTTTATTATTTTATAAATTATTTTATGGTGATTTTTTTATTTTTAGAGGTTAATAATTACAAATTACCATTTTAGGCCTATATAGGTTTATATATCTATAAAGTTTATTATTTTTTTATTTTGTATATTTAATTTATTTATTTTTGCTTATTATTTTATAAATGTATAAAATGTTTTTTATACACTTAAATATATTTTTATTTTATTTTTCTGAAATGTTTTGTATATTTAATAAAATAGAAATAGATACTATATAGGTATGTATACAGGTATTATACCTATGTATTATATATACAAGTATTTTTATTTTGTGTTTTTTGAGTTTTTATTCCCGTTTTAATACACATATTTATTATAAATAATATTTAAAAAATTATGATAATATAAAATTATAAAAATAATGAATAAATAATAAAATGAATATTTTAATATGTACAAGTATACACTAGGAGTCCAAAACTCAACTTTCAAATCGTAGCTCCGCCAAATACGAAACCATTGCCATTAGTAGCTTATTTTTAAATTATATACAATTAAAAGTGAGTTTGATGCATTTGGAGTTTTTATTTGTGAGATACGGGTCTGGGAAGTTGGGATTTTGGATTTTATTCAGACCATAACTTTTATCTATACATTATTTTCGTGTGAAATTAATTTTGTATTTTTTTATTTAATTATCTACAACTTTCCTGTTCAAAGTTTCTTTATTTGAGGTATAAAAAGTGGAACCAAAAATAGGTCCCAAAATGAATAAAGAATGAATGAAATGCAAGGTGCTTTTATTGTATTTTGGCCCTTATCCCCCCCTACTTTATTCCTTATCGACCTATGTTCGAGATACCTAGGTCTCGGGGTTTCGGGTCATAAAATATTTGCAATATTTTATTATTTTTCTTTTCTTTTCTTTATTCTATAATTTTGGCTTTAAAAACTGCATTTTATACACTATTTACACACATATGCATGAATGCTAAAATGCATGAATTAAACCTATTTACACGCATTTACTAGGGTTTTTAAGGCCAAAATGATAGAATAAAGATGATGAAACGTAGATTCATCATCCCACTATACTTGCCTTTGCTAGTCCCTAGCAAACACTTACGCAATAAGTGCAGAAAAGAAAAACGAAGAAAAGAAAAAAGAAGAAAGTGGGTTTAGTTTAATTATCAAACTTGTCTTCACAAATTCAAAGTTTGGAGCTTAAGTCGGACCTTTGGAATTTTAGCGCGTGCGGAACCTCAATGAGAACCGAATTTGAAATCCAACAGTCCCTGAGAATCCCAAAACTCTGTCCAAGTTTCCTCAATAGCCAGGTCAGAAATATCTCAACTCATACGCAAACCCTTACGTCTATGAATTTGACTCGTACAATGTAAGTGATGGTAGCTCTCCCCAACTAGAATGACAAAGAGACTGACTTCTCCAGTATGACGACCCAATGATTCCCCAATCCAATAACTCCATCCTCGAGGAGCAGGGTATTCCCTTCTAAGTTCAAGTGGCAACCCGCTCAAGAGGAGGGGGTGAAGAGAATTATGGATGGTAGCCAGTGTAGCTACCTATCCTAGGATGCAAGACCAGTGTAGTCAAGTCATCCGGCTGCAGACTCACATGATATGACTTTGGAACTCAAGCTTGCTTATTTTCTATACAACATATTCCAATACTTTGCAGGCATTTTATTTTTGTACAGGCCTGACCATTTTTTTTGAAATACTATTCACAGCAGCATCTACATAAGGAGTTTTTCCTCTTGAGCCAGTAGACTATCTGATGAATCCACATTTCATCATCTTTATTCTATCATTTTGGCCTCAAAAACCCTAGCAAATGCCTGAAAATAGCATTAATTAGAGTAATTTAGCATTCATGCATATGCGTGTAAACAACGTATAAAATATTGTTTTTAATGAGAAAATTTTAGAATAAAGAAAAGAAAAAGAATAAAATATTGTAAATATTTTACGACTCAAAACCCCGAGACCTAGGCATTTTGATGAATAGGTCGACAAGGAATAAAGTAGGGGGAGATAAGGGCCAAATACCTATATTTATTAATTCATTCTTTATTCATTTTGGGACCTATTTTTGGTTCCACTTTTTGTGCATCAAACAAAGAAACTTGTACATGAAAGTTGTAGATATTTTTATACGGAAAAATACAAAATTGATTTCACTAAAAAATAATGTACAGATAAAAAGTTATGGTCTGAATAAAAATCCAAAATCCCAACTTCCCAAACCTGTATCTCACAAATGAAAACTCCAAATGCAACAAACTCACCTTTAATTGTATATAGAATAAAATAATCTATTTAATGGCGGTGGTTTCGCATTTGGCGGGGCTATGGTTTGAAAGTTGCGTTTTGGACCCATATTGCATACTTGTACATCTTAAAATATTCAATTTGTTTTTTACAAATTATTTTTGTATTTTTTATATTTTTATAATTTTGTTAATATTACTTATAATAATTATGTACATTAAAACAGGAAGAAAAACCCAAATAAAACTCAAAATAAAAATAAATATAAATAAAATACCCTGGTATTATACCTATGTACATACCTATACAATATCTACTTATATTTTATTTAATATACAAAACACCTCAGAAAAATAGAATAAAAATATATTTGTGTACATAAAAATATTTTATAATTTTATAAAATAAGAAACAAAAAATAATAAAATTAAAATACACAAAATAAAAATTAAAGATTAAAATATATATGTAGTATACCTATAAAGGGCATAAAAGGAAACTTATCAAATTATACCTCCTAAAAATAATTAAAAATCACTATAAAATACTTTGAAAACTTATAAACATTTTTTTCTAATAATCAAAATTTAATTAATTCATTTGATATTTTTAATTTATTTTACAAGGATTTTTTGCCACAGAATTTTCTGGTTGGTCCACGTGGACCAATCAGAGGCCTCCGCTGGTTGACCCCGGTCAACTCTCTGACCGAGGTCTGAGCCTTGTCAGAAGTGGTGTTGACCCCGATTTCAACCTTTTTTCGAGGATGCCTCGATCACCATTTGGTGATGGTCTCTTCATGGAATCTCTTCCTCGATCAATGGTGAATCACGCCCAAGTGATTCCTTGGGCTGAGGACCACTGATCGAGGCGTTGGACCCTCGTCTTCCACGCCATCCGTCAACCCTTCAAAAGGACACCCCAGACTTCGATTCAAATTTTAATCCTTCTTCTGCCATTTCCACCCTCAAATCCCTAGCCCTTCGTGTTCCTGGTGACAGCAGGCATCGAATCGAGCCTGGGTTTGAGGCGTTTGCCGTCGAATCGAAGAGATTCACCCCTCGCCGAAGCTCCGCCGCGCCTTCTAGCCCATCGTCTCTGGTGAGCTTCTCCCTCTTTTCTTTCCATTTTCTTGTAACTCTAGTGTAGGATAGCTTAGCCTAGGAGTAGTTTAGATTCCCATCACGATCTTCACCGCGAATCTCCGATCAAAGATCACGACAGAGCTGAGCTCCGCCTCCATTTTCCGACCACCTCTGTTATCGACCGCTACCAAAATCACCCCCATCTTCGTCCACTTCGCTCCGTCATCATGCTCCACCCCTCCATCTCCCTCGATCTCGCCCAGATCGAGCCGCCGAGCTCCATTCTCTGCCACTCGCCGGAGCTCCACGCCCGAGCCACCTTCCGCCTCCATAGAACCATCAAAACCTCCCTTTTTGCTCGCCTGGATTTTGCGCACCTAACCATGCAGGTCTGAGCCAAAGAGAAGGCTCCTTCGACCCTCGAAAGCCCTAGGAGCAAACCCCCAGGTCGTATTCACCGTCCGAGCTCCCCACGCCGTCTCCGCCTCGCCGGAGACCACCATCAGATGCGGAGAGGCCCCAGGATCGTTTTGCCCTTGATCCTAGGGCCGGAGCGGCCGTGTGTCGGCTGCAATCGCCAGCCAAAGCTCGCCGGGGGAGGTATTCTTCGTGACCCTCTCCCCGCTGTTGGATCAGCAGAGCCCCTCCAGGCGCACGTCAGCTGTCCGATCGCCAGGTGTTCCTCGCCGTTCGATCAGCCATCCAAGTTCTAATCTCAACCGTCCAGGACGAAGGGGTATCCGCCGTTCGATGCACACCACGTGTCCAAGTGAAGCTCCATCGGCCGCCCGATCTGGAACTTAAGTATTTTGCATTTTAAGCCCAAGCATTTTTGTATTTAAGTTTCAGTCCTAAAACTTTAGTTTCCAGTTTAAATGTTTTTGTAATAACTGCACTTAGGCCCCCACACTTTTTATATTTGCACTTTAGTCCGTGCCACGTCACCTCACGTGACTGGGGTGCGTGCATTTTGGGCATTTTGCATTTTTGGTCTCGAACTTTTAGGTATTTGTAGTTATACCCCTGTGCGTACTTAATTAAATATGTTTTTTGGGGAAAATTGCAAGGTTGCCCTGCCGGTTTCTTTTATTTGCAAATATGCCCCTGTGAATGACAGAACACGTGCCTCACGCGTGTCTTTTGGTTAAATTTGCACCTAAGCCCCTGTATGTTTCTATAATTGCATATATACCCCTGCTAGGCTTAGGATTTTTGTGTGCTTGATCTATTTATTTCACGCATCAGTTTAATTCCAAAAATTCTTAAAAAATAGACTTAAGCTCCTGTGAGCTTGTTCTTTAACGTCATATTTTTAATTTTGAATTTTATCACATTTTTATATTTACTAAAAATCAAAAATAGCTTTTTTCAGTACTGTCTAGCTTAGAAAATACAAAAAAATATTAAAGTACCTCTAAAAATTCCAAAAAAATTACCTATGATGTATTTTAATCTATTTTAGTGTCAGTCCAAAAATCACTAAAAATCTCAAAAGAAAAACCTTTCAAAAATACACAAAAACTTCAAAAAATTATATAAAATCATAGAAAACTCAGAAAAATAAAAACTCAGTTCCTGTTTCTTTTATATTTTATCCTCTTTATTTTAAAATTAGTTTGGCAAATTTTCGTGCATGTTTGCTATTTTAAATCCCCATTTTATCCCCAGCCAGTAGCTTATTCCCTGTTTTCTCTTATTTTGCTATTTAAAAATACCAAAAACATTCTGAAAAATACCCAAAAATCACAAAAATAGTAAAAAAATATAAAAATCCCAAAAAGATTTTATTTCTGAATTTTTGACTATTTTTACTTATTTTTATAAATACTTTATCTTGTCTTTTATTATATTGTTTTCTTATTCCAATATTGAAAAAGAACAAAAAAATATAAAATATAAAATTAGAAAAATTAGAAAATTAAAAAAATCAAAATACAAATTAAAAAAATTAAAAAATAAAACAATAAAAAAATTAAAAAATTAAAAAATTAAAAACCCACAAAAAAATTTAGATTGGCTAAGTAGTCTATTAGACCTAGGGCTTTGACTTTTGTCTTTTCTCTACACCCTTGTTTCCTGTGTTCGACCCCTACTTGCTTGCCATTATACATTTGTAGTAGGGTATAATAAATTTTTATCCTTGCTATTGATTGCTTGATTGATTGTGTGGGTTAATTGTTGACGCACGAGGAGGCTTGAATAGTCGCATCAGCGACAGTGAGTCTGATTTGTCAGACCACTAATTAGCAGCTCTCGCTTTATCATTTTTCAAATGGCGCCGTTGCCGGGGAGCATTGGCTTGTAGAGTACCTTGGTGTCTTTTAGCTGCTTAGCCATTTTTGATTATTTGTTACTTGTGCATAATTTGTTTTTGAACTGTCTGACACAACTTTTGTTTTCTTGCGAGGGACCGCTGACCAAGGAGGATCGCCTAGGGGATCCTGTGCATCCTTGGGAGGAGGAACCGACTATTCTACCCTAGCCAGCAGGAGAGAGCAAGAGAGCTTGAGAGAGAGATAGTTAGCTTTTTTGTATTTTTGTGAGAGAGAGTCATTTAAATTGTAATAATACAGGACTTGGGCACTCGGACACTTCGGGCCTAATTTCTGGGTGTTTGTTCATCCGGGGGCTCACCGCGGTTTTCTCATGTTTCTCGACTGTCATTTTCCGGTTTTGATTTCTTTTTCATTTCTTTTGTGGATTGAGCTCTTAGACCTAGCTATTGCTTCATTGGTTAGATTAGGTACAAACACCTTAACAACAATTGCATGTACCTATAGCTCGTGCTTGGACTTAGTTTAATTAAACAGCTAATTCACTCTTCTTTGATGTGCGCGCCGTGAGCTCTCCCTGCCAAGCACTTCTCCTAAACTCGATGTGTCGAGAGAAGGAGGGGTGAGCCTAGACCGGACCTTAGGATTGGAGAATAGTGGTTAGCTTGTGGTTCTTCACGCTTGCAGTTGCCTATCTTAGGACGATTTCCGCCTTGCATATCGACATGTAGTTAGGTTTTTAAATTCTGCTTTGCATCCCACATGGAGAGAGCTGGGATTCGCTGTAAGTCTTCTTACTTTGCATCCATCATCTAGGCACAAAGGTGAGATTTCCATCTTGGTGCCGACTTGCATTGGCTTTTTCCGACTCTCTTCTCCCTCTGTTTTTGGACAAAGTAGGATCAAGAAAATACAAAATCGTTAGGCACTTGTTTGAATCTACTCAAAAGAAGCAATAACACAAAAAAATTTAAAAAGGGACTGCTAAGAAAACTTTGACCTAAATAAAATTGGTAATTGGACTCATTGACTGGGGAGAGTAACACCCTCACTTGTTTTCAGGTTGCATGGGAAGGTCTCCTTCCAAGTGAGTTGAGTGCTTCGTAAGGATTAGAGCCCAAAACCCGGCTTGTGGTTGCCTTGTGTATCGCCTGGATTTTCGAAGTATTGACGCTACTATCGTACGTAGGCGAGTAGGGCTTGGTCACCATTGGTGACTCACTGTTGTGTGAGCTTCGACCTTGTCCGAAGTACCGAGCATAGGCAACGCCTTTAAGGGTGTGTTTGCCTCACCGTCTGCGTTAGAGTAGGATCTTGCACGCCCACGGGTGATTCTGTTGCGAGCAAGGTCCAAAGTATCGGTTTCGCCTATCGGCTTCCCCCCTCTTATTCTTTGGCAGAGTAGGGATCCAGGTAGGGTTACAAGGACCTTAAAAAGCGCAAGCTACAGGTTTCACATGAGGAGGACAAGTACGGGAATACTTTTCCGGTAGTACTCTCGCTCCTATAGGCGTAGCACTCTAAGGACTCGTTGAAAGATAACTCCCTGAATTCAAGATAAAAATTACAAAGATAAAGGCCGAACCTTCACGGCTTCACGCGTTGAGTTAGTGAATCCCTTTGTTTTGTGTTTGATTGCTATTTTCATTTAGGTCAACATCAAAAATATCGCGCCCTTGTGCAAATTTTGTTCTCCTTCTATTTGACCCTTGCTCATTGTGAGCCTTCTACTGTTTTACAATCCTTTTATTTCTTGTCCACCATTGTGCTCTTCATCCAACATCTTTTCCTCTTGGCCTTCTCGAGATGTCGTCACACGTATGGTTTAGTCGGGACCTCACCGACGCCCACATCGATTCCGTGTCGGCAACGTCTTCAATAAAGAGGGGTGATCTCCGAGAAGTTAATTCGGATCTTGCGGATGTCTCCTTGGACTCCCCTATTCTCGCTTCTTTCAACACTTGCCTTTCTCCAATAAATCTGCTATTCGGGATGGACTCACAACCCAAACTAGCTCTTCCCCTTCCAATCAACCGGGATTACTCTTGTCACGAAATAACCCCTTTTGGATGGAGATCGATTTCAGTCAATATCATATGATCCATTCACAACCTTTTGGGATTGACCTTAATCCCAGGTTCATCTCAACAGTAGGTGCTCAGGAAGATACTGATCAGGGTTTACTCCGTCATGCAGATTCTACACCCGATCACGAGTCAGTAATTCCAGTTAAGTCTGAGATGGCAGGATGAAGAGGAAAGGGACCGCAGCCCCAACATGAACCTGAAATCAATACAGGGGAAGGGCAATACACAACGCAGGGCGAGGTTAACAGTCAGCTGCTGGCTTCCATCCAAGCCACTCACCAGCAGTTGACTAATCAGGCGCTGCCCCAGACCGCCTTCCAGGACATGCTGAACGATCTGAGGAGGAGGGCCGACGCAAGAGACGACCGACAGGAGGATGATCAGAACCACGAGCTGAATTTTGAAGAAGTCAGAGATGAATTCTCAGTGGAAGGACCCAAATTTGAAGCAGTAGGAGTAGATCCACAGCAGCCGAAGCCTACACTGAACGAAACATACAACCCAGGAGCGGGACACATCACTGAGTGGATTCAGGTCCCACGCATGCACACCCACTTCGAGCTGAAGCCGCAATTTCTGTCGCTACTTCCCACATTCCACGGGAACACCACTGAGGAACCGTACATTTTTCTCCAGAAGTTTGGCCGCATCTGTGCCACTGCCCACTACCCCGGAATCCCTTTGGGGGTAGTTAAGATGACCGCGTTTCCCTTCAGCCTTCAAGAAAAGGCCCTATATTGGGTCGATCATCTTCGGAAGGTCGTCACAACCTGGGAGGAGTTGAAGTCTGCATTTCTCCATAAATTCTATCCTCTCGGGCGATTGAATCAGATGCGTGCCCGGATCTCCAGTTTCTGCCAGCAGCCCCACGAGACCATCCATGAAGCGTGGGAGAGATTCAAAGATCTGCAGGAAAAGTGCCCCCACCATGACATTCCAAAGACCAGTCTCGTACAACACTTCTTTGGGGGGCTATCATTTGAGAGCCAAAAGCTTGTAGATGCAGCTTGCGGTGGTTCACATTTCAACAAGGACGAGGACGTAGTATGAAACATCTTCGAAGAAATGGTTGAAGGAGAAGCAGCCCAATCCTCGTCCAGAGTATACATGAAGCCACCAACCGCCACCAGGGACACTCTCAGGGTCAGAACATGGGCAACAGGTCCTATCAGCAGCAGCCGCAGGGTGGGAGACCCTTCCAGCCTTCTTACCAGTACCAGCCTCCATCCCACGGAAACACCTGGAGGCAGAATTACCTGCACGGTCCTCAGCAGTCCGGATATCGAGGACAGGGATATCATCAACAACCGGCTGCTCAATACAACCAACAAAATTCACAGTATTCCTCCAACCCTCCTCCTCACCAATTTTCACAAGGTTATCAGTCGCAATCTCAGCCACCATACCAGCATTCTAGACCCCAGCAGGGGGACTCCTCTGAGATTGTGCCGGTCAATCCGGCCCTGGCTTGTTTAGAGCAGTTAATGAAGAATATGGCTGAGATGAACCAGAAGATCGACGACCTGACGGCAGCCAAGACTGTCATACCAGCCCAGGTCGAAGCCAACCCAAACAATTTCCGATGCCAAGAGCAGGTAGCCGGTAGTGTCCAACCCGAATCAGGTGAATTAAATTATTTTTTATCTAATGTTGTTACTCTCAGGAGCGGTAGGACACTCCAGCCATCAGCGACGGCGAAGGGAAAGCATCTTGCATCTGACGGGGAATCGTCAGTCCAACCAACACAAGGGCCAAGCAGTATTTTGGGAGCAGCACCAGTATTCAGAAAATCACAAAAAAATGAAGAAAATGATAAAACATAAAAAGATAGCAGCAACCTCGGTGAAGAACAGCCAACATTGGAGACGCCTGCACCTGCCTCACAGCCAGTTCCTGACAGGAGGAGCACTACACCTACAGCGAGTCCAACGCCAGCACCTGAAGCCGAGCCTGTCATTTTTGGTCCATAAATTGTAGATGAATCCATTCCTTTTTGCCATGTACCTGTACACAACAATATAGACACTATTTGAATGAAATTGGTGAAGATTTTGTAAATATTCCTTTTCCTGAAGCAATGAAAAAACACAAAAAAATGAAAATTTTGAAAAATGCTTTGTCTGATCCTACCATCATAGAAATCATTCAGAATTTGGTGCTGAATATGCCATTGATGAAAGCTCTTGAGTACATGCCAGCCGTGAAGAAAGGATTAAAAGAGGCATGTACGACCAAGCGCATGCCACACCCCTACAATTCCAGAAGAAAGGGTGGCAAGTCTGAAAAGCATATCCTCACAATGGCCACCGTGAACGCCATCAGCAACCTCCCGGATAAAAAGCCAGATATGGGAGCACCTCTTGTACGTTGCCAGATGTTCAATCAGGAGCTCGAACGAACACTTCTCAACAGTGAGTCTTCTGTCAATTTGATGCCAGCTTCGCTACTCACGGATTTCAGGCTAGGACCGCTCAAACCTACAAAGATGATTCTGCAGTTCGCAGACAAGTCAGTCAAGCGGCCTAGAGGCCTGTTGGAGGACATGATCGTCACGGTTCAAGGAAAGTCATTCCCAGCCGATTTTGTGGTCTTAGATATGGACGTCCCCTCACCATTGCTCCTTACCCCAATCATACTTGGAAGACCATTTCTGCGGACATCAAACGCTGTAGTGAATTATGGTACAGGAGAAATCACTTTTGGCGCTGGCAATGAAATAATCAGAGTGGAGACCCTGTCTGAGGGAACACCAACCGAGCAGACATCCACATCATGTGCAAGGGTGATTGAGTATGCTAACGACTGTGACTTTCTTACAGAAATTCAAGATACCAACTTATTTTTGGATGACAATGAGATCCATGAACTCCTCTACCCAAAGGAGGAAGTGGAGACCGCAGTCGAATTTCCCCTTATCGATCAGGATGAGGAACTCGCTTATGTGCTGCAAGAGACTGCCGTGGGAGTGATGTGCCTTCAAAATCAAGAGCAGAAATTTGAAGTATCTTTTGATGAAGAAGACATCATTGAGGAATTCTGTCAGGATTTGAGAGAAGAAGCAGATCAGAATATGGTGGACACCGAACAGTTGAATGAATCACCACCTGCGCTAATAGCTGAGGTCACCACTGAAGCAGCTCAGTCCCCGCCAGAGCTGAAACCCTTGCCCTCCAACATGAAGTATGCCTTCCTTGCGGGAGAACCTAACATGCACCCGGTCATCATCAATGCCCATCTGACCGAAGACCAAGAATCTTGTCTGATGGAGGTTCTTGAACGCAACCGCAAGGCGATAGGCTGGCGAACATCCGATCTCCATGGGATCAATCTGTCATTGTGCTCGCACCGCATCTTTCTGGAAGAAGATTGCCGGCCCTCTCGAGAACTGCAGAGAAGATTAAATCTGAATCTACGGGAGGTTGTTATGAAAGAGATCCAGAAATGGTGTGATGCGGGATTTATCTACCCCATCTCCGACAGCAAATGGGTGAGCCCTCTGCATGTTGTGCCCAAGAAATCCGGGATCACCATTGTGAAGAATGACAAAGGAGAGGAGACCACAACCAGAGTACCCACTTCTTGGCGAGTGTGCGTGGACTACAGAAGACTTAATCTCGCTACCAAGAAGGATCACTTTCTGTTACCCTTCATCAACCAGATCCTGGAGAGATTGCCCGCGAAGGAATATTTCTGCTTCTTGGATGGCTACTCTGGGTATAATCAGGTTGCTATAGCTCCTGAAGATCAAGAGAAAACCACATTCACCTGTCCTTTTGGCACATATGCCTTCAGACGGATGCCGTTCGGGCTATGCAACGCCCCAGCCACATTTCAGAGGTGTATGCTTGCAGTTTTTGCCGATATGATGGGCAACTTTCTCGAGGTCTTTATGGATGATTTTTCGGTCTACGGGATTTCCTTTGATCAATGCCTGGATTATTTAGACCGAGTCTTACGGAGGTGCTGCGAAGTTAATCTTGTGCTCTCATGGGAGAAGAGCAACTTCATGGTGATCGAAGGAATTGTGCCGGGTCATGTTGTTTCTAAACGCGATATGGAGGTTGACCCAGCCAAGGTGGACGTGATTTCCAAACTTGAGCCTCCTACCAACATCAAGCAAGTCCGGTCATTCTTAAGCCATGTCGGTTTCTACCGGTGATTCATCAAAGATTTCAGCAAACTGGCGAGACCGTTGACTGAGTTGCTCGGCAAGGATAATGAATTCATTGTAGATGACCGTGTGCTCCTTGCCTTTAATCAGTTGAAAGAACTCATCACGCAGGCCCCTGTCTTACAGCCACCGATTTGGACTCAGCCTTTCGAGATCATGATCGACGCGCCAGATTATGCCATTGGAGCTGTACTGGGACAGAGGAAAGATAATGTACCATTTGCGATTCACTACGCTAGCCGAACGCTCGATGAAGCCCAGAAAAACTACACTGTCACTGAAAAGGAGCTGCTAGCGGTAGTCTTTGCCTTGGAAAAGTTCAGATCATACCTCCTTGCGTCCAAAGTAATCATTTACGCTGATCATTCGGCCATTCGGTACTTACAGCAGAAGAAGGACGCCAAACGACATCTCATTCGGTGGATCCTTCTCCTCCAGGAATTTGACTTGAAAATCAAAGATAAACCTGGGGTCAAGAATGTAGTGTCCGATCATCTGTCATGGCTTCCTGAACCAGAGTCTCCTGAGCTGAACCTGCAGCCGATCACAGAGACCTTTCCAGATGAGGCAATTCTGTCTGTCACCTCACTTCCTTGGTATGCGGACATCGTGAACTACCTCGTTGCTAAGAAAATTCCACAGGACTGGCCTAAATTGAAAATAGACAGGTTCTTGTCTAAAATCCATTTCTACCAGTGGGAAGACCCGTATTTGTTTCGCGAGGGAGCAGATTGTATCTGGAGAAGGTGCATTCCTCAGGAGGAAGTTCCAAGTGTCCTCTCTTTATGTCACGACCAAGATTCTGGAGGACATCATTCAGGCAAACGAACGGCAACAAAGGTTCTTCAAAGTGTCCTCTGGTGGCCTTCATTATTCAAAGATGCAGATGAGCATGTCAAATGCTGCACTGACTGCCAGAAAATGGGCGGAACCATAGGAATGAGAGACACAATGCCTCTGAAATACATTCAGATCTCAGACGTCTTTGACGCATGGGGCATTGACTTTATGGGCTTGTTTCCCAACAGTCAGGGTTATGAATATATTCTGCTTGTTGTTGATTATGTAAGTCGATGGGTGGAGGCTATTCCCGCCCGAGCCGCCGACAGTAGGACTTCTTGTCGATTCTTGAGAGATTACATCATAGCACGGTTCGGGATTCCCAAGATTCTCATATCTGATGGGGGTAGTCATTTCATAAACAGGAGGGGAAGAAGCTGACCCAGGAATTCTGCATTGAGCATCGTGTTGCTTCACCCTACCACCCGCAGTCCAATGGCTTAGCTGAATGTTCAAACAGGGAGATCAAGACAATCTTACAGAAGCTTGTGCGTCCGGATCGCAAGAACTGGTCTGAGCTTCTTGATTCCGTTCTTTGGGCTTATAGTTTAGTGTACAAGTCACCCTCGGGAATGTCTCACTACCGCCTTGTGTATGGCAAGCCATGTCATTTGCCCGTCGAACTAATTCACAAATCCTTATGGGCTATTAACATCTGTAATTTGGACTCCAAGCAAGCAGGAAAGAACAGAAAACTAGATCTGAACAGATTACTGGAATTCAGAGATTATGCATATGACAACAGCCTGATGAACAAAGAGAAGGTCAAAACATGGCATGACAAGCATATCCGTCGCAAGTCCTTTGATCCAGGTCAGAAGGTGTGGTTGTTCGATGCGAAATTGAAGATCTTTCCAGGCAAATTGTAGAGTAAATGGACTGGGCCGTTTATGGTTAGGCAGGTGCGTGATAACGGAAGTGTATTGATATCCAATATGTCAGCTGACGCACAACCATTTGTAGTCAATGGACAGCTTTTGAAGCCATACCTTGAACATGATACATTCATGGCTGTCGTTGACTTGGTTCAAGTAATCTACGAGGATGATCTGAATATTTCTAAAAAGGTAGAGGAAGGCGAAGCTCACCAAAACATTTTTGAATGATTTTTATTTTTCTTCTTTTCTTCTTTTCTTCTTTTCTTCTTTTCAATTTCTTTTATCCTCTTCTACCGAAATGATGCCATCCCTTTCATCATTGCTACACTTAGGATGTACTTTATCCTAAGTATAGGGGGGATGCGCATCCCAAGTTGTTCATACCCAATTTCATCTCTTTTCTTCTTTTCTTCTTTTCCTTTCCTATCTTCTGTATCTATCCAAAAAGTGTCGCCCCTTGTAGACAACCTTCTATACTTAGGACGTACTTTGTCCTAAGTATAGGGGGGTGTACACCAGAGTTTCTTTTATTTTTCGATCCTCTCCCTTGTCTCCTCTTCTCGTCTATACTTAGGGATATCTTACCCTAAGTATAGGGGGAGACAATCTGAGTACGATATGTTCATTCCCACCCTTGACCCTCCCTGCTTTGTGTACAGTCTGCTATACTTAGGATTATTTGATCCTAAGTATAGGGGGGTCGGTCAACTTCTCATTCGTTCATTCATTCCTTCATTTCTTCATTTATTCTTTAGACTTATCTATACTCAGTACGAGTTATATCTTCTCTTTTCTCTCTGATCTATGAGGACATAGCTCAAGCTAAGTATAGGGGGGTCGTATATACTGTGTATATACCTTAGCCATAACTCGTACTTTCGTATTTTCCTAATAATATGGCTAATAATTCTTTAAAATTCATTAAAAACCTTTAATAAAAAGGTGTTCTGTTCCTCAAATTCTTGTTGTATCTACTGATTAATAAATCAGGTGAAAATGTTTTTTTCAAAATGTTTGAAAAATAGTTTGAAAATCTTCGTGAACATTTGAAAACTATTTTGAAAATATTTTATTACATGTTTTCAACCTTTGTAAAAATGTGTGGTTTGCAAAATTTCTTTTCTTTGTGTGAAATAAAATGTTTTAAAAATGATTTGCAAATGGTTTGAAAAATGGTTGCAAAATTTTTTTGAAAAATCTATCTATACTGTTTTGAAAGCCTTTGCAAAATGATTTTCAATTGCGTGTACATGTTAGCAAAAATGTTTGTAAAAATTATTTTGGACTATAGTTTTCAAAAATTCTTTGAAAAGTTTGTGTCAAATAAGTTTGAGGAATATTTACATCACACCAAAATTCACTATATATATATGTATAAAAATGATCACTTACCCTTGTAAAATCTTAAAATCCACTTCTTGTTTATATAAGAAGCACTCCCGTGTACATATTTTCAACCTAGTTTTCAACCAAAATCTTGGTGTTTTCAAAAATACCCAAAAACATTTGCAAAATTAAAATCCAAAAACACTTGAAAAATCTTTCTGAAAAAAATAATACAAAAAAAATGCATGCATCATCTTTTCAAAAATCCATAAAAAGTTCAAAATCTGTGAAAATTGCATCACAAAAATATTTTTTGCATTGCATTGCATGGCATGAGCATTTTTCGGATTAGGTTTATAGTTGAACGAGTCTAAGTAAAATCCGGAGATTGGAGCTCAATTGAACCTTAAAATCTACCTAATAACAGGAACCTTATAGGAACTGAGTTTGAGGTACTTCAGGTCTAGTTGACTTAATTCTTTGAGGGTCACGGGACTTGGTTCAATGGATTCTTGACTGCCTAAGCCAGACTATTTCGGAGTACACGCACGACTCTTGTTGATAATGACCCTAACTTGGACACCTGCACCTTTCACATGGCTCAACACAGTTGGAGTGGTGAGGGGATTGGATTTGCCGGTATGAGACGCACACAAGTGGAAACATTTGTCCTCCTCTAGGTAGGGAAGTGCACCCCAACCCGTCCAGTGATAAGGAAGTCTAAAGACAGGAGGCTGTGGGTTGCGATAAAGCTTCAAAAGAGGGATAGTCTACTGGCTCAAGAGGAAAAACTTCTTATGTAAATGCTGCTGTATATAGTATTAAAAAAAGTGTTCAGGCATGTACAAAAATAAAAAGCCTGCAAGTATGTACAAAGTCAATAAGCAAGCTTGAGTTCCAAAGTCAAATATGTGAGCCTGCAGCAGGATGACCTTGACCACACTAGTCTTGCATCCCAGGATAGGTAGCTACACTGGCTACCGTCCATTCTTCTCTTCACCCCCTCCTCTTGAGCTGGTTGCCACTTGAACTTAGAAGGGAATACCCCGCTCCTCGAGGATGGAGTTATTGGACTTGGAGAATCATTGGTTGTCGTACTGGAGAAGTCAGTCTCTTTGTCATTCTAGTTGGGGAGAGCCACCATCACTTACACTGCACGAGTCAGATTCATAGTCGTAAGAGTTTGCGTATGAGTTGAAGTATTTCTGACCTGGCTATTGAGGAGACTTGGACAGAGTTTCGGGATTCTCAAGGACTGTTGGATTTCAAATTCGGTTCTCACTAAGGTTCCGCCCGCACTAAAATTCCAAAGGTCCGACTTAAGCTCCAAACTTTGATTTTGTGAAGACAACTTTGATGATTAAATAAAATACAAGTTCTTCTTTTTCTTTTCTTTCTTTTTTCTTTTTGCACTTATTGCATAAGTTTTTGCAAGGGACTAGCAAAGGTAAAGTATAGGGGGGATGATGAATCCACATTTCATCATCTTTATTCTATCATTTTGGCCTCAAAACCCTAGCAAATGCCTGAAATTAGCATTAATTAGAGTAATTTAGCATTCATGCATATGTGTGTAAAAAGCGTATAAAATACTGTTTTTAATGCCAAAATTATAGAATAAAGAAAAGAAAAGAAAAAGAATAAAATATTTTAAATATTTTATGACCCAAAACCCCCGAGACCTAGTCATCTTGATGAATAGGTCGACAAGGAATAAAGTAGGGGGAGATAAGGGCCAAATACTTATATTTATTAATTCATTCTTTATTCATTTTGGGACCTATTTTTGGTTCCACTTTTTGTGCATCAAATAAAGAAACTTTGTACATGAAAGTTGTAGATATTTTTATACGGAAAAATACAAAATTGATTTCACTTAAAAATAATGTACAGATAAAAGTTATGGTCTGAATAAAAATCCAGAATCCCAACTTCCCAGACCTGTATCTCACAAATGAAAACTCCAAATGCAGCAAAATCACTCTAATTGTATATAGAATAAAATATCTATTTAATGGCGGTAGTTTTGCATTTGGCGGGGCTACGGTTTGAAAGTTGAGTTTTGGACCCACATTGCATACTTGTACAGCTTAAAATATTCAATTTGTTCTTTAATCATTATTTTTGTATTTTTTATATTTTTATAATTTTGTTAATATTACTTATAATAATTTGTACATTAAAACAGGAAGAAAAAACCTAAATAAAACTCAAAATAAAAATAAATATTAAATAAAATACCCTGGTATTATACCTATGTACAAACCTATACAATATCTACTTATATTTTATTTAATATACAAAACACCTCAGAAAAATAGAATAAAAATATATTTGTGTACATAAAAGTAATTTATAATTTTATAAATAAGAAACAAAAAATAATAAAATTAAAATACACAGAATAAAAATTAAAGATTAAAATATATAGGTATTATACCTATAAAGGGCATAAAAGGAAACTTATCAAATTATACCTCCTAAAAATAATTACAAATCACTATAAAATACTTTGAAAATTATAAACATTTTTTATTTAATAATCAAATTTTAATTAATTCATTTGCTATTTTAATTTATTTTACAAGGATTTTTCGCCACGGAATTTTCTGGTTGGTCCACGTGGACCAACCAGAGGCCTCCGCTGGTTGACCTTGGTCAACTCTCTGACCGAGGTCTGAGCCTTGTCAGAAGTGGTGTTGACCCCGATTTCAACCTTTTTTCGAGGATGCATCGATCACCATTTGGTGATGGTCTCTTCATGGAATCTCTTCCTCGATCAATGGTGAATCACGCCCAAGTGATTCCTTGGGCCGAGGACCACTGATCGAGGCGTTGGACCTCGACTTCCACGCCATTCGTCAATCATTCAAAAGGACACCCCAGACTTCGATTTCAAATTATAATCCTTCTTCCGCTATTTCCACCCTCAAACCACTAGACCTTCGTATTCCTGGTGACAGCAGGCATCGAATCGAGCCTGGGTTTGAGGCGTTTGGCGTCGAATCGAAGAGATTCACCCCTCGCCAGAGCTCCACCGCACCTTCCCGCCCGTCGTCTCTGGTGAGCTTCTCCTTCTTTTCTTTCCATTTTCTTGTAGCTCTAGTGTAGGATAGCTTAGCCTAGGGAGTAGTTTAGATTCCCATCACGTTCTTCGCCGCGAATCTCCTATCAAAGATCACGGCGGAGCTGAGCTCCGCCTCCATTTTCCGACCACCTCTGTTATCGACCGCCGCCAAAATCACCCCCATCTTCGTCCTCTTCGCTCCGTCATCACGCTCCACCCCTCCATCTCCCTCGATCTCACCCAGATCGAGCCGCCGAGCTCCATTCTCTGTCGCTCGCCGGAGCTCCACGCCCGAGCCACCTTCCGCCTCCATAGAACCATCAGAACATCCCTTTTTGCTCGCCTGGATTTTGCGCACCAAACCATGTAGGTCTGAGCCAAAGAGAAGGCTCCTTCGACCCTCGAAAGCCCCAGGAGCAACCCCCCAGGTCGTATTCGCCGTCCGAGCTCCCCACGCCGTCTCCGCCTCGCCGGAGACCACCATCAGACGCGGAGAGGCCCCAGGATCGTTTTGCCCTTGATCTTAGGGCCGGAGCGGCCGTGTGTCGGCCGCAATCGCCAGCCAAAGCTCGCCGGGGGAGGTGTTCTTCGTGACCCTCTCCCCGCCGTTGGATCAGCAGAGCCCCTCCAGGCGTACGTCAGCCGTCCGATCGCCCGGTGTTCCCCGCCGTTCGATCAGCCATCCAAGTTCTAATCTCAGCCGTCTAGGACGAAGGGGTATCCTCCGTTCGATGCACACCACGTGTCTAAGTGAAGCTCCATCGGCCGCCCGATCTGGAACTTGGGTATTTTGCATTTTAAGCCCAAGCATTTTTGTATTTAAGTTTCAGTCCTAAAACTTTAGTTTCCAGTTTAAATGTTTTTGTAATAATTGCACTTAGGCCCCCGCACTTTTTATATTTGCACTTTAGTCCGCGCCACGTCACCTCACGTGACTGGGGCGCGTGCATTTTGGGCATTTTGCATTTTTGGTCCCGAACTTTAATTATTTGCAGTTATACCCCTGTGTGTAGTTAATTAAATATGTTTTTTGGGAAATTGCAAGGTTGCCCTGCCGATTTCTTTTATTTACAAATATGCCCCTGTGAATGACAGAATACGTGCCTCGTGCATCTTTTGGTGAAATTTGCACCTAAGCCCCTGTATGTTTCTATAATTGCATATATACCCCTACTAGGCTTAGGATTTTCGTGTGATTGATCTATTTATTTCACGCATCAGTTTAATTCCAAAAATTCTCAAAAAATAGACTTAAGATCATGTGTGCTTGTTCTTTAATGCCATATTTTTAGTTTTGAATTTTATCGCATTTTTATATTTATTAAAAATTAAAAATAGTTATTTTCAGTACTGTCTAGCTTAAAAAATATCAAAAAAAAATTTAAAAACCTCTAAAAATTCCAAAAAAATACCTATGATGTATTTTAATCTATTTTAGTGTCAATCCAAAAATCACTAAAAATCTCAAAAGAAAAACATTAAAAATTTGAAAATACACAAAAACTTCAAAAAAATATATACAAATTCATAGAAAACTCAGAAAAATATAAACTCAGTTCCTGTTTCTTTTATATTTTATCCTCTTTATTTTAAAATTAGTTTGGCAAATTTTGGTGCATGTTTGCTATTTTTAATCCCCATTTTACCCCCAGCCAGTAGCTTATTCCCTGTTTTCTCTTATTTTGCTATTTAAAAATACCAAAAACATTCTGAAAAATACCCAAAAATCACAAAAACTGTAAAAAATATAAAAATCCCAAAAAGATTTTATTTCTGAATTTTTGACTATTTTTGCATATTTTTATAAATACTTTATCTTGTCTTTTATTATATTGTTTTCTTATTCCAATATTAAAAAAGAACAAAAAAAATATAAAATATAAAATTATAAAAATTGGAAAATAAAAAAAAAATCAAAATACAAAATTTAAAAAAATTAAAAAAAATAAAAAAATTAAAAATTAAAAATTAAAAACTCACAAAAAAATTTAGATTGGCGAAGTAGTCTATTAGACTTAGGGCTTTGACTTTTGTCTTTACTCTGCACCCTTGTTTCCTGTGTTCGGCCCCTACTTGCTTGCCATTATACATTTGTAGTAGGGTATAATAAATTTTAATCCTTGCTATTGATTGCTTGATTGATTGTGTGGGTTAATTGTTGACGAACGAGGGGGCTTGAGTAGTCGCATCAGCGACAGTGAGTCTGATTTGTCAGACCGCTATTTAGCGGCTCTCGCTTTATCGTTTTTCGCTATCCCTCTTTTGAAGCTTTATCGCAACCAACACTCTCCTGTCTTTAGAATTCCTCATCACTGGATGGGTTGGGGTGCAGTTCCCTCCCTAGAGGAGGACAAGTGTTTCCACTTGTGTGCGTCTCATACAAGCAAATCCAATCCCCTCACCACTCCAACTGAGTTGAGCCATGTGAAAGGTGCAGGTGTCCAAGTTAGGTCATTATCAACAAGAGTCGTGCGTGTGCTCCAAAATACTCTACTTAGGCAGTCAAGAATCAATTGAACCATGTCTCGTGATCCTCAAAGAATTAAGTCAACTAGACCTGAAGTACCTCAAACCCAGTTCCTATAAGGTTCCTGTTATTAGGTAGATTTTAAGGTCCAATCAAGCTCCAATCTCCGAACTTTATTTAGACTTGTTCAACTATCAATCTCAATCTGAAAATGCTCATGCTATGCAAATGATATGCAGAATGCAGAAAATATTTTTGTGATGCAATTTTCAAGATTTTGAACTTTTTATGGATTTTTGAAAAGATGATGATGATGCATATGCATTTTTTTGTATTTTTCAAAAAGATTTTTCTAGTGTTTTTGGATTTTAATTTTGCAAATGTTTTTTGGGAATTTTGAAAACAAAAAGATTTTGGATAAAAACTAGGTTAAAATATTTACACGGGAGTGTTTCTTATATATACAAGAAGTGGATTTTAAGAATTTACTGGGACAAGTGATCAATTTTATAGACATAGATATAGTGAATTTTTGGTGAGATGTATGTATTCCTCAAACTTATTTGACACATGTTCTTCAAACAATTTTTTGAAAACTATAGTCCAAAATAATTTTTACAAACATGTACACACATTTGAAAATCATTTTTGCAACAGTTTTCAAATAGTATAGATAGATTTTTCAAAATATTTTGCAACCATTTTTTAAACCATCTGCAAATCTTTTTTCAAACATTTTATTTCACACAAAGAAAATAAATTTACAAACAGAATATTTTTACAAAGATTGAAAACATGTAACAAAAAGTTTTCAAAATAGGTTTCAAAAGATTTTCACACATATGTTCAACTATTTTTCAAACATTTTGCGAAAAACATTTTGATATGATTTATTAATCAGTAACTACAAAAAGAATTTGATGAATAATCGCCTCTTTTTATTAAGGTTTTTAATGAATTTTAAAGAATTATTAGCCATATTTATTAAGAAAATACGAAGTACGAGTTATGGGTAAAGCATATACGTAGTATATATGACCCCCCTATACTTAGCTTGAGCTATGTCCTCATAGATCAAAGAGAAAAGAGAAGGCATAACTTGTACTGAGTATAGGAAATTCTAAAGAATAAAGAACAAATGAGAGAATGAACGAATGAGAAGTTGACCGTCCCCCCTATACTTAGGATCAAATAATCCTAAGTATAGCAGACTGTACACAAAGCAGGGAGGGTCAAGGGTGGGTATGAACAGATCGTACTCAGGTTGTCTCCCCCTATACTTAGGGTAAGATATCCCTAAGTATAGACAAGAAGAGGAGACATGGAGAGGATCGAAAAGAATGAAGGGAACTCGAGGTGCACACCCCCTATACTTAGGACAAAGTACGTCCTATGTATAGAAGACTGCCAACAAGGGGTAACACCTTTTGATAGATAAAGAGAATAGATAAAGAAAAGAAGAAAAGAAGAAAAGAAGAAAAGAGATGAAAGTGGATATGAACAACTCGGATGTGCATCCCCCCTATACTTATGATAAAGTACATCCTAAGTGTAGCAGTGATGAAAGGGATGGCATCATGTCGGTAGAAGAAGATAAACGAGACTGAAAAGAAGAAAAGAAGAAAAGTCATTCAAAATTGTTTTGCTCTGCTTGGCTTCCTCTGCCTCTTTGGAGTTATCCGACTCATCCCTGTAGATTACTTGAATCGAGTCAACAACAACCATAAATGTATCGTGTTCAAGGTATGGCTTCAGAAGCTGTCCCATGACTACAAATGGATGTGCATCAGCTGACAGATTGGATATCAATACACTTCCGTTGTCGCGCACCTGCCTAACCATAAACGGCCTAGTCCATTTACTCTTCAATTTGCCTGGAAAGATCTTTAATTTTGCATCAAACAAACCACACCTTCTTGTCATGCCATATTTTGACCTTCTCCTGTACATCAGGCTGTTGTCATATGCATATCTCTGAATCCAATAATCTGTTCAGATCCAATTTTCCTATTTTTTTCTGCTTGCTTGGAGTCCAAATTACAGATGTTAAAATGGCCCATAAAGATTTGTGAATTAGTTCAATGGGCAGATGACATGGCTTGCCATACACAAGGCGGTAGGGAGACATTCCCAAGGGTGACTTGTACGCTGTTCTATAAGCCCAAAGAACGGAATAAAGCAGCTGAGACCAGTTCTTGCGATCCGGACGCACAAGCTTCTGTAGAATTGTCTTGACTCCCTGTTTAAACATTCAGCTAAGCCATTGGACTGCGGGCGGTAAGGTGAAGCAACACGATGTTCAATGCAAAATTCCTGGGTCAGCTTCTTCACCTCTTTATTTATGAAATGACTACCCCTGTCTGATATAAGAATCTTGGGAATCCTGAACTGTGCTATAATGTGGTCTCTTAAGAATCGACAGACAATCCTACTGTCGGCGGCTCGGGCAAGAATAGCCTCCACCCAGCAACTTACATAGTCAACAACAAGCATAATATATTCATAGCCCTGGCTGTTGGGAAATGGGCCCATAAAGTCGATGCCGCATGCGTCGAAGACGTCTGATATCTGAATGAATTTCAGAGGCATCGTGTCTCTCATTCCTATGGTTCCGCCCATCTTCTGACAGTCAGTGCAGCCTTTGACATAATCATCTGCATCTTTGAATAGTGAAGGTCAGCAGAGGCCACTTTGAAGAACTTTTGCTGCCGTTCGTTTGCCTGAATGATGTCCTCCATAATCTTGGTCAGGACATAGGGTGAGGACACCTGGAACTTCCTCCTGAGGAATGCATCTTCTCCAGATACAATCTGCCCCCTCACGAAATAAAAATGGATCCTCCCACTGGTAGAAATGGATTTTAGACAGGAATCTGTCTATTTTTCAGCTTCGGCCAATCCTGTGGGATTCCCTTGGTCACTAGATAATTCACGATGTCTGCATACCAAGGAAGCGTGGTGATAGACAGAATTGCCTCGTCTGGAAAGGTCTCTGTGATTGGCTGCAGGTTCAGCTTAGGAGATTCCGGCTCAGGAAGCCACGATAGATGATCAGCCACCACATTCTTTACCCAAGGTTTATCTTTAATTTCCAAGTCAAATTCCTGGAGGAGAAGGATCCACCTGATAAGACGGGGTTTGGAATCCTTCTTCTGCTGTAAGTATCGGATGGACGAATGATCAGTGTATATGATTACTTTGGATCCAAGGAGGTAGGATCTGAACTTTTCCAGGGCAAAGACTACCGCTACCAGCTCCTTTTCAGTGACAGTGTAGTTTCTCTGGGCTTCATCGAGCGTTCGACTAGCATAGTGAATCGCAAATTGTACATTATCTTTTCTCTTTCCAAGTACAACATCAATGGCATAATCTGACGCGTCGGTCATTATCTCGAAAGGCTGAGTCCAAATCGGTGGTTGTAAGACAAGGGCCTGTGTGATGATTTCTTTCAGCTGATTAAAGGTAGGGAGCACACGGTCATCTACAATGAATTCATTCTCCTTGTCGAGCAACTCAGTCAACGGTCTGGCCAATTTGCTGAAATCCTTGATGAATCATCGGTAAAAACCGACATGGCCCAAGAATGACCTGACTTATTTGATGGTTGTAGGTGTCTCAAGCTTGGAAATCACGTCCACCTTGGCTGGGTCAACCTCCATACCACATTTAGAAACAACGTGACCCTGCATGATTCCTTCGGTCACCATGAAGTTGCTCTTCTCCCACGAGAGCACAAGACTGACTTCGCAGTACCTCCGTAAGACTCTGTCTAAATATTCTAGACATTGATCGGATGAATCCTCGTAGACCGAAAAATCGTCCATTAAGACCTCGAGAAAGTTGCCCACCATGTCGGCAAAAACTGCAAGCATACACCTCTGAAATGTAGCTGGGGCATTGCAAAGCCCGATCGGCATCCGTATGAAGGCATATGTACCAAAAGGACAGGTGAACATGGTCTTCTCTTGATCTTCAGGAGCAATAGCAACTTGATTGTATCCAGAGTAGCCATCCAAGAAGAAGAAATATTCCTTCGCGCCCAATCTCTCCAAGATCTGGTCGATGAAGGGTAAAGGGAAGTGGTCCTTCTTGGTGGCGAGGTTAAGTCTTCTGTAGTCCATGCACACTCGCCATGAAGTGGGTACTCTGGTTGCGATCTCCTCTCCTTTATCATTCTTCACAATGGTGATCCGTGATTTCTTTGGCACAACATGCAGAGGGCTCACCCATTTGCTGTCGGAGATGGGATAAATAAATCACGCATCACACCACTTCTGGATCTCTTTCATAACAACCTCCTGTAGATTAGGATTTAATCTTCTCTGAAGTTCTCGAGAGGGCCTGCAATCTTCTTCCAGAAAATGCGATGCGAGCATAGTGACGGATTGATCCCATGGAGATCTGAAGTTCTACAGCCTATCGCCTTGCGGTTGCGTTCAAGTTCCTCCATCAGAGACATTCTTGGTCTTCGGTCAGGTGTGCATTGATAATGATCGGGTACATGTTCAGCTCTCCCGCAAGGAAGGCATATTTCATGTTGGAGGGTAAGGGTCTTAACTCTGGTGGGGTCTGAGCTGCTTCCAAAGTGACCTCAACTATTAATGCAGGTGGTGATTCTTTCATCTATTCGGTGTCCACCATAATTTGTTCTGCCTCCTCTCTCAAATCCTGACAGAATGTCTCGATGATTTCCTCCTCATCACAAGATTCCTCAACTATTTGCTCTTGATTTTGATGGCACATCACCTCCACGGCAGTCTCATTCAGCACATCAGCGAGTTCCTCATCCTGATCGATAAGGGGAAATTCGACTGCGGTCTCCACTCCCTCCTCCTCAGGGCAAAGGAGTTCATGGATCTCATGGTCATCCAAGAATAAGTTGGTGTCTTGAATTTCCTGCTAGAATTTGCAGTCGTCAGAATACTCAATCACCCTTGCACATGATGCAGATGTTCGTTCGGCCGGTGCTCCCTCCGGCAGGGTCTCCACTCTGATTGTTTCATTGCCAACGCCAAAAGTGATTTCTCCCGTCCCATAGTTCACTACTGCGTTCGACGTCTGCAGGAATGGTCTTTCAAGTATGATTGGGGTAAGGAGTAATGGAGCAGGGACGTCCATATCTAGTACCACAAAATCGGCCGGGAACTACTTTCCCTGAACCATAACTATCACTTCCTCCAATAGGCCCTAGGCCGCTTAACTGACTTGTCTGTGAACTGCAGAATCATCTTTGTAGGCTTAAGCGGTCCTAGCCTAAATTCTGTAAGTAGCGAAGCTGGCATCAGGTTGACGGAAGACCTGCGATCGAGAAGTGTTCGTTCAAACTCCTGATTGAACATCTGACAACGCACAAGAGGTGCTCCCATATCTGGCTTTTTATCCGGGAGGTTGCTGATGGCATTAACAGTGGCCATTGTGAGGATATGCTTTTAGGACTTGCCACCCTTGCTTCTGGAGTTGTGAGGGTGAGGCCGGCGCTTGGTTGTACATGCCTCTTTCAATCCTTTCTTCACTACTGGCATGTACTCAAGAGCTTTCATCAATGGCATGTTCAATACCAAATTCTGGATGATTTCTATGATGGCAGGATCAGACAAAGAATTTTTCAAAATTTTGACTTTTTGTGTTTTTTCATTGCTTCTGAAAAAGGAATATATACAAACTCTTCACCAATATCATTCAAAATATTGTCTATATTGTTTTTTACAGGTAGATGACAAAAAGGAATGGATGCATATACACTTTGTGGACCAAAAATGATGGGCTCGGCTTCAGGTGTTGGCGTTGGATTCGCTGCAGGTGCAATGCTCCTCCTGTCAAGAACTGGCTCTGAGGCATGTGCAGACGTCTCCAATGCCGACCTATCTCCACCGAGGTTGATACTATATTTTTCTGTTTTGCTATTTTCTTCATTTTTTTGTGATTTTCTGAATGATGGTGCTGCTCCCAAAATGCTGTGTAGCCCTGGTGTTGGCTGGACTGATGATTCCCCGTCAGATGCAAGATGCTTTCCCTTCGCCGTTGCCGATGGATGGAGTGTCCTACCGCTCCTGAGAGTAACAACATTAGATAAGAAACAATTTAATTCACCTGATTCGGGTTGGACACTGCCATCTACCTGCTCCTTGCGTCAGAAGTTATTCGGATTGGCTTCGACCTGGGCTGGAATGACGATCTTGGCAGCCGTCAGGTCGTCGATCTTCTGGGTCATCTCAGTCATGTTCTTCATTAATTGTTCAAGGCAGGCCAGGGCTGGATTAACTGGCACAATCTCTGAAGTATCCCCCTGTTAGGGCTTATAGTGCTGGTACGACGGCTGAGACTACGACTGATAACCCTGAGAAAAATGGTGAGGAGGAGGGTTGGAGAAATATTGTGATTTCTGTTGGTTGTATGGGACAACCGGTTGCTGATGGTATCCTTGTTCGCGATATCCAGACTGCTGAGGACCGTGCTGGTAATTCTGCTTCCAGGTGTTACTGTGAGATGGAGGCTGGTATTGGTATGAGGGCTGGAAGGGTCTCCCACCCTGCTGCTGCTGGTGATAGGGCTTGTTGCCCATGTTCTGACCCTAAGGATGTCCCCTGAGGACGGGTCAGCTACGCTTCATTGTTCCATACATCATTGATCTCCTGAATTAGTGGCGGGGGTGGAGAGAACTGCTCGGAGTAGGCTGGTTGGGACTCAGGTTGATATACAACCATCTGTGTCTGAGGCTGCGGGGGCTGCTCCGGAACCTGCACGTAATACACGTGCTTAACAGGCTGGGGCTACGGTGGAGTCGGCTGAGGGTTCTGCTGCATTGTAGGCTCCTTCTTCTCAGCATTCGGCTCGACAGAAGTAGACACAACATTGCATATGGTGGCAGTTAATGCACGAACGATCTACTCCAGCTGCTGGGAAATCAGATCGAGCTTTTCCAAGCCCTGGGTCCTCTTCTCAATGATAGATAATTTTTTGAGGTCTTGCGACCTCTTCTCAATGATATCTACCTTAGAAAGGTGGCTGCCAATGATGCTCAGGTTGGAGCTCTCATCCTTGTCCTCGGTGTGAGAAGCCATGTTCATTGGCTTGTTGATGGCGGTTGGTATCTTCATGTATGCTCTGGACGAGGATTGAGCGGCTTCTCCTTCAGCCATTTCCTCGAAGATGTTCCACACCACGTCCTCATCCTTGTTGAAATGGGAACTGTCGCAAGCGGCATCGACAAGCTTTTGGCTCTCAAGTGTGAGCCCACAAAAGAAGTGTTGCACAAGGCTGGTCTTTGGAATGTCATGATGGGGACACTTCTCCCTAGAGATCCTTGAATCGCTCCCATGCTTCATGGATAGTCTCGTGGGGCTGCTGGCAGAAACTGTAGATACGGGCACGCATCTGATTCAATCGCCCAAGAGGATAGAACTTATGGAGAAATGCAGACTTCAGCTCCTCCCAGGTCGTGACTGTCTTCCCAAGGTGGTTGACCCAATATAGGGCCTAGTCTTGAAGGCTGAAGGGAAAGGCGGTTATCTTGACTACCCCCAGAGGAATACCAGGGTAGTGAGCAGTAGCACAGATACAGCCAAACTTCTTGAAAAAGATATACGGCTCCTCAATGGTATTCCCGTGGAATGTGGGGAGCAGAGACAGAAACCACGACTTCAGCTCGAAGTGGGCATGAATATGTGGAACCTGGATCCACTCCGTAATGCGGCCCCCTCCAGGGTTGTATGTCTCCTTCAGCGTAGGCTTTGGCTATGGTGGGTCTGCTCCCGCTGCATCAAATTCTGGTCCTCCCACTGAGAACTCATCTCTAACTTCTTCAAAATTGGGCTCTTGATTCGGATCATCCTCCCTGTGACCATCTCTTGCCTCGGCCCTCCTCCTCAGATCATTCAGCATATCTTGGAAGGCGGTCTGGGCCAGGGCTTGATTATTCAACTGTTGTTGGATGGCTTGAATGGAAGTCAACAACTGACTTTTAACTTCGTTCTGCGTGGTGTACTGCCCTTCCCCGGATTGGCTTCAGCTTCAGGCTGGGGTTGTGGTCCCTTTCCTCTTCCCACCGGCCATCTCATAATGAACTTGAATTTCTAGCTCGTAATCGGATGGAGAATCTGCATGATGGAGTAAACCCTAATCAGTATCTTCCTGAGCACCCGCTGTTGAGATGAAGCTGGAATTAAGGTCAATCTCAAAATATTGTGAATGGAGCATAGGATATTGACTGAAATTGATCTCCATCCACAAGGGGTTAATTCGGGGACAAGAGTAATCCTGGTTTATCTGAAGGGGAAGAGCTAATTCAGGTTGCGAGTCCATCCCGAACATCGGATTTATTGGTGACAAGTAAGTGTCGAAAGAAGAGAGAATAGGGGAGTCCAAGGAGAAATTCGCAAGATTCGAACTAACTTCTTGGAGATCACCCCTCTTTATTGAAGATGTTGGCGACACGGAATCGATGTGGGCATCGGAGAGGTCCCGACTAAACCATCCGTGTGACGACATCTTGAGAAGGTCAAAAGGGAAAGATGATGTATGAAGAGCATGAAGGCAAACAAGAATTAAAAGGAATGTAAAACAGTAGAAGGCTCACAATGAGCAAGGGTCAAATGGAAGGAGAGCAAAAATGGCGCAAAGACGCGATGTTTTGATCTTGACCTTAGTTAAACTAATCAATCAAACCCAAAGCAATGGATTCACCAACTCGATCCGTGAAGCCGTGAAGGTTCGGCAATTATCTTTTTGGGTTTTAAATTTAATTTTCAGGAAATTATCTTTTCACGAGTCCTTATGGCGCTACGCTATAGGAGTGAGAGTACTGCTGGAAAAGAATCATGTACTTGTCCTCCGCCTGTGTAACCTGTAGTCTGCAATATTTGAGGTCCTTGTAACCCTTCCTGGATCCCTACTCAGCCAAAGAAATAGAGGGAGGAAGACGATAGGCGAAACCAATACTTCGGATCTCGCCCGCAATGGAATCACCCGTGAGCGTGCGAGAACCTACTCGGACGCAAGACGATGAGACAGACACACCCGTGAAGGAGTGGCCTGTGCTCGATACTTCGGACAAGGTCAATGCTCTGCACAATAGAGAGTCATCAATGTCGACCAAGCCCTACTCGTCTACGTACGATAGAAGCGCCAATACTTCGGAAATCCAAGCGATACACAAGGCAGCCACAGACTGGGTTTTGGGCTCTAATCCTTACGACGACACTCACCTCACTGGGAAGGAAACCTTCCTATGCAACCTGAAAACAAACGAGGGCTTTGCCCACCCCAAGGCAATGAGTCTAATTAATCAATTTTATTTAGTTCAAGCCTTCTTTAGCAGTCCCTTTTTTAATTTTTTTGATGTTATCACTTGTTTTAAGTCAATTCAATACAAGCGCCTAACGGTTTTGTATTTTCTTTGATTCCTACTTGATCCAAAAACAGAGGGAGAAGAGTCGGAAAAGCTATGCAAGGCGACACCAAGATGGAAATCTCACCTTTTGCCTAAATGATGAATGCAAAGATAGAAGACTTACAATGCCTCCCAGCTCTCTCCATGCAGGATGCAAAACAAGAATTTATAAACCTAATCTATATGCCGATATGCACACAAAAATCGTCCTAAGCAGGCAATTACTAGCATGAAGAACCACAAGTTAGTCACCGGTCTTCAATCCAAGAGTCCGGTCTAGGCTCAACCCTCCTCCTCTTGACAAATCAAGTTCAGGAGCAGCGCTTGATAGGGTGAGCTCGCGGCACGAAGGCTTGAAGACGATGAGCGACTGTTTAAGATTAAACTAAGTCCAAAATGCACTATAAGTACAAGAAATGGTTATAGGGTGTTTGGACCTATTTTACTCGATCAAGCAAGCCTAAAGACTAAGGGCTCATTCCACAAAAGAAAGGAAAGTAAAACAAAACCGGAAAATGGCAGGCGATGAAAATGCGTCAAACTGTGGTGAGCCCCCAAGTGAACAAACATATGGAAATTGGACCCGAGTGTCCAGTGTCCAAGTACCTGCATTATTACAAATTTATCAAGTGTCTCTCTCTCACTAAAATAAGAAAAGGCTAACTATTTCTCTCTCTCTCTCAAGTCCTCCTGCTCTCTTCTGCCGGCTAGGGTAGAATAGCCTGCTCCTCCTCCCAAGGCTGCTCAGGATCCCCTAGGCGATCCTCCTCGGTCAGTGGTCCCACGCAAGAAAACAAGAAGAGATGTCAGACAGTTCAAAAAAAATTATACAATAAAATCAAACAAGGCAAAAATGGCTAAGCAAGTAAACAAACATAAGTCTACTCTACAAGCCGATGCTCCCCGGTAACGGTGCCATTTGAAAAATGAAAAGACGAGAGACGCTAAATAGTGGTCTGATAAATCAGACTCAATGTCGATGGGGCAACTACTCAAGCCTTCACGTTCGTCAACAATTAACCCACACAATTAATTAAAAAAATCAAGAGCAAGGATCAAAATTTATTATACCCTACTAAAAATGTACAGTGGCAAACAAGTAGGGGTCGAACACAGGAAACAAAGGCGTAGAGTGTAGACAAAATGTCAAGCCCGATGCCTATTGAACTACTTAGCCAATATGGATTTTTTTTTGTGGGTTTTAATTTTGTAAATTTTTTATAAAATTTTTAATTTTATATATTTTTTATTTTTGATTTTAAAATTTAAATTTCCGATTTTATAGTTTTTTTATATTTTCTTTTTCAATAATAGAATATATATACAATCTAAGAGAGAGAAGTAGAGTATTTATAAAAAGAGGTAAAAATACTCAAAAATCAGGAAATGAAATGTTTTAGGCTTTTTTTATTTTTCTATTGTTTTTATTATTTTTCCAGATTTTTCATAATTTTTTGTATTTTGAAGTCAAAAATACTGAAAATAGTGGAGAAAATAAAGGTCTGAAACTAAAATGGAGAAATAAAATGGAAAACATAAGCAAAAATTCTCCAAATTAATTTTCACTTAAAGATAATAAAACAAAGAAAATTCAGAGATAAAAATAAGAGTTTTAGATATTTTATAGAATTTTTACTATTTTTATAAATATTTTTAGGGTTTTATAATGTTAAGGGAGTTTTGTTTTGTATTTTTAAACGATTTTTTGGTCTGAAATTAAAACACACTAAGATAAGCAAAACATATTTTTTGGGAATTTTTTGAGATGTTTTTATAATTTTTATGGGTTTTATAATGCAAACAGTGCTGAAAATGAGTGTTTTTTATTTTTTTATAAATAATAAAATGCAATAATTATGAAAATAAAAATATAACTAAAAATGCAATCTATCAGACACACAGTGACATTTTTTGGTAATTTTTAGGGACATGTAGATGCATGAAATAAATAGAATCAACAAATAAGAACTACATACTGGTAGGGGTATTTTTGCGAATATAGAAAAGTTTGGGGGCATGGTCGTAATTTTACCAAGGAAATCACGTGCGAAGCATGTATTCTGTTGTTCACAGGGTATAATTGCAAATAATAAGAACCGACAGGGCAGAAGTGCAAATAACCCACAATTATATTTAAATCACTACCCGCAGGGCTATAAATGCAATTATCAAAAAGTTCAGGATTAAAAGTGCAAAATACCCAAAAACCACGTGTCCCAGTCACGTGAGGTGACGTGGCAGGGACTAAAGTGCAAATAAAAGAAATTAAGGGGCCTAATTGCAATTATTAAAAATATTTTTGAACCGGAAAACAAAGTTTCTGGACTAAAACATAAATACAAAAAGTTTTGGGTTGAAAGTGCAAAATACCCAAGCCTTGCGCGGGAGCGGATGACGGAGATGGTTTCACTTGACGCGTGGCGCTCCCTGGTGGCGCGATGACGGTTCGTCTCCAACGACCGTAATTAAATCATCGGTGAAGATCTAACGACCGTTGCTCTCGATCATCCAACGGCTGAGGACGAATCCGGTGCTTGCTCTTGATCGGAAGGTCGTGGAAGGTGTTGGAAGAACACCGCCTGGAGGTTGCTTCGATCAACGATGGCGGCCGACTCTGGTGTCCTCCGGCCCTAGGATCGAGGGCAAAATGATCCTGGGGCCTTTCCGCATCGAGTGGAGGTCTCATGCGAGCCTGAGGCAGCGTGGAGCGGTCGGACGATGGAGATGACCTCGACGGCTGTTCCCTAGAGAGTTGAGGCTCGATAGAGCCTTCTCCTTGGCTTTGACCTGCAGGGTTAGTCACGCAAAAATGAGGCGGAGCTACAGGTGGCTTCAGATGGAGAGATGGAGGCGGATCATGGGTCGGGCGACGAGCTCCGGCGAAGGGCGGAGAAGGAGCTCGGGTGGCTCGATCTGAGCGAGATCGAGGTGATGGAGGGGTGGAGCAGAGCGACGGAGTGATGAGGAAGGAAGTGGAGGTGATCGTGGAGGTTTCGGTTTAGTGACGTGGTCAGGACGCAGAGGCGGAGCGGAGCTCCGCCGTGAAGTGATTTGTGGATTCTTGGCGAGGGGGTGAATGAAACTCGAAACTGCTACTAAGCTAAGTTACACTAAGCGAAAACTACAAGAAAATGCGAAAAGAAAGGAGGGAGGCTCACCGGTGTGGGCTGCAGCGAGCTGCAGGCGGCGCTCCAGCGAGGGTTGGATCAACCTCGATTCATCTCTAAGGAGCTCAATCTCAGGCTCAACGTCATCCTGCTGTCACCAGGAATGCAAAGGGCGAGGGGTTTAGGGCAATTGATGGAGGAAGAGGATTCAAGAATCGAAGGGAAGTCGGGTGTGGCTTTTAAAGAGTTGACGGTCGGGGCGTGAAGATCGAAGAATATCACGCGAATCGTGAGTCCACAGACCAAGCTAAACGATGCGCGCGTATCATGGGTAATCGAGCAACAAATATGCAGAAGGCGTTGACATGATTTGGTGAAAGAAAACGCCTCGAAAAATTCGAGAAAAAGGGCGAAAAATGAAGTCCTGACAAGGCTATGGGAGGAGGTCAGATAGTTGACCGGAGGTCAACTACCAGACCAACCTAGTTGGTCCATGTGGACCAACCAGGAAAAATTCCCTAAAAAATATTTCAAAAATCATTAAAAATATTAATTTAATTTATTAAATTTTGGTTATAAAATAAAAAATGTTTATTATTTTATGAATTATTATTTGGTGATTTTTTTATTTTTTAGAGGTTAATAATTACAAGTTACCATTTTAGCTTATATTGGTATATATATATCTATATAGTTTATTATTTTTTTTATTTTGTATATTTAATTTATTTATTATTGATTATTATTTTATAAATTTATAAAATATTTTTATACACTTAAATATATTTATATTTTATTTTTTTGAAATGTTTGTACATTTAATAAAATAGATTTAGATACTCTGTAGGTATGTACACATGTATTATACCTATGTATTATATATACAAGTATTTTTATTTTATGTTTTATTTGAGTTTTTATTCCTATTTTAATACACATATTTATTATAAATAATATTTACAAAATTATGAAAATATAAAATTATAAAAATAATGAATAATAATAAATTGAATATTTTAATATGTACAAGTATACACTATGAGTCCAAAATTCAACTTTCAAACCGCCGCTCCGCCAGCGAAACCACTGCCATTAGGTAGCTATTTTAAATTATATACATTAAAGGGAATTTGATGCATTTGGAGTTTTTATTTGTGAGATACTGGTCTGGGAAGTTGTGATTTTGGATTTTTATTCAGACCATAACTTTTTATCTATACATTATTTTCATGTGAAATTAATTTTGTATTTTTGTTTATTTAATTATCTACAACTTTCATGCTCAAAGTTTCTTTATTTGAGGTATAAAAAGTGGAACCAAAAATAGGTCCCAAAATGAATAAAGAATGAATGAAATGCAAGGTGCTTTTATTGTATTTTGGCCCTTATCTCTCCCTACTTTATTCCTTATCGACCTAGTCATCGAGATGCCTAGGTCTCGGGGTTTCAGGTCATAAAATATTTGCAATATTTTATTCTTTTTCTTTTCTTTTCTTTATTCTATAATTTTGGCTTTAAAACTGCATTTTATACACTATTTACAAATATGCATGAATGCTAAAATGCCTGAATTAAGCCTATTTACACGCATTTACTAGGGTTTTTAAGGCCAAAATGATAGAATAAAGATGCTGAAACGTAGATTCATCATACATTAATGATCCTAGACCTCGAGAGCCAGTCATCATGATGACTTGGTCGATAAAGAATATGGTATGGGGAGATAAGGAAGACAATTATACACAATACTACTCAAAACCCTAATTCATTTTTAATTAATAAATAGCATGTTGGCACCTATTTTTTTTCCATTTTTATATCTCAAATAAAGAAACCTTCAACATGAAAACTATACATAAAAATACAAAGAGAAATACAAATTTAATTTCACACAAAAATAATACACGGTGCACCCGGACAAGAACAAAAAGCCACAAACAAAACTTTTCAATCGTGTATCTCCTCCATACAGAATCAAAATTGACCAGACTTGCCTCTATTATTTGTAAAATTTAATTATTTATTTAATGAACGTGATTTCATTTAATTTAGAGTTGAGATGCACAAGCGGGCTTTTGCATCCCTATTGTACTATATACCTCTATATTATATTCATTCTTTATATTTTTACATTTCTTGATTTTTTATATACATGTAAATATCATTTGAAATACATTTAAATAATAAACATAAAATAAAACCATGAAAAAGTACATTAAAATAAATAAAGTTATAAAATGCATTGGTAAACTATATATAATACATGCACACTATTATCTAAGTAAATAAATTAAAATATGAAAACAAAAATATAATAAATGTATAAGTAAATATATAATAAATATAAATATATATACTACGTTTATATGATAATAAAATACCAAATACAAAATAAAAAAATATACCAAATACATGTATATATACCTATGTAGATACATGTAAATAATACCATTATTTAAATTACCTTGTATAAATACATAAAAATCATAATAAATAATATATAGATAATATATATTTTTTATGTTTGCACCATAAAATAATAAAATCATTTTTAATTTAAATACCATTTAATAAGGAATTTCCTCCATTTTTTTGGTTCGTCCATGTGGACTAACCGGAAGCGAGTATTTTTTGACTGGACTTGTAAACTATCCTTCCCAGCCACGAGCCCATGTCAGAACCTGTGAGTGCCTGACTTCTCCATATTTCCACTCCATATCCCAACATTCTTCTCCCCCGAGCCTTCCACCTTCTTGTTCCTTCATCTCCCCTACTCCATACCCTTGCCATAGGCTTCACCTACCATTTCCATCATCCACATAATCACCTACCTCCATTTCGTCATCTCTATGTTCATAAATAAACCCCAAGCCCTACCTTTTGCTTTTTCATCCCATTTCCTCCTCGTAACCCCATTAGGAGACCATCATGTCGAAGCTTGTGGTGACAACACGAACCATCGATCCTAGTCAGCATGGATAAGGGTGGGATGAGTGATGACCGCTTAAATCAGAGATGTCTAATGTCTGGTCTTGGATGGCTTGTGGTGTCCGACAAATCAGATCTGGTCATCTTTGTATCAACCACTCTCACAATACTCAACACACGATCAAATCGTGTCAATCAACAATTAACCCACACCTATGATTATGCAATAACTACAAGTGAGCTAAAATTTGTTATACCGTACAAATAATTATGTATAGTACGCAAGTGTAAGGGTCGGGCCACAAAGGAGCAACGTGTATATCCACAAAAATCAACTATCTAAAAGAAGATGAATAAATGTTTTATGTGTGTTTTAGAATTTTTCAAATTTTTGAGGGTTTTTGACAATATTTAATTTTTATAGATTTTAATTTTATATTATTTTACATTTTCTGATTTTAATTTTTTCATTTTAATATGTACTGGGTATATGTCTATCATTATATATAATAATAAGTATATGTTAAATATTATATATATTATTAATTTGTAATATATATATAATTGTGAAAATACAAATAAGTACAATTTTTAATTTTTTCAAGTATTTATACATATTTAAAAAATATTAATAATACTTATAAGTAATATATAGTAATAATAGATGTGAGGGAAAAATGAGAATGCTCCATGTGTGTAGCTATATTATATGCTCCTACCCCTTTTCCATTTATTTTTTAATTTTTTAGAAATGAAACCTATTGGAATTTAGATCACAATATGTGACCAAGGCTTCATTAAAATTTCGGACCTAATTCGAGACTTCTATCCCTTCCATCAAGACTGTCAAATTTTAACAGTCTCAGAATTACTAAAATTGACCACCTTCAGATGGAGGGCATAGGGGTCTCTGTTTCCGACGAAATTGGAATGACATATTAGGGGAATATAGTGATTAATATACATATTTTTATTTCCCAAAAAAATAAAAAATGGTGGAAAATGGGGGTGGGAGTAGCCAATTAGCTACACCAAGGGTGTAGGCTCACTTAACCCAAGATATAAACTATATATAAGGTGTAAACTATAAATATAACTATATATATGCAATAAATACAGACTGACCCAAACCCCGAGAGAAGGTCAAGACTTGACCTGATCGACTAGGAATAAAGTAGGGGGAGACAGGATCTTCTGTCAAAAATCCAAAAATAATTTGTACATAAATTTCTTGTATATTTGTATAAAACTTGTACTATTTTATTTGTATATAATTTGACCTCAAATTAATTATTTCTGTAAATAAAAGTTGTAAATAAAAATGTGTTGTAAATAATAAAAATAAGTGTAAAAGAAAATAATGTATAGATTGCAAATAATCACACCCGGAAAAAGCCGCAAAGTGATAATTGAAACACCAATTCCGGCTACATACAAGCTCAAATCAAACCAAACTCACTTCCATTATACTATAAATTAAATTATCTTTCAAATGGCTATGGTTTCATAATTTTTAGAGTTACGGTTGAAAAGTCAGTTTTCTGGGTTTTTTGTGCACTTTTCCCATATACTTGTTTTATATATTTTATTTATATTTACTTTTATACATAATGTATATATTTGTAATATTGTTTTCATTAAAAATAAAATTACAAATTAAAAATAAAAAAAATCTTTTATAAAAATTATTTCCTTATTTGTACTTAGTTATATTGTGTCATATGTGTATAGTATGTGTATACAACTAACTTCCTTAAATAAAAATCACCCAAAAATTAATTATCTAACATTATTTAATTAACTTAATTTAATTCCGAAATTCGTATTTAATTATTTGATTTTATTTGATTAATTTGATTTTATAACATACCATGTATAGTAGATTTGATTTCATACCTTTACTGGCCACCATTAAGGTGGCTAGTTAATTTTCATTAATTATTTAATTTATATAATTAATTTAATTCCGAATTTCGTAATTTATTTATTTTTTTATTTATTTTATGAATTTCACCAATAAAAACTTTCTTCATTTGTACACACCATCCTTTTTCACTATTTCTCTCTTTTTAATGGGCTCCTCCTCCTCCTTTCATTCCTGGATCAATCTTTGGTGGAGAGGAGCCTGATCTCCGAGAGCCATCTTGTTGAAGAAGGGTGCTTATCCTCTGAGCCATCCGGTGACAGCACGTCGATCCTCGTCAAGGCCATCATGGCATTTCCGAACCCCGAGGTGAGATCCACTTTTATTTCTTATCATTTTTCCTAGGTAAATCGTACGTCAAGTTTTTATTCCCATTTGATTAGTCTTTAGATCTTAAAATTATAGCAAAATCCATCACACTTTGTTCTGCTTCCGACTTCGAAATTTTCACCTCATCTCTCAATCTCTCCATTTCACGTTCTATCTCGCATGACCTATCACCTCCGACCACGCACGGTGGTTGGAGTCACGGATCTCTCTTCCATATCGCAATATCCACCCATTCACAGTTCTCCTTTTTGTGTATAAATAAAAAAAACATAAAACTATTTTTCCGGTTTATCTCACATTTGTTTTTGCAAGAAGAATTAAAAAATTTTATTCTTCTTTTCTCTCTACCCTTTGTTTTTGCAGGAAAATAAAAAAAAATTGTGTTTTTATCTCTAATCGTTGTTTTGCAGGAAATAAAAATAAAAAAATTAAAAAAATATTATCAGTTTTCTGTTTACAAAAGCAAAAATAAAAAAATTTAAAAAACATGCAGCTGCCGGCGGGCCACCACCCCCACTGCCCGCACCACCGCACCAGCGGTGCTGCCGGCCCCTGTCGATCTCTCCTGAACCGTCGCATCCAACACCGCGAGGCGGCGCCGCTATAATGGCTCAACCTCCACAGCGCGCGGTCGTGCTCCACTGAAAAACGAAAATGCGAGAACCGCTAAATAGTAGTCTGACAAATCGTACTCATTGTCGCTGGGGCGATTACTCAAGCCTTCACGTTTGTCAAAAATTAACCCACACAATTTATCAAGCAATCAACAGCAAGGATTAAAATTTATTATACCTTACTAAAGATGTACAGTGGCAAGTAAGTAGGGGTCGAACACAAGAAACCAAGGTGTAGAGTGAGTAGGCAAAAAGTCAAGGCCTATGTCTAATGAACTACGTAGCCAATATGGATTTTTTGTGGGTTTTTAATTTTGTATTTTTTAATTTTCTTTTTAATTATATATATATATATATATTTTTAATTTTCTGATTTTATCTTTTCTTTTTATATTTTATATTTTTTGTTTTCTTTTTCTTTTAGAAGGAATATATACAATATAAGAAAGGGAGGATAAAGTATTTATAAAAATAAGTAAAAATACTCAAGAATTAGGAAATAAAATATTTTTGGCTTTTTTTATATTTTTCTAATGTTCTTGTGATTTTTCCATATTTTTCTTAATTTTTCTGGTATTTTTAAAGTCAAAAATACTGAAAACAGTGGAGAAAATAACGGTCTGAAACTAAAATAGAGAAATAAAATGTAAAATAATAGCGAAAATTCTCCAAATTAATTTTCACTTAAAGATAATAAAACAAGGAAAATTCAGATGCAAAAATTAGATTTTTAGGATTTTTATAGAATTTTTAATGTTTTTATAAAGATTTTTAAGGTTTTATAATTTTTATGAGTTTTGTTTGTATTTTTTAATGATTTTTGTCTTAAAATTAAAACACACTAAAATATGCAAAATATAATATTTGGGGAACTTTCTGAGATGTTTTATAATTTTTATGGGTTTTATAATGTAAACAGTACTGGAAATGAGAGTTTTTGAATTTTTATAAAAAATAAAATGCAATAATTATGCAAAAAAAATAATTCGTATTACTACTATGCAACAGGAGCCTAACGTGATTTTTGTAGATTTTTTTAGCAATTTATGGACGCATAAATAAATACTAGCAACATCAAGAAAATACATGGCTGGCAGGGGTGTAAATGCAAATACACAGAAAGTCAGGGGCCTAGTTGCAATTTTACTAAAAATTCACGCACGAAGCACGTGTCCTACTGTTCACAGGGGTATAATTACAAATAACAAAAACCGGCAGGACAGGAGTGCAAATAACCCAAAAATATATTTAATTAACTACGTACAGGGGCATAAATGCAATTATCAAAAAGTTCAGGATCAGTAGTGAAAAATACCCAAAAACCATGTGTCCCTGTCATGTGATTGGACGTGGCTGAGGACTAAAGTGCAAATCTAAAAAAATTAAGGGGTGTAGTTGCAATTATTACAAATATTTTAATCAGCAATTGAAAGTTTTAGGACTAATACGTAAATACAAAAAGCGTAGGGGTTGGATGCAAAATACCTCTCACTGTGCGTGACCGGACGGCTGATGACGATCCACTTATCCACGTATCTTGATCTGGTGACCCGATGACACTTCGCACAGACGTCCAAGATTAGATCCCCACGATGTATCCGATGGTGGAGAGTCCTGATGATCTGACGGCTCCTGTGCGTTTCTATACGGCGCCCTGATCAAATGGCGGAGAGAGGTCCATGAAGAACACACTCCCCGGGCAAGCTTTGACGATTGATTCCGGCCGACACACGGCCTCTCGGCCCTAGGATCGAGGGCAAAATGATCTTGGGGCCCTTCCGCGACGAACGGTGGTCGCAGCAGCGGCTGGGATGGCGAGGAGAGGGCAAACGGCGGCGGAGACTTGGGAGGTGCTTCCCCTAGTTGTCGAGGCTCCTTCGAGCCTCCTCTTGCGCTCTTTCCTGCAAGGTTAGAAGCATGGCAAAAATGTGGAGCTCGGAGTGCTCTCAGATAGGGTAGTGGAGGTGAAATGTGGGTTGGACGATGAGCTCCGACGTAAGGCGGAGAGGGAAGCACTGATAGCTCGATCTGAGCAAGATCGAGGTGGATGGAAGGGGGGAACTGGGTGACGGGCGATGAGGAAGAAGATGGCGGTGATAGGCGGTTGATTTGAGCAACAGGGTGGTCGGGAAGCGGAGGCAGAGCTGAGCTCCGCCGTGGATTCGAAGATGGATTCACGGTGAGAAACGAAACGAGAAGCTAAACTGTCACAAAGATACGCTACCCTACAGATAAGCTACAAGAAAATGCAAAAAGAAAGGAGGAAGGCTCACCGGGGGCGAAGATGGCAACTTCAGGCGGAGCTCCGGCGAGGAGCTGGATCGACCTCGATTCGACACCAAATGGCGCAAGCCCAAGCTCAAATCGATTTCCTGCTGTGGCCAGGAGTGCAATGGGCTAGGGGTTTACGGGCGAAAAATGGAGGAAGAGGGATCAAAACCAAATGGAGGCCGAAGGGGGTTTTTGAAGAATTGGCTCTGGCATGACCTTCGATGCAAGATCATGGGCGAACAGGAAAGATCATGGAAGATCTAATAGGCCGGCGTGAATCATGATGATACAATGAGCAATTTTCATGAAGGTACCCTCCCTCCTCGAGCAACGGATTGATGGCAAAAAAATCGAGAAGAGGAGGGTGTCGGACGTTCTGACAGGGGGCGTAGGGCTAGGACCAGGGAGTTGACCGGCGGGTCACTTCCCAAGCCACCTCGTTGGTCCACGTGGACCAACCAGGAAGATCCCTGGAAAAAATATTTATAAATTAGTTTAAAAATAGTAAATGATTTATTTAATTTTAGGTTATTTAAAAAAAAATGTTTGTTATTTTATAAGGTATTTTAATATGATTTTTAATTATTTTTTTGAGGTATAAATTATAAGTTACTATTTATAGGCTATATAGGTAATATATCTATATATTTTAATATTTATTTTTATTTTGTGAATTTAATTTATTTATTTTAGTTTATTATTTTATATATTTATAAAATATTTTTATTTACTTAAATATATTTTTATTTTATTTTTATGAAGTATTTTATACACTTAATAAAATAGAACTATGAATTTTGTAGGTATATTTATAGGTATCATACCTATGTATTATGTACAGGTATTTTTATTTTGTATTTCTTTTGTATTTTTATTCTGATTTTAATATATACATAAATTATAAATAATATTTACAAAATTATAAAAATATAAAATTGTACAAATAATGAATAAATAATAAAATGAATATTTTAATACGTACAAGTATACAATAGGGTTCCAAAACTCAACTTTCAAACCGTAGCTCCGCCAAATGCAAAACCACCGCCATTGAATAGCTTATTTTAAGCTATATACAATTAAAGGTGAGTTTGACACATTTCGAGTTTTTATTGGGGAGATACAGGTCTGGGAAGTTGGGATCCTGGATTTTTATTCAGATCATAACTTTTTATCTATACATTATCTTTGAGTGAAATCAATTTTGTATTTTTATTTATTTAATTATCTACAACTTTCATGTACAAAGTTTTTTATTTGAGGTATAAAAAGTGGAACCAAAAATAGGTCCCAAAATGAATAAAGAATGAAGAAAATTCTATTGTATTTTGGCCCTTATCTCCCCCTACATTATTCCTTGTTGACCTAGTCATCGAGATGCCTAGGTCTCGGGGTTTCGGGTCATAAAATATTTGCAATATTTTATTATTTTCCTTTTTTTTTATTCTATAAATTTGTCTTTATAACCCGCATTTTATAAAATATTACACAATAATGCATGAATGCTAAAATGCATAAATTAAGCCTATTTACACGCATTTACTAGGGTTTTTAAGGCCAAAGTGATAGAATAAAGATGTTGAAATGTAGATTCATCATCCCCCTATACTTGCCTTTATTGTCCCTAGCAAACACTTATGCAATAAGTGTAGAAAAGAAAAGAAAAAGAAGAAATTGAATTTAGTTTAATTATCAAACTTGTCTTCACAAAATCAAAGTTTGGAGCTTAAGTTGGGCCTTTAGAATTTTAGTGCGGGCGGAACCTTAATGAGAACCAAATTTGAAATCCAACAGTCCCTGAGAATCCCAAAAATCTGTTCAAGTCTCCTCAATAGCCATGTCAGAAATATCTCAACTCATACGCAAACCCTTACGACTATGAATCTGATTCGTACAGTGTAAGTGATAATGGCTCTCCCCAACTAGAATGACAAATAGACTGACTTCTCTAGTATGACAACCCAATGATTCCCCAATCCAATAACTTCTTCCTCGAGGAGCGGGGTATTCCCTTCTAAGTTCAAGTGGCAACCAACTCAATAGGAGGGGGTGAAGAGAAGAATGGACGGTAGCCAGTGTAGCTACCTATCCTAGGATGCAAGACCAGTGTAGTCAAGTCATCTTATTGACTTTACAACATATGTACATACTTTTCATGCATTTTATTTTTGTACAGGCTTGTCTGTTTTTTTTTTGAATTATTATTCACAGCAGCATTTACATTGGGAGTTTTTCCTCTTAAGCCAGTATACTATCCCTCTTTTGAAGCTTTATCGCAACCCACACTCTCCTGTCTTTAGAATTCCTCATCACTGGATGAGTTGGGGTGTACTTTCCTCCCTAGAGGAGGACAGTGTTTCCACTTGTGTACGTCTCATACCAACAAATCCAATCCCTCACCACCCCAACTGAGTTGAGTCATGTGAAAGGTGCAAGTGTCCAAGTTAGGTCATTATCAACAAGAGTCTGTGCGTGTGCTCCGAAAATACTCTACTTAGGCAGTCAAGAATCTATTGAACCATGTCTCGTGATCCTCAAAGAATTAAGTCAACCAGACCTGAAGTACCTTAAACCCAGTTCCTATAAGGTTCCTGTTAATTAGGTAGATTTTAAGGTCCAATCAAGCTCCAATCTCCAGATTTTACTTAGACTTGTTCAACTATCAAACTCAATCCGAAAAATGCTCATGCTATGTAATGCTATGCAGAAAATATTTTTGTGATGCAATTTTCAAGGATTTTGAACTTTTTATGGATTTTGAAAAGATGATGATGATGATGCATATGCATTTTTGTATTTTTCAAAAAGATTTTTCAAATATTTTTGGATTTTTAATTTTGCAAGCGTTTTTGGGATTTTTGAAAAGAAAAGATTTTGGCTAAAACTTAGGTTAACATATTTACACGGGAGTGCTTCTTATATATATAAGAAATGGATTTAAAGAATTTACAAGGGTAAGTGATCGATTTTATAAATAAATATTATATAATGGGTTTTGGTGTGATGTATGTATTCCTAAACTTATTTGACAATCATTTTACAAACAATTTTCGAAAACTATAGTCCAAAATAATTTTTACAAACGTTTTACAAACATGTACACACATTTGAAAATCATTTTGCAAAGGTTTTCAAACAGTATAGACAGATTTCTCAAAATATTTTTGCAACCATGTTTTCAAAACATTTGCAAATCATTTTTCAAACATTTTCTTTCACACAAATAAAATTTTGCAAACAACACATTTTTACAAAGGTTGAAAACATATAACAAAATGTTTTCAAAATAGTTTTCAAAAGATTTTTCACAAAGATTTTCAAACTATTTTTCAAACATCTTGCAAAAAATATTTTCACCTGATTTATTAATCAGTAGTTAGAAAAAGAATTTTATGAATAATAGCATCTTTTTATTATGGTTTTTAATGAATTTTAGAGAATTATTAGCCATATTATTAGGAAAATACGAAAGTACGAGTTATGTCTAAAGTATATATTCAGTATATACGACCCCCCTATACTTAGCTTGAGCTATGTCCTCATAGATCAGAGAGAAAAGAGAAGACATAACTCGTACTAAGTATAGGAAAATCTAAAGAATAAATAAACGAATAAGAGAAGAATGAACGAATGAGAAGTTGACCGTCCCCCCTATACTTAGGATCAAATAATCCTAAGTATAGTAGACTGTACACAAAGCAGGGAGGGTCAAGGGTGGGAATGAACAGATCGTACTCGGGTTGTCTCCCCCTATACTTAGGGTAAGATATCCGTAAGTATAGACAAGAAGAGGAGACAATGGAGAGGATCGAAAAGAATGGAAGAATTCGGGGAGCATACCCCCCTATACTTAGGACAAAGTACGTCCTAAGTATAGAAGATTGTCTACAAGGGGCAACACCTTTTGAGAGATAAAGAGAATAGACAGGAAAAGAAGAAAGAAGAAAAGAGATAAAGAGGGATATGAACAACTCGGGATGTGCATCCCCCCTACACTTAGGATAAAGTACATCCTAAGTGTAGCAGTGATAAAAGGGATGACATCATGTCGGTAGAATAAGATAAATGAGACTGAAAAGAAGAAAAGAAGAAAAGTCATTCAAAAATGTTTTGCTCTGTGTGGCCTTCTTCTGCCTCTTTGGAGATATCCTGCTCATCCCTGTAGATTACATGAATCGAGTCAATGACAGCCATGAATGTATCATGTTCAAGGTATGGCTTCAGAAGCTGTCCATTGACTACAAATGGTTGTGCGTTAGCTGACAGATTGGAAATCAATACACTTCCGCTATCACGCACCTGCCTAACCATAAACGGCCCAGTCCATTTACTCTTCAATTTGCCTGGAAAGATCTTTAATTTCACATTAAACAACCACACCTTCTGACCTGGATCAAAGGACTTGCGGTGGATATGCTTGTCATGCCATGTTTTAACCTTCTCCTTGTACGTCAGGTTGTTGTCATACGCATAATCTCTGAATTCCAGTAATCTGTTCAGATCCAATTTTCTGTTCTTTCCTGCTTGCTTGGAGTCCAAATTACAGATGTTAATGGCCCATAAAGATTTGTGAATTAGTTCAACGGGCAGATGACATGGCTTGCCATACACAAGGCAGTAGGGAAACATTCCCAAGGGTGACTTGTACGTTGTTCTATAAGCCTAAAGAACGGAATCAAGCAGCTGAGACCAGTTCTTGTGATCCGGATGCACAAGCTTCTATAAAATTGTCTTGATCTCCCTATTTGAACATTCAGCTAAGCCATTGGACTGCGGATGTTAGGGTGAAGCAACGCGATGTTCAATACAGAATTCCTGAGTCAGCTTCTTCACCTCTTTGTTTATGAAATGACTACCCCCGTCTGATATGAGAATCTTGGGAATCCCGAACCGTGCTATAATGTGATCTCTCAAGAATCGACAAACAGTCCTACTGTCTGTGGCTCGGGCGGGAATAGCCTACACCCAGCGACTTACATAGTCGACAACAAGCAGAATATATTCATAACCCTGGTTGTTGGGAAACGGGCCCATAAAGTCAATGCCCCATGCGTCGAAGACGTCTGATATCTGAATGAATTTCAGAGGCATCGTGTCTCTTATTCCTATGGTTCCGCCCATCTTCTGACAGTCAGTGCAGCATTTGACGTAATCATCTGCATCCTTGAATAGTGAAGGCCACCATAGGCCACTCTGAAGAAATTTTGTTGCCGTTCGTTTGCCTGAATGATGTCCTCGAGAATCTTGGTCATGCCATAAGGCGAGGACACTTGGAACTTCCTCCTCAGGAATGCACCTTCTCCCGATACAATCTGCCCCCGCACGAAATAAATACGGATCCTCCCACTGGTACAAATGGATTTTAGATAAGAACCTGTCTATTTCCAACTTCAGCCAATCATGTGGGATTCTCTTGGTCACCAGATAATTCATGATGTCTGCATACCAAGGAAGCGAGGTGACTGAAAGAACTGCCTCGTCTAGAAAGGTCTATGTGATTGGCTGCAGGTTCAGCTCAGGAGATTCCAGCTCAGGAAGCCTTGATAGATGATCGGCCACCACATTCTTTACCCAGGTTTATCTTTAATTTCCAAGTCAAATTCCTGGAGGAGAAGGATCCACCAAATGAGACATGGTTTGGCATCCTTCTTCTGCTGTAAATACCAAATGGCCGAATGATCAGTGTAAATGATTACTTTGGATCCAAGGAGGTAGGATCTAAACTTTTCCAGGGCAAAGACTACCGCTTGCAGCTCCTTTTCAGTGACAGTGTAGTTTCTCTAGGCTTCATCGAGCATTGGACTAGCATATTGAATCGCAAACGGTACATTATCTTTTCTCTGTCCAAGAACAACCCCAATGGCATAATCTGACGCATCGTTCATTATCTCGAAAGGCTGAGTCCAAATCAATGGTTGTAAGACAGGGGCCTGTGTGATGAGTTCTTTCAGTTGATTAAATGCAAGGAGCACATGGTCATCTACAATGAATTCATTCTCCTTGCCGAGCAACTCAGTCAATGATCTGGCCAGTTTGTTGAAATCATTGATGAATCATCGGTAAAAACTGACATGGCCCAAGAATGACCTGACTTGTTTGATTGTTGTAGGTGGCTCAAGTTCGGAAATTACCTCCACCTTGGCTGGGTCAACCTCCATGCCATGTTTAGAAACAACGTGACCCAGCACGATTCCTTCAGTTACCATGAAGTTGCTCTTTTCCCACGAGAGCACGAGATTTACTTTGCAGCACCTCCGTAAAACTCAGTCTAAATAATCCAGACATTGATCGAATGAATCCCCGTAGATCGAAAAATCGTCCATAAAGACCTCGAGAAAGTTGCCCACCATATCCGCAAAAACTGCAAGCATACACCTCTGAAATGTGTCTGGGGCATTGCAAAGCCCGAACGGCATCTGTCTGAAGGCATATGTACCAAAAGGACAGGTGAAAATGGTCTTCTCTTGATCTTCAGGAGCAATAGCAACTTGATTATACCCAGAGTATCCATCCAAGAAGCAGAAATATTCCTTCGCGGCCAATCTCTCCAAGATCTGGTCGATGAAGGGTAAAGGGAAGTGGTCCTTCTTGGTGGTGAGGTTAAGTCTTCTGTAATCCACGCACACTCGCCAAGAAGTGGGTACTCTGGTTGCGATCTCCTCTCCTTTGTCATTCTTTACAATGGTGATCCCTGATTTCGTTGACACAACATGCAGAGGGCTCACCCATTTGCTGTCGGAGATGGGATAAATGAATCCTGCATCACACAATTTCTGAATCTCTTTCATAACGACCTCCCGCAGATTAGGATTTAATCTTCTCTGAAGTTCTCGAGAGGGCTTGCAATCATCTTCCAGAAAAATGCGATGCGAGCACAATGATGGATAGATCCCATGAAGATCTGAAGTTCGCCAGCCTATCACCTTGCGGTTGCGTTCAAGAACCTCCATCAGACGAGATTCTTGGTCTTCGGTCAGATGTGCATTGATAATGATCGGGTACATGTTCAATTCTCTCGCAAGGAAGGCATAATTCATGTTAGAAGGCAAGGGTTTCAACTCTGGCGGGGTTTGAGCTGCTTCAGAAGTGACCTCAGCTATTAATGCAGGTGGCGATTCTTTCATCTGTTCGGTGTCCACCATACTCTGTTCTGCCTTCTCACTTAGATTCTGACAGAATGCTTCAATGGTTTCCTTCTCATCACAAGTTTCTTCAAAAATCTGCTCTTGGTTTTGAAAGCACATCACTCCCACGACAGTCTCATGCAACACATCAGCGAGCTCCTCATCCTAATCGATAAGGGAAAATTCGTCTCCACTCCCTCCTCGGGGCAGAGGAGTTCATGGATCTCATTGTCATCCAAAAATAAGTTGGTGTCTTGAATTTCTGCTAGAAAGTCATAGTCGTCAGAATACTCAATCACCCTTGCACATGATGCAGATATTCGTTCGGTTGGTGTTCCCTTAGGCAGGGTCTCCAATCTGATTGTTTCATTGCCAGCTCCAAAAGTGATTTCTCCCGTCCCATAGTTCACTACTGCATTTGACGTCCGTAGTAATGGTCTTCCGAGTAGATTGGAGTAAGGATAATGGAGCGGGGACGTCCATATCTAGTACCACAAAATCGGTGGGGAACTGCTTTCTCTGAACCGTAACTATCACGTCCTCCAACAGGCCCCTAGGCAGCTTAACTGACTTATCTGCGAACTACAGAATCATCTTTGTAGGCTTGAGCGGTCCTAGCCTGAACTCTGTAAGTAGCGAAGATGGCATCAAGTTGACAGATGACCCACTGTCGAGGAGTGTTCGTTCAAACTCCTTATTGGACATCTGGCAATGCACAAGAGGTGCTCCCATATCTGGCTTTTTATCCGGGAGGCTGCTGATGGCATTAACTGTAGCCATTGTTAGGATATGCTTTTCAGACTTGCCACCTTTGCTTCTGGAGTTATGGGGGTGCGGCCTGCGCTTGGTTCTGCATGCCTCTTTCAATCCTTTCTTTACAGCTAGCATGTACTCAAGAGCTTTCATCAATGGCATGTTTAATACCAAATTCTGGATGATTTCAATGATAGCAGGATCAAACAAAACATTTTTCAAATTTTTCATTTTTTTGTGTTTTTTCATTGCTTCTGGAAAAGGAATATTTACAAACTCTTCACCAATGTCATTCAAAATATTGTTTGTATTGTTGTTTACAGGTAGATGGCAAAAAGGAATAGAATCATCTACAAGATGTGGACCAAAAACGGCAGGCTCGGCTTCAGGTGCGGGCGTTGGACTCGTTGCATGTGCAAAATTCCTCCTGTCTGTGGTTGACTCTATAGCAGGTGCAGATGTCTCCAATGCTGGCCTATCTCCACCGAGGTTGCTGCTATCTTTTTGTGTTTTGTGGTATTCTTCATTTTTTTGTGATTTTCTGGGTGATGGTGTTGCTCCCAAAATACTTCCTGGCCCTGGTGTTGGCTTGGCTGACAATTCCCCGTCAGATGCAAGATGCTTCCCCTTCGCGGTTGCTGATGACCTGAGTATCCTACCGCTCCTGAGAGTAACGACATTAGATAAAAACCAATTTAATTCACCTAATTTTTGTTGGACACTACCGGCTACTTGCTCCTTGCGTCAGAAATTGTTCGGGTTTGCCTCGACTTGAGCAGGGATGGTTGTTTTCGTATCCGTCAAGTCGTCGATCTTCTGGTTCATCTCAACCATATTCTTCATCAACTGTTCAAGGCATGCCAGGGCTGGATTAACAGGTACAATCTTAGAAGAATCCCCCTAATGGGGCCTAGAATGCTGGTATAATTGTTGAGACAACGACTGGTAACCATGAGAAAATCTGTGTGGAGGAGGGTTGGAGGAATATTGTGAGTTCTAGTTATATGTAGCATCCGGTTGCTGATGATACCCTTGTCCGCAGTATCCGACTGCTGAGGACCATGCTGGTAGTTCTGCCTCTATGTGTTGCCATGAGACGGAGGTTGGTACTGATATGAGGGTTGGAAGGGTCTCCCACCCTGCTGCTGCTGGTAATAGGGCCAGTTGCCCATGTTCTGACCCTGAGGATGTCCCTGAGGATGGGTCAGTTGTGCTTCATTGTTCCATACACCATTGATTTCCTGGATCAGTGGCGGGGGTGGAGAGAACTGCTCGGAATAGGATGGCTGGGACTCAGGTTGATATACAACCATCTGTATCTGAGGCTGCGGGGGCTGCTCCGGAACCTGCACGTAATACACGTGCTGAACAGGCTGGGGCTGCGGTGGAGTCGGCTGAGGGTTTTGCTGCATTGTAGGCTCCTTCTTCTCAGCGTTCGGCTCGACAGTAGTAGACACATCATTGCACATGTTGCTATTCAACGCACGAACGAGCTGTTCCAGCTGCTGGGAAATCTGATCGAGCTTTTCCAAGCTCTGGGTCCTCTTCTCAATGACATATAATTTTTAGAGGTCCTGCGACCTCTTCTCAATGATATCCACCTTAGACAGGTGTCTCCCAATGATGCTCAGGTTGGAGCTCTCATCCTTGTCCTCGGTGTGAGAAGCCATGTTCACTGGATTGCTGACGACAGCTGACACTTTCATGTAGATTCGGGATGAGGATTGAGCGGCTTCTCCTTCAGTCATTTCCTCGAAGACGTTCCATACCACGTCCTCGTCCTTATTGAAATGTGAACCACCACAAGCGGCATCTGCGAGCTTTTGGCTTTCAAGTGTAAGCCCACCAAAGAAGTGCTGCACAAGGCTGGTCTTTGGGATTTCATGGTGGGGACACTTCTCCTGAAGATCCTTGAATCTCTCCCACGCTTCATGGACAGTCTCGTGGGGCTGCTGGCAAAAACTGGAGATACGGGCACGCACCTGATTCAATCGCCCAAGAGGATAGAACTTATGGAGAAATGCAGACTTCAGCTCCTCCCAGGTCGTGACTACCTTCCCTAGATGGTCAACCCAATATAGGGCCTTGTCTTGAAGGCTGAAGGGAAAGGTGGTCATCTTGACTACCTCCATAGGAATTCCATGGTAATGAGCAGTAGCACAAATGCGGCCAAACTTTTTGAGGTGAATATAAGGCTCCTCAGTGGTGTTACCGTGGAATGTGGGAAGCAGAGATAGAAATTGCGGCTTTAGCTCGAAGTGGGCATGAATACGTGGAATCTGGATCCACTCAGTGATGCGACCCTTTCCTAGATTGTATGTCTCCTTCAGCTTAGGCTTCGGCTGTGGTGGGTATGCTCCCGCTGCATCAAATTCTGGTCCTCCCACTGAGAACTCGTCTCTAACTTCTTCAAAATTGGGCTCTTGATTTGGATCATCCTCCCTGCGACCATCTCTTGCATCGGCCCTCCTCCTCAGATCATTCAACATATCTTGGAAGGCGGTCTAGGCCAGGGCTTGATTAGTCAATTGTTGTTGAATGACTTGGATGGAAGCCAGCAACTGAATGTTAACCTCATTCTGTGTAGTATACTACCCTTCCCCCGGATTGGTTTCAGCTTCAGGTTGGGGTTGTGGTCCCTTTCCTCTTCCACCGGCCATCTCATATTCTGCTTGGTTTGCTGGCTCGAAATCAGGTTCTAGGTCTGCACATGGAAGAATGCCCCGATCAGTCTGAATTGCAGCACCAGATAGAGAGAAATGATCTGTGTTAAGGTCAACACAGAACTTGGTTAAGGACGACGATGTGTAAGGAGTGAAATCAATTACCATCCAAAACGGACTGAATTCGGGACAAGAGTAATCCCGGTTTACTAAAGAAGACGGGGAGTCTAGAGATGATCCACGGAGTCTGAACCGGGTTCTCGGAATCGCCCCGAATTATTAGAGAGGGCGAGCGGATGGAACTGATGTGGGTGTCAACGGAGTCTCGACTAAACTGTCCATTCGTCGCCATCTCGAAGGTCATGAGGAAGATCGATGCGAAAGAAGATACAGAGGTCAACGAGAAATAAATGGAGTGTAAAACAGTAGAAGGCTCACAATGAGCAAGGGTCAACTGGAGGGAGAGCAAAATGGCGCAAAGGCATGATGTTTTTGATCTTGACCTTAATTTGACTAATCAATCAAACCCAAAGCAATGGATTCACCAACTCGACCAGTGAAGCCGTGAAGGTTCAGTAATTATCTTTGTGAGTTTTAGATTTGATTTTTCAGGTAATTATCTTTTCACGAGTCCTTAGAGTGTTATGCCTATAGGAGCGAGAGTACTGCCGGAAAAGTATCCTGTACTTGTCCTCCTCCTGTGTAACCTGTAGTCTGCACTTTTTAAGGTCCTTGTAACCCTTCCTGGATCCCTACTCTGCCAAAGAAAAGAGAGAGGAAGTCGATAGGTGAAACCGATACTTCGGATCTCGCTCGCAACGGAATCACCCGTGAGTGTGCGAGAACATACTTGGACGCAAGACGATGAGACAGACACACCCGTGAAGGCGTGGCCTATGCTCGATACTTCGGACCAGGTCAATGCTCCACACAATAGGGAGTCATCAATGGCGACCAAGCCCTACTCGTCTACGTACGATAGTAGCGCCAATACTTCGGAAATACAGGCGATATACAGGGTAGCCACCACAGACTGGGTTTTGGGCTCTAATCCTTACGACGACGCTCACCTCACTGGGAAGGAAGCCTTCCTACGCAACCTGAAAACAAATGAGGGCTTTGCTCACCCCAAGGCAATGAGTCCAATTAATCAATTTTATTTAGGTCAAGTTTTCTTTAGCAGTCTCTTTTTTAATTTTTTTGGTGTTATCACTTGTTTTGAGTCAATTCAATCCAAGCTCCTAACGGTTTTGTATTTTTTCTTTAATTCCTATTGATCCAAAAACAGAGGAAGAAGAGTCGGAAAAGCTATGCAAGGTGGCACCAAGATGGAAATCTCACCTTTGTGCCTAAATGATGAATGCAAAGATAGAAGACTTACAGTGCCTCCCAGCTCTCTCCATGCGGGATGCAAAACAGGAATTTATAAACCTAATCTATATGCCGATATGCACACGGAAATTGTCCTAAGCAGGCAATTGCTAGCATGAAGAACCACAAGTTGGTCATCGATCTTCACTCCAAGAGTCTGGTCTAGGCTCACCCCTCCTCCTCTCGATAAATCGAGTTCAGGAGCAGCGCTTGGCGGGGTGGGCTCGCGGCACGAAGGCTTGAAGATGATGAAGCGACTGTTTAAGATTAAACTAAGTCCAAAACGCACTATAGGTACATGCAAAGGTTGTTAGGTGTTTGGACCTAATTTACTCGATAAAGCAAGCCTAAAGACTAAGGGTTCATTCCACAAAAGAAAGGAAAAATAAAACAAAACCGGAAAATGTCAGGCGATGAAAACGCGTCAAAACTGCGGTGAGCCCCGATGTAAACAAACACTTGGAAATTGGGCCCGAGTGTCCAATGTCCAGGGTACTTGTATTATTACAATTTAAATTAAATATCTCTCTCTCACAAAAGAATAATAAACCATATATCCTCTCTCTCTCAAGTCTTCCTGCTCTCTCCTGCCGGCTAGGGTAGAATAGCGGGCTCCTCCTCCCAAGGCTGCTCAGGATCCCCTAGGCGATCCTCCTCGGACAGTGGTCCCTCATAAGAAAACAATAAAGAGATGTTAGACAGTTCAAAATAAATTGTACACTAAAAACAGATAATCAAAAATGGCTAAGCAGATAAAAGACACAAGTGTACTCTACAAGCCGATGCTCCCCAACAATGACGTCATTTGAAAAACGAAAATGCGAGCGCCGCTAAATAGTAGTCTGACAAATCGGACTCACTGTCACTAGGGCGACTACTCAAGCCTTCACGTTCGTCAACAATTAACCCACACAATTAATCAAGCAATCAACAACAAAGATTAAAATTTATTATACCCTACTAAAGATGTACAATGTCAAGCAAGTAGGGGTCGAACACAGGAAACAAAGGTGTAGGGTGAGTAATCAAAAAGTCAAGGCCTATGTCTAATGAACTACTTAGCCAATATGGATTTTTTGTGGGTTTTTAATTTTGTATTTATTTATTTTCTTTTTTAATTATATATATATATATATATATATTTGATTTTTAATTTTCTGATTTTTTTCTTTTCTTTTTATATTTTATATTTTTTTATTTTCTTATTCTTTAAGTAGGAATATATATACAATATAAGAAAGGGAGGATAAAGTATTTATAAAAATAAGTAAAAATACTCAAGAATTAGGAAATACAATATTTTTGGCTTTTTTATATTTTTCTAATGTTATTATTATTTTTCAGATTTTTCTTAATTTTTTTGGTATTTTTAAAGTCAAAAAACTGAGAACAGTGGAGAAAATAAAGGTCTAATACTAAAATGGAGAAATAAAATGGAAAACAGTAGCAAAAATTCTCCAAATTAATTTTTTCTTAAAGATAATAAAACAAGGAAAATTCAGAGACAAAAATTAGTTTTTTAGTATTTTTATAGAATTTTTATTATTCTTATAAAGATTTTTAGGATTTTATTATTTTTAGGAGTTTTGTTTGTATTTTTAATGATTTTTGGTCTGAAATTAAAACACACTAAAAAATGCAAAATATATTTTTTGGGAATTTTCAGAGATGTTTTTATAATTTTTATGGGTTTTATAATGCAAACATTGCTGAAAATGAGAGTTTTTGAATTTTTATAACTAATAAAATGCAATAATTATGCAAAATAAAAATATGCTGTGATACTACTATGCAAAAGGAGCCTAACGTGATTTTGTAGATTTTTCTAACAATTTATGGACGCATTAAATAAATACTAGCAACATCAAGAAAAGACATGGGTGGTAGGGGCGTAAATGCAAATACACAGAAAGTCAGGAGCCTGGTTGCAATTTTACCAAAAAATCACGCACGAAACACGTGCACTACTATTCACAGGGGTATAATTACAAATAATAAAAACCGGCAGGACAGGAGTGCAAATAACCCAAAATTATATTTAATTAACTACGCACAGGAGCATAAATGCAATTATCAAAAAAGTTCAAGATCAGTGGTGCAAAATACCCAAAAACCATATGTCCCCGTCACATGAGGTGGCGTGGCCGAGGACTAAAGTGCAAATCTAAAAAATTAAGCGGTCTAGTTGCAATTATTACAAGTATTTCAATCAACAATTGAAAGTTTTAGGACTAATATGTAAATACAAAAAAGCGCGGGGGTTGGATGCAAAATACCCCGCGCTGCACGCGATCGGACGGCTGATGACGATCCACTTATCCACGTGTCCTGATCTGGTGACCCGATGATGCTTCGCACGGACGTTGATGAGCCGCCCGAGCAACTAAGGTAAACGTGTCACTACGATCGTTGTGACCTCAGTCACTCGGGACTCAGAGCTCAACTAGAAAAATAAATCGGACCACCAAATAAGATAGAAACACGAGAAAACCAAATAGTAGTCCAAGCTATGGGATTGACCTGGTATAGCTCCCAGGGTCGAACTCGAGGAGCACGAAATGGCCTTGCGGCCTACGAAGTAGTTTAAAATAAAGAAAAATAAAAACAAATTATTTTTGGTGGATTTTTAATATTTTTATATTTTTTTGGATTTTTAATTATAAAGAAAACAATAAAAAGGGCAAATAAAGACAACTTCAAGCAATTATTTAATTAGTCAAAAATGCTCTAAAAATTCCAACAAAAATGTTTTTATGATTTTTATATTTTTTACTATTTTTAGTGATTTTTTTAGAATTTTCTAATTTTTAGAGAATTTTCCAAAAAATAAAATAAGGTAGAAACTAATGAAAACTGTCCAATCAGGATTCTAAAACCATTTAAAAATACTAAATGGTTGTTTCAAGGTCTAAGGTATTTTTATTAAAAAACATAAACAAAAAGGAAAAATCAGGAGAAAAGTTTATTAATTTTTGGGTTTTCTGTTATTTATTAGAATTTTTATAAGTTTTTTAGTGTTTTTCAATTTTTATATTTTCTATGAATCCAAAAATGACCAAAAATGGTCAGAAAATCAAACACACCAAAACACACACAATTTGATTTTTTTAGAATTTTTGAAAAGGTTTTATATTTTTTGTGAATTTAAATCTGAACTGGCAGAAAATTAAGAGTTTTTTAATTTTTAAAAATAATAAAAGGGCCTCAAAATTTTTCCCAAAAAATGATGAAAATTCTACACAATGGTAGGAACCATGTGTCCAATTTTCACTCAGTTGGATGATATTTGATATTTTATTTAAAACAAACAAGAGCCCACAGTACACAGGGACCTGTTTGTAATAAAAATATGTTCCAGGGGCCAAAACGTAACACTCACAGAAGCTCAGGGGGTCCTCGTGCAAAAATGCTAGATTCCCACGTGCGTTGCACGTGTTCTGGGCACTGAGGGGCCCAAATGAAAGAAAACTTAAGTCCCCGGACTTATTAGCAACAGGTGCTAAAAGTCCAGGGGCTAAGTTGTAAAATGCCCAAACTATTCAACACATGTTTAATAAAAACATCCACAGGGGCATAAGTACAAATATCAAAACATATACTTCATTCATTAACACATCCTGACTACATGCCCATATATGCAAATCACCAAAGATTCACGTAACGAAGCATGTGTCCAATAGATACAGGGGTAGAAATGCAATTAAAGTAAAATACCAGGTCCCCTATGCAATTTTACCAAAATAAAATGAACTACGGAAAATATTTACAAGACTGAATAATAAAGACTAAAAGAGAGAGGTCCCAAGGGTAAATTACCCTTTATTAACCGAGGGGTTGGATGCGCGCCACGTGGTGTATCCAACGCCTGCAAGAGGCGGCGCACCAAAGAAGGAGCCTCGGCTCTGATCGAACGGTGGAGGGCACGCCACGTGTATGATCGGACGTCTATGGAAGGGGCTCGCCTCTCCTCTGCGACAGACGATGAAGATAGCGCCACGTGCAGATCGGACGGTGCTGGTATCAGGGCGCCTCTTTGTATAAATGAATGGTCCAGATCAAATCTGGGCCTCCTGGGCTGAACGAACAGTGGAGAAGGACTCTGGAAGAACTCCTCCCCGGCAAGCTTCGCCGGAGGAATGCTGGCGCGCTGGACCTCCTCGGGGGCTACTGATGGGTGGAAAAGGATCGCCAAAGCCTCCCGCAGATGAAGGACCCCTCCGATGAGGCCAGCGAGCTCCGAGGAGCCCGGGCGACAACGGCGGAGCTGGGTTCTTGTGCCTGGAAGTTGAGGTCCTCATGCGGAACTCCTCGGACCTGAAAAGTAGCACAGAAAGACTCCTGGGTCGAGGGAAAAATGCCTCGACCCGGTTAGAGGTGAAGTGGGTGGCTGATGCGTCGGGGCGGAGGATCTCCGGCGATGCGACGATGAGGGAGATCGACTCCCAGTTTTGGGGCAAACTGGGTTGGATGAAGAGGCGAAGAACGTGCAGGGCAGAAGGGCGGAGATGATGGTCGGGTCAATCGATGAAATGGGTGGACGGGATGATCGGAATCGATGGTCGACGGCGATGGACGAAATTGGGTGTAACTGGAAATTAGAGAAAGATAGAAAGAACTAGGCTTACTGGATGGATGAGGTCGACTGCGGAAGAGCTCCTGAAGCTCTGGGTCTTTGCCTCGAGAGACGTCGACACCCGAGGCTCGAGCGCTGCTCCTGGGCGGCGCACGGCGTCGCTAGGTCGCCGGATCAGTGGCTGGGGCACCTCCTCCTCACTACGACACCACCTGCGACTAGTTGTCACTCTAGGGAAGGCAGTGGAGGTCCTGGGATGGGAAGGCGGAGCCAAAGATGGAGTGAAATGCGTGGCGGAGCAGGAGCTAAATACTGCTAGGGGTCCGAGAAGATGATGGTCGGGCGAGCTTATCGGAGCTCGGACCCCGAGAACCTACCCCGGGCGTGGATCACGGATGCATCATGAAGGATTAGGACCCGGGGTTAAGGGGTTTGGCGATCAGATCATGATGCGATAATTGGGAGAAAAGACGGGTCAGGCACAGATCCGGAACAAACGTGGTCCAGGGGGAGAGTTGACGGGGGGTCAACAATCCCCCATGGACCAATGGGATGTGGCCATGTAATAAAGATTTGGAAATTAAATATAAAATAGTAGATGGCTGATTTTGGAAGAAGTTAAAACTTGAAAAATGTTTATTTATTTATAAACTATTTTTTTGTGATTTGTATTTATTTTTTGAAATAAAAAATAGGTATTTACAAAAATAGTACTATATATAGGTATATACACTATACATTTTTTATTTTAGTTTTTTAATTATTTATTTTTGTATATTTTTATTCCAATTTTATTATTTTTATTTATAGAATAAAATTTAGAATAAAAGTATATTTTTATTTTATTTTTATTAGTTATTTACATAGGGTAAATAAATACTTTTATTTATATACATATATGGTATATGTACAATGTTGAGTTTGATTTTATATTTATTTCTTTTTATTTTATTTTTATTTTTGTAATTTTTATTTTACTTATTTACATCATGAAGTGTAGAATATGTACACATTTTTATTGGATTTTAATTTATTTATGTATTGGGGTAAATAAATAGATAAAGGGTTCTACGTACATGGCTTTTATGCAATGATGAAGGGATTTTTACTAGTCCCTTAGCAAACACTTATTTGAAAAAGAAGTGAAAAAGAAAAAGAAAAAGAAAAAGAGGAGAAAATGCTTGGATTAATGCTGATAATTAAACTTGCCTTTATTAAATTGAAATATGGAGCTCGATTAGATCTTTGGATTATTAATGTGTCGGAACCTTATTTGGACTTAGGTTTAAAACTCAACATCCTCTAAGATCCACTAATCTATAATCAGGACTCCTCAACAATCCAGATCAGAACAAGTCTACATACACAAACCCTGAAGACTATGAGTCTTTCCTTGTACAGTGTATGTGATATATAAGCTCTCCACCTCAGAAGTAGCAACTTGACAACCCTCCCCAACAAGGTAACTCTATGACCCTAGTCTGGCCACTCTTTCCTCGAGGAGCGGGGTATTCCCTTCTAAGTTCAAGTTCATCCGGCTCAAGAAGAGGGGGAAGAAGAGAATGGACCATGGCCAGTGTAGCCATATATCCTTGGGAGCTCAACCAGTGTAGCTAAGTCTCCCTTCTGCAAGCTACATAAGGTGGGACATGAATCTCAAGCTTTGCTTATTGTACTATATACATACCCCGGTGGGATTATCATTTTCTATCAGACCCCGCATTTTTTTGGAGTTATTTTCTTATTGCATTTTTTTCAAGTGCATCTATACAACATATACAATTTGCAGCATATATACATAAGGAGTTTTTCCTCTTGAGCCAGTAGACTATCCCTCTTTTGAAGCCTTATTGCAACCCACAACTCCTGTCGTTAGACCTCATGGCAACCAGATCAAGTTGAGATGCACTTCCTTCACTAAAAGAAGAAGAGAGGTTCAGCCTAGAAGTACTACCCTCGTATGCTACCCCAAGTCAAGGAAGACTGCCTCCTCACCACCTCATCCGTAGAGAGCTCGGTGTAAAGTGCGGGTCTAAGTCAAGCCATTGTCTATATGAGTCATGTGTGTGTTGTTAAGTGCTCTAATTAGGCTCATTGAGATGACATGTGATCATAGCCTAGTGGACTCAAAGAATTAAGTCACCATGGACCTGAAAGACCTTAACCCTAAGCCCTATAAGGTTCCTCTTAGAATTAGGTGGATTAAGATCTTAATCAAGCTCCATTTCCCAATTTAATTCCAGACTAGTTTAAATGTCAACTATAATCCAGGAAAAACTATACACATATACAAGGATGCTATTTACACAATATTTACACATATGCAAAATTTTTAAAAAATGTTTTGAAATCATGATTGTATGCATGAGTGCAAGTTTTGCAAAATATTTACACAAATTTACACAAGGTTTTTGCAAACTTTTGATTTTCAAAACATTTTGGAAAAATTTTGTACTATATACATAATTTTGATAAGAAAATATTTACACAATCTTTACACAAAAAGTTTTTGAAAACATTTTTACAAAAATAATTTGTACAATAGCTATGTATGTGCAAATAAAAGAATGATTATTTACAGGGAAAATTTTTAATTTTTATGGATTTTAGGTTATTAGCCATTTTTATTTATTTACACACTTACACAAAGTACGAGTTATGGATAAAGTATATATGAAATACATACACACCCCCCTATACTTAGCTCGAACGATAGCCTCAGAGTCAAGAGCGATAAAGAAGACATAACTCGTGCTTAGTATAGGGAAGTGAAAAGAAAGGCTATATACAAAGACGAATGAAAGAATAGAAAATCAAGAGAGTCTCGGCTTTTCCCCCTATACTTAGGATCAAATAATCCTAAGTATAGCGGATGTACACGAAGGGAAAACCGAGTGAATAATGTACAGGGTCTACCCCCCATATACTTAGGGTAAAATATCCCTAAGTATAGGCAGCAAAACAGGAGTAGCAAGACACGAAGAAAATCAACAGATATATATAAGAAGGAGGGGCATCACTCCCCCTATACTTAAGGTGAAGAACCTTAAGTATAGGCAACAACAGAAGTGATGAAACCGAACGGACGAACAACCTGGTGTTTCCACCCCCCCTATACTTAGGATGAGGTATATCCTAAGTATAAAAAAGATAATCCTAAGCGAGACCTGGGGTGAAAACAAGAACGGAAGAAAGAAAGATCAAACTAAGACAAAACACGTATATACAAAAGAGTACAATGTTGAGGTGCCTCTCAACAAGCGCTAGATTTTACTCCCCTAGCTGGGTGCAAAGGCTAGGATAAAGCAGTGTCAAGGTTCAAGACTGCGTCGGTAAGGCGAATGTCGTACTGTCGTCGCAGTCTCGGTATGAGAACAGAGACGAACTCAAAAGTGTAAAGAAAGACACCCAGGTATGCAATCAAGCGGGTGTCTGCTACCGGCCAAGGATATGGAAATAAGTGATCGGGATTCGGTAGCACAAACGAAATCGTCAGCTCTAGATCAGACTGCAGTGAAAGTGTAGAGCCGAAGAAGTCAAACAAGGAGAAGGATGGATCAGTCATGGAATCCTCGATGTCAATCAGTGTCTCAAGAAGGTATGAACAGTCAAGATCAGGAGACTCTCTAAGAAGACTGATATCTGATGCATGAAATAGAAGCAAATCGGGCAGATCATAGAATATCTCCAGGATGGGCTCATCCTCGCGAGGGTCGTCGAGGTGAGATGACTCAGAATCAGAAGGATCAAAAGACTCGATTTCGTGCTCCGCCAGATCGGAAACACTCTCAGAAGGTGAAACTGAGTACTCATCGAGTGTGGCATTCTCCCGCAGATAACCCTCGGGGAGAAATGCAAGATCAGAGGTGGAAAGTCGAGGATCAGGATCTACATGGGCATCTGCGCTACTGTCAAGCATCCACTCGGTGCACCAGGCTGTATCATCATCGGAAGTGTAGCTCTCGGTAATCTGGAAGCAGGAGAAGGTACTGGTCAACATCGCGAAGATTAGCAAAGTGTCTGCAGCTGATCCTCGCTCTGCAACAATGCTGGCTGCTAATTGGTCCTCAGCAAGTGTGTCTGTCTCGTCAGCATGGAGGACAAAAGGCTCGAATACGGGACTCTCTGTATCTGTACTCTCAAAGTGGTGTCCAATATCGATTTGTGGCTGCTGGGCTGAGTCATGGCCGTTGTCAGAATCCGAGAAGTATCTCTGCATAAAAGAGGCTGACTCCTCCGAGACTGGAAACTGAAGTGGCTGAAAGGATGGCTGTAGTAGTGGGGGCTCCTCCGGCTCCTGGAGTATCAGAAGGTCTGATATCCAAGACTCGTCAACTGGGAACTCTGGGGCTGAGTCGAACTCTAGCTGGAAGACCAACAGGAACTCGAGTAGACTCTGGGTCCGAATCTCTGCTATCGCAGCCATGTCCTCTATCAGTGGTGTTGTATGATCCAAGTCCTCGGGCTGGTGTGTAGAAGCTGGATCCTCATGTAATGTGACACACCGCACTGGTACTGCATCGTCCGCATGTGTTGTCCCGACTACTACATCTCGTGGAGAAGATCGCTGTGAAAGTAAACTCGAGATGGTATCCAATAGGTGAATGTCGGAACTACGGTCTGAACTGCCACATGTGGTAATCAGCAGTGCTATCTGCTCTCCGGTCATCCCCCGCATGGAGATCTCTATCAGGTCTGTCAATGGTAGTCCGTGGTTTGGAAATCTCCTCAAGAGGTCAAGAAACCTTGGCCATGCCTCATGTAGTGGCTCCTGGGGGTCTACTGAAAACTCGGTGATCAAAGACCGCATAAACTCTACTCTACATGGGGGGAAGTATCTCTATAGAAACTCTCGGCGTAGCTCTCCCATGTATCGAATCTCCTCCCCAATCGTCTGTGCCATCTCATGGCTCTGTCATGAAGTGTGAATAGGAAGGTCCTCCTCATCAGCTCCTCTGCAGTGATATCTAAATATCTCTGTGCTCTGCAAAACTCCTCGAATGCGGACAGGTGAAGATAAGGCTCCTCATGCGCCTCCCCTGAAAATGTCGGCAGTCTCTGAATGTAATCCAAATCCAAGACGAATGGACCTTGTGTAGAAGCTGACTGAGCTTCCTGTGCTATCTGCTCCTCCATCACTCTGGGATAGGATCTATCTGATGATCTCTACTACTCTCTCTGATCACGAGCGGAGTGCACTCTGAACTCAGCAAAGGCATCGTCTGGGTCTCGCATCTGCTCTATCTGGTATCCTCGGACGTCAAGCACAACATGCCCAGAGTAGTGCACGAGATGGAAGGGAGGGAGCAGGAGGTTGGTCGGAGATCCGACCTCCCTCGATGTTGGACTGGACTGATGGTCAGAAGATGGAGAAAAAGCCGTAAGAGTCGGCTAGGAATGAGGGGGATCCATCATCCAGGGGTAAAAGAGAAGAAGAAGACTGAAGGGAGGGTGAGTGTGAGAAAGATGAATGGAGAAGAAGATAGATGGGGTGAGTCAGAAGGGATCTGGAATCACACAAGATGAGAAAACAAAACCCCTGATTCACCTACGCACATAGAGCTGAAGACCGAAAGGGATCGGTCAATTATCTTGTCGATTTTATTTTAGGTGAGCATTCAGTCTTTCAGAGCGATTTACGTGAGCTAAATAGGAATCCAATATTTCTCAACCGACTGTCCCATACAGAAGCCGGTAATCAGTCAAGAAAAATTGGATATGGCTCTAGCCTAAGGTGTGGATCACTCTCTCGCTTATCCAAACCAAACAAGGAGGGGGTTGCTCTCCCCAAGACAAATTTTTCAGTGAGGTATCTTTTAGATCAAGTGTGATTAGCAACCCTGATTTTATTGTTTTTCTTTTTTTAGGTATTTTTCAAATAAAAAGAAATCGCCTAACGAATTTTTCGGTTCTCCTGGTTATTAAGTCCAAAAATCAGGGGGGAGAAGTCGAAAAAGCCGATGCGCGAGAAAATCAATGATGCATGCAGAGTAAGAGATGCGTACCTGACTCCAGCAATCTACATGCAAAATGATACGCACAGAATTTAAAGACTGAAATAAAACTACCTAAATGGTGCATGCGGAAATCCGAGCCCTAAGCAATAGTTCTACTCGAAAGAACGTCTAGTCGATCAACAGCCTCCGATACAAGAGTCCGGTCTAGGCTCACCCCTCCTCCTCTCGACAAATCGAGTTCAGGAGCAGCGCTTGGTAGGGTGGGATGTGGCGCGTAGGCTCGAAGGTAGTGGATCGACTATTTTATTAAATTTTTTATTGTTGGTCCAATTATCGATCTATAGGTACAGGAAAATTTATGAGTGTGTTTGGATCCTATTTATTACATCACAATCAAGCAAAAATCCTAAGGCGTGGGGCTCATAACGGCGAGAAACCGAATAGGCAGAAAATGAAATCAAAATCGCGAAGAAAACCGCGTAAAAACCGAGGGGTCCACCGAGCACACCGGTGCTCGACGAAACAGACCCCGAGAGTCTCAAAAGTCCTGCTGAGTGTCCTGTCCCTGTATAATTACAACAATAGTTTAAGAAATAAAAACTACTCTAAGCTATCTATACCCGCACTCTCCTGTCTCATCGCGCTCTCCTGCGGCTCCGTGCAGAAGGGAGCCGCCTCCGATAGCCGCGGTTGCGTCGGCTCCTCGAATGTCGCCGCCTCGGGCCCTCGCAAGATAACAGAAGAGTGTCAAACCAGATAAAAATAAAGCAAAAAAATAAAACAAAATAAAATAAAATAAAGGGAAACAGGGTATATATGCAAAAATGTAAATAAGAATAGATAAGAAAAAATAAATAACAATAAAAATAAAAGAAAAGAAATAAAAATAAAATAAAACAAAAATAAAAGAAAAATAAAAAGCCGCGAAAAGCTGCGGACGAATAAAAAGCCGCGGAAAGCCATGAAAATAAAAATAAAATAAAAAGAAAAAGAAACCAACTACTAAGTCGTGCTCCCCGGCAACAGCGCCATTCTGATGAGCCGCCCGAGCAACTAAGGTAAAGGTGTCACTACGGTCGTTGTGACCTCAGTCACTCGGGACTCAGAGCTCAAGTAGAAAAATAAATCAGACCACCAAATAAGATAGAAACACGAGAAAACTAAATAGCAGTCCTAGCTATGGGATTGACCTGGTATAGCTCCCAGGGTCGAACTCGAGGAGCACGAAATGGCCTTGCGGCATACAAAGTAGTCTAAAATAAAGAAAAATAAAAACAAATTATTTTTGGTGGATTTTTAATATTTTTATATTTTTTTGGATTTTTAATTATAAAGAAAACAATAAAAAAGGCAAATAAAGACAACTTCAAGCAATTATTTAATTAGTCAAAAATGCTCTAAAAATACCAACAAAAATGTTTTTATGATTTTTATATTTCTTACTATTTTTAATGAATTTTTTTAGAATTTTCTAATTTTTAGGAAATTTTCTAAAAATGAAATAAGGCAGAAACCAATGAAAACTATCCAATCAGGCTTCTAAAACCATTTAAAAACACTAAATGGTTGTTTCAAGGCCTAAGGTATTTTTCTTGAAAAATTTAAACAAATAGGAAAAATCAGGAGAAAAGTTTGTTAATTTTTGGGTTTTCTGTGATTTATTAGAATTTTTATAAATTTTTCAGTGTTTTTCAATTTTTCTATTTTCTATGAATCCAAAAATGACCAAAAATGGTCAGAAAATCAAACACATTAAACACACATAATCTGAGATTTTTAGAATTTTTGAAAAGGTTTTTATATTTTTTTATGAGTTTTAAATCTGAACAGGCAGAAAATTAAGAGTTTTTGAATTTTTAAAAATAATAAAAAGGCTAAAAAATTATCCCAAAAAATGGTGAAAATTCTACATAGTGGCAGGAGCCACGCTTCCAATTTTCACTGAATTTGGATGAGATTTGATATTTTATTTAAAATAAAAGAGAGCCCATAGTACACAAGGACCTGTTTGTAATAAAAATATGTTCCAGGGGCCAAAACGTAACACTCACAGAAGCTCATGGGGTCCTCGTGCAAAAATGCAAGATTCCCACGTGTGTTGCACGTGTTCTGGGCACTAAGGGACCCAAATGAGAGAAAACTTAAGTACCCGGACTTATTAGCAACAGGTGCTAAAAGTCCAGGGGCTAAGTTGTAAAATGCCCAAACTATTCAACACATGTTTAATAAAAACATTCATAGGGGCATAAGTGCAAATATCAAAACATATACTTCATTCATTAACACATCCATACTACAGGCCCATATACACAAAATCACCAAAGATTCACATGACGAAGCATGTGTCCAACAGATACAGGGGTAAAAATGCAATTAAAGTAAACTACCATGTACCCTATGCAATTTTACCAAAATAAAATGAACTACGGAAAATATTTATAGGACTGAATAATAAAGACTAAAAGAGAGATGGCCTAAGGGTAAATTACCCTTTATTAACCGAGGGGCTGGATGCGCGCCACGTGGTGTATCCAACGGCTACAAGAGGCGGCGCACCAACGAAGGAGCCTCAGCTCTTATCGGACGGTGGAGGGCTCGCCACGTGGATGATCGGACGTCTATGGAAGGGGCTCGCCTCTCCTCTGCGATAGACGGTGAAGATAGCGCCACGTGTAGATCGGATGGTGTTGGTATCGAGGCGCCTCTTCATATAAATGAACGGTCCAGATCAAATCTGGGCCTCCTAGGCTGAACGAACGGCGGAGAAGGACTCTGGAAGAACTCCTCGCCGGGGAGCTTCGAGGGAGGAATGCTGGCGCACTGGACCTCGTCGAGGGCTGCTGATGGGTGGAAAAGATCTCCAAAGCCTCCCGCAGATGAAGGACCCCTCCGATGAGGCCGGCGAGCTCCGAGGAGCCCGGGCGACAACGGAGGAGCTGGGTTCCTCTGCCTGGAAGTTGAGGTCCTCAGATGGACCTCCTCAGACCTGAAAAGTAGCACAGAAAGACTCCTGGGTCGAGGGCAAAATGCCTCGACCCGGTTAGAGGCGAAGTGGTAGCTGATGCGTCGGGGCGAAGGATCTCCGGTGATGCGACGGCGAGGGAGATCGACTCCTAGTTCCGAGGCGAACTGGGTTGGATGATGGGGCGAAGAACGTGCAGGGCAGAAGGGCGGAGATGATGGTCGGGTCAATCGATGAAATGGGTGGACGGGATGATCGGAATCGATGGTCGACGGCGATGGATGAAATTGGGCGTAACTATAAATTAGAGAAAGATAGAAAGAACTAGGCTTACTGGATGGCTGAGGTCGACTGTGGAAGAGCTCCTGGAGCTCTGGGTCTTTGCCTCGAGGGACGTCGACGCCCGAGCTCGAGCGCTGCTCTTGGGCGGTGCACGGCGGCGCTAGGTCGCCGGATCAGTGGCTCGGGCACCTCCTCCTCACTGCGACACCACCCGCGGCTAGCTGTCACTCTAGGGAAGGCAGTGGAGGTCCTGGGATGGGAAGGTAGAGCCAAAGATGGAGTGAAATGCGCGGCGGAGCAGGTGCTAAATACTCCTAGGGGTCCGAGAAGATGATGGTCGGTTGAGCTTATCGGAGCTCGGACCCCGAGAACCCACCCCGGGCGTGGATCACGGATGCATCAGGAAGGATTAGGACCCAGGGTTAAGGGGTTTGGAGATCGGATCATGATGCGATAATTGGGTGAAAAGACGGGTCGGGCATAGATCCGGAACAAACGTGTTCCAGGGGGAGAGTTGACCGGGGGTCAACAATCCCCCGTGGACCAATGGGATGTGGACACGTAATAAAAATTTGGAAATTAAATATAAAATAGTAGATGGCCGATTTTGAAAGAAGTTAAAACATGAAAAATGTTTATTTATTTATAAACTATTTTTTGTGATATTTATTTACTTTTTTTTGAAATAAAAAATAGGTATTTACAAAAATAGTACTATATATAGGTATATACACTATGCAATTTTTATTTTTGATTTTTAATTATTTATTTTTGACATTTTTATTCCAATTTTATATTTTATTTATTTATAGAATAAAATTTTGAATAAAAGTATATTTTTATTTTATTTTTATTAGTTATTTACATAGGGTAAATAAATACTTTTATTTATATACATATATGGTATATGTACAATGTTGAGTTTGGTTTTATGTTTATTTCTTTTTATTTTCTTTTTATTTTTGTAACTTTTATTTTACTTATTTACATCATGAAGTATATAATATGTACACATTTTTATTGGATTTTAATTTATTTATTTATAGGGGTAAATAAATAGATAGAGGGTTCTATGTACATGGCTTTTATACAATGATGAAGGGATTTTTACTTTTACTTTTATTTTTCCATTTTTATTTTGACTTTGTATTTACAAATATTTACATATTCACAAAGATGTATTTTTATTTTATTTTAGAGGAAAATGTCTTTATTTATTTACAGATATATATTTACACACATGAGCTTCCTTATTTCTCTCTACTTGGGCTTTTATGCGGTCAGGCCCATGCTGAGCCCTCCCTTGGGATTAGGTCGCTCAATATTTATTCTAAATAAATCTCTCTTTTTCTTGTATTTCTTTTATTCTTTTATTTATGCACAAAAACATGCTAATTATTCATTTTTACACAATGCATGTTGAATGTTAATTATTATTATTTACATATATCTACATGTGTTTAGCAAAGGTTTTGTAGCTAAAATAAATGAATAAAGAGTGATGAATGGGTATTCATCAGACTTCCAAGATTAGATCCCCACGAAGGATCTGACGGTGGAGAGTCCTGATGATATGACGGCTCCTGTGCGTTCTGGACGGCGCCCCTGATCCAATGGCAGAGAGAGGTCCACGAAGAACACACTCCTCGGCGAGCTTTGACGATTGATTCCGGCTGACACACGGCCTCTCCGGCCCTAAGATCGAGGGCAAAATGATCCTGGTACCCTTCCACGATGAACGGTGGTCGCAACAGCGGCTGGGACGGCAAGGTGAAGGCAAACGGCGGCAGAGACCTGGGAGGTGCTTCCCATAGTTGTCGAGGCTCCTTCGAGCCTCCTCTTGCGCTCTTTCCTGCAGGGTTAGAAGCATAACAAAAATGTGGAGCTCGGAGTGCTCTCAGATAGGGGAGTGGAGGCAAAATGTGGGTTGGACGATGAGCTCCAGCGTAAGGCAGAGAGGGAAGCTCTGATAGCTCGATCTGAGCAAGATCGAGGTGGATGGAAGGGGGAACTGGGGCGACGGGGCGATGAGGAAGAAGATGGCGGCGATAGGCGGTTGATTCGAGCAACAGGGTGGTCGGGAAGCGGAGGCGGAGCTGAGCTCCGCCGTGGATTCAAAGATGGATTCACAGCGAGAAGCGAAACGAGAAGCTAAACTGTCACAAAGCTACGTTACCCTACATATAAGCTACAAGAAAATGCAAAATGAAAGGAGGAAGGCTCTCCGGGGGTGAAGTTGGCAACTTCTGGAGGAGCTCTAGCGAGGGGCTGGATCGACCTCGGTTCGACACCAAATGGCACAAGCCCAAGCTCAAATCGCTTCCTGCTGTCACCAGGAGTGCAAAGGGCTAGGGGTTTACGGGCGAAAATGGAGGAAGAGGGATCAAAAACCAAATGGAGGTCGAAGGTGGTTTTTGAAGAATTGGCTCTGGCGTGACCTTCGATGCAGGATCACAGGCGAATGGGGAAGATCTTGGAAGATCTAATAGGCCGGCATGAATCATGATGATACAATGAGCAATTTTCATGAACGTACCCTCCCTCCTCGAGCAACGGATTGATGGCGAAAAAATCGAGAAGAGGAGGGTGTCGGACATTCTGACAGGGGGCGCAGGGCTAGGACCAGGGAGTTGACCGGCGGGTCAACTTCCCAAGCCACCTGATTGGTCCACGTGGACAAACCACGAAAATCCCTGGAAAAAATATTTATAAATTAGTTTAAAAATAGTAAATGATTTATTTAATTTTAGGTTATTTAATAAAAAATGTTTGTTATTTTATAAGGTATTTTAATATGATTTTTAATTATTTTTATGAGGTATAAAAATACAAGTTATTATTAATAGGCTATATAGGTAAATATATCTATATATTTTAATATTTTATTTTTATTTTGTGAATTTATTTATTTATTTTGTTTTATTATGTTATAAATTTATAAAATATATTTATTTACTTAAATATATTTTTATTTTATTTTTCTGAAGTATTTTATACCATTAATAAAATAGAACTATGAATTCTGTAGGTATATTTTTAGGTATCAAACCTATCTATTATGTACAAGTATTTTTATTTTGTATTCCTTTTGTATTTTTATTCTTATTTTAATATATAAATAAATTATAAATAATATTTACAAAATTTTAAAAATATAAAATTGTAGAAATAATGAATAAATAATAAAATGAATATTTTAATATGTACAAGTATACAATAGGGTTCCAAAACTCAACTTTCAAACCGTAGCTCCGCCAAACGTGAAACCACCGCCATTGAATAGCTTATTTTAAACTATATACAATTAATGGTGAGTTCGATGCATTTCGAGTTTTTATTGGGGAGATACAGGTCTGGGAAGTTCGGATTCTATATTTTTATTCAGATCATAACTTTTTATCTGTACATTATTTTGAGTGAAATCAATTTTGTATTTTTCTTTATTTAATTATCTACAACTTTCATGTACAAAGTTTATTTATTTGAGGTATAAAAGGTGGAACCAAAAATAGGTCCCAAAATGAATAAAGAATGAAGGAAATTCTATTGTATTTTGGCCCTTATCTCCCCCTACTTTATTCATTGTCGAACTAGTCATCGAGATGCCTAGGTCTCGGTGTTTCGGGTCATAAAATATTTGCAATATTTTATTCTTTTTCTTTTCTTTTCTTTTCTTTATTCTATAATTTTGGCTTTAAAAACTGTATTTTATACAATATTTACACAATGATGCATGAATGCTAAAATGCCTAAATTAAGCCTATTTACACGCATTTACTAGGGTTTTTAAGGCCAAAATGATAGAATAAAGATGATGAAACGTAGATTCATCACCCACCGACCTCCGTGCGGGGCCTGCAGCCCCCGTCCGCCAACCTCCTGCTCCAGATCCGTGCGCGGCCCGGATACAACTCGCCCCTCCGCTCTAGGTGCCCTCGCGCCACCAGCCACGGCGGCGCACGCTGCCCTTCCTTCTGCCCAAACCGACCATGCCATCCAGCAGCCACGTGCGGCATCCTCCGCGCGTCCCCGTCGTCTTACCGTGCCTCCTCCCACGTAGATCTGCTCCCTCACTCCTCCCCCTCTAGCGGGCCGCGTGACGTGCGACCTCCCCTTGTGGCGGCGACCCTTGTGCCCCCCTCTTTGTTCTATTGGAAACGAAGGCTTCGGGAACCCTAGAGGGGTTTTAAAATAAAAAATTGGATAAACTGCATCATTAGCCCTGCATTTTATATTTTTATCAATTTATGATGCAAAAAATTTCCATAATTACATTTTAGTCCCTTTGTTCTAGAACAATAACTTTTCAAGATCTTTGTGATTAAATAAATATTTATCAAGCTCTAAAAAATTTGAGAAAATTTATGGATGTTCCCGATGTAGTGCTTGCCATTTTACAATTTTTTTCATCAAATTTTATTGCCTTTTGATATATTTAAAAAAATAAAAAACAATAACTTTTTGACTATCCAAATTTTGAAAACTCATAACAAATCGAAAAATTGCTTAAAAATTCCAAAAATATTTCTATAGGTGTAGTTTGATGTGATTTAATTTCTGACGAAGTTTCGTGCATTAATTCTTTATAAAAACCAAAAATATTATGAAAAATGAAAAATATATAAAAAATTGTAGAAAATTGTAGAAAAATCTAAAAATATTGATTTCAGTTTCTGATTGTATATATAGTCTTTTAGTTTAAATTAAAAATAATTTATAGGATTATTGGGTACTTAATGTATTTTTAAATTGTAAAATAATCTTGGTTGTAAACAATTTGCTTAATTTTTCATAGTTTGATTTTTAGAAAAAATATAAACATCAGAAAATTGCGAAAAAATTAACAAAAATATTTTAGAATATATAAAACCCAAAAATGTTTTCATTTTAATTTTCTGAACATTTTTGTCCTTTCCGAAAATTACAAAAAGAGTGCAGGTTGTGTGTTTTATCTTTTGTACTTTATTTGAAAAATTTTAAAAATTAAAAATTCAAAAACCACTAAAAATTCTTTTCAAAATTTGATAGCATAGTTTTTAAATCGTGCTCCTTGTGTTCGACCCCGGTCGCTATACCAGGTAAAGAGAATAGCGAAAACCGCTTACATTGATTTTATTGATTGATCTTTTATTTTGAGTGGTTTATTTATTTTTCTCGATTGACCGCGCTTGGTGATTTGGATCACAATGACCATTATTTATTATTTAATTGCTCGTGTACACACTAAGGAGTAGTGCCCAAATCCTATTCAAGCCTCCTAAGTGTTTGTACAACTTTGTCTTATCATCTAACTCTTAAAATTGAAAATATAAAGATCGAATCTCACAGTCAAATTTGTGTTGAGTTGGTGAAATGGGGGTTTGCTTTGTGTTTTGTATGTCTTTGGTGTGAGTCAATTACGTTCATCCTCTCTAAATCATTAGCAGTCACCTTCTCTTTCTTTCTCCCTTCTATCTCTCTCTCTCTCTCTCCATCTCTCACCTTATATTTCTATTCTACCCTCCCTCCCTTCATTTCCCTCTCGTCACGATTGGTCGCATTCCAGTCCAGCTGAATTCTGCGGCTTCTTATCTTCATGCCCATCATTCCCATCCAATCTCTTGGGAGGTTGGAACTCCGTCCGATCTCCCATGTTTTCCCTACCCACCCTATCATTCGGGACATGTTGTGAGTGAAGCCCGAGGAGACCAGATTGACCAAACACGAGACCCGGGCATTCACCTTGCTGAGATGAGAATGCATCCCATAGGCGATCATATGGTGTAGTTGCGAGTTGTAGATGACTTCTATCCTAGGATGATAAATGAGAACCAAGATCAGGAAGCACAACCCACTTTTACTTTGAGACCATTCGTCCTGGATTTAGAGTTAATTGATATACTGCCAAAATTCTTAGGGGATGTGCACGAAGAACCGTATTTGCATATCGATGAGTTTGAGGATATGTGTGGATCACGATCATATTCTGATATCACTTCTGAGGACATGATGTTTATTACCTTCCCATTTACACTTCAGAGTAGAGACAAGAGTTGGCATAGACGATTGGGAAGGAAGATTGGTACGTGGGAAGATTTACGATCGTTATTTTTGCAGAGATTTTACCCCCAGTGTAGAGCAGAGATGATGCGGTCTTGTATTCGTGATTTTTCAGTTAACCCTCAGAAGCCATTGATAGATTCATGGTTGATGTTATCAGAACTTTTGAGGCGATTTTCGGATCATGGATTTTTGATGACTGACCTTATCCATATCGCCATGAGGGGGAGGACCACAGAGCAGATTGCATATGTCATTTCCTCGTGTGGTGGTTCACACCACAGTCCTGACCTGGATTTAGTTGAGACCATCTTGGATTCACTTTCAGACACTCTGTATTCACAAGATGATTTATTCAGGACAACACATGAGGGGGAGATGACAACAACTGAGAGTGTGACACATCATGCCGATCTTGACAACACACACAAATCGGAAGATATGGATGCTATGACTTCTCAGTTGATGGATGTGTTGACTACTACTGTGAGTTCCGAGAGCGGGACATTGGTTGAGTTTCCATTGGATTTACGATCAGATTTTGAGCTAGTCCCGCACTTCCACGTCGATGAGTCTTGGATTCTAGATTTATTAGGAGCCCAAGAAATAGAGGAGGAGCCCACATCTAAACCATCTTTTGAGTTATTCCAGTGTCCATACACAGTTGATTCAATGTCTATTCTTCAGAAGATTTTCTCAGATTCAAAGATATATTTGGATTCATCTCAGCATAGAGATCTTTATGAGGGACCGATTTTTGATTCGACAGACCTTGATAGTCCCGTATTTGAGCCATGTGTCCTCCCAACTGATGAGGTCGATAAATTTTTGGAGGACATGACATTTGACAGCATTGATCCCCAATTTCCTGATGATTCAACATTACTCCCCGAGGGTTATCTGCGGTAGAATGCCATGGACCATATGTACTCGGTTTCACTTTCTGAGAGTGTATTCGATCCGTCGGATCACGAGATCGAGTATTTTGTATTTCTGATAATGAATTTGATGATTCTCTCCTCGACGACCCTCGCGAGGATGACCCGGTATTTGAGGTATTCAATGATTTCACTGATTTGTCTACAATATATGCATCGGATATCAGATTTTCTGGTGAGTCTCCTTATCATGATCTTCCATATCTATTCGAGACGGTGATTGACATGGAGGATTCCCTGACAGATCCTTCCTTCTCCACGTTTGATTACTTTGGCTCCATCCATTCACTTCATTCAGATCTTGAGTTGATAGTTTCTTTTGTGCCATGGAGTATTTTCGTACATCGTCTTTTATTTTGACATGTAGCTGACACCCACTTGAGTGCATATTCGGGTGTCTCTCTTGACCCTCCTGACTCCGTTGTTGTTCTCCCACCGAGAAGACAACAACAGTACGGTATTCACATTATAGATGCCATGCTGAACCTTGATACGACGTTATCCTAACATTTGCGCTTAGCTAGGGGCGTAAACTCTAGTTCTTGTTGAGAGGCACCTCAACAATACTAACATCTGTATATATCATTCTGTCCATATCATACATTATTTTGGTCTCACACCCCATCTCCATCTCATGATCATTCCATACTTAGGGTATACTTTACCCTAAGTATGGGGGGTGTCAGACTTGTGATTATTCTTTTGATTTTTTACCTCTATTTTGTTGCCTATACTTAGGTATATTTTACCCTAAGTATAGAGGAGGTAGACTCTGTATATCCATCTCATCGATTTTCTCCTTATGTACAGTCTTCTATACTTAGGATTACTTGATCCTAAGTATAGGGGGATGACCGACTCCAATTGATTTTATTCTTTTATTCATCGTTGTAGTATACTATTCTTTTCACTTTTCTATACGTGGCACAAGTTACTTCTTTCTTTCCAGCTCTTTGATCACTATGAGGACATAGTTCGAGCTAAGTATAGCGGGGTGTCGTATATATTATATATACTTTAGCCATAACTCGTACTTTCATATCTTTAATATGGCTAAAACACTGTATAAATACTAAAAAAATTAACTATTTTGATAAATTCTTTTTGTACATACTGATTAATAAATCAGGTTAAAATATTTTGAAAAAATATTTTGATAGTAGTTTGAAAATCTATTTGAAAAATCTTTTGAAAACTATTTGAAAAATGTTTGAAAAATATTTTGAACCTTTGTACAAATATTGTGGATTGTAAAAAATTTTCTTTTTTGTGTAAAATAATATTATTTTGTAAAAGTATTTGCAAATGGTTTGAAAAATGGTTGAAAATTATGTTGAAAATCTATATATACTTTTTAAAAAATATTTGCAAAATAGTTTTCAAATGTTCATAAATGTTTGTAAAATTGTTTGAAAAATTATTTTGGACTATAGTGTTCAAAATTATTTGTAAAATTATTTTCAAAAAAAATTGAGGAATATATGCATCACAAAAAATCCAACTATGTACATACCTATATAAATTACTCAAGTTGTAAATCATTTCATCTTATTCTTGTAAAATAATTAACTCACTCCCATGTAAATATGTGTGCCTCATCCCTAACACTTTTAAAAAATGTGTATATACTTGTAAATATTACTAACTATTTGCTTTAAAAAAAATTGTTTGCATGTGCATCATTTTTCAAAAATCCATAAAAATTTCAAAATTTTGAAAATTGTTTCACAAAAAGATTTTATTTTCTTTTCCTTGCATGTACATACTTTCTTGTATTTGCATTTGCATGAGCATTTTTCAAGATGATTTTGACATCTAAACTAAGTCTGGAATAAATTTGAAGAATGGAGCTTAGTTGGACCTTAATCCACTTAATTTCAGAGGAACCTAATAAGATTTTGAGTTAAGACTTTTCAGGTCCTAGAGACTTAATTCTTTGAGTTCATAAGACTATGTTCACATGTCATCTTGATGAGTCTAATTAGAATATTTAACAACACATGCATGATTCTTTTAGATCGTGGCTTACCTTGGACAATGCACTTTACATGTAGCTCTTCATGAAGGAGGTAGTGAGGGGACATAATCTTTTGGCTTGGGGTAGCATATGAGGGTAGTACATCTAGGCGGAACTCTCGTCCTCCTCTAGGGAGGGAAGTGCGTCTCAACCTGGTTTGGTGATGTTGAGGTCTAAAGACAGGTTGCTGTGGGGTTGCAATAATGCTTCAAAAGAGGGATAGTCTACTAGCTCAAGAGGAAAAACTCCTTATGTACATTCTGCACCTTGTATATATTGTCAAAAAAAAGAAAGAAAAAAATGCAAAATCTTCAAAAGTGGACAGGCCTGATAGAAAAGCAAAATGCCTACCGGAGTGTATATACAAGTAAAAAAATGGAATAAGAGCTTCAAACTTAAATATTTGTGAGCTTGCAACGGGTGACATGGCTACACTGGTCATGCATCCAAGGATAGGTAACTACACTGGTTACTGTCCATTCTCTTCTCCATCCCCTCTTCTTGAGCTGGTTGTACTTGAACTTAGAAGGGAATATCCCCGCTCCTCGAGGAAAGAGATTCCAGATCGGAGGATTAGAGTTACCTTGTTGAGAGAGGTTGTTTCTTTGCTACTTTTGAGATGAGGAGCTATATTTCACTTACACGTACAAGTAAGAATTCATAGTCATAAGAATTTTTGTATGTAGACTTGTTCTGATCTGACTGTTGAGGAGACCTAAATAGGAGTCTTATGGAACTTGAAGGATGTTAGGTTTTAAATCCATTTCCCATTAAGGTTCCAACACATAAATAATCCAAAGGTCCGACAGATTTCCATACTACATTTTTATGAAGAAAAGTTTAAAAGTCAATTTTGTTCTAATTTCTTTCCTTTTTCTTTTCTTTATTTTTGTTTTCACTTATTTTCCAAATAAATGTTTGCTAAGGGACTAGCAAAGGTAAAGTATAAGGGAATGATAAATCCACGATTCATCGTCTTTATTCTTTTATTTTAGCCTCATTTCCTTAGTCAAACACCTATAAATACCACTAATTACATAAAATTACCATTTTACATGCATTTGCTAAAATTGCATTTTTAACACTTTTTGTACATAAATAAAAGAATAAAGAAGAAAAGAAAAAAAAAAGAAAGGATGTGTTTATGTAATAAATACAGACTGACCTGAACCCCGAAAGAAGGTCAAGACTTGACCTGATCGACCAGGAATAAAGTAGGGGGAGATAGGGTCTTCTGTCAAAAATCCAAAAATAACTTGTATATAAATTTCTTGTATATTTGTATAAAACTTGTACTATCTAATTTGTATATAATTTGAACTCAAATTAATTATTTTTGTAAATAAAAGTTGTAAATAAAATGTGATGTAAATAATAAAAATAAGTGTAAAAAAATAATGTATATATTGCAAATAATCACACCCAGAAAAAGCCGCAAAGTGATAATTGAAACATCAATTCCAGCTCCATACGAGCTCAAATCGAACAAAACTTACTTCCATTATACTACAAATTAAGTTATCTTTCAAATGGTTGTGGTTTCATAATTGAAAAGTCAGTTTTCTAGGGTGTTTTGTGTAGTTTTCCCATATACATTTTGTATATATTTTATTCATATTTACTTTTATACATAATATATATTTGTAAATATTTTTTTCATTAAAAATAAAATAAAATAATTAAATATTAAAAAAATCTTTAATAAAAATTATTTCCTTATTTGTACTTATGTATATTGTATTATATGTGTATAATATGTGTATACAACTAACTTCCTTAAATAAAAATCACCAAAAATTAATTATCTAACATTATTTAATTAATTTAATTTAATTCCGAAATTCGTATTTAATTATTTTATTTTATTTGATTTATTTGATTTTATAACGTACCATGTATATTAGATTTGATTTCTTGCCTTTACTGGCTACCATTAAGGTGGCTAATTGATTTTCATTAATTATTTAATTTATTTATTCAATTTAGTTACATTGTTCGTAATTTATTTATTTATTTATTTATTTATTTTATTTATTTCACCACTAAAAACTTTCTCCATTTGTACATACCTTCCTTTTTCATTATTTCTCTCTTTTTAATGGGCTCCTCCTCCTCCTTTCATTCCTGGATCAATCTTTGGTGGAGAGGAGCCTGATCTCCGAGATTCGTCTTGTTGAAGAAGGGTGCCTAGCCTCCGAGTCGTCCGTTGACAACACGCCGGTCCTCATCAAGGCCATCATGGCATTTCCAAACCCCTGGGTGAGATCCACTTTTATTTTTTATCGTTTTTCCTAGGTAAATCGTAGGTCTAGTTTTTATTCCCATTTGATTAGTCTTTAGATCTTAAAATCATAGCAAAATCCATCACACTTTGTTCCTCTTCCAACATCAAAATTTTCACCTCATCTCTCAATCTCTCCATTTCACGTTCTATCTCGCACGACCTATCACCTCCGACAACGAACAGTGATCGGAGTCACGGATCTCTCTTCCATATCGCAATATCCACCCATTCACAGTTCCCCTTTTTGTGTATAAATAAAAAAAGATAAAACTATTTTTCCTATTTATCTCACATTTATTTTGCAGGAAAAATTAAAAAAAATTGGTCTTCTTTTCTCTCTAACCTTTGTTTTTGCAGGAAAAAAAGAAAAATTATATTTTTATCTCTAATCATTGTTTTACAGGAAATAAAATTAAAAAAATTAAAAAAATATTATCATTTTTTGTTTACATAAGCAAAAATAAAAAATTAAAAAAACTCGCAGCAGCCGACGGGCCACCATCCCTGCCGCCCGCACTACGCGCCAGCGGCACTGTCGGCCCCTGCCGATCTCTCCTGGACCATCGCATCCACCGCCGCGAGACGGCACCGCTACAGCAGCTCAGCCCCCACAGCGCGCGACCGTGCCCCACCGACCTCCGCGCGCGGCCTGCAGCCCCCGTCTGCCAACCTCCTGCTCCAGATCTGCGCGCCGCCCGGATACAACTCGCTCCTTCGCTCTAGGTGCCCTCGCATCACCAGCCACGGCGGTGTGCGCCGCCCTTCCTTCCGCCCAGACCGACCGTGCAATCCAGCAGCCATGCGCGACCTCCTCCGTGCATCCCTGCCGTCTTGCCGCGCCTCCTCACGCGCAAATCTGCTCCGCCACTCCTCCCCTGCTAGCGGACCGCGTGACCCACGACCTCCCCTTGTGGCGGCGGCCCTTGTGCCCCCACTCTTTGTTCTATTGGAAACGAAGGCTCCAGGTATCCTAAAGGGGTTTTAAAATAAAAAAAATTGGGTAAACTGCATCATTAGCCCCACATTTTATTTTTTTATCAATTTCTTATGCAAAAGCTTTCCATAATTACTTTTTAGTCCCTTTGTTCCAGAACAATAACTTTGCATGATCTTTGTGATTAAATAAATATTTATCATGCTCTAAAAATTTTGAGAAAATTTTGTATGTTCCTGATGTAGTGCTTGCCATTTTATAATTTTTTCATCAAATTTTATTGCCTTTTGATATATTTAAAAAATCAAAAACAATGACTTTTTGACTGTCCAAACTTTGAAAATTCATAAAAAAATCGAAAACTTGCTTAAAAATCCAAAAATATTTCTATAGGTGTAGTTTGATGTGATTTAATTTCTGACCAAGTTTTGTGTTTATAAAGGCCAAAAAACTGTGAAAAATAAAAAATCTTTAAAAATTTTTAGAAAATTGTTGAAAAATCCAAAAATATTAGTTTCAGTTTTTAATTATAGATATAGCCTTTTAGTTTAAATTAAAAATAATTTCCAGATTATTGGGCACTTAAAGTATTTTTAAATTGCAAAATAATCTTGGTTGTGCACAATTTGCTTTGTTTTTCACTGTTTGATTTTTAGAAAATAACAAAAATATCAGAAAATTGTGAAAAATTTAACAAAAATATTTTAGAATATACAAAACCCAAAAATATTTTCCTTTTAATTTTCAGACCATTTTTGTCCTTTCTGAAAATTACAAAATGTTTGTGGGTTGTGTGTTTTATCTTTTGTACCTTATTTGAAAATTTAAAAAAAATAAAAATTCAAAAACGACTAAAAATTCTTTTCGAAATTTGACTGCATAGTTTTTAAATCGTGCTCCTTGTGTTCGACCCTGGTCGCTATACCAGGTAAAAAGAATAGCGAAAACCGCTTACATTGTTTTTATTGATTGATCTTTTATTTTGAGTGGTTTATTTATTTTTCTCGATTGACCGTACTTGGTGATTTGGGTCACAACGACCATTGTTTATTATTTACTTAACCTGAGTTGCAAGCAGTGTCATCAATATACTTTAGCCATAGCACATATTTTTAAAATTTTCAAACTTTTTGGGGATACGATATAACTACCTTTCCGTTGATTTGCATACAAATGTTTTGAAATTATTTCTAACTATGTTACACTATTTTGATAATTATTTAACAGTGGTTTGAAAAACAGGGATTTTACTTGTTTTGAAAATTATTTGAAAAAACTTTTGAAAATCTATATATTATGTAACAAGGTTTGGAAAAAAATTTCAACTTCTTTTTGTAAATTGGGACAAATTGAGACTGGCTTGTTTTTGTAAATACTTCTAACTACCTTAAAAAACTAATAAGTTAAGTTTGTTTGGTCCCTCACACTCACACTTTCACTCAAGACTTGTGATGTTCAAGGACATTTGGTTTTTGAGGTCTTAAGATTCAAAATAAACCAACTTTAGTCATTAAGGACTCTGACTTAATTATTCACACTTCCTTCGTCTGAAAGATTTGTATGCTATATTGCGTACTTAGTCTCCTCCCTAAGAATATGACACACACTTCACATGCATAATTGTAGTTATGATGAGATGAGTTGAGGTTTCACCTAAGAGACTGGGATGATGGATTTGAGTTTGAACATGATTTTATGATGCTTGAGGATGGGATCAATTTGATGAAGTCTTCATGAAACATGAGTGTCAACACCTTTAGACGATATGAGAACAAGGTTTCTTGTATCGATCTCTTGATATGCCTAAGGGCCAGTGTGTGATGAAACTTTTAAACTGTTGATTCGTGTGGGCCAACTTGGTAAAAGCAGTGGAGCTTGCCAAAAAAGAAAGAAAAAAAAGAAGTATTAAAAGAAAGCCTCTTATCGTACAAAGTTAAATATCAAAGAGCTTCCACCAAAGGCGAGAGCTCCCAACCTTTTTAAACTGTCCACTTGCACCACCGCTATAAGGACAGAGTCAGGCTAGCACCCAAAAAGGGCACTGCATCGTAAATCCTACAAGTTTGTATGTTGAAAGTATATGAGATACTAAAGAAAAGATGCATCCTGCTGTACTCCAACTTCTCTTGAAGGAAGTATTGATCAACACTAAAAATACATAAGTATCGAGTAATAAGGCACTCGAGCGATTCCTTGTCCTAAAGAGAGGGAGCGAAATGATACAAACCTATGACATTTCATTTATCAGTCGTTCATATTCACTTTTAAGTATGACAAACTAAAGAGATGGTGGATTGATTGCCCGCACTGGTTTATTCTCTTGTGTTGAGGGTTCGGTCCTTAGAAGAGTCCCTTGGACTGGAACCTGGCGTGATGCTTTGACTATGCTCTTGTATTTATAGTCCACACTTTAAGTTCATACCTTTACTATCTTTGTATATCAGAGAGTTTAAAGATTGAGTAAGTTGGATACCTTTTGACTAGGGTCGAGTTCAACTTAGAATTTTAGGTTAACAGAAATCGAGATTTCTTGAATGGATCAAGTCTTGCCTTTCACTTACACAGTCAGGGGCCTGTCCAACTTATTCTTTATTCTTTACTTGAAGACGAGCATAATTGAAGTATATGGATGATGAATCCATGATTCATCATATTAATTATCATTCATTATCCTTCTTATTTAAACTATTCAATAAAATATATTCATAATTAACTAATTAACTTCTGACTCTATGTAATTAATTAACCCTAGTTAGTGTATATATTTGTATATATTTTATTTCCCTTTTTATTTCGTTTTCTTTATTCAAAATTACCAAAAAAATAGATAAATAATGTATATTTATGGGTTTAAAATGAAATTAAAAATATAAAAATTAAAACAAAATAAAAAATAAAGTGTTTTTATTTCCTAAAATTGTTTCTAAAAATATTTTTCCCTTTGTTTGACTTATTTTGTATTTTTTGTCAACGTAAAACTTGTAGATCTCATTGAGATCTACAATTCTTTCATGTTTTGAGTTTTTCTTAGTTTTGCTTGTAAATGTTTGTTTCATAGTTTTCTTTTTTGTTATATTTCTCTTTTATTTCATTAGGCCACTTGGCACTCCCTACAGCGCTACGCGGTCCCCTCATGTTCCACACGCTTCCCCTTCCGCAATTCGATCCTCTACTCCAGATGTAATCTAGAGCGCTCACGTACATCCCATCCTCGGACGTTCGATCTCCAGATACAATGTTTGAAACATTGTTTCCTACCTCTCGCCGTCCTCTCTCTCCCACGCCTCTCATCGCAACTGCCTTTCCCATTCCCATTTCTCCCACACCTTTGTCTACTCCCTCATCCTCCTGACCTCATCGAATCTAAGCTTGATTTTCGCTCATCTTCGCCTGACATTTGTGCTCCCCTCTCTCCTTTTCCTCGGTCAACTAGAGCCTCTCTATACCACGTCATGTACCAATTGCACCTCTTCATCCTCCTCCCCCTTGAATATTGCTCCTCTGTCTTCATCTGCGTGCATCCACCTTTACGCGTGTGAGCTCTGAGCATCACCTACACCTTCGTGACAAGGAGAGTGAGAGAGAGATCGTGAAGAACGAGAAATCAACATCGACAAGATCGTCATCCTTGCAGGAAAGTTGTAGCTGTAAAAGCTGCTCGAGCTAATGTCACTTCGCCTCCAGACCGTCCAACAATGCCCAGAGTCTCCAGGTCCACCTTCTAGGCGCGTCCTCCACTTCTCTAGTTCATCTTTGTCCATCATCTTCTTCCTTAGGTAAGATCCTTCTTCTTCATTCTTTCCCTTTCATCTTATTTCTAGTAGTCTTATTCCAAGCACCGCACTAGCTCCCCCTCACTTTTGACACCCTTACGCATACACTCTATGCCCCTCACTGCTCCTCAACGATCGTGACCACGTCACTCCAACTCTAGCCTTGCACAGGCTAGAACCCACTCCTGGCTCTCCTCCTTTACCCTCCGACAAGCCCTCACTCCACCTCACGACCACCCATTCGAATCCCCTTTACTTTAGTTATGAGCTGGTCTTGTAGGTACAAGAATCGACTTGATTAGAAAAACATTGAGACCCTTTGTTGTTCTCTCCTCCTACAATAAACCACCTTCAATCAACATATTCAGAGCATGGATAAGATCCCTGCTACTTTCAACATCTTTATGAGCCTCTTGTGGAGGTGTTTGGACCTTCAGGCAGCCACGAGGAGCAAGGAGAAGCTTTACAATGCACACCGGAGCTCCGCTTCAGCACCACTACTTGTGATGTAGAGGTGATGAATCTACGTTTCATCATCTTTATTCTATCATTTTGGCCTCAAAAACCCTAGTAAATGCGTATAAATAGCATTAATTCATGCATTTTAGCATTCATGTATATGTGTGTAAATATTGTATAAAATGCGGTTTTTAGTGCCAAAATTATAGAATAAAGAAAAGAAAAGAAAAAGAATAAAATATTGTAAATATATTATCACCCGAAACCCCGAGACCTAGGCATCTCGATGACTAGGTCGACAAGGAATAAAGTAGGGGGAGATAAGGGCCAAAAATACCAATAAAATTCCTTACATTCTATTCATTCTTTATTCATTTTGGGACCCATTTTTGGTTCCACTTTTTATACATAAAATAAAGAAACTTTGTACATAAAAGTTGTAGATAATTTTATAAAGAGAAATACAAAATTGATTTCACAGAAAAAGAATACACAGATAAAAAGTTATGGTCTGAATAAAAATCCAGAAGCCCAACTTCCAAGACCCAGATCTCACTAATAAAAACTCCAAATACAGTGTACTCACCTTTAATTGTATATAGAAGAAAATAAGCTATCCAATGGCGGTGGTTTCGCATTTGGCGGAGCTACGGTTTGAAAGTTGACTTTTGGACCCCTATTGTATACTTGTACATATTAAAATATTCAATTTATTATTTATTTATTATTTTTATAGTTTTATATTTTTATAATGTTGTAAATATTACTTATAACAATAATGTACATTAAAATAAGAATAAAAACCTAAATAAAAACAAAAATAAAATACATAGATACATTACCTATATCTATACCTATACAAAACATACTTTTATTTTATTAAATATACAAAACATATCAGAAAAATAAAATAAAAATATATTTATATATATAAAAGTATTTTATAATTTTATAAAATAAGAAATAAAAATAATAAAATTAAAATCACAAAATAAAAATAAAAGAACACAATGTATAGAAGAATATACCTATAAAGGGCATAAATGCAAACTTGTAAAAATATACTTCATAAAAATAATTAAAAATCATAATAAAATAATTTATAAAAAAATAAACATTTTTTATTTTATAACCAAAATTTAAATAATTCATTTCCTATTTTTTATCGAATTTATAAGAATTTTTGCCAAGGTTTTTTCTGGTTGGTCCACGTGGACCAACCAGATCTCTTCCTTGGTTGACCTCGGTCAACTCTCTGACCGAGGTCTGGCTGCTGTCAGAGATGAGTTTTCTTGGACTTCGCAGATTTTTGGAGGCTGATTCTTTCACCGTTTAAGGTCGGTCTCTTCACGAGATTTGTAGTCCTACTAGTGAACCTACACGCCCAGGCATTGGCTTGGCGTTTTGACCAAAGCCTCGCCCGTGATCGCTCCTTGAACTTCGCGCCATGACCATGTTTCAAAACCGCCCAGCCATGCCCTTTTCACTTTGAACCCCATTGGTGACTCGTTGCGATCTTTTCCCTTGCGCCCTGGACCAGAGAAGGTGACAGCTTCTCCTCCGGCCAAGCTAGGAGCGGCGGCGAGCTTCAAAGGGTCGGTTCCGCCCATCGCCGGAGCTTAGCTCCCGGCGGTTTCATCTCTTGGCCGTCGGGCCAATCGAGGTTGCATTGTCTTGTTTTTTTTTTGCCATTAGTTAGCTGTTAGTCTAGGGATTTACTTAGTATATTTTGATTCTCTGCCAAACATCTTAATTAGTGTCGTTTCTTCAATCAAACACTCGCCGGAGCTCAAGAGCTCCGGCAACCACATTACCACCCCATGACCGCCGTTATTCGCCAATAAAAACCCCTTTCCTGTTGCGTGGTATCTGCCTTCCATTTGTTTACTTTTGCAGGAAGGGAAGGAGGCGTTTGAGCCTCGAGTTCGCCGGAGAAGACCCCCAAGCGTCGCCGCTCGCGCGCCGCGCTTCCCAGCCGCACCTGCGCAAGAACGAAGGGGGAGGGGGCGTACAGCTGCCGTCGATCTCGCCCCCCCCCCCCATTTTTTATCAAGACCGTCCATCGGAGGGGAATAGCCAGCCGTAGATTGGCCCCCAGGATTTGATCGAGACCGTCAAGATGAAGGGGTATCGGGCGCTAGGCGTTTGACACGTGGATTAGTGAACTCGCGCCCTCCCTTGGATGCGCCCTTATGCTGGTTATTTTGTGCACATAACCCGGCTATTTTTGCTATTATTTATTAGTTTATAATCTTTCATCTGCTGTTAATTTATTTCTGTAATATTTGCGAATCGGGCCCCTAACTTTATTAGTATTGCATTTGTGCCCCCGCCTGGGCGCGTGCAACGCACGTGCGTCAGGGGGATTTTGCAAAGGCACCTCTGCATCTTTGGCTATTGTTCTTTAGTCCAGAGATTATTTAATCCAGTAGTATTTTTGTGTGAAAATTTCAGGCGTGCCCCTACAATGTTGTCTATTTACATTTGTGCCCCTGCCAGGCCCCTATTTTGTACTTGTTTAATCTAATTATTTGAAGACTCATTTTAATCCCAAAAATTCTCAAATTTTAGACTTAAGCTCCTGTGCACCTCTGCTTCCACGCCATCAATTTAGTTTTTGATTTTATTTTATTTTTATATTTATTAAAAATCAAAAACTTCCATTTTGTGCACTGTCTAGCTTATAAAATACCAAAAAATATAAAAACGCATCAGAAAAATCCCAAAAAAATATATTTTGTTTCTCTTATTGTGTTCTAACTCCAGTCCAAAAATCATTAAAAAATACAAAACAAAACTCCAAAAAATCACAAAACTCTAAAAACCTTTACAAAAATATTACAAATTCTACAAAAATCCTAAAAATACAAACTTTGCCTCTAAATTTTCCTTATTTCATCATCTTTCATTGAAAATTAATTTGGAGAAGTTTTGTTACTGTTTGCCATTTTCTTTCTCCATTTTAGTTTCAGCCTTGCAATTTTGCCACTGTTTTCATTAGTTTGTTAATTAAAAATACCAAAAACATTCTAAAAATTACCCAAAAATCACAAAAACAGTAAAAAAGTATAAAAAGACCAAAAACATCTTATTTCTGAATTTTTGGTTATTTTTGCACATTTTTATAAATACCTTAGCTTGTCTTTTATTACATTACTTTTATATTCCAATATTGAAAAAGAAAATATAAAAAAAATATAAAATATAAAAAGAAAATAAAAATCAGTAAATTAAAAATCAAAATACAAAAATATAAAATTAAAAATTAAATAAAAAATTATAAAATTAAAAACCCACCAAAAAAATTAGCATAATAGACACTTGATCACTTTCACACACATTTTGAGCATTTTTGCCCCGTTCTACCTGTCTGCTCCCTGTGTTCGACCTCTACACATACTTGCACTATACACATCTTGTTGTAGAGTTATAATAAATTTTAACTCCGCACATTTACATTCATTGCTTGATTTATTTGTCGTGGGTTAATTGTTGTTTTAATCCGGATTTTCGAGCGGTCACCGCATCGACTGCGGTTTCGCCTTGTGAAACCGTACGACCCTCGATCATTCGGGTTAAACAAGAGGGAAGAAATCGAGTTGCGGTGGTCATCTGATTGGGTCATTTTGATCTATCTAATGGTATTCACCAACCCCGAACCTCCCACCCAAGGCACCGCTTCACTCCGCGGCCTCGAGGGTGCCAAGCCTTCTCTGAGTCTCATCATCACGTCATGTAGCGCCAAGACATGTAACGAGCCTTGCTCCTAGCCTCCACTACCTCATGTTATGTGAGACACATGATGAAGAAATTTTGCACCAAGACCCCTCTTATTTTTTGGAAATAGCAATTTGATCCTACATGTGCATGAGTAGCGCTTGGTGCATGGAAAAATATACAAATAAGACCCTACGCCTTTTTTGTATTGCATTTCTACACTTTAGCATAGTGTGAAAATTGCACTCTAGCCTTGGAAGCTTTTGTTTATTGTTATTTAGTCCATGTTTGGACCTATTTGAATTATTATGCTTTCTTTCATTTAGGACCCTAGATTGAATTGGCCATATCTTGAGCATCCTTTATCCAAATTATATGAAATTGGTCTTGTTTTAACACTGATTTAATGCTCTTTAATGTGAATTAATTAGATACTATTTGTAACCTACTGCAGGTGAATGAAAATTTAGAGAACATAGGTTATGTAGAGTGCTTAATTGATCTACTTAATTAGTTTGATAAATGGATTTAGTGCATCATCTTGCTCCATGATTTAGTTGTTAATTTATTAAATGACTAGGAACTTGAATTAGAATTTCCTCTTTATTAATTCATAATTATATGACCCTTAGGGAGATTAATTTGAGCTTCAAATGAACATGTAGAGAATTGTGATGCATTGACAATCTAGACCTGGAAATGAATTGAAGATCTTGATAAATTTGGTTTTAGGATTGTGGAGCATCTTAGTGATTTATGAATTCAAGAGCTTAATTGAGTTAAAACCCTAGTCACCCAGGTCCATTTGTGTGTTTGCATTTCCATCATCTTTTTTTTGCATTAACCAAACTTGCAATAAAAATCACCAAAAAAATCATTCATCCATGTTGTTGTGCATTGTGACCCATCTTAGCCTAGATAGCCTCTCATATTAGCTTGATCACCATTGTGGAACCCTAACTAAAAATTATTAATATGTCATATCCGTGTGTTCGACCTCGGACTTGTCCGTTATTTAAACCATCTTTTTCTCTAAAAATCTCAAAAAAATAGGTGTGTGTGCGTGATTGGCTTCAGATCCACTATATATTTTTTATTTTCCATTTTCATGTATTTAGTATTTATTTAAAATAAACTAGATTTATTTTATTCTATGTTTAACTCAAAAATAAAAAAATATAAATCCATTTTGAAAAATTCCAAAAAAATTAGCTATTGTTCATTATTCTATTTTATAGCTACAGATTAAAAATCACAAAAAATCATAAAAGAAACCCAAAAATTAGCAAACCCTAAAAACATTGCAAAATATTTTTGAAAAATATAAAAATATTAGTTTTATTCTATACTTTTATATATTATTATATACATATTAAAATTTTTATGATATTTCAGGATTTTTCTTATTTTTAAATATCAAATCAAGCCGACCCTACTAAACAGTCATGTTTTGCTATATTTCAATTTTTTAAAAAAAATCAAAAAATTCCCCAAAATCGATAAAAAAGGGAAAATATAAGAAAAATATTTTATCTGGGTATTTTTTTCTATATTTATGTAGAGTATACCTTATATATCCTATATATATATTTATATGTCATTATATACACTATATACTATTATTAGTGATAAACACGAAATTCGAGGGTCATATGGTTTCACAAGGCGAAACCGCAGTCGTAGTCTTGACCACTACAAAACCCCGTATTTAATAAACAATTAACCCACAATATTAATATCAAGCAATGAGAAATAAAGTGGAGTTAAAATTTATTTTTAACTCTACATAAAAGATGTATAGATGCAAGTATGTAGAGAGTTCGAACACAGGGAGCAAGGTAGGATAGATCGACAAGTGTGTGTGTGTGTGTAGAGAGTTCGAACACAGGGAGCAAGGTAGGATAGATCGACAAGGGTCTCCCACCCTGCTGCTGCTGGTAATAGGGCCAGTTGCCCATGTTCTGACCCTGAGGATGTCCCTGAGGATGGGTCAGTTGTGCTTCATTGTTCCATACACCATTGATTTCCTGGATCAGTGGCGGGGGTGGAGAGAAATGCTCGGAATAGGATGGCTGGGACTCAGGTTGATATACAACCATCTGTATCTGAGGCTGCGGGGGCTGCTCCGGAACCTGCACGTAATACACGTGCTGAACAGGCTGGGGCTGCGGTGGAGATGGCTGAGGGTTTTGCTGCATTGTTGGCTCCTTCTTCTCAGCGTTCGGCTCGATAGTAGTAGACACATCATTGCACATGTTGGTATTCAACGCACGAACGAGCTGTTCCAGCTGCTGGGAAATCTGATCGAGCTTTTCCAAGCTCTGGGTCCTCTTCTCAATGACATATAATTTTTAGAGGTCCTGCGACCTCTTCTCAATGATATCCACCTTAGACAGGTGTCTCCCAATGATGCTCAGGTTGGAGCTCTCATCCTTGTCCTCGGTGTGAGAAGCCATGTTCACTGGATTGCTGACGACAGCTGACACTTTCATGTAGATTCGGGATGAGGATTGAGCGGCTTCTCCTTCAGTCATTTCCTCGAAGACGTTCCATACCACGTCCTCGTCCCTATTGAAATGTGAACCACCACAAGCGGCATCTGCGAGCTTTTGGCTTTCAAGTGTAAGCCCACCAAAGAAGTGTTGCACAAGGCTGGTCTTTGGGATTTCATGGTGGGGACACTTCTCCTGAAGAACCTTGAATCTCTCCCACGCTTCATGGACAGTCTCGTGGGGCTGCTGGCAAAAACTGGAGATACGGGCACGCATCTGATTCAATCGCCCAAGAGGATAGAACTTATGGAGAAATGCAGACTTCAGCTCCTCCCAGGTCGTGACTACCTTCCCTAGATGGTCAACCCAATATAGGGCCTTGTCTTGAAGGCTGAAGGGAAAGGTGGTCATCTTGACTACCTCTATAGGAATTCCATGGTAATGAGCAGTAGCACAAATGCGGCCAAACTTTTTGAGGTGAATATAAGGCTCCTCAGTGGTGTTCCCGTGGAATGTGGGAAGCAGAGATAGAAATTGCGGCTTTAGCTCGAAGTGGGCATGAATACGTGGAATCTGGATCCACTTAGTGATGCGACCCTTTCCTAGATTGTATGTCTCCTTCAACTTAGGCTTCAGCTGCGGTGGGTCTGCTCCCGCTGCATCAAATTCTGGTCCTCCCACTGAGAACTCGTCTCTAACTTCTTCAAAATTGGGCTCCTGATTTGGATCATCCTCCCTGCGACCATCTCTTGCATCGGCCCTCCTCCTCAGATCATTCAACATATCTTGGAAGGCGGTCTAGGCCAGGGCTTGATTAGTCAATTGTTGTTGAATGACTTGGATGGAAGCCAGCAACTGAATGTTAACCTCATTCTGTGTAGTATACTGCCCTTCCCCCTGATTGGTTTCAGCTTCAGGTTGGGGTTGTGGTCCCTTTCCTCTTCCACCGGCCATCTCAGATTCTGCTTGGTTTGCTGGCTCGAAATCAGGTTCTAGGTCTACACATGGAAGAATGCCCCGATCAGTCTGAATTGCAGCACCAGATAGAGAGAAATGATCTGTGTTAAGGTCAACACAGAACTTGGTTAAGGACGACGATGTGTAAGGAGTGAAATCAATTACCATCCAAAACGGACTGAATTCGGGACAAGAGTGATCCCGGTTTATTAAAGAAGACGGGGAGTCTAGAGATGATCCACGGAGTTTGAACCGGGTTCTCGGAATCGCCCCGAATTATTAGAGAGGGCGAGCGGATGGAACCAATGTGGGTGTCAACGGAGTCTCGACTAAACTGTCCATTCGTCGCCATCTCGAAGGTCAAGAGGAAGATCGATGCGAAAGAAGATACAGAGGTCAACGAGAAATAAATGGAGTGTAAAACAGTAGAAGGCTCACAATGAGCAAGGGTCAACTGGAGGGAGAGCAAAATGGCGCAAAGGCACGATGTTTTTGATCTTGACCTTAATTTGACTAATCAATCAAACCCAAAGCAATGGATTCACCAACTCGACCAGTGAAGCCGTGAAGGTTCATTAATTATCTTTGTGAGTTTTAGATTTGATTTTCAGGTAATTATCTTTTCACGAGTCCTTAGAGTGCTATGCCTATAGGAGCGAGAGTACTGCCGGAAAAGTATCCTGTACTTGTCCTCCTCCTGTGTAACCTGTAGTCTGCACTTTTTAAGGTCCTTGTAACCCTTCCTGGATCCCTACTCTGCCAAAGAAAAGAGAGAGGAAGTCGATAGGTAAACCGATACTTCGGATCTCGCTCGCAACGGAATCACCTGTGAGTGTGCGAGAACATACTCGGACGCAAGACGATGAGACAGACACACCCGTGAAGGCGTGGCCTATGCTCGATACTTCGGACCAGGTCAATGCTCCACACAATAAGGAGTCATCAATGGCGACCAAGCCCTACTCGTCTACGTACGATAGTAGCGCCAATACTTCGGAAATCCAGGCGATATACAGGGTAGCCACAGACTGGGTTTTGGGCTCTAATCCTTACGACGACGCTCACCTCACTGGGAAGGAAGCCTTCCTACGCAACCTGAAAACAAATGAGGGCTTTGCTCACCCCAAGGCAATGAGTCCAATTAATCAATTTTATTTAGGTCAAGTTTTCTTTAGCAGTCTCTTTTTTAATTTTTTTTGGTGTTATCACTTGTTTTGAGTCAATTCAATCCAAGCTCCTAACGGTTTTGTATTTTTTTCTTTAATTCCTATTGATCCAAAAACAGAGGAAGAAGAGTCGGAAAAGCTATGCAAGGTGGCACCAAGATGGAAATCTCACCTTTGTGCCTAAATGATGAATGCAAAGATAGAAGACTTACAGTGCCTCCCAGCTCTCTCCATGTGGGATGCAAAACAGGAATTTATAAACCTAATCTATATGTCGATATGCACACGGAAATTGTCCTAAGCAGGCAATTGCTAGCATGAAGAACCACAAGTTGGTCATCGGTCTTCACTCCAAGAGTCTGGTCTAGGCTCACCCCTCCTCCTCTCGATAAATCGAGTTCAGGAGCAGTGCTTGGCGGGGTGGGCTCGCGGCACGAAGGCTTGAAGATGATGAAGCGACTGTTTAAGATTAAACTAAGTCCAAAACGCACTATAGGTACATACAAAGGTTGTTAGGTGTTTGGACCTAATTTACTCGATCAAGCAAGCCTAAAGACTAAGGGCTCATTCCACAAAAGAAAGGAAAAATAAAACAAAACCGGAAAATGTCAGGCGATGAAAACGCGTCAAAACTGCGGTGAGCCCCCATGTGAACAAACACTTGGAAATTGGGCCCGAGTGTCCAATGTCCAGGGTACTTGTATTATTACAATTTAAATTAAATATCTCTCTCTCACAAAAGATTAATAAACCTAACTATCCTCTCTCTCTCTCTCTCTCAAGTCTTCCTGCTCTCTCCTGCCGGCTAGGGTAGAATAGCGGGCTCCTCCTCCCAAGGCTGCTCAGGATCCCCTAGGTGATCCTCCTCGGACAGTGGTCCCTCACAAGAAAACAATAAAGAGATGTCAGACAGTTCAAAATAAATTGTACACTAAAAACAGATAATCAAAAATGGCTAAGCAGATAAAAGACACAAGTGTACTCTACAAGCCGATGCTCCCCAGCAATGACGTCATTTGAAAAACGAAAATGCGAGAGCCGCTAAATAGTAGTCTGACAAATCGGACTCACTGTCACTAGGGCGACTACTCAAGCCTTCACGTTCGTCAACAATTAACCCACACAATTAATCAAGCAATCAACAACAAAGATTAAAATTTATTATACCCTACTAAAGATGTACAATGTCAAGCAAGTAGGGGTCGAACACATGAAACAAAGGTGTAGGGTGAGTAATCAAAAAGTCAAGGCCTATGTCTAATGAACTACTTAGCCAATATGGATTTTTTGTGGGTTTTTAATTTTGTATTTATTTATTTTCTTTTTTAATTATATATATATATATTTGATTTTTAATTTTCTGATTTTTTCTTTTCTTTTTATATTTTTTATTTTTTATTTTCTTATTCTTTAAGTAGGAATATATATACAATATAAGAAAGGGAGGATAAAGTATTTATAAAAATAAGTAAAAATACTCAAGAATTAGGAAATACAATATTTTTGGCTTTTTTATATTTTTCTAATGTTATTATGATTTTTCAGATTTTTCTTATTTTTTTGGTATTTTTAAAGTCAAAAATACTGAGAACAGTGGAGAAAATAAAGGTCTAATACTAAAATGGAGAAATAAAATGGAAAAAAGTAGCAAAAATTCTCCAAATTAATTTTTTCTTAAAGATAATAAAACAAGGAAAATTCAGAGATAAAATTAGTTTTTTAGTATTTTTTATAGAATTTTTATTATTTTTATAAAGATTTTTAGGATTTTACTATTTTTAGGAGTTTTGTTTGTATTTTTAATGATTTTTGGTCTGAAATTAAAACACACTAAAAAATGCAAAATATATTTTTTGGGAATTTTCAGAGATGTTTTTATAATTTTTATGGGTTTTATAATGCAAACAGTGCTGAAAATGAGAGTTTTTGAATTTTTATAACTAATAAAATGCAATAATTATGCAAAATAAAAATATGCTGTGATACTACTATGCAAAAGGAGCCTAACGTGATTTTTGTAGATTTTTCTAACAATTTATTGACGCATTAAATAAATACTAGCAACATCAAGAAAAGACATGGGTGGTAGGGGCGTAAATGCAAATACACAGAAAGTCAGGGGCCTGGTTGCAATTTTACCAAAAAATCATGCACGAAACACGTGCACTACTATTCACAGGGGTATAATTACAAATAATAAAAACCGGCAGGACAGGAGTGCAAATAACCCAAAATTATATTTAATTAACTACGCACAGGAGCATAAATGCAATTATCAAAAAGTTGAAGATCAGTGGTGCAAAATACCCAAAAACCATATGTCCCCGTCACATGAGGTGGCGTGGCCGAGGACTAAAGTGCAAATCTAAAAAATTAAGCGGTCTAGTTGCAATTATTACAAGTATTTTAATCAACAATTGAAAGTTTTAGGACTAATATGTAAATACAAAAAAGCGCGGGGGTTGGATGCAAAATACCCATCGCTGCACGCGATCGGACGGCTGATGAGGATCCACTTATCCACGTGTCCTGATCTGGTGACCCGATGATGCTTCGCACGGACGTTGATGAGCCGCCCGAGCAACTAAGGTAAAGGTGTCACTACGGTCGTTGTGACTTCAGTCACTCGGGACTCAGAGCTCAACTAGAAAAATAAATCGGGCCACCAAATAAGATATAAACACGAGAAAACCAAATAGTAGTCCAAGCTATGGGATTGACCTGGTATAGCTCCTAGGGTCGAACTCGAGGAGCACGAAATGGCCTTGCGGCCTACGAAGTAGTTTAAAATAAAGAAAAATAAAAACAAATTATTTTTGGTGGATTTTTAATATTTTTATATTTTTTTGGATTTTTAATTATAAAGAAAACAATAAAAATGGCAAATAAAGACAACTTCAAGCAATTATTTAATTAGTCAAAAATGCTCTAAAAATTCCAACAAAAATGTTTTTATGATTTTTATATTTTTTACTATTTTTAGTGATTTTTTTAGAATTTTCTAATTTTTAGAGAATTTTCTAAAAATAAAATAAGGTAGAAACTAATGAAAACTATCCAATCAGGCTTCTAAAACCATTTAAAAATACTAAATGGTTGTTTCAAGGCCTAAGGTATTTTTATTAAAAAACATAAATAAAAAGGAAAAATCAGGAGAAAAGTTTATGAATTTTTGGGTTTTCTGTTATTTATTAGAATTTTTATAAGTTTTTTAGTGTTTTTCAATTTTTATATTTTCTATGAATCCAAAAATGACCAAAAATGGTCAGAAAATCAAACACACCAAAACACACACAATTTGAATTTTTTAGAATTTTTGAAAAGGTTTTATATTTTTTGTGAATTTTAAATCTGAACTGGCAGAAAATTAAGAGTTTTTGAATTTTAAAAATAATAAAAGGGCCTCAAAAATTTTCCCAAAAAATGATGAAAATTCTACACAATGGTAGGAGCCATGTGTCCAATTTTCACTCAATTTGGATGATATTTGATATTTTATTTAAAACAAACAAGAGCCCACAGTACACAGGGACCTGTTTGTAATAAAAATATGTTCCAGGGGCCAAAACGTAACACTCACAGAAGCTCAGGGGGTCCTCGTGCAAAAATGCTACATTCCCACGTGCGCTGCACGTGTTTTGGGCACTGAGGGACCCAAATGAAAGAAAACTTAAGTCCCCGGACTTATTAGCAACAGGTGCTAAAAGTCCAGGGGCTAAGTTGTAAAATGCCCAAACTATTCAACACATGTTTAATAAAAACATCCACAGGGGCATAAGTACAAATATCAAAACATATACTTCATTCATTAACACATCCAGACTACATGCCCATATATGCAAAATCACCAAAGATTCACGTGACGATGCATGTGTCCAATAGATACAGGGGTAGAAATGCAATTAAAGTAAAATACCAGGTCCCCTACGCAATTTTACCAAAATAAAATGAACTACGGAAAATATTTACAGGACTGAATAATAAAGACTAAAAGAGAGAGGTCCCAAGGGTAAATTACCCTTTATTAACCGAGGGGTTGGATGCGCGCCACGTGGTGTATCCAACGCCTGCAAGAGGCGGCGCACCAAAGAAGGAGCCTCGGCTTTGATCGGACGGTGGAGGGCTCGCCACGTGTATGATCGGACGTCTATGGAAGGGGCTCGCCTCTCCTCTGCGACAGACGATGAAGATAGCGCCACGTGCAGATCGGACGGTGCTGGTATCGGGGCGCCTCTTTGTATAAATGAATGGTCCAGATCAAATCTGGGCCTCCTGGGCTGAACGAACAGTGGAGAAGGACTCTGGAAGAACTCCTCACCGGCGAGCTTCGCCGGAGGAATGCTGGCGCGCTGGACCTCCTCGGGGCTACTGATGGGTGGAAAAGGATCGCCAAAGCCTCCCGCAAATGAAGGACCCCTCCGATGAGGCCAGCGAGCTCCGAGGAGCCCGGGCGACAACGGCGGAGCTGGTTCTTGTGCCTGGAAGTTGAGGTCCTCAGACGGAACTCCTCGGACCTGAAAAGTAGCACAGAAAGACTCCTGGGTCGAGGGCAAAATGCCTCGACCCGGTTAGAGGTGAAGTGGGTGGCTGATGCGTCGGGGCGGAGGATCTCCGGCGATGCGACGATGAGGGAGATCGACTCCCAGTTTCGGGGCAAACTGGGTTGGATGAAGGTGCGAAGAACGTGCAGGGCAGAAGGGCGGAGATGATGGTCGGGTCAATCGATGAAATGGGTGGACGGGATGATCGGAATCGATGGTCGACGGCGATGGACGAAATTGGGTGTAACTGGGAAATTAGAGAAAGATAGAAAGAATTAGGCTTACTGGATGGATGAGGTCGACTGCGGAAGAGCTCCTGAAGCTCTGGGTCTTTGCCTCGAGAGACGTCGACGCCCGAGGCTCGAGCGCTGCTCCTGGGCGGCGCACGGCGTCGCTAGGTCGCCGGATCAGTGGCTGGGGCACCTCCTCCTCACTACGACACCACCCGCGACTAGCTGTCACTCTAGGGAAGGCAGTGGAGGTCCTGGGATGGGAAGGCGGAGCCAAAGATGGAGTGAAATGCATGGCGGAGCAGGAGCTAAATACTCCTAGGGGTCCGAGAAGATGATGGTCGGGCGAGCTTATCGGAGCTCGGACCCCGAGAACCCACCCCGGGCGTGGATCACGGATGCATCATGAAGGATTAGGACCCGGGGTTAAGGGGTTTGGCGATCGGATCATGATGCGATAATTGGGAGAAAAGACGGGTCAGGCACAGATCCGGAACAAACGTGGTCCAAGGGGAGAGTTGACCGGGGGTCAACAATCCCCCATGGACCAATGGGATGTGGCCATGTAATAAAGATTTGGAAATTAAATATAAAATAGTAGATGGCCGATTTTGGAAGAAGTTAAAACATGAAAAATGTTTATTTATTTATAAACTATTTTTTTGTGATTTGTATTTATTTTTTGAAATAAAAAATAGGTATTTACAAAAATAGTACTATATATAGGTATATACACTATACATTTTTTATTTTTGTTTTTTAATTATTTATTTTTGTACATTTTTATTCCAATTTTATTATTTTTATTTATAGAATAAAATTTAGAATAAAAGTATATTTTTATTTTATTTTTATTAGTTATTTACATAGGGTAAATAAATACTTTTATTTATATACATATATGGTATATGTACAATGTTGAGTTTGATTTTATATTTATTTCTTTTTATTTTATTTTTATTTTTGTAATTTTTATTTTACTTATTTACATCATGAAGTGTAGAATATGTACACATTTTTATTGGATTTTAATTTTTTTATGTATAGGGGTAAATAAATAGATAAAGGGTTCTACGTACATGGCTTTTATGCAATGATGAAGGGATTTTTAATTTATTTTTATTTTTCCATTTTTATTTTGACTTTGTATTTACTAATATTTACATATTCACAAAGATGTATTTTTATTTTATTTTAGAGGAAAATATCTTTATTTATTTACAGATATATATTTACACACATGAGCTTCCTTATCTCTCTCTACTTGGGCTTTTATGCGGTCAGGCCCATGCTGAGCCCTCCCTTGGATTAGGTCGCTCAATATTTATTCTAAATATCTCCCTCTTTTTCTTTTATTTCTTTATTCTTTTATTTATACCCAAAAACATGCTAATTATTCATTTTTACACAATGCATGTTGAATGCTAATTATTATTATTTACATATATCTACATGTGTTTAGCAAAGGTTTTGTAGCTAAAATAAAAGAATTAAGAGTGATGAATGGGTATTCATCACCCCCCTATACTTAACTTTGCTAGTCCCTTAGCAAACACTTATTTGAAAAAGAAGTGAAAAAGAAAAAGAAAAAGAGGAGAAAATGCTTGGATTAATGCTGATAATTAAACTTGCCTTTATTAAATTGAAATATGGAGCTCGATTAGATCTTTAGATTATTAATGTGTCGGAACCTTATTTGGACTTAGGTTTAAAACTCAACAGCCTCTAAGATCCACTAATCTATAATCAGGACTCCTCAACAATCCAGATCAGAACAAGTCTACATACACAAACCCTGAAGACTATGAGTCTTTCCTTGTACAGTGTATGTGATATATAAGCTCTCCACCTCAGAAGTAGCAACTTGACAACCCTCCCCAACAAGGTAACTCTATGACCCTAGTCTGGCCACTCTTTCCTCGAGGAGCGGGGTATTCCCTTCTAAGTTCAAGTTCATCCGGCTCAAGAAGAGGGGGAAGAAGAGAATGGACCATGGCCAGTGTAGCCATATATCCTTGGGAGCTCAACCAGTGTAGCTAAGTCTCCCTTCTGCAAACTACATAAGGTGGGACATGAATCTCAAGCTTTGCTTATTGCACTATATACATACCCAGGTGGGATTATCATTTTCTATCAGACCCCGCATTTTTTTGGAGTTATTTTCTTATTGCATTTTTTTCAAGTGCATCTATACAACATATACAATGTGCAGCATATATACATAAGGAGTTTTTCCTCTTGAGCCAGTAGACTATCCCTCTTTTGAAGCCTTATTGCAACCCACAACTCCTATCGTTAGACCTCATGGCAACCAGATCAAGTTGAGATGCACTTCCTTCACTAAAAGAAGAAGAGAGGTTCCGCCTAGAAGTACTACCCTCGTATGCTACCCCAAGTCAAGGAAGACTGCCTCCTCACCACCTCATCCGTAGAGAGCTCGGTGTAAAGTGCGGGTCTAAGTCAAGCCATTGTCTATATGAGTCATGTGTGTGTTGTTAAGTGCTCTAATTAGGCTCATTGAGATGACATGTGATCATAGCCTAGTGGACTCAAAGAATTAAGTCACCATGGACCTGAAAGACCTTAACCCTAAGCCCTATAAGGTTCCTCTTAGAATTAGGTGGATTAAGATCTTAATCAAGCTCCATTTCCCAATTTAATTCCAGACTAGTTTAAATGTCAACTATAATCCAGGAAAAACTATATACATATACAAGGATGCTATTTACACAATATTTACATATATGCAAAATTTTTGAAAAATGTTTTGAAATCATGATTGTATGCATGAGTGCAAGTTTTGCAAAATATTTACACAAATTCACACAAGGTTTTTGCAAACTTTTGATTTTCAAAACATTTTGGAAAAATTTTGTACTATATACATAATTTTGATATGAAAATATTTACACAATCTTTACACAAAAAGTTTTTGAAAACATTTTTACAAAAATAATTTGCACAATAGCTATGTATGTGCAAATAAAAGAATGATTATTTACAGGGAAAATTTTTAATTTTTATGGATTTTAGGTAATTAGCCATTTTTATTTATTTACACACTCACACAAAGTACGAGTTATGGATAAAGTATATATGAAATACATACACACCCCCTATACTTAGCTCGAACGATAGCCTCAGAGTCAAGAGCGATAAAGAAGACATAACTCGTGCTTAGTATAGGGAAGTGAAAAGGAAGGCTATATACAAAGACGAATGAAAGAATAGAAAATCAAGAGAGTCTCGGCTTTTCCCCCTATACTTAGGATCAAATAATCCTAAGTATAGCGGATGTACACGAAGGGAAAACCGAGTGAAGAATGTACAGGGTCTACCCCCCATATACTTAGGGTAAAATATTCCTAAGTATAGGCAGCAAAACAGGAGTAGCAAGACACGAAGAAAATCAACAGATATATATAAGAAGGAGGGGCATCACTCCCCCTATACTTAAGGTGAAGAACCTTAAGTATAGGCAACAACAGAAGTGATGAAACCGAACGGACGAACAACCCGGTGTTTCCACCCCCCCTATACTTAGGATGAGGTATATCCTAAGTATAAAAAAGATAATCCTAAGCGAGACCTGGGGTGAAAACAAGAACGGACGAAAGAAAGATCAAACTAAGACAAAACACGTATATACAAAAGAGTACAATGTTGAGGTGCCTCTCAACAAGCGCTAGATTTTACTCCCCTAGCTGGGCGCAAAGGCTAGGATAAAGCAGTGTCAAGGTTCAGGACGGCATCGGTAAGGCGAATGCCGTACTGTCGTCGCAGTCTTGGTATGAGAACAGAGACGAACTCAAAAGTGTAAAGAAAGACACCCAGGTATGCAATCAAGCGGGTGTCTGCTACCGACCAAGGATATGGAAATAAGTGATCGGGATTCGGTAGCACAAAAGAAATCGTCAGCTCTGGATCAGACTGCAGTGAAAGTGTAGAGCCGATGAAGTCAAACAAGGAGAAGGATGGATCAGTCATGGAATCCTCCATGTCAATCAGTGTCTCAAGAAGGTATGAACAGTCAAGATCAGGAGACTCTCTAAGAAGACTGATATCTGATGCATGAAATAGAAGCAAATTGGGCAGATCATCGAATATCTCCAGGATGGGCTCATCCTCGCGAGGGTCGTCGAGGTGAGATGACTCAGAATTAGAAGGATCAAAAGACTCGATTTCGTGCTCCGCCAGATCGGAAACACTCTCAGAAGGTGAAACCGAGTACTCATCGAGTGTGGCATTCTCCCGCAGATAACCCTCGGGGAGAAATGCAAGATCAGAGGTGGAAAGTCGAGGATCAGGATCTACATGGGCATCTGCGCTGCTGTCAAGCATCCACTCGGTGCACCAGGCTGTATCATCATCGGAAGTGTAGCTCTCGGTAAGCTGGAAGCAGGGGAAGGTACTGGTCAACATCACGAAGACTGGCAAAGTGTCTGCAGCTGATCCTCGCTCTGCAACAATGCTGGCTGCTAATTGGTCCTCAGCAAGTGTGTCTGTCTCATCAGCATGGAGGACAAAAGGCTCGAATACGGGACTCTCTGTGTCTGTACTCTCAAAGTGGTGTCCCATATCGATTTGTGGCTGCTGGGCTGAGTCATGGCCATTGTCAGAATCCGAGAAGTATCTCTGCATAAAAGAGGCTGACTCCTCCGAGACTGGAAACTGAAGTAGCTGAAAGGATGGCTGTAGTAGTGGGGGCTCCTCCGGCTCCTGGAGTATCAGAAGGTCTGATATCCAAGACTCGTCAACTGGGAACTCTGGGGCTGACTCGAACTCTAGCTGGAAGACCAACAGGAACTCGAGTAGACTCTGGGTCCGAATCTCTGCTATCGCAGCCATGTCCTCTATCAGTGGTGCTGTATGATCCAAGTCCTCGGGCTGGTGTGTAGAAGCTGGATCCTCATGTAATGTGACACACCGCACTGGTACTGCATCGTCCGCATGTGTTGTCCCGACTACTACATCTCGTGGAGAAGATCGCTGTGAAAGTAAACTCGAGATGGTATCCAATAGGTGAATGTCGGAACTACGGTCTGAACCGCCACATGTGGTAATCAGCAGTGCTATCTGCTCTCCGGTCATCCCCCGCATGGAGATCTCTATCAGGTCTGTCAATGGTAGTCCGTGGTCTGGAAATCTCCTCAAGAGGTCAAGAAACCTTGGCCATGCCTCATGTAGTGGCTCCTGGGGGTCTACTGAAAACTCGGTGATCAAAGACCACATAAACTCTACTCTACATGGGGGAAAGTATCTCTATAGAAACTCTCGGCGTAGCTCTCCCATGTATCGAATCTCCTCCCCAATCGTCTGTGCCATCTCATGGCTCTGTCATGAAGTGTGAATAGGAAGGTCCTCCTCATCAGCTCCTCTGCAGTGATATCTAAATATCTCTGTGCTCTGCAAAACTCCTCGAATGCGGACAGGTGAAGATAAGGCTCCTCATGCGCCTCCCCTGAAAATGTCGGCAGTCTCTGAATGTAATCCAAATCCAGGACGAATGGACCTTGTGTAGAAGCTGATTGAGCTTCCTGTGCTATCTGCTCCTCCATCACTCTGGGATAGGATCTATCTGATGATCTCCACTACTCTCTCTGATCACGAGCGGAGTGCACTCTCAACTCAGCAAAGGCATCGTCTGGGTCTCGCATCTGCTCTATCTGGTATCCTCGGACGTCAAGCACAACATGCCCAGAGTAGTGCACGAGATGGGAGGGAGGGAGGAGGAGGTTGGTCGGAGATCCGACCTCCCTCGATGTTGGACTGGACTGATGGTCAGAAGATGGAGAAAAAGCCGTAAGAGTCGGCTAGGAATGAGGGGGATCCATCATCCAGGGGTAAAGGAGAAGAAGAAGACTGAAGGGAGGGTGGGTGTGAGAAAGATGAACGGAGAAGAAGATAGATGGGGTGAGTCAGAAGGGATCTGGAATCACACAAGATGAGAAAACAAAACCCCTGATTCACCTACGCACACAGAGCTGAAGACCGAAAGGGATCGGTCAATTATCTTGTCGATTTTATTTTAGGTGAGCATTCAGTCTTTCAGAGCGATTTACGTGAGCTAAATAGGAATCCAATATTTCTCAACCGACTGTCCCATACAGAAGCCGGTAATCAGTCGAGAAAAATTGGATATGGCTCTAGCCTAAGGTGTGGATCACTCTCTCGCTTATCCGAACCAAACAAGGAGGGGGTTGCTCTCCCCAAGATAAATTTTTCAGAGAGGTATCTTTTAGATCAAGTGTGATTAGCAACCCTGATTTTATTGTCTTTCTTTTTTTAGGTATTTTTCAAATAAAAAGAAATCGCCTAACGAATTTTTCGGTTCTCCTGGTTATTAAGTCCAAAAATCAGGGGGGAGAAGTCGAAAAAGCCGATGCGCGAGAAAATCAATGATGCATGTAGAGTAAGAGATGCGTACCTGACTCCAGCAATCTACATGCAAAATGATCCGCACAGAATTTAAAGACTGAAATAAAACTACCTAAATGGTGCATGCGGAAATCCGAGCCCTAAGCAATAGTTCTACTCGAAAGAATGTCTAGTCGATCAACAGCCTCCGATACAAGAGTCCGGTCTAGGCTCACCCCTCCTCCTCTCGACAAATCGAGTTCAGGAGCAGCGCTTGGCAGGGTGGGATGTGGCACGTAGGCTCAAAGGTAGTGGATCGACTATTTTATTAAATTTTTTATTGTTGGTCTAATTATCGATCTATAGGTACAGGAAAATTTATGAGTGTGTTTGGATCCTATTTATTACATCACAATCAAGCAAAAATCCTAAGGCGTGGGGCTCATAACAGCGAGAAACCGAATAGGCAGAAAATGAAATCAAAACCGCGAAGAAAACCACGTAAAAACCGAGGGGTCCACCGAGCACACCGGTGCTCGGCGAAACAGACCCCGAGAGTCTCAAAAGTCCTGCTGAGTGTCCTGTCCCTGTATAATTACAACAATAGTTTAAGAAATAAAAACTACTCTAAGCTATCTATACCCGCACTCTCCTGTCTCCTCGCGCTCTCCTGTGGCTCCGTGCAGAAGGGAGCCGCCTCCGATAGCCGCGGTTGTGTCGGCTCCTCGAATGTCGCCGCCTCGGGCCCTCGCAAGATAACAGAAGAGTGTCAAACCAGATAAAAATAAAGAAAAAAATAAAACAAAATAAAATAAAATAAAGGGAAACATGGTATATATGCAAAAATGTAAATAAGAATAGATAAGAAAAAATAAATAACAATAAAAATAAAAGAAAAGAAATAAAAATAAAATAAAACAAAAATAAAAGAAAAATAAAAAGCCGCGAAAAGCTGCGGACGAATAAAAAGCCGCGGAAAGCTACGAAAATAAAAATAAAATAAAAAGAAAAAGAAACCAACTACTAAGTCGTGCTCCCCGGCAACGGCGCCATTCTGATGAGCCGCCCGAGCAACTAAGGTAAAGGTGTCACTACGGTCGTTGTGACCTCAGTCACTCGGGACTCAGAGCTCAAGTAGAAAAATAAATCGGACCACCAAATAAGATAGAAACACGAGAAAACTAAATAGCAGTCCTAGCTATGGGATTGACCTGGTATAGCTCCCAGGGTCGAACTCGAGGAGCACGAAATGGCCTTGCGGCCTACAAAGTAGTCTAAAATAAAGAAAAATAAAAACAAATTATTTTTGGTGGATTTTTAATATTTTTATATTTTTTTGGATTTTTAATTATAAAGAAAACAATAAAAAAGGCAAATAAAGACAACTTCAAGCAATTATTTAATTAGTCAAAAATGCTCTAAAAATACCAACAAAAATGTTTTTATGATTTTTATATTTCTTACTATTTTTAATGAATTTTTTTAGAATTTTCTAATTTTTAGGAAATTTTCTAAAAATGAAATAAGGCAGAAACCAATGAAAACTATCCAATCAGGCTTCTAAAACCATTTAAAAACACTAAATGGTTGTTTCAAGGCCTAAGGTATTTTTCTTAAAAAATTTAAACAAAAAGGAAAAATCAGGAGAAAAGTTTGTTAATTTTTGGGTTTTCTGTGATTTATTAGAATTTTTATAAGTTTTTCAGTGTTTTTCAATTTTTCTATTTTCTATGAATCCAAAAATGACCAAAAATGGTCAGAAAATCAAACACATTAAAACACACATAATCTGAGATTTTTAGAATTTTTTTAAAGGTTTTTATATTTTTTATGAATTTTAAATCTGAACAGGCAGAAAATTAAGAGTTTTTGAATTTTTAAAAATAATAAAAAGGCTAAAAAATTATCCCAAAAAATGGTGAAAATTCTACATAGTGGCAGGAGCCACGCTTCCAATTTTCACTCAATTTGGATGAGATTTGATATTTTATTTAAAATAAAAAAGAGCCCACAGTACACAGGGACCTGTTTGTAATAAAAATATGTTCCAGGGGCCAAAACGTAACACTCACAGAAGCTCAGGGGGTCCTCGTGCAAAAATGCAAGATTCCCACGTGCGTTGCACGTGTTCTGGGCACTAAGGGACCCAAATGAGAGAAAACTTAAGTCCCCGGACTTATTAGCAACAGGTGCTAAAAGTCCAGGGGCTAAGTTGTAAAATGCCCAAACTATTCAACACATGTTTAATAAAAACATTCACAGGGGCATAAGTGCAAATATCAAAACATATACTTCATTCATTAACACATCCATACTACAGGCCCATATACACAAAATCACCAAAGATTCACGTGACGAAGCATGTGTCCAACAGATACAGGGGTAGAAATGCAATTAAAGTAAACTACCATGTCCCCTATGCAATTTTACCAAAATAAAATGAACTACGGAAAATATTTATAGGACTGAATAATAAAGACTAAAAGAGAGATGGCCTAAGGGTAAATTACCCTTTATTAACCGAGGGGCTGGATGCGCGCCGCGTGGTGTATCCAACGGCTGCAAGAGGCGGCGCACCAACGAAGGAGCCTTGGCACTTATCGGACGGTGGAGGGCTCGCCACGTGGATGATCGGACGTCTAAGGAAGGGGCTCGCCTCTCCTCTGCGATAGACGGTGATGATAGCGCCATGTGTAGATCGGATGGTGTTGGTATCGAGGCGCCTCTTCATATAATTGAACGGTCCAGATCAAATCTGGGCCTCCTAGGCTGAACGAACGGCGGAGAAGGACTCTGGAAGAACTCCTCGCCGGGGAGCTTCGCTGGAGGAATGCTGGCGCGTTGGACCTCCTCGAGGGCTGCTGGTGGGTGGAAAAGATCGCCAAAGCCTCCCGCGGATGAAGGACCCCTCCGATGAGGCCGGCGAGCTCCGAGGAGCCCGGGCGACAACGGAGGAGCTGGGTTCCTCTGCTTGGAAGTTGAGGTCCTCAGATGGACCTCCTCAGACCTGAAAAGTAGCACAGAAAGACTCCTGGGTCGAGGGCAAAATGCCTCGATCCGGTTAGAGGCGAAGTGGTAGCTGATGTGTTGGGGCGAAGGATCTCCGGCGATGCGACGGCGAGGGAGATCGACTCCTAGTTCCGAGGCGAACTGGGTTGGATGAAGGGGCGATGAACGTGCAGGGCAGAAGGGCGGAGATGATGGTCGGGTCAATCGATGAAATGGGTGGACGGGATGATCGTAATCGATGGTCGACGACGATGGACGAAATTGGGCGTAACTGTAAATTAGAGAAAGATAGAAAGAACTAGGTTTACTGGATGGCTGAGGTCGACTGTGGAAGAGCTCCTGGAGCTCTGGGTCTTTGCCTCGAGGGACGTCGACGCCCGAGCTCGAGCGCTGCTCCTGGGCGGTGCACGGCGGCGCTAGGTCGCCGGATGAGTGGCTGGGGCACCTCCTCCTCACTCCGACACCACCCGCGGCTAGCTGTCACTCTAGGGAAGGCAGTGGAGGTCCTGGGATGGGAAGGGAGAGCCAAAGATGGAATGAAATGTGTGGCGGAGCAGGAGCTAAATACTCCTAGGGGTCCGAGAAGATGATGGTCGGTTGAGCTTATCGGAGCTCGGACCCCGAGAACCCATCCCGGGCGTGGATCACGGATGCATCAGGAAGGATTAGGACCCAGGGTTAAGGGGTTTGGAGATCGGATCATGATGCGATAATTGGGTGAAAAGACAGGTCGGGCACATATCCGGAACAAACGTGTTCCAGGGGGAGAGTTGACCGGGGGTCAACAATCCCCCGTGGACCAATGGGATGTGGACACGTAATAAAAATTTGGAAATTAAATATAAAATAGTAGATGGCCGATTTTGAAAGAAGTTAAAACATGAAAAATGTTTATTTATTTAAAATTATTTTTTGTGATATTTATTTACTTTTTTTTGAAATAAAAAATAGGTATTTACAAAAATAGTACTATATATAGGTATATACACTATGCAATTTTTATTTTTGATTTTTAATTATTTATTTTTGTACAATTTTATTCTAATTTTATATTTTATTTATTTATAGAATAAAATTTTGAATAAAAGTATATTTTTATTTTATTTTTATTAGTTATTTACATAGGGTAAATAAATACTTTTATTTATATACATATATGGTATATGTACAATGTTGAGTTTGGTTTTATGTTTATTTCTTTTTATTTTTGTAACTTTTATTTTACTTATTTACATCATGAAGTATAGAATATGTACACATTTTTATTGGATTTTAATTTATTTATTTATAGGGGTAAATAAATAGATAAAGGGTTCTATGTACATGGCTTTTATACAATGATGAAGGGATTTTTACTTTTACTTTTATTTTTCCATTTTTATTTTGACTTTGTATTTACAAATATTTACATATTCACAAAGATGTATTTTTATTTTATTTTAGAGGAAAATGTCTTTATTTATTTACAGATATATATTTACACACATGAGCTTCCTTATTTCTCTCTACTTGGGCTTTTATGCAGTCAGGCCCATGTTGAGCCCTCCCTTGGGATTAGGTCGCTCAATATTTATTCTAAATATATCTCTCTTTTTCTTTTATTTCTTTTATTCTTTTATTTATGCACAAAAACATGCTAATTATTCATTTTTACACAATGCATGTTGAATGTTAATTATTATTATTTACATATATCTACATGTGTTTAGCAAAGGTTTTGTAGCTAAAATAAATGAATAAAGAGTGATGAATGGGTATTCATCAGACTTCCAAGATTAGATCCCCACGAAGAGATCTGACGGTGGAGAGTCCTGATGATATGACGGCTCCTGTGCGTTCTGGACGGCGCCCCTGATCCAATGGCAGAGAGAGGTCCACGAAGAACACACTCCTCAACGAGCTTTGACGATTGATTCCGGCTGACACACGGCCCCTCCGGCCCTAGGATCGAGGGCAAAATGATCCCGGTACCCTTCCACGATGAACGGTGGTCGCAGCAGCAGCTGGGACGGCAAGGTGAAGGCAAACGGCGGTGGAGACCTGGGAGGTGCTTCCCCTAGTTGTCGAGGCTCCTTCGAGCCTCCTCTTGCACTCTTTCCTGCAGGGTTAGAAGCATAACAAAAATGTGGAGCTCGGAGTGCTCTCAGATAGGGGAGTGGAGGCAAAATGTGGGTTGGACGATGAGCTCCAGCGTAAGGCGGAGAGGGAAGCTCTGATAGCTCGATCTGAGCAAGATCGAGGTGGATGGAAGGGGGAACTGGGGCGACGGGGCGATGAGGAAGAAGATGGCGGCGATAGGCGGTTGATTCGAGCAACAGGGTGGTCGGAAAGCGGAGGCGGAGCTGAGCTCCGCCGTGGATTCAAAGATGGATTCACAGCGAGAAGCGAAACGAGAAGCTAAACTGTCACAAAGCTACGTTACCCTACAGATAAGCTACAAGAAAATGCAAAATGAAAGGAGGAAGGCTCTCCGGGGGTGAAGATGGCAACTTCTGGAGGAGCTCCAGCGAGGGGCTGGATCGACCTCGGTTCGACACCAAATGGCACAAGCCCAAGCTCAAATCGCTTCCTGCTGTCACCAGGAGTGCAATGGGCTAGGGGTTTACAGGCGAAAATGGAGGAAGAGGGATCAAAAACCAAATGGAGGCCGAAGGTGGTTTTTGAAGAATTGGCTCTGGCGTGACCTTCGATGCAGGATCACAGGCGAATGGAGAAGATCTTGGAAGATCTAATAGGCCGGCATGAATCATGATGATACAATGAGCAATTTTCATGAACGTACCCTCCCTCCTCGAGCAACGGATTGATGGCGAAAAAATAGAGAAGAGGAGGGTGTCGGACATTCTGACAGGGGGCACAGGGCTAGGACCAGGGAGTTGACCGGCGGGTCAACTTCCCAAGCCACCTGATTGGTCCACGTGGACAAACCAGGAAAATCCCTGGAAAAAATATTTATAAATTAGTTTAAAAATAGTAAATAATTTATTTAATTTTAGGTTATTTAATAAAAAATGTTTGTTATTTTATAAGGTATTTTAATATGATTTTTAATTATTTTTATGAGGTATAAAAATACAAGTTATTATTTATAGGCTATATAGGTATATATATTTATATATTTTAATATTTTATTTTTATTTTGTGAATTTAATTTATTTATTTTGTTTTATTATGTTATAAATTTATAAAATATATTTATTTACTTAAATATATTTTTATTTTATTTTTCTGAAGTATTTTATACCATTAATAAAATAGAACTATGAATTCTGTAGGTATATTTTTAGGTATCAGACCTATGTATTATGTACAAGTATTTTTATTTTTTATTCCTTTTGTATTTTTATTCTAATTTTAATATATAAATAAATTATAAATAATATTTACAAAATTATAAAAATATAAAATTGTAGAAATAATGAATAAATAATAAAATGAATATTTTAATATGTACAAGTATACAATAGGGTTCCAAAACTCAACTTTCAAACCGTAGCTCCGCCAAACGTGAAACCACCGCCATTGAATAGCTTATTTTAAACTATATACAATTAAAGGTGAATTCGACGCATTTCGAGTTTTTATTGGGGAGATACAGGTCTGGGAAGTTCGGATTCTAGATTTTTATTCAGATCATAACTTTTTATCTGTACATTATTTTGAGTGAAATCAATTTTGTATTTTTCTTTATTTAATTATCTACAACTTTCATGTACAAAGTTTATTTATTTGAGGTATAAAAGGTGGAACCAAAAATAGGTCCCAAAATGAATAAAGAATGAAGGAAATTCTATTGTATTTTGGCCCTTATCTCCCCCTACTTTATTCATTGTCGAACTAGTCATCGAGATGCCTAGGTCTCGGTGTTTCGGGTCATAAAATATTTGCAATATTTTATTCTTTTTCTTTTCTTTTCTTTATTCTATAATTTTGGCTTTAAAAACCGTATTTTATACAATATTTATACAATGATGCATGAATGCTAAAATGCCTAAATTAAGCCTATTTACACGCATTTACTAGGGTTTTTAAGGCCAAAATGATAGAATAAAGATGATGAAACGTAGATTCATCACCCACCAACCTCCGTGCGGGGCTTGCAGCCCCCGTCCGCCAACCTCCTGCTCCAGATCCGTGCGCGGCCCGGATACAACTCGCCCCTCCGCTCTAGGTGCCCTCGCGCCACCAGCCACGGCGGCGCACGCTGCCCTTCCTTCCGCCCAAACCGACCGTGCCATCCAGCAGCCACGTGCGGCATCCTCCGCGCGTCCCCGCCGTCTTACCGTGCCTCCTCCCACGTAGATCTGCTCCCTCACTCCTCCCCCTCTAGCGGGCCGCGTGACGTGCGACCTCCCCTTGTGGCGGCGGCCCTTGTGCCCCCCTCTTTGTTCTATTGGAAACGAAGGCTCCAGGAACCCTAGAGGGGTTTTAAAATAAAAAATTGGATAAACTGCATCATTAGCCCCGCATTTTATTTTTTTATCAATTTATGATGCAAAAAATTTCCATAATTACATTTTAGTCCCTTTGTTCTAGAACAATAACTTTTCAAGATCTTTGTGATTAAATAAATATTTATCAAGCTCTAAAAAATTTGAGAAAATTTATGGATGTTCCTGATGTAGTGTTTTCCATTTTACAATTTTTTTCATCAAATTTTATTGCCTTTTGATATATTTAAAAAAATAAAAAACAATAACTTTTTGACTATCCAAATTTTGAAAACTCATAACAAATCGAAAAATTGCTTAAAAATTCCAAAAATATTTCTATAGGTGTAGTTTGATGTGATTTAATTTCTGACCAAGTTTCGTGCATTAATTCTTTATAAAAACCAAAAATATTTTGAAAAATGAAAAATATATAAAAAATTGTAGAAAATTGTAGAAAAATCTAAAAATATTGATTTCAGTTTCTGATTGTATATATAGTCTTTTAGTTTAAATTAAAAATAATTTATAGGATTTTGGGTACTTAATGTATTTTTAAATTGTAAAATAATCTTGGTTGTGCACAATTTGCTTTATTTTTCATAGTTTGATTTTTAGAAAAAAATAAAAACATCAGAAAATCGCGAAAAAAATTAACAAAAATATTTTAGAATATATAAAACCCAAAAATGTTTTCATTTTAATTTTCTGAACATTTTTGTCCTTTCCGAAAATTACAAAAAGAGTGCAGGTTGTGTGTTTTATCTTTTGTACTTTATTTGAAAAATTTAAAAAATTAAAAATTCAAAAACCACTAAAAATTCTTTTCAAAATTTGATAGCATAGTTTTTAAATCGTGCTCCTTGTGTTCGACCCCGGTCGCTATACCAGGTAAAAAGAATAGCGAAAACTGCTTACATTGATTTTATTGATTGATCTTTTATTTTGAGTGGTTTATTTATTTTTCTCGATTGACCGCGCTTGGTGATTTGGATCACAATGACCATTATTTATTATTTAATTGCTCGCGTACACACTAAGGAGTAGTGCCCAAATCCTATTCAAGCCTCCTAAGTGTTTGTACAACTTTGTCTTATCATCTAACTCTTAAAATTGAAAATATAAAGACCGAATCTCACGGTCAAATTTGTGTTGAGTTGGTGAAATGGGGGTTTGCTTTGTGTTTTGTATGTCTTTGGTGTGAGTCGATTACGTTCATCCTCTCTAAATCATTAGCAGTCACCTTCTCTTTCTTTCTCCCTTCTATATCTCTCTCTCTCTCACCATCTCTCACCTTCTATTTCTATTCCACCCTCCCTCCCTTCATTTCCCTCTCGTCACGATTGGTCGCATTCCAGTCCAGCTGAATTCTGCGGCTTCTTATCTTCATGCCCATCATTCCCATCCAATCTCTTGGGAGGTTGGAACTCCGTCCGATCTCCCATGTTTTCCCTACCCACCCTATCATTCGGGACATGTTGTGAGTGAAGCCTGAGGAGACCAGATTGACCAAACACGAGACCCGGGCATTCACCTTGCTGAGATGAGAGTGCATCCCATAGGCGATCATATGGTGTAGTTGCCATTTGTAGATGACTTCTATCCTAGGATGATAAATGAGAACCAAGATCAGGAAGCACAACCCACTTTTACTTTGAGACCATTCGTCCTGGATTTAGAGTTAATTGATATACTGCTAAAATTCTTAGGGGATGTGCACGAAGAACCGTATTTGCATATCGATGAGTTTGAGGATATTTGTGGATCACGATCATATTCTGATATCACTTCTGAGGACATGATGTTTATTACCTTCCCATTTACACTTCAGAGTAGAGACAAGAGTTGGCATAGACGATTGGGAAGGAAGATTGGTACGTGGGAAGATTTACGATCGTTATTTTTGCAGAGATTTTACCCCCAGTGTAGAGCAGAGATGATGCGGTCTTGTATTCGTGATTTTTCAGTTAACCCTCAGAAGCCATTGATAGATTCATGGTTGATGTTATCAGAACTTTTGAGGCGATTTTCGAATCATGGATTTTTGATGACTGACCTTATCCATATCGCCATGAGGGGGAGGACTACAGAGCAGATTGCATATGTCATTTCCTCGTGTGGTGGTTCACACCACAGTCCTGACCTAGATTTAGTTGAGACCATCTTGGATTCACTTCAGACACTCTGTATATCACAAGATGATTTATTCAGGACAACACATGAGGGAGAGATGACAACAACTGAGAGTGTGACACATCATGCCGATCTTGACAACACACACAAATCGGAAGATATGGATGCTACGACTTCTCAGTTGATGGATGTGTTGACTACTACTGTGAGTTCCGAGAGCGGGACATTGGTTGAGTTTCCATTGGATTTACGATCAGATTTTGAGCTAGTCCCGCACTTCCATGTCGATGATTCTTGGATTCTAGATTTATTAGGAGCCCAAGAAATAGAGGAGGAGCCCACATATCAACCATCTTTTGAGTTATTCCAGTGTCCATACACAGTTGATTCAATGTCTATTCTTCAGAAGATTTTCTCAGATTCAAAGATATATTTGGATTCATCTCAGCATAGAGATCTTTATGAGGGACCGATTTTTGATTCGACAGACCTTGATAGTCCCGTATTTGAGCCATGTGTCCTCCCAACTGATGAGGTCGATAAATTTTTGGAGGACATGACATTTGACAGCATTGATCCCCAATTTCCTGATGATTCAGCATTACTCCCCGAGGGTTATCTGCGGTAGAATGCCATGGACCATATGTACTCGGTTTCACTTTCTGAGAGTGTATTCGATCCGTCGGATCACGAGATCGAGTATTTTGATATTTCTGATAATGAATTTGATGATTCTCTCCTCGACGGCCCTCGCGAGGATGACCCGATATTTGAGGTATTCGATGATTTCACTGATTTGTCTACAATATATGCATCGGATATCAGACTTTCTGGTGAGTCTCCTTATCATGATCTTCCATATCTATTCGAGACGGTGATTGACATGGAGGATTCCCTGACAGATCCTTCCTTCTCCACGTTTGATTACTTTGGCTCCATCCATTCACTTCATTCAGATCTTGAGTTGATAGTTTCTTTTGTGCCATGGAGTATTTTCGTACATCGTCTTTTATTTTGACATGTAGCTGACACCCACTTGAGTGCATATTCGGGTGTCTCTCTTGACCCTCCTGACTCCGTTGTTGTTCTCCCACCGAGAAGACAACAACAGTACGGTATTCACATTATAGATGCCATCCTGAACCTTGATACGACGTTATCCTAACATTTGCGCTTAGCTAGGGGCGTAAACTCTAGTGCTTGTTGAGAGGCACCTCAACAATACTAACATCTGTATATATCATTCTATCCATATCATACATTATTTTGGTCTCACACCCCATCTCCATCTCATGATCATTCCATACTTAGGGTATACTTTACCCTAAGTATGGGGGGTGTCAGACTTGTGATTATTCTTTTGATTTTTTTACCTCTGTTTTGTTGCCTATACTTAGGGATATTTTACCCTAAGTATAGAGGAGGTAGACTCTGTATATCCATCTCCTCGATTTTCTCCTTATGTACAGTCTTCTATACTTAGGATTACTTGATCCTAAGTATAGGGGGATGACCGACTCCAATTGATTTTATTCTTTTATTCATCGTTGTAGTATACTATTCTTTTCACTTTTCTATACGTGGCACTAGTTACTTCTTTCTTTCCAGCTATTTGATCACTATGAGGACATAGTTCGAGCTAAGTATAGCGGGGTGTCGTATATATTATATATATACTTTAGCCATAACTCGTACTTTCATATCTTTAATATGGCTAAAACACTGTATAAATACTAAAAAAACTAACTATTTTGATAAATTCTTTTTGTACATACTGATTAATAAATCAGGTTAAAATATTTTGAAAAAATATTTTGATAGTAGTTTGAAAATCTATTTGAAAAATCTTTTGAAAACTATTTGAAAAATGTTTGAAAAATATTTTCAACCTTTTGTACAAATATTGTGGATTGTAAAAAAATTTCTTTTTTGTGTAAAATAATATTATTTTGTAAAAGTATTTGCAAATGGTTTGAAAAATGGTTGAAAATTATGTTGAAAATCTATATATACTTTTTAAAAAATATTTGCAAAATAGTTTTCAAATGTTCATAAATGTTTGTAAAATTGTTTGAAAAATTATTTTGGACTATAGTTTTCAAAATTATTTGTAAAATTATTTTCAAAAAAAATTGAGGAATATATACATCACAAAAAAATCCAACTATGTACATACCTATATAAATTACTCAAGTTGTAAATCATTTCATCTTATTCTTGTAAAATAATTAACTCACTCCCATGTAAATATGTGTGCCTCATCCCTAACACTTTTAAAAAATGTGTATATACTTGTAAATATTACTAACTATTTGCTTTTAAAAAAAATTGTTTGCATGTGCATCATTTTTCAAAAATCCATAAAAATTTCAAAATTTTGAAAATTGTTTCACAAAAAGATTTTATTTTCTTTTCCTTGCATGTACATACTTTCTTGTATTTGCATTTGCATGAGCATTTTTCAAGATGATTTTGACATCTAAACTAAGTCTGGAATAAATTTGAAGAATGGAGCTTAGTTGGACCTTAATCCACTTAATTTTAGAGGAACCTAATAAGATTTGGAGTTAAGACTTTTCAGGTCCTAGAGACTTAATTGTTTGAGTTCATAAGACTATGTTCACATGTCATCTTGATGAGTCTAATTAGAATATTTAACAACACATGCATGATTCTTTTAGATCGTGGCTTACCTTGGACAATGCACTTTACATGTAGCTCTTCATGAAGGAGTGATGAATCCTCGATTCATCATCTTAATATCTTGATCTTAGCAAAATCCGTGAGTAAATTCCCAAATAAATGTCTATAAAATATATAAATTAACAAAATGACTCTTGTAAATAAAATACATTAATTAATGTATACTAGATTGTACAAAATAAATTACACATAAAAAGCCGCAAAAATAAAGGAGTTTTATACCTGTAAATAACCAAAAACTTCATGTATTTTTAATAATTTCATTTCAACTCCTTTTTGGCTAATTCTTTCTCTAACTTATTCATAAAAATGTACATAAAAATACAAAAATACAAAACAAATTATATCTCAAATAAATGCTCCTAGATCCCAATGGGAAAAAGCCGTAAAGACCAACTTCCAAGCTAAATTCCTGCTCCGTATGAACTCCAAATTCACCAAACTCACTTTTAAAGTTCAAGTTAGAAAATTATCTATCCAACGGAAGTGGTTTCATTAAAATCGGAGCTCATTTGCAAAAGTTGGGTTTTGGGACCTAGATGTACATTGTACATTATGTATATATTCATACTTTCTTCATTTTTTATTTTATCTTTCTTGATTACTAAAAATCCAAAAAAAAATCATTGTGGTATTATATTTTGATTGTACTATTTTATTGAATTTTCCTATTGTACATAGCTACTATTAAAAAGACAAAAAATATATATATATATAAAGAAAAGCAAACAAAAAATGTACATGTTGTATATATTCTTTTTGTAAAATCCCCACTCTTTTTCTTCTCTTTATTTTATTTTCTCTTTTTAGTAGCCTACTTTATTTCATTTCATTTTTTTATTTATTTAATAACATTCTCTACAATAACTTCCCTTTCTCCATTAACCTCCAAGTCTTCTTTCAACCTCCATTCCACTCCATATTCTTCATATAACCTCCCATTCAACACCACCAATAATCTAACTTCTCATTCAACACCACCACCTCTCTAAATCCCATTATTCATCTCTTTATAATCATCTCCACATCCACATTTTTTCCTCATCCACCATTCTTATAGAATAAGGAGAGAGCTTGGAGTGTTTTGTTGGTGACAGCGGCGAAGCACCGTCCTCAAGCGACGACCTCCTTCAGGTGAGATCCGCGGAGCTCCGCTGCGCGTCACGAGTTCCCTGTCGAGCTCGCGTAGCTTCTCCGATTTTCATTTCGCCAATCGGATCGAGGCGACGACAGGAGTCCAGCGTAGCTGCTCCGCCAAATCGGCGAACATCAGGTAAGTATTTCTTCTTATTTTTCTTGTTATTTTATCTTATCTAATAGTTTGTTTCATTGTTGTTTCATCATTTTTATTTTTTTTATTTTTTTTTAGCACACCACATCCAACCCACCATCATTTTATTCATCATCACCATCTTCATCATCATCACCACCACCAACTCATCATCTACCATTTTGTTGTCTATTTTTTGTTGTGCACATATTTTCTGTTAAAGAAAACCATAAAAAAGTAAAAAAAAATCTAAAAAAAAAAAAGATTTCTATTACAGCAAAATAGAACAGCAGACAAAAAATAAAAAAAAGAAAATTTAAAAAAAATTGCAGGATAACGCAGCAGCGGTGGGGGTGCCGCCCACCGCCGCCGCCCCCCACCCCCACTCCTCATCGCGGCTGCGCCGCCAACGGCGGCAGCGCCGTCGACCGCCTCCGCCCGCCCTCCTCGCGTCGGCGTAGCCGCGCGACCAACATAGCCACCGCCGGCCGCGAGCTCCTGTGGTGCGGCGAGCACCTCACCTTGCAGCGGCGCCGCCGCCCCACACCAGCGCCATCTCCCAGAGCGCCGCCCTCGCTGTCATCCCGCGGCCGCGCGCGAACCGCCCTCCGTCTGCCTCCTCTGCGCGCTGCCGACCACCGCCGACTCCTCCTCCTTTGGGTTCTTCACCTGCAATCCGAAGGAAGAAGAAGGTTGATTTGTTTATTTTGTAAAAATTGCATCTTTTCCCGTTTAAGTTTTTGTAATTACATTTCAGTCCCTGTTCATGTTTTCTGTTGTAATTCTTAATTTCTAGTTTGCAAAGACACCCCTGTGTTTGACCTTAATTTGGACATCAATCTTGCATCTTTTTATTCAATAAAAAATGGTTTTATATTGAGCAACGTATCCTCTGTCATGTGATTGTTTATTTGTATTTTTATGCTAGTTGGGTAATTAATTATAATTGTTTAACTGAAATTTTGCATAGTTTACCCATTCTGTACCATTAAATTAATATCTCACAAACGGTTGCTTTAAAAATTCCACAAAAATTATATATGATGCCTTGATATTGATGTAATTACTGTCCAAATTTCACATCTATTGGAGTTGTCTTGTGCCGACAATAAATTATTGAGTGATTTTCGTATTTGATTTTTAATTAAATCCACAGACATCCTTTTCACAAAATTTCAAGTCTCTTGTATTTCTCATCTAAATATCTACTTGAGATAATTTGCATTTTGATTAATTTGATAACGTGGATTAATTAGGAATTATTTATTCACTGTCACTCTATTTTCACTAAAAAATTCATAAAAAATTCATACTTTGTCAAAATATTCCAAAAAAATTACTGTAGTCTTCTTCCATCATGTTTTCATTTCAGCAAATTTTTCATAATTTTTGCTTACTGTTTGTGTGAGAAATTGTGAAAAAACCCATAAAAAGTGTGCATTTTTATTTATTGCATTTTAACCCCTAAAATTCCAAAAAAATGTGTTTTATGTTCCCCACTGGATTAGGACTCTAGGAAAAATACGAATTGGCTAATTTGGACTTCTTTTCTATTAAATTTAATTTGGCCTTCTTGTATGTTTCCTTAGTGTTGTAATTCACCCGCATTTTGTTTTTGGCACTCTACTTGCATAAAAAAAATCTAAAAAAAACCGCATTGGAAATCTAGACCTAAGTTTGCGAATTAACCCCCAAGTTGTTCCTTTGCCTCCCTGAGTTCGACCCCGGACTTGCCCGGGATATAAATTAAAGCCGAGACACTCTTCACGGAGATCTTCTCTCGGTTCTGACCGAATCGCTAAGTACACGTGCTACAACGAAGCCGAATTAATTATCGTATCTAGCGACTCGCCAGATGGCGCCGTTGCCGGGGAGGCAAACGGTTTAGGGACTAATTTAAAAATTTGGATTTAGTTTTCCATTTACTCGGGTAGTCTGACCCCCGAGCCCACTTGTAATTAATCCATTTCCTTTCAATTATTTGTCTTCATATTTTTTGTATATATCTTGTTGTTCATCTCTCTAATATAAATCTCATTTTCCTTGCGAGGGCCCGGTGGACTTGGAGTGCATCGGAGGTCGACGGACGCGACGCGCGCCGACTGCTGAAGAGCTTGGAGAATTTATTTATCTTCGAGAGAATTTTTGTAAATTTTTTTTGTAATAACTTAGGTAATTCGCTTTTTCCAGCGGCTCTTGTTTGAGAGCTCGTGTTTGTATCCGGACTGGACTTTGGACCCGCTCGTGGTCGTGTGGTTGATTGACGTAGAATAGGACTTGCACTCGCGGCTCTTAGAGCATTTTATTAGAATATCTTTATTGCTTGTGCTCGTAACTTTTAGGACCACACATCACATTTAACGAGACGCACTTAGACCGCTGGACTATTAGTCAAATTAAACTTGTTCATCACTCGCTAATAGAACTGCTTGTCTAGGAACAGTTTCTCGTTTGCATTCATATAGTATAAAATTTCAATTCTGCCTTGCATCCCGCATGTAGAGCGCGAGGATCACTGTAAGTCTTCTGAACTGGGCATGCATCATTGATTTCATCATTTGCATCGGTTTTTCTCGACTCCCGCCCCTTGGTTTTTGAAACTTAGGTCAAAAGGAAATCAGGACTGATCGTTAGGCGTGCTTTATTTGGTGGACTAATCAAGTGATAACCAAACATAAAATTGGGACTGCTAATCAGAGTTTATCAAAAAAAATTGACTAAAACTAACACTTGTTTTGGGAGAGTAAAACCCTCATTGTATGCTTGGCTAATTGTGATTGTTGAGAGGTGAGGACGCATCCCTAGGATAGTGCCCAAAACCTACTTTTGAGCCTTACGTAATTGGATTGATATCTTGATTTATCACCTAATTAAAATTGAAAAGATAAGCGGTCGGACTTTTGCGACCATCACTGTGTTGTGTAGGTGAACTCAGGGTTTGCTCTTGTGTTTGTTTGTTTTGTGTGTTATTCGGTGCACTTGCACGCTTTCTTCCTCGATCCGCTTCATTCTCCCATCTCCCTTCCAAGATGTCAGAATTTTGGTCATCATATCCAAGTTACCCTTCTTCGACCATATTCCGATCATCTCCACCAACTCAGTCCTCTTCATATCCACACCCTAACCGCGAAGTCAGAACTCCGACTGACTTCCGCACTTCTTCGTCCTTCTCACCTACCCCACATTCTTACACCCCTGACCCACAACCACCTTGGATTGACTCACCATATTCTCGTCCGCTTGCTGGAATCAAGGAACAAATCAAAGAGCAAGCGACTGCTGAGATGAATGATTGGCATAATCAGTTGACCCCACATACCTCACTTTCACCTCGAGTTGGGACAGAACAACAATTGCCATACACACATCCCAACTTAACCTTAGGGTACAACATGGTCAACCAGACAAACCGAATGGAGAGGCCTGCACCGTACGATCTTCCTGACTTGATTGACCTGAGTGATAGAGACCACATTGACCAACCTTTATATCACCCATTCGGAGAACCGACATATACAGGGGATTGGATTCATGCGACTGATTTACAGACCCCCTGTCTACTAACTCCGCCTGATGAGGCTCCGGCCAATAACTGCCATACATATGGCCCATACTCAACCCAGTATTGCACACCCGAGTCAAGGTGTGTTGAGTATAAGAGCCCGAGTTCTCAGCAGTATCCTCCAATTGCGTTGACTTCTCTCATGATGTGTCATGAGAACTTACTGGAGGATGACATGTGTAGACCGATCAAGAGTCCAGGTAGGAATGTGGATCATGGATTTTGCGGATTAGATCTTGAAAACCTGGAAGACACCGGATTGACCACAAGTCATGTACAGCTGGAGTCCCTTCTACCTCCCACTTCTACTAACCACTTTCCCTCCAAACTAGAGTCTGTACATTCTCCTAGTCCTCCGTCACATAGCAAAAAGACCAAAAAAATTGAAAACTCAGAAAATACCATAAAAATTGAAAAAGGAAAAGATCTAAAAAAATTGGATCCTGTGGTTAGGGAAGCATTGGATAGAAAGTTGATTTTTGAGCTTCCCTTAATAATGGCCATTGAGCACTTTCCCGACCTTAAAAGATTTGTGAGAAGTAAATTGATGCCTAAAAGGTCGGGCAATAAGAGAACAAGGACTGAGATACATATAGTGTCTATGGCCACATCTTTGATGATAGGGAGAAAAACCAAGAGCTGCAGAGTAAAGTGGTTGCCTAGGTTTGATTGTGAAATCAAAGATACCACATTCACCCATGCAAGAATCGATGATGACTTACCAATTAATATCCTCCCGACCTCCGTGTTTGCAAAGCTCAAACTCGGATCTGCCAAGAAGTCAAGAGAGATCATTCAGTTGGCGGATCGATCTGTTAAACGGTCGAGAGGAACCATTTCAGTCATCGTCACTTTCCAAGGTGCTCTACTGGAGATAGACTTCACGATCATTGACATTGAGCACCGAGGAGAGTTCACCCAGTCTCTGATCATTCTTGGGAAGCCGTTCTTAGCCTTGGCTAAGGCAACTATAGATTATGAGACTCGGGAGATCGATTTCTCTGCATTGGGAGCACTCCGACCTCACCCGATCTTTGAGGACACACGATATTCCAAGGTAACCCGTAAAGTTGCAGACAGTCGCGACCTTCGAGAGACAGTTGAGTCCCATCTCTCTACTACACCTGAGATACCGACTGTCCAGACAACCATTGGTTTAGACACTTCCTACAACCACACACCGCCTACTGCTTGCACCACCACCACGACAGCTTCTAGAGAGGACTCAAGAGCAGAAGCTATCAGTGAGTCGGACATGACCTTTGTGGATTGCCTTGATCATTTCGATGATCCGACACAAGAACACAACAATGTCAAGCCAACTGAGAACACTGTGCCTTATCAGTGACGTGTGCTGACCTTGCAGGAGTATTACAATGCATATGGTGACTCATCTGATGATGAACCTCTGGTCACAACCTCACACACACCACATCCAGGACATACATCAAAGGAGACAACTGGGACCAAATTGACCAATCTTGATAAATCGGTTGCTCCATCCTCTAGTCGGTCATCTAGTAAGAAGAAGACGAGTGTTGATTCCTTGAGGTGTTCCCCCGAACTCCTTAAGACGTATCAATCTCCTCTTTCTCTTGATGCTTCAGGTTCTAGAAAACCGACTAAGAAGGTTACCTTCGATGTTTCAGAGAAGGAATTTTCTGAGGAGTTCTCATCAAGTCCGGATGAGGTGATCTACATGAGTGAGCTTAGTTCGGCTTATCTGAAGCCATATTTGAGCAAGCAGCCGTGTGTCGACCCCCGTTGGATGTTCCCCACACCTCACTATTATTCTTCGGAGGACGATTCTGACGGTGACACATGTGTATACTACCCACCCCATCGCTCCCGCAAGAAGGTCCGTCACAAACCTTCTTGATCCTTGTATATTCTTCCTCCTCCTTGTACATATTTTCCTTCCTTTATTCACCTCCCTCCCTCATGATTCGCATCACTCGCCCCAGTTCCGTATCGTTTTCATTTTGTGGCTATACTTAGGATGACTAGATCCTAAGTATAGGGGGGTGAGTGACCCGATTTGCTCCTTCTCTTCTTTTTATTTTCTTTTTGTATATTCTTTCCCATTCTCATCGGTCTTCCATTCTTGTGTTCTTTCCAATACTTAGGCTGACCAAAGCCTAAGTATAGGGGGGACCGATGCCCGTCATGTGTATTTACTCATCATTTCTCCTCTTGACCTCTTCCGCCCCATTTTTTCCTTCTTCTACACTTAGGCTGTCTAGAGCCTAAGTATAGGGGGGGCGGATCGACTTCTATACTTTCTATTATTTTAGCTTTCCTACGCTTAGTACGAGCTATGTCTTTTTGTCACCTAGTGCCATGAGGACATAGCACAAGCTAAGTATAGGGGGCGTGTATATATTACATATATACTTTACCCATACCTCGTACTTTCACGTATTTTTTGTATATATTATACAATAATTATGGGGTGGGTACAAAAAGAAAAAGTAAAAAAAATTCCTAAAAAAACAAAAACTCTTTTTCTTTATTTGCTTAAAAAAACTTTTCAAAAAAAACCCTCTTTTACTAAAAAAAACTTTTTCAAAAAAAAAATCAAAAAAAAAGTCTTTTCTTATTCACCTATCTTTTTTTTCAAAAAAACACAAAAAAACCCCTTTTTGAAAAAAAAACAAAAAAAAAACTTTTTCTAAAACTTAAAAAAAACAAAAAAAAACAAAAAAACAAAAAACATTCATAAAAAAAAACTAAAAAAAACTAACTAATAAGTTGGTTTAATCCCTGACACAATTCACTTTCACACAAGACTAGTGATGTTCAAGAACACTTGGTTTATGAGGTCTTGATATTTTGAGTTAACCAGCCTTAGTCATTAGGGTCCTTGACTTAATTATTCACATTTCCCTAGTTTGAAAGATGTGTGTGCTATATTGCATGCTTAGTCTCTACCTTAAGAATATGATCAGCACCTCACATACACGACTGCAGTTATGATGAGATGAGTTGTAATTTCACTTGAGGAACTGGGATGAGGGATTTGAGTTTGGACTTGATTTGATGATGCTCGAGGATGGGATAAAATCAATGAAGGCTTCATGAAACCTGAGTGTCAGCACATTTAGCCAGTATGAGAACATGGTTCTTGTACTATCTCTTGATATTTACCTATGTGCCAGGGTGTGATAAAATAAAAAAAATGTTGATCAGTGTGCGCCAACTCTTGGTAAAAGCAGTGGAGCTAGCCAAAAATACTACCAAGCAATGAAATGTCAAAGAAAAGCTCTCATTACACAAAGTCAATTATCAAAAGAGCTTCCACCAAAGGCGAGCGCTCCCAACCATTTCAAAGTGTCCACTTGGACCACCGCTATTAGGACCAGGAGTCGGGCTTGCACCAAAAAAGGGCTCTGCATCGTTAATGCTACAAGTCTGGGTGTAGAAGGTACGATAGTTACTCAAAAAAGGCACACCCCGGTGTACTCCCAGGAAAACAAGTGCAGACGGCTCCAACTTCTCTTGACGGACGCACTGATCAACACCAAAAAAATGCGTTGCGTAATAAGGCACTTGAGAGGATCCTTGTTCCAATGAGAGGGAGAGAAGAGATGACACAATCCTATGCCCTCCATCAACTGGCCTTCCATCTACACTTTCAAAGTCTGACAACTAAAGAGACGGTGGATTGGATGCAAGAAATGATTTATTCCCTAGTGTTGAGGATCGGGTCCATAGGAGAGTCTCTTGGACTGGAACCTTGGGTGACGTTGTGACTCTACTCTTGTAACTGCGGTCAACACTTAAAGTCATATCCCTTATATATATGTATACAAAGAGAGTCTGATGATTAGGGAAATTGGGTACCTTTTAACTAGAGCTTGGTTCAGCTTAGAATTTTAGGATCTCTAAAACCGAGAGTTCTTGAACGGATCAAGTCTTGTATTCACATGCACAGTCAGGGGTTAACCCAACTTATTCATTCCTTATTTGCTCGAGGACTAGGAAAGTTTAAGTATAGGGGGGTGATGAATCCTCGATTCATCATCTTAATATCTTGATCTTAGCAAAATCCGTGAGTAAATTCCCAAATAAATGTCTATAAAATCTATAAATTAACAAAATGACTCTTGTAAATAAAATACATTAATTAATGTATACTAGATTGTACAAAATAAATTACACATAAAAAGCCGCAAAAATAAAGGAGTTTTATACCTGTAAATAACCCAAAACTTCATGTATTTTTAATAATTTCATTTCAACTCCTTTTTGGCTAATTCTTTCTCTAACTTGTTCATAAAAATGTACATAAAAATACAAAAATACAAAACAAATTATATCTCAAATAAATGCTCCTAGATCCCAATGGGAAAAAGCCGTAAAGACCAACTTCCAAGCTAAATTCCTGCTCCGTATGAACTCCAAATTCACCAAACTCACTTTTAAAGTTCAAGTTAGAAAATTATCTATCCAACGGAAGTGGTTTCATTAAAATCGGAGCTCATTTGTAAAAGTTGGGTTTTGGGACCTAGATGTACATTGTACATTATGTATATATTCATACTTTCTTCATTTTTTATTTTATCTTTCTTGATTACTAAAAATCCAAAAAAAAATCATTGTGGTATTGTATTTTGATTGTACTATTTTATTGAATTTTCCTATTGTACATAGCTACTATTAAAAAGACAAAAAAAATATATAAAAAGAAAAGCAAACAAAAAATGTACATGTTGTATATATTCTTTTTGTAAAATCCCCACTCTTTTTCTTCTCTTTATTTTATTTTCTCTTTTTAGTAGCCTACTTTATTTCATTTCATTTTTTTATTTATTTAATAACATTCTCTACAATAACTTCCCTTTCTCCATTAACCTCCAAGTCTTCTTTCAACCTCCATTCCACTCCATATTCTTCATATAACCTCCTATTCAACTCCACCAATAATCTAACTTCTCATTCAACACCACCACCTCTCTAACTCTCATTATTCATCTCTTTATAATCATCTCCACATCCACATTTTTTCCCCATCCACCATTCTTATAGAATAAGGAGAGAGCTTGGAGTGTTTTGTTGGTGACAGCGGCGAAGCACCGTCCTCAAGCGACGACCTCCTTCAGGTGAGATCCGCGAAGCTCTGCTTCGCGTCACGAGTTCCCCGTCGAGCTCGCGTAGCTTCTCCGATTTTCATTTCGCCAATCGGATCGAGGCGACGACAGGAGTCCAGCATACCTGCTCCGCCAAATCGGCGAACATCAGGTAAGTATTTCTTCTTATTTTTCTTGTTATTTTATCTTATCTAATAGTTTGTTTCATTGTTGTTTCATCATTTTTATTTTTTTTAGCACACCACATCCAACCCACCATCATTTTATTCATCATCACCATCTTCATCATCATCACCACCACCAACTCATCATCTACCATTTTGTTGTCTATTTTTTGTTGTGCACATATTTTCTGTTAAAGAAAACCATAAAAAAAGTAAAAAAAATCTAAAACAAAAAAAAAGATTTCTATTACAGCAAAATAGAACAGCAGAAAAAAAAATAAAAAAAAAAAAGAAAATTAAAAAAAATTTGCAGGATAACGCAGCAGCGGTGGGGGTGCCGCCCACCGCCGCCGCCCCCCACCCCCACTCCTCATCGCGGCTGCGCCGCCAACGGCGGCAGCGCCGTCGACCGCCTCCGCCCGCCCTCCTCGCGCCGGCGTGGCCGCGCGACCAACATAGCCACCGCCGGCCGCGAGCTCCTGTGGTGCGGCGAGCACCTCACCTTGCAGCGACGCCGCCGCCCCACACCAGTGCCATCTCCCAGAGCGCCGCCCTCGCTGCCATCCCGCGGCCGCGCGCGAACCGCCCTCCGCCCGCCTCCTCTGCGTGCTGCCGACCACCGCCGACTCCTCCTCCTTTGGGTTCTTTACCTGCAATCCGAAGGAAGAAGAAGGTTGATTTGTTTATTTTGTAAAAATTGCATCTTTTCCCGTTTAAGTTTTTGTAATTACATTTCAGTCCCTGTTCATGTTTTCTGTTGTAATTCATAATTTCTAGTTTGCAAAGACACCCCTGTGTTTGACCGTAATTTGGACATCAATCTTTCATCTTTTTATTCAATAAAAAATGGTTTTATATTGAGCAACTTATCCTCTGTCATGTGATTGTTTATTTGTATTTTTATGCTAGTTGGGTAATTAATTATAATTGTTTAACTGAAATTTTGCATAGTTTACCCATTTTGTACCATTAAATTAATATCTCACAAACGGTTGCTCTAAAAATTCCACAAAAATTATATATGATGCCTTGTATGTGATGTAACTACTGTCCAAATTTCACATCTATTGGAGTTGTCTTGTGCCTATAATAAATTATTGAGTGATTTTCGTATTTGATTTTTAATTAAATCCACAGACATCCTTTTCACGAAATTTCAAGTCTCCTGGATTTCTCATCTAAATATCTACTTGAGATAATTTGCATTTTGATTAATTTGATAACCGGATTAATTAGGAATCATTTACTCAGTGTCACTCTATTTTCACTAAAAAATTCATAAAAAATTCATACTTTGTCAAAATATTCCAAAAAAATTACTGTAGTCTTCTTGCATCATGTTTTCATTTCACTAAATTTTTCATAATTTTTGCTTACTGTTTGTGTGAGAAATTGCGAAAAAACCCATAAAAAGTGTGCATTTTTATTTATTGCATTTTAACCCCTAAAATTCCAAAAAAATGTGTTTTATGTTCCCCACTGGATTAGGACTCTAGGAAAAATACGAATTGGCTAATTTGGACTTCTTTTCTATTAAAATTAATTTGGCCTTGTTGTATGTTTTCTTAGTGTTGTAATTCATCCGCATTTTGTTTTTGGCACTCTACTTACATAAAAAAATCTAAAAAAAACCGCATTGGAAATCTAGACCTAAGTTTGCAAATTAACCCCCAAGTTGTTCCTTTGCCTCCCTGAGTTCAACCCCGGACTTGCCCGGGATATAAATTAAAGTCGAGACACTCTTCACGGAGATCTTCTCTCGGTTCTGACCGAATCGCTAAGTACACGTGCTACAACGAAGCCGAATTAATTATCGTATCTAGCGACTCGCCAAGGAGGTAGTGAGGGGACATAATCTTTTGGCTTGGGGTAGCATACGAGGGTAGTACATCTAGGCGGAACTCTCGTCCTCCTCTAGGGAGGGAAGTGCGTCTCAACCTGGTTTGGTGATGTTGAGGTCTAAAGACAGGTTGCTGTGGGGTTGCAATAATGCTTCAAAAGAGGGATAGTCTACTAGCTCAAGAGGAAAAACTCCTTATGTACATTCTGCACCTTGTATATATTGTCAAAAAAAAGAAAGAAAAAATGCAAAATCTTTAAAAATGGACAGGCCTGATAGAAAAGTAAAATGCCTACCGGAGTGTATATACAAGTAAAAAAATGAAATAAGAGCTTCAAACTTAAATATTTGTGAGCTTGCAGCGGGTGACATGGCTACACTGGTCATGCATCCAAGGATAGGTAACTACACTGGTTACCGTCCATTCTCTTCTCCATCCCCTCTTCTTGAGCTGGTTGTACTTGAACTTAGAAGGGAATATCCCCGCTCCTCGAGGAAAGAGATTCCAGATCGGAGGATTAGAGTTACCTTGTTGAGAGAGGTTGTTTCTTTGCTACTTTTGAGATGAGGAGCTATATTTCACTTACACGTACAAGTAAGAATTCATAGTCATAAGAATTTTTGTATGTAGACTTGTTCTAATCTGACTGTTGAGGAGACCTAAATAGGAGTCTTATGGAACTTGAAGGATGTTAGGTTTTAAATCCATTTCCCATTAAGGTTCCAACACATAAATAATCCAAAGGTCCGACAGATCTCCATACTACATTTTTATGAAGAAAAGTTTAAAAGTCAATTTTGTTCTAATTTCTTTCCTTTTTCTTTTCTTTTTTTTTGTTTTCACTTATTTTCCAAATAAGTGTTTGCTAAGGGACTAGCAAAGGTAAAGTATAAGGGAATGATAAATCCACGATTCATCGTCTTTATTCTTTTATTTTAGCCTCATTTCCTTAGTCAAACACCTATAAATACCACTAATTACATAAAACTACCATTTTGCATGCATTTGCTAAAATTGCATTTTTAACACTTTTTGTACATAAATAAAAGAATAAAGAAAAAAGAAAAAAAAGAAAGGATGTGTTTATGTAATAAATACAGACTGACCAGAACCCCGAAAGAAGGTCAAGACTTGACCTGATCGACCAGGAATAAAGTATGGGGAGATAGGGTCTTCTGTCAAAAATCCAAAAATAACTTGTATATAAATTTCTTGTATATTTGTATAAAACTTGTACTATTTTATTTGTATATAATTTGAACTCAAATTAATTATTTTTGTTAATAAAAGTTGTAAATAAAATGTGATGTAAATAATAAAAATAAGTGTAAAAAAATAATGTATATATTGCAAATAATCACACCCGGAAAAACCGCAAAGTGATAATTGAAACATCAATTCCAGCTCCATACGAGCTCAAATCGAACAAAACTTACTTCCATTATACTACAAATTAAGTTATCTTTCAAATGGTTGTGGTTTCATAATTGAAAAGTCAGTTTTCTGGGGTGTTTTGTGTAGTTTTCCCATATACATTTTGTATATATTTTATTCATATTTACTTTTATACATAATATATATTTGTAAATATTTTTTTAATTAAAAATAAAATAAAATAATTAAATATTAAAAAAATCTTTAATAAAAATTATTTCCTTATTTGTACTTATGTATATTGTATTATATGTGTATAATATGTGTATACAACTAACTTCCTTAAATAAAAATCATCAAAAATTATTTATCTAACATTATTTAATTAATTTAATTTAATTCCGAAAATCGTATTTAATTATTTGATTTTATTTGATTTATTTGATTTTATAACGTACCATGTATATTAGATTTGATTTCTTGCCTTTACTGGCTACCATTAAGGTGGCTAATTGATTTTCATTAATTATTTAATTTATTTATTCAATTTAATTACATTGTTCGTAATTTATTTATTTATTTATTTATTTATTTTATTTATTTCACCACTAAAAACTTTCTCCATTTGTACATACCTTCCTTTTTCATTATTTCTCTCTTTTTAATGGGCTCCTCCTCCTCCTTTCATTCCTGGATCAATCTTTGGTGGAGAGGAGCCTGATCTCCGAGATTCGTCTTGTTGAAGAAGGGTGCCTAGCCTCCGAGTCGTCCGTTGACAACACGCCGGTCCTCATCAAGGCCATCATGGCATTTCCAAACCCCTGGGTGAGATCCACTTTTATTTTTTATCGTTTTTCCTAGGTAAATCGTAGGTCTAGTTTTTATTCCCATTTGATTAGTCTTTAGATCTTAAAATCATAGCAAAATCCATCACACTTTGTTCCTCTTCCAACATCAAAATTTTCACCTCACTCTCAATCTCTCCATTTCACGTTCTATCTCGCACGACCTATCACCTCCGACAACGAACAGTGCTCGGAGTCACGGATCTCTCTTCCATATCGCAATATCCACCCATTCACAGTTCCCCTTTTTGTGTATAAATAAAAAAACATAAAACTATTTTTCCTGTTTATCTCACATTTATTTTGCAGGAAAAATTAAAAAAAATTTGGTCTTCTTTTCTCTCTAACCTTTGTTTTTGCGGGAAAAAAAGAAAAATTATGTTTTTATCTCTAATCATTGTTTTACAGGAAATAAAATTAAAAAAATTAAAAAAATATTATCATTTTTTGTTTACATAAGCAAAAATAAAAAATTAAAAAAACTCGCAGACGGGCCACCATCCCTGCCGCCCGCACTACGCGCCAGCGGCACTGCCGGCCCCTGCCGATCTCTCCTGGACCATCGCATCCACCACCGCGAGACGGCACCGCTACAGCAGCTCAGCCCCCACAGCGCGCGACCGTGCCCCACCGACCTCTGCGCGCGGCCTGCAGCCCCCGTCCGCCAACCTCCTGCTCCAGATCTGCGCGCCGCCCGGATACAACTCGCTCCTCTGCTCTAGGTGCCCTCGCATCACCAGCCACGGCGGCGTGCGCCGCCCTTCCTTCCGCCCAGACCGACCTTGCAATCCAGCAGCCATGCGCGACCTCCTCCGTGCATCCCCGCCGTCTTGCCGCGCCTCCTCACGCGCAAATCTGCTCCGCCACTCCTCCCCTGCTAGCGGACCGCGTGACCCACGACCTCCCCTTGTGGCGGCGGCCCTTGTGCCCCCACTCTTTGTTCTATTGGAAACGAAGGCTCCAAGTACCCTAGAGGGGTTTTAAAATAAAAAAATTGGGTAAACTGCATCATTAGCCCCACATTTTATTTTTTATCAATTTCTTATGCAAAAGCTTTCCATAATTACTTTTTAGTCCCTTTGTTCCAGAACAATAACTTTGCATGATCTTTGTGATTAAATAAATATTTATCATGCTCTAAAAATTTTGAGAAAATTTTGTATGTTCCTGATGTAGTGCTTGCCATTTTATAATTTTTTCATCAAATTTTATTGCCTTTTGATATATTTAAAAAATCAAAAACAATGACTTTTTGACTGTCCAAACTTTGAAAATTCATAAAAAATCGAAAACTTGCTTAAAAATCCAAAAATATTTCTATAGGTGTAGTTTGATGTGATTTAATTTCTGACCAAGTTTTGTGTTTATAAAGGCCAAAAAAACTGTGAAAAATAAAAAATCTTTAATAATTTGTAGAAAATTGTTGAAAAATCCAAAAATATTAGTTTCAGTTTTTAATTATAGATATAGCCTTTTAGTTTAAATTAGAAATAATTTCCAGATTATTGGGCACTTAAAGTATTTTTAAATTGCAAAATAATCTTGGTTGTGCACAATTTGCTTTGTTTTTCACTGTTTGATTTTTAGAAAATAACAAAAATATCAGAAAATTGTGAAAAATTTAACAAAAATATTTTAGAATATACAAAACCCAAAAATATTTTCCTTTTAATTTTCAGACCATTTTTGTCCTTTCTGAAAATTACAAAAAGTTTGTGGGTTGTGTGTTTTATCTTTTGTACCTTATTTGAAAAATTTAAAAAAATAAAAAATTCAAAAACGACTAAAAATTCTTTTCAAAATTTGACTGCATAGTTTTTAAATCGTGCTCCTTGTGTTCGACCCTGGTCGCTATACCAGGTAAAAAGAATAGCGAAAACCGCTTACATTGTTTTTATTGATTGATCTCTTTATTTTGAGTGGTTTATTTATTTTTCTCGATTGACCGTACTTGGTGATTTGGGTCACAACGACCATTGTTTATTATTTACTTAACCTGAGTTGCCAGCAGTGTCATCAATATACTTTAGCCATAGCACATATTTTTAAAATTTTCAAACTTTTTGGGGATACGATATAACTACCTTTCCGTTGATTTGCATACAAATGTTTTGAAATTATTTCTAACTATGTTACACTATTTTGATAATTATTTAACAGTGGTTTGAAAAATAGGGATTTTACTTGTTTTGAAAATTATTTGAAAAAACTTTTGAAAATCTATATATTATGTAACAAGGTTTGGAAAAAAATTCCAACTTCTTTGTAAATTGGGACAAATTGAGACTGGCTTGTTTTTGTAAATACTTCTAACTACCTTAAAAAACTAATAAGTTAAGTTTGTTTGGTCCCTCACACTCACACTTTCACTCAAGACTTGTGATGTTCAAGGACATTTGGTTTTTGAGGTCTTAAGATTCAAAATAAACCAACTTTAGTCATTAGGGACTCTGACTTAATTATTCACACTTCCTTCGTCTGAAAGATTTGTATGCTATATTGCGTACTTAGTCTCCTCCCTAAGAATATGACGCACACTTCACATGCATAATTGTAGTTATGATGAGATGAGTTGAGGTTTCACCTAAGAGACTGGGATGATGGATTTGAGTTTGAACATGATTTTATGATGCTTGAGGATGGGATCAATTTGATGAAGTCTTCATGAAACATGAGTGTCAACACCTTTAGACGATATGAGAACAAGGTTTCTTGTACCGATCTCTTGATATGCCTAAGGGCCAGTGTGTGATGAAACTTTTAAACTGTTGATTCGTGTGGGCCAACTTGGTAAAAGCAGTGGAGCTTGCCAAAAAAGAAAGAAAAAAAAGAAGTATTAAAAGAAAGCCTCTTACCGTACAAAGATAAATATCAAAGAGCTTCCACCAAAGGCGAGAGCTCCCAACCTTTTTAAACTGTCCACTTGCACCACCGCTATAAGGACAAAGAGTCAGGCTAGCACCCAAAAAGGGCACTGCATCGTAAATCATACAAGTTTGTATGTTGAAAGTATATTAGATACTAAAGAAAAGATGCATCCTGATGTACTCCAACTTCTCTTGAAGGAAGTATTGATCAACACTAAAAATACATAAGTATCGAGTAATAAGGCACTCGAGCGATTCCTTGTCCTAAAGAGAGGGAGCGAAATGATACAAACCTATGACATTTCATTTATCAGTCGTTCATATTCACTTTTAAGTATGACAAACTAAAGAGATGGTGGATTGATTGCCCGCACTGGTTTATTCCCTTGTGTTGAGGGTTCGGTCCTTAGAAGAGTCCCTTGGACTGGAACCTGGGGTGATGCTTTGACTATGCTCTTGTATTTATAGTCCACACTTTAAGTTCATACCTTTACTATCTTTGTATATCAGAGAGTTTAAAGATTGAGTAAGTTGGATACCTTTTGACTAGGGTCGAGTTCAACTTAGAATTTTAGGTTAACAGAAATCGAGATTTCTTGAATGGATCAAGTCTTGCCTTTCACTTACACAGTCAGGGGCCTGTCCAACTTATTCTTTATTCTTTACTTGAAGACGAGCATAATTGAAGTATATGGATGATGAATCCATGATTCATCATATCAATTATCATTTATTATCCTTCTTATTTAAACTATTCAATAAAATATATTCATAATTAACTAATTAACTTCTTACTCTATGTAATTAATTAACCCTAGTTAGTGTATATATTTGTATATATTTTATTTCCCTTTTTATTTCGTTTTCTTTATTCAAAATTACCAAAAAATAGATAAATAATGTATATTTCTGGGTTTAAAATGATATTAAAAATATAAAAATTAAAACAAAATAAAAAATAAAGTGTTTTTATTTCCTAAAATTGTTTCTAAAAATATTTTTCCCTTTGTTTGACTTATTTTGTATTTTTTGTCAACGTAAAACTTGTAGATCTCATTGAGATCTACAATTCTTTCATGTTTTGAGTTTTTCTTAGTTTTGCTTGTAAATGTTTGTTTCATAGTTTTCTTTTTTGTTATATTTCTCTTTTATTTCATTAGGCCACTTGGCACTCCCTACAGCGCTACGCGGTCCCCTCATGTTCCACACGCTTCCCCTTCCGCAATTCGATCCTCTACTCCAGATGTAATCTAGAGCGCTCACGTACATCCCATCCTCGGACGTTGGATCTCCAGATACAATGTTTGAAACATTATTTCCTACCTCTCGCCGTCCTCTCTCTCCCACGCCTCTCATCGCAACTGCCTTTCCCATTCCCATTTCTCCCACACCTCTGTCTACTCCCTCATCCTCCTGACCTCATCGAATCTAAGCTTGATTTTCGCTCATCTTCGCCTAACATTTGTGCTCCCCTCTCTCCTTGTCCTCGGTCAACTAGAACCTCTCTATACCACGTCATGTACCAATTGCACCTCTTCATCCTCCTCCCCCTTGAATATTGCTCCTCTGTCTTCATCTGCGTGCATCCACCTTTACGCGTGTGAGCTCCGAGCATCACCTACACCTTCGTGACAAGGAGAGTGAGAGAGAGAGATCGTGAAGAACGAGAAATCAACATCGACAAGATCGTCGTCCTTGCAGGAAAGTTGTAGCTGCAAAAGCTGCTCGAGGTGATGTCACTTCGCCTCCAGACCGTCCAACGATGCCCAGAGTCTCCAGGTCCACCTTCTAGGCCCGTCCTCCACTTCTCTAGTTCATCTTTGTCCATCATCTTCTTCCTTAGGTAAGATCCTTCTTCTTCATTCTTTCCTTTCATCTTATTTCTAGTAGTCTTATTCCAAGCACCGCACTAGCTCCCCCTCACTTTTGACACCCTTACGCATACACTCTATGCCCCTCACTGCTCCTCAACCATCGTGACCACGTCACTCCAACTCTAGCCTTGCACAGGCTAGAACCCACTCCTGGCTCTCCTCCTTTACCCTCCGACAAGCCTTCACTCCACCTCACGACCACCCATTCGAATCCCCTTTACTTTAGTTATGAGCTGGTCTTGTAGGTACAAGAATCGACTTGATTAGAAAAACATTGAGACCCTTTGTTGTTCTCTCCTCCTACAATAAACAACCTTCAATCAACATATTCAGAGCATGGATAAGATCCCTGCTACTTTCAACATCTTTATGAGCCTCTTGTGGAGGTGTTTGGACCTTCAGGCAGCCACGAGGAGCAAGGAGAAGCTTTACAATGCACACCGGATCTCCGCTTCAGCACCACTACTTGTGATGTAGAGGGAAGAAATCGAGTTGCGGTGGTCATCTGATTGGGTCATTTTGATCTATCTAACGGTATTCACCAACCCCGAACCTCCCGCCCAAGGCAGCGCTTCACTCCGCGGCCTCGAGGGTGCCAAGCCTTCTCTGAGTCTCATCGTCACGTCATGTAGCGCCAAGCCATGTAACGAGCCTCGCTCCTAGCCTCCACTACCTCATGTTATGTGAGACACATGATGAAGAAATTTTGCACCAAGACCCCTCTTATTTTTTGGAAATAGCAATTTGATCCTACATGTGCATGAGTAGCGCTTGGTGCATGGAAAAATATACAAATAAGACCCTACTCCTTTTTTGTATTGCATTTCTACACTTTAGCATAGTGTGAAAATTGCACTCTAGCCTTGGAAGCTTTTGTTTATTGTTATTTAGTCCATGTTTGGACCTATTTGAATTATTATGCTTTCTTTCATTTAGGACCCTAGATTGAATTGGCCATATCTTGAGCATCCTTTATCCAAATTATATGAAATTGGTCTTGTTTTAACACTGATTTAATGCTCTTTAATGTAAATTAATTAGATACTATTTGTAACCTACTGCAGGTGAATGAAAATTTAGAGAACATAGGTTATGTAGAGTGCTTAATTGATCTACTTAATTAGTTTGATAAATGGATTTAGTGCATCATCTTGCTCCATGATTTAGTTGTTAATTTATTAAATGACTAGGAACTTGAATTAGAATTTCCTCTTTATTAATTCATAATTATATGACCCTTAGGGAGATTAATTTGAGCTTCAAATGAACATGTAGAGAATTGTGATGCATTGACAATCTAGACCTGGAAATGAATTGAAGATCTTGATAAATTTGGTTTTAGGATTGTGGAGCATCTTAGTGATTTATGAATTCAAGAGCTTAATTGAGTTAAAACCCTAGTCACCCAGGTCCATTTGTGTGTTTGCATTTCCATCATCTTTTTTTTGCATTAACCAAACTTGCAATAAAAATCACCAAAAAATCATTCATCCATGTTGTTGTGCATTGTGACCCATCTTAGCCTAGATAGCCTCTCATATTAGCTTGATCACCATTGTGGAACCCTAATTAAAAATTATTAATATGTCATATCCGTGTGTTCGACCTCGGACTTGTCCGTTATTTAAAACATCTTTTTCTCTAAAAATCTCAAAAAAATAGGTGTGTGTGCGTGATTGGCTTCAGATCCACTATATATTTTTTATTTTCCATTTTCATGTATTTAGTATTTATTTAAAATAAACTAGATTTATTTTGTTCTATGTTTAACTCAAAAATAAAAAAATATAAATCCATTTTGAAAAATTCCAAAAAAATTAGCTATTGTTCATTATTCTATTTTATAGCTACAGACTAAAAATCACAAAAAATCATAAAAGAAAACCAAAAATTAGCAAACCCTAAAAACATTGCAAAATATTTTTGAAAAATATAAAAATATTAGTTTTATTCTATACTTTTATATATTATTATATACATATTAAAATTTTTATGAGATTTCAGGATTTTTCTTATTTTTAAATATCAAATCAAGCCGACCCTACTAAACAGTCATGTTTTTCTATATTTCAATTTTTTAAAAAAAATCAAAAAATTCCCCAAAATCGATAAAAAAGTGAAAATATAAGAAAAATATTTTATCTGGGTATTTTTTTCTATATTTATGTAGAGTATACCCTATATAGCCTATATATATTTATATGTCATTATATACACTATATACTATTATTAGTGATAAACATGAAATTCGAGGGTCATATGGTTTCACAAGGCGAAACCGCAGTCGTAGTCTTGACCACTACAAAGCCCCGTATTTAATAAACAATTAACCCACAATATTAATATCAAGCAATGAGAAATAAAGTGGAGTTAAAATTTATTTTTAACTCTACATAAAAGATGTATAGATGCAAGTATGTAGAGAGTTCGAACACAGGGAGCAAGGTAGGATAGATCGACAAGTGTGTGTGTGTGTGTGTGTGTGTGTGTGTGTGTGTGTGTGAATGTGATATGTTGTGTCTACACTATGCAATGCAAATGTTTTTGTGGGTTTTAAATTTTTCATTTTTTAAAATTTTTATATTTTGATTTTTAATTTACTGATTTTTTTCATTTTTATATTTTATATTTTTTAATTTTTATTTTCTTTTTCAATATTGGAATATATATATAATATAGGGAAGGAGGTACTAGGGTATTTGTAACAATAGAGAAAAATAGTCAGAAATTAGGAAATAAAATCTTTTTGGTATTTTTATGATTTCTTACTGTTTTTGTGATTTTTGGGTGTTTTTCAGAATATTTTTGGTATTTTTAAAAATAAAAATACAAGAAAAACAGGGAATAAATCACTGACCGAACTTAAAATGGGAAGGAAAAATATCAAACAGTCACAAAATTTTCCCAAATTAATTTTAAACTAAAGAGAATAAAATAAGGAACCTACCGAACTCAGTTTGCATTTTTTAGATTTTTCTAGAATTATTTAGATTTTTTGGAAGTTTTTGGGTTTTTTCTAATTTTTAAGGTTTTGGTTTTGAAATTTTTAGTGATTTTTGGAATTACACTAAAATACAATAAAATAGACAGTATGTAATTTTTTGGAATTGTTTAAGGTGTTTTAATATTTTTTGGTATTATCTAAGTTATACAACAGCTAAAATGCATGTTTTTTATTTTTAATAAATATAAAACTGCAATAAAAGTCAAATGCAAAAATATGGCATTAAGCTACTATGAAACAGGGACCTAAGTTGATTTTTGTGGAATTTTCAGGGTTTCAATGATGCAAGAAATAAATAAGACAAGCACACAAAAATAACTAAGCCTAGCAGGGGTATAAGTGCAAATATCAAAACATCTAGGGGAACGCATGCAAATTTTCCACAAAATATAACACTAATAAACAAAGTTTTTGGATCAATGATAAATTTCCAAACCCGGGAGGGTTTCCCTGCAAATTACCCACCAGGGAGCGTGACTGGCACGCGTTTGGGAAGGCCCTAACTGTAATTTTCAAAATCCCCGGGGGCTCACATGCAATATTTCCAAAACTTTTACACTTAATTAAAAAATTAGGGTACTGAAAAGAAATACACAAATGGTTGAGGGCCTTAATGCAAAAAGCCCTGCACCTCACGTGAACTGGTCACGTGAGGTGACGTGACCGAGGACCTAAGCGTAATAATGGAAAGCACAGGGGTCTCGAGTTAAATATTACAAACTTTTTACACAGCAGATGAAAGTTTAAGTATTGCAAAATAAATTACAAAAACGCCAGGGGTGGATTCGCAAAATACCCAAGGCTAAGGCGGGAACGGACGGCGGATGAAGCTTCACTTGGCCACGTGTCCGCGCCTCAACGAACGATGACGGTTGGGTTTCAACGGTGGCGATTAGATCACACTCAGGGAATCAACAGCCCAGGCATCGTAAGATCCAACGGCAGCTGTAGGCCCTGGAGATCCTCGTGGATCGCACGGTGACGGGCAGGGGAGCAAGAACTGGGACGAACGCCGAGCTCGGCAAACTTCTAGCTCTCCCCCCTCGCACTCCCGACGGTGGTTGGCGATTCGGTGAGGCTCAAAAGACTCCTGGCGGGCTGCTCTATCGGCTGGAGGTCTCTGAAGGGCCAGAGGACGTCTGGCGTGCACCAGCGAGGTCGGAGGAGCTGCGGGCCTCCAGGTCTCTCCGACGAGCACCAAGGAGGTCTCCAGGCGAGCGTGAACGTGACAGGACCTGCACCAAAAAGTTACTCCCTCGAGGGCAAAATGCCTCAAGGGTTGGGGGAACAATTGGGGTGAAGATAACAAAGGTGGTGGTTGTGGCCAGAGGAGCGCTTCGGCGAAGGTGGAGATAATGCGCTTTGATCGATGGGACGTAGCGATTAAGGATGCTAAAGGTTTCTACGATGACAGAGAATTAAAAGGGACAAAGAAAAGAGGGAAATGGATACCTCAAGGGACAGTGCCCGAGGTTGAAGATAACTCAACGACGAGGCTTGCCAGAGGTGTGGAACACGCCCAGATCGATCGACGATCCTCCGCTTTGAAGGTGGGACCCTGAAGCTGTCACCTCCAGGCCTCCAACTCGAGCCAAAGGGGGAGAAATTCTGGATGAAATGCGGTTGAAATCTCAAACGAAAATCGGAGGAGGCTTATATGATGTTTGACTCTGCGACTGGAGTGGTCCAAAGACCAAGGATTATCGGATGAATCTTTGATCCTTGGCCCGAGGATGCACATGGGCGTAAATCACCATTCAACGAGGAAGAAAAGTTATTTAGATTGCAACACCAAAGGGTGCAAGGTGCGCCCTCCAAAAATCCTCGAAGATGGTCAAAAAGCAACTTTCTGACAACCCACAGGGGGCGGGTCAGAGAGTTGACCTGGGGTCAACTCTCGGATCCTCCTGGTTGGTCCACGTAGACCACCCAGGAAAAACCCTAGGGAAATGATATATTAATTCATTTTAAAATAGTAAGTGGTCGAATTAAATTTTGATTATTAAATAAAAAATAATAATTATTTTTTTAGTATTTGATTCTGATTTTTAATTATTTTTATGATGTATATTTTTACAAGTTTACTTTTATACCCCTTATAGGTATATTACCTATATATTTTATTCTTTTATTTTTATTTTGTGTATTTTAATTTTATAATTTTTATTTATTATTTTATAAAATTATAAAATACTTTTATATACCTAATTATATTTTTATTTTAATTTTCTGATGTAGTTTGGTATGTTTAATAAAATATAAGTATGTGTTATAGGTATGTATAGAGGTATAATACCTATGTATTCTTTATACATATATTTTATTTTGTATTTCTTTTATGTTTTTATTCTGATTTTAATATACAAATATGTTATAAGTAATATTTACAAAATTATAAAAATACAAAAATACAAAAATAATGAATAAATAATAAATTGAATATTTTAATCTGTGCAAGTATACAATGTGGGTCCAAAACTCAACTTTCAAACCGTAGCTCCGCCAAATGCAAAACCACCGCCATTAAATAGCTTATTTTATTCTATATATAATTAAAGGTGAGTTTGCTGCATTTGGAGTTTTCATCTGTGAGATATGGGTTTGGGAATTTGGGATTCTGGAATTTTATTCAGACCATAACTTTTTATCTTTATATGATTTTTGAGTGAAATCAATTTTGTATTTTTCTTTATTTAATTATCTAAAACTTTCATGTACAAAGTTTCTTTATTTGATGTATAAAAAGTAGAACTAAAAATAGGTCCCAAAATGAATAATTAATGAATAAAAAGTATAGGTACTTGGCCCTTATCTCCCCCTACTTTATTCCTTGTCGACCTATTCATCGAGATGCCTAGGTCTCGGGGTTTCGGGTCATAAAATATTTACAATATTTTATTCTTTTTCTTTTCTTTTATTTATTCTATAAATTTGGCTTTAATTACACTATTTTATACAATATTTACATGTACATGCATGAATGCTAATATGCTCTATTTAATGCTATTTACAGGCGTTTGCTAGGGTTTTTGAGGCCAAAATGATAGAATAAAGATAATGAAATGTGAATTCATACCCCTATACTTTACCTTTGCTAGTCCCTAGCAAACACTTATGCAATAAGTGCAGAAAGAAAAAGAAGGAAAAGAAAAAGAAGAACTTGGATTTAGCTTAATTATCAAACTTGTCTTCACAAAATCAAAGTTTGGAGCTTAAGTCGACCCTTTGAAATTTTAGTGCGGGCGGAACCTTAATGAGAACCGAATTTGAAATTCAATAGTCCCTGAGAATCCCAAAACTCTGTCCAAGTCTTCTTAATAGCCAGATCAGAAATATATCAATTCATACGCAAACTCTTACGACTATGATTCTGACTTGTACAGTGTAAGTGATGGTGGCTCTCCCCAACTAGAATGGCAAAGAAACTGACTTCTCCAGTACGACAACCCAATGATTCCCCAACCCAATTACTCCATCCTCTAGGAGCGGGGTATTCCCTTCTAAGTTTAAGTGACAACCAACTCAAGATGAGGGGGTAAAGTGAAGAATGGACGGTAGTCAGTGTAGCTACCTATCCTGGGATGCAAGACCAGTGTAGTCAAGTCATCCAGCAGCAGGCTCACATATTTGGCTTTGGAACTCAAGCTTGCTTATTGACTTTACAACATATGTACATACTTTGCAGGCTTTTTATTTTTGTACATGCCTGTCCATTTTTTTTTTGAAATACTATATACAGTAGCATTTACATAAGGAGTTTTTCCTCTTGAGCCAGTAGACTATCCTATCCCTCTTTTGAAGCTTTATTGCAACCCACACTCTCCTGTCTTTAGACGTCCTCATCACTGGACGGGTTGGGGTGCACTTCCCTCCCTAGAGGAGGACAAATGTTTCCACTTGTGTGCGTATCATACCGGCAAATCCAATCCCCTCACCACTCCAACTGAGTTGAGCCATGTGAAAGGTGCAGGTGTCCAAGTTAGGTCATTATCAACAAAAGTCGTGCGTGTGTTCCGAAATACTCTACTTAGGCAGTCAAGAATCCATTGAACCAAGTCTCGTGATCCTCAAAGAGTTAAGTCAACTAGACCTGAAGTACCTCAAACCCAGTTCCTATAAGGTTCATGTTATTAGGTAGATTTTACGGTCCAATCAAGCTCCAATCTCCGGATTTTATTCAGACTTGTTCAACTATCAAACTCATTCCGAAAAATGCTCTTGCTATGCAATGCAATGCAGAAAAATAATTTTGTGATGCAATTTTCAAGATTTTGAACTTTTTATGGATTTTTGAAAAGATGATGATGATGATGATGCATATGCATTTTTTTGTATTTTTAAAAAGATTTTTCAAATGGTTTTGGATTTTAATTTTTGCAAATGTTTTTGGAATTTTTGAAAACAAAAAGTTTTTGCTAAAAACTAGGTGAAAAATATGTACACGGGAGTGCTTCAAGAAGTGGATTTTTAAGAATTTACAGGGTAAGTGATCAATTTTATACATATACACATATAGTGGATTTTGGTGTGATGTATATATTCCTCAAACTTATTCAACACAAGTTTTTTCAAACAATTTTTGAAAACTATAGTCCAAAATAATTATTACAAACATTTTACAAACATGTACATACATTTGAAAATCATTTTGCAAAGGCTTTCAAAACAGTCTATATAAATTTTTCAAATATTTTTGCAACCATTTTTCAAACCATTTGCAAATCATTTTTCAAGCATTTTATTTCACACAAAGAAAATAAATTTTACAAACCATACATTCTTACAAAGGTTGAAAACATGTAACAAAACGTTTTCAAAATAGTTTTCAATAAATTTTAACAAAGATTTTCAAACTATTTTTCAAACATTTTGCAAAAAACATTTTTACTTGATTTATTAATCAGTAAATACAAAAAGAATTTGAGGAACAAAACACTTTTTTAATACGGTTTTTAATGAATTTTAAAGAATTTTTAGCCATATTATTAGGAAAATATGAAAGTACGAGTTATGACTAAAGTATATGCGTAGTATATACGACCCTTCTATACTTAGCTTGAGCTTTGTCCTCATAGATCGGAGAGAAAAGAGAAGAAATAACTCGTACTAAGTGCAAGCAAGTCTAAAGAATTACAGGAACGAGTGAATGAATGAATGAATAAGAAGTTGACCGTCCCCCCTATACTTAGGATCAAATAATTCTATGTATAGCAGGCTGGACACAACGCAGCGAGGGTCAAGGGTGGGAATGAACAGATTGTACTCAGATTGTCTCCCCCTATACTTAGGGTCAGATATCCCTAAGTATAAACAAGAAGAGGAGACAATGGAGAGGATCGAAAAGTATAAAACAACTCGGGGTGCACACCCCCTATACTTAAGACAAAGTACGTCCTAAGTACAGAAACTGACAACAAGGGGCGGCATATTTTTTGTAGATAAAGAAATTAGAGAAGGAAAAGAAGAAAATAAGAAAAGAAATCAACAGATGAAAGAGTGATATAGACAGATGGATCTGTACATCGGAAGATGGAATTGATCACCATGTATGAGATGCAGATAGTATGAGTCTAAGAACACATCCCATACCAGAAGAATGGGGGCAACGTCAAGGGTCGACGGATCATGGTCTAGATATAGTTTCAAGCGCTGACCGTTGACACGAAAGGTAGAGGAAGATGACAGTTCAGATATGTCAATACTGCTATTATCATGTACCTTCCTGACCACATAGGGACCTTTCCACTTGCTCTGTAATTTCCCCAGAAATAATTTCATCCTGGAATCGAACAACCATACGCGCTAATCGGGCTCAAATTGTTTATTTCGCGGCTTTTCGTTTTTAGAAGAAGCACGGTCGATGTAGCCAAAAAGCCGCGAAACAAATCGATCTTCAACTTATCAAACAAATATTCGGTTTTCTTTCGGAAAGCCTACACTAAATATTTTACCAGGCAAGTGTTCCTGGGTCGAACTCAAGGTGGCAGAATAGAGTCCTTCGATTTTTATCTTTGTAATTTTATTTTTTTTAACGCTTCTCAAAGTTATCAAGGCAAGAAGCTTTTTTTGTTGGTTTTTATTTTTATTATTTTTTTTGATTTTATTTTTTTCAATTTTTATTTAATTTTCAAAAAGGGAGATTTTTCAAAAAGATTTATTTATTGTATAATAGGTGGATATTATATAAGTTGTAAAATATATTAGGGTGATCGGGGTCGAGCCGCGAGCTCGAACAGCACAAGAAAACAAAACAAAACGAAGCACGATTCGTCAAAATCAAAACACGTCGAAAACACGACAAAATCTCACGAAAACTTTATACGAGGTAGATAGGGTAGTTATGTAACTAAACCAAAGAAATCGTCGAAAAAGAAGGTCACACGTGGTCAAAATAGCCCCTACAGCCCAGGGGCGTAAGCGCAAAAGAAAACTAATTAAAATGTTTGCAAATTGGTCCTCAGGACTATTCTGAAAGAAAAGTTATACAAATATTTACATTTAGGTCCCTGCGGAGGGACCTAAATGTAAATAGTGAAAACCTGGGGGCCGGAATTAAATCTTCTGGAAGCTGTTGGGTTCAGTGCGTAAATTCTCCACCGTTTCGCAATGGAAGGCTGAGATTAGAAGTCACGCGCGCCGATCAGATGCTTCAGATTCTGCCACATGTCAGTCACCTGTACTCCTCTTGTTCTTGAGTTTGTTGGAGTCGCTGGCGAAGGGCGATCTTCTCTGAATTTTCACGGCCAACTGGTGACGTCTTTGGCACGCCGGCGGGGCCAGAGGGGTGGCGCCTCCACCCCTCGAGCTCGCCCGTGGTAGAGTGGTGGCGGAGGTTGCTCCGAGCGGTGGAGATGCAGCGGTGAAGACGGCGGCCTCAGCTCCCTGGAGGTTGATCAGACCTGACGAAGCTCCTTGGAGATGGAATCTGATGAAGATGGGGGCCTTCCAGATCCGAAGAAATGGCTCGCGATGAAGAAGAACCTATAAAAGACAAGATAGTATGCTCGATTCACGATGAATCGACCAATTGATTACAAGACGCAAGCTCAAAGATGATGAAAAGCTTTAGTTTCCAGAAAAATTACGAGATGCGTGAAGATGGCAGCGAAATGAAGATACGATTTGAAGCGAAATGGAAACGAATCGAGATGAATCTTTGAAACGCGCCTAACCCTATGGATTAGACTAACTAAAAACGTAATTGGCCACGCTAATCGAGGCACGAAGATCGAGGCGAAAAACGAAAAAGGTGGAGGAAGAGGTCTATGAAGATCCAAGGTGTATTACCTGGAACAGCTGCTCGACGGCGACCTTGACCGGAGCTCCAACACGCGCTGGGCGGCGATACAAGGCGTGGCTCGGCCTTGGAACCTTCTCCGACGTCTCCTCCTCCTCGCGGGCATCTCCACGGTGCTGTCACCACCTCAAGTCGGCCGAGACGAAGCTTGGAAGTTGGGGGGTCGGGCTTCTGGAACTGGGGTTTCAGAGAGCTGGAAGAGTTGGTTGGCGATGGCGACCTTGAGGGGTATTTATAGCTGGGTTTTCGTGGGCACCAAGCTTAGATCTAGGGCTGGCGTTGAAGTAGGATATTAGAGGAAGGGGATCGAGGGTTGAGATCGGTTAGAAGGTTCTCGATGGGTGCGGGAAAAATGGTTGAAGGTCGGCAGGTTGAGCAGGCGGGTGGAACTGAATCTTGGAGGAAGAAGACCCAGGTGCTGACAAGTGTCAGCACCTGGTTGGTCCAGAAGCTTAAATTCCTTATAAAATCATTAATAAATATAAAATAATGTTATTTTAAATAGGTTTGAATACAAGGTAAATAAGTTAATTTTCTTATTTATAGCATAATTACTTTTAATAAATAATAAATATTATTTAAAATATAAATATTATATTAAAATATATGTATTTATAAATAGATTTTAGATTTTTAATTTAATAAATAAATAAATAAAAATTAAATTTATAATTTCTTAATTATTAGTATATTAAATAAGGTTTTTACGAATTTTTATAGATTTTAATAAGTTAATTTGCATATTTTAATAAATAAGATAAGTAACTAGGTAGTTCATTTATACCTATATTTTAGGGTTTTTGGTTTTATTAAAATAGTAAATAGTCTCCAAAAATTATGAAATAATTTAGGGTGAAACTACAAGATCATAAATAATTTAAAAATTATAAAATTAAGAAAACAATAAATAATGTGTGTTACAGAAAATAAATAGCCCAGAAACCCCGTTGTCTTTTGGTCCCAAAACCGACTTTTTGCAAACGGACTCCGACTTCGATGAATCCACCTTTATTAATTAGAAAATATTATTTCATGAACTTTAAAGGTGAGTAGAGTGAAATTGGAGTTCGTATGAGGAAGATATGATGTTCGGAAGTTGAGATTTTGACAATTTGCAGTCTGAGTTTCTTGGCATATATACAGGGTAATATTTTTAACTTATTTTTATATTTTTATATACATTTTTAGGAATAATTAGGAGAAGAGTTTAGTGAAAAATACATTCATATGAAATAGTTAAAAATCTTTGAAGTTTTGTATTTATTTTATAAATAATGAAAGGTGTATATGTGTGTGTTATTATTTTTTTCTGGTTTTCTTTCCTTATCTCCCCCTACTTTTTGTTTTGTCGACCAATCCATGCTGACTTGGTCTCGGGGGTTGGTCTATAAATAAATCTTACAGCTATATTTATATTTTAAGTCATATTGTATATATATACATATATTCAATCTGCCTTTTTGTTTCTTTTCTTGTTCTTTATTTATTTACATGATTTTAGTGGTTAAAAGTGAATGGTGATTTGTCAAAAGATGAGAATTAATGGATATTTACATGTATTTGTTAAGGGTTTTAAGACAAAATGAAAAGTTAATGAATCATGGATTCATTAACACCCTATACTTAAACTTTGTTAATCCCTTAGCAAACACTTATTTTGAAAAAGTAAGTGAAAAAGAAAGAAAGTTAGAATGAATTTGTTTTCCTAAACCAATTCATGAGAACAGATAAAGGACAGAGCTCGATCGGGCCTGAAACAAGCATTTTGTCGGAACCTTAACTAGGATTAGGATTTTATCCTCAACAGTCCTCAAGTTCCATAATCCTTACTCAAGATCACTTCATCGGCTAGTTCAGACTCACTTATTCATATCGCAAACTCTATCATCCTTGAAGTCAACTTGTACAGTGTGTGAATTGATTTAGCTCTTCCTGCTTAGAGAACCGAAGAAACCGTCCATCCCGACTATACACTTTTATGGCTTCCTCATCTCGCTACTCTTTCCTCGGGGAGGGAGGTATTCCCTTCTGAGTACAGTTCTGCTATGTCCATAATCGAATATAGGGAGAAGTTAGAAGAATGAGAAAAGAAGTGGAGTGCGACCAGTGTAGACGCATCTCCTTGTGAAGCCCAACCGGTGTAGCTGAGTCTCCACTAAGATGTGCAGGCATTTTTGGTGGAAGCTTGCACCATTGTGGTCTTATTTGGTGGCTTCTGATTTGCTTTGACTTTGTAATTTGCTTGCACTGCATTCATCTTTTTGTGCCTCGACGGATATAGCATCTTTTTAGTTCGTCCCTTTTTTGAGGTCCTAGAAAAATTGTGTCAGCAAATCCTTTCCTCATCCGAAGCAACTATCGCAGCCCCAATCTCTCTGGTCTTTAGACGTCAATGCCGCAAAGATAAGGATAGAAACATACTACCAAGGTGTACTGCCCTTCGGGACTCCATGCGACTCGAGCTAAGTGCAGAGTGCATGTGTTCAAGATTGGTTGACTGGTGTAGAGTTGTATGGATGACTCCAAATGGTCTACTTAAGCACAGATGACTTGATTTCCCGAATATGGTCTTACGGAACCCAAAGATTTAAGTCACAAGACCTGAAGAGTCTAAATTCCAGATCTTAGTCAGGCTCCTTACAACGAGAGTTAAAGGCCGTAATCAAGCTCCATCCTTTAGACTAGACTCAGTCCTTAGTTCCAGAAATCAAACTTATTTTGAACAATGCGAATGCAAATGCAACCATGTTTTTGTGAAGTGTATTTTCTGAATTTTAATCATTTTATGGATTTTAAGGATTTTGTAATTTTTATGAATTTTAGGACTTTGTATTTTTTTATGGATTTTATGGTTTTTATAAGCAATATTTTATTCATGAATTTTACAAGATATATTTTATTTAAGTTAAGTATCTAATGTATTTTACAAATTTTATCTACAAAGTATTTTACAAGGATTGAATGGTTTTTAGACATGTTTTAATAAATAGGATTTTAACTAAGTATTATACAAATTTTAAGTACAAATTTTAAAGACATATTTTAATTACAAGTTTTAAATACAATTTTTAAGCATGTTTTACTTATTTACAAGTTTTTTATAAATTATATATAAATATAAGTGGATTTTAAATTAACCCGCACCCACTTTTTATGGATTTTATAGATATAGAAAATACATAAAAGTCCGAGTTATGGACGAAAGTATATATACAATATATACGCAGCCCCCTATACTTAGCTTGTGCTATGTCCTCATAGCGTCAAAAGAGAAAAAGGAGGACATAACTCATGCTAAGTAAAAGTGGGTGAAAAACAATATCGAGTACAAGTCAATCAACCCCCCCTATACTTACGATCAGGTCATCGTAAGTATCACGGGAGAGCAAAACAGTATGACTGAATGAAAAGAATAAATAACGAAAGTTTAAAAGGAAAAGAATACGAAATCATCGAAATCACTCGGTCCCCCCTATACTTAGGATAAGGCATCCTAAGTATAGAAAAGAGTGTAGTCAAAAATTGGGGATCAGTGATTCGTGAAAAAGAAAGGCTATACAAAAGAATCAGTACAAAAAATAAAACATAAATCAGCGGGCAATCGGTCCCCCCTATACTTAGGATCTGGCATCCTAAGCATAGATGGCGAGCAAAAACGGGGACGATTGTGGTCTATGAAGAATATACAAGTGTTGTAGATTTCCAGAAACGAATGGCTCAAAAGGATTTTGTACAGGAAGAAGTGAAAGAATGATCATGATTCCTGTACAAAATAGATCACTTTAGCCAGGATCATACTGAATTTTCTGCTTATAATGTGCGTACTGATCGCTAGCTGCAACAGTAGAGCCTCTTCTGTAAGTAAACTTTGTACATGGCATAGCTCTCTTTTCTAAAATATGTGTCTCTAGAGTCGGACTACAGAAGGTGTCTATATGTGTCAGCATTACACCATCCGACTCTCTACGCTGAATAGAATGTATGATCTGTGTAATGTATTCGATGGACTCTTATGCTGTAATATGTGTTCTTTCAATCTGCGGCACAGAGATACCTACTGCAGGTGACTGCTCATCTGAGTCTGATATGAAATCTGTCTCTGTATGTGAACAATCATATGAAGAACTAGGTACCAAGTGATCTATCCTATCCTCGTGTAGGATATCTTGGGTATCAAAATAAACACTCTCAAGATCAGGAGACTTTGTCTCATCTATGTTCTGGCAATCTTCTGCAAGACTGGTGTCCTCTGAAGTGAATGACAATACTGATCTAGGACTACTACATTCTCTCTCCATCTCAATGTGTATCTCTCCGTTGTTTGTGCGGAATGATACTCTCCCAGCATCATAATCGAAGAGTGCTCTTGCTGTCTGCAAAAAGGGTCTCCCGAGAATGATTGGAGCAAGATGTAACTGTGTAGGGCATGTCATGTCTAGGACCGTAAAGTCCACGGGAAACTGCGAGTCCTGAACGGTCACGATATTGTTCCTCAGTACACCTCTAGGTCTCTTTATAGATCGATCTGCAAATTGGAGTATCGCTCGTGATTTATAGAGAGGACCTAGCTTGAGCTTATCAAGCAAAGAGGATGGAAGTAAATTGATCAAGGAACCATTGTCTAAGAGAGTACGATTGAATGTAGTGTCTTCAATCTGACAGTTGACATAGTGAGCTCCCAAATCTTTCTTTTTCTTTGGTACCTTGTTCCGAATTGCACATGAAGTTGCCTTGGTCAATATATTCTTCTCATCTCGTGATCTCTTTTTCCTACGCGAAGTACATTTGTTCCTTAACTGATTCTTGAGCGTAGGAAAATGATCCACGGCATCGTGCAGTGGAATCTTCAGAAAGATGTGATCTTTAAGTAGACGTTCGGTTTCTGGAGTGACAACATTATCTTTGGTCTTTTTCTTTCCTCTTCTAAACAAAGCATCGGGAAAAGGAACAATTTCAGGGGTTAGAAAATCAGAACTTTTATTCAAATTGGAATCAGCTTGTACATCGAGAGTTTCAGAATTATTTACAAAACTCTCTAAAACAGGAGAAGAAATATTTTTGTCGGGGCTCTCTGCCTGATCTTGCGTGATGTCATCGTCTGAGTCACAAGTATCCATATATGATGTGTTGGCATTGCTCCCGTCTCTTGAATCTGCATAATGGTCCTCATTCTCTTGTGGTTTCTCCTCCTCGGCTTCAGGATCATGGTTCTGCTCGTGCTACTCTAGTGCCCTCTCCTCTTCTCCAGCAGGTTGCTTGTGGTGATCTACCGCTCCTGAGATGAATGAAGTTAGATAAAAATTCAGGAAACGATATCTTACCTGTAGTGTCTACCTGCTCTGGATGCCTCCTCTTGTTGTTCAGGTTCATCTGAGGCTGAGCTGGGAGGGTGGTCTTCGGCACGGTTAACTCGTCCAGACGACGGTTAACCTGCTCCATCTCTGTCTTATGCGCGATCTGGAGCGTACTCAGCATGTCCATGATCTGGTTGAGTGCCTGGGCCTGTGAAGACATCTCCGGTTTAGTGTGGTGGCCCTGTCTTGCTCCTCTCTCTTGCCTTGGCGTAAAATGCTGAGAGGTGGAAGGCTGGGAGTATCGCTGAGGTGTGGAGGAAGACTGTTGAGGCTGCTGATAAGGATAATTCGGTGAAAACTGAGCATGGTGCTGATATGAAGGTTGCGGTCTCTGATGGTAGACATTCGGATGAGACTGATGCGGCGTGAAGCTCTGGCGGTGCTGAAATTGCAGACGTCCATGCTGCGGATGACCGTACGACTGCTGCGGCTTCTGGTTCGGTATACTCGGCTGCTGCATCGGAGTATACCAAATTCCGTTGATCTCGAGAGTGGATTGCGGCTCCCCCTCCATCTCTGCGGTGCTGGTGATCTGGCTGGGATTGGCTTGAGACTGATCCTCATGCCAATCGATCTGCTGTATCTCGGGCTCGCTCTGGATGTAGTGGATCTGACGGGTGGATGGAGCGGGTGCGATCCTCTGTACTGGTTGCGCATTTGAAGAAGTCTGGCTCTGCTGGTACTGAATCTGAAGATCAGCGACCTTCTTCGAGAGATCACTCAGCTGCTGAGGTAGAGATGAGAGTTTCTCCAACTCTCGAAGCGGCTGTAGGTCTTGGACCTGCTTGTGAATCACATCCACCAATGTTAATTTCTCACTAATAAATCCCATGTTGGTGTTGGATTCAGAGTCCGAGATGTTCGCCACCTTGTGATGTTCTCGGTGATGTGGTGGCTGTGGGGCTTTTTGAAATGCCCGAGTAGAGTCTACGACTCTCGAGTTCTCGGCCATCCCTTCGAAGATGGCCCAGACTGACTTGGCGTCCTTGTTCAAGTAACTGCCGCCACATGTGGCACTGACTAGCCCCTGAACTTCCAGCTGGAGTCCTCCGAAGTAGTTCTCACCTTCATCGGGATCTCATGATGCGAGCATCTCTCCGTAAGATCCTTGAATCGATCCCATGCCTCATAGAATGATTCGTGCGGCAGTTGCGTAAAGTTGGAGATCTGACTCCTCATCATGTTCGTCCTTCCCAGAGGAAAATACTTGCGCAGGAAGGTGGACTTCAGGTCGTCCCACGTAGAAATTTCCCTCCCCAGATGACTCGGCCAATAAAGGGCCTTATCGGCTAAGGCAAAGGGGAAAGCCTTGAGGCGTACGACCTCCTGCGTTACTCCCAGATAACAAGCCGATCCGCAAATCATCTCAAACTGCTGTAAAAAAGTGAACGGCTCCTCTGCAGCATTCCCATAGTACTTGAGAAGCAAAAAGATGAAGGACGGTTGGAGTTCGTATGGCCCTTGATTCGGCGGTAGCTGAATCCAATGATGGAGCGTTCTAGCGCCCGGGTCATACTCATTTCGTAAAGTTGTGTGAACCGCAGGCGGTAACTGGTTCCCGGCCCCTGCTCTCAGCGCGGCTATTTTAGCCCGCAGTTCAGTCTGAACTCTATACTGTTCTCGAATCTGCAAATTCATCTGCTGAAGTGTATCGATAATGCCTGTAGTGACATCTGCGTTCAGCTCTGGTCTTCCCTCCTGATGTTCCCCAGCTGGTGGCCTCTCGTCTGCTACTGGTCCTTTCCCGCGAGCTATCTGATCGTCTGTAGAGTAAAAACTCTCGTAAGAACTCAGCGAAAAGTACTCAGGAGATCTAGATGATGTATTGAGGCAAGGGTCTGCCTCAATAGTCTGGCCAGGAGGCGAGGGAGTCTGGGTCTGACTTGCCTCGAGATCTGATGGGACCGGCTCGGGAAGAGGGTCATTCCGAGCCTGTGAAGACATATGCTCGATGGTGGACGGTCGAAAGCTCACAGAGTCTGAGCCTAAAAGCCGTCGAGACATCATCTTCGATGTCAAGAGAAAGTCGGGAGAGCACGTTTACGATTCAAAAAGAGAGAGAGAGAAGTGCGAAAGCCGCAGAAACTCATGCCCCGCAAGCAAACACAAAGCAAACCCCGTTTTCACCAACGCAACCCTGATGAAGACCGTAACAGTTCGGTATTTTTATCTTTTCAGTTATAGGGTTGTGATTAGCAAACAAGTTGTGCGGTTACACGGGCTGAGCAAGCCAATAGGTGCCCAATGGTTTCCCCGAAGCACTGGCCCGAATCCTTACACGAGACCACTCGCACTCAGCCAGTATGGGAGTAAGTACGGACCGTTTCTGGCTATCCGTGTTACTTGAGGATGGAGCCTTGCGCAGTGTCCTCTAAACCTCCCACTTTGCTAAGTAAACCCGGTCCGTTTCCGGCTACCCGAGCTTACCTACTGAGGAACAATGATCAAATGTATGGACCCAGTAGTATCTCGCGAGAAATATGGGGTTTGGGCTCTATCCTTAAGTGTCGGCTCTCGAGCTCCCGCACTTTGAGAAATGTGCGGGGGTTACTCTCCCAAGTCACTTGAGTCGATTTACGGCTTTAAGTCAGATAGATTTAGAAGTCCCGATTTTAGTTTTGTAATTTTTATGGGTTTTTTCAATCAACGTCTATCGATTTTTTTCTTTTTATAAAAACCCTAAAAGCATGCACCTAGGTTGCGAGTCCTAAGACTAACTACGCGGCGCAAACAAGTAGAGTAAAAAAATCCTAACAAGCATCTAGAAAACCGTGGAAATCTGATGAATGATAAAAAACCGTGGTGGGTGCCCTGATCCTCGGATACACGGTATCCGGCGAGTCAGGGCCCGAAAAAAAATGGGGGGTTTGTTTATTATCTATTACAACTTCTCTCCCTTTCTCTCTCTTTTACAGAAAATATGCTAACTACTATGTTCCTCGGCAGCCGACTCGTGAAGAAGGAGCCGACCTCTGCTCTTTCAACTGGCTCGGCTTCCGAAGAAGCCGGTTGATCCTGCAGGCCCTGCAAAGATGGTTAGCAAGGAAAACCGATCGAGAAAGCCGAGAAAGTCGTAAGAAAATGAAAAACAAAACACGAAAAAGCCGTACGAAAAACCGTACGAAAAGCGAAACAAAAAGAAGAGAGAAAAAAATAAAGTCGCAAAGAAAAAGAAAAAATCAAAAGAATCTAACGCCTCCCCGGCAACGACGCCATTTTGATAGAGCTAAAAATCGGTTTCGCGGCTTTTCTTTTTTTGAAGAAGCACGGTCGATGTAGCCAAAAAGCCGCGAAACAAATCAATCTTCAACTTATCAAACAAATATCCGGTTTTCTTTCGGAAAACCTACACTAAATATTTTAGCAGGCAAGTGTTCTTGGGTCGAACTCAAGGAGGCAGAATAGAGTCCTTTGATTTTTATCTTTGTAATTTTATTTTTTTTAACTCTTCTCAAAGTTATCAAGGCAAGAAGCTTTTTTTGTTGATTTTTATTTGTATTATTTTTATTTGATTTTATTATTTTTCAATTTTTATTTAATTTTCAAAAAGGGAGATTTTTCAAAAAGATTTATTTATTGTATAATAGGTGGATATTATATAAGTGGTAAAATATATTAGGGTGATCGGGGTCGAGCCGCGAGCTCGAACAGCACAAGAAAACAAAACAAAACGAAGCGAGATTCGTCAAAATCAAAACACGTCGAAAACATGACAAAATCTCACGAAAACTTTATACGAGGTAGATAGGGTAGTTATGTAACTACCCCAAAGAAATCATCGAAAAAGAAGGTCACACGAGGTCAAAATAGCCCCTACAGCCCAGGGGCGTAAGCGAAAAAGAAAACTAATTAAAATGTTTGCAAATTGGTCCTCGGGACTGTTCTGAAAGAAAAGTTATACAAATGTTTACATTTAGGTCCCTGCAGAGGGACCTAAATGTAAATAGTGAAAACCTGGGGGGCGGAATTAAATCTTCTGGAAGCTGTCGGTTCAGTGCATAAATTCTCCACCATTTCGCAATGGAAGGTTGAGATTAGAAGTCGCGCGCGCCGATCAGATGCTTCAGATTCTACCACGTGTCAGTCACCTGTACTCCTCTTGTTCTTGAGTTTGTTGGAGTCGCTGGAGAAGGGCGATCTTCTCCGAATTTTCACGGCCAACTGATGACGTCTTTGGCACGTCGGCGGGGCCAGAGGGGTGGCGCCTCCACCACTCGAGCTCGCCCGTGGTAGAGTGGTGGCGGAGGTTGCTCCGAGCGGCGGAGATGCAGCAGTGAAGACGGCGGTCTCATCTCCCTGGAGGTTGATCAGACCTGACGAAGCTCCTTGGAGATGGAATCTGATAAAGATGGGGGCCTTCCAGATCCGAAGAAATGGCTCGCGATGAAGAGGAACCTATAAACGACAAGATAGTATGCTCGACTCACGATGAATCGGCCAATTGATTACAAGACGCAAGCTCAAAGATGATGAAAAGCTTTAGTTTCCAGAAAAATTACTAGATGCGTGAAGATGGCAGTGAAATGAAGATACGATTTGAAGCGAAATGGAAACGAATCGAGATGAATCTTTGAAACGCGCCTAACCCTATGGATTAGACTAACTAAAAACGTAATTGGCCATGCTAATCGTGGCACGAAGATCGAGGCGAAAAAGGTGGAGGAAGAGTTCTATGAAGATCCAAGGTGTATTACCTGGAACAGCTGCTCGACGGCGACCTTGACCGGAGCTCCAACGCGCGCTGGGCGGCGATACAAGGCGTGGCTTGACCTTGGAACCTTCTCCGACGTCTCCTCCTCCTCGCGGGCGTCTCCACGGTGCTGTCACCACCTCAGGTCTGCCGAGATGAAGCTTGGAAGTTGGGGGGTCGGGCTTCTGGAACTGGGGTTTCAGAGAGCTGGAAGAGTTGGTTGGCGATGGCGACCTTGAGGGGTATTTATAGCTGGGTTTTCGTGGGCACCAAGCTTAGATCTAGGGTTGGCGTTGAAGTAGGTTGTTAGAGAAAGGGGATAGAGGGTTGAGATCGGTTAGAAGGTTCTCGATAGGTGCGGGAAAAATGGTTGAAGGTCGGCAGGTTGAGCAGGCGGGTGGAACTGAATCTTGGAGGAAGAAGACCCAGGTGCTGACAAGTGTCAGCACCTGGTTGGTCCAGAAGCTTAAATTCCTTATAAAATCATTAATAAATATTAAATAATGTTATTTTAAATAGGTTTGAATACAAGAAAGGTAAATAAGTTAATTATCTTATTTATAGCATAATTACTTTTAATAAATAATAAATATTATTTAAAATATAAATATTATATTAAAAAATATGTATTTATAAATAGATTTTAGTTTTTTAATTTAATAAATAAATAAATAAAAATTAATTTTATAATTTCTTAATTATTAGTATATTAAATAAGGTTTATACGAATTTTTATAGATTTTAATAAGTTAATTTGCATATTTTAATAAATAAGATAAGTAACTAGGTTGTTCATTTATACCTATATTTTAGGGTTTTTGATTTTATTAAAATAATAAATAGTCTCCAAAAATTATGAAATAATTTAGGGTGAAACTACAAGATCATGAAATAATTTAAAAATTATAAAATTAAGAAAACAATAAATAATGTGTGTTACAGAAAATAAATTGCCCAGAAACCTCGTTGTCTTTTGGTCCCAAAACCGAATTTTTGCAAACGGACTCTGAATTCGATGAATCCACTTTATTAATTAGAGAATATTATTTCATGAACTTTAAAGGTGAGTAGAGTGAAATTGGAGTTCGTATGAGGAAGTTATGATATTCGGAAGTTGAGATTTTGACAATTTGCAGGCTGAGTTTCTTGGCATATATACAGGGTAATATTTTTAACTTATTTTTATATTTTTATATACATTTTTAGGAATAATTAGGAGAAGAGTTAGTGAAAAATATGTTCATATGAAATAGTTAAAAATCTTTGAAGTTTTGTATTTATTTTATAAATAGTGAAAGGTGTATATGTGTATGTTATTATTTTTTTCTGATTTTCTTTCCTTATCTCCCCCTACTTTTTGTTTTGTCGACCAATCCATGCTGACTTGGTCTCGGGGGTTGGGCTATAAATATATTTTACAGCTATATTTATATTTTAAGTCATATTGTACATGTATACATATATTCAATCTGCCTTTTTGTTTCTTTTCTTGTTCTTTATTTATTTACATGATTTTAGTGGTTAAAAGTGAATATTTACACATGAATGGTGATTTGTTAAAAGATGAGAATTAATGTATATTTACATGTATTTGTTAAGGGTTTTAAGACAAAATGCGACAGAAAAGTTAATGAATCATGGATTCATCAATGGCTGATGTAAGAATCGTGCCATGTTTTCACTTTTTCCTTGTACTGTAGGCTGCTAGAAAAGGTTGTATCTCTCAATTCCTCCAGGGCTGCCAACTCTGCTCTCCTCTGGTCTCCTATACTCTCAGGATCCAATAATAGCTCAGTTACTGCCCAAAGTGACTTGTGCTTGATTTCCACAGGAAGATGGCACGGCTTGCCATAGACGAGTCGAAAGGGAGATGTCCCTAATGGATTCTTGAAGGAAGTCCGATAGGCCCACAAGACCGAGTCCAAAAGCTGTGACCAATTTTTTCGGTCTGGGCGGACAACCTTCTGTAAGATAGTTTTATCTCCCGGTTCGATACTTCGGCAAGACCATTAGTCTGAGGATGGTACGGTGTGGCAACCCGATGGTCAATGCCGAACTCGTCTGCAAGGGCCCTAACCTTGTCATTAATGAAGTGAGGCCCCCCCCGTCTGAAATCAAGACTCTAGGTACCCCGAACTGTGAAATGATATTTTTCCTCAAGAATTTACACACGATTTTAGCATCTGCGGCACGGGCGGGGATGGCCTCAACCCATCGACTAACATAATCTACAGCGAACAAAATGTGCTCGAATCCTCGACTCTTAGGAAATGGGCCCATGAAATCAATCTCCCATGCATCAAAAACCTCACAAAAGTGAATGGGTTGCATGGGCATCATGTCTCTCTATCCGCAGGTTCCCATCTTCTGACAGTCAGTACATCTCTTCACGAACTCATCAGAATCCTTGAAGAGAGTAGGCCACCAAAGGCCGGATTGAAGCACCTTTTGTGCTGTCCTTTTTCCAGAATGATGTCCTCCTGCCTCAAGCTTGTGGCAGTATGTGAGGATGCTATGCTGCTCTTCTCGAGGAATGCACCTCCTCCAGATGCTATCCCCTCCCTCATGATAAAGGACAGGATCTTCCTAATGGTAAAGCGTGGCCTTCGCCAGGAAGGTCTCGAGCTTCTGCCTGGGCCAACCTTGTGGGACCGTCTTGGCAACAAGATAGTTCACAATGTCGGCATACCACGGGAGTGAGGTGATAGCCAAGATCGCCTCATCTGGAAATGTCTCTGTGATAGGTGCGTTGGGCTCAGATTCCTCAAGGTTTTCCAAACAGGAAAGATGATCTGCCACCACATTCTTAACTCCGGGATTATCCATAATCTCAATATCAAATTCCTGGAGCAGAAGGATCCATCTGGTAAGGCGTGCTTTGGCATCCTTCTTAGTCATTAAGTACCGGATGGCGGTGTGATCTGTGTAAATTGTCACTCTAGATCCAAGGATATAAGATCTGTACTTATCCAAAGTAAAGACTACAGCTAGCATCTCTTTCTCAGTCACAGTATTGTTCCACTGAGCGGCATCCAAAGTCCGGCTGGCGTAGTGAATGGCAAAAGGCAATCCATCCCTCCTCTGTCCAAGCACAGCCCCAACGGCAAAATTGGAAGCGTCCGTCATGATCTCGAATGGGAGAGACCAATCGGGTGGCTGAGGGACAGGAGCCGAAACAATCATACTTTTGAGAGTCTCAAATGACGCGAGACACTTATCATTGACAATGAACTCGGTGTCTTTCGCCATCAAATCAGTAAGCGGTCGGGCAATCCGACTGAAGTCCTGAATAAACCGTCGGTAGAAACCGACATGCCCCAGCAAAGACCGCAATTGACGTAAATTGGCTGGTGGATTGAGTTTTCTAATGATATCCACCTTGGTCGGATCGACCTCCATACCCCTGTTGGAGACGATATGACCAAGGACCATCCCTTGAGTCACCATGAAGTGACTCTTCTCCCAAGACAAGACAAGATTGACCTCAATGCAGCGCTGAAGCACACGGTCTAGGCAGTCAAGACAAGCATCGAACCCGTCGCCATAGACCGAGAAGTCATCCATGAAGACCTCTAAACAGTCACCCACCATGTTTGAGAATATGGACAACATGCACCTTTGGAATGTCATTGGGGCCTTACATAGACCAAAGGGCATCCGTCTGAAAGCATAAGTCCCAAACGGACAGGTGAATGTTGTTTTCTCCTGGTCTTCGGGCGCAATGGCCACTTGATTATAACCGGAGTACCCGTCAAGAAAACAATAATGACTTTTCCCAGCTAGCCTCTCGATAATCTGATCAATGAATGGCAGCGGGAAATGATCCTTCTTGGTGGCCTCATTCAATCGTCTGTAGTCCACACAGACCCTCCAAGGAGTGGGTACTCGGGTAGCGATCTCCTCTACAGACTCACTCACAACTGTAGTGATACCCGTCTTCTTGGGTACCACATGTAATGGACTAACCCACTTGGAGTCGGAGATGGGGTAGATAAAATCGGCGCTCCACCACCTCGATATTTCTTTCATTATGACATCTCGAAGATTAAGGTTCAGTCGTCGCTGGAACTCATGCGACGGCCTAGCATTATCCTCAAGATAGATGTGGTGGGAGCACAGAGCTGGACTAATCCCCTGGAGATTAGCTATACTCCATCCTATCGCCTTGCGATTTCTTTCAAGAACCTCCATCAGACGAGATTCTTGTTCTTCAGTCAAACCTACTGAGATAATGACTGGGTGCATGTATGGCTCACCCGCAAGGAATCTATACTTCAATGACTGCGGTAGAGGCTTCAGTTCTGGACAACTGGGAGGGCAGATCTGGCTTCTGGTATGTCTGTGTGAAGGTGACCAGGTCTGCATGGGAGAACTCTTGCTCTGCATGAATCTCTGACGAAGGGAGCCCTGCTGAATCATCAACAAACTGTACTGGCTCGCACTCTATCATGGTTGTTGGCTCAGAAGGAATCAGACATGGCAAATATTCATCAAAATCATCCCAATCATTGTCTGAATCTGAGGGATCTGAAGAAGATGAACAAGATTGAAAATCATCAGCACCACTCGTCTCAACATTGTCAGCCTCAGGTGTATCCTCATCCAGGGGTGTGCTCTCCAGGCTCTCGACTGCCATAAGCTTTAAATATGGTGAATCTGTAGGCAAGGCGAGGGTCTGTGCTACAGGATCTATCCAGTTGGATTCATCATCTGTCATCACAAAATCACACTCCTGGTGGCTGTCTAGCTCTTCCTCTGTCATCTGCGCAGCTTCGCTGGACTGCTCCGAGCATTCTAGTTCTCTAGCTCTTGTTTCTTCGATCGTCTCTATTGTATGGTTTCGCCCTCTACGTGAAAACATACCTTACCGCTATCATGGTCGGTCACCGCCTTGGCTGTGGCCAAGAATGGGCGTCCGAGTATGATGGGGGCATCGGTTACCGACTCAGGGATCTCCATGTCCAACACAACGAAGTCCACGGGGAATTTCAGGTCCTGAATGGTAACGACCACGTCTTTCAACAACCCCTTCGGTCTCTTAGTCGACCTATCAGCAAACTGAAGGACTGTCCTGCTCCTAAGAAGAGGACCAAACTCGAATCGGTCGAGTAAGGCTGTCGGAAGAAGGTTAATTGAAGAGCCGCTGTCTAATAGAGTACGATCACACTGCTGCTTCTGAATCTCGCATCTGACATAGGGAGCTCCTGCATCTGGTCACTTGGCTAGCAGTTTGTTTTGAATAGTGCAGCAAGTGGAATGAGTGAGCACATGGATCTGATCTCTGTGGTTCCTCCTCTTCCTACGGATGGTAGTCTTCTCCTTCAAGTTCTTTTTGAAGAGGGGGATGTGCTCAAGTGCTTCCTGTAGAGTCAGCTGAATATGGAACCTGTCAATCATCTGGTTGTTGAACTCTACCTATTGGTCCTTTTTTGGGTTTTCTCTTTTATTCTCCTTCGCCCGGCGGAGTGCTTCAGGGAAGGGGATGTTAGGGGCCTCCTCAGATGGAGGGCTAGGAATAGGTCCCTGTGCCTGTGAAGGAATAGAATCCATACAATGATCATCATTCAACATATATGGATCTGAAATTTGAACAGAAACCTTTCCTTTATTCATATTTTTGATCTTTTTACTGTTACCACAGTCCATAGATACAAAAGGTGGTAATACCACAGAAGGAAGCTCAACAAAAGTAGATGTGGTGGCCTCAGTACCACCACTGGCACCTGTCTTCACAGCATCAGCACCGCGCTCTGGCTCTGCATCCAAAATGGTGGTATCAGCACCACCGTCTGCATCTGGTGTCACGACGGCCTCAGTACCGTCGTCTGGAACTCCATCATGGGTGGCATCAGCACCGCCGTCTTCAACATCATCATCAACGGCATCAGCACCGCTACCTGGATCATATGGCGCACCTGATTCGGCTTGTGGTTGTCGCTCAAATGAGGCACCGCCGGCTGGCATCCTATCGCTCCTAGTAGTCACAAAATCAGCATCATTCAAAGAAGAAGACATGTCACTCAAATAATCACTAGGAGAGGTATCCTCTGTAAACTCTACCTGCTCAGACTTTCTTTTCAGATTGTTCGGATTTGGTTCAATCTGAGCTGGTATGGCGGCTTTGCCCTTGATGATTTCCCTTATCTCCTGTCGGAACTCATCCATTTCTTGCCGGAAGGATGCTCGCTGTTCGGAAAGCAAGCGGGCAAGATCGTTTAAAGCTGGGTTCTCAAAAGCGGGGGCTTGAGAACCGGACAGGTTTCCCTGCTGGAAATGAGGTTGTTGCTGCTGCTGGTACTGGGGAGGATGGGAGTAAGATTGTTGAGGCTGCTGACGCTGTCTCCACTGCTGATTGTTGTAGGCGGGACGAGGACCATGCTGGTATTGCTACTGATGGGCATACTGGGGCTGTTGCTGCTGCTGTGGCTGGTTGTTCTGTTGTCCTTGAGTTGGAGGCTGCTGCTGAGATGAGGAGTCATCGTTGCCCCAACGGAATCCGGGGTGATCGCGACGAATCTCGGGCTGTGGGTACCGGTCGTACCAAATCCCATTGACTTCCATCAATGGCTCCTGCTCGAAAGATGGTGGAGGTAGAACTGCTAGTGGTTGCTCTGGCTGATAGACCACCATCTGAGTGTCCTGAGATCGCAGCTGTGCTGGGTAGTACTGTAGCAACAGGACCGGCTCTGTCTGGATGTGGTTGACCTGGCGATACGAGGTAGAGGGTTGGGATGAGCTGCTACTGTCGGCATCAGCTCGTGACCTGGAAGGCTGCTGGGAAGAAGTTTGTGCCTCCTTGACGTAAAGAATCTGCGTCTTCAGGTCACACATGGTATTGGCAATCTGGTCCATCTGGGCCATGCCTTGCATCTGCTTTTTCTCGAGGATCTCGAGACGATCCAGCTTTTCATTGATAATTCCCATGTCAGCTACGGTTGATTCGGCTTGGGCTGCAGCTGCCGACAAAGTGTGAGGACCGGCATCGATGCGGGCAATCCTCTGAAATGATCCCGCTCCTTGTGGGGGCTTCTGTTGTGTGTAGACGCGGGCTAGGGCCATGACGGTTGAATTCTCTGCCATGCCTTCATACATGGCCCAAACATCGTCTTCACCTTTGGAAAAATACGACCCACCACAAGAGGCGTTTACAAGCCCTTGCAGCTCTGGTGTCAGCCCACAGAAGAAACTTTGAACTAGATTGGGCATAGATATGTCATGGAGTGGACACCGGTCGATTAGCTCTCTGAATCGATCCCAAGCTTCATGAAACTGTTCATTAGGGATCATGACGAAGTTGCTGATCATAGCTCTAGCTGCGTTCGTCCGGCCAAGAGGGTAATACTTGTTTAAGTATGCGGTCCGGAGATCTGCCCAAGTATCGATGAATCACCCCAAATGTTTGATCCAGTATGCGGCTCTGTCAACTGATGAGCACGAAAAGCCGAGCAACCAAGGTAAAGGTAGAGCTAAGGTTGTTACGACCTCAGTCGCTCGGGTGACTCAACGAGAAAAATATCAGACCACCAAATAGAAATCAAAACACGATAAAACTCAAGATAGCGGTCTCGCTATTAAATTAACCTGGTATAGCGACCAGGGTCGAACTCAAGGAGCACGTGATGGCCTCGCAGCCTACGAAGTAGTCAGAAATAAAAACAAATAAAATAAAATGATTTTTGGTGGATTTTTAATAATTTTTATATTTTTTGGATTTTTAAACTAATTAAGAAAATAAGAAAATAATAAAACAATCAACTTTACACAATTATTTAACAACTCAAAATTCACCCAAAAATGCAAACAAAAATGTTTTTATGTTTTTTTTATATTTTTCTATGTTTTTGGTTAATTTTTAGGGTTTTTCTGATTTTTATGGAATTTTATAAAAAAAAAAACAAGAAAAGAAAAGTGTGCTGCTGTCCAGTCAGACTTGGAGGGCCAAAATAGATAATCCCTATCTAAGCCTGGAGGTAATTTTCCTATAAAGTGTGAAATACAAGGAAAAATTAGGCACTGGGTTTATTAATTTTTGATTTTTCTATTATTTACTAGAATTTTATGGGGTTTTCAATGTTTTTTAATTTTTATAATTTTTATAAATCTAAAAACGACCAAAATTGGTCAGAAAATCAAACACAGCAAGACAAACAATGTCTAATTTTTTGTAATTTTTAAAGTTATTTTAATATTTTTTGTGATTTTTAGAACTGGACAGTAAGAAAAATGCATATTTTTGAATTTTTAAAAATACTAAAAGGAGTAAAAAATGTCTCCAAAAATTAGAGAAAATTTACACCATGGCAGGAGCCATTTATCCAATTTTCATCAAATTTGGAGTAGTTTTGCTATTTTATTAAAATTAAAAACCAACAAACAATGCACAAGGATCTATTTGAAAGGAAAACATGTTCCAGGGGCCTACTGGTAACACAGCTGGAAAGTGTAGGGCCCAAAATGCAAAAGTCCCTGAGGCCCACGTACGATACGCGTGACTCAGGCCTGGAAGGACCTTTTTGTCATTCCTATTCTAAAAGATGCAATCAATAACATTCCAGAAACACAGGGCATAAAATGCAAATATCCCACTAAAACACGTGGCGAAGCATGTGACCTCTACGAACAGGGTCAAAAGTGCAATTGTCCAAAACAGTAGGGTCCTCTATGCAATATTTACAAAAATAAAAGAACTACCAAACGTATTTACAGGACTAAATATTAAATGCAGAAACTAAAGGGGCCTGAGAGCAATTACCCCTTATTATATGCCGAAGGCTAGATGGGCGCCACGTGTGATATCCAACGGTCGGGGGGGTGGCGCCTCAAAGAAGGGCTGCGGCCCAGATCTGACGGTCAAGGCTCAGCCACGTGGATGATCGAACGTCTCCTGTGCGCTGTGGGTAAGCCTCACCGATCTCTCGGTCCTGGTCCACCCTCTGATGATCGAACGCCTGGCGTTGCTCCTCAAATGGACGACTACGATCTGATCTGGAGCTGGAGGGTGAGATGGACAACTATGGAGGATACTCCAAGAACTCGATGCCGGCGAGTTTCGTCGGGCTCGTGCGCGTGCAGGAGAGCTCCTCGAAGGCTACTGAAGATTGGAGAAGATGCGCCTGGGCCTCCCGCGTTTGAAGAGAGCCTCCGATGAAGCTAGAGGCGTCGGAGGTGGTCCAGCGACCACGGCGGAGCTGGAGCTGTTGCTCCCTGATGTCCGAGCCCTCAGATGGGCTTGTCTTGACCTGCAAAGCACTACAACAGCCTCCTGGGTCGAGAGCAAAGTGCTGTTGGAAATGCGAGCCCACGGCGAGCCATTATGCAATAAATGTTGTTGCAATTCACTCCTTGATCTGAAATGAAGAATACATAATTTGCATAATAGGTCCCTTCGTGCAATTAGGGTTATGTACCATGGCCGTCTTAATAATCATACAGCTGTTGATTCAATTATTGAATCATAGAGGCTGGTGCTTAGCTGAATATCTAATGAGTTAGATTGAGGACTCATCAAGCACCGTCAAATGATTATTAAGAGATGATCTCCAGCCTGAGTAGGAGATGGCAATCCTATCTCATTTAGGTTGATATCTGACCGACCTCTTGATGCAGGTCCTCTGCATAGGAATAGAGATTCGGAGGTGTCGGATGAGTTAGGTCAAAGAGTTGACTTAACGAGATCGAGATAACCAAAGTCCTATATCATATGCTGTCATGATATAGGCACACATCCTCTGACCGGAGACAGATGTGTTACTATATGTCTGAGTATGTACATTTGGCAGACCAATAGGTTGATGGCCTAATCAAGGTCTATACACCGGCGCGCTGGTGTGCATATAAGGGCATATGAGTAATACGATCTCTCAAAGGGATCATACAGGTTCACTACTGAACCGGAAGACATGAGCTCACTCATGAGATATTGGGAAGAATCAAATTCCGTGCGCACGGTCGTCTCGCTTTGGAAGCTTGACTGAATTTGTTGGTTTGATATATACTTTTGGAAAGTATATGATCAAGACCTAGGTATGATATATGCTTTTGGAAAGTATATGATCAATACGGACTCCCAATGATCGAATGAGAAACTTACTGATAAAACCCTGAAGTAGACAGTATAAAGTTGATCTAATACTTCGGGTTTAATCTGGGTCTTCCAGTATGCAGGATGTACAGGTATTGGGAATGCCTGAGGGTGATGTGATCATAAACGGTTGTATAACCATGACGCTTCCATTCCTAGGGAGTGATGAAACGGGTCTGGATTTTAGTGACTCCTCTCAGTAGAGAAGTAATCTGATCTTAGTCCAAATGTTGGACATTAATCTGAATGTGATTCAGATTCAATGAGAAGATTAGATTTGCGGTCTTGATTTAATCAAGCATCTATGGGAGGCCCGCAATCTGGATTTGAGATATGATCTCAATATCCATGTCACTATACGTGGAACAATACAATCGCCCTGTCCTTATCTCCAAGTATTCGCGGAGAAAGCACATTATCCTTGAAAGAGTTCATGGATAATTCTATTGTTGATATATGTATCCGAGCATTGAGAAAATGGATAATTAAATGTGATTTAATTATCATGAATAATATGAATTTGATTCATATTATAAGGAGAGTTATCTTAGATAATTAAATGTGATTTGATTATCAAAGATGTAAATAATATGAATGTGATTCATATTATTTGAGCACATGAGAATAAGTTATCCAATATAATCAAATGTGATTTAATTATTATGGATAAGAATAATGTGGATAGGAATATCCAATTATTCATAATATATTATAAATGTGATTTATAATGTATTAGAGAGAGTTAAATATAATTTATATTAGTAGATTAATTATTAATGTGTATTGGATACACATTGTCTAATTAATTGAAAATGTAAATTACATGTTGTTTTGGGTTGTGAATATGATTCACAATATTCCAATGTCAAGATTGCAATATTACCAAATTTAATTGAGAATTATTTTGGTGAATAAAAATCCCAACAAATAGTTGTTGGAAAATAAGTAGAGAGAAAATCAAGGAGATGTGCAATCTCATGGGAATCCATGAGATTGCCCTCTAAAGGGGAAGGTTGATCTCCTTTGTATTTTCTCTCCTTATTTGATTGATTTAATTTGGTATTAATATTTATTTGATTTATCAAATATATTTAATCAAAATTAAATCACAAGTTATTGGCTTTTACCAACAACAATCTTGACCATTGGATTGACATAAATCAATCTCATCCATTGATTTTATATGTCACATGGATTGAGATCCATGGATCCCAAAACCCTATAAATAGAGAGGCATACCATGCTCTCTATTTTACACACAAAATGCTTGAGAAGCATCTCTCTCTCCCTCTCTCTTTCTCTCTAGAGGTCAGCCCTCTCTCTCCCTCTCATGGCCGTCCATCATGGATGCCATGGAGAGGTTCTCCATCGCCGCGGCATCGTCGTTATGCTGCCCGTTCTTCTGCTCGTGGATCTCCGTCTCCTTCGGTGCGCCTCGCTCATGAAGAAGACGTTGGATCTCGTGTGTCGAGATCAGGAGATCCGCCGCTTGGATCATCAACATGGATTGCGAGAAGCACGCGGTTCATCCCCGCGCTCGCAAGCGTCTCCTCCGTCGGATCGGACTTGAGACAGGAGGTCTCTTCGTTTAGAGACTTGATCGCAACCACGCTTCAAGAGGTAATCCTAATTACTTGTTTGTGGTTTAGACGAAACGATCCGAGAAGTGTTCTTGGATCATGTGGTTTCGTCGTATAAAATTTTTTAAATTCTGCTGCATCGAGCAACTAGTGCGACTAGTCGCTCCTCGTCGTATTCGATACGACGCTCACGCTTCCGTGATGCGCTTGAGGATCTAACCATATCCTTCAAGTGGTATCAAAGCCTTAGGTTGACGGTTTCGAATAGTGATTCGTTAACAAAGGACGACTTGGGTTCGCTAAGGTCACGAAAGTTTTTTATCGCATTTGATTTCGCAGATCTGTTTAGTGTAATTTTTCGGCCAAGTTTAAATTGTTTAAACACGAAAATAGCACTTGGATTTTGTTCCCCATTAAATAAGGAAACCATAGGATCTGAGTTTGCGTAAATCGGATTTCGTATGCTCGAGATATGGTCGTTTTAATGAACATGTATGCACTGTTGCGGGAACTGTAAATCTGAACGTGATTAAAATGTTAATTACTGTTTAGACTTGCCTCGAAATGCGTGAAACATCACTTAGGTTCTGTCCTAAATCAAATTAGCAAACTTTAGAAATTGACTTTGCTTAATTTGGATTTAACATGATTGAGATATGCCAATTTTAGTAAGTAGGGGTCACTGCTGAAATTGCTTTCCTAATATAGAACCAAGTGATTGTCAATTAGTGAAATTAATTGTTAATTTCGTGAAATAATCTTGAAAAATATTTGTGAAATATTGAAACATGATTATTTGCCTAATTGAATTGGCCCCAACCAATTAGTTGATTAGATTTGATCTAAACCCTAATTGGAATTACAATCATCAAACTTCTTGCTTGAATAGGACTTGGGAATTTGCCTAGCAAATTTCCTTAAAATCAAAATTGTTTTGATTACTATATGATATAATTTCGGTTGAAGAACCGATGATCATCTCAAGTACAAAATAATCAATTTGGCATTATCCTTTCCCGAGGTGGATATGGTGTCTAGTCGGGGATCGCTGGTCAGCGGGTTGCAACGTATGTGGTCCGCCCCACTCCCGTCGGTACTGGCCATGACAGCGGGTAGGGCCGGGATAATGTCCGAGGGATTATGATGTATTTTTCTAATTATTAAAATTCGAATTAATACGTACTTTGAGAATAATATCATATATGTATATTCAAGCATAAAATTAAGTTTGATTGATTAAATTGGATTGATAATTAATTTAATATGATTAAGTTAATTATATCCAATTGAGAATACTCTAATATGATTACAGTTAATAATTCCCTTGGAAGAATTAATTATATGAATGTGATTCATAGAAATTAATTTAATTTGAATAAGATATGGAGGATCACATAAGTGACATCCATGGTCTCCCGTCAAGGCGAAGGGTTTCGTCGCCAGATATTATATGTGGGAGACGCCTGTCCGAAGTGACAGCTCCTGCATATGATCCATTTGGATCGGGCTCGTCGCTTCTCGAAAGAGTAAGAACGTATGCGTAGTGACCCCAATATCGGGTCCTCATATTATTGGGGCGATATTGGATTGCGCATAGCGAGTTGTATTCCTGTTGACGGTTGGTTCAATTAATGACGGGTCAACATCACCTTAGGGGTGGTGGGCCCGGGTATTAAAGACCGAATTGGGAGATGCAAGTTGGACTTGCAAGGCGGAATGTGTTCCCGCTTCTTTTTATCCGAGTTGTAGGTTCTCATATTATTGGGATGCAACAAAGATAAGGAAGGAGATCCCAGATCTTGCTTGAGATATGATGGTAAGTATATCTCTTACATTGAAAGTGATTAAGGGAATTAACTTTCATTGTTGACATGGCAAGACAACTTTGATATAAAATTCCTAATTCAAAGTAAAACATGTATATATATAAATATATACACTCATGCAAATTTCTTATTTCAGATAATCCTTCATTAAACCCACTCAATATTATACTCAATAATAACCAGTAAAATATCGTGGATTGGACCCTATAATCCAGATATTGTACTTGCAATTGGACACACAATGTATGTGGTTGCAATGTGCAAGTTTCCTCATAACAATGAGAAGTGATAATTAAATAGACAATAGGACTAAAACCCTAGGGTTTGTATGTCTCTATAAGTCTTGATCTTATCGAATGTACTTTTGAAGTGACATGTCGATGATGATCGTAATTATCAAATTAATCCTTATAAAATCAATAAAGATATTATGGCATACATATGTGCTCTCGACATTTAATCATGAATTATGTGGTTCTCTACATCATGCAGAATGGTAGCCCTATAAGAGATGATGTATTCAATTATTTGAATACCTACCTGAACCTATGTTTTAAGAGTTTAGATGGATGTAGATGATGAGTGTCATCATTCTACTATCTATACTCTAGTCATTCATGAAGCTTCATAATATTCATATTGTATGAATTGGGTGAAGCTTATATAAATGTTGAAATACTCTTATATTGAAATTTTTGATTTTAACATAAGAGATCCTTATTCTTAAGCAATGGTTGTTTATAGATAAAGGGAGCGCAGTGGAAGCATGAGTTGGACTCAAGCAAGAAGTATAATCAAATAGTTGACTGTACTTCTGTGACTTCCATATGACATCCAAAGAGTTGGATGAATGCCAATGCTGCAATAAGTTGATGTGTTGATAGTATGACTATCAAGTCTGTCTAGAATCCTCAGAAAAGGACTCGGATGGAGCGTCAGTATAATCTACATATAATCATTGAAATTGACTTACTTATTTGATAAGGTAAAGTCTAATAATTGTATCTCAATCTTCTAATAACACTTGCAATTGGTTGCATATGTATTAGAATATTAGAAATTTGATCTTAAGGTTTATTGATCATCCATGTTGAAAGTGATGCAAGTGTTGCAACAGTTTCCATGAGATCAATAGACTTCATATTTTCAGTGGGAGCCCTTAGTCTTAGAGAATGTCTCTATGACCTAGATATTAGAATACACTCATTGTTTATTTCTAATTGTTGGATATAAACATGAATTCTGTAATAAATCTATCATAAAGAGTTATGATGGAAATATTTCAGATAGTAATCTAAAATCTAGTGGACTCTATTAAATTAGAAAATTATTGAATGGTTCATTAAGATTTCTAATACCGAAAATTAAACTTTAAAAGATCAATAGGAGGATAAAGATCATTTGACAATGATCTGGCATCAAATTTTGGACATATGTCTGTTGTTGAAATCAATGGATTGGTAAGACATGAAACTTTAGATTGTCTAAAGATTCAAATCTCACATACTTGTGAATATTGTATTCAAAGAAAAATGTCCAATACACCCTTCCTTGGGAAAGGTATAAGGTGTCAAGGTATTAAGGATCTCATACATATTGATGTATGCAGATCATCTATATCATAGTAAACAATATGGATATGTGATATCTGTTAATGATTATGTATGATATGAGATTTCTTCTCTTCACCTAAGAAACCTTTGAAATGTTCAAGGATTTCGTAATTTTGGTTTAGAACCAAAGTTTGAGGGAAGATGAAATGAATTTGATCTAACCAAGGTAGCTTGTACCTATTAGATGAATTCAAGAAATACCTTATGGAGATATGAATATCATTCCTATCTCAATCCTCCTAATAATCCTTAACTCAATAGAGTTGTAGGGAGATACAATTGATCATGTGTGACATGATTTGATCAATGATTAATCATAGCATAATTATCTCTTAGTTTCCAGGTATATATATGTGGTAGAGACTGCATTATATATCCTTAATAAGGTTCCATGTGATTAAGCTGGAATCTGGCACTAGAGAGTGCTACTTCATTAGGAAAATAAAGGATGGTATTGGATACCTACTTTATGACCTTGAGATTCTTAAAAGATCTAATCTTTGAGAATATGATTCTTATAGGATGACTCTCTTGAGAATCAATATGAAAATGAAGTGAAGGAACTCATTTAATCTTGAAAAGATAATGAGGCTCCTGATATTGGAAACTGAAAGGACAATTAAAGATGAAACACTAATACCTCTTCAAATAAGTTTGAGGATGGATTCCATGTGTTAGTTAAATCTAAAAATGATCGGACTTCATGTGATGAAGCTCCTGAGGATCATGACATGGAAAGATGGATGTTAGCAATAAAAGTCTAATGTAGACTTCATATACAAGTGTCGTATATGGACCCTCGAGGATCCACCTTTATGGGTCAGACCCATTAAGGTGTAAATGGATCTTCAAGAGAAAGAGAGAACCTGATGAGAAGGTATAGACCTTCAAAGCACGGTTCGTAGCCATGAGCTACACACTGAAGAGAAGGCTTCGCTTGCGATAAGACTTGCTCTCCAGTGACCTTGCTTTAACCCATCAGAATATTGCTAATTGTAGCTACGCAACTTGTCTATGACATCTTCATGATGTGAGTCAAGATTGCATTCCTCTATGAATACCTCTCTGAGGATATTCATATGAAGTAGCCCCAGGACTTCATGGTTGAGGAAAGCAAGGTGTGCTAGCTGAAGAACTCCATCTTTGGACTCAAATAAGTTTCTTGTAGTTGGAACATAAGATTTAATGAAATTATAAATGTTATGATTTCAGATAAAATCTTGATAAACCATATGAAGCTTAGTGGGAGTGCCATTGTGTTCATCATGCTTAATGTAGATATTATTCTAATCATATAAGAATAAATGATAAGTGTTTTATAATTTGGTTGTTCCATACCTTGAGATACGATTTCAAGGATACCTCTTAGATCTTAATTCTGAAGTCGTTAAGAAGCAAAGAGAAGAGGGTATTGGGACTGTCGCATTAGTAGTACACCTTGGACTTATTCCATTTTCTGGACAATTCCAAGAAAAGCTTCCTTCCCTTAAGATGTGGTAGTGACCTGTCTAGAGGGATAGCACCTCAATGAGTTGAGGAAGTGAATGCTAGAACTGCTTGCACTTGTGCATCAGTTATGAGAAGCTGAATGTATTCTAGATATGTACAAGAACCAGATGTCTACCATGCAGTGGGAGTAGTAAACTGTTACTAATCCTGCTATGGAGATAAAACACTTGATTGCAGTAATAATAATAATATCTTCAAAGATGACAAAACTTGGAGATAGTGATCTCAAAGTCTTATCTTCAAAAGTTTAAGATCTTGTAGATAAGGGTCTTGACTGCAGTTACCTTAGGAGATAGAGATCTCCAGGAATGAAGGTATTCTAATAAGGATTATGGGAATACTGGTTATGATAATTAATAAGATGTAGTGTCAAGGACACTATAACCAACAAAATTGAGTATCGGTTGCATGAGATGCAACATTCGCATTGGATGCGAGCACTGTTACTAGGAGATATGCAATTGCCGTAAAAGGACTTGGCGTAGTCTCTTGGGAACGGAGTGACTGATCAGCTTACCTAGCTATTTTCTAAATAGCCTATGATTGTCACATGAGTGTGGGTTTAAATGATTAGCCCATTAATGGCTCTTTGGGCTAGTGGGAGATTGTTGGAAATGCGAGCCCACGGCGAGCCATTATGCAATAAATGTTGTTGCAATTCACTCCTTGATCTGAAATGAAGAATACATAATTTGCATAATAGGTCCCTTCGTGCAATTAGGGTTATGTACCATGGCCATCTTAATAATCATACAGTTGTTGATTCAATTATTGAATCATAGAGGCTGGTGCTTAGCTGAATATCTAATGAGTTAGATTGAGGACTCATCAAGCACCGTCAAATGATTATTAAGAGATGATCTCCAGCCTGAGTAGGAGATGGCAATCCTATCTCATTTAGGTTGATATCTGACCGACCTCTTGATGCAGGTCCTCTGCATAGGAATAGAGATTCAGAGGTGTCGGATGAGTTAGGTCAAAGAGTTGACTTAACGAGATCGAGATAACCAAAGTCCTATATCATATGCTGTCATGATATAGGCACACATCCTCTGACCGGAGACAGATGTGTTACTATATGTCTGAGTATGTACATTTGGCAGACCAATAGGTTGATGGCCTAATCAAGGTCTATACACCGGCGCGCTGGTGTGCATATAAGGGCATATGAGTAATACGATCTCTCAAAGGGATCATACAGGTTCACTACTGAACCGGAAGACATGAGCTCACTCATGAGATATTGGGAAGAATCAAATTCCGTGCGCACGGTCGTCTCGCTTTGGAAGCTTGACTTAATTTGTTGGTTTGATATATACTTTTGGAAAGTATATGATCAAGACCTAGGTATGATATATGCTTTTGGAAAGTATATGATCAATACCGACTCCCAATGATCGAATGAGAAACTTACTGATAAAACCCTGAAGTAGACAGTATAAAGTTGATCTAATACTTCGGGTTTAATCTGGGTCTTCCAGTATGCAGGATGTACAGGTATTGGGAATGCCTGAGGGTGATGTGATCATAAACGGTTGTATAACCATGACGCTTCCATTCCTAGGGAGTGATGAAACGGGTCTGGATTTTAGTGACTCCTCTCAGTAGAGAAGTAATCTGATCTTAGTCCAAATGTTGGACATTAATCTGAATGTGATTCAGATTCAATGAGAAGATTAGATTTGCGGTCTTGATTTAATCAAGCATCTATGGGAGGCCCGCGATCTGGATTTGAGATATGATCTCAATATCCATGTCACTATACGTGGAACAATACAATCGCCCTGTCCTTATCTCCAAGTATTCGCGGAGAAAGCACATTATCCTTGAAAGAGTTCATGGATAATTCTATTGTTGATATATGTATCCGAGCATTGAGAAAATGGATAATTAAATGTGATTTAATTATCATGAATAATATGAATTTGATTCATATTATAAGGAGAGTTATCTTAGATAATTAAATGTGATTTGATTATCAAAGATGTAAATAATATGAATGTGATTCATATTATTTGAGCACATGAGAATAAGTTATCCAATATAATCAAATGTGATTTAATTATTATGGATAAGAATAATGTGGATAGGAATATCCAATTATTCATAATATATTATAAATGTGATTTATAATGTATTAGAGAGAGTTAAATATAATTTATATTAGTAGATTAATTATTAATGTGTATTGGATACACATTGTCTAATTAATTGAAAATGTAAATTACATGTTGTTTTGGGTTGGGAATATGATTCACAATATTCCAATGTCAAGATTGCAATATTCCCAAATTTAATTGAGAATTATTTTGGTGAATAAAAATCCCAACAAATAGTTGTTGGAAAATAAGTAGAGAGAAAATCAAGGAGATGTGCAATCTCATGGGAATCCATGAGATTGCCCTCTAAAGGGGAAGGTTGATCTCCTTTGTATTTTCTCTCCTTATTTGATTGATTTAATTTGGTATTAATATTTATTTGATTTATCAAATATATTTAATCAAAATTAAGTCACAAGTTGTTGGCTTTTACCAACAACAATCTTGACCATTGGATTGACATAAATCAATCTCATCCATTGATTTTATATGTCACATGGATTGAGATCCATGGATCCCAAAACCCTATAAATAGAGAGGCATACCATGCTCTCTATTTTACACACAAAATGCTTGAGAAGCATCTCTCTCTCCCTCTCTCTTTCTCTCTAGAGGTCAGCCCTCTCTCTCCCTCTCATGGCCGTCCATCATGGATGCCATGGAGAGGTTCTCCATCGCCGCGGCATCGTCGTTATGCTGCCCGTTCTTCTGCTCGTGGATCTCCGTCTCCTTCGGTGCGCCTCGCTCGTGAAGAAGACGTTGGATCTCGTGTGTCGAGATCAGGAGATCCGCCGCTTGGATCATCAACATGGATTGCGAGAAGCACGCGGTTCATCCCCGCGCTCGCAAGCGTCTCCTCCGTCGGATTGGACTTGAGACAGGAGGTCTCTTCGTTTAGAGACTTGATCACAACCACGCTTCAAGAGGTAATCCTAATTACTTGTTTGTGGTTTAGACGAAACGATCCAAGAAGTGTTCTTGGATCATGTGGTTTCGTCGTATAAAATTTTTAAAATTCTGCTGCATCGAGCAACTAGTGCGACTAGTCGCTCCTCGTCGTATTCGATACGACGCTCACGCTTCCGTGATGCGCTTGAGGATCTAACCATATCCTTCAAGTGCCTCAACCCGGTTAGAGGTGGTGAAGGTGAACAGTGCGTCGAGGTGAAGGGGCTCCGGCGAAGCGACGGTGGTGGAGCCCCAATCCCAGTTCCTTTGCGAACTGGGTTGAATGGTTGTGCGGAGAAGGTGCGCGGGGGAAGGGCGAAGGTGATGGATGACTCCGATGATCGAGATGTGGGCGAAGGTGGTCGGAATCGAAGTTCGTCGGCGATGGGTCGATTTGGGCGAAAATCAAAATTAGCTAAGGAGAAGAAGAACTGGGTCTACCTGATGGATGAGGTCGACTGGGGGAGAGCTGGGGAAGCTCTAGGTCCTAGCCTCGAGGGCCGTCGATGCCCGTGGCTCGAGCACCACGTCTGGGTGGCGCACGGCGGCGCTACATCGTCGGATCGATGGTCCAGCTGCTCCCTCCTCGCTGCAACACGGTCGAACGCAAGCTGTCACTCAGGCGAGGGCTATGGAGGTCCTAGGGTGGAATGAGCTGATCCAAAGATAAGTGAAAATGGGGGCGGAGCTTAGACTATATACGGGTGAGGGTCCGGTAAGAATAGGTCGGGCAGGGCACGGCGAGGCTCGGATCCCTAGGTGGATGATCGGGCGTGGGTTAGTGATGAATCAATGATAATCGGGGCCCGATGTTTCGATTAATGGAAGTCGGATCATGCTGGGAAAAATCGGCAAAGTCGGGTCAGGAGCAAGGATCCACGGGTCTGTGGTCCAAGAGGGGGAGTTGACCGGGGGGTCAACGTCCCCCGTGGACCAATGAGAATTGGCCATGTCATAAAGATTTGAAAATTCGATTTAAAATAGAAAATGGCTGAATTATTAAAAACTCAAACCATGAAAAATGTTTATTTATTTATAAACTATTTTTTGTGATTTTTAATTAATTTTTTGAAATAAAAATAGAGTATGTACAATATAGTACTATGCATAGGTATATATACAATATAGATTTTTAATTTTTGATTTTTAATTAATTATTTTTGTGCATTTTTATTCCCATTTTATATTTTATTAATTTATAGAATAAAATTAGGAATATTTTGATATTTTTATTTTATTTTTATTATTTATGAACAAGGGTGAAATAAATATTTATATACATATATATACATGGTATATATACAATGTTCTTTTTTATTTTTATTTTTTTTCTTTTTATTTTAGTTTTTGTTTTTATGGTTTTTATTTAATTTATTTAGATAATAGGATATAGAATATATACAAATTTTGATGGAATTTAATTTATTTATTTACAAGGTGAAATAAATAGAGACAGGGGGTTTATGTACATGATGAATATACAAGTGAAGAAGATTTTTTTATTTCTTCTTTTATTTCTTTTTTTTAAATTTCTTATTTTTATTTTGATCTTGTATTTACAAATATATACAAGCCTATTTTATTTTATTTTTAGAGGAAAATATTATTATTTTATTTACAGGTATATTTACACATGAGCTCCCTTATCTCTCTCTACTTTGGCTTTTACGCAGTCAGGCCCATACAGAGCCCTCCCTTGGGATTAGGTCGCTCAATATTTATTCTAAATATCTCCCTCTTTTTCTTTTTATTCTTTATTCTTTTATTTTTGAACAAAAACATTCTAATTATTATATTTTATACAATGCATGTTTTTTGGTAATTATTTGTATTTACAAATATCTACATGCATTTGTAAAGGTTTTTGTAGCTAAAATATAAGAATAAAGAGTGATGAATGGGTATTCATCACCCCCCTATACTTAACTTTGCTAGTCCCTTAGCAAACACTTATTTGAAAAAGAAGTGAAAAAGAGAAAGAAAAAGAAAAAGAGGAGAATGTGCATGGATCAAGGTTGAATATTAAACTTGCCTTCATTAAATTGAGATATGGAGATCGATCCGATCTTTGGATTATTAATGTGTCGGAACCTTGTTTGGACTTAAGTTTAAAACTCAACAGCCTCTAAGTTCCACCAATCTATAATCAAGACTCCTCAACAATCCAGATCAGAACAAGTCTACAAACACAAACCCTGAAGACCATGAATCTTTCCTTGTACTGTGAATGTGAAGTATTAGCTCTCTACCTCAAAAGTGGCAACTTGACAACCCTCCCCAATAAGGTAACTCTATGACCTCAATCTGGCCACTCTTTCCTCGAGGAGCGGGGTATTCCCTTCTAAGTTCAAGTTCAACCGGCTCAAGAACAGGGGGAAGAAGAGAATGGACCATGGCCAGTGTAGCCATGTATCCTTGGGAGCTCAACCAGTGTAGCCAAGTCTCCCTGCTGCAAGCTACATAAGGTGGGACATGAATCTCAAGCTTTGCTTATTTGCACTATATACATACTCCGGTGGGATTATCATTTTCTATCAGACCCACCATTTTTTTGGAGTTATATTCTTTTTGCATTTTTTTTTCAAGTGCATCTATATAACATATACATGTGCAGCATATATACAAGGAGTTTTTCCTCTTGAGCCAGTAGACTATCCCTCTTTTGAAGCACTATTGCAACCCACTACTTCCGTCGTTAGACCTCATGGCAACCAGATCAAGTTGAGACGCACTTCCTTCACTAAAAGAAGAAGAGAGGTTCCGCCTAGAAGTACTACCCTCATATGCTACCCCAAGTCAAGGAAGACTGCCTCCTCACCACCTCATCCGTAGAGAGCTCGGTGCAAAGTGCGGTGTCCAAGTAAAGCCATTGTCTATATGAGTCATGTGTGTGTTGTTAAGTGCTCTACTTAGGCTCATTGAGATGACATGTGATCATAGCCTAGTGGACTCAAAGAATTAAGTCACCATGGACCTGAAAAGCCTTAACCCTAAGCCCTATAAGGTTCCTCTTAGAATTAGGTGGATTAAGATCATAATCAAGCTCCATTTCCCAATTTAATTCCAGGCTAGTTTAGATGTCAACTATAATCTGGAAAAACTATATACATATATACAAAGATGCTATTTACACAATTTTTACACAAATGCAAAAAATTTTGAAAACTGTTTTGAAATCATGGATGTATGCGTGAATGCAAGTTTTGCAAAATATTTACACACAATTACACAAGATTTTTGCAAACTTTTGATTTTCAAAGCATTTTGGAAAAATTTTATACTATATACATAATTTTGATATGCACATATTTACACAAACTTTACACCAAAAGTTTTTGAAAACATTTTTACAAAAATAACTTGTACACAAGGTATGTATGTGCAAATAAAAGAATGATCATTTACAGGAAAATTTTTTAATTTTATGGATTTTAGGTTTTTAGCCAATTTTATTTATTTATACACTCACACAAAGTACGAGTTATGACTAAAGTATATATGAAATATATACCCCCCCCCTATACTTAGCTCAAACGATGTCCTCAGAGTCAAGAGCGATGAAAAAGACATAACTCGTGCTATGTATAGGGAAATGAAAAGGAAGGCTATATACAAAGACGAATGAATGAATAGAAAAGCAAGATCTCAGCTTTTCCCCTATACTTAGGATCAAGTGATCCTAAGTATAGCAGGTTGTACATAAAAGGGTAAACCAAGTGGAGAATGTACAGGGTCTACCCCCCTTATACTTAGGGTAAAATATCCCTAAGTATAGGCAGCAAAAACAGGGGTAAGATGAATCAAAAGAAATACCCAAAAGTCCTACATCCCCCCTATACTTAGGGTAAAGTACACCCTAAGTATAGCATAATCAAAAGATGAAGAAAGGGATGTGGGACTAAAGAATGTAATGATATGGACATCTGGATCTATACAGGTCGGGAGAACAATGATAATCAGGCGTGAGATGCAATAGATGTGAGTCAAGAGACCACATCTCACGCAAAGTGAATAGGGGTAACATCAACGACCCGCGGCTCATGATCTAGAAATGGCTTGAGCCGCTGGCCGTTCACTCGAAAAGGTACTCTCAGAAGACAACTCAGAAATGTCAATGCTACCTTTGTCGTGTACCTTTCTCACTAGATATGGGCCCTTCCATTTGCTCTGTAGCTTCCCTGGAAATAGACGAAGCCTGTCATCAAACAACCATACTCTCTGTCCAGTCTCAAAATGCTTGTGGCTGATGTGAGAATCATGCCACTCCTTCACTCTCTCCTTGTACTGTAGGCTGTTTGAGAAGGCGGTATCTCTAAGCTCCTCCAAGGCTGCTAACTCTGCCCTCCTCTGGTCTCCTACACTATCTGGATCTAAAAGAATATCTGTAACTGCCCAAAGTGACCTGTGTCTCAGCTCAACTGGTAAATGGCATGGCTTGTCATATACGAGGCGAAAGGGAGATGTGCCCAAAGGTGTCTTGAAAGACATCCTATATGCCCACAAGACCGAGTCCAAAAGCTGTGACCAATCCTTTCGGTCAGGGCAGACGACTTTCTGCAGAATAGTCTTGATCTCCATGTTCGACACCTCGGCTAGACCATTCGTCTGTGGATGGTATGGAGTGGCAACTCGATGTTCATGTCGAACTCGCTAGCAAGGGCCTTCACCTGGTCGTTAATGGAATGAGAGCCCCCATCAGAAATCAGCACTCGAGGTACTCTGAACCGCGTAATGATGTGCTTCCTCAAAAATCTGCAAACTGTCCTGGCATCAGCGGTTCAGGCGGGGATAGCCTCAACCCAACGACTCACATAATCAACGGCCAACAGAATGTACTCAAATCCCTGACTCCTAGGGAATGGACCCATGAAATCGATGCCCCATGCGTCAAAAACCTCATAGAATTGAATGGGTTGCATCGGCATCATATCACACTGTCCACAAGTGCCCATCCTCTGACAGTCAGTACACCTCTTCATGAATTCATCAGAGTCCTTGAAGAGGGTAGGCCACCACAGGCCAGATTGGAGCACTTTCTGTGCCATTCTCCTCCCAGAGTGATGTCCTCCTGCCTCAAGCTTGTGGCAGTAAGTGAGGACGCTATGGTGCTCCTCCTGAGGAATGCACCTACGCCAGACGCTATCCCCTCCTTTGTGGTAAAGGATGGGATCCTCCCAGTGGTAGGACTTCGCCTTCACGAGGAAGGTCTCAAGCCTCTTCCTGGGCCAATCTTGTGGAACTTTCTTAGCAACAAGAAAGTTCACAATATCGGCATACCACGGGAGGGAGGCGATAGCAAGGATCGCCTCATCTGGGAAGGTCTCACAAATAGGGTCAATCTGTTCAGAATCCTTAAGATGCTCTAATCGGGAGAGATGATCCGCCACCACATTCTTGACTCCAGGATTATCCTTAATCTCTATGTCAAACTCCTGGAGTAGAAGGATCCATCTAGTCAGTCTGGCCTTGGCATCCTTCTTTTCCATGAGGTACCTGATGGCGGTATGATCTGTGTACAGGGTCACTCTAGATCCAATAATGTATGATCTGAACTTATCTAGGGCGAACACTACAGCTAGCATCTCCTTCTCTGTGACTGTGTAGTTCCGCTGCGCGGAATCCAATGTGCAGCTAGCATAGTGGATAGCAAATGGGACTCCATCCCTTCTCTGTCCCAACACGGCCCCCACAGCAAAATCGGAGGCATCCGTCATGATCTCGAATGGGAGAGACCAATCAGACGGCTGAAGAACAGGAGCCTCAACAACACATCTCTTGAGAGTCTCAAAGGATGAAAGACACTTGTCATCGATAAGGAACTCGGTGTCTTTCGTCAGCAGGTCAGTCAACGGTCGGGCAATCTTACTGAAAACATGAATGAATCGTCGGTAGAAACCGACGTGCCCCAGGAATGACCGTAACTGCCGCAAATTGGACGGCGATGCGAGTTTTCTAATGACATCTACCTTGGCCGGATCAACCTCCATGCCCCTGTTGGAGATGATGTGGCCAAGAACCGTCCCTTGAGTCACCATGAAGTGACTCTTCTCCCAAGATAACACCAAGTGAACCTCTATACATCGCTAAAGGACTCGGTCTAGGTAGTCAAGACAGGAGTCGAATCCGTCGCCGTAAACTGAGAAATCATCCATGAAGACCTCCAAGCACTCCCCTACCATGTCCCAAAAGATCGACAGCATGCATCTCTGAAAGGTCACAGGGGCATTGCATAGCCCAAATGGCATGCGTCGGAAGGCGTATGTGCCGAAGGGATAGGTAAAGGTAGTCTTGTCCTGGTCCTCGGGAGCGATGGCCACCTGGTTGTAGCCCGAGTACCCATCCAGAAAATAATAGTGGCTCTTCCCTACCAGTCTCTCAATGATCTGATCTATAAAGGGCAGGGGGAAATGATCCTTCTTGGTGTCCTGTTTGAGTCTCCTGTAATCAACGCAGACCCACCAAGAAGTGGGTACCCGTGTAGAAATCTCCTCTCTAGGCTCGCTGACTACTGTAGTGATGCCCGTCTTCTTGGGCACCACATGTAAAGGGCTGACCCACTTGGAGTCGGAGATGGGGTAGATAAAATCGGTGCTTCACCATTTCGAAATCTCCTTCATGACAACCTCTCTCAGATTCGATTTCAGCCACTATTGGAACTCACATGACAGCTTCGCCTCATCCTCGAGATAGATATGGTGGGAGCACAGGGTCGGACTTATCCCCTGGAGATCTGCTACGCTCCATCCTATCGCCTTGCGGTTCTTTTTAAGAATCCCCATCAGACGGGATTCCTGCTCTCCAGTCAAATCGGCAGAGATAATGAATGGGTACATCTCATGCTAACCCGCAAGGAACCTATACTTCAGCGACGCCGGAAGCAGCTTCAGCTCTGGACAACTGGGTGCTGGTGGATCTGGCCTCTAAAAAGTCTGCGTGATTGCTGCCAAATCTGCATGGGAGAACTGAAACTCTCTATCACTCTCAAAAACTGGAGAAGGCTGCCCTGCTGGGCTGTCTCTGCTCTGCTCGGCATCTACCTCCTCCCTATCTGCAGGCTCAGTGGAAGTCAGGTCTGGCATGTAATCATCACAATCTACCCAGTCAGAATCTGACTCCAAGGGATCTGTGTCATCCAAGGTGGCATCAGTACCACCAACATCACAAGAATCAGTCTCGCGGTCGAGAACCGGCTCTGCTGCCTCAAAAGCATCCTGAACCAGGAATGTGCTCTCCAAGCTCTCCTATGATGTCGTCTCTGCTTCAGCGGAATCTGAAAGTGAGAGGATGGCCTATGCTGTTGGGTCTGCCCAAACTGCCTCATCGTCTATGATCACAAAGTCACAGTCCTAGTGGATGTCTGGCCCTGCATCTGTCAGCTTCTCTGTGTTTGAAGTCGTCTCTGAGCATGCTCTGTCTCTGGCTCGGCTGTCCTCGACCATCTCTATTTGTACACTTTCACCCTCGACGCGAAAATATAGCTTCCCACTATCATGGTTAGTCACTGCCTTGGCCGTGGCCAAGAACGGGCGACTGAGAATGATAGGGGTATCGGTCACGGACTCAAGGATCTCCATGTCCAACACTACGAAGTCCACAGGGAATTGCAGGCCCTGAATCGTGACGACAACGTCTCGCAACAACCCCTTCGGCCTCTTGATAGATCGATCAGCAAAATGAAGGACTGTCCTTCTCTGTCTAAGAGTGCCCAACTCGAAGCGATCGAGAAGGGTTGTCGGAAGTAGGTTGATCGACTATCCGTTGTCCAATAGAGTGCGGTCGAACCTCTGCTCACTGATATGGCATCTGACGTATGGGGATCCTGAATCTGGCCTCTTGGCCGGCAGACGGTTCTGGATCACGAAACAAGTGGCTCTAGTCAGCACATGAATCTCTGAATGGTGGTTCCTCCTCTTCCTCCTGAATGTGGTCCTGTCTCTAAGTGAACGCTGGAGTAGAGGGATGTGCTGCAAAGCCTCCTGAAGAGTCAGCTGTATGTGAAACCGATCTATCATCTGCTGGCTGAACTCTTCCCGCTCTCTCTTTTTGGGATTTTCATTTTTCTTCCCCTTCCCCATCTGAAGGGATCTAGGGAAGGGGATCACAGGGTCCTTCTCAGATGAAGGACTAGGAAAGGGTCTAGATGGCTCGACGGCCGGATCCACACATACATCATGCACCACAGTGGGATCAGAAGAAAATAAACCCTTTTCTTTATTCACAGAAGTGTTCCGAGATACATCAGTAACAGGAAAAACAATAGGAATCACAGAAGACTTGGTGGCATCAGCACCACCATCGGCTGGTAGACGGGCGGCCTCAGTACCGTGCTCTGGCTCGGTAACATAGGTGGCCTCAGTACCACCTCCACCAACTGGTGAAACGGCAGCCTCAGTATCGCCGGTGGGATCAGCATCCGTGGTGGCATCAGTACCACCGTCATCATCTCTAGCGGCCTCAGTACCGCTCTCCTCCTCGCCTGGCGCTCTGGATGTATCCTCAGGGTGTTGCTCAGACGAGTCACCGCCTGTTGGCATCCTACCACTCCTAAGTGTTACAAAATCAGTATCAAAAAGATATGCAGACATATCACCAAAAGTATCACTCGGAGTGGCATACTCAGTACAAGCTACCTGCTCAGATTTCCTCTTCAGGTTTTTGGGATTCGGCTCAATCTAGGCGGGGATGGCGGCCTTCCCTCTCACGATGTCCCGCATCTCCTGGCGGAACTCATCCATCTCCCGTCGAAAAATAGCCTGCTGATCTGTGAGAAGGCGGGCTATGTAATCCAAGGAGGGGCTCTCATAGGATGGCCCATGAGAACCTGACGGGTAGCCTCTCTGGTAGTGAGGATATTGGTGTTGTGGCTGAGAGGGGTAAGAATGTGGCTGATGCTGCGGCTGAGGCGGCTGATCATGCCTCCAAGACTGTCCCTGCTGATAGGGATGAGGACCATACTGCAAAGACTGTTGCTGCTGCTGTTGTGGGTACATTGGGGGCTGCTGCTGTTGTGGGTACACTGGGGGCTGCTGCTACTGTGGGTACACTAGGGGCTGCTGCTTCAGGTGATCCCTCTGATGGCTGTACTGGCCACCCTGTCCTGACGGCTGCTTCTGGGGCTGGGCACGTCCGGCCGCCCAACGTAATCCAGGATGGTCTCGTCGGATACCGAGCTGGGGGCGGTCATACCAAATCCCGTTGACATCCATCAACGGCTCTGCATTGTACTGGGGTGGCGGGAGCACTGCCAGAGGCTGATCCGGCTGGTATACCACCATCTGAGTGTTAGTAGATGGTGGTGTCTGGTAGGTAAGCTACGGCTGCTGGTACGGCTCCGCCTGTACAAGATGGACCTGTCTAGGCTGCTGGTGGGAGCTAGAGCGCTGGGACGAGCTGCTGCTGCTAATCGGATCGCCTCGTGCCTGAAGACGAGGCTGTGAAGCCGTCTGTGCCTCCTGGAGACACATGAGCTGTGTCTTCAGGTCACTCAGAGTCTGTGCCATCTGCTCCATCTGCGTGATGCCCTGGCACTGCTTCTTCTCTATAATCTCAATCTGATCCAACTTCTCGTTGATAATCCCCATGTCCGCGGCTGAGGACTCGGCCTGTGCTGCTGCTACCGCAGACGAACTGGATGGACCGGCGTCGACCCGTGCTATCCACTGGTACTGCACGATCTGTGGCTGCTGGGGTCTGCCCTGAGTGTACAATCGGGTCTGGGACATCACCATATAGTTCTCAGCCATCTCCTCGTAGATGGCCCAGACCTGATCATGATCCTTGGTGAAGTAAGACCTGCCACAAGAAGCGTTCACCAAGCCCTGAAGCTCTGGTGTCAGCCCGTTGAAAAAGCTCTGAACAAGGTTCGGCTTGGAAATGTCGTGGTGCGGGCATCTGTTGGTCAGCTCTCGAAACCTCTCCCATGCCTCATGGAACTGCTCGTTGGGGAGCATGGAGAAGTTGCTGATCAGGCTCTAGCGGCGTTCGTCTGCCCGAGTGGGTAGTACTTGTGCAAGTACTCAGTGCGGAGCTGCTCCCAAGTGTAAACAAACTTCACCAGATGTTTCAGCCAGGTGGCTGCTCTATCTGCTAAGGAGAAGGGGAAGGCAATCATCCTGATGGTATCCTGGTCCAAGTGACGGTCGTGGACGGTGCTGCAGATCATCAGAAACTCCTGGAGGTGGAGATGGGGCTCCTCTGTGGCGAGCCCATGGAAACGGGGGCGGAGCTGCAAGGTGTTCGGGGGGAACTTGAAGTCCCCCACGATGGCTGGTAGAACAATCCAATGGTGCATCAGTGTCGATCCGGGGTTGTGTAACTCCCACATCGGTCTCGGTGGATCTGCTGCAGCTGTTGCGGCTGCTGTCGCGGCCTCATCGGGTATCCTCGGCCTGTCTCTACACTGCTCTCGATTGCTCTCAGCTGCTCCATCTCGCACCTCATATCCAACATAAATGCTCCCTGATCCCTCAACTGCTGCTACACTGTCTCGAGGGAGGCGATCAGGGTGGAGTTGATCGTACCCTGGTCCAGAACGAAATGCTCATGCTGCGGACCTCTGGTGTGATCATTAGAACTGCCGGCCATAGTCTCTACAAAATCAAAACATCCGAACTTAGGTGCCGATAAATCATCTCTCTGTCTCTCCTCTGGTACTGGTATCTCGGTCTCAAAAGAATGGGGATCGAGGGGGAACAGGGTGGAGTCATACTCGGGTTCAGAGAGCGGGTCTCGGCTCTCGCGAACCGACCTTGATGAGCGGGTAGACGCGCCCGAAAGCGGTGCAGCCAGAGACGGCCTAAGAGATCGTCTGCCCATCATCTTGATGTGGCGAGTAAGGCGGATGAGATCTGGAAACAACTACGATCACAAGCAAACCCCCAATTCACCAACGCAATGCGAGCTGAAGACCGTAAAGGCTCGGTCAATTTATCTTGTCAATTTTTATGTTGGTGATCAGTCAGGATATCAGAGCGATTACGTGACCTATTGGGATACCCGATATTTTCCCAACCGACTGTCCCGTACAGAAATAACCGGTAATCAGTCGCGAAGAATATCGGAGGGCTCTACCTAGTGTTCGGGGTCACTCTCTCGCACAATCAAACCAAATAATGAGGGGGTTGCTCTCCCCAAGATAGATTTTCAAGTGAGGTGTCTTTTAGGATCGATAGTGTTAGCAGTCCCAAATTTTATTGTTTTTCTTTTTAGGTATTTTTCAATAAAAACAAAACACCTAACGAATTTTTCGGTTCTCCTGGTTATTAAGTCCATAACAGGGGGAGAAGACGAAAAAGCTGATGCACAATGAAATCAATGATGCATGCAGAGTAAGAAATGCGTACCTGACTCCAGCAGTCTACATGCAAGATGATCCGTGCAGAATTGAAAGACAGAAAATAAACTACCTAAATGGTGCAGGCGGAAAACCGAGTCCCTAAACCGGCAATTTCTACTCGAAAGAACAGTCTAGCTGATCACCAGCCTCCGATCCAAAGAGTCTGGTCTCGGTCTACCCCTCCTCCTCCCGATAAATCAGGTTCAGGAGCAGTGCTTGGCAGGACAGGTTGCAGCACGTAGGCTCGAAGGAAGCAAGTCAGCTATTTTTATTAATCTTTTATTTGTAGGTCCAATTATCGAACTATAGGCACAAACATATATATTAGGTGTTTGGATCCTACTAGTTACGTCACAATCAAACAGAAATTCCTAAGGCTAGGGGCTCGAGAAAAACCGCGAGAAACCGGAAAAGGCAGCGAAAAACAAAAGCCACGTAAAAAACCGCGAAGAAAGAAAAACAACCAAGGGGTCCCCCGAGCACACCGGTGCTCGGCGAAACAGACCCGAGAGTGTCCAAGTCCTGTTGTCCCTGTATTATTAAAATAATTCAAATGAACTGAAATAAAATCTAATCTAAACTAAACTAAAATCCGCACTCGGTTGCCTCCTCGCTCTCTCCTGCGGCTCCGTGCAGAAGGGAGCCGCCTCCGAACACCGCGGTTGTGCCGGCTCCTCGAGAGTTGTCGTCTCGGTCCTCGGGCCCTCGCAAGAAAATAGACAAGTGTTACCAACTAGATAAAATAATCAAATAAAGGCAGGAAAAAGTAAACAGGGATATATGTGCAAAAATTGCAGGAAAAATAATCAAGCAAAATCAAATAAAAAAATAAAAGAAAAAAGAAGAAAATAAAAGGAAATAAAAATAAAAGAAAAATAAAAAGCTGCGAAAAGCCGCGGGCTCAGAAAGAGCTGCGGAAAGCCACGAAAAAGAAAAGAAAATAAAATGAAAAATAAAACGACTACTAAGATGTGCTCCCCGGCAACGGCGCCATACTGATGAGCACGAAAAGCCGAGCAACCAAGGTAAAGGTAGAGCTAAGGTCATTGCGACCTCAGTCGCTCGGGTGACTCAACGAGAAAAATATCAGACCACCAAATAGAAATCAAAACACGATAAAACTCAAGATAGCGGTCTCGCTATTAGATTAACCTGGTATAGCGACCAGGGTCCAACTCAAGGAGCACGTGATGGCCTCGCGGCCTACGAAGTAGTCAGAAATAAAAACAAATAAAAGAAAATGATTTTTGGTGGATTTTTAATAATTTTTATATTTTTTGGATTTTTAAACTAATTAAGAAAATATAAAAATAATAAAACAATCAACTTTACACAATTATTTAACTACTCAAAATTCACCCAAAAATTCAAACAAAAATGTTTTTATGTTTTTTTCTATATTTTTATATTTTTTTGGTTAATTTTTGGGGTTTTTCTGATTTTTATGGAATTTTATAAAAATAAAACAAGAAAAGAAAGGAGTGTTGCTGTCCAGTCAGACTTGGAGGGCCAAAATAAAATAGATAATGGCCCTATCTAAGACTGGAGGTAATTTTCCTGTAAAGTGTGAAATACAAGGAAAAATTAGGCACTGGGTTTATTAATCTTTGATTATTCTATTATTTACTAGTATTTTTATGGGGTTTTCAATGTTTTTCAATTTTTATAATTTTTATAAATCTAAAAATGACCAAAATTGGTCAGAAAATCAACACAACGAGACAAACAATGTCTAATTTTTTGTAATTTTTAAAGTTATTTTAATATTTTTTTGTGATTTTTAGAACTGGACAGTAAGAAAAATGTGTGTTTTTGATTTTTTTAAAATACTAAAAAGAGTCAAAAATATCTCCAAAAAATAGAGAAAATTTTACACCATGGCAGGAGCCATTATTCAATTTTCATCAAATTTGGAGTAGTTTTGCTATTTTATTAAAATTAAAAACCAACAAACAATGCACAAGGACCTATTTGAAAGGAAAACATGTTCCAGGGGCCTACTGGTAACACAGCTGTAAAGTGTAGGGCCCAAAATACAAAAGTCCCCAAGGCCCACGCACGATACGCGTGACTCAGGCCTGGAAGGACCTTTTTGTCATTCCTATTTTAAAAGATGCAATCAATAACATTCTAGAAACACAGGGCATAAATTGCAAATATCCCACTAAAACACGTGGCGAAGCACGTGACCACTACAAACAGGGGCAAAAGTGCAATTGTCCAAAACAGTAGGGTCCTCTATGCAATATTTACAAAAATAAAAGAACTACCAAATGTATTTACAGGACTAAATATTAAATGCAGAAACCAAAGGGGCCTAAGAGCAATTACCCCTTATTATATGCCGAAGGCCAGATGGGCCTCACGTGTGATATCCAACGGTCGGGGGGTGGCACCTCAAAGAAGGGCTGCGGCCCGGATCTGACGGTCGAGGCTCAGCCACGTGGATGATCGAACGTCTCCAGTGCGTTGTGGCTAAGCCTCACCGATCTGACGGTCCAGGTCCACCCTCTGATGATCGAACGGATGGCGCTGCTCCTCAAATGGACGACTGCGATCTGATCTGAAGCTGGAGGGCGAGATGGACGGCTATGGAGGATACTCTAAGAACTCGACGCCGGCGAGTTTCGCCGGGCTCGTGCGCGTGCAGGAGAGCTCCTCGAAGGCTACTGAAGATTGGAGAAGATGCGTCTGGGCCTCCCGCGTCTGAAGAGAGCCTCCGATGAAGCTAGAGGCGTCGGAGGTGGTCCAGCGACCACGGCGGAGCTGGAGCTGCTGCTCCCTGACGTCCGAGCCCTCAGATGGGCTTGGCTTGACCTGCAAAGCACTGCAACAGCCTCCTGGGTCGAGGGCAAAGTGCCTCGACCCGGTTAGAGGTGGTGAAGGTGAATGGTGCGTCGAGGTGAAGGGGCTCCGGCGAAGCGACGGCGGTGGAGCCCCAATCCCAGTTCCTTTGCGAAATGGGTTGAATGGTTGGGCGGAGAAGGTGCGCGGGGGAAGGGCAAAGGTTATGGATGACTCCGATGATCGAGATGTGGGCGAAGGTGGTCGGAATCGAAGGTCGTCAGCGATGGGTCGATTTGGGCGAAAATCAAAATTGGATAAGGAGAAGAAGAACTGGGTCTACCTCATGGACGATCTCGACTGGGGGTAAGCTGGGAAACTCTAGGTCCTAGCCTCGAGGGTCGTCGATGCCCGAGGCTCGAGTACCGCGTCTGGGCGGTGCACGGCGGCGCTACATCGCCGGATCGATGGTCCAGCTGCTCCCTCCTCGCTGCAACACGGCCGAACGCAAGCTGTCACTCAGGCGAGGGCTATGGAGGTCCTAGGGTGGAATGAGCTGATCCAAAGATGCATGAAGATGGGGGCGGAGCTCAGACTATATATGGGTGTGGGTCTGGCAAGAATAGGTCTGGCTGGGCACGGCGAGGCTCGGATCCCAAGGTGGATGATCGGGCGTGGGTTAGTGATGAATCAATGATAATCGGGGCCCGATGTTTCGATTAATGGAAGTCGGATCATACTGGGAAAAATCGGCAAAGTCGGGTCAGGAGCAAGGATCCACGGGTCTGTGGTCCAAGGGGGGGAGTTGACCGGGGGTCAACGTCCCCCGTGGACCAATGAGAATTGGCCATGTCATAAAGATTTGAAAATTTGATTTAAAATAGAAAATGGCTGAATTATTAAAAACTCAATACATGAAAAATGTTTATTTATTTATAAACTATTTTTTTGTGATTTTTAATTAATTTTTTGAAATAAAAATAGAGTATGTACAATATAGTACTATGCATAGGTATATATACAATACAGATTTTTTATTTTTGATTTTTAATTAATTTTTTTGTGCATTTTTATTCCCATTTTATATTATATTTATTTATAGAATAAAATTAGGAATATTTTGATATTTTTATTTTATTTTTATTATTTATGAACAAGGGTGAAATAAATATTTATATACATATATATATACATGGTATATATACAATGTTCTTTTTGGTTTTTATTTTTGTTCTTTTTATTTTAGTTTTTGTTTTTATGGTTTTTATTTAATTTATTTACATAATAGGATATAGAATATATACAAATTTTGATGGAATTTAATTTATTTATTTACAAGGTGAAATAAATAGAGAAAGGGGGTCTATGTACATGATGAATATACAAGTGAAGAAGATGTTTTTATTTCTTCTTTTTTTCTCTTTTTTTTAATTTTCTTATTTTTATTTTGATTTTGTATTTACAAATATATACAAGCTGATTTTATTTTATTTTTAGAGGAAAATATTATTATTTTATTTACAGGTATATTTACACATGAGCTCCCTTATCTCTCTCTACTTTGGCTTTTATGCGGTCAGGCCCATACTGAGCCCTCCCTTGGGATTAGGTCGCTCAATATTTATTCTAAATATCTCCCTCTTTTTCTTTTTATTCTTTATTCTTTTATTTTTACACAAAAACATTCTAATTATTATATTTTATACAATGCATGCTTTTTGGTAATTATTTGTATTTACAAATATCTACATGCATTTGCAAAGGTTTTTGTAGCTAAAATATAAGAATAAAGAGTGATGAATGGGTATTCATCATCAACCAAGGAGAAAGGGAAGGCGATCATCTTTATGGTATCCTCGGTCACCAGCCTGTCGTGGATTGTGCTGCAGATCATTTTGAATTCTTGGAGGTGGAGGTGTGGTTCTTCGGTCGCCAGCCCATAGAATTTCGGAAGTAGCTGAATCGTGTGCAGGCGAAGCTCGAAGTCTCCAAGGATAGCAGGGAGTCGGATCCACCGATGAGTGAGGGATGCTGTTGGATTGTGTAATTCCCTCACGATTGTCTGTGGCGGCCTCTCTTGGTTGGGTTCTCCTCCCCGGTTCTCTACAACTGGTATGTCACCTCCACCGCCACCACCCCAGGTCGGTTCTCTCGCATCTATGTTATTTCTCTCATGAGATCACCCATAAAGACTCCCTGGTCTCAGATCTGTCTATGCATGGTCTCCAGGGATGCTAGAAGTGAATTATTGATGGCGGCTTGATCAAATAAGAATGGAGGGTGCTCATGGTTATCTGGATGCACTCCTCTGTCAGCCATGTCTGGATTCTCTGAAAAAGCAAAAGAACCCATCTCAGGTGCCGTCAAATGCTCTGAGCTCTGTGATGCACTAAATTCTGAAACTCTTGGACTGATGGAAGGAGAATGAGAAGGGTGGTCGAGGGGGAATAGGGTGGAAGTGAACTCAGGCTCGGAGAGTGGGTCTGGACTCTCCGAGATTGACCTAGATGAATAGGGAGGAGTGCTGGATAGCAGCGCCGACAAAGTCGGCCTAAGAGACCTCCTTCCCATCATCGTGATTATTGATAAGAGCAAGGTAGAGAAATGAAGAAGAAAGAATAGAGAAGCAAAATTGCGAACAAGCGTGAAGTGTTTTTGATCTTGACCTAAAATTGACTAGCAATCAAACACAAATCAAGGGGATTCACCAACTCAACACGTGAAGCCGTGAAGGTTCGGCTTTTATCTTTGTAGTTTTTAGCTTGTTTTCAGGAATTAATCTTTCAACAAGTCCTTAGAGTGATACGCCTATAGGAGCGAGAGTATTGCCGGAAAAGTATTCCCGTACTTGTCCTCCTCTTGTGTAACCTGTAGCTTGCGCTTTTTAGATCCTTGTAACCCTTCCTGGATCCCTACTCAGCCAAAGATAAAGAGGGAGGAAGCTGATAGGCGAAATCGATACTTCGGATCTCGCTCGCAACAGAATCACCCGTGAGCGTGCAAGATCCTACTCGGACGTAGACGGTGAGACAGACACACCCGTGAAGGTGTGGCCTATGCTCGGTACTTCGGACAAGGTCGATGCTCACACAATAGTGAGTCACCAATGTTGACCAAGCCCTACTCGCCTACGTACGATAGTAGCGCCAATACTTCGGAAATCCAAGCGATACACAAGGCAGCCACAAGCTGGGTTTTTGGCTCTAATCCTTACGAAGCACTCTGCTCACTTGGAAGGAAACCTTCCCAAGCAACCTGAATACAAGTGAGGGTGTGACTCTCCCCAAGAAATGAATCCAATTACCAGTTTTATTTAGGTCAAAGTTTTGTTAGCAGTCCCTTTTTTAATTTTTTTGGTGTTATCGCTTCTTTTGAGTAGATTCAATCAAGCGCGTAACGTTTTTGTTTTTTCCTTGATTCCTACTTTGTCCAAAAACAGAGGGAGAAAAGAGTCGGAAAAGCCGTGCAAGTCGGCACCAAGATGGAAATCTCACCTTTGTGCCTAAATGATGTATGCAAAGATAGAATGACTTACAACACCTCCAGCTCTCTCCATGCGGGATGCAAAGCAGAAATTTTTAAACCTAAGCTATATGCCGATGTGCAAGCGGAAATCATCCTAAGCAGGCAATTGCTACGTGAAGAACCACAAGTCAACCACTAATTTCGAATCCTAAAGTTCGGTCTAGGCTCACCCCTCCTCCTCTCGACACATCGAGTTCAGGAGAAGCGCCTGGCGGGATGAGCTCGCGGCACGGCGTATCAAAAACTAGTGATTAACTGTTTAATTAAATTAAGTCCAAATACGATCTATAGGTATATGCAATGGTTATTAGGGTATTTGGACCTAATCTAATCGATCAAGCAAAATCCTAAAAATCTAAGGGCTCGATCCACAAAAGAAATGAAAAAGGAAAACAAAACCGGAAAATGACTGCGGAAAACATGAAGAAAACCGCGATGGGCCCCCAAGTGAACGAACACCTGGAAGTTAGGCCTGCAGTGTCCTGAGTGTCCAATTCCCTGTATTATTACAATTCAAATAGTCTCTCTCTCACCGAAGAAAATAAAATCTATGTAACTAATCTCTCTCTCTCACTCCTCCTGCTCTAACCTGTCGGCTAGGCTAAGAAGAGCCGACTCCGCTTCCCAAGGTTGCATCGGATCCCCTAGGCGATCCGCCTCGCTCCGCGGTCCCTCGCAAGAAGACAAGAAAAGAGAATGATTAGAAAGCTCACAGTTATATATCAAAAATAAGAGAGATGGAATAACAATCAATAATGTAGATAAATAAACACAATCAGACAAAAATGTGATCTACACCCTGTTCCCTAGCAACGGCGCCATTTGATAAACACGAAATTCGAGGGTCGTACGGTTTCACAAGGCGAAACCGCAGTCGTAGTCTTGACCACTACAAAACCCCGTATTTAATCAACAATTAACCCACAATATTAATATCAAGCAATGAGAAATAAAGTGGAGTTAAAATTTATTTTTAACTCTACATAAAAGATGTATAGATGCAAGTACGTAGAGAGTTCGAACACAGGGTGCAAGGCAGGATAGATCGACAAGTGTGTGTGTGTGTGTGTGTGTGTGTGTGTGAATGTGATATGTTGTGTCTACACTATGTAATGCAAATGTTTTTGTGGGTTTTTAATTTTTATTTTTTTTTAAGTTTTATATTTTGATTTTTTTTACTGATTTTTTTTTATTTTTTTATTTTTTATTTTTATATTTTTATTTTCTTTTTCAATATTGGAATATATATAATATAGGGAAGGAGGTACTAGGGTATTTGTAAAAATAGAGAAAAATAGTCAGAAATTAGGAAATAAAATTTTTTTGGTCTTTGTATGATTTTTTACTGTTTCCCAAATTAATTTTAAACTAAAGAGAATAAAATAAGGAACCTACAGGAACTGAGTTTGCATTTTTTAGTTTTTTCTAGAATTTTTTAGATTTTTTGGAAGTTTTTGGGTATTTCCTAATTTTTAAGGATTTGGTTTTGAAATTTTTAGTGATTTTGGGACTGACACTAAAATACAATAAAATAGACAATAGGTAAATTTTTTGAATTTTTAAGGTGTTTTAATATTTTTTTGGTATTTTCTAAGATAGACAGTAGCTAAAATGCATGTTTTTTATTTTTAATAAATATAAAAATGCAATAAAGTCAAATTCAAAAATATGGCATTAAGCTACTATGCAACAGGGACCTAAGTTGATTTTTGTAGAATTTTTAGGGTTTTAATGATGTAAGAAATAAATAAGACAAGCACACAAAAATAACTAAGCCTAGTAGGGGTATAAGTGCAAATATCAAAATATCCAGGGGCACACATGCAAAATTTCCACAAAATATAACACTAATAAACAAAGTTTTTGGATCAATGACAAATTTCCAAACCCGAGAGGGTTTCCCTGCAAATAACCCACCAGGACGCATGACTGGCACGTGCCTGGGAAGGACCTAACTATAATTTTCAAAATCCCCGGGGGCTCACATGCAATATTTCCAAAACTTTTACACTTAATTAAAAAATTAGGGTACTGAAAAGAAATACACAAACGGCCGAGGGCCTTAATGCAAAAATCCCTCCACCTCACGTAAACTGGTCACGTGAGGTGACATGGCCGAGGACCTAAGCGTGATAATGGAAAGCACAGGGGTCTCGAGTTAAATTTTACAAACTTTTTACACAGCAGATGAAAGTTTAAGTATTGCAAAATAAATTACTAAAATGCCAGGGGTGGAGTCGCAAAATACCCAACACTAAGGCGGGAACGGACGACGGATGAAGCTTCACTTGGCCACGTGTCCGCGCCTCAACGAGCGATGACGGTTGGGTTTCAACGGCAGCGATTAGATCGCACTCAGGGAATCAACGGCCTAGGCATCGCAAGATCCAACGGCAGTTGTAGGCCCTGGAGATCCTCGTGGATCGGACGGTGACGGGCAAGGGAGCAAGAACTGGGACGAACGCCGAGCCCGGTGAACTTCTAGCTCTCCCCCCTCGCACTCCCGACGGTGTTTGGCGGTTCGGCGAGGCTCAAAAGACTCCTGACGGGCTGCTCTATCGGCTGGAGGTCTCCGGAGGGCCAGAGGACGTCCGGCGCGCACCAGCGAGGTCGGAGGAGCTGCGGGCCACCAGGTCTCTCCGGCGAGCACCAAGGAGGTCTCCAGGCGAGCGTGAACGTGACAGGACCAGCACCAAAAAGTTACTCCCTTGAGGGCAAAATGCCTCGAGGGTTGGGGGAACAACTGGGGGTGAAGATAACGAAGGTGGTGGTCATGGCCGGAGGAGCGCTCCGGCGAAGGTGGAGAAAATGCGCTTTGATCGATGGGATGTAGCGATTAAGGATGCTAAAGGTTCCTACGATGACAGAGAATAAAAAGGGACAAAGAAAAGAGGGAAATGGATACCTCAAGGGACAGTGCCCGAGGTTGAAGATACCTCAACGGCGAGGCTTGCCGGAGGTGTGGAACACGCCCAGATCGATCGACGATCCTCCGCTTTGAAGGTGGGACCCTGAAGCTGTCACCTCCAGGCCTCCAACTCGAGCCAAAGGGGGAGAAATTCTGGATGAAATGCGGTTCTAATCTCAAATGAAAATCGGAGGAGGCTTATATGATGTTTGACTCTGCGACTGGAGTGGTCCAAAGTCCAAGGATTATCGGATGAATCTTTGATCCATGGCCCGAGGATGCACATGGGCGTGAATCACCATTCAACGAGGAAGAAAAGTTGTTTAGAGTGCAACACCAAAGGGTGCAAGGTGCGCCCTCCAAAAATCCTCGAAAATGGTCAGAAAGCAACTTTCTGACAACCCACAGGGGGCGGGTCAGAGAGTTGACCTGGGGTCAACTCTCGGACCCTTTTGGTTGGTCCACGTGGACCAACCAGGAAAAACCCTGGGGAAATGATATATTAATTCATTTTAAAATAGTAAATAGTCGAATTAAATTTTGATTTTTAAATAAAAAATATTTTTTATTTTATTTAGTGTTTTATTCTGATTTTTAATTATTTTTATGAGGTATATTTTTACAAGTTTACTTTTATACCCCTTATAGGTATATTACCTATATATTTTATTCTTTTATTTTTATTTTGTGTATTTTAATTTTATTATTTTTATTTATTATTTTATAAAATTATAAAATACTTTTATATACTTAATTATATTTTTATTTTAATTTTCTGATGTAGTTTGGTATATTTAATAAAATATAAGTATGTGTTATATAGGTATGTATATAGGTATAATACCTATGTATTCTTTATACATATATTTTATTTTGTATTTCTTTTATGTTTTTATTCTGATTTTAATATACAAATATGTTATAAGTAATATTTAAAAAATTATAAAAATACAAAAATACAAAAATAATGAATAAATAATAAATTGAATATTTTAATCTGTGCAAGTATACAATGTGGGTCCAAAACTCAACTTTCAAATCGTAGCTCCGCCAAATGCAAAACCACTGCCAGTAAATAGCTTATTTTATTCTATATACAATTAAAGATAAGTTTGCTGCATTTGGAGTTTTCATCTGTGAGATACGGGTCTGGGAAGTTGGGATTCAGGAATTTTATTCAGACCATAACTTTTTATCTTTATACGATTTTTGAGTGAAATCAATTTTGTATTTTTCTTTATCTAATTATCTACAACTTTCATGTACAAAGTTTCCTTATTTGATGTATAAAAAGTAGAACTAAAAATAGGTCTCAAAATGAATAATTAATGAATAAAAAGTATATGTACTTGGCCCTTATCTCCCCCTACTTTATTCCTTGTCGACCTATTCATCGAGATGCCTAGGTCTCGGGATTTCAGGTCATAAAATATTTACAATATTTTATTCTTTTTCTTTTCTTTTATTTATTCTATAATTTTGGCTTTACTTACACTATTTTATATACTATTTACATGTACATGCATGAATGCTAATATGCTCTATTTAATGCTATTTATAGGCGTTTGCTAGGGTTTTTGAGGCCAAAATGATAGAATAAAGATGATGAAATGTGGATTCATCAATTAGTTACTATAAAAATATTATAGTTATTTTAAAACCTTAAAGAAATAAAAAGGACAATTCTCTAGAACTATTTTCAGATTTTTGCATATTTATTATGTATATTATACTATTTAGGATTTATATAATGGGTTTTTATCAGTTGTGCCCCTCCGAGATATCGCAATATCAGTTATGCCCCTATCTTTTTGGTAATATCAGTTGTGCCCCCGACTTCTTGCCAATATTTCACTTGTGCCCCTCAGAGGGGCATAACTGATAAAAGATTTTTATCAGTTATGCCCCTCTGAGGGGCACAAGTGAAATATTGGCAAGAAGTCGGGGGCACAACTGATATTACCAAAAAGATAGGGGCATAACTGATATTGCGATATCTCGGAGGGGCACAACTGATAAAATCCCTTATATAATTTATCCTTATTATTCCTTTAAACATACATACATACATATCCTTATATATATATATATATTAGTTAAACTATTAAATAAAAAAGTATATATTTAAATAAATTAATTAATAAAAATAAAGAAGAAATTATTTTATTTAATCAAACCCTTATGCACACTGAGTGATTTTGTGCATCATATATACTTGCTTAATTTATTCACTTAAATAATACATGCTACATCTCGTGCCTCTTGCTTTCTACACCTAGACTACTTGTCCACTATACACATTTATTTGGGGTTATAATTAATTTTAATCCGCATCATTTGCTCTGATTGCTTGATTTATTTTATTTGTGGGTTCGTTGTTGCTCAGCCACTCGAGCTCCTTGGGCTTTCACGATAATGAGTTAGTGGTCCAGCCTTGTGTGAACCACAAGATAGTCTCTCGTTTTTCCTGGCAGTTGACCACTATAAAAGCAATAGTGAACTGTATTCATAATGTATGAAAAATACAACAATGTATGTGTAATGTATGAAAAATACAGCAATATTTCCCACCTTCTCTGTAAAAACTTATAGTTCGTCAATGTATGTAATCGATTGTATTTGAAGTTTATTTGAACGATGTAAGACAGTCACATATTAAATTATACGATAATCTGATTTCTGTTCTCATTGGTTTTTCCATATATAGTGTTTTATGTTTTACAAATTCCCTCTCACTAATACGACGTAAAAGAGACATCACTCCATCCAACAATATGCAAAGTGGATGGCAGAGAACATATTTATGGTAGGCATCATAAATATCCTAAAGCATCAAAGAGTTACAAAGGTGACTGCTTGGAGGAGAAGGATCTGCAGTTAAATGAGAAGGATCGACATTTATATAAAAGGGATCGAATAATCAAAACACTCATGGAAGATTCCACTTCCAATCACGCACAAGCGAGTGACCCAACACAAGAAACATCTAACTCGATGGTTGTTTAGAGTTTATGTCTTGACGATCCAGTGCTTTCCCGTAATATGGATGAGATGTAGCAAGTATTGCAAACATAAACATGATACCTTAATTGGAAGTATGCAAGGAATGCTAATCGTCATAGAGTTAGGTCTCACATAGCATCTTAAGCCTTTAATTATGGAGAGAAGAAAGATCTCAACTACCCAATGAAGTGAAGAACGGTCCAATGACCGCATGATCAAGAACCCAGCGACGGTTACACGGCCGACGGTTACGGTGATAGGGTCTCATGGAGGACCCAAATCATGGGCGTGGGAGAGGGCGGACTTAGCGAGGTCATATACCCTATATAAACCTCCCCATAGAGAGGGGAAATCATAGATTCGTGAATCACCTCGCCACAGGGAACCCTTTCCCAATCTCCATCCATATCTCTCCTCTCGTTCTCTCTTGTTCTCTCAACAAGAAGGTCGAAGACGACATACCTTTGACGTTCCTTGATGAAGAGGCCTCTTTCTTCGAGCTCTCTGGGGACGCCCTAGCCATATCCTCCATATATACGAAATCATCTTACGAATTGACAAGCAAAATCTCGAAGCATTTAAACATTATGGTAACAATCTGATGCTTGATTATGATATGTGTATAATGTTGTGTGTAAATAGAGTGTATCTATATAAAGATCATTCATCTTTTAAGAAACAAAAATCGAAGTCGAAGAAATAGATTAACGCATAATCTCTTGCAGAATCCAAACACACAACTGGTACATAGTTCGTTGCAGCAACGTTTCCTCCTGATGTTTATACCGATTAATAAGTGCGTTATATAGACAACCGGCTCTTACATCGTCATTCGATTTATTTGCATCTCATTTGTGCACATATAAGCTTCAATCTTATGCCCACGCAACAACCATCGACATCAGCGTGCATATGAAAGAAGCTAAATCCCACAAGGTATTGACCCCGTTTCCTTCCGAAGACCCAGTTGGATCCTTCGGTGATGGTGCGGGTGTAGGATCTATCTGTGGATTTCCTTTAATACTGATATATCAATCCAAAAAGATTAGCGCAATGTAAACAAGAGATGGAATATGTAAAACAGAAAAAGAATTTCAAGCCGAGCTCACTTCAAAATTATTCTCTTGTTGTTGGAGAGGGAAGGTGGTACGCTACTAAAGTTGTTATATGCCAAATTCCTGCAGAACAATATAGACTTAACCCCTTCTCTAACAAGATCTTAAGATGTGTCACCATCGAAAGTATCTTAATATATATTCATTGTAGGACTCACAATTTTAGAAGGTTGGGTAATTTGGCTAGAAATTCCGGGATGCTTCCGTTGAGACTGTTATTATGTAGATCTCTACAAATCAACACGATACGAAGCTGTTATATTTTTATTCTTTGATTTGAAGCACATACTATATTCATATGCTTATTATTCCAGAAACTCACATAATTTCTAGAGCATCAAGTTTACTAAAATCAGGAAGACTTCCATCGAGGCCATAACCACCAAGAGACCTGCGAGGTGTAAAAAAGTGTAATAAAAAATTATGTGAAAATACTAGTCACCAGTGATATGATTGATATATTAATTCAGCTAAGAAAAAAATCATTACAGGGATGTGATGCGGGGAGAGTCGTCCGAGTTGCAACCAACCCATTCCCAGTTGTAGTCAGATGGGAGGCATGGATCCCCTGTCCAATTCTGGAGAACCGTGAACCGACCTTGCAATCTCGACAAGGCATTCACTGAAAGGAAGTGGTGCACCAAATTATAAACCCTTTATTTTACAGAAACATTATAATGCAACCTGATTATAATTGGAGAACACAGTGTACTTACCGTCACGGTAATCGGTGGATGCAAGCGAGAACTCGATAACCGATAGTACTTCAAATCCACTGATAATTGGAGGAAGGGTCGAGTCATTAGCAGGTACTAGAGTGAAACTTGTGTTATCAGAAGCTAGCAGGTTAACACGGGTAAATTCTAAAACTTGTCCCGAAGGTGGCGTGATTGGATCGGATATTGGATCATCGTCGATGTAGATATAGAATGACCTCCTCTGTTTAGACCCATTAAGGCTATTGGATATCTCGGCGAAGTACATGTTCAAGTAGATAGTCATAGGATCAGAAGGGAGGAAGGAGGTTGTGATGGTGAGGTTGTCTGATATTCCAGGAGAAGTCACCGCGTTGCTGAACATCTTCGCCGGAGGGTCGTCGATGCTTGTGCTCGTGTTAACGATCGATGTGGCACTTTTCAAATTTGCATACTTGGATATTGTAGCCCCCGAATCTTCAATCGGACTCCATAAACGGTCATAACGGTCATCTGGATATCTGCGAAAGGTTCCACGTGTGTAAATCAAATAAATAAAAGTAAGCGCCTATTTGAAAGTGAAAGAAAAAAATATGAAAATAGATTTAACTAATATAAATATATTGTTCACCAAAGAAAAGGATGCAAATGTAATAACTAAGATAAAAAATATAATACCAACCACTTTTAGTACACAATATTCAAAGGACATTTATAGGGTTGGATTGCTGAAATAAGAATTGAAATTACGAATTCGGTTTCATTAGTTGAAAAGAGAGTGCTGGATTTTTTAATGGATGGTTCATACTATAATGTAAATTTTGGTCACATAACATTTATTTGTTTTCTTTTACCTTCTTAAATACGAATTTTTGATCTTTTATTTCATTTTTTTGTCTTCTTCCATGTTTTTTTAAATAACATTTATGCCCTGTACTTGTACTGCAATTAAACTTATGCCCCTAGTTTGTAGGAAAACATGTGTAACAATGTAAGGGCAGGCTACAACAAAATTTATCTAAAGTGGTTTTTCTAAAATATATAACCTTATCATTTATTGTAAAATTTTATAATGATGATATTATTCATTTTAAATTTTTTAAATTTTTGAAATTAGCAATGAGTGACGTATTCGTTTTTATATCATTAGCAATGCTGCATATTGCAACACATACATAGCTATTTTTCAAATTTGAAGCTAATCTCGCAAATCAATGTATGTTAGTCTGAATAGAAATTTAATAAATTGCAATATTAAACACACCAATTCTTAACAACGTATTTATTATAATAAATTTATAAGTTGGATTTAAATATGTTACTAAAACACAATTTGCATTAATCTTGTGGTTTTCCTTCTTTGTATAAAAGTGTATTCAATGAATTGAGCAAATAAAATTTTACCCATATACCCCCCTCAAGTTTGGGATTTTCCAAATAGAGAACGTTGTACAAGAAACTACACCGTCTTCGTTTTAGTTAGTGGGGCTAGTGAGGCATAAGATATAAGTAAAAGTTGGAGGGAGTAATATCTATATATTACCATTAAATAGGGCTTTTTGCCAGATTTATATTTTTCACCAAAAAAAGGGTAAATATAGATCAAAGTTGCATATCACAGTTACGCTGTTCGCAATATGTTGAAGCATAAAAAATTATGTGCAGCTTTTGTCGCATTGCCATAATCAATTTGTATTTTGTCTCCTGCATTTGATATGAAAATATTTGATTTGAAAATATATTTTGAATGAAAAATTATAGCTAATTTTAATTGACCTCAATTATCTCAATTAATATTTATTACTATTAATATATTAATTATTCCCTCGTTATTGCCTATAGGAGAAGTAATAGGTAGGGATGACAGGATTAGAACCCGTGACATTTTGTACCCAAAACAAACGTGCTACCAAGCTGCGCTACTTCCTATTTTTCAACTGTTGTACGGTCCCATTGCACAAAAGGCTCGTCGTGTTTTCCACATAATTATTTTCTTCTTTACCCATTAAAAAATTGAAATTTTCTTTATATTTTCGACTTTTTATTCGAACCAATCCTTTCTTTCTGAAAATAACTTTACTTCATAAAATTGTAATAGTTTCCTAAAAGTCATCCGAATCTTAGATTTAAGCAAATACAATACTATCAATTCGATATGCTTTTTTTTCCCACGCTATGAGATTTGAATTTGGTCGATTATTGGTCGTTCTAATATAAATGTGTACAGTATTTCCTTAAACATAAAGTGTTACCATTTTGAGTAAAATGTTAACGATCGGTCTTGTTGTACCTGATGGATGTGTTGGTACCCAAAGAGGTTCTTGTGGGGAGGTCCAAGGCGTAGCTGGAGTTGACAACGGAGTACAAGCGTGGATCTAAGACGCTGACCTTGATGGCCGATATGAAGGGATCCTGATCATCGTACAACCTCCCCAGGCAGATGTTCGTGCTGTTGCTCCTCGTCACGTATATCGTTTCCGTCACTAGGGCATAGGCACTGTCGGTCATGTCCATTCTCACCCAGTTGTTGGAGTCCAGCAACAGTTGAAAGGTTGGGGGTTGGGATTTGCCGTCGTAGTTGCCGTAGTAGAACGCAGCACTGACCTCGATCTTTCTATCTTTCTTAACGGGGATGGTGTAGCAGTTCTTCTTATTTTTCGGAAACGCTCTCAGTGTATACCATGTGTGGCCACTACTGTACTTGCCGTCCCTTATCTCATAACTCTCCCCAGATCGGACGAAGTCTCCATCTCCCAACCACGTCATGTTGTTCACGCTGGTGAAGCCCTCACTGTTTCCGCAGTCTATATACCAGAATTCTGCATCATTGGAATAGGAGTTAAATTTACTTTTTTGACGTCAAAACTAAGATATACCAGAATAACCTGCTGAGGAAAAATGACTCCACAACTTATTGAGTTCAGGCTCAACTGAATCTATTGGCAATCAACCAAAATATTCACGATATGGACTGCCCATAGAATTTAGCTTCTCTATAGGAGCCGTCAAGAACAGCATTCACGATATGGACTGCTTCCAGAAAAATTGGTCCGGATCTCCATAGCAGGACATGTTGTAGTGTTTACTAGCCTTTCTTTAGCTTTTGCGCCCTGTTAAATTATCAGTAACATTTGCATGCTTTCTTAATTTGAAATGAAACGATGATTCTTATAAACCATCTCTATTAGTGCTTATACTCCCGCAGGTGGGATAATGGATCAAACTGTTATAAACAACAGGCAAAGTGTTGAATAGGTAACAAAATTTTTATAAATCAAAACTGAGAATATAATATTTAATTCCTTCCTGCCTCTCCCCCTCCAATCCCCAGATATATCAGCCGATGGCCCCAGATCGTCTAGCTTTATTGGTAAGCCGATGGCCCCAGATCGTCTAGCTTTATTGGTAAGTCCATTTCCTATCCTAATTAGATAGATGCTCAAATATACCAGAGGCATCTATCTACCTTTGCTCACAAAGACTTTGGCACCGGAGCCTGGATGCTCGAAATGAACAGAAAATGTTAACGACAACAAAAACATGCAGACGAAATGAGCATTGTTTGATCTTTATTTTCATAAACATTCCCAAAAGATACCTGCACCCTATACAACTTATCAACTTCCACGAAAAGTAAGCTATTAATTTGTAAAATCAAAGAACGATGATTTCGAAAAAAAAAATATATCACCTTTGATCTTATACTAGTCACAATATAACTTCATCTGTTACAAACGAGAAATTCTATTCTGTGTGGAAACGGAAGCACCAAATGTACATGTAATTTTTACAAGAGTTAGCAGATTATATGCAGTACCTGACGCTGAAGAAGAAGTTCCAAGGATGATGAACAGGAGGGTGATGAATCCACATTTCATCATCTTTATTCTATCATTTTGGGTTCAAAAACCCTAGTAAATACGTGTAAATACCCTTAAAACCATCATCTTAGCATTCATGCATGTGCATCTAAATAGTGTATAAAATACTGTAATTAAAGCCAAAATTATAGAATAAATAAAAGAAAAGAAAAAGAATAAAATATTGTAAATATTTTATGACCTGAAACCCCGAGACCTAGGCATCTTGATGAATAGGTCGACAAGGAATAAAGTAGGAGGAGATAAGGGTCAAAATACAGCAAAAATACCTATTCTTTTTATTCATTCTTTATTCATTTTGGGACCTATTTTTGATTCCACTTTTTATACCTCAAATAAAGAAACTTTAAACATGAAAGTTGTAGAAAATCCAGAATCCCAACTTCCCAGACCCGTATCTCAGAAATAAAACTCCAAATGCAGCAAACTCACCTTTAATTGTATATAGAATAAAGAAAGCTATTTAATGGCGGTGGTTTCGCATTTGGCGTAGCTACGGTTTGAAAGTTGAGTTCTGGACACACATTGTACAATTATACAGATTAAAATATTCAATTTATTATTTATTCATTATTTTTGTATTTTTATTTTTTTTATTTTGTAAATATTACTTATAATAATTATGAACATTAAAATCAGTCTAAAAACCTAAATAAAACATAAAATAAAATATATGTATATATTACACATAGGTATTATATCTATCAATATACCTGTATAATACATATTTATATTTTATTAAATATACAAAATAATTCAGAAAAATAAAATAAAAATATTTGATATTTTAAGTATATAAAAGTATTTTGTAATTTTATAAAATAATAAACATAATTAAAGAAATTAAATTTATAAAATAGAAATAAAAGGAATAAAGTATATAGATATTATACCTATAAAAGGCATAATAGGTAACTTATAAAATTAAACCTCATAAAATAAATAAAAATCATGATAAAATTCTTTACAAACTTATAAACATTTTTTATTTTATAACCTAAAATTAAATAAATCGGTTTATATTTTAAAATGATTTAATAAAGGTTTTTTCCTGGTTGGTCCACGTGGACCAACCAGGGGATCTGGAGAGTTGACCTCTCCTGTGACTTTGTCAGACAGGATTTCTTCTTGATTTTCGCCCAATTTTGGAGGATGCGTCTTGCATATTTTCATGACAAGTCCTAAACACTTTTTGCTCCTTGAAGATTGATCATACACGCCCTTTCGTTTTTTCGAGGATTGGACCAGCGGTTTGCTCGGTCCACCTCGTTCTTTGGAGAACCTGCACCACGACCGTCAACCCTTCAAATATGCACCCCCGACTTTCCTCTCTCTTTTGATCCTTCTTCCACCACCGAACTCCTAACCTATGTCCTTGAAGATACTCCTGGTGACAACAGGAGCTCATCGGGCTTCTCATTGGACCAAGGCGGCGTCGAATTGAGGTGGATCCCCTTGCCGAAGTGGTTGCCAGAGCACCTTGCCCGTGCGCTTTGGTGAGGCATTTCTTTCACTCTCTTGACACTTTTCTGTTGCTCTACAATAGCTAGGGAGCCTACCTAATTCTCCCCCTTCGCTTTTCCCTTCGTAATCATCCCCTCATCCCCTTGACATCACGTTGGCCGGCTCCGAGTCTCATCGGCCAACCTTGACTTGTCCCACGCACCAACCAAGAGCTTTTCCACCTTCCGCGGAGTTGAGGCAACTTGCCCTCGACTCCTTCACATCTTTTCTGCAGGTCTGAAACCCAACCAAGCGTCTGGGGGGATTTTGTGCCTCGCCGGAGGAAGCTTGGAACCACCGAGCTCTGCCTTCGCGGTGGGAGGGCCCTGGCCTTCGCCTGGGCATTTTGAAGGCTCCAGACACCAGAGAAACCCTGCAGGAGTACACGGAGACGGTCGAGGACCGCCCAGGTGCACGGAGGAGCCGCGCTTCGTCGATTCAAACTCGACGGGGGCCTGTTCTTCGGATGTTCTTGGTGGACCTCTCCACACCGTCTGATCAAAGGCCGATCGCCCAGGATAGCAACCACCGTACGATCAGATCCAGTCCTTGCCATTCGATCAACTTCAGTCATCTAATCAGGGCCATCCAGCTGAAGGGGCATCGCGCAGGGAGGGCGCTCCACGTGGCGTTAAGTGAGACCTATCAGCCTTTGGATGCGCTCCCGGTGTGGGTAATTTTGCATTCTTCCCCCGCCAGTTTTTGTAATAGTTTATTAGTAACTAAACATTCATGGGTTGTTTAATTGTTTTTGTAATATTTACACGCAGCCCCCTGGGCTTTTGAATATTGCGACTAGGTCCCCCGCCTAGCATACATGCCCGTCACGTGCGTCTGGGCTTTTTGCGAGGGAACCCAGGAGTTTTTATGTGTTCACATTTAGTACCTAAACTTTCAGCTCCTGTATAAAAGTATTGGCCTTTTCGCATGTAAGCCCCCAGGGTTTTCAATATTGCAGTTATACCCCTCCCAGGTTCACGTGCTTCGTGCGCGTGACCTTGGACATTTTGCAGGCAAACCCCTGTGGGTTTTGTGATTTGTATTTAGTCCATTAATTCACAAAATTAGTGTAATATTTTGATGGAAAATTGCATGCGTGCCCTAGATACTTTGCCTATTTACAAATATGCCCCTACTAGGCTAGTTATTTTTGTTTGCTTGCTCTATTTATTTCATGCATCATATTAACTCCGAAAATTACCAAAAAAAAGTCACATAGGCTCCTGTTAACTTGCACTTTCATGCCATTTTTTTTGCATTTTATTTTTTTTTGCCTTTTAGCATTTATTAAAAATCAACTATATGCATTTTAGCTACTGTTTAGCTTAGAAAATAATAAAAAAATATTAAAACACCTAGAAAATTCCAAAAAAATCACCTACTATCTATTTTAACATATTTTAGTATTAGTTCAAAAATCACTACAAATTTCAAAAGAAAAACCTTAAAAATTAGAAAATACCTAAAACTTCCAAAAAATCTAAAAAATCCTAGAAAAATCAGAAAAATACAAACTCAGGTCCTGCAGGTTTCTTATTTTATTCTCTTTATTTTAAAATTAATTTGGGAAAATTTTAATATTATTGGATATTTCTCCTTTCCATTTTAGTTTCGGTAAGTAATTAATTCCTTGTTTTCCTTTATTTTGGCTTTTAAAAATTTCAAAAATATTCTGAAAAATACCAAAAAACCACAAAAATAGTAAAAAATTATAAAAAGACCAAAAATATTTTATTTTATAATTTTTGACTATTTTTCCTTATTTTTTATAAATATTCTATCTCCTATTTTATTATATTGTTTATATCTTCCAATATTAAAAAAGAAAATAAAAATATATAAAGTATAAAAAGAAAATATAAAATCAGAAAATTAAAAATCAAAATACAAAATTAAAAAATTAATTAATTAAAAAAATTAACACCCACAAAAAAATCCAGATTGGCTAAGTAGTTCATTAGATCTAGACTTTGACTTTTTGTCTACGCTCTACACCTTTGTTTCCTGTGTTTGACCCCTACTTGCTTGCCATTGTACATTTTTAGTAGGGTATACTAAATTTTAATCCTTGCTGTTGATTGCTAGATTGATTGTGTGGGTTAATTGTTGACAAACGGGAAGGCTTCAGTAGTCGCCTCAGCGACTGTGAGTCTGATTTGTCAGACCATTATTTAGCGGCTCTCGTATTTTCATTTTTTCAAATGGCGCCGTTGCCGGGGAGCATCGGCTTGTAGAGTATATTTGTGTCTTTTATCTGCTTAATCATTTTTTATTATTTGTTTTTCATGCATAATTTGTTTTGAACTGTCTGACACCTCTCTTGTTTTCTTGTGAGGGACCGCTAACCAAGGAGGATCGCCTTGGGGATCCTGCGCATCCTTGTGAGGAGGAGCCGACTATTCTACCAAGACCGGCAGGAGAGAGCATGAGAGCTTGAGAGAGAGATAGTTAGTTTTTTTCCTATTTTTGTGAGTAAGAGTAATTTAATTTGTAATAATACAGGGACTTGGACACTCAGACACTTCGGACATAAATTCCAGGTGTTTGTTCACCTGGGGGCCCACCGCGGTTTTCTTCGTGTTTCGCTGTAGTCATTTTCCAATTTTCTTTTCATTTTTCATTTCTTTTGTTGATTGAGCCCTTAGTTCTAGGCTTTTGCTTGGTCGATTAGATTAGGTCCAAACACCCTAATAATCATTGCATTTACCTATAGATCGTTTTTGGACTTAGTCTAATTAAACAGTTAAATATTAGTCTTCGATCCGCCGCCCCGCGAGCTCATCCCGCCAAGCGCTTCTCCTAAACTCGATGTGTCGAGAGGAGGAGGGGTGAGCCTAGACCGGACCTTAGGATTGGAGATCGGTGGTTGACTTGTGGTTCTTAACGCTAGCAATTGCCTGCTTAGGACGATTTTCGCTTGCATATCATCATATAGTTTAGGTTTAAAAATTTCTGCTTTGCATCCCGCATGGAGAGAGCTGGAGGCGCTGTAAGTCTTCTTACTTAGCATTCATCATTAAGGCAAAAAGGTGAGATTTCCATCTTGGTGCCAACTTTCATGACTTTTCCGACCCTATTCACCCTCTATTTTTGGACAAAGTAGGAATCAAAGAAAACAAAAAAATCATTAGACGCTTGTTTGAATCTACTCAAAAGAAGCGATAACATCAAAAAAATTAAAAAAGGGACTGCTAAGAAAACTTTGACCTAAATAAATTGGTAATTGGATTCATTGATTGGGGAGAGTCACACCCTCACTTGTTTTAACGTAGCATGGGAAGATCTCCTTCCAAGTGAGTTGAGTGCTTCGTAAGGATTAGAGCCAAAAACCCAGCTTGTGGCTACCTTGTGTATCGCCTGGATTTCCGAAGTATTGGCGCTACTTTCGTACGTAGGTGAGTAGGACTTGGTCATCATTGGTGACTCACTATTGTGTGAGCATCGACCTCGTCCGAAGTACCGAGCATAGGCCACACCATCACGGGTGTGTCTGTCTCACCATCTGCGTCTGAGTAGGATCTTGCACGCTCACGGGTGATTCTGTTGCGAGCGAGATCCGAAGTATCGGTTTCGCCTATCAGCTTCTTCCCTCTTTTCTTTGGCCGAGTTGGGATCCAGGAAGGGTTACAAGGACCTCAAAAAGCGCAAGCTACATGTTATACAGGTGGAGGACAAGTACGGGAATACTTTTCCGGCAGTTTTCTCGCTCCTATAGGCGTAGCGCTCTAAGGACTCGTTAAAAGATAACTTCCTGAATTCAAGTTAAAAATTACAAAGATAAAAGCCGAACCTTCACGGCTTCACGTGTTGAGTTGGTGAATCCCCTTGTTTTGTGTTTGATTGCTAGTAGCATTTAGGTCAAGATCAAAAACATCGCACCTTTGCGCAAATTTTGTTCTCCCTCCAGTTGACCCTTGCTCATTGTGAGCCTTCTACTGTTTTACAATCCTTTTATTTCTTGTTTACCATCGTGCTCTTCATCCATCATCTTTTCCTCTTGACCTTCTCAAGATGTCATCACACGGATGGTTTAGTCGGGACCTCGCCGACGCCCACATCGATTCCGTGTCGGCAATGTCTTTAATTAAGAGGGATGGTCTCCAAGAAGTCAGTTCGGATCTTGCGAATGTCTCCTTGGACTCCCCTATTCTCGCTTCTTTTAACACTTGTCTTTCCCCAATAAATCCGCTGTTCGGGATGGACTCGCAACCCGAATTAGCTCTTCCCCTTCAACTAAACCGGGATTACCCTTGTCCCCGAAATAACCCCTTGTGGATGGAGATCGATTTCAGTCAATATCCTATGCTCCGTTCATGACATTCTGGGATTGACCTTAATCCCAGATTCATCTCAACAGCGGGTGCTCAAGAAGATACTGATCAGGTTTACTCTGTCATGCAGATTTTCCACCCAATCACGAGCCATCAATTCAAGGTCAGTTTGAGATGGCAGGTGGAAGAGGAAAGGGACCACAGCCCCAACATGAACCTGAAGTCAATCCAGGGGAAGGGCGGTACACCACGCAGAATGAGGTTAACAGTCAGTTGTTGGCCTCCATTCAAGCCATCCAGCAACAGTTGACTAATCAAGCCCTGGCCCAAACTGCCTTCCAAGATATGCTGAACGATCTGAGGAGGAGGGCCGATGCAAGAGATGGCCGCCAGGAGGATGATCCAAACCAAGATTCTAATTTTCAAGAAGTCAGAGATGAGTTCTCAGTGGGAGGACCCAAATTTTATGCAGTGGAAGTAGATCCATCGCAGCCGAAGCCTACACTAAAGGAAACATACAACCTCGGGGCAGGTCGCATCACTGAGTGGATTCACGTTCCACGTATGCATGCCCACTTCGAGTTGAAGCTGCAATTTCTGTCCCTTCTTCCCACATTCCATGGGAATACCACGGAGGAATCATATATCTTTCTCAAGAAGTTTGGCCGCATCTGTGCCACTGCTCACTACCCGGGTATTCCTCCGGGGGTAGTCAAGATGACCGCCTTTCCCTTCAGCCTTCAAGACAAGGCCCTATATTGGGTTGACCATCTTGGGAAGGTTGTCTCGACCTGGGAGGAGCTGAAGTCTGCATTTCTCCATAAATTCTATCCTCTCGTGCGATTGAATCAGATGCGTGCCCGTATATCCAGTTTCTGCTAGTAGCCCCACAAGACTATCCATGAAGTGTGGGAGAGATTCAAGGACCTACGGGAGAAGTGCCCCCACCATGAAATTCCAAAGACTAGTCTTGTACAACATTTCTTTGGGGGGCTATCGCTTGAGAGCCAAAATCTTGTAGACGCCGCTTGCGGCGGTTCGCATTTCAACAAAGACGAGGACGTGGTATGGAACGTCTTCGAGGAGATGGCTAAAGGAGAAGACGCCCAATCCTCGTCCAGAGCATACCTGAAGATACCAACCGCCATCAGCAAGCCAGTGGACATGGCCTCTCACATCGAGGACAAGGATGAGAGCTCCAACCTAAGCATCATTGGGATCCACTTGTCTAAGGTGGACATCATTGAGAAGAGGTCGCAGGACCTCGAAAAACTATCTATCATTGAGAAGAGGACCCATGGTCTGGAAAAGCTCGACCAGATTTCCCAACAGCTGGAACAACTCGTTCGTGCGTTGAATGCCAACATGTGCAACGTTGTTTCTACTTCTGTAGAGACGAATGCTTAGAAAAAGGAGTCTACAATGCAGCAGAACCCTCAGCCGACTCCACTGCAGCCCCAGCCTGTCCAGCACGTGTATTATGTGCAGGTTTCGATGCAGCCCCCGCAGCCCAAGACACAGATGGTTGTATATCAACCTAAGCCCCAGCTAGCCTACTTCGAGCAGTTCTCTCCACCCCCGCCACTGATTCAAGAGATCAATGGCATATGCAACAATGAAGCGCAGCTGACCCGTCCTCAAGGACACTCTCAGGGTTAGAACATGGGCAACATGCCCTATCACCAGTAGCAGCAGGGTGGGAGACCCTTCCATCCCTCCTACCAATACCAACATCCATCTCACGGTAACACCTGGAGGCGGAATTACCAGCACGGTCCTCAGCAGTCCGGATATCGCAGACAATGATACCATCAGCAACCGCCTGCTCAATACAATCAACATAATTCACAGTACTCCTCCAACCCTCCTCCTCACCAATTTTCTCAGGTTACCAATCGCAATCTCAGCCGCCATACCAGCACTCTAGACCCTAGTAGGGGGATCCTTCTGAGATTGTGTCAGTTAATCCGTCCCTGGCCTGTTTAGAACAATTAATGAAGAACATGGCTATGACCTAGAAGATCGACGACCTGACAGCAGCCAAGACCGTCATACCAGCCTAGGTCGAAGCCAATCTGAACAACTTCCGACGCAAGGAGTAGGTAGCCGGCAGTGTCCAACCTGAATCAGGTGAATTAAAATGTTTTTTATCTAATGATGTTACTCTCAGGAGCGGTAGGACACTCCAGCCATCAGCGACAGTGAAGGGAAATCATCTTGCATCTGACGGGGAATCGCCAGTCCAGCCAACATCAGGGCCAAGCAGCATTTTGGGAGCAGCACCATCATTCAGAAAATCACAAAAAAATAAAGAAAATAGCAAAACACAAAAAGATAGCAGCAATCTTGGTGGAGATGGGCCAGCATTGGAGACGTCTGCACCTGCCTCACAGCCAGTTCCTAACGGGAGGAGTATTGCACCTGCAGCGAGTCCAACGCCAGCACCTGAAGCCGATGCCGTCATTTTTGGTCCACATATTGTAGATGAATCCATTCCTTTTTATCATCTACATGTAAACAACAATATGGACAATATTTTGAATGATATTGGGGGAGAGTTTGTAAATTTTCCTTTTCCAGAAGCAATGAAAAAACATAAAAAAATGAAAAATTTGAAAAATGCTTTGTCTGATCCTGCCATTATAGAAATCATCCAGAATTTGGTGTTGAACATGCCGTTAATGAAATCTCTTGAGTACATGCCAGTTGTAAAGAAATGATTGAAAGAGGCATGCACAAACAAGCGCAAGTCGCATCCTCACAACTCTAGAAGCAAGGGTGGCAAGTCCGAAAAGCATATCCTCACAACGACCACCGTTAATGCCATCAGCAACCTTCTGGATAAAAAGCCAGATATGGGAGCACCTCTTGTACGTTGTCAGATGTTCAATCAGGAGTTTGAACGAACACTTCTCGACAGCGGGTCTTCTGTCAACTTGATGCCAGCTTCGCTACTTACAGAATTCAGGTTAGTACTGCTCAAGCCTACAAAGATGATTTTGCAGTTCACAGACAAGTCAGTCAAGCGGCCTAGGGGCCTGTTGGAGGACGTGATAGGCACGGTTCAGGGAAAGTCGTTCCTGGCCGATTTTGTGGTATTAGATATGGACGTCCCCGCTCCATTGCTACTTACCCCAATCATACTTGGAAGACCATTTCTGCGGAAATCAAACGCAGTAGTGAATTTTGGGATGGGAGAAATCACTTTTGGCGCTGGAAATGAAACAATCAGAGTAGAGACCCTGTCTAAGGGAACACCAGCCGAATAAACATCTACATCATGTGCAAGGGTGATTGAGTATGCTGATGACTGCGACTTTCTAGCATAAATTCAAGATACTAACTTATTTTTGGATGACAATGAAATCCATGAACTCCTCTGTTCCGAGGAGAAAGTTGAGTTCGCAGTCGAATTTCCCCTTATCGATCAGGATGAGGAATTCACTAATGTGCTGCAAGAGACTGCCGTGGGGGTGATGTGCCTTCAAAACCAAGAGTAAATTTTTGAAGAATCATTTGATGAAGAGGACATCATCGAGGAATTCTGTCAGGATTTGAGAGAAGAGGCAGAACCAAGTATGGTGGACACCAAACAGTTGAAAGAATCGTCACCTGCACTAATAGCTGAGGTCACTTCTGAAGTAGCTCAGACCCCGTCAGAGCTGAAACCCTTGCCCTCCAACATGAAATATGTCTTCCTTGCGGGAGAACCGAATATGTACCCTGTCATTATCAATGCACATCTGACCGAAGACCAAGAATCTCATCTGATGGAGGTTCTTGAACGCAACCGTAAGGCGATAGGTTGGCGAACTTCGAATCTCTATGGGATCAATCCATCACTATGTTCGCATCGTATTTTTCTGGAAGAAGATTGCAGGCCTTCTCGAGAACTTCAGAGAAGATTAAATCCTAATATGCGAGAGGTTGTTATGAAAGAAATTCAGAAATGGTGTGATGCGGGATTCATTTATCCCATCTCCGACAGAAAATGGGTGAGCCCTCTGCATGTTGTGCCAAAGAAATCAGGGATCACCATTGTTAAGAATGACAAAGGAGAGGAGATCGCAACCAGAGTACCCACTTCTGGGCAAGTGTGCGTGGACTACAGAAGACTTAATCTCGCTACCAAGAAGGACCACTTTACTTTACCCTTCATCGACCAGATCTTGGAGAGATTGGCCGTGAAGGAATATTTCTGCTTCTTGGATGGCTACTTTGGGTATAATCAAGTTGCCATTGCTCCCGAAGATCAAGAGAACACCACGTTCACCTGTCCTTTTGGTACATATGCCTTTAGACGGATGCCGTTCGGGCTTTGCAACGCCCCAACCACATTTCAGAGGTGTATGCTTGCAGTTTTTGCCGATATGGTGGGCAACATTCTTGAGGTCTTTATGGATGATTTTTCGGTCTACGGGGATTCATTTGACCAATGTCTGGATTATTGATGACCGAAATAATCCCGAGCAACTAAGGATGAAGAAATAACAAAGGTCGTTGCGACCTCAGTCGCTCAAGAGATCACTCGGTCAATCAAGAAAATAAAGTTCAGACCACCAAAATCAGATAAAAATCAATTAAATGCGATAGCGGTCCTGGCTATTAGATTAGCCTGGTATAGCGACCAGGGTCGGACTCAGGGAGCACGTAATGGCCTCGCAGCCTACGAAGTAGTCTTAAACAAAATAAAATAAAATAAAAATATTTTTGATGGATTTTTAATCTTTTTATATTTTTTTTGGATTTTTTAATTAATAAAAGAAATAAGAAAAACAAATAAACAAGCACTTGGATGAATTATTTAATTACCCAAAATACATCCAAAAATTCAAACAAAAATATTTTTATTTTTTTTATATTTTTTGTTGTTTTTGCTTAATTTTTGGTGTTTTTCTGATTTTTAGGGAATTTTATAAAAATCAAACAAGGTAAGAAAATAGTGTTGTTGTCCAGTCAGACTTGGAGGGCCAATATAAAATAGGTAAAATCCCTATCAAAATCTGAAGGTAATTTTCCTAAAAACTAGAAAATATAAGGAAAATTTAGGCACTGGAATTATTATTTTTGGATTTTTCAATTAATTATTAGAATTTTTATGAGTTTTTAGGGGTTTTGTGGTTTTTATAGGTTTTATGAAACCAAAAATAATCAAAATTAGTCAGAAAATCAAACAAGGTGAAGCAACTACTGTCTACTTTTTTGTAATTTTTAGAGGTGTTTTAAAATTTTTTTGTGATTTTTAAAGTTAGACAATAAAGAAAATGCGTGTTTTTGAATTTTTAAAAATAACAAATGAAATAAAAAATGTCTCCAGAAAATTTGAGAAAATTTTACACTATGGCAGGAGCCATGTATCTAATTTTCATCACATTTGGAGTTGGTTTGCTATTTTATTAAAAATAAAAACCAAGGTACAGTGCATAGGGACCTGTACGCAAATAGTAGAAAGTCCAGGGGGTTTGGTGCAATTTCTCCATGAAATCATGTGCGAGGCGCGTGACCTGGGCACTTAGGGACCTATTTGCAAGAAAAATAAAGTTCGTGGACTATTTAGTAACACATACTAAAAGTCCAGGCGCTTCAATGTAAATTACCCACTAAATAACGCACAGGCACAATAAAACCATTCACAGGGGTATTTCTGCAAATATCAAAAACATAGATTCATTCACTAACACCCTAGAACAAAAGGTCTATACATGCAATTAACCCAGATAATCATGTGTCGAAGCACGTGTTCCACTACAGGCGGGGGTATAAAAGCAAATACCAAAGACTATAGGGTCCACTATGCAATTTACCAAACACAAATAAAATGTCTAAAATATTTACAGGACTACAGTAGAACAACTAAAAGCTAAGGGCCTAAAGTGAAATTTACCCTTTATTAAGTCGAGGCCCAGATGCACGCCACGTGGAGATCGGACGGTCGGGGAAGGGGCGTGGAATGGCCTCGGTGATCGGACGGTCACGGTCCTCCCTCTGGTGATCTACGGCTGCTGCTGCTCCTCAGATGAAGGGCCCGATGACGACCTGGAGCTGGAGGGATGATCGGATGCCTATGGAGGATGGTCGAAGAATAGGGCGCCGGCGAGCTTCGCCGGGCTCGTGTACGCGCTGGAGTCCTCCTCGCGGGCTGCTGAAGATCAGGGAAGAATCGCCTTGGCCTCCCGCGTCGAATGGTGCCCTCCGATGACTCGACGGAGCTTTGGGGAGCTCAAGCGACGTCGGCGGAGGTCGAGCTGCTGCACCAGATGGTCGAGGCCCTCAGATGGGTTCGGATGATCCTGAAAAGCACGGCAACAGACTTGTGGGTCGAGGGCAAAGTGCCTCGACCCTGTAAGTGGCAGTGAAGGTGGATGGTGCGGCGATGCGTGCGAGCTCCGGCAGAGCAACGACGATGGAACTCGAAGCCTAGTTCCTTTGCGAACTGGGGTGAATGAGTGTGCGAAGAAGGTGCGCGAGGGAACGGCGAAGGTGGTGGGTGATTCCGATGGTCGAGACGAAGGCGGAGATGGTCGGAATCGAAGATGAACAGCGACAGGGCGATTTGGGCGAAACTAAAACTTCGGGAAATAGAGAAGGAAATAGAGCTACCTACTGGATGCAATCGACTGTGGAGGAGCTGGGGGTGCTCTGGGTCCTTGCCTCGAGGACCGTCGGTGTCTGAGGCTCGAGCGTCACCTCCAGGCGGTGCACGGCGGCGCGACGTCACCGGATCGATGGTCCTCTACTCCTTCCTTGCTGCAACACCACTGGAGGCAAGCTGTCACTCTCGCGGATGCGATGGAGGTCCTAGGGTGGCGTGGAATGAGCCAAAGATGCGAGGAATGGGAGGCGGAGCTCGGATTAAATATGGGTGCAGGTCCGAGAAGAAAGGATCGGGCAGGGTTCCGCGAAGCACGGATCCCCAAACGGATGATAGGGCGAGGGTCTCGGATGCACAAGGAAGAAGAAGAGCCCGGGGTTTGCGGATTTGGAGGTCGGGTCATGACGCGAAAATTCGGGGAAATCGGGTCGGGCGTCATGGACCCGTTGGAAGTGGTCCAAGGGGGGGAGTTGACCGGGGGGTCAACATCCCCCGTGGACCAATGGGGGCTGGCCACGTCAGAATGATTTGGAAATTAAAAAAATAGAAAATGGCCGAATTATTAAAAACTCAAAACATGAAAAATGTTTATTTTATTTTTTTTTCTATTTTTTTGTGATTTTTAATTATTTTTTTCAAAATAAAAATAAGGTATGTACACTATAGTACTATACATAGGTATATATACAATATTAATTTTTGATTTTTAATTAGTTATTTTTATGCATTTTATCCATATTTTATATTTCATTTATTTATAGCATAAAATTAGGAATAAAAAGATATTTTTATTTTATTTTTATTATTTATGTACAAGGGTTAATTAAATGGCTATATACATATATATACATGGTATATATACAATGTTGTTTTTGGTTTTTAATTTTGTTCTTTTTATTTGATTTTTGTTTTTATGGTTTTCATTTTATTTATTTTCACCATAAAAGATAGAATATATACAAATTTTTTGGAAATTATTTTATTTATTTATAAGGTGAAATAGATATAGATAAGGGGACTATGTACATGATGAATATGTGCAAGGGAGGTGATTTTTATTTTCTTCTTAATTTTCTATTTTTATTTGGATTTTGTATGTACAAATATATAAAAATATGTACAAGCACATTTTATTCTATTTTTAGAGGAAAATATTTTTATTATATATATAGGTATATTTACACATATGAGTTCCATGTCTCTCTCTACTTTGGCTTTTATGCGGTCAGGCCCTTGCTGAGCCCTCCCTTGGGATTAGGTTGCTCAATATTTATTCTAAATATTTCCTCTTTTTCTTTTTATTCTTTATTCTTTTATTTTTGCACAAAAACATGCTAATTATTAGTTTTTATACCATGCATGCCTTTTTCTAATTATTTATATTTACAAATATATACATGTATTTGCAAAGGTTTTTGTAGCTAAAATATAAGAATAAAGAGTGATGAATGAGTATTCATCAATTATTTAGACCGAGTCTTATGGAGGTGCTGCGAAGTCAATCTTGTGCTCTCGTGGGAGAAGAGCAACTTCATGGTGACCGAAGGAATCGTGCTGGGTCACGTTGTTTTTAAACGGGGTATGGAAGTTGCCCCAGCCAAGGTGGACGTGATTTCCAAACTTGAGCCACCTACAAACATCAAGCAAGTCAGGTCATTCTTGGGCCATGTCGGTTTTTACCGACGATTCATCAAAGATTTCAGTAAACTGGCCAGACCGTTGACTGAGTTGCTTGGCAAGGAGAATGAATTCATTGTAGACGATCGTGTGCTCCTTGCCTTTAATCAGTTGAAAGAACTCATCACACAAGCCCCTGTCTTACAGCCACCGATCTGGACTCAGCCTTTCGAGATAATGACCAATGTGTCAGATTATGCCATTGGTGCTGTACTGGGATAGAGAAAAGAGAATGTACCATTTGCGATTCACTACGCTAGTCGAACGCTCGATGAAGCCCAGAGAAACTACACTGTCACTGAAAAGGAGCTGCTAGCGGTAGCATTTGCCCTGGAAAAGTTCAGATCCTACCTCCTTGGATCCAAAGTAATCATTTACACTGATCATTCGGCCATTCGGTATTTACAGCAGAAGAAGGATGCCAAACCACATCTCATTCAGTGGATCCTTCTCCTTCAAGAATTTGACTTGGAAATCAAAGATAAACCTGGGGTAAAGAATGTGGTGGCCGATCATCTATCGAGACTTCCTGAGCCGGAATCTCCTGAGCTGAACCTGCAGCCGATCACAGAGACCTTTCCAGACGAGGTAATTTTGTCTGTCACCTCGCTTCCTTGGTATGCAGACATTGTGAATTATCTGGTGACCAAGAAAATCCCACAAGATTGGACTAAGTTGAAAATAGACAGATTCTTTTCTAAAATCCGTGTCTACCAGTGGGAGGATCTGTATTTGTTTCGTGAGGGAGCGGATTGTATCTGGAGAAGGTGCAATCCTCAGGAGGAAGTTCCAAGTGTCCTTGCTTTATGTCATGACCAAGATTCTAGAGGACATCATTCAGGCAAATGAACGGCAGCAAAAGTTCTTCAAAGTGGCCTCTGGTGGCCTTCATTACTCAAAGATGCAGATGATTATGTCGAATGTTGCACTAACAGTCAGAAGATGGGTGGAACTATAGGAATGAGAGACACGATGCCTCTGAAATACATTCAGATCTCAGACGTCTTCGACGCATGGGGCATCGACTTTATGAGCCTATTTCCTAACAATCAGGGCTATGAATATATTCTGCTTGCTGTCGATTATGTAAGTCGATAGGTGGAGGCTATTACCGCCCGAACCACCGACAGTAGGACTGTTAGTCGATTCTTGAGAGATCGCATCATAGCACAGTTCGGGATTCCCAAGATTCTCATATCTGACGGGGGTAGTCATTTCATAAACAGAGAGGTCAAGATGCTGACCCAAGAATTCTGCATTGAACATCGTGTTGCTTCACCCTACCACCTGCAATCCAATGGCTTAGCTGAATGTTCAAATAGGGAGATCAAGACAATTTTACAGAAGCTTGTGCGTCCGGATCGCAAGAACTGGTCTCAGCTGCTTGATTCTATTCTTTGGGCTTATAGAACAGCGTACAAGTCACCCTTGGGAATGTCTCTCTACCGCCTGGTGTATGGCAAGCCATGTCATTTTCCTGTTGAACTTATTCACAAATCTTTATGGTCCATTAACATATGTAATTTGGACTCCAAGCAAGCAGAAAAGAACAGAAAATTGGATCTGAACAGATTACTAGAATTCAGAAATTATGCATATGACAACAACCTGATGTACAAGGAGAAGGTCAAAACATGGCATGACATGCATATCCGTCGTAAGTCCTTCGATCTAGGTCAGAAGGTGTGGTTGTTTGATGCGAAATTAAAGATCTTTCCAGGCAAATTGAAGAGTAAATGGACTGGGCCGTTTATGGTTAGGCAGGTGCGTGACAACGGAAGTGTATTCATATCCAATCTGTCAGCTAATGCATAACCATTTGTGGTCAATGGACAGCTTCTGAAGCCATACCTTGAACATGATACATTCATGGCTGTCGTTGAGTCGATTCAAGTAATCTACAAGGATGAGCTGGATATCTCCAAAGAGGCAGAGGAAGGCCAAGCATAGCAAAACATTTTTGAATGACTTTTCTTCTTTTCTTCTTCTCAATCTCTTTTATCCTCTTTTACTGACATGATGCCATCCCTTTCATCATTGCTACACTTAGGATGTACTTTATCCTAAGTATAGGGGGGATGCACATCCCGAGTTGTTCATATCCACTTTCATCTCTTTTCTCCTTTTCTTCTTTTCCTTTTTTATCTTCTGTATCTAGCAAACAGGTGTCGCCTTCTTGTAGACAGTCTTCTATACGTAGGACGTACCTTGTCCTAAGTATAGGGGGGTGTGCACCCAAAGTTCTTTCATTCATTTCGATCCTCTCTATTATCTCCTCTTCTTGTCTATACTTAGGGATATCTTACCCTAAGTATAGGGGGAGACAATCTGAGTACGATCTGTTCATTCCCACCCTTGACCCTCCCTTCTTTTTGTACACTCTTCTATACTTAGTATTATTTGATTCTAAGTATAGGGGGGACGGTCGACTACTCATTCGTTGATTCATTCCTTTATTTATTTATTCTTTAGACTTGCCTATACTTAGTACGAGTTATGTCTCCTCTTTTCTCTCCGATCTATGAGGACATAGCTCAACCTAAGTATAGAGGGGTCGTATATACTACGTATATACTTTAGTCAAAACTCGTACTTTCGTATTTTCCTAATAAATAAGGCTAAGAATTCTTTAAAATCCATTAAAAACCATAATAAAAAGATGTTACCATTCCTCAAATTCTTTTTGTATGTACTGATTAATAAATCAGGTGAAAATGTTTTTTTTTGCAAAATGTTTGAAAAATAGTTTGAAAATCTTTGTGAACATTTATTGAAAACTATTTTGAAAATATTTTGTTACTGGTTTTCAACCTTTATAAAAATGTGTGATTTGTAAAATTTCTTTTCTTTATGTGAAATAAAATGTTTGAAAAATGATTTGCAAATGGTTTGAAAAATGGTTGCAAAAATGTTTGAAAAACCTATACATACTGTTTTGAAAACCTTTGCAAAATGATTTTCAAATGTGTGTACATGTTTGTAAAATGTTTGTAAAAATTATTTTGGACTATAGTTTTCAAAAATTGTGTGAAAAGCTTGTGTGTCAAATAAGTTTGAGGAATACATACATCTCACCAAAATCCACTATAATTATAAAATTGACCACTTACCCTTGTAAATTCTTAAAATCCACCTCTTGTAAATATAAGAAGCACTCCCGTGTAAATATTTTAACCTAGATTTCAGCCAAAATCTATTATTTTCAAAAATCCCAAAAATTTTTACAAATCTAAAATCCAAAAACATTTGAAAAATCTCTTTGAAAAATAAAAAAAATGCATATGCATTGTCATCATGTTTTTAAAAATCCATAGAAAGCTCAAAATCTTTGAAAACTGCATCACAAAAATATTTTCTGCATTGCATCTGCATAGCATGAGCATTTTTCGGATTGAGTTTGATCGTTAAACCAGTCTAAATAAAATCTGGAGGTTGGAGCTTGATTGGACCTTAAAAATCTACCTAATAACAGGAACCTTATAGGAACTGGGTTTGAGGTACTTCAGGTCTGGTTGACTTAATTCTTTGAGGATTACGAGACTTGGTCCAATGGATTCTTGACTGCCTAAGTAGAGTATTTCGGAGCACACACACGACTCTTGTTGATAATGACCTAACTTGGACTCCTGCACCTTTCACATGGCTCAACTCAGTTGGGGTGGTGAGGGGATTGGATTTGCCGGTATGAGACGCACACAAGTGGAATCATTTGTCCTCCTCTAGGGAGGTAAGTGCACCCCAACACGTCCAGTGATAAGGAAGTCTAAAGACAGGAGGATGTGGGTTGCGATAAAGCTTCAAAAGAGGGATAGTCTATTGGCTCAAGAGGAAAAACTCCTTATGTAAATGCTGCTGTGAATAATATTTCAAAAAAAAAAGTTCAGGCAGGTACAAAAATAAAAAGCCTACAAAGTATGTACAAATGTTGTAAAGCCAATAAGAAAGCTTGAGTTTCAAAGTCAAATATGTGAGCCTGCAGTTGGATGACTTGACTACACTGGTCTTGCATCCTAGGATAGGTATCTACACTGGCTACCGTCCATTCTTCTCTTCACCTCCTCCTATTGAGTTGGTTGCCACTTGAACTTAGAAGGGAATACCCCGCTCCTCGAGGATGGAGTTATTGGATTGAGGAATCATTGGGTTGTTGTACTGGAGAAGTCAGTTTCTTTATCATTCTAGTGGGGGAGAGTCACCATCACTTACACTGTACGAGCCAGATTCATAGTCGTAAGGGTTTGCATATGAATTGAGATATTTCTGACCAGGCTATTGAGGAGACTTGAACAGAGTTTTGCGGATTCTCAGGGACTGTTGGATTTCAGATCCGGTTCTCATTAAGGTTCCGCCCGCACTAAAATTCCAAAGGTCCGACTTAATCTCCAAAATTTGATTTTGTGAAGATGAGTTTGACAATCAAGTTTAATCCAAGTTCTTCTTTTTCTTTTCTTTGTTTTCTTTTCTGCACTTATTGCATAAGTGTTTGCTAGGGACTTGCAAAGGTAAAGTATAGGAGGATGATGAATCCACATTTCATCATCTTTATTCTATCATTTTGGCCTCAAAAACCCTAGTAAATACGTGTAAATACCCTTAAAACCATCATCTTAGCATTCATGCATGTGCATCTAAATAGTGTATAAAATACTGTAATTAAAGCCAAAATTATAGAATAAATAAAAGAAAAGAAAAAGGATAAAATATTGTAAATATTTTATGACCCGAAACCCCGAGACCTAGGCATCTTGATGAATAGGTCGACAAGGAATAAAGTAGGGGGAGATAAGGGTCAAAATACAACAAAAATACCTATTCTTTTTATTTATTCTTTATTCATTTTGGGACCTATTTTTGATTCCACTTTTTATACATCAAATAAAAAAACTTTGAACATAAAAGTTGTAGATAATTAAATAAACAAAAATACAAAATTGATTTCACTCAAAAATAATTTACTGATAAAAAGTTATGGTCTGAATAAAAGTCCATAATCCCAACTTCCCAAACCCGTATCTCACAAATAAAAACTCCAAATGCAGCAAACTCACCTTTAATTGTATATAGAATAAAGTAAGCTATTTAATGGCGGTGGTTTCGCATTTGGCGGAGCTACAGTTTGAATGTTGAGTTTTGGACCCACATTGTACAATTATACAGATTAAAATATTCAATTTAATATTTATTCATTATTTTTGTATTTTTATTTTTATAATTTTGTAAATATTACTTATAATAATTATGTACATTAAAATCAGACTAAAAACCTAAATAAAACATAAAATAAAATATATGTATATATTACACATAGGTATTATATTTATCAATATACCTGTATAATACATATTTATAATTTATTAAATATACAAAACAATTCAGAAAAATCAAAATAAAAATATAATTAAGTTTATAAAAGTATTTTATAATTTTATAAAATAATAAACATAATTAAAGAAATGAAATTTATAAAATAAAAATAAAAAGAATAAAGTATATAGATATTATACCTATAACGGACATAATAGGTAACTTATAAAAATAAACCTCATAAAAAAATTAAAAATCATGATAAAATTATTTACAAAATTATAAACATTTCTATTTTATAATCTAAAATTAAATAAAGCATTTTATATTTTAAAATGATTTAATAAAGGTTTTTTCCAGGATTTTCCTAGTTGGTCCACGTGGACCAACTAGGTGGTCTGGAGAGTTGACCTCGGGTCAACTCTTTGACCTCTCTCCTGTGACTGTGTCAGACATGATTTCTTCTTGGTTTTCGCCCAATTTTGGAGGATGCATCTTGCATATTTTCATGACAAGTCCTAAACACTTTTTGCTCCTTGAAGATTGGTCACACACGCCCCTTCATTTTTTCGAGGATTGGACCAGCGATTTGCTCGGTCCACCTCGTTCTTTGGTGCACCTGCACCACGACCGTCAACCCTTCAAATATGCACCCTCGACTTTCCCTCTCTTTTAATCCCTCTTCCACCACCGAACTCCTAACCTAAGTCCTTGAAGATACTCCTGGTGACATCAGGAGCTCATCAGGCTTCTTATTGGACCAAGGCGGCGTCGAATTGAGGTGGATCCCCTTGCCAAAGTGGTCTCCGGAGCACCTTGCCCACGTGCTTTGGTGAGGCATTTCTTTCACTCTCTTGACGCTTTTATGTTGCTCTAGAATAGCTAGGAAGCCTACGTGATTCTCCCCCTTCGCTTTTCCCATCGTAATCATCCCCTCATCACCTTGACATCACGTTGGCCGGCTCCGAGTCTCGCCTGCCGACCTCGACTTGTCCCATGCACCAACTGAGAGCTTTTCCACCTTCCGCGGAGTCGAGGCAACTTGCCCTCGACTCCTTCACGTCTTTTCTGCAGGTCTGAAACCCAACCACGCATCTGGGGGGATTTTGTGCCTCGCCGGAGGAAGCTTGGAACCACCGAGCTCCGCCTTCGCGGTGGGAGGGCCCTGGCCTTCGCCTGAGAATTTTGAAGCCTCCAGACGTCAGAGGAACCCTACAGGAGTACACAGAGACGGTCGGGGACCGCCCAGGTGCACGGAGGAGCCGCACTTCGTCGATTAAAACTCGACGAGGGCCTGTTCTTCGGATGTTCTTGGTGGACCTCTCCACGCCGTCTGATCAAAGGCCGATCACCCAGGATAGCAGCCACCGTAGGATCAGATCCAGCCATTGCCGTTCGACCAACTTCAGTCATCTAATGAGGGTCGTCCAGCCGAAGGGGCATCGCGCAAGGAGGACGCTCCACGTGGCCTTAAGTGAGACCTATCAGCCATTGGATGCGCTCCCAATGTGGGTAATTTTGCATTCTTTCCCCGCCAATTTTTGTAATAGTTTATTAGTAACTAAACTTTCGTGGGATGTTTAATTGTTTTTGTAATATTTACACGCAGCCTCCTGGGCTTTTAAATATTGCGACTAGGTCCCCCGCCTGGCGCACGTGCCCATCACGTGCGTCTGGGCTTTTTGCGAGGGACCCAGGAGTTTTTGTGTGTTCACTTTTAGTACCTAAACTTTCAGCTGATGTATAAAAGTATTGGCCTTTTTGCATGTAAGCCCCCAGGGTTTTCAATATTGCATTTATACCCCTCCCAGGTTCACGTGCTTCGCACGCGTGACCTTGGACATTTTGCTGGCAAACCCTGTGGGTTTTGTGATGGGTATTTAGTCCATTAATTCGCAAAATTAGTGTAATATTTTGTTGGAAAATTGCATGTGTGCCCTAGATACTTTGCCTATTTACAGATATACCCCTACTAGGCTGGTTATTTTTGCTTGCTTGCTCTATTTATTTCATACATCATATTAACTCCAAAAATTATCAAAAAAATCACATAGGCTCCTTTTAACTTGCACTTTCACGTCATATTTTTGCATTTTATTTTTGTTGCCTTTTAGCATTTATTAAAAATAAAAAATATGCATTTTAGCTACTGTCTAGCTTAGAAAATACCCAAAAAAATATTAACACACCTAGAAAAATTCCAAAAAAATCACCTACTATCTATTTTAACCTATTTTAGTGTCAATCCAAAAATCACTAAAAATTTCAAAAGAAAAACCTTAAAAATTAGAAAATACCCCAAAACTTCCAAAAAATCTAAAAAATCCTAGAAAAATCAGAAAAATACAAACTCAAGTCCTATAAGTTTCTTATTTTATTCTCTTTATTTTAAAATTAATTTGGGAAAATTTTGATATGATTGGATATTTTTCCTTCCCATTTTAGTTTCGGCAAGTAATTAATTCCCTATTTTCCTTTATTTTGGCTTTTAAAAATTTCAAAAATATTCTGAAAAATACCCAAAAACCAAAAAAAAGTAAAAAATATAAAAAGACCAAAAATATTTTATTTTGTAATTTTTGACAATTTTTCCTTATTTTTTATAAATATTCTATCCCTTTTTTATTATATTTTTTATATCTTCCAATGTTGAAAAAGAAAATAAAAAATATATAAAGTATAAAAAGAAAATGAAAAATCAAAAAATTAAAAATCAAAATACAAAATTTAAAAATAATTAATTAAAAAAATTAAAACCCACAAAAAATCCAGATTGGCTAAGTAGTTCATTAGACCTAGACTTTGACTTTTTTGTCTACGCTCTACACCTTTGTTTCCTATGTTCAATCCCTACTTGCTTGCCATTGTACATTTTTAATAGCGTATAATAAATTTTATTCCTTGCTGTTGATTGCTTGATTGATTGTGTGGGTTAATTGTTGACAAACGGGAAGGCTTGAGTAGTCATCTCAGCGACGGTGAGTCTGATTTGTCAGACCATTATTTAGCGGCTCTCGCATTTTTGTTTTTTCAAAGGGATAGAGTTGGAAGAGTTGTCGACAAGAGGGGGAGGAACAACCTTATCGTAGCCATGGTTTCAATGTTTGTATAGATTGGCCGACAATATTGTCCCCCATTTTGCAAACTCTGATATCCTTCTTTAATAACAACTTAAAGTGAGTTGAATTGAAAAGTAGTCCTAATCGCAATATGATATATCACTTATTTTCAATTATATCCGCAGACTTTATCCTCTTGTATATGATATTTTCCTATTTCTCTTTTTTATACTAAAAGTAAAAATATATTATCACAAACGCAATTTAAGTTCTTGTTGGGGATATGCGGATGCAGAACAATCAATCAACCAAGATATATCCCCCCCTGAACTGTCCTGCAGCAAAGATGGCACAACACAAGTATATGTTCCCCACTCGGGAACCAATGGCAACAATGACGCACAATCACAAGCAAGCAAGCAACCACACGAGACAAAGATTTTTACGTAGAAACCCTTACTCAATGCGAGCAAGGGAAAAATCACTGGGCAAGACTGGCAACGATTCCACTACGGTCAAAATGGAGCCAAGTGTTCTTCCCGGTTTTGTTTCCCACAAAACCGAGGTACAAACCACAAGCACAATAGGTAGTTCTTCACCAAGTAACTAACTACCCTAAATATCTAACAATACCAAACAACATGCTCAAAACAAGGAGACGGAGTATCTTCCCTTGTGCGCTCCCGGATGGAGACCCAAACTTGGCTTCGACTCCCTTGAGGTCGTCTGCAATGACCTTCACGATGCTCCTCTTGAACTCGCTCAATCGCTGCGCTTCCTAAATCCAACACCGCAGTCCTAGCCGCTGCTCCTCACGAACTTGGCTACTGCTGTTCACGAGCACGGATGCTCGGTACTCACTCTCTCTCCTACACGAATGGAGGAAGACGAACAAAAGGGTCGAAACCCTTGCTGCTGCTGTCGCCGAAATAGGAAGAAGGGTGTCGTTCCCTGTTCTGAAAAAAATGGAATGGGCGGCAACTAGAATGGGTTTCCCCGATTGGGGTTCCCTCGAATGGAATCAAAAGGTGGTCAAATATCAAGGATGCCCTTCCCTCCAAGTTGGTGCTGGAATTTGCAAGATACACTTCTTTTTTAAATCCCGAATTGGAGGACTAAACGAGATTAAAAGATGGATGAAACGAACATTAAATTCCATTTGCATGCTTTTAAGAGAAAAGCTTGAAATAGAATGCAGTATCCCACTATGTGATTGATAAGCACATCTTTAACTACTCTGTTAAGCTCTTCTCCAAAATTACTCTACCAAGTCGTCCCTATAACTTTCTTTGGGAACTTCCATCGAGCAAACATAGTAGACAAAGGAAGGGTGACATCCTGAGAGAATGGATGGCAAAAAATTTCCCAATTGAAAAAAAAACAGGTTGTTATTTTGGTGCAGAATCACATTTTTATGTTGTAGAATGACACTAGATCGATAATCTATAGTGGTCCTTATTTTGAAAAATTTCATCATACTAATTTGACACTAAAATACTTGCCTGCTAAATAAATGTATCTAGTAACTATACACTATCACAAATATCAGTTTCTATGTTAGCAAGCTTGACCTTCTTTCAATTTAAATGCTTATAAGAATTTATGTATTATACACTGGCTTCCAAATCTTTATAATGCCCAAAATTAAAATTACATTTACCTCCAATGCAATTATCCATGTACTTCATCCATAAAGTTAAGATAAGCTTCCACATTTTTATCATAATCTCAAACACTCTGAGTTTGTTTTCTGACAAATCATATAGATGATCTATGGTTTTTGGAGAAGACCATTACACAAGAGAACATGTATGAAGTGTAAGGCAAACCAAAACATTTTTGGAGAAGAAGCATTTATAATATGCGTGATAAATTGTATGTAATACATAGTATATAATATTGTAGACAACCCAAAACATAAATTCTCTGGTATATAAAAACAAACAAACCAAGACTGCACTACCAAATAACTATAAATATATAAAACAATTATTTCAATAAGCTTGATAAAAACCTGATTTAGAAACTTCAAAACAGGTTTTAAATGCAAGTGAAAAGACTCATTAGAAACTTTAAATGCAAACTGCCATTTAGAGAAAATGTTTCATCACCTTCATTCTTTTTTTCAGTGCACGCATCAAGAATTCCAATTATTAGAAGATCCAACATAGCTTCAAAAATAAAACATCCTATCTTATGTCAGATTTGTTTACCTTGTAGACAATAATCCTTCAGATATAGTTTGCATTGATGGAAAAAAAAGCAAAATATACATGGTACCAACAAAAAACTAAAATTAAGGTGAACACTAACTCAAATTGGCCACTTCATGAGCTCTTTCAGTTTTAAGACTTACACTTAATTTGGATATTGATTATTTCTTTCCATTTGCATTGTAGTATTGTTAGAGAGGGTATCCCATCCAACCCTTTCAACTATCATTTTTTAAACTCACATGCCCTTAGCTACAACAGAGTTACAACAATTATGCACAAATGTTAAGACAATAAAGATGTACAACATCAGAGTTACAACAATTATTTAGAACATGGAAGTTTTCTAAATCAGATTTGCAACTGTTACAATAGTTATATAAATTGGCTACGCAGAGGTTTACTACTAACATAAATCAGTTCAACCAATTGGAATTAAAGGGAATGGAGCTACATAATCAAAGGTTTAAAACTTCAAAGATGTAAAGAATTACATTTACAGAGTAGAGTATGTCATCTCAAAGCTAGTTGGAGTTAGAGACCATTGGAGCTATAACATCACAAGTGAAGCATTTCGAGTGTAACCGAGCACCAGAGTAATGAAGCATCCCCAAAAATACAATACTAAAAATCAGATGCAAAACCAAGCTTCGAAGTTATAAAAAGTATAACATCATAGATAGACCAGATACGCAAAGAAACAAAGCTTCGGGGCATGTCAAAGGGATAAAAGCGCTCTTCATACATCAGTATTTTGAAGACTCGCAACAGTTAAGTAAATGATTTCAGCATGATAGAGAGAAAAGACAGTTGGACTTAAAGGGAGTGGCTACATAATCAAATGTTTAAATCTTCAAAGAGTAAGAATCACATTTACATCACTAGAGTATGTAATCTTAAAGCCAATCGGGTCACAGCCAACTGGAGTTAAAACATCACATGTGAAGCATTTCCAGTGTAACAGAGCATCGGAGTAATAAAGCATCACCATGAATACAATACAAAAAACAAAGAACAAATGCAAAACATTTCGAGCAAAACCAAGCTTCACAACTATATAATCTCGAACATGTCCTTTCGAAGTTTTATCGAACCAAACTCGAATAGTTGCCTTACTTTTTCTATTGTACGAACTATCCAATCCTCAAGCTATCTCTATTACTAACTTGGTTTCATTAAGTTTGCTCTGTGTTTCGAGCAAAAATATAAAAAAATAATCAATGAGTCATATAATAGGAAAGGATGGATTTACTTAAAATTACATGCATACATATTTGGAGAGTTGTCCTGGGAAGAGTTTACTTATTCAATTTAGTCGAATACATATTTTAGTCATCATTGCAGTGCTTGGTAAAATGGAACATTGCAGTGCTTGTTAAAATGATCCCACATGGTAACATTGCATGATGTTCCAAGCACTGCAATGTAACATCATGAAATTATTTTAGTCATCCAGCACACGCACGGACAATATTTCTATTTTAGTCATCCAGCACGCGTACGAATGGCTTCTTCGAAGAAAGTTCAGAAACAAAGAATATAATAAAATAAAACTACAAAAGGCTCGTTTTAGGATCTTGGGACAATCCAAACTCAATAAGTTTGAGTTCAAGTCAACATCCTAGGACTTGAAGCTTATTGAGCATGAGCTCGAATCCAAGTTTGGTTATCAAGTTTGAGTCTGAGTTGGGGTTGACTCGACTTGTTCATCGTAATAGGTTTATGGATTAAGTTTTTGATAGCTGTTTAGTATGTTGATTTGTAATTGGGGACTGGAACTAATTATACATAAAAGGAAATGTAAACATAGTCGGGAATCAATATAGGAATCTCAACGACTGGATTAAGTAAGATTATTGATATTTGACCTGGTCTGAATATCATTTTAGGGTAAATTACAAAAATATCCCCAATTATGTACAAATACCAGTTATTCGTCTTAATTTTCATAGGTTGTAAATAGGATTCCTATCTATTTTGTCTTAAATACAACTTATGTGAGCTTCCACGGCCATATGTCAACACTAAACCATAACATTGAAAGTTTAATGTCCACTTAATCATAACTGAAAATGATGACCATAATTAAGAATCAATGCTTAATTTGGACCCTTTTATGTAACTACCATTATTTTAAATGTATTCTCTTTGATCTTTGCAAGTTTGAATTTGAAAGATTCCCTTGTAGGACATGAAGTTTCTACACTATAAAACTAAGCAACGCAGTACAACTACTGTAGGCATACTCATCATGAACATAATCTCAACAAGAGAATATTATCCCTCTTCCAAATGTGTGATATCAAAAGTCTAATTTCATGATGTAACATTGCAGTGCTTGGTAAAATGGAACATCAATTTTAGTTTCATACCTCTCCCTTCTCCCATCATCAGCAGCCTCTGGACATTGACCTCCACCACTCCGTGCTTGCGAACACGTCTGTTGCATAGCCTCTCCCACAGGCCTCTCCCTCCGCCCATCGTCCACAGCCTCAGCACATCGTCCTCCACTTTCTACTCCCATCCTCATCCACTGCATTTCGCCTCTACCATCACCCATCGTCCGCCCACCACCCACAGTCCTCTCCCTCCGTCCATCATTCCCAGTCACGGCCCATTGACCTCCACCTTCTACTCCCATCCCTATCCACTGACATTTACCTCTACCACTACCCATCCTAGTACATCTATCACCAATCGCTCCTGATCGGCATTCATCACTGGACCATAGATCATTACCCTCCACAACCACCCTTTCCCTCCTTGCATTGCCTCTTCCATGATCGGTTGCCCCTGACTGTATCTCGCCACCGTCACTCTCTACCCATTGCCGATCAAAATCACGATCTACCCATCTACGATCACCATCATCATCAGAATCCATCCTCCTCCATTTTCCTCGACCTCCGCCAATGGAAATACCAGCACCCCCTCCAGCGCCGCCCCCAGCGCCAGCACCATCGGCTGCACCACCAAATCCTGCCATCACCGAGAAATGTCGAGATGTTGAGTAGAAGAGAGACTTGAGAGAGGGGAGACAAATGACGGCGGGTGGTCTCGTTTCATAGGGTTAGGGTTTTTGTAACAAAAAAGGGGAACCCTCGAGCCGGCGGGTGGTCATATTAACGAAGGGCGGGTGGTCATATTAACCTTATATTAACCTTTCTGACAAATGACAGCGGGTGGTCTCATGTGAGACGTTATTCGAATGCAAATGTCAAGCAGCAATAATAAAAGTCCACTTGGGAATTTTATTACTTAATGGCACTTAAGCGACGAGTGTAAGTGGCAGATTTCTGTCACATAAAATTCCGTCGGATAAAATCCGCCGCAATAACCACTTTATGTTGTAGTGAGTGTTCTTCCCGGTTTTGTTGCCCACAAAACCGAGGTACAAACCACGAGCACAATAGGTAGTTCTTCACCAAGTAACTAACTACCCTAGGTATCTAACAATACCAAACAACGTGCTCAAAATAAGGAGATGGAGTATCTTCGCTTGTGGGCTCCTGGATGGAGACCCAAACTTGACTTCGGCTCCCTTGAGGTCGTTCGCAACGATCTCCACGATGCTCCTCTCGAACTCGCCCAACCACTGCGCTTCCCAAATCCAACGCCGCAGCCCTAGCCGCTGCTCCTCACGAACCCGGATGCTGTTGTTCTCGAGCACGGATGCTCGGCACTCACTCGCTCTCCTACACGCGTGGAGGAAGATGAACAAAAGGGTCAAAACCCTTGTTGCTGCTGTCGCCGAAATGGGAAGAAGGGTGTCGTTCCCTGTTCTGAAAAAGTGGAATGGGCGGCTACTGGAATGGATTTCCCCGATTGAGGTTCCCTGGAATGGAATCAAAAGGTGGGCAAATATCAAGGATGCCCTTCGCCCAAGTTGGGGCTGGAATTTGCAAGTATACCCAACAGTTATCAGTCAAAAATTATTGAGATATGTCCGCCAAACCCATTCAGTACTCCTTGTTGTGGATAATCGACGACTAATTACATTTTTAAGTTCAGTTGTTCTCAATGAAAACTACCAATATGATCAACGGTAAGTTCCCGGCCCAAAAAAATAAATAAATGCAGAGCACAAATCTCGCAAGGGCAAACAAGTTTGAGGTCACCAATTTATTTCCCATCTCAAAATAAGTCCAAGTCGTTTTCTTCCGAAGGTAATTTAGGGATTGGAACTATAAGGGAAGAATAGAGAGAAATGGAATTTAGTAAATATTAGTCGTGTGTTCGAAATCCAACAAATGTACGTCTAGACCATTTGAATTGGTCAAGAATGAAATTTTGTCAACCACTGAAAGTTGATGGCTTTTCTCAAACTAGAGCCAGTTGTTGATATTGTTGATCATGCATACCACAAATCAAGCATATTAATTAAAATTAGTATGGATTAATTATCCCGTTAATTGAAAAGGCAAGCACGTTTTAGAAAGTCAGCAGAATTAAAAACTGCGGATGGCTTTATTGTTTCCGTGGTAGAGATTCTAATATATAAAACTGATAATTCGATAGAACTATTATTCTATTCGAAAAATATATGTTACGTTTATGCTGATCACTAGGTTGCCTTAGTGATTATATTATTCCTATGTTTCAATATGGAAAAAAGTACTTAGTGCTTTCGTCATCAACATTCAAATAGTCGACCTGGGAGCTCCGGTGGTGTCTCCAATCTCGACCAATGTAGATCGAGCTCTACCCACCAAATCAATAGGCAACAAACAAATTGGGGTGCATCTTGTCTGTCATCGTGCTCCGCCTCAACATCTAGGTGCTCCAAGTCATGGCTATGGTTGTAGTGGCACTCGAGAGAAGCTCACCAAAGGTGGTTGAGGTTTAACATGCGCAAGACACACTACAGCCGAATTAAGTTTTGATGACGGAATTTAGGTGACAGATTCTATTGCGACGGATATCTGCCACTAAATCCGTCACGTAAAGTCATGAATACAACAGATCTCACCTTTTTTTTCAAAAAAAACCCAATCTCCCTTTTTGATAAAACCATATTCCCCGTTCCAATCCCAAACCCTACGTTGTTACAACATTTGTTTCCGCTGCCGTCTAACTATAAGCCCCTCCCCTCCAATTTCTCGCCCCCATCTTCGAGGTCGATCTCCATGTGCTTGACACACATGCGATCTGCGACGATGTCCACCGTCGTTGGGTCACCTCCGTCAAGGAGATCCACCGTTCGCTGCCATCAGCCCTTCTCCATCGAGGAGATCTGTCGCTCGCCACCATCAGCCCTTCTCCATCGAGGAGATCAGTTGACGGAGATGCGGTCGAGGCTGCCGCATTGCGAGCTTTGGCCGAAGCGCTGCTTGGAGAAGGCTCACCTTGCCGAGACAGATCGAAAGAGGAAGAGGCCGAGGAGGGGCAGCAGGAGGAGGTGAGATGACTTCGCCATGGATGGATGGATGGGGATTATGGGGTGAAATGGTAGTTGGCAACCTAGCCGCTGCTTGCTGCTGTCGAGGAAATACACCGATAGCCGCATCATCTCAAAGGTATCTTAAACGTAACTAATCGTATATGCAAAAAATATATCCCATTAGTTACCTTTTGTATGAAGTATCACCTTTTTGCCATATCACATGTGCAGGTATGTATCTAGTCTTCCTGCAAAAAAGTAGAAAGAGGGAGAAGGATGAGGCGATGGAAATCCACCAGCCATGACATTGCCATGTAGTGTAGAAAATCTCAAGTCCAACTTAGGAAGGCAATAGCTCAACCACAAATTAAACCCATCTTGTAAATATTTGATCCATGAAATACTTTATTACCCCTGTGATTATATTTTAAATTATCCAATGTTGGGTATTGACCATGATATCGATGTGGTGACATAATGGAAAAGTGTTGTATATAAAGAAATAATGGATGTGGTGACATTATTCTCAAACTACTTATTCCTGGTTAAAGTTTCCGATTCCCATGGATTGTGTCTCTACTCAAATTGATACTTTAAGGCCTCTTTCAAATGCCAATCCATAGTTTGAGTCATTTTTATACATTTCTCATTTTACATATGTTATCATATTTATGTCACTGATATTATCTTGTAATTTTCTTTTACAAACTTGTTATAATCACCAAATTATGATTATGTAATGGCATGATACATGTACTATAGGATTTGATCCAGGATGTCTCTCTCTAATGTCCACATCATCCCTTAAATATAGCTTCCCTATTTTAATAGATTAACTTGATACATGAGCATTTGCTTTGACAGGTGTAATTGTATTGTTGAAGCATTATCCCTAATTTGATGTGTATATGATGAAATTGATCAACCTATGCTCGTTGTAAATTAGAATAACATTTGCATGCAGCCATTTCAAGTATTTGATCCAGCATTACAATATAAAGTTTGAAGATCTGTATTTAAAGGATTGATAACCTTCTAAAAGAAGATTATGTTCAATTTCATGGCATCGGATATGACAGGTCACAAGTTTTCTGAATACGATAAACTGCAAAAACTCATCCCAAGAAGCACAAATGATTAGGTACTTTAATGCTTAGTGAAAATAAGCCGGACATTTTCATTATGTATGCCATTTTCCTGACCTGTGAAGATATATTGTTGAATTGCCATATGCTATTTACACTATTTTCTCTTCAACATCAAATATCAGGCATGTCGCTAGGAACTGTCTTAAACTGTGAATTGATTGATTTTTTTACAGATCTGTTGCATAGAAATAGTCCTAAAAATTTCATCAGGGGACATCATTTTCTTTATCCCATATTACAAATTGAATTGAGAGATTATTCATGTGACATGATTTGATAAACTTTCTAAACATCACTTTATTCTAAACTAATCCACGTATGAGATCCACTAGTATTTTATTGCTATTGTGTGAATAAGTAATACACTAGATATTAAGAACATTCATTGAATATATCTTAAATTTTTATCTTGTCACGATTAAATAGTAGACTTTCTATTTGCATGTGCACATTTAGACAAGAGATGTGGTAAGCATCCTTTAAGATTTATGATGGAAATGGTTCTTTTAAAAAAGTTCTTTCGTAGATTTTCATAGAATTTCCTTTTAACGGAGGCAAAAGATTGGCATTAACCATCTCAATTGCCATCTGGGAAATACATTCTAAATGTCAGTATATGGAGGAGATCATCCGAGACTATCAACTTACTCTCCAACAATATTCAAAATTTCTATTTATCAGTATATGATGAGATTCATTGCAGTGGGAGCGTTGCAATCATGTCAGTAAAGGAGATCTTGGAGTTTTGAAACTGAATGAGATGAATAGTACCCTCCTCCGTGAGCTTCATGTCTGTATGCGCCATGTTCTGGGAGATGGTTCTTTCAAATTCTGGTATGAAGATTGTACAAGCAATGGGCCTATTTGTGACCATTTTCCAAGGATGTATGTTTTAGCTATATACAGGGACATGCTGATTTCTGAGGCTCGGTCTGATGGTGTCGTGGCTCCATACTTTCCATATCACATTCTTTTAGCTATAGACAGGGACATGCTGATTTCTGAGGCTTGGTCTAATGGTGCCATGGCTCCATACTTTCCATATCACATTCTTTGGAAAAAAGACATCTGGAGTTTTTGAATCTAGGGGAGGATCTTAGCTCCATGTCTTAACGTATGAGTTTGGATTGCGAACACTAGGTGAAGAGAGCCTAAATGGCTATTTGTGGACTCTATTATGTTTAACCATGGACATCTTCAGCATGACAGCCAACTCATTTTGAGCATGATGTTGTCCTATGCCTCCGAGACTTCTGGTTAAGTTCACACCCGATGCCTCCGAGACTTCTGGTTATTGTAACTACTCATCAGTTTGTGAGTATGTGGAAGATTCTTAGCAGTATCAGAATGCATCTAGTAAGTTTGCAATTCTTTTTCTTAAAGATACATACTCATATTCTTATTGAGTATATAGAAGATTCTTAGCAGCACCAGAATGCATCTGGTAAGTTGGTGATTAAATTTTCATTAAAAGAAGAAATCCTGCAATTTCTATATGGGTTTATATCTGCGCAATGATATAGTTATTTGGTAATCATGAATTGTCACTAATGAGGGGTTCTAAGAAGTTACCACCAAGAGATTCCTGTTTATCTAGTTTGCCTTTACATGTACAGTCCTTATTTCAACAACCATTTTACTTTCTTACTGCGACAATAATATAGGCAGGCTACAAATCGAGAAGTTTTTTGGAGGTAAAGTAATATGTGAAGTTTGAACTTTTTTTCAACTGTTCAACCACGAGACCATTTAAGTGAATTGGAGAATTTGGTTTTTGGGTTCTTGATGACCGCCCGAACGACAGAGGTAAAGGTGTAAAGAAAATGTAGGTCGTTGCGACCTCAATCACTCGGGCTGAGTCAATCAAGAAAATGAACCACAAATGAAAATAAATCAATGAAACACAGAGAAGTGGTCCTGCTAGAGGATTAACCTGGTATAGCTCCCAGGGTCGAACACAAGGAGCACAGATTGGCTAAATAGCCTACGATGTAGTCAGAAATCCAAGGGAATCTTTTTTTTAATGGTTTTTATTTGTTTTTATAATTTTTAGATTTTTTTAAATGATGAGAAAATGAAATAAAAGGAATGCAAGGCAACTTCAACAATTTATAAAACACTCCAAAAATCAAACAAAAATTCCAAAAAATTGGTTTTTAGGTTTTTCAAGTTTTTTACTGTTTTTGGTGAATTTTTGGAATTTTTCTAATGGGTGAATTATTTATTAAAAATCAAACAATGCTAAAAACAAAGGGGACTGTCCAGCAAGGCTTAAGACCCAAAAATAAAATACTCTTGGATCTCAAAAAGCCCTAAAGGTAATTTTCCTATAATCTAGAAAGAACAAGGAAAATTTAGGCACCCTAATTATTGTTTTTGGATTTTTAATTTATTTATTACAATTTTTATGAGTTTTTAGGGGTTTTTCAATTTTTAGGGTTTTTAAGTGATGAAAAGTAGCCAAAATTGGCTAGAAAATCAAACAACAAGTAAACTACAGTATCTAATTGTTTTAGAATTTTTGGTGGAGTTTTTATAATTTTTTTGTATTTTTAAAGTTAGACAGTGACTAAAAAGAGTGTTTTTGAATTTTTAAAAATAATAAATGAAATCAAAAATGTCCTCAAAAATCATAGAAATTCCTACACCATGGCAGGAGCCATGTGTCAAAATCTCATTAGATTTGGAGATCGTTTGATATTTTATTCAAAAATAAAGGTGGGGCACTGTGCACAGGGACCTATGTGCAAATACCCAAAAGTTCTGGGGTCCTGGTGCAAAATACCCAAGAAGTCACGTGCCAAGCACGTGCCTGGGGCACTCAAGGACCTAAATGTAATAAAAATAAGTTCCAAGGACCTATTGATAACTCGTATCAAAAGTCCAGGGGCTTATATGCAAATATCCCAAAATAAAACGCACATGCGCATAATCAATGCTCACAGGGGTATATATGCAATTACTCAAAACTTTTTATTCAATGAATAACATCCAGAACTACAAGGGGCCTTATGCAAATATCCCAACAAAACACGTGACGAAGCACGTGGTTCACAACTGGCGGGGGTATAAGTGCAAATAAAATAAATACGAGGTCCTTGATGCAAATATCCCAGAAAATAAACAACTTGAATTGAAAGTTACAGGACTAAAAAGAAATAAAACAAACAGAGGGGTCTAGGAGAAATTTACCCCTTTTATTATTATCGACGGCCCGATGTTGACGCGTGGCAGATCTGACGGTGGAAAACAAACGCGCCCTTGACTATGGAAGCGCTGGCCTGATCTGACGGCTGGCGTGCGTCCACGTGGGTGATCGGACGGTGGTGATGCAACGTGGTTCTTCGAAGGAGGCCAGGCTCAGATCGGATGGTCGAGGTGCAGCCACGTGGATGATCGGACGGCTGAGGGACGTCGTAGCTTAACCTCGCTGCTCAACGGTGAAGATCGATCCTCGGGATGATCGGACGGTGGCAAGGCTCCGCAGATGGACGGTGAAGATCTGATCTGGAGCGAAGAAGGCGATCTGACGGCTCTGGAGGATGGTGGAGGAGCTGATGGCCAGCGAACTTCGCCGGCCTCGTGAAGGTGTCTCCGCCCTCCTCTGCTGCGCCTGAAGGTCGGAGAAGATCCGGCGTGAAGTTGCGCAGCTGCTGCGGGTCTCCGATGCCCCGGCCGAGCCCTGGAAGGCTCCGGCGAGGTCGGCGGAGGAGAAGCTCCTGGGAAGATGTCGGGAAGCCTCAGACGGCCTCCTCTTGACCTGCAAAATAGTTCAGAAGCTTCGCGGGTCGAGGGCAAAGTGCCTCGACCCGGTTAGGCGGCGTGAAGGTGGTCTGTGCGTTGGAATGGCGAGCTCCGGCGGAGGTGGTCGGCGGAGGAACTCGGTTCCCAGATCCTGTGCGATCTGGGTTGTATGAAGGGGTGAAGAAGGTGCGTGAGGGGTTGGCGGAGGTGATGGTCGGGTCGGAGGATCGAGATGTTACGCGAAATGGCCGGAATCGGAGAAATGCGTCGGAGATATGAATTGGGCGAAATCGAAAATTACACTAAATAGAAGGTCTAATCGGCTACCTGATGGATGCTGGAGACTATGCTGGAGCTGCTCTTGCTCCTGGTCGTAGCTTCGAAGGGCGTCAAGGCCTGAAGCTCGATGCTCAACGCCGGCGGCGGAGCAAGGACGGCGAGAATCGCCGGATCTATGGTAGGGACACCCTCACCTCACTGCAACAGGGTCAAACTCGAGCTGTCACCTCGGGCTTTGCTCTGGAGGTCACGGGAATAAGGATGGCGATCCAAAGATGCGGCGCAGAGGCGGCGGAGGGAAGAACATATAAGGTGACAGGGGCGTTTAGGGTTGAGGCTCGACGGCGATGGAAAGCGTGGATTTGATGGCGGAAGATCCGGCGAGGGAGAGGGATGAACGGCGAAGAATCCGGGCATGGGATATGCGTGGGAGACAGCCTGGAGACGCGTGGGAAAATCGGAGAAGGCGGGGCGGCGCGCGTATTCCAGAAAAGGAAGGAGTCCGCGGGGGAGTTGACCGGGGTCAACAATCCCCCGTGGACCAATCAGGAGCGGCCACGTGTGCTCGATTTTTGTTTATTTATTTTAGGGTATAAATAGGCCGAATTAAAGAAAACTCAAAACATGAAATATTTTTCTTTTATTTTTTTCTATTTTTTGGTGATTTTTATTTAATTTTTGGAAATAAAAATAGGGTAGCTCTATATATAGGTATATGTACACTACATGGATTTTTATTTTTGATTTTTTTATTTGTTATTTTTATGTATTTTTATGCTCATTTTGTATTTTATTTATTTATAAGATAAAATGAGGAATAAAAGAATATTTTTATTTTATTTTTATCACTTATATACAAGGGTGAAATAAATGGTTGAATACATTTATACATGGTATTTATACAATGTATTTTTGTATTTTCAATTTTGTAATTTTTATTTGATTTTTGTTTTGTTTCTTGTTATTTATTTTATTTACAAAATATGCCATAGAATATTCACAAAAAGTTTAGAAAATAATTGAATTTATTTACAAGGTTAAATAAATACATGGGTGATGGTCTATGCACATGGGAAAAAGGGTATTTTTGAATTTTTGATTTTTATATTTTTATTTTGTTTTTAATAGTTTCTAAATATACACACCATATGGACAAACATATTTTTGGGTGAGGAAAAATTTAATGTATTTACAGAAGTATATACACATGTGAGCCCTATCTCCCTCTACTTTGGCTTTTATGCGGTCAGGCCCATGCTGAGCCCTCCCTTGGGTTAGGTTGCTCAATATTTATTCTAAATATTTCCCTCTTTTTCTTTTTTTTCTCTTTATTCTTTTATTTTGTGCACAAAAACATGCTAATTATAGGTTTTTACACAATGCATGCTTTTGGTAATTATTTGTATTTACACATATCTACATGTATTTGCAAAGGTTTTTGTAGCTAAAATAATAGAATAAAGAGTGATGAATGGGTATTCATCAGTTCTTTCATGACTCGACTTTTGTTGGACAAACTATACTTCTCATTATTCTTTTTTTAATCACGAGAATAGGAGAAAATAAAAGATCAGATACCATAGCTGATTGCTGGTATTGGTTGCTGCATTTCATCTAATTATTTGCCTTTTTTGTTTAACTTTTTATTGGACTTTCACCACGCTATTTACATTTAATGTGGATAAAGTAGTAAATTTTAGAGGGAACACTCCGACGTGTATTGATATGTGTCTGTAAATATGAGTGTGAGTGTGTGCATAAGCATGTATATATATGACGTCATGAATGAGTGTGAATGTGTGCATGCTTTAATGTGTGTATGTATTAACATGTTTGAATTTGTTTGTATATGTGTAAATGTATGCTTGTGTGGATGTATGCAATGTGTTTGTATGAATGTGTGTACAAGGGAGAGTGGGAACTTGTGATTGTATTTATGTGTGAATGTATATGTGTATTTATGTGTAAATATGTGTTTATGTAAATCTCATGTAAATATGTATTTATGTGAATGTGTGTAAGAATGTATATGTGATAAAAGCTATATTGTTAATTTCACCTTCTGTTTGATATCATTGCTTATATAATACATTATATTTGTGGGATGGAGTAAATGGAAGTCATTTCTACAAAGATCTACTATATGTGTTGGACATTATTCAAATATATAATTGATTTAGCCAAAATTCACGGAGTCTACAATGGTATCTCACACAAGGCGGAGACACCTGTCGCTGTGACGACTTACGATAAATCTCGGACTAAAATCAACAATTAACCCACACTAAAGATCAATAAATTAGAAATAATGGGGAGTTAAAATTTATTTTTAACTCTGCACAAATGATGTATAGGGACAAGTATGCAGAGAGTTCGAACACAGGGAGCAAACAGGGTAATTCAAATAAAGGTGCTCAAGTGAATGTGTGTGTCAAGTGTCTACACTAAGCAAGCAAGCAAATAAATTTTTGTGGGTTTTTAATTTTTTTTAATTTTTTTAATTTTTTTTAATTTTGTATTTTTGTATTTTGATTTTCAATTTTCTGATTTTTATATTTTATATTTTATATTTTTCTATTTTCTTTTTCACTATTGGAAAATAAGGACAATGGAATAAAAGGGAGAAAGAGATATTTATAAAAATGGGTAAAAAGTCCAAAAATGAGCAAATAAAGTCTTTTTGGTCTTTTTATGCTTTTTTACTGTTTTTGTGATTTTTGGGAAATTTTCAGATTGTTTTTGGTATTTTTAAAGAGCAAAATAAAGAAAACAGTGAATAAAATGCAAGGCTGTACAGCGGGCTGGGTGTTCTTGATCCTACGGCGTGGGAAGCGGCTGGAAGATCCGATGAGGAACTCGGCTGCGCTGAGCTTCATTGAGGTGCTGGGCTCGCCTCCGTCCGCCAACCCCACTACCGAAGGGCTGGCTATGCTCCTGCTGCTCCTCCACGTCGTCCAGGTGTCGCAGAATGGGCCGAAGGCCAAAGGATGGTCCTCAGCGGGTCGTAGAGGCTCCGACAACCTGGGGACTCGCGCACGACGATGTTGAGGCTCAGACGCCTCCTTCAGGACCTACAAGGAGAATAAAAACCGGCAGGAAAAGCATGGCAGAGCCCTGGCTTTTATTGGCGAATCAGCGGCGGCGTGGGATGGTGATGTGGTTGCCGGAGCTCTTTAGCTCTGGCAAGGTGTTCGATGATGGGTCTAAGTCACAGAATTGATTAAATACCAAAATAAATGCATAGATTGGAACCTAGGGCTACTGCTACTTAAAATGCAAAGAAAAAAAACAGGGGGGAAACGACCTCTAACGGTGGAAGAACCGCGAGATGCAAACCTCGACGGCGGCACGCCGGAGGTGGGTGGAGACGCCAAATGCACACGCCCAAGGCCGCCCTAGATGGCTGGAGGTCCCCCAGTCACTGAGACTAGTCCAGAGCACAAGCAAGGGGGCCAAAGAGTGGTCAAATGAGGTTCAAAGGGAGGAGGAAGTGAATGGGTGGTTTTTGAATAGTTGGCCGAGTGGGCTCCTTCAACGAGGCGTATCGAGCGGCGTGATGATCCGAAGTCCAAGACAAGCCTTGGGCGTGAATCATGGTTCATAGGTGATCAAAAGTCGTGAAGACATCGACCTCAAATAGTGAAAGACGAGGCCGGGAAAAATCCAATAAGATGGGACAAAACCCATTTCTGACAGGCTTCAGACCTCGGTCAGAGAGTTGACCGAGGTCAACCAAGGGAGAAGTCTAGTTGGTCCACGTGGACCAACCAGAAAAAACCTTGGAAAAAAGGTTTCTAAATTCAATTAAAAATAGGAAATGAATTAATTAAATTTTTGTTATAAAATAAAAAATGTTTATTTTTTTTATAAATTATTTTATAGTGATTTTTATTTATTTTTATGAGATGTATTTTTACAAGTTTGCATTTATGCCCTTTATAGGCATATATATCTATATATTTTAGTATTTTATTTTTATTTTGTACATTTTATTTTATTTATTTTGTTTATTATTTTATATACTTATAAAGTATTTTTATACACTTAAATATATTTTTATTTGATTTTTCTGAATTGTTTTGTATATTTAATAGAATATAAGAATGTATCATATAGGTATGTCTATAGAATTATTACCTATGTATACATACATGTATTTTATTTTGAGTTTAATTTACATTTTTACTCTGATTTTAATATACAAATATATTATAAGTAATATTTACACAATTATAAAAATATAAAAATACAAAAATAATGAATAAATAATAAATTGAATATTTTAATATGTACAAGTATACAATAGGGGTCCAAAACTCAACTTTCAAACCGTAGCTCCGCCAAATGCGAAACCACCGCCATTAAATAGATTATTTTCTTCTATATACAATTAAAGGTGAGTATGCTGCATTTGGAGTTTTCAGTTGTGAGATACGGGTCTGGGAAGTTGGGATTCTGGATTTTTATTCAGACCATAACTTTTTATCTGTACATTATTTTTCTGTGAAATCAATTTTGTAATTTTCTTTATTAAATTATCTACAACTTTCATGTACAAAGTTTCTTTATTTGATGTGTAAAAAGTGGAACCAAAAATAGGTCCCAAAATGAATAAAGAATGAATTAATAAATGTAGGTATTTTATATGTATTTTGGCCCTTATCTCCCCCTACTATATTCCTTGTCGACCTATTCATCGAGATGCCTAGGTCTCGGGGTTTCGGGTCATAAAATATTTACAATATTTTATTCTTTTTCTTTTCTTTTCTTTATTCTATAATTTTGGCTTTAAAAACCACAATTTATACAATATTTACACACATATGCATGAATGCTAAAATGCCTATATTAAGCTTATTTACACGCATTTAGTAGGGTTTTTAAGGCCAAAATGATAGAATAAAGATGATGAAACGTGGATTCATCAATAATAATGAAAGTTGTTCTTTACAACTTCTCTACTATCAAACCTGGGAAGGGTTCAATAAGTTCTTTTTTAAAATTATCAAGTCCTTGGCACTCTCCAACAACCTAAAGATTTGCCTTTTACAATGAAGCATGAAATTTCGATATTGTTACGTTGTGTTACCGTGCATGGGCCGCTGCATAATTATATCTTCTATTTTCGTGCTATAAAAGCACAAGCATGTGCAGTGTGAATAAACCGGCAAGAATTATGTTTTACCCAATTTACATTTGAGAAATTTTTTATTATTTCTGTAAAGCATGTATAGAAATCAGTTATATTATGAGAGGACTTATTTGATGATCATGCTTTGACAACTCAGTGCAGAGCATTCTGGACTGCCTTGATGCTCTTCTGGACTGCTTTGACTACTCCCTGGCAGACCATTAAAATACTCTTAAGTCTTTAGCAGGTAAAAATTACCCTCTTTCTTATTAATGTCCCCATCATCTTACATTGACTTAATTCAGAATCTTATGATTTTGTTTCCCCTGCGTGCTTATGATCCCTCTGTTATATTCTTTTCACAAATGTGGACTAAATGATGGTTGTCATTACGTCTTGAATCTTCCCTAATCCGGAGATTGCAACTGAGGGAGAACTCCATGTAGTTGATAGAAGTATGTAGAGTGGATACATTCCATAATCATTTTCTGGAAATCAATCATCTGGATTTGGAGAGGATCTATGGCAAGAATATGTCAAGAACAAAGTCCTCCCGTTTTTAGTATGGAATATCAATGAAAGATGGGCTTCTAAAAATGTTTGCAAGTTGTCAGAGAATATTGATAATAAGTCGGATATAGTAAATATATATGCTTGAAATCAACCATATTCATGGTGTTGCAACTTATTACCTACAGGAAATGCATTGCAAAATTTGTTGGCCAGTCGTAACGTTCCTTGTAGGCCATCTGGTCATTGAGGCAGTCTCGATGACCGTCGGGTTGTAAGTTCTTCTCCTTCGCATTGCATTTGTCCATATATTTACATAGCTATATATATGCCTTATTTATCATTCAATGGAAAAATGGGATTACATGCAATTGTAGCTGAGTCATCAAAGTTGCTTGGGTGAACATTTCTCCTTTGGCAATATGGGACAATGACGTATGTATGTAAAAATTTGTAGGCAACGCTTTTTCAGAGGATTATCCCTTTTGTCTTGCCAAGGAATACAACATGCATATTTAGGTCAGCACAAGGTCGGATTCTTTCAGCATTTTGCTTCTCTTGCACTTTTCTTGTCCTCCTCTGGTTACATCAACTTCTCTCTCTCTCCCTCCCCACAAATACATCTGACAGTGTCTTATTGATTTTGAAATTGCGGAATCATATGTGAGATGTTTCTTAGTGTAATTCACTCTTATACTTGCAAATCCACAGGTATTTCTTTGTAATTGGATCGTCAATTGTTTGGTGGGTTCTGCCGAAATTCCACATGGATTTGCCAGCAAGTGATTAAGTGTTCGTATATGGCACAAGCCATAAGTGAAGCAACAACGATGTTCCCAAGGCCACCCTATGCAGACTGCAGAGGAGTACCACCTACGTGAGGTTGAAGAATCACCTCCCCAGCAAGAGCGTCCTCCCATGGTATCCCACCGTCCACGTCCATTCCGAAGAATGGAGGCATTTCTGTCGTGGTCCACCTGCACAGCGGCATCCACAAGCCTCAGACAATCCTAAAGCAGAACTCTTTTTGCCTTGATAGATTCAGAATATTCAGATTATTTTGTGTTTACAATACTGATCTGGCATTAGCTTCAATACTCCTTTTTTGTTGAATGCAATATATAGTTGTAATGAATTTGAATTTTGTTACTGATTCTCTTTTAATTGTTTTCATGAGGTGTATTGAAATTCTCGTGTCACCTCTAATCAATCAAAATAGGGGATGGTGGCCTTTTCTCTGTAAAAAATGGTCTATTTATTCGTTTTCTAGGTGACAGATTTTCTGTCGTGTAATCCTCTGGTGACGGATTATCTGTCATTAAAGTCTTTGGCCACGCAGGTTTTGGTGACATCTTTTCAGTGACAGAGTAGTTGTCACAAAACTCATATCCGTCACCTTAGATCATAAATCTGTCGTCATAGATCCGTCACCAAAAATCATTTTGTTGTAGTGTCAGTTAAGGAGATCAGATGATATTTAATTAGGCGGCCAAACATTGGTGAGAGGTTAAGAGAAAAAACACGGTCGGGTAGGTGGATGAACAGGTTGTTGCACAATGATTTGCCTATAATATGATGACCTGAAACAAGGGAGAGAATCGATGAAGAAGGTCCGTTGGTTGCCATGATACATGCATCGATGCTACATGTGGGAGGAAGGAGAAATATGGCACCAACAAGAGTCTGAAATTGGGTAAATGCATGTAAAATTACTAATAAACAATAAATATCTCAAAAGGAAAAAGTGCATAAAATGCACTACCGGAACAAGCAGTTTACTGGGTGGTCGGATACCGTCGGTAAAGAGATATATCCGTCACTATTGAAACGTCGAAAAAGCTTGCGCTGCAAAAGGCAATTGCAGCAGTCAACCACCAGCAAAAGGAAATTGTTGATTGCCTCGAATGACTAACTGCTCAGAATAAGTGTCTTTCAGGCACATGAACCATCACCGAGAAAACAATAGCGGCGGTTATAAAACTGCGATAATGATTGATACTATTATATTATCCACAGTTACATGACCTCCAATAATAACTACCGTAAAAAAACTAATTTACAGCAGCAGCAACTCCTGCAATTAGAGATTTTGACATCAAACCAATAGAGGGTTTGCATTTGTGTTCCCATACAACTGCGTCAAATATACACAAGAAGTATAATTCCGACTTTAACTTGTATTCACTTATACAAGTACACCAACTGTACACAAGAAGAATAACTCCATAGAACACATTTTCAGCTAACAAAATAGAATTTGTAACTGGACAGATTATCCTAAGCTGGAGGTGATCAGTCATTCATTTTTTTTCAAATGAAAGTTTATTCATCTAACCCTTGATTTCCCCTCTCTTAAATTTTAAACTTTTACCATACATCATTTTTTCCTCGTCAAGATTAAAGACATAAATATCAACTTCACGAGGCTTGCTGAAATGGAAGATGATCTCGATTTGCAGAAGTTAAATACACAAACTGAAGCTTACCGATGTGGCCCTCGAGGGTGCAAGAGTATTTTGGTCTTGGATTTCCTTATAATTGGTAGAGATGATGTTAAGAAGAAAATAATAAGATTGTTGACATCAAATGAAGCTGAACACAACACCACCAAGCTTCCTATCATACCCATAGTTGGTATGGGTGGGAGTAAGGAAAACAACACTCGCTCAACTTGTGTTTCGTGATTATTATGTGAAGAAGCATTTTGATTTGAGTATTTGGGTGTGGGTATGTCAAGACTTTGATCCTTTGAATATCTTGAGAAGTATCATCAGTGACACAGAAGGATACACTTGCAGCTTGGAATCTTTGACGGATTTGTATAAAAAAGTTCAGACAGCGCTTGAGAAAAAATTATTTCTGTTGATGCTAGATGATGTCTGGAATGAAAAAAAATTGTGGGAGCAGGTTCTTAAGCCTTTGAGATATGGGAACAAGGAAAGCAAGGTGGTTGTAACCACGCAGAGCCACCAGGCTGCTAAATCTATTGGTGGGCACACTAATCCAATTGACCTGGGAGGCCTAAGTGAGGAATGCATTTGAAATATCCTGGAGAGTTGTGCATTTGGAGGTCCTGCAAATCCAACTATGCTCATAGAAATTGGCAAAGATATTGCTAAAAAGCTCAAAGGCTCTCCATTAGCTGCTGCAAAAGTATTAGGACAATTTCTGAACAACGAACATGGGATTGATAATTGGAAGAAGTAGACAGCCAAGGCGATCATGGGTTTCTCCCCAATCTCTTGTTGAGCTAGCAGCATTTATCTCCTGAATTAAAACAGTGCTTCCGACTTTGTTCCTTCTTCCGGAGAGGTTACGTTATTGCTTCAAAAAGAGAACGTACTCTCCGTAATGATGACAATCTGTGTGGATGGCTCACAACAGCTTTCAACTTAAAACTGACAGGTTTTTGGAGGATTGTGCAAGATAAGCCATAGATAATCTACTAAGCACGTTGTTTGAGAACATATTGCTGGAGAAGACCACCAGTACATCACAGATGGTGTTTTGCCCAAGAACAATCCTAGCAAGGTTCATCATCTGTCCATCTCAAAATTAAACTGGCGTAAGATGCCAAGAAACTGAATCTCCCATGCAGATATGAGAAGTGGCAGACATTATTAATCACAGATATAGAGGATGGAAGTGATGAATAGGATTTTTCAAAGGTCGTACGCCCTCACTAGGTGAGATCGTAGTCAATGTGATGACCGCTCAAAAACCTAAATTCAATCAACAATTAACCCACAATATGTATTAAGCATTAAAAAGCAAAATATGTGGAGCTAAAATTTATCATAACTCTACAAAAGATGTGTATAGGTGCAAGTATTGTAGAGGTCGAACACATGAAGCAAACGAGAAATAGGGCAAATAAATGCACAAAAATGTGTGTTCTTCTTGTCTATTTGTTTTTGTGGGTTTTAGTTATGTGTGTGTGTATTTGTTTATAATTTTATTATCTTATATTTTATAATTTTTATTTCCTTTTTCTATTTCTGATTTTAAAATTTTATTCCTTTTTAAATTAATAATAAAGAATTCATAAGTCTATGTAAACAATGTAAGACTGATATAATTATAAAAGCAATTAAAAATAAATAAAATTTACAGAATTACATATTTTTTGGTTTTAAATAAAATTTCTGCTGTTCTTGTGATTTTTTAAATATGTTTGCAAATTCTATGGATTTTTAAAGTCAAAAATATCCCACATTACATATTTAATAAATAGGCCAAATTAATTTGGAATTTAAATAGAAAAAATGCTCAAAATTTTCCACATAATTTTTAGTGATAAATAATAATATAAAGGAAATTATAAAATAGAAAATAATATTTTTAGATTTTTTAAGAATTTTTTACATTTTTATAAAGGATTTTGGAGCTTTTTAATTTTTTGTATTTTACTTTTCTCTTTTAGTTTTTTTGTCAACACAAATTATTTAAATAAATGAAACATATTTTTTGGGGAATTTTTCAAAATTATTTTATATTTTTATGGGTTTTCAAATCAAATAGGGACTTTTTGTGTTCTTTTTGATTTTTCTAAAATAGGTAAAATCTAAAAAGGTAAAAATAAAAATATATTATAAAAATATATCCTATTAGGATATTAGCCCTTTTTTATGGATTTTTAAAGCATAGACACAATTTTTAATAAATAGAATACAAGCACAAAAATTTAATGATCTGGGGGCATTTATGTAATTAACATAATGCCTGAGGTGCTTTCTACAATTTTCCCAAAATATATAACTGTAATAAAAATTTCTTGGACCAACACAAAATAACAAAAGCTACAAGACCTTGCCTACAAAATCGCCACCTCACGTGGGACGGCACGGGTGGTAACGCGGGCTTGACTAGATTGCAAATATAAAATGTATGAGGGTCTTCTTGCAAATATTAAAAAAAATAAAATAACGATAAATGAAAGTTTGAGTATTAAATACTAAATACAAAATATACGCTTGTCTAAGTGTACGGAATATCCTACGTAAGTAATGTCACGACCCGAACTGCTAGTCGGGATGAGTGCGACATTTAATCTATCTAATCAGTTTAACCATCATTAGCTTGTCGATAAAAATTCGACAGCAATTCCTCTATTCTATGGACTCCCACTGTCCCTATACCTGAAACTATCCATATACAACTTTTCATAAAATTTCATTTTCAATTCTGCATCACAGCCATCCAAGTCACAAACCACATTCATAGTACTAAACACATTTACATTTTCTCTTATGTACAACCATCATCTACTGTCATACTTCATATACAACTCTTTCTACTTTACAAAAACAACAAGTCTCTCCTAGATGCTAACTACTTACCTGAGATTATTGCACTATCACACAAATAGAGTGAAGAAATCAACTATCATCAGAAACTTAATTCCTTCTCTCGCATCCTTTACGGCTCCTCAGGTGTGTCTGTAATCAATATTTAATAATAGAGGGTTGAGTCTAAACTTAAAATGAGCTTAGACCTAGTGAGTGGATATCAAGCATTTAGGTAAGAAAGTAAATCATCTATTTTGAAAATAACTTTGATTGCTAGGTGAAATGAAATGCAATGCTACAATATGTCATTTGCATGAAATAACAAAAATTGTAGTTTTATAGGATAATAATACTGTAAAGAGATTGAAATATCGAACTGACTAAATGAAAGCTAATTTACTAATTGGCATTTGAAAATAAAAAAAATGAAATTTATATTTCCAAGCTATTTTATCCACACCACTGTGGCTAACATACTATATCCATGAACACTGAAACAAACTGGGTCATACGCGTAGACAACCCCAAAGGCCAAAGAACACCCTGCATACAACCCAAAGCCTCTGTGCATACAGAATGCGAACCCAAAGTCCTCTGAACCATATCTGATGGTTTCATCATATTTGATGACAAGTTTCATGGTCATATCTGATGACATCACCATCTCTGATGGCAAGTTCATGACTATGTCTGAGAGCTACTGTGGTGGTCATTATTTCTAACATATTTATGATCCATAGAAACATAACTGTAGGCTAGTAAATTTTGATATCTGAATCATATCATTGTACTGCGCTTGTCTGTATTTATCTGAAAACTTCTATAGTATTAAAAACATAATTAAATACTGAAACACAAAACTAAACTCTTCTGCCACACATTAAGCTTGCATGCAATATCAACATTACTAAACTGTCATCATCTTAGATGAAACTAAAACTTATCCGATTATCAAGCTAGGTGAAAAATGGAAAAGGCAAGAGTCACTAAATAATGGTCTGACAGATCAGACTCACTATCACTGAAGTGACTACTCCGGCCTTGACGTTCATCAGCAATCAACTCACACAATCAACTAAGCAATCAAGAGTAAGGATCAAAATTTATTATACCCTACTAAGAATATATAGAGGCAAGCAAGTAGGGGTCAAACATATGAAGCAAAGGAGTAAAGCAGATAAAGTGACAGTCAAATGCCCTATGTCTTGTGAACTACTTAGCCAATTAGGACCTTTTTTGTGGGTTTTTAAATTTATTTTTATTTAATTTTTTATTTTATATTTTTGTATTTTGATTTTAATTTACTGATTTTGTATTTTCTTTTTATATTTTATATTTTTATATTTTCTTTTTGAAATAAGATATAAAGGTATATAGAATATATAATACAAGAGACATAAAAGAGAGATATAAATTTTTTTTGTTATTTTTTTATTTTTTTAATGTTTTTGTGATTTTTCTAGAGTTTACCTAATCTTTTCGATATTTTTAAAGTCAATAATACTAACAAAAGTGAAACAAATTGGAGGCCCAAATTAAAATGAGGATGACAAAAATCAAACAGTGTCCAAAATTCCTCAAACTAATTTTAAATCAAAGATAATAAGATAGAGGAAATTAGAAAGTAGAGATTATATTTTTAAGAGGTTTTAGGAGTTTTTAATATTTTTATGAAGGATTTTGGGTTTTTACAAATTTTAAGAGTTTTCTGTTGTAATTTTCAGTGATTTTTGGACTGAAGCTAAAACACATTAAGACACACAAAATATAATTATTTTGGAATTTTTCAAATACGTTTTATAATTTTTATGTATTTCTTAATATAGACAGTACTGAAAATGTGTGTTTTTGAATTTTTATAATTATGAAAATGCAATAAAAACACAAAACAAAAATATAGCATGGAAGTACAATGCAACAGGAGGCTATGCTATTTTTTTGGAAATTTTTAGAGACTTATATATGTATGAAATAAATACTAGGAACATCAAGTATAATACCTACTAGCAGGGGTATTTTTGTAAATATGGAAAAGCTTAGGGGTGAAAAATGAAAATGCGAGAGCCGCTAAATAATGGTCTGACAAATCAGACTCACTATCACTGAGGCGACTACTCAAGCCTTCCCGTTTGTCAACAATTAACCCACACAATTAATTAACAATCAAGAGCAAGGATCAAAATTTATTATACCTACTAAAAATGTATAATGGCAAGCAATAGGGGTCGAACACAGGAAACAAGGGTGTAGAGTGTAGACAAAAAGTCAAAGCCTAGGTCTAATGGACTACTTAGCCAATCTGGAATATTTTTTTGTGGGTTTTTAATTTTATATTTTTTTATATTTTTATATTTTTATTTTTGTATTTTGATTTTTAATTTTCTGATTTTTTTCATTTTCTTTTGTATATATATATATTTTTAATTTCTTTTTAAATAACAAGAATATAGACAAAGTAAGAAAAGGAAGATGGAATATTTATAAAAATAAGGAAAAATTCCCAAAAATTAGGAAATAAAATATTTTTGGTCTTTTTTATATTTTTTTACTATTTTTGTGATTTTTGGGTATTTTTCAGAATCTTTTTGGTATTTTTAAAAGGCAAAATAAAGAAAATAGTGAATTAATATTCTGGCCGAAATTAAAATGGGAATGAAAAATATCAAACAGTAACAAAATTTTCACAAATAAATTTTAAAATAAAGAGAATAAAATATAGAACCTACACGACCTGAGTTTTCATTTGTTTGAGTTTTTTTATGATTTTTTAGATTTTTTGGAAGTTTTTATGTATTTTCCAATTTTTAAGGTTTTGGTTTTAAAATTTTTAATGATTTTTGGACTGACACTAAAGTACAATAAAATACACAATAAGTAATTTTTTTAGGATTTTTCAAGGTGTTTTAATATTTTTTTGGTATTTTCTAAAATAGACAGTAGCTAAAATGCTTGTTTTTTATTTTTAATAAATATGAAAATGCAACAAAAATAAAAAATAAAAATATTGCGTGAATGAGCACGTTAACCGGAGCTTAAAATTATTTTTGTGGAATTTTGGGGGTTTTAATGAAGCGTGAAATAAATAGAAAAAGCAAGCAAAAATATATGGCCTGGCAGGGGTATATATGCAAATAAACAAACATCCAGGGGCTATACTACAATTTTCACCAAAAATATACGCGTGAAGCATGTGATCTGTTGTGCTCAGGGGTATATTTGCAATAATAAAAACCGGCAGGACAAGAGTGCAATTAACCCATAAATATATTTAAATCACTACCCACTGGGCTATAAATGCAAATACATAAAAGTTCAGGATTAAGAATGCAAAATACCCAAAAACCACATGTCCCAGTCACGTGAGGTGACGTGGCCGAGGACTGAAGCGCAAATAATAAAAGTTAAGGGTTCTATTTGCAATTATTACAAAACTTTTGAACTGCAGGTGAAAGTTTTAATTCTAAAAATTAAATACAAAAAGGACCAAGGTTAATAGTGCAAAATACCCAGGCCTTGCATGGGAGCGGACGGCGGAGATGACTTCACTTGACGCATGGCGCTCCCTCGTGATGCGATGATGTTTCGCCTTCAACAGTCATGATTAGATCATCGATGAAGATCTAATGGCTACTGCTCGCAATTATCCAACTGCTGAGGGCGAATCTGGTGCGTGCTCGTGATCCGACGGCCCTCGAGGATAGTGGAAGAACTCGCCTTGGGGGTTGCTTCGATCGATGATGGTGGTCGATTCGGGTGTCCTCCGTCCCTAGGATCGAGGGCAAAACGAACGTAGGGCCCTTCCACATCGAATGGGGGTCTCAGGTGAGCCTGAGATGGCGTGGAACGTCGGGACGACGGAGATGACCTGGGCGGCTACTCCCTGGAACGAGGAGGCTCGATAGAGCCTCCTCCTTGGCTCTGACTTGCAGGGTTAGTTGCACAAAAACTAGGAGGAGCTACGGATGTCCTCAGATGGTGCAATGGAGGCGAGTGGTGGCTCGGGCATGGAGCTCCGGCGAGCGGTGGAGAGAGAGCTCGGGCATCTCGATCTGAGCGAGACCGAGATGTATGGAGGTGCGTTGGGGCGAGAGAAGGCGAAGGGGAAATTGATGAAGGTGGAAGCGAGTGGAGTCAACGGGTGGATGATGTGAAACACGGTGGCGGAGCGGAGCTCCGTCATGGAGTGATTTGCGAGTTTACGATGAAAGAAGCTAAGGAATCAAAACCTGTTGCAGATCTACGCTACCTAAGGCTAAGGCTACAGAATGGAAAAGGAAGGGGGCGAAATGCTCAACGCGAGACCAAGGTCGAGCTTGGTGGAGGAGCTTCGGTAGTGAGGTGGATCACACCTCGATTCGACACCGATGACCTTCGAATCGAGCTCTACGGCTTCCCGCTGTCACCAGGAGGTTGATGGGCTCAAGGGATTAGGATTTCAACGGTGGAAGAGGGATCAAACTTCGAAGGGAAGTCAGGTGTGGCTTTTGAAGAGCTGACGGTCGGGCATGAAGATCGAAGAATATCACGCGAATCGTGAGTCCTCAGACTGAGCTAGACCATGCGCGATTATCATGGTAGTCAAGAAACAATTTTGCAAAAGGCGTTGACATGATTTGATGAAAGAAAACGGCTTGAAAATTTCATGAACAAGAGACAAAATGACGCTCTGACAAGTCTATGGGAGGAGGTCAGACAGTTGACCGAGGTCAACTGTCAGACCAACTTGGTTGGTCCACGTGGACCAACCAGGAAAAATCCCCTAAAAAATTTCAAAAATCATTTAAAAATAGGAAATGGATTAAATTTTAGTTATAAAATAAAATATGTTTATTATTTTATAAAATATTTTATTGTGATTTTTATTTATTTTTTAGAGGTATATATTTACAAGTTACTATTTTAGGCCTATATAGGTTTATTACCTATATATTTTATTAATTGATTTTTCTTTTGTGTATTTTAATTTTATTATTTTTATTTATTATTTATAAAATTATAAAATACTTTTATACACTTAATTACATTTTTATTTTATTTTTCTGAATTGTTTTGTATATTTAATAAAATATAAGTATGTATTACATATGTATTTACATAGGTGTTATACCTATGTATGAAATATATAAGTATTTTATTTGAAATTCTTTTGCATTTTTATTTTGATTTTTAATGTTCATATGAATTATAAATATTAATTAAAAAATTATAAAAATATAAAAATACAAAAATAATGAATAAATAATAAAATGAATATTTTATTCTGTACAAGTATACAATAGGGTCCCAAAACTCAATTTTCAAATCGTAGCTCCGCCAAATGTGAAACCACCACCATTAAATAGATTATTTTTAACTTTATACAATTAAAGGTGAGTTTGATGCATTTGGAGTTTTCATTTGTGAGATACGGGTCTGGGAAGTTGGGATTCTGGATTTTTATTCAGACCATAACATTATATATGTACATTATTTTGGAGTGAAATTAATTTTGTATTTTTCTTTATTTATTTATCTAAACTTTTATGTACAAAGTTTCTTTATTTGATGTATAAAAAGTGGAACTAAAAATAGATCCCCAAATGAATAAAGAATGAATTAAAAGAATGGGTATCTAGCCCTTATCTCCCCCTACTTTATTCCTGGTCGACCTATTCATCAAGATGCCTAGGTCTCGGGGTTTCAGGTCATAAAATATTTTCAATATTTTATTCTTTTTCTTTTCTTTTATTTATTCTATAATTTTCGCTTTAATTACAATATTTTATACACTATTTACATGCACATGCATGAATGCTAAGATGATGGTCTTAAGGGTATTTACACGCATGTACTAGGGTTTTTGAGGCCAAAATGATAGAATAAAGATGATGAAATGTAGATTCATCATCCCTCTATACTTTACCTTTGCTAGTCCCTAGCAAACACTTATACAATAAGTGCAGAAAAGAAAATGAAAGAAAAGAAAAAGAAGAATTTGGATTTAGTTTAATTATCAAACTTGTCTTCAAAAAATCAAAGTTTGGAGCTTAAGTCAGTCCTTTGGAATTTTAGTGCTGGTGGAACCTAAATGAGAACCGTATTTGAAATCCAACAGTACCTGAGAATCCCAAAACCCTGCCCAAGTCTCCTTAATAGCCAGGTCAGAAATATCTCAATTCATACGCAAACCCTTACGACTATGAGTCTGACTCGTACAATGTAAGTGATGGTGGCTCTCCCCAACTAGAATGACAAAGAAATTGACTTCTCCAGCATGACAACCTAATGATTCCCCAATCCAATAACTCCATCCTCAAGGAGAAGGGTATTCCCTTCTAAGTTCAAGTGGCAACCATCTCAAGAGGAGGGGGTAAGAGAAGAATGGACGGTAGCCAGTGTAGCTTCCTATATTGGGATGCAAGACCAGTGTAGGCAGGTCATCCAGCTGCATGCTCACATATTTGACTTTGGAACTCAAGCTTGCTTATTGGCTTTACAACATTTGTACATACTTTGCAGGCATTTTATTTTTGTACAGGCCTGAACTTTTTTTAAATACTATTCACAACAGCATTTACATAAGGAGTTTTTCCTCTTGAGCCAGTAGACTATTCCTCTTTTGAAGCTTTATTGCAACCCACACTCTCCTGTCTTTAGACTTCCTCATCACTGGATGGGTTAGGGTGCACTTCCCTCCCTAGAGGAGGACAAGTGTTTCCACTTGTGTGCGTCTCATACCGGCAAATCCAATCCCCTCACCACTCCAACTGAGTTGAGCCATGTGAAAGGTGAAGGTGTCCAAGTTAGGTCATTATCAAAAAGAGTCATGCGTGTGTTCTGAAATACTCTACTTAGGCAGTCAAGAATCCATTGAACCAAGTCCCGTGATCCTCAAAGAATTAAGTCAACTAGACCTGAAGTACCTCAAACCCAGTTCCTATAAGGTTCCTGTTATTAGGTAGATTTTAAGGTCCAATCAAGATCCAATATTCGGATTTTACTTTGACTTATTCAACTATCAAACTCAATCCGAAAAATGCTCATGCTATGCAATGCAATGCAGAAAATATTTTTGTGATGTAATTTTCAAATATTATGAATTTTTTATGGATTTTTGAAAAGATGATGATGATGATGCATATGCAGATGCATTTTTTGTTTTTTCAAAGAGATTTTTCAAATGTTTTTGGATTTTACTGCTGCAAATGTTTTTGGGATTTTTGAAAACAAATTTTTTGGCTGAACACTAGGTTAAAATATTTACATGGGATTGCTTCTCATATATACAAGAAGTGGATTTTAAGAATTTACAAAGGTAAGCGATCAATTTTATACAAATATATATAGTGGATTTTAGGTGAGATGTATATATTCCTCAAACTTATTTGACACAGGTTTTGAAAACTATAGTCCAAAATAATTTTTACAAATAGTTTTACAAACATGTACACACATTTGAAAATCATTTTGCATAGGTTTTCAAAACAGTATATATAGGTTTTTCAAAACATTTTTGCAACCATTTTTGAAACCATTTGCAAATCATTTTCAAACATTTTATTTCACACAAAGAAAATAAATTTTACAAACCACACATTTTTACAAAGGTTGAAAACATATAACAAAATATTTTCAAAATAGTTTTCAATAAATGCTCATAAAGATTTTCTAACTATTTTTCAAACATTTTGCAAAAAACATTTTCACCTGATTTATTAATCAGTAGATACAAAAAGAATTTAAGGAACAAAACTCCTTTTTATTAAGGTTTTTAATGGATTTTAAAGAATTCTTAGCCATATTATTAGGAAAATACGAAAGTACGAATTATGGCTGAAGTATATACATAGTATATACGTCCCCCCTATACTTAGCTTGAGTTATGTCCTCATATATCAGAGAGAAAAGAAAAAACATAACTCGTACTGAGTATAGGAAAATCTATAGAATAAATGAATGGAGAAATGACTGAACGAATGAGAAGTTGACCGTCCCCCTATACTTAGGATCAAATAATCCTAAGTATAGCAGACTGTACACAAAGCAGGGAGGGTCAAGGGTCGGAATGAACAGATCAAACTCAGATTGTCTCCCCCTATACTTGGGTAAGATATCCCTAAGTATAGACAAGAAGAGGAGACAATGGAGAGGATCGAAGAATAGAGCAACTCGGGGTGCACGCCCCCTATAATTAGGACAAAGTACGTCCTAAGTATAGAAAACTGTCTTCAAGGGGGCGATACCTTTTTGATAAATACAGAAAATAAAAAATGAAAAAGAAGAAAAGAAGAAAAGAGATTAAAGCGGATATGAACAACTCGGGATGCGCATCCCCCTACACTTAGGATAAAGTACATCCTAAGTGTAGGAGTGATGAAAGGGATGCCATCATGTCGGTAGAAGAGGATAAAAGAGATTGAAAAGAAGAACAGAAGGAAAGAAGGAAAGTCATTCAAAAATATTTCGCTCTGCTTGGCCTTCCGCTGCCTCTTTGGAGATATCCGGCTCATCCTTGTAGGTTACTTGAATCGAGTCAACGACAGCCATGAATGTATCATGTTCAAGGTATGGCTTGAGAAGCTGTCCATTGACTACAAATGGTTGTGCGCCAGCTGAAAGATTAGATATTAATACACTTCCGTTGTCACGCACCTACCTAACCATAAATGGCCCAGTCCATTTACTCTTCAATTTGCCTGGAAATATCTTTAATTTCGCATCGAACAACCACACCTTCTGACCTGGATCAAAGGACTTGCGGCGGATATGCTTGTCATGCCATGTTTTGACCTTCTCCTTGTACATCAGGCTGTTGTCATATGCATAATCTCTGAATTCCAATAATCTTTTTAGATCCAATTTTCTGTTCTTTCCTGCTTGCTTGGAATCCAAATTACAAATGTTAATGGCCCATAACGATTTTTGAATTAGTTCAACGGGCAGATGACATGGCTTGCCATACACAAGGCGGTAGGGAGACATTCCCAAGGGTGACTTGTACGCTATTCTATAAGCCCAAAGAATGGAATCAAGCAGTTGAGACCAGTTCTTGCAATCCGGACGCACAAGCTTCTGTAGAATTGTCTTGATCTCCCTATTTGAGCATTCAACTAAGCCATTGGACTGCGGATGGTAGGGTGAAGCAACACGATGTTCAATACAGAATTCCGGAGTCAGCTTTTTCACCTCTCTGTTAATGAAATGTCTATCCCCGTCAGATATGAGAATCTTGGGAATCCCAAACCGTGCTATGATGTGATCTCTAAAGAATCGACAGACAGTCCTACTGTCGGCAGTTCGGGCGGGAATAGCCTCCACCCAACGACTTACATTGTCGACAGTAAGCAGAATTTATTCATAGCCCTGACTGTTAGGAAATGGACCCATAAAGTCTATACCCCATGCATCGAAGACGTCTGATATCTATGTCTCTCATTCCTATGGTTCCGCCCATCTTCTGACAGTTAGTGCAGCATTTGACATAATCATCTGCATCTTTGAATAATGAAGGCCACCAGAGGCTACTTTAAAGAACTTTTGCTGCCATTCGTTTGCCTTAATGATGTCCTCCAGAATCTTGGTCATGACATAAAGCGAGGACACTTGGAACTTCCTCCTGAGGAATGCACCTTCTCCAGATACAATATGCTCCCTCACGAAACAAATAAGGATCATCCCACTGGTAGAAATGGATTTTAGACAAGAATCTGTCTATTTTCAACTTAGGCCAATCCTGTGGGATTTTTTTGATCACCAGATAATTCACAATGTCTGCATACCAAGGAAGCGAGGTGACAGACAAAATTGCCTCGTCTGGAAAGGTCTCTGTGATCGGCTGCAGGTTCAACACAGGAGATTCCAGCTCAGGAAGCCTCGATAGATGATCGGCCACCACATTCTTTACCCTTGGTTTATCTTTGATTTCCAAGTCAAATTCTTGGAGGAGAAGGATCCACCGAATAAGACATGGTTTGGCATCCTTCTTCTGCTATAAATACCGAATGGATGAATGATCTGTGTAAATGATTACTTTGGAGCCCAGGAGGTAGGATCTAAACTTTTCCAGGGTAAGGACTACCACTAGCAGCTCCTTTTCAGTGATATTGTAGTTCCGCTGGGCTTCATCGAGCGTTCGGCTAGCGTAGTGAATCACAAATGGTGCATTATCTTTCCTCTGTCCCAGTATAGCTCCGATGGCATAATCTGACGCGTCGGTCATTATCTCGAAAGGATGAGTCCAAATCGGTGGTTGTAAGACAGGGGCATGTGTGATGAGTTCTTTCAACTGATTAAAGGCAAGGAGCACACGGTCGTCTACAATGAATTCATTCTCCTAGCCGAGCAACTCAGTCAACGGTCTGGCCAATTTACTGAAATCTTTGATGAATCATCAGTAAAAACCGACATGGCCCAAGAATGACCTGACTTGCTTGATGGTTGTAGGTGGCTAAAGTTTGGAAATCACTTCCACCTTGGCTGGGTCAACCTCCATACCATGTTTAGAGACTACGTGACCCAGCATGATTCCTTCGGTCACCATGAAGTTGCTTTTCTCCCACGAGAGCACAAGATTGACTTTGGAGCACCTCCGTAAGACTCAGTCTAAATAATCCAGACATTGGTCAAATGAATCCCCGTAGACCGAAAAATCGTACATAAAGACCTCGAGGAAGTTGCCCACCATATCGATAAAAACTGCAAGCATACACCTCTGAAATGTGGCTGGGGCGTTGCAAAGCCCCAACGGCATCCGTCTAAAGGTATATGTACCAAAAGGACAAGTGAACGTGGTCTTCTCTTGATTTTCAAGAGCAATAGCAACTTGATTATACCCAGCGTAGCCATCCAAGAAGCAGAAGTACTCCTTCGCGATTAATCTCTCCAAGATCTGGTCGATGAAGGATAAAGGAAAGTGGTCCTTCTTGGTAGCGAGATTAAATCTTATGTAGTCCATGCACACTCGCCAAGAAGTGGGTACTCTGGTTGCGATCTCCTCTCCTTTGTCATTCTTCACATGATTTCTTTGGCACAACATGCAGAGGGCTCACCCATTTGCTGTCGGAGATGGGATAAATAAATCCCGCATCACACCAATTCTGGATCTCCTTCATAACAACCTCCCGCAGATTAGGATTTAATCTTCTCTGAAGTTCTCGAGAGGGCCTGCAATCTTCTTCCAGAAAAATGCGATGCGAGCATAGTGACGGATTAATCCCATGGAGATCCGAAGTTTGCCAGCCTATCGTCTTGCAGTTGCGTTCAAGAACCTCCATCAGATGAGATTCTTGGTCTTCGGTCAGATGTGCATTGATGATGACCAGGTACACGTTCGGTTCTCCCGTAAGGAAGGCATATTTCATGTTGAAGGGCAAGGCTTTTAGCTCTGGTGGGGTCTGAGTTGCTTCAGAGGTGACCTCAGCTATTAGTGTAGGTGGCTATTCTTTCAACTGTTCGGTGTCCACCATACTCGGTTCTGCCTCCTCACTTATATTCTGACAGAATGCTTCAATGATCTTCTCTTCATCAAAAGATGCTTCAAAAATTTGCTCTTGGTTTTGAAGGCACGTCACTCCCACGGTAGTCTCTTACAGCACATCAGCGAGTTCCTCATCCTGATCGATAAGGGAAAATTCGACTACGGTCTCCACTTCCTCCTCGGGGCAGAGGAGTTCATGGAACTCATTGTCATCCAAAAATAAGTTGGTGTCTTGAATTTCTGCTAGAAAGTCGCAGTCGTCAGCATACTCAATCACCCTTGCACATGATGCAGATGTCTGTTCGGCTGGTGTTCCCTCAGGCAGGGTCTCTACTCTGATTGTTTCATTGCCAGTGTCAAAAATGATTTCTCCCGTCCCATAATTCACTACTGTGTTTGATGTCCGCAAAAATGGTCTTCCAAGTATGATTGGTGTAAGGAGCAATGAAGTGGGGACGTCCATATCTAACACCACAAAATCGGCCGGGAACGACTTTCCCTGAACCGTGACTATCACGTCCTCCAACAGGCCCCTAGGCCGCTTAACTGACTTGTCTGCAAATTGCAGAATCATCTTTGTAGGCTTGAGCGGTCCCAGCCTGAATTCCGTAAGTAGCGAAGCTGGCATCAAGTTAACAGAAGACCCGCTGTCGAGAAGTGTTCGTTCAAACTCCTGATTGAACATCTGACAACGCACAAGAGGTGCTCCCATATCTGGCTTTTTATCCGGGAGGTTGCTGATGGTATTAACGATGGCCATTGTGAGGATATGCTTTTCGGACTTGCCACCCCTTGCTTCTGGAGTTGTGAGGATGTGGCCTGTGCTTGGTTGTGCATGCCTCTTTCAATCCTTTCTTTATAGCTGACATGTACTCAAGAGATTTCATTAATGGCATATTCAACACCAAATTCTGGATGATTTCTATAATGTCAGGATCAAACAAAGCATTTTTCAAAATTTTCATTTTTTGTGTTTTTTCATTGCTTCTGGAAAAGGAATATCTACAAACTCTCCACCAATATCATTCAAAATATTGTCCATGTTGTTGTTTACAGGTAGATGGCAAAAAGGAATGGATTCATCTACAATTTGTGGATAAAAAATGATGGCCTCGGCTTCAGGTGCTGGCGTTGGACTCAATGCAGGTGCAATGCTCCTCCCGTCAGGAACTGGCTGTGAGGCTGGTGCAGACGTCTCCAATGCTGGCCTATCTCCACCGAGGCTGCTGCTATCTTTTTGTGTTTTGCTATTTTCTTCATTTTTTGTGATTTTCTGAATGATGGTGCTGCTCCCAAAATGCTGCTTGGCCCTGGTGTTGGCTGGACTAACGATTCCCCGTCAGATGCAAGGCGCTTCCCCTTCACCGTCGCCGATGGCTGGAGTGTTCTACCGCTCCTGAGAGTAACAACATTAGATAAAAACAATTTAATTTACATGATTCGGGTTGGACACTGCCGGCTACCTGCTCCTTACGTCGGAAATGGTTCGGATTGGCTTCGACCTGGGCTAGTATGACGGTCTTGGCAGTCGTCAGGTCGTCGATCTTCTGGGTCATCTCAACATGTTCTTCATTAATTGTTCAAGACAGGCTAGGGCCGGATTAACCGACACAATCTCAGAAGGATCCCCCTGCTGGGGTCTAGAGTGCTGGTATGGCGGCTGAAATTGCGACTGGTAACCCTGAGAAAATTGGTGGGGAGGACGGTTGGAGGAATACTATGAATTTTGTTGGTCGTATTGAGCATCCGGTTGCTGATGGTATCCCTGTCCGCGATATCCGGACTGTTGAGGACCGTAATTCTGCCTCCATGTGTTACCGTAAGATGGAGGCTGGTATTGGTAGGAGGGCTGGAAGGGTCTCCTACCGTGCTGCTGCTGGTGATAGGGCATGTTGCCCATGTTCTGACCCTGAGAGTGTCCCCGAGGACGGGTCAGTTGCGCTTCATTGTTCCATACGCCATTGATCTCCTGAATCAATGGCAGAGGTGGAGAGAACTTCTCGGAGTAGGCTGGCTGGGACTCAGGTTGATATACAACCATCTATGTCTGAGGCTGCGGGGCTGCTCCGGAACCTTCACGTAATACACGTGCTGAACAGGCTGGGGCTGCGATGGAGTCGGCTGAGGGTTCTGCTGCATTGCAGGCTCCTTCTTCTCAGCATTTGGCTTGGCAGAAGTAGACACAGCGTTGCACATGTTGGCATTCAATGCACGAACGAGCTGCTCCAGCTGTTGGGAAATCTGGTCGAGCTTTTCCAGACCCTGGGTCCTCTTTTCAATGATATATAATTTTTCAAGGTCTTGCGACCTCTTCTCAATGATATCCACCTTAGACAGGTGGCTCCCAATGATGCTCAGGTTGGAGCTCTCATCCTTGTCCTCGGTGTGAGAAGCCATGTTCACTGGCTTGCTGATGGCGGTTGGTATCTTCAGGTATTCTCTGGACGAGGATTGAGCAGCTTCTCCTTCAGCCATCTCCTCGAAGACGTTCCATACCACGTCCTCGTCCTTGTTGAAATGCGAACCGCCGTAAGCGGCATCTACAAGCTTTTGTCCTCTCAAGTGATAGCCCCCCAAAGAAGTGCTGCACAAGACTAGTTCTTTGGAATTTCATGGTCGTGGCACTTTCCTGAGATCCTTGAATCTCTCCCACGCTTCATGAATAGTCTCGTGGGGCTGCTGGCAGAAACTGGAGATACGAGCACGCATCTGATTCAATCGCCCGAGAGGATAGAATTTATGGAGAAATGCAGACTTCAGCTCCTCCTAGGTCATGACGACCTTCGCAAGATGGTCGACCCAATATAGGACCTTGTCTTGAAGGCTGAAGGGAAAGGCAGTCATCTTGACTACCCCTAGAGGAATACCCGGGTAGTGAGCAGTGGCACAAATGAGACCAAACTTCTTGAGAAAGATATATGGTTCCTCAGTGGTATTCCCGTGGAATATGGGAAGAAGGGACGAAAATTATGGCTTTAGCTCGAAGTGGGCATGCATACGTGGAACATGAATCCATCTGTGATGCGGCCCGCTCCTGGGTTGTATGTTTCCTTCAGCGTGGGCTTCGACTGCGGTGGGTCTGCTTCCGCTGCATCAAATTCTGGTCCTCTCACTGAGAACTCATCTCTGACCTTCTTGAAAGTTAGGCTCTTGGTTTGGATCATCCTCCTGGCAGCCATCTCTTGCATCGGCCTTCCTCCTCAGATCGTTCAGCATATCTTGGAAGGCGGTCTGGGCCAGGGGTTGATTAGTCAAATGTTGCTGGATGGCTTGAATGGAAGCCAACAGCTGACTGTTAACCTCATTCTACGTGGTGTACAGGTTCAGGTGGGGGTTGTGGTCCCTTTCCTCTTCCACCTGCCATCTCAGACTGAACTTGAATTTCTGGCTCGCGATCGGGTGGAGAATCTGCATGATGGAGTAAACCCTGATCAGTATCTTCTTGAGTACCCGCTGATGAGATGAATCTGGAATTAAGTTCAATCCCAGAATGTCGTGAACGGAGCATAGGATATTGACTAAAATCGATCTCCATCCACAAGGGGTTATTTCGGGGACAAGAGTAATCCCGGTTTAGTTGAAGGGGGAAGAGCTAATTCGGGTTGCGAGTCCATCCCGAACAGCGGATTTATTGGTGAAAGGCAAGTGTTGAAAGAAGCAAGAATAGGGGAGTCCAAGGAGACATTCGCAGATCCAAACTAACTTCTTGGAGATCACCCTCTTTATGGAAGACATTGCCGACACAGAGTCGATGTGGGCGTCAGCGAGGTCCCGACGAAACCATCCGTGTGACGACATCTTGAGAAGGTCAAGAGGAAAATATAATGGATGAAGAGCACGAGGGTAAACAAGAAATAAAAGGATTGTAAAATAGTAGAAGGCTCACAATGAGCAAGGGTCAAATAGAAGGAGAACAAAATTTGCGCAAAGGCGCGATATTTTTGATCTTGACCTAAATGCGACTAGCAATCAAACAGAAAACAAGGGGATTCACCTACTCAACACATGAAGCCATGATGGTTCAGCTTTTATCTTTATAATTTTTAGCTTGAATTCAGGAAGTTATCTTTTACAACGAGTCCTTAGAGCTCTACGCCTATAGGAGCGAGAGTACTGCCGGAAAAGTATTCTCGTACTTGTCCTCCTCCTGTGTAACATGTAGCCTATGCTTTTTAAGGTCCTTGTAACCCTTCCTGGATCCCTACTCAGCCAAAGAAAAAGAGGGAGGAAGCCGATAGGCGAAACCGATACTTCGGATCTCGCTCGCAACGGAATCACTCGTGAGTGTGCAAGATCCTACTCGGACGCAGACGGTGTGACAGACACACCCGTGAGGGCGTGGCCTATGCTCGGTACTTCGGACAAGGTCGATGCTCAACACAATAGTGAGTCACCAAAGATGACCAAGCCCTACTCATCTACGTACGATAGTAAAGCCAATACTTCGGAAATCCAGGCGATACACAAGGCAGCCACAAGTTGGGTCTTTGGCTCTAATCCTTACGAAGTCGCTCAACTCACTTGGAAGGAGACCTTCCCATGCAACCTGAATACAAGTGAGGGTGTTACTCTCCCCAATCAATGAATCCAATTATTAATTTTATTTTTGTCAAATTTTCTTAGCAGTCCTTTTTTAAATTTTTTTGGTCTTATCGCTTTTTTTAAGTAAATTCAAACAAGTGCCTAACGATTTTGATTTTTCTTGATTCCTACTTGATCCAAAAAAAGAGGGAGAAAACAGTCAGAAAAGCCGTGCAAGTCGGCACCAAGATGGAAATCTCACCTTTGTGCCTAAATGATGGATGCTAAGATCGAAAGACTTACAGTGCCTCCAACTCTCTCCATGCGGGATGCAAAGCAGAAATTTTTAAACCTAAACTACATGCTGATATGCAAGCAGAAATCATCCTAAGTAGGCAATTGCTATGTGAAGAACCACAAGTCAACAACTACTCTCCAATCCTAGAGTCCGGTCTAGGCTCACCCCTCCTCCTCTCGACACATCGAGTCCAGAGAAGCGCTTGGCGGGATGAGATCGCGACGCGACGGATCGAAAAATAGTGATTAATTGTTTAAGTTAATGTTTAATCTAAAAAAATCGAGCGGTCGTATTGATCCACATGGCGGATCAACAGTCGATGCATGGACCACTCAAAAATTCGGATTAAAACAACATTTAACCTACAACAGATAAATCAAGCAATGAAAGTAAATGTGCGGAGTTAAAATTTATTATAACTCTACAACAAAGATGTGTATAGTGCAAGTATGTGTAGAGGTCGAACACAGGGAGCAGACAGGTAGAACGGGGCACTAAGGCACAAAATGTGTGAATGTGATAAGTTGTCTATCTATGCTATTTTTGTTTTTGTGGGTTTTTAATTCTATATTTTTTATTTAATTTTTAATTTTATATTTTTGTATTTTGATTTTTTAATTTTCTGATTTTATATTTTCTGTTTTAAATTTTATAATTTTTCTTTTTCAATATTGGAATATGTAAACTATGAAATAAAAAAGGGTGATAAAATATCTATAAAAGTGTGCAAAAAAAGTCAAAAATTCAGAAATTAAATCTTTTTGATATTTTTATGATTTTCTACTATTTTTGTGATTTTTGGGTAATTTTCATAATATTTTTGGTATTTTAAATGGCAAAATACAAGAAAACAGTGAATAATATACAAGACTGAAACTAAAATGGAGAAATAAAATGGAAAACAGTAGCAAACATTCTCCAAACTAATTTTCACTTCAAGATAATGATATTAAGAAAATTCAGAGACAAAGTTTGTATTTTTAGGATTTTGTAGAATTTTTACTATTTTTATAGATGTTTTGGGGTTTTGTGATTTTTATAAGTTTTTCTTTGTAATTTTTAGTGAATTTTGGATTGAAGTTAAAACACACTAAAAAAAAAAATATATTTTTTTTGGATTATTTTTGAAGTGTTTTTATATTTTTTATGTATTTTATAATGTAAAAAGTTGAAAATGGCTATTTTCGATTTGTAATAAATATTAAAATGCAATAAAAATATAAAATAAAAATATGATGTTAAACTACTATGCAACAGAGACTTAATGTGATTTTTGGGGAATTTTTTGGTGTTTTATAGATGTATGCAAAAATTACTAGAAGCAAAAAGAAACTACCACACGACCAGGGGTGTCATTGAAAATAGTAAGCAATTCAGGGGCCAAGATGTAATTTGTCAGCAAAGATTATAACTAAAGAGAAACTTTACTGGACTAGAAAGAAATGCTTAAAGTCGTGAGGATACAAGTACAAAAATCCCTCAAAGCACGTGCTAAACACGCGCCTGTTAGGGGTAAACTCGCAATTATCAAAAATGTCGAGGGTTTAATTGAAAATTATCCAAAACATACACCTGCAACATGCATATTAAAACCTTCGAGCCCTTTCCTGCTAAAGACCACCCACGGGCGTGCGATGCACGCGCCTGGGGAGGACGAATATGTGATATTCCAAAAGGTCGAGGCTATTATGCAAAGTTTACAAAATGTAAATAAAGGCAGATGAATGCTTTTCTACTAATCACCAATTACAAAAAGCGGCGGGGGAGTTAACACAAAATACCCCGCACGTGATCGGACGGAGGAGGCGCATCCACTTAAACACGTGTCGACGTGTAGGCCTGCGATGCCCCTTCGGTTATAATGGCTAGGATTAGAAGCTCGGATCAGATCTGATGGTCGAGGAGGGCGCGGATCCTACGGCTGCTGCAGCATCTGGTGGGGGGTCTCGATCGGACGACGTGGAGAAGGGCTGGAAGAACAACTCAAGAACTCGGAAAATTCGAGCTTCGAACCGCCCTCCTGACTGCCTCCGGCCACCTGGGAGCACAGAGAGAGTCCCCTAAGGTCCTACGGTGGTCCTCCGGCGTATGGGGGCATCAAAAATGCGCGGGCTGCTCCTGGTTTTCCTCGCTGTGTCGGAGACGAGACGAGGGTGCCAGGTGCCTCCGGCGCGGGCAAAATCGCCCTCCAGGCAGCGGGGAGACTCTTGGTACCTGCAAAAGTTATTAAGGGGGGTGAGGGCAAAGTTCCTCACCCCTCCTGGGTATGTCTTGACGCGCAAGTGGCAAAAACGGGAACTCGTCGAGCTTGCTCTGGCGAGGTGGAGGCGGAGTGAAACAGTGAGATTAGTGTGGGCTGAAGTGCGAGAACATGATCCGAAGATTAAGGGAAATAAGAGAATGCACGAATAACACAGAATACATAAGAACCTCATGCCGAAAATCGGCGAGATGGACCTCTACGGCGGCGAACCACCGGAGGTGATGGAACGATGTCTTCGTCTCGTTAGAGGCTTCCCCAAGCAGCTGGAGGTTGGGCTGTCACCACCAGCCGTCCGGAGCAAGGTCGAGGAGGATTCAAATGGGTCAAAGACGGGTTCAAATTGCAAAGGAGGGAAAGAGGGGCTTTTTGAACGAGTAGCGAGTGGGCTCATAGGTCAAGGCGTATCGAGTGTCGTGATGATCCAAAGCCCAAGAAATCCACGGGTGTGTTAGAGCATTGGACCAGGATCAAAGTCGTGAAGACGACGACATCAAAAGATGTAAGACCCGTTCTCAAAAAACCCGCAAAAAATCGGCCAAAATTAGTTCTGATGCTCTGACAGAGGATGGTCAACTGTCCAGACCACCTGGTTGGTCCACGTGGACCAACCAGGAAAAAGCTCTAAAAAAATCATTTTAAAATAGTTTACAACATTATTTTATTTAGGTTATAAATAAAAAGTGTTTATACTTTTATAAACTAATTTATTATGATTTTTAATTATTTTTATGGAATATATTTTTATAAGTTACCTATTATGCCCCTTATAGGTATATTACCTATATATTGTATTCTTTTATTTTTATTCTGTGTATTTTAATTTTATTATTTTTATTTAGTATTTTATAAAATCATAGAATACTTTTATATATACAAATATATTTTTATTTTATTTTTCTGATGTGCTTTGTATATTAAATAAAATATAAGTATAAAATGCATAGGTATAAATGTAGGTATGGTATCTATGTATTTTATTTACATGTATTTTTATTTTGAGTTTTATTTATTTTTTTATTCTGATTTTAATGTACAAAATTATTATAAATATTAATTACAAAATTATAAAAATATAAAAATACAAAAATAATAAATAAATAATAAATTGAATATTTTAATCTGAACAAGTATACAATAGGGGTCCAAAACTCAACTTTCAAGCTGTAGCTCCGCCAAATGAGAAACCACCGCCATTAAATAGATTATTTTAGTCTATATACAATTAAAGGTGAGTTTGATGCATTTGGAGTTTTCATTTGTGAGATACGGGGCTGGGAAGTTGGGATTCTGGAATTTTATTCAGACCATAACTTTTTATCTGTGTATTATTTTTCAGTGAAATCAATTTTATATTTTTCTTTATTAAATTATCTACAACTTTCATGTACAAAGTTTCTTTATTTGAGGTATAAAAAGTGGAACTAAAAATAGTTCCCAAATGAATAAAGAATGAATGAAATAGAAGGTATTTTTATTGTATTTAGGCCCTTATCTCCCCCTACTTTATTCCTTGTCGACCTATTCATCGAGATGCCTAGGTCTCGGGGTTTCAGGTCATAAAATATTTGCAATATTTTATTCTTTTTCTTTCTTTTCTGTATTCTGTAATTTTGGCTTTAAAAACCGCATTTTATACGGTATTTACACAATGATGCATGAGTGCTAATATGTCTATTTTAAGCCTATTTACTGGCATTTACTAGGATTTTTAAGGCCAAAATGATAGAATAAAGATGATGAAATGTAGATTCATCATCCCCCTATACTTTCCTTTGCTAGTCCCTAGCAAACAGTTATGCAATAAGTGCAGAAAAGAAAAACAAAGAAAAGAAAAAGAAGAAGGTGGATTAAGTTTAATTATCAAACTTGTCTTCACAAAATCAAAGTTTAGAGCTTAAGTCGGACCTTTGAATTTTTTAGTGCGGGCGGAACCTTAGTGAGAACCGGACTTGAAATCCAACAACCCTCGAGAATCACAAAACTCTGCTCAAGTCTCCTCAATAGCCAGGTCAGAAATATCTCAATTCATACGCAAACCCTTACGACTATGAGTCTGACTCGTACAATGTAAGTGATGGTGGTTCTCCCCAATTTAAATGACAAAGAAACTGACTTCTCCAGTACGACTACCCAATGATTCCCCAATCCAATAACTCTATCCTCGAGGAGCGGGGTATTCCTTCTAAGTTCAAGTGGCAACCAGCTTAAGAGGAGGGGTAAAGAGAAGATGGACGGTAGCCAGTGTAGCTTCCTATCCTGGGATGCAAGACCAGTGTAGTCAAGTCATCCAGCTGCAGGCTCACATGATTTGACTTTAGAACTCAAGCATGCTTATTGACTTTACAACATATGTACATACTTTTGCAGGCATTTTATGTTTGTACAGGCCTGTCTCTTTTTTTTGCTTTTTTTTCTCTTTTTTTTTGAAAATACTATTCACAACAGCATTTACATAAGGAGTTTTCCTCTTGAGCCAGTAGACCATCCCTCTTTTGAAGCTTTATTGCAACCCACACTCTCCTATCTTTAAACTTCCTTATCACTGGACAGGTTGGGGTGCACTTCCCTCCCTAAAGGAGGACAAATGTTTCCACTTGTGTGCGTATCATACCGGCAAATATAATCCCCTCACCACTCCAACTGAGTTGAGCTATGTGAAAGGTGCAGGTGTCCAAGTTAGGTCATTATCAACAAGAGTCGTGCGTGTGCTCTGAAATACTCTACTTAGGCAGTCAAGAATCCATCGAACCCAAGTCCCATAATCCTCAAAGAATTAAGTCAACTAGACCTGAAGTACCTCAAACCCAGTTCCTATAAGGTTCCTGTTAAAAGGTAGATTTTAAGGTCCAATCAAGCTCCAATCTCCGTATTTTACTTAGACTTGTTCAACTATCAAACTCAATCTGAAAAATGCGAACGCTATGCAATGCGATGTAGAAAATATTTTTGTGATGCAATTTTCAAAGATTTTGAACTTTTTATGGATTTCTAAAAATATGATGATGATGATGCATATGCATTTTTTTGTCTTTTTCAAAAGATTTTTCAAATGTTTTTTGGATTTTAATTTTGCACATGTTTTTGGGATTTTTTGAAAACAAAAACTTTTGGCTATAAACTAGGTTAAAATATGTACACGGAAGTGCTTCTTATATATACAAGAAGTGGATTTTAAGAATTTACAGGGTAAGTGGTCAATTTTATACATATAGATATATATAGTGGATTTTGGTGTGATGTGTATATTCCTCAAACTTATTTGACACAAGCTTTTCACACCATTTTTGAAAACTATAGTCCAAAATAATTTTTATAAACATTTTACAAACATGTACACACATTTGAAAATCATTTTGCAAAGGTTTTTCAAACAGTATAGATAGGTTTTTCAAAATATTTTTGCAACCATTTTTTCAAACCATTTGCAAATCATTTTTCACACATTTTGTTTCACACAAGGAAAAGAAATTTTTACAAACCACACATTTTTACAAAGGTTGAAAATATGTAACAAAATATTTTCAAAATAGTTTTCAATAAATGTTCAGAAAGATTTTCAAACTATTTTTCAAACATTTTGCAAAACATTTTCACCTGATTTATTAATCAGTAAATACAAAAAGAATTTGAGGAATAACCACATCTTTTTATTAAGGATTTTTAATGAATTTTAAAGAATTATTAGCCATATTTATTAGGAAAATACGAAAGTACGAGTTATGGCTAAAGTATTGAAAAGCGAGGTAAGCGAGGGCCGCTAAATAGTGATCTAATAGATCAGACTCACTGTCGCTGATGCGACTACTCAAGCCTCCTCGTTCTTCAATAATTAACCCACACAATCAATCAAGGAATGAATAGCAAGGATTAAAATTTATTATACCCTACTAAAGATGTACAATGGCAAGCAAGTAGGGGTCGAACTCAGGAAGCAAGGGTGTAGAGCATAGATAAAAAAAATCCGAACCTAGGTCTAATAAACCACTTAGCCAATCTAATTTCTTTTTGTGGGTTTTTATTTTTTTAATTTAATTTTTTTTAAATTCTAATTTTGTATTTTTGTATTTTGATTTTTAATTTTATGTTTTTATATTTTCTTTTTTAATATAGGATATAAAAATAAGGTAATGAAAAGGATGATAAACTATTTATAAAAATATGCAAAAATAACCAAAAATTCAGAAATAAAATGTCTTTGATATTTTTAGGATTTTTTACTGTTTTGTGATTTTTGGGTATTTTTGAAGGTGTTTTTGGTATTTTTAAATTCTGAAATAAGGGAAAACAGTGAAATATGTGCTGGCTGTGAGTAAAATGGGAATTAAAATTAGCAAATAGCCACAAAATATTTCACAATAATTTTCTAATAACAAACAGAAACTGAGTTTGTATTTTTTGGAATTTTCTTTGATTTTTTATATTTTTTTTGAAGTTTTTGAGTGTTTTTAATTTTTAAGGTTTTTCTTTTGAGATTTTAGTGAATTTTGGACTGAAAATAAAATATGGTAAAATAGACAATAGGAATTTTTTTGGAATTTTTCGAGATGTTTTAATTTTTTTTGGTATTTCCTAAGATAGATAGTGAATAAAAAGCATGTTTTTGATTTTAATAAATATAAAAATATAATAACATCAAAAACTAAAAATATGGCGACAAAGTACAAGACAACAGGAGCTTAAGTTTAAATTTTTAGAATTTTTGGGATTCAAATGAGGCTCCAAATAATTACGTTAAGCATTCAAAAATTGAAGGTCTGGCAGGGACCTTTTTGCAAAAATACAAAGCTCCAGGCAGAGACGCAATTTTTACACAAACTTCATAACTAAACATGCAATTTAATGGATGGAATAGCAATGTTGAGACTCGTAGACGTAACCTTGCAAAATCACCAATTGCACGTGCGCAAGCACGCGCACCTAGTAGGGGTACGGCTGGAATTAACGAAAAGTCTGAAGAATATTGCAAAAATAAACCATAAAGTATAACGTTACAGTTAAAAGTTCACGTACCAAAATTTCATACACAAAACCTCTAGGATATTACTGCAAAAACGCCTCAACTCACGCGCTGAGCACGTGAGCTTGGCAAGGGTTTAATTGTAATAGTACAACGACCCAAGGTGCAGAATGCTAATGTTCTAAAAGTTTTAAGCAGCAGACTAAACTTTTTAAACAGAAATACTAAATCCAAAATAGGCCGGGGTTGAATTGCAAATTACCCAGCCTTCGGCGGCAACGAACGGTGGGATTAATCCCACTAAGCCACGTGTCGCTCGTCGATGCACAATGACGCTTCGCATCCGGCGGTCCAGATCAGAAGTTGATGACGATCAAGCGGTTGGGGGTGGTTTGGATCCTAGGGTAACTGCTAGCCCTTCTTGATCGGATGGTGGCGGCCTGATCACGAAGAACAGGGAGGCGGGCCGGAGAGGATGAACTTCCCCGGCTCGTCTCTCTCTTCCCAAGCTACGTTGAGCGCCGCGAAAGCGTCTGCGAGCTCCCAGGCACTCCTACTGACGATCAGAAGCTCCAAAATGGCGGTAGAACCGCCCGAGCTCCCGCACGACGACGAGGAAGCGGAGGAGTCCCAGGAGCCTCGGCTGTCACCAAAAACGACCCCAGGAGGGGGTCTGTTGCTTCGGGAACCTGCAAGAAAGGATGATGAAGAAGTCAGGGGCAAAATGCCCTGACTTCGTGGAGTTTTCACTAGGGGATACGGCTGCGTGGAATAAAGGATATCGGCCGGCGAGACTCGATGCCGGCCGAGGTTAACTCTAAGGAACGTGAGGATCAGTGGACGAAAGATCGTGATGAGGGAATGCTACTGAGGGTTTTAACACGAAAACATAAGAGAACAGAAGAGAAAAAGGGAAGAAGAGACCTCACCTGTGCGTGCACAGGACGTTCTCCGGCGAGAACTCCGGCGAGGGGACCTGGCTCGATTCGACACCTCTTTGTCCCGTTAAGAGGCCCTCCGGACTCCCGCTGTCACGAAGAGTCTCGCCAAGGGTCTAGGTTAGGGATTTGGAGGTGGAAGAGTGATCAAAAGTCCAAGGGAAGTTGGGGGTTCGTTTTGAATCATGGTCGAGAGGGCTCGCAAATCGAGTTGCATCGAGCGACGTGATGATCCTCTGCCCGAGATAATCACTGGGCGAGCTAGAGGGCTTGTAGGTGGACAACTCTCGTGAAGACATCGATCAGATTTGGTGAAAGATGCGGCCCCCAAAAATTGTTGAAGATGGGTCAAAGTCAGTCTGACACGCAGCAGGGAGAAGACAGGAGAGTTGACCAGCGGGTCAACTTTCCTAGTCACCTGGTTGGTCCACGTGGACCAACCAGGAAAATCCTTGGAAAAAATCTTTCTAAAATCTATAAAAAATAGATAACGATTTTATTGATTTTTAATTATAACATGAAAAATGTTTATTTTTTTATAAATTATTTTATAGTGATTTTTATTTATTTTTATGAAGTATATTTTTACAAGTTTGCATTTATGCCCTTTATAGGTATAATGCCTATGTGTTTCAGCATTTTATTTTTATTTTATGTATTTTAATGTTATTATTTTTATTTAGTATTTTATAAAATTATCAAATACTTTTATCTACATAAATATATTTTTATTTTAATTTTATGATATATTTTATACACTTAATAAAATAAAAGTGTTATTTGTATAGGTGTAGATACAAGTATTATACCTATGTATTTTATTTACAAATATTTTTATTTTGTGTTTTATTTATGTTTTTATTCTGATTTTAATGCTCATAATTATTATAAGTAATATTTAAAACATTATAAAAATAAAAGAAATTGATAAATAATAAATTGAATATTTTAATATGTACAGTTATACAATGTGGGTCCAAAACTCAACTTTCAAACCGTAGCTCTGCCAAATGCGAAACCACCGCCATTAAATAGCTTATTTTATTCTATATACAATTAAAGGTGAGTATGCTGCATTTGGAGTTGTCGTTTGTGAGATACAGGTCTGGGAAGTTGGGATTCTGGATTTTTATTCAGACCATAACTTTTTATCTGTACATTATTTTTCTGTGAAATCAATTTTGTATTTTTCTTTATTTAATTATCTACAACTTTCATGCATAAAGTTTCTTTATTTAAGGTATAAAAAGTGGAACCAAAAATATATCCCAAAATGAATAAAGAATGAATAGAAGATATATGTATTTTATCTATATTTTGGCCCTTATCTCCCCTTACTTTATTCCTTGTCGACCTAGTGATCGAGATGCCTAGGTCTCGGGGTTTCGGGTCATAAAATATTTACAATATTTTATTCTTTTTCTTTTCTTTTCTTTATTCTATAATTTTGGCATTAAAAACTGTGTTTTATACAATATTTACACAGATATACATGAATGCTAAAATGCATGAATTAGCTCTATTTACATGCATTTGCTAGGGTTTTTAAGGCCAAAATGATAGAATAAAGATGATGAAACGTGGATTCATCGTCCCCCTATACTTGCCTTTGCTAGTCCCTAGCAAACACTTATGCAATAAGTGCAGAAAAGAAAAACTAAGAAAAGAAAAAGAAGAAAGTGGATTAAGTGCAATTATCAAACTTGTCTTCACAAAATCAAAGTTTGGATCTTAAGTCGGACCTTTGGAATTTTAGTGCGGGCGGAACCTTAATGAGAACTGAATTTGAAATCCAACAGTCCCTGAGAATCCCAAAAGTCTGTCCAAGTTTCCTCAATAGCCAAGTCAGAAATACTTCAACTCATACGCAAACTCTTACGACTATGAGTCTGACTCGTACAGTGTAAGTGATGGTGGCTCTCCCCAACTAGAATGACAAAGAGACCGACTTCTCCAGTACGACAACCCAATGATTCCCCAATCCAATAACTCCATCCTCGAGGAGCGGGGTATTCCCTTCTAAGTTCAAGTGTCAACCAGCTCAAGAAGAGGGGGTGAAGAGAAGAATGGATGGTAGCCAGTGTAGCTACCTATCCTGGAATGCAAGACCAGTGTAGTCAAGTCATCCTGCTGCCGGCTCACATGATATGACTTTGGAACTCAAGCTTGCTTATTGACTTTACAACATATGTACATACTTTGCAGGCTTTTTATTTTTGTACATGCCTGAACCCTTTTTTTTGAATACTATATACAACAGCATTTACATAGGGGGTTTTTCCTCTTGAGCCAGTAGACTATCCCTCTTTTGAAGCTTTATCGCAACCCACAACCTCCTGTCTTTAGACTTCCTAATCACTGGATGGGTTGGGGTGCACTTCCCTCCCTAGAGGAGGACAAATGTTTCCACTTGTGTGCGTCTCATACCGGCAAATCCAATCCCCTCACCACTCCAACTGAGTTGAGCCATGTGAAAGGTGCAGGTGTCCAAGTTAGGTCATTATCAACAAGAGTCGTGCGTGTGCTCAGAAATATTCTACTTAGGAAGTCAAGAATCCATTGAACCAAGTCCCGTGATCCTCAAAGAATTAAGTCAACTAGACCTGAAGTACCTCAAACTCAATTCCTATAAGGTTCCTGTTATTAGGTAGATTATAAGGTCCAGTCAAGCTCCAATCTTCGGATTTTTCTTAGACTTTTTTAACTATCAAACTCTATCCGAAAAATGCTCATGCTATGATATACAATGTAGAAAATCTTTTTGTGATGCAATTTTCAAAGATTTTGAACTTTTTATGGATTTTTGAAAACATGATGATGATGATGCATATGCAGTTTTTGTCTTTTTCAAAAGATTTTTCAAATGTCTTTTTTGGATTTTAATTTTGCAAATGTTTTTGGGAATTTTGAAAACAAAAAGATTTTGGTTAAAAACTAGGTGAAAAATATGTACACGGGAGTGCTTCTTATATATACAAGAAGTGGATTTTAAGAATTTACAAGGGTAAGTGATTGATTTTATACATATATATATATATATATGTATAGTGGCTTTTGGTGAGATGTCTGTATTCCTCAAACTTATTTGACACAAGCTTTTCACACAATTTTTGAAAACTATTGTCCAAAATAGTTTTTACAAACATTTTTGCAAACATGTACACACATTTGAAAATCATTTTGCAAAGGCTTTCAAAACAGTATATATAGATTTTCAAAACATTTTTGCAACCATTTTTTCAAATCATTTGCAAATCATTTTTCAAAAATTTTACTTCGCACAAAGAAAATAAGTTTTTACAAACCACACTTTTTTACAAAGGTTGAAAACATGTAACAAAACATTTTCAAAATAGTTTTCCATAAATGTTCACAAAGATTTTCAAACTATTTTTCAAACATTTTGCAAAAAACATTTTCACCTGATTTATTAATCAGTAAATACAAAAAGAATTTGAGGAACAAAACACCTTATTATTAAGGATTTTAATGAATTTTAAAGAATAATTAGCCATATTATTAAGAAAATACGAAAGTACGAGTTATGGCTAAAGTATATACACAGTATATACGACCCCCCTATACTTAGCTTGAGCTATGTCCTCACAGATCGGAGAGAAAAGAGAAGACATAACTTGTACTAAGTATAGACAACTCTAAAGAATAAATAAAGGAATGAATGAAACAATGAGAAGTTGACCGTCCCCCCTATACTTAGGATCAAATAAGCCTAAGTATAGCAGACTGTACACAAAGCAGGGAGGGTCAAGGGTGGGAATGAACAGATCGTACTCAGATTGTCTCCCCCTATACTTAGGGTAAGATATCCCTAAGTATTGACAAGAAGAGGAGACAATGGAGAGGATCGAAAACTAGAGAAATTCGGGGTGCGCACCCCCCCTATACTTAGGACAAAGCACGTCCTAAGTATGGACAATTGTCTACAAGGGCAGCACTTTTTGATAGATAAAGAAGATAGAATAGGAAAAGAAGAAAAGAAAAAAAGAATAAAAGAGATGAAATTGGGTATGAACAACTCGGGATGCACATCCCCCTATACTTAGGATAGAGTACATCCTAAGTGTAGCAGTGATGAAAGGGATGGCATCAATTCGGTAGAATAAGATAAAAGAAATTGAAAGAAGAAAAGAAGAAAAGACAAAAAGGGAAATCATTCAAAAATGTTTTGATGTGCTTTGCCTTCCTCTGCCTCTTTCGAGAAATTCAGCTCATCCTTATAGATTACTTGAATTGAGTCAACAACGGCCATGAATGTGTCATGTTCAAGGTATGGCTTCAGAAGCTGTCCATTGACTACAAAAGGTTGTGCGTCAGCTGGCAGATTGGATATCAATACACTTCCGTTGTCACGCACCTGCCTAACCAAAAATGGCCCAGTCTATTTGCTCTTCAATTTGCCTGGAAAGATCTTCAATTTCGCATCGAACAACCATACCTTCTGACCTGGATCAAAGGAGTTGCGACTAATATGCTTGTCATGCCATATTTGGACCTTCTCCTTGTACATCAGGCTGTTGTCATATGCGTAATCTCTGAATTCCAGTAATCTGTTCAGATCTAGTTTTCTGTTCTTTCCGTCTTGCTTGGAGTCCAAATTACAGATGTTAATAGCCCATAAAGATTTGTGAATAAGTTCCACGGGCAAATGACATGGCTTGCCATACACATGGCGGTAGGGGGACATTCCTAAGGGTGACTTGTACGCCGTTCTATAAGCCCAAAGAACTGAATCAAGCAGCTGTGACCAGTTCTTACGATCCGGACGCACAAGCTTCTGTAAGATTGTCTTGATCTCCCTGTTGGAACATTCAGCTAAGCCATTAGACTGCGGGTGGTAGGGTGAAGCAACACGATGCTCAATGCAGAATTCTTGGGTCAGCTTCTTCACCTCTCTGTTTATGAAATGACTGCCCCTGTCAGATATGAGAATCTTGGGAATCCCGAACCGTGCTATGATGTGATCTCGCAAGAATCGATAGATAGTCCTACTGTCGGCGGCTCGGGCGGGGATAGCCTCCACCCATCGACTGACATAATCGACAGCAAGCAGAATATACTCATAACCCTGACTGTTAGGAAACGGGCCCATAAAGTCGATGCCCCATGCATCAAAGACATCTGAGATCTGAATGTACTTCAGAGGCATCGTATCTCTCATTCCTATGGTTCCACCCATCTTCTGACAGTCAGTGCAACATTTGACATACTCATCTGCATCTTTGAATAATGAAGGCCACCAGAGGCCACTTTGAAGAACTTTTGCTGCCGTCCGTTTGTCTGAATGATGTCCTCCAGAATCTTGATCATGACATAAAGCGAGGACACTTGGATCTTCCTCCTGAGGAATGCACCTTCTCCAGATGCAATCTGCTCCCTCACGAAACAGATATGGGTCTTCCCACTGGTAGAAATGGATTTTAGACAAGAATCTATCTATTTTCAACTTAGGCCAGTCCTGTGGGATTTTCTTGGCAACTAGATAATTCACAATATCCGCATACCAAGGAAGTGAGGCGACAGACAGAATCGATTCATCTGGAAAGGTCTCTGTGATAGGCTGCAGGTTCAGCTCAGGAGACTCTGGTTCAGGAAGTCTTGATAGATGATCGTCCACAACATTCTTTACCCCAGGTTTATCTCTGATTTCCATGTCAAACTCCTGGAGGAGAAGGATCCACCGGATGAGACGTGGTTTGGCGTCCTTCTTCTGTTGTAAATACCGAATGGTCGAATGATCAGTGTAAAGGATTATTTTGGACCCAAGGAGGTAAGTTTTGAACTTTTCCAAAGCAAAGACTACCGCTAGCAGCTCCTTTTCAGTGACAGTGTAGTTTCTCTGGGCTTCATCGAGCGTTCGGCTAGCGTAGTGAATCGCAAATGGTACATTATCTTTCCTCTATCCCAGCACAGCCCCGATGGCATAATCTGACGCGTCGGTCATAATCTCGAAAGGCTGAGTCCAAATCGGTGGCTGTAGGACAGGGGCCTGCGTGATGAGCTCTTTCAATCGATTAAAGGCAAGGAGCACGCGATCGTCTACAATGAATTCATTGTCCTTGCCGAGCAATTCAGTCAATGGTCTGGCCAGTTTGCTGAAATCTTTAATGAATCGTCGGTAAAATCCGACATGGCCCAAGAATGACCGGACTTGCTTGATATTTGTAGGTGGCTCAAGCTTGGAAATTACATCCACCTTGGCTGGGTCAACCTCCATACCACGTTTAGAAACAACGTGACCCAGCACGATTCCTTCGGTCACCATAAAATTGCTCTTCTCCCAAGAGAGCACTAGATTGACTTCGCAGCACCTCCGTAAGACTCGGTCTAGATAGTCCAGACATTGATCAAATGAATCCTCGTAGACCGAAAAATCGTCCATAAAGACCTCGAGAAAATTGCCCACCATATCGGCAAAGACTGCAAGTATACACCTCTGAAATGTGGCTGGGGCGTTGCAAAGCCCAAACGGCATCCGTCTGAAGGCGTATGTGCCAAAAGGACAGGTGAACGTGGTCTTATCTTGATCTTCAGGAGCAATAGCAACTTGATTATACCCAGAGTATCCATCCAAGAAGAAGAAATATTCCTTCGCCGCCAGTCTCTCCAAGATATGATCGATGAAGGGTAGCGGAAAATGATCCTTCTTGGTAGCGAGATTGAGTCTTCTGTAGTCTACGCACACCCGCCAAGAAGTCGGTACTCTGGTTGCGATCTCCTCTCCTTTGTCATTTTTCACAATGGTGATCCCCGATTTCTTGGGCACAACATGCAGAGGGCTCACCCATTTGCTGTCGGAGATGGGATAGATGAATCCCGCATCGCACCACTTCTGGATCTCTTTCATAACAACCTCCCGCAGGTTCGGATTTAATCTTCTCTGCAGTTCTCGAGAGGGCCTGCAATCTTCTTCCAGAAATATGCGATGTGAACAAAGTGAAGGATTAATCCCATTGAGATCAGAAGTTCGCCAGCCTATCGCCTTGCGGTTGCGTTCAAGAACCTTCATCAGACGCGATTCTTGGTGTTCGGTCAGATGGGCATTGATAATGATCGGGTGCATATTAGGTTCTCCCACAAGGAAGGCATACTTCATGTTGGAGGGCAAAGGTTTTAGCTCTGGCGGAGTCTGAGCTGCTTCCGTGGTGACTTCAGCTATCAGTGCAAGTGGTGATTCATGCAACTGTTCAGTGTCCACCATGTTCTGATCTGTTCCTTCTCTCAAATCCTGACAGAATTCCTCAATGACGTCATCTTCATCAGAAAATGCTTCAAACTTCGGCTCTTGGTTCTGAAGGCACATCACCCCCACGGTAGTATCTTGTAGCACATCAGCAAGTTCCTCATCCTGATTGATACAGGGAAATTCGACTGCGGTCTCCACTTCCTCCTCGGGACGGAGGAGTCCATGGATCTCATTATCATCCAGGAATAGGTTGGTATCTGGAATTTCTGCTAGAAAATCGCAGTCTTCATCATGCTCGATCTCCCTTGCACACGACGCAGATGTTGGTTCAGCTGGTGTTCCCTCAGACATGGTCTCTACTCTGATAGTTTCATTTCCAGCTCCAAAAGTGATTTCTCCTATCCCATAATTCACTACTGCATTTGATGTCCGCAGAAATGGTCTTCCCAGTATGATCGGGGTAAGGAGCAATGAAGAAGGGATGTCCATGTCTAAGACCACAAAATCGGCCGGGAATGACTTTCCCTGAACCGTGACGATTACGTCCTCCAACAGGCCCCTAGGCCGCTTGACTGACTTGTCTGCGAACTGCAGAATCATCTTCGTAGGCTTGAGCGGTCCTAGCCCGAACTCCGTGAGTAGTGACGCTGGCATCAAATTGACAGAAGATCTGCTGTCGAGAAGTGTTCGTTCGAACTCTTGATCGAACATCTGACAATGTACAAGAGGTGCTCCCATATCTGGCTTTTTATCCGGGAGGTTGCTGATGGCGTTGACGGTGGCCATTGTGAGGATGTGCTTTTCATATTTACCACCCTTGCTTCTGGAATTGTGGGGGTTTGGCCTGCGCTTGGTTGTACATGCCTCCTTTAGTCCTTTCTTTTCCGCTGGCATGTACTCAAGAGCCTTCATCAAGGGCATATTCAACACCAAATTCTGAATGATTTCTATGATTGCAGGATCAGACAAAGCACTTTTCAAATTTTTCATTTTTTTGTGTTTTTTCATTGCTTCAGGAAAAGGAATATTTACAAACTCTTCACCAATATCATTCAAAATAGTGTCCATGTTGTTGTTTACAGGTAGATGACAACAAGGAATGGATTCATCTACAATTTGCGGACCAAAAATGATAGGCTCGGCTTCAGGTGCTGTCTTTGGACTCGCTGCAGGTGCGGTGCTCCTCCTTCAGGAACTGGCTATGAGGCAGGTGCAGGCGTCTCCAATGCTGGCTGTTCTCCACCGAGGTAGCTGCTATCTTTTTGTGTTTTTCTGTTTTCTTCATTTTTTTGTGGTTTTCTGGTCGCTGGTGCTGCTCCCAAAATGCTGGCTGGCCCTGGTGTTGGCTGGACTGACAATTCCCCGTCAGATGAAAGATGCTTTCCCTTCATTGTCACCGATGGCTGGAGTGTCCTACCGCTCCTGAGAGTAACAACATTAGATAAAAAACAATTAATTTCACCTGATTCGGGTTGGACACTGCCGGCTACCTGCTCCTTGCGTCGGAAATTGTTAGGGTTAGCTTCGACCTGGGTTGGTATGACGGTTTTTGATTCTATCAGGTCGTCGATCTTCTGGTTCATCTCAACCATGTTCTTCATTAACTGCTCCAAACAGTCCAGAGTCGGATTGACCGGTACAATCTCAGATGATTCCCCTTGCTGGGGTCGAGAATGCTGATATTGTGGCTGAGATTGCGACTGATAGCTTTGGGAAAATTGGTGCTGAGGAGGGGGTTAGAGGAGTACTGTGAGTTGTGATGATCCCTATCCACGATATCCGAACTGCTGAGGACCATGTTGGTAATTCTGCCTCCAAGTGCTCCCGTGCGAGGGAGGCTGGTACTGGTAAGGCTGCTGGAAGGGTCTCCCACCCTGCTGTTGCTGATGGAAGGGCATGTTGCCCATGTTCTGACCCTGAGAGTGTCCCTGAGGATGGGTCAGCTGCGCTTCATTGTTCCAGACGCCATTGATCTCCTGGATCAGTGGCGGGGGTGGAGAGAACTGCTCGGAGTATACGGGCTGGTGCTCTGGTTGGTATACAACCATCTGCGTCTGAGGCTGTGGTGGCTGCTCCGGAACCTGCACGTAGTACACGTGCTAGACAGGCTGGGGCTGCGGTGGAGTCGGCTGAGGGTTTTGTTGCATTGTAGGCTCCTTCTTCTCAGCATTCGGCTCTGTAGAGGTAGACACAGCGTTGCACATGTTCGCATTCAATGCTCGGACGAGCTGCTCCAGCTACTGGTAGATCTGGTCGAGCTTCTCCAGACCTTGGGTCCTCTTCTCTATGACTGCCAGCTTTTCGAGGTCCTGTAATCTCTTCTCAATGATATCCACTTTGGACAAGTGGCTCCCAATGATACTCAGGTTGGAGCTCTCATCCTTGTCTTTGGTGTGAGAAGCCATGCTAACTGGCTTGCTGATGGCGGTCGGTGGCTTCATGTAGATTCTGGATGAGGATTGGACTGCTTCTCCCTCAGCCATTTCTTCGAGAACATTCCATACAACGTCCTCGTCCTTGTTGAAATGCGACCCACCGCAAGCAGCATCCACGAGCTTTTGGCTCTCAAATGATAGCCCCCCAAAGAAGTGCTGTACGAGACTGGTCTTTGGTATTTCATGGTGGGGCCACTTTTCCTGGAGATCTTTGAATGTCTCCCACGCTTCATGGATCGTCTCGTGGGACTGCTGGCAGAAACTGGAGATCCGGGCACGCATCTGGTTTAATCTCCCAAGAGGATAGAATTTATGGAGGAAGGCAGATTTCAATTCCTCCCAGGTGGTGACGACCTTCCCAAGATGGTCGACCCAATAAAGGGCCTTGTCTTGAAGGTTGAAAGGGAACGCGGTCATCTTGACAACATCCAAAGGGACTCCGGGGTAATGAGCAGTGGAACAGATGCGGCCAAACTTCTTGAGAAAAATATATGGTTCTTCAGTGGTGTTCCCATAAAAAGTGGGAAGCAGTGACAGAATTTGCAGCTTTAGCTTGAAGTGGGTGTGCATACGTGGAATTTGAATCCACTCAGTGATGCACCCTGCTCCTGGGATGTATGTCTCCTTGAGTGTGGGCTTGGGCTGCGGTGGATCTTCTTCTCCGGCTTCAAAGTTGGGTCCCACTGAAAACCCATCTCTTACTTCATGGAAATTGGGATCGAAGTTCGGATCATTCTCTCGTCGGTCGTCTCTTGCATCGGCCCTCCTCCTCAGATCGTTCAGCATGCCCTGGAAGGCTGTCTGGGCCAGGTTTTGATTAGTCAACTGCTGCTAAATGGCTTGAATGGATGCCAGCAGTTGACTGTTAACCTCGCCCTGCGTGGTGTATTGTCCTTCCCCTGTATTGGCTTCAGGCTCCTGCTGGGGTTGTGGTCCTTTTCGCCTTCCTCCTGCCATCTCTAACTCTGCTTGGTTGGCTGGCTCGGGCTCTAAGTCTGCACATGGTAGAATGCCCCGATCAGTCTTAATTGCAGCACCAGATAGAGAGATGCGGTCTGTGTCAAGGTCAACACAGAACTTTGTTAAGGATGGCGATGTGTAAGGAGTAAAATCAATGGCCATCCAAAACGGACAGAGTTCGGGATGAGAGTGATCCCGGTTTATTGAAGAAGACAGGGAGTCTGGAGATCGGTTCATAGGGTTTGAATCGGGTTCTCGGGAATCGCCCTGAATTATTGGAGAGGGCGAGCGAATGGAACAGATGTGGGTGCCGACAGAGCCTCGACTAAACTGTCCATTTGTCACCATCTCGAAGATCAAGAGGAAGATCGATGTGGATGAAAGATACGGGGGTCAACAAGAAACAAATGGAATGTAAAACAGTAGAAGGCTCACAATGAGCGAGGGTCAACTTGAGGGAAGACAAAATTTGCGCAAGGGCGCGATGTTTTTGATCTTGACCTAAATGTGACTAGCAATCAAACACAAGACAAGGGAGTTCACCAACTCAACACGTGAAGCCGTGAAGGTTCGGCTTTTATCTTTGTAGTTTTTATCTTGAATTCAGGAATTTATCTTTCAACGAGTCCTTAGAGCGCTACGCCTATAGGAGCGAGATTACTGCCGGAAAAGTATTCCCGTACTTGTCCTTCTCCTGTGTAACCTGTAACTTGCGCTTTTTAAGGTCCTTGTAACCCTTCCTGGATCCCTACTCAGCCAAAGAAATAGAGGGAGGAAGCCGATAGGCGAAACCGATACTTTGGACCTTGCTCGCAACGGAATCACCCGTGAGCGTGCAAGATCCTACTCGGACGCAGCCGGTGAGACAGACACCCCCATGAAGGCATGGCCTATGCTCGGTACTTCGGACAAGGTCGATGCTCACACAATAGTGAGTCACCAATGGCGACCAAGCCCTACTTGACTACGTACGATAGTAGCGCCAATACTTTGGAAATCCAGGCGATACACAAGGAAGCCACAAGTTGGGTTTTTGGCTCTAATCCTTACGAAGCGCTCACCTCACTTGGAAGGAGACCTTCCCATGCAACCTGAAAACAAGTGAGGGTGTTACTCTCCCCAATCAAGGAGTCCAATTACCAATTTTATTTAGGTCAAAGTTTTCTTAACAGTCCCTTTTTTAATTTTTTTGTGTTATCGCTTCTTTTGAGTAGATTCAAACAAGCGCTTAACGATTTTGTATTTCTTTATCCTACTTTGTCCAAAATCAGAGGGAGAAAAGAGTCGGGAAAAGCCAATGCAAGTCGGCACCAAGATGGAAATCTCACCTTTGTGCCTAAATGATGAATGCAAAGAGAGAAGACTTACAGTGAATCCCAGCTCTCTCCATGTGGGATGCAAAGCAGAAATTTATAAACCTAATCTATATGCCAGTATGCAATGCAGAAATCGTCCTAAGATAGGCAACTGCTAGCGTGAAGAACCACGAGTTAACTGCTAACTCCCAATCCTAGTGTCCGATCTAGGCTCACTCCTCCTCTGCTCAACACATTTGAGTTAGGAGAAAGCGCTTGTGTGGAGTGAGCTCGCAGCGTGTGGATCAAGAGCCAATGATCAACTACTTAATTAGTCTAAGTCCAAATACGAACTATAGGAGCATGCAAGAGTTATTAGGGTGTTTGGACCTAGTCGAATCGAATCAAGCAGGACCTATAACTAAGGGCTCAGTCCACAAAAGAAAGAGAAAAGAAAACAAAACCGGAAAATGACAGTCGATAAAACACGAGAAAGCCACGGTGAGACCCCGGGTGAACAAACACCCGGAAATTAGGCCCGAAGTATTTAAGTGTCCAAGTCCTGTATTATTACAAATAATCAAATCACTCTCACGAAAATGAAAAGCAAGTATCTCTCTCTCTAGCTCTCCTGCTCTCTCCTGCCGGCTAGGTTTGAATAGCCGGCTCCTCCTCCCAAGGCTGCACAGGATCCCCTAGGCGATCCTCCTCGGTCAACGGTCCCTCACAAGAAAAAAAAAGAGATGTCAGACAGTTCAAAACAAATTATGCACAAGAGACAAATAAGCAAAAATGGCTAAGCAGATAAAAGACCCAAAGGAACTCTACATGCCGATGCTCCCCGGCAACGGCGCCATTTGAAAAGCAAGGTAAGCGAGGGCCGCTAAATAGTGATCTGACAGATCAGACTCACTGTCGCTGATGCGACTACTCAAGCCTCCTCGTTCTTCAATAATTAACCCACACAATCAATCAAGGAATGAATAGCAAGGATTAAAATTTATTATACCCTACTAAAGATGTACAATGGCAAGCAAGTAGGGGTCGAACTCAGGAAGCAAGGGTGTAGAGCATAGATAAAAAAAAATTCTGAACCTATGTCTAATAAACCACTTAGCCAATCTAATTTCTTTTTGTGGGTTTTTATTTTTTTAAATTTATTTTTTTTTAAAATTTTAATTTTGTATTTTTGTATTTTGATTTTTAATTTTATGATTTTTATATTTTCTTTTTTTTAATATAGGAATATAAAAACAAGGTAATAAAAAGGATGATAAACTATTTATAAAAATAAGCAAAAATAACCAAAAATTCGGAAATAAAATGTCTTTGATATTTTTAGGATATTTTACTGTTTTTGTGATTTTGGGTATTTTGAAGGTGTTTTTGGTATTTTTAAATTCTGAAATAAGGGAAAACAGTGAAATATGTGTTGGCTGTGAGTAAAATGGGAATTAAAATTAGCAAATAGCCACAAAATATTTCACAATAATTTTCTAATAAAGAAAATGAAATATAGAACAAATAGAAACTGAGCTTGTATTTTTTGGAGTTTTCTTTGATTTTTTATATTTTTTTTTTTGAAGTTTTTGAGTGTTTTTAAATTTTTAAGGTTTTTGTTTTGAGTTTTTTAGTGAAATTTGGATTGAAAATAAAATATGGTAAAATAGACAATAGGATTTTTTTGGAATTTTTCCAGATGTTTTAATACTTTTTTGGTATTTCCTAAGCTAGACAGTGAATAAAAAGTATGTTTTTGATTTTTAATAAATATAAAAATAAAATAACATCAAAAACTAAAAATATGGCGACAAAGTACAAGACAACATGAGCTTAAGTTTAAATTTTTAGAATTTTTGGGATTCAAATGAGGCTCCAAATAATTACGTTAGGCATTCAAAAAATGAAGGTCTGGCAGGGACCTTTTTGCAAAAATACAAAGCTCCAGGGGCAGAGACGCAATTTTTACACAAACTTCATAACTAGACATGCAAATTAATGAATGGAATAGCAATGTTGAGACCCGCAGGCGTAACCTTGCAAAATCACCAATTGCACGTGCGCAAGCACGCGCGCCTGGTAGGGGTACGGCTGGAATTAACGAAAAGTTTGAGGAATATTGCAAAAATACACCAGAAAGTATAACGTTACAGTTAAAAGTTCAGGTACCAAAATTTCATACACAAAACCTCCAGGATATTATTGCAAAAATGCTTCAACTCACGCGCTGAGCACGTGAGCTTGGCAAGGATTTAATTGTAATAGTACAACGACCCAAGTTGTAGAATGCAAATGTTTTAGAAGTTTTAAGCAGCAGACTAAACTTTTTAAACTGAAATACTAAATCCAAAATAGGCTGGGGTTGAATCGCAAATTACCCAAGCCTTCGGCGGCAACGAACGGTGGGATTAATCCCACTAAGCCACGTGTCGCTCCGTCAATGCACGATGACGCTTCGCGTCCGGCGGTCCAGATCAGAAGTTGATGACGATCAAGCGATCGGGGTGGTTTGGGTCCTACGGTAATTGCTAGCCCTTCTTGATCGGACGGTGGCGGCCTGATCACGAAGAACAGGGAGGCGGGCCGGAGAGGATGAACTTCCCCGGCTCGTCTCTCTCTTCCCCGACTACGTTGAGCACCGCGAAAGTGTCTGCGAGCTCCCAGGCACTCCTACTGACGATCAGAAGCTCCAAAATGGCGGTAGAACCGCCCGAGCTCCCGCACGGCGACGAGGAAGCGGAGGAGTCCCAGGAGCCTCGGCTGTCACCAAAAACGACCCCAGGAGCGGGTCTGTTGCTTCGGGAACCTGCAAGAAAGGATGATGAAGAAGTTAGGGGCAAAATGCCCTGACTTCGTGGAGTTTTCACTAGGGGATACGACTGCGTGGAATAAAGGACGTCGGCTGGCGAGACTCGATGCCGGCCGAGGTTAAATCTAAGGAACGTGAGGATCTGTGGACGAAAGATCGTGATGAGGGAATGCTACTGAGGGTTTTAACACGAAAACGTTAGAGAATAGAAGAGAAAAAGGGAAGAAGAGACCTCACCCGTGCGTGCACAGGACGTTCTCCGGCGACAACTCCGGCGAGGGGACCTGGCTCGATTCGACACCTCTTTGTCCCGTTAAGAGGCCCTCCGGACTCCTGCTGTCACCAAGAGTCTTGCCAAGGGTCTAGGTTAGGGATTTGGAGGTGGAAGAGTGATCAAAAGTCCAAGGGAAGTCGGGGGTTCGTTTTGAATCATGGTCGAGAGGGCTCGCAAATCGAGTTGCATCGAGCGACGTGATGATCCTCTGCCCGAGATAATCACTGGGCGAGCTAGAGGGCTTGTAGGTGGACAACTCTCGTGAAGACATCGATCAGATTTGGTGAAAGATGCGGCCCCCAAAAATTGTTGAAGATGGGTCAAAGTCAGTGTGACACGCAGCAGGGAGAAGACAGGAGTGTTGACCAGCGGGTCAACTTTCCTAGTCACCTGGTTGGTCCACGTGGACCAACCAGGAAAATCCCTGGAAAAAATCTTTCTAAAATCTATAAAAAATAGATAACGATTTTATTGATTTTTAATTATAACATGAAAAATGTTTATTTTTTTATAAATTATTTTATAGTGATTTTTATTTATTTTTATGAAGTATATTTTTACAAGTTTGCATTTATGCCCTTTATAGGTATAATACCTATGTGTTTCAGCATTTTATTTTTATTTTATGTATTTTAATGTTATTATTTTTATTTAGTATTTTATAAAATTATCAAATACTTTTATCTACACAAATATATTTTTATTTTAATTTTATGATATATTTTATACACTTAATAAAATAAAGTGTTATTTGTATAGGTATAAATACAAGTATTATACCTATGAATTTTATTTACAAATATTTTTATTTTGTGTTTTATTTATGTTTTTATTCTGATTTTAATGCTCATAATTATTATAAGTAATATTTTCAACATTATAAAAATATAAAAAATAGATAAATAATAAATTGAATATTTTAATATGTACATTTATACAATGTGGGTCCAAAACTCAACTTTCAAACCGTAGCTCCGCCAAATGCGAAACCACCGCCATTAAATAGCTTATTTTATTCTATATACAATTAAAGGTGAGTATGCTGCATTTGGAGTTGCCGTTTGTGAGATACGGGTCTGGGAAGTTGGGATTCTGGATTTTTATTCAAACCATAACTTTTTATCTGAACATTATTTTCTGTGAAATCAATTTTGTATTTTTCTTTATTTAATTATCTAGAACTTTCTTGCATAAAGTTTCTTTATTTGAGGTATAAAAAGTGGAACCAAAAATAGGTCCCAAAATGAATAAAGAATGAATAGAAGATATAGGTATTTTATCTGTATTTTGGCCCTTATCTCCCCCTACTTTATTCCTTGTCGACCTAGTCATCGAGATGCCTAGGTCTCGGGGTTTCGGGTCATAAAATATTTGCAATATTTTATTCCTTTTCTTTTCTTTTCTTTATTCTCTAATTCTGGCATTAAAAACTGTGTTTTATACAATATTTATACACATATACATGAATGCTAAAATGCATGAATTAGCTCTATTTACACGCATTTGCTAGGGTTTTTAAGGCCAAAAATGATAGAATAAAGATGATGAAACGTGGATTCATCAAGTATATACGTAGTATATACGACCCCCCTATACTAAGCTTGAGCTATGTCCTCATAGATCAGAGAGAAAAGAGAAGACATAACTCGTACTGAGTATAGAAAAGTCTAAAAAAGAAATGAATGAATCAATGAGAAGCTGACCATCCCCCCTATACTTAGGATCAAATAATCCTAAGTATAGCAGACAGTACACAAAGCAGGGAGGGTCAAGGGTGGGAATGAACAGATCGTACTCAGGTTGTCTCCCCCTATACTTAGGGTAAGATATCCCTAAGTATAGACAAGAAGAAGAGACAATGGAGAGGATCGAAATGAATGAAAATACTCGGGGTGCACATCCCCCTATACTTAGGACAAAGTACATCCTAAGTGGAACCCCTCTAATGGTCTGGTGGTAGAAGCAATGGCTCCCACTTTAAAGGACCAGGGTTCGAATCCTACTAGTAAAAAAAAAGTACATCCTAAGTATAGAAAACTGTCTACAAGGGGTGACACCTTTTTGATATAAAGAAAATAGAAGAGGAAAAGAAGAAAAGAAGAAAATAAGAAAAGAGATGAAGAGATCATGGGGTTGTACACACCACTCCCCCTATACTTAGGGTAAAAGAAGCCCTAAGTATAGGCAACAACATGAGTGATGATACGGAATGAAGAATGAACACTCAGCTCGTCCACCCCCCTATACTTAGGACAAAGTACGTCCTAAGCAAAGCAAACACGAGAATGGGTGGATGAGCAAAATGGAAGATGGACAGAGATGAATGAATATACAACAAATATGGATGTACACATGGTCAAGAAGGTAGAAAGCGAACCTTCTTGCGGGACCGTTGAGGAATGGATCTGGTGTGATGCAAGTCGACTTCGGGGTCCACAGTAGACGGAAGCCGATCAGGGTTGACAGAGTGTACATCCTCAGGGGCCCTAAGGTGTGAAGGCATAGACTGATGAGTGGAAGAAGTACGACTAGGTCCGGCCTTAGGAGTCTCATTGATGTCAAAGTGGAAAGGGACAAACTTCTCATCATCGGAAGTAGTGTAATCAGAGTCATCCTGCGAGGTCTCGTCCAGGTCAAAACTAAAAGGAACAAACTCATCAGTGGAAGTAGTTGAACTCTGTTCGTCCTCTACAATCTCAACCGGATCATCTTTTTCATCAAAAGGCCTGAATTCCCGAATAAAGGCAATCAAATAAAATTCAGCCTTTGTCTCATCTAAATCTATGTGAGCAGGAGCGGACCCATCAGTGGAAGTAGTCAAAACATGTTCGTCCTGTATAGTCTCTACATCTGCCCTCCGCTCTAAGGTATCAATCATGTATATCCCGCGGATGTCATCAACACATCGCCAGTCACTGGAAGCGGAAACACCAAGGTCTATGCTTTCCGAGCCTTCCTCCTTGGAGAGGAATTCTCGGGTCTCATCATCGGTCATGAAGAAAGTCTCTCTGATATCCTCATATAGATCATAGCCCTCAGGGTCAGCCAGAACAGGTGTAATCACATCAGGTGTAGGTCTCTGGTCAACTGTGGGTGCGGTGATCGACACTTCGCTCTCGTCAGTAGAACGAAAGCGAATCTCTCCTGATCCATAATCAATAACGATCCTCGCAGAGGCGAGGAATGGTCGTCCCAGGATGATTGGAGAGTGCTCCCCTGTGGAGGTCTCTATAGGCAATACGACAAAGTCAACATGACAACTCGTGCCGTGAATCGAAATGATGGCATTTTTAAGGATACCCTTCGACCTCTTGATGGATCCATCAGCAAACTGAACGATCATCCTGGTTTTCTTGAGAGGCCCTAAGTGAAGAGACTGTACCAGCGAGAAGGGTATAATGCTAATCGAAGCACCACCATCTAGGAGAGTGTGATCACATGTGAAGTCAGAGATGGTGCAGCCAATGAAAGGTGTGGCAGTGTACCTCTTCCTAGGAATGGGACGGTGTGTGATGGCATGGGCAGTGGCCATGGTCAAGATATGATGCTCAGATCTGCTCTTCCGCTTTCTCTTCTTGGGAAGAGGAGCAGATAAATCGGTCATGGCCTGCTAAAGTGGGGCACGGATAATCTTATGTATGGTGGCCACCACTTCGGGTTCAGTCAGCATTTTTTTAAATTTTTGGACCTCTTCCATACAAGGGAGGAAGTCGGAATCAGCATATACACGTGGTATGCCAAGAGCAGTCTGTACAGCGGCATCCTCGGGGTCAAAGGTGGGACCAGGTGTGAAAAGTTGTGTGGTCAAATGGTCTGGCAAGTGGACGCTCTCCTCATAGTCTGACTCGATCATGTGTCTCCCGAAATCTTTTTGTGTTATTAAAATTTTCTCATTTTTTTGTATTTTAAGCGATTGCAAGCTCTCATGGAAATCCTCAAATGAACCCATAACATCAAATGGTGGAGTGTCATGGTCGCTCTTATTTGTACTAGTGAGGGTGTCAATCCTCTGTCTCATATGATCCATCATTTGGGTCAGGTGCTCAAGGGTAGACTCCATGAAAGGTGACTCCAACAGTTCAGTCTCGGGTGGATGTGAAGGTGGAGGAGGATAATATACAGGTGGAGGTGGAGGTGGGTAGAAGTCCGAGGCCTGATACTGTGGCTGAGGCGGAAATGTACAAACGTCAGGAGCAAAGTCCTCCTGGAAAAAAGGAGGTGGACCTGCTGGAGTGAACAAATGATCCGTAAAGTCCGGATAAAATACGCTCCAGTCAGCCATCTCGAAACAAAAGAAAATGATCAGGAGAGCACGATGGTCAAGTCAAGAGAAGTGAGAAGGAAGGTGCAACTGCGCAGAAGCGATCTAGGACACACACAAAACAATCACAAACAAAAAATGAAAATCATATAAACCCCTCAATTCACCTACTCAACTCGGTAGAGACCGAAAGGTCGATCTTTTTATCTTATCTATTTTAGAGTTAGGTGAGAAGTCCAAAATTGCACAAACCATTAGGGGGCTGAATATGGGATTTGGGTACTATCCTTAGTGTGTGCGCGAGCAAGTAAAAGCGAAGGCAATGAGGGGATTACTCGTCCCAATATAAGATTTTTCTTTTTGATCGGTTTTAGGGTCAAGTAATATTAGCAGTCCCGATTTTATTTGGTTATCACTTTTTTTGGATTTTTAGTGAAGAATGCACGCGCCTAAGGAGGAGTCACTTCCTTTAAGCACCTAGGTTGGCAAAATCAGAGGGAGAGTCGGAGAAGAAATGCAAGCGGCAAATCAATGATGAATGCTAAAGAGAAATGCTCACCTTGCCTCCAGCACTCTACATGCAAAGATGCTCAGCAGAATTGAAACATATCTATCTGCAAATGCAAAAGCCGATGAAATCACCCTAAATTTCAGAAATTGCTATTAGCGGGAAGCACCACAAGTTGACCACCAATCCTCAACCCTAGAGTCTGGTCTAGGCTCACCCCTCCTCCTCTCGACAAATCGAGTTCAGGAGAAGCGCTTAGCAGGGAGAGCTCGCGGCGCGATGGATTGAAGGTGATGATCAACTGTTTAAAATTTGACTAAGTCCAAACAAAACTATAGGCACATGCAGATATATTAGGTGTTTGGCCTTAATCTATCGCAAGCAATCCTAAAACTATGGGCTCAATCACACAAAAGAAATAAAATCGAAAATCGAAAAACAAAATAATAAAAAAATACGAAGAAAACACGAGAAAACAACGGTGAGCCCCCAAGTAAACATTCACTTGGAAATTAGGCCCGAAAGTCCAGAGTCCTGAGTACCTGTATTATTACAAAGTAATATGGGTCTCTCACTCACTTAAATTACAAAATAAATGCAGGAAATAAATTCTACAACTAAAGGTGGAGCTCGGTCTTCAAAAATCTCTCCTCGTCTCCTCGGTGCTAAGCCGGCAGACGCCGACTTCACGTGGGTGCGTAGACGCCTAGGGTGGAGCGCCTCCCTCGATCCGCGGTACCTCGCACAAAGTCAACAAGAGAGGGGGTTAGACAGCTCAACCGATATATCAAAAATAAGAAAACTAAAAAGAGTGAAAGAAAAACCGCGAAACAGATAAACGATCACAATCACAAACAAGACCCGAACTAAGCGCTGTTGCTCTCCGGCAACGGCACCATTTGTTTAACTCAAAAAAATCGAGCGATCGTATTGATCCACAAGGCGGATCAACAGTCGATGCATGGACCACTCAAAAAATCAGATTAAAACAACATTTAACCCACAACAGATAAATCAAGCAATGAAAGTAAATGTGCGGAGTTAAAATTTATTATAACTCTACAACAAAGATGTGTATAGTGCAAGTATGTGTAGAGGTTGAACACAGGGAGCAGACAGGTAAAACGGGGCACTAAGGCACAAAATGTGTGAATGTGATAAGTTGTCTATCTATGCTATTTTTGTTTTTGTGGGTTTTTAATTTTATATTTTTAATTTAATTTTTAATTTTATATTTTTGTATTTTTATTTTTTAATTTTCTGATTTTTTTATTTTCTTTTTTAAATTTTATATTTTTTTCTTTTTCAATATTGAAATATGTAAACTATATAATAAAAAGGGTGATAAAATATCTATAAAAGTGTGCAAAAAAAATCAAAAATTCAGAAACTAAATCTTTTTGATATTTTTATGATTTTCTACTATTTTTGTGATTTTTGGGTAATTTTCAAAATATTTTGGTATTTTTAAATGGCAAAATACAAGATAACAATGAATAATATACAAGGCTGAAACTAAAATGGAGAAATAAAATGGAAAAAAGTAGCAAAAATTCTCCAAACTAATTTTCTCTTCAAGATAATGATACTAAGAAAATTCAGAGATAAAGTTTGTATTTTTAGATTTTTTGTAGAATTTTTAATATTTTTATAGAGGTTTTTGGGGTTTTGTGATTTTTATAACTTTTCTATTGTAATATTTAGTAAATTTTGGACTGAAGTTAAACACACAAAAATAAACAAAATATATTTTTTGGGATTTTTTTCTGGAGTATTTTTATATTTTTATGGATTTTATAATGTAAACAGCGGTGAAAATGGCTATTTTCGATTTTTAATAAATATTAAAATGCAATAAAAATATAAAATAAAAATATGATGTTAAACTATTATGCAACAGAGACTTAATGTGATTTTTGGGGATTTTTTTTGGTGTTTTATAGATGTATGCAAAAATTACTAGAAGCAAAAAGAAACTACCATACGGCCAGGGGTATAATTGGACATAGTAAGAAATTCAGGGGCCAAGATGTAATTTGTCCGCAAAGATTATAACTAAAGAGAAACTTTACTGGATTAGAAAGAAATGCTCAAAGTCGTGAGGATACAAGTACAAAAATCCCTCAAAGCACGTGCTAAACACACGCCTATCAGAGGTAAACTCACAATTATCAAAAATATCGAGGGCTTAATTGAAAATTATCCAAAACATACACCTACATTAAAATATTAGTGGACTGAACGTGCATATTAAAACCTTCGAGCCCTTTCCTGCAAAAGACCACCCACACGCGTGTGATGCACGCGCCTGGGGAGGATGAATATGTGATATTCCAAAAGGTTGGGGCTATTATGCAAAGTTTACAAAATGTAAATAAAGGCAGATGAATGCTTTGCTACAAATCACCAATTACAAAAAGCGGCGGGGGAGTTAACACAAAATACCACGCACGCGATCGGACGGAGGAGGCGCATCCACTTAAACACGTGTCAGCGTATAGGCCTGCGATGCCCCTTCAGTTATAACGACTAGGATTAGAAGCTCGGATCAGATCTGATGGTCGAGGAGGGCGCGGATCCTACAGCTACTGCATCATCTGGAGGGGGGTCTTGATCGGACGGCGTGGAGAAGGGCTGGAAGAACAGCTCAAGAACTCGGAAAATCCGAGCTTCGAACCGCCCTCCTGGCCGCCTCCGGCCACCTGGGGAGCACGGAGAGAGTCCCCTAAGGTCCTGCGGTGGTCCTCCGATGTATAGGGGCGTCAAAAATGCACGGGTTGCTCCTGATTTTCCTCACTGTGTCGGAGACGAGACGAGGGTTCCAGGTGCCTCCGGCGCGGGCAAAATCGCCTTCCAGGCGAGCGGGAGACTCTTGGTACCTGCAAAAGTTGTTAAGGGGGGCGAGGGCAAAGTGCCTCGCCCCTCTTGGGTATTGCTTGACGCACAAGTGGCAAAAACGGGGACTCGCCGGAGCAAGCTCCGGCGAGGTGGTGGTGGAGTGAAACGGTGAGATTAGTGTGGGCTGAAGTGTGAGAACATGATCCGAAGATTAAGGGAAATAAGAGAATACACGAATAACACAGAAGACATAAGAACCTCTAGCCGAAAATCGGCGAGATGGACCTCTACGGTGGCGAACCACCGGAGGTGATGGAACGATGTTTTCGTCTCATCGGAGGCTTCCCCAAGTAGTTGGAGGTTGGGCAGTCACCACCAGCCATCCGGAGCAAGGTCGAGGAGGATTCAAACGGGTCAAAGACGGGTTCAAATTGCAAAGGAGGGAAAGAGGGGCTTTTTGAACGGGTAGCGAGTGGGCTCATAGATCAAGGCGTATCGAGTGTCGTGATGATCCAAAGCCCAAGAAAATTCATGGGCGTGTAAGAGCATGGGACCAGGATCAAAAGTCGTGAAGACGACGACATCAAAAGATGTAAGACCCATTCTCGAAAAACCCGTGGTCAACTGTCCAGACCACCTGGTTGGTCTACGTGGACCAACCAAGAAAAACCTCTAAAAAATCATTTTAAAATAGTAAACAACATTATTTTATTAAGGTTATAAAATAAAAAGTGTTTATAATTTTATAAACTATTTTATTATGATTTTTAATTATTTTTATGGAATATATTTTTATAAGTTACCTATTATGCCCCTTATAGGTATATTACATATATATTTTATTCTTTTATTTTTATTGTATGTATTTTAATTTTATTATTTTTATTTAGTATTTTATAAAATCATAGAATACTTTTATATATAAAAATATATTTTTATTTTATTTTTCTAATGTGTTTTGTATATTAAATAAAATATAAGTATAAAATGTATAGGTATAAATATAGGTAAGGTATCTATGTATTTTATTTACATGTATTTTTATTTTGAGTTTTATTTATGTTTTTATTCTGATTTTATTGTACAAAATTATTATAAATATTAATTACAAATTATAAAAATATAAAAATGTAAAAATAATGAATAAATAATAAATTGAATATTTTAATCTGTATAGGTATACAATAGGGGTCCAAAACTCAACATTCAAAACGTAGCTCCGCCAAATGCGAAACCACTGCCATTAAATAGATTATTTTATTCTATATACAATTAAAGGTGAGTTTGATACATTTGGAGTTTTCATTTGTGAGATACGGGTCTGGGAAGTTGGGATTCTGGAATTTTATTCAGACCATAACTTTTTATCTGTGTATTATTTTTCAGTGAAATCAATTATATATTTTTTTATTAAATTATATACAACTATCATGTACAAAGTTTCTTTATTTGATGTATAAAATGTAGAACCAAAAATAGGTCCCAAAATGAATAAAGAATGAATGAAATAGAAGGTATTTTTATTGTATTTAGGCCCTTATCTCCCCCTACTTTATTCCTTGTCGACCTATTCATCGAGATGCCTAGGTCTCAGGGTTTCGGGTCGTAAAATATTTCCAATATTTAATTCTTTTTCTTTTCTTTTCTTTATTCTATAATTTTGGCTTTAAAAACCGCATTTTATACAGTATTTACACAATGATGCATGAATGCTAAAATATATATTTTAAGCTTATTTACACGCATTTATTAGTATTTTTAAGGCCAAAATGATAGAATAAAGATGATGAAACATAGATTCATCAGTTAACTAAGTCCAAATACGCACTATAGGTACATGCAATGGTTATTATGGTGTTTGGACCTAATCTACTCGATCAAGCAAAAGCATACAACTAAGGGCTCACTCCACAAAAGAAAAGAAAAATGAAGTCAAAATCGTCAAATGACAGCGGTAAAACACGAAGAAAGCCACGGTGGGCCCCCAGGTGAACAAACACCTGGAAGTTAGGCCCGAAAGTCCTGAGTGTCCAAGTGTACCTGTATTATTACAATTCAAATTACTCTCTCTCACAAAAATAGGAAAATCTAACTATCTCTCTCTCTCTAGCTCTCCTGCTCTCTCCTGCCAGCTAGGGTAGAATAGCTGGCTCCTCCTCCCAAGGCTGCGCAGGATCCCCTAGGCAATCCTCCTCGGTCAGTGGTCCCTCGCAAGAAAACCAGAAGAGATGTCAGGCAGTTCAAAACAAGTTATGCACTAAAAACAGATAATCAAAAATGGCTAAGCAGATAAAAGACACAAGTGTACTCTACAGGCCGATGCTCCCCGGCAACGGCACCATTTGAAAAACGAAAAAGCGAGAGCCGCTAAATAATGGTCTGACAAATCAGACTCACTGTCGCTGAGGCGACTACTCAAGCCTTCCCGTTTGTCAACAATTAACCCACACAATAAATTAATAATCAAGAGAAAGGATCAAAATTTAGTATACCCTACTAAAAATGTATAATGGCAAGCAAGTAGGGGTTGAACACAGGAAATAAGGGTGTAGAGTGTAGACAAAAAGTCAAAGCCTATGTCTAATGGACTACTTAGCCAATCTGGAATATTTTTTGTGGGTTTTTAATTTTAATTTTTTTTTTATTTTTTTATTTTTTATTTTGTATCTTGATTTTTAATTTTCTGATTTGTTTATTTTCTTTTGTATATTTATATATATATATATATATATATATTTATTTTTTTAATTTCTTGTTCAACTACTAGAATATAGATAAAGTAAGAAAAGGAAGATGGAATATTTATAAAAATAAGGAAAATTTCTCAAAAATTAGGAAATAAAATATTTTTGGTCTTTTTATAATTTTTTACTATTTTTGTGATTTTTGGGTATTTTTCAGAATCTTTTTGGTATTTTTAAAAGGCAAAATAAAGAAAATAGTGAATTAATATTCTGGCTGAAATTAAAACGGGAATGAAAAATACCAAACAGTAACAAAATTTTCCCAAAATAATTTTAAAATAAATAGAATAAATATAGAACCTACACGACCTGAGTTTTCATTTTTTTGAGTTTTCTTGATTTTTTACATTTTTTGGAAGTTTTTATGTATTTTATAATTTTTAAGGTTTTGGTTTTGAATATTTTAATGATTTTCGGACTGACACTAAAAGACAATAAAATAAACAATATGTAATTTTTTTGGGATTTTCAAGGTGTTTTAGTATTTTTTGGTATTTTCTAAAATAGACAGTGCCTAAAATCCATGTTTTTTATTTTTAATAAATATGAAAATGCAACAAAAATGAAAAATAAAAATATGGCGTGAATGAGCATGTTAACAGGAGCTTAAAATGATTTTTGTGGAATTTTTGGGATTTCAATGAAGCGTGAAATAAATAGAAAAAGCATGCAAAAACATATGGCCTGACATGGGTATATATCGAAATAAACAAACATCCAAGGCTGTACTACAATTTTCACCAAAAATACACGCACGAAGCACGAGATCTGTTGTGCTCAGGGGTATATTTGCAAATAATAAAAACTGACAGGACAAGAGTGCAATTAACCAAAAAATATATTTAAATCACTACGTACAAGACTATAAATGCGAATTCATAAAAGTTCAGGATTATGAATGCAAAATATCCAAAAACCACGTGTCCCAGTCATGTGAGGTGACGTGGCCGAGGACTGAAGTGCAAATATGAAAAGTTAAGGGTCGATTTGCAATTATTACAAAACTTTTGAACTGCAGGTGAAAGTTTTAATTCTAAAAATTAAATACAAAAAGGACCAGGGTTAATAGTGCAAAATACCCAGGCCTTGCGCGGGAGCGGACGGCGGAGATGACTTCACTTGACGCGTGGTGCTCCCTGGTGGCGCGATGACGGTTCGTCTTCAACGGCTGTGATTAGATCATCGATGAAGATCTAACGGCTACTGCTCGCAATCATCCAATAGCTGAGGGCGAATCTGGTGCGTGCTCATGATCGGATGGCCCTCGAGGATGGTGGAAGAACTCGGCCTAGGGGTTGCTTCGATCTATGATGGTGGCTGATTCTGGTGTCCTCTAACCCTAGGATCGAGGGCAAAACGATCCTGGGCCCTTCCGCGTAGAATGGGGGTCTCAGGTGAGCCTGAGATGGTGTGGAACGTCGGGACAACGGAGATGACCTGGGCGGCTACACCATGGAACGTCGAGGCTCGATAGAGCCTCCTCCTTGGCTCTGACCTGCAGGGTTAGTCGCACAAAAACCAGGCGGAGCTACGGAAGTCCTCAGATGGTGCAATGGAGGTGAGTGGTGGCTCGGGCGTGGAGCTCCGGCAAGCGTCGGAGAGGGAGCACGGGCGTCTCGACCTGAGCGAGATCGAGTTGTATGGAGGTGCGTTGGGGCGAGAGAAGGCGAAGGGGAAATTGATGAAGGTGGAAGCGAGTCGAGTCAACGGGTGGATGAGGCGTAACACGGTGGTGGAGCGGAGCTCCGCTGTGGAGTGATTTGCGAATTTACGATGAAAGAAGCTAAGGAATCAAAACCTGTTGCAGATCTACGCTACCTAAGGCTAAGGCTACAGAATGGAAAAGGAAGGAGGCGAAACGCTCACCAGGAGACCAAGGTCGAGCTTGGTGGCGGAGCTCTGGCAGTGAGGTGCATCACACCTCGATTCGACATCGACGACCTTTGAATCGAGCTCTACGGCTTCCCGCTGTCACCCGGAGGCTGATGGGCTCAAGGGATTAGGGTTTGAATGGTGGAAGTGGGATCAAACTTCGAAGGGAAGTCGGGTGTAGCTTTTGAAGAGTTGACGGTCGGGCGTGAAGATCGAAGAATATCACGCGAATCGTGAGTCCTCAGACCGAGCTAGACCATGCGCGAGTATCATGGGTAGTCAAGCAACAATTTTGCAGAAGGCGTTGACATGATTGATGAAAGAAAACGCCTCGAAAATTTCATGAACAAGAGATAAAATGACGCTCTGACAGGTCTATGGGAGGAGGTCAGACAGTTGACCGAGGTCAACTGTCAGACCAACCTGGTTGGTCCATGTGGACCAACCAGGAAAAAACCCCTAAAAATATTTCAAAAATCATTTAAAAATAGGAAATGGATTAAATTTTGGTTATAAAATAAAATATGTTTATTATTTTGTAAATTATTTTATTGTGATTTCTATTTATTTTTTAGAGGTATATATTTACAAGTTACTATTTTAGGCCTATATAGGTATGTTACATATATATTTTATTAATTGATTTTTTGTGTATTTTAATTTTATTATTTTTATTTATTAATTTATAAAATTATAAAATACTTTTATACACTTAATTACATTTTTATTTTATTTTTCTGAATTGTTTTGTATATTTAATAAAATATAAGTATGTATTATATAGGTATTTACATAGGTGTTATACCTATGTATGAAATATACAAGTATTTTATTTGAATTTCTTTTGCATTTTTATTTTGAATTGTTAATGTTCATATGAATTATAAATATTAATTTCAAAATTATAAAATATAAAAATACAAAAAAATGAATAAATAATAAAATGAATATTTTATTCTGTACAAGTATACAATAAGGTCCCAAAACTCAACTTTCAAACCGTAGCTCCACCAAATGCGAAACCACCGCCATTAAATAGCTTATTTTTATCTATATACAATTAAAGGTGAGTTTGATGCATTTGGAGTTTTCATTTGTGAGATACGGGTCTGGGAAGTTGGGATTCTGGATTTTTATTCAGACCATAACTTTGTATCTGTACATTATTTTGGAGTGAAATTAATTTTGTATTTTTCTTTATTTAATTATCTACAACTTTTATGTACAAAGTTTCTTTATTTAATGTATCAAAAGTGGAATTAAAAATAGGTTCCAAAATGAATAAAGAATGAATTAAAAGAATGGGTATCTGGCCCTTATCTCCCCCTACTTTATTTCTAGTCGACCTATTCATCAAGATGCCTAGGTCTCGGGTTTCGGGTCATAAAATATTTTCAATATTTTATTCTTTCTATTTTCTTTTATTTATTTTATAATTTTGACTTTAATTACAGTATTTTATACACTATTTACATGCACATGCATGAATGCTAAGATGATGGTTTTAAGGGTATTTACACGCATTTACTAGGATTTTTGAGGCCAAAATGATAGAATAAAGATGATGAAATGTAGATTCATCAAGGGTCCTACATGCAATTTTCTCACAAAATATATAACGTAGTAAAAATATTCCAAGACTAAATGGAAATACATAAAGCACAAAGCCCCTCCCTGAAAAGTGCCAAACCCACGTGCACGGGACACGTGACTTGGTAGGGACTTAAGCGTGATTAACAAAACCCTTAGGGGTTCGACTGCAATTTATCAAAAAATATTACAACGAGAAAAAATAGTTTCTGGATCGAATACAAATACGAAAGCTACTAAGGGTCCCTCTGAAAAATGTCCCGTCCCCTCACATGCACAGGTACGTGAGGTGACGTGGACAAGGACCTAGGTGCAAATACAAAAAGTGCAGGGGTATTTATGCATATAGTGCAACAATTTTAAAGCTACAGATGAATGTTTTAGTTCTAATATTTAAATACAGAATCACGTGAGGGTATAGGGTAAAATTGCCCAGTGCTGTGCGAACCAACGGTTGGAGTCCTTTCACTTGACACGTAGCGGTGCGAGGACTCGCAATGGCGGTTCGGCTCAATGGACCAGATTATATCCTCGGATGGAGATCTACGGCTGATATGAGTCCGGGATGGCAGCTGCGCTACCTGGAGAAGCGCCTTGATCGGACGGCTGGAGACGCGTGAGGATGAACGAGGAGGAGCTCCGGCCAGGCAAAGTTCTCTAAGCTCTTTCTCCCACCTACGGCGTACTTGAAGCTTGCAAGACGTCGCATTCTCTTCTTGGAGGCTCCCCCTAGCCCCTGGAATCGTAAAAAATCACCGGAGGGTGGTGGTATTAGCGCCACAAGGCGGCGGAGCTGGAGGCTCTGAGTGGCTCCGACATATGGTCAAAATCCCCCTAGCCGCTTATCTTGGCTCAGAACCTGCAGAAGAGAGGTGAAGGGGTCGAGGGCAAGTTGCCTCGACCCCGTGGAGGGTGTAAAAACACGAGTGGAGACGAGGAAATGGTTCAACGTCGGCCGGCGAGACTCGATGCCGGCCAACGTCAAAATCCGATAATTTGATCAATGATTAAACAAGAAGGAGTGGAGGGCAAAATGCGGGGTGCGTGTCCAGCTAATCTAAGGGCTAAAGAATAACAAAATGAGGAAGAAAGGACCTCACCAAGGCGGCGTTGGAGGCTGACTTCGGTGAGACCTTTGGTGAGTGGGTACGCTCGATTTGACGCCGCTCCGACCTCCTTGATGCGTGCAAACGCTCCCTGCTGTCACCAGGGAGGACTTCAACATTCAAGGTTGAGGTTAGAGCGGAGGAAGAGTGATCAAAAGAGGAAGGGAAGTCGAGGTGGCGTATTTGAATGTTTAACTAAGTGGTGATCACGCTCCAAAGAACGAGGCGTATGAACGAGGCGTATCTCGCTGAATTGGCGACGCTTGGCCCAAGACAACCCAGGACGTGTAAGTGGATTCTACGAGGAACAAAAGCTATGAAGATATCAACACAAGATAAGCAAAGACACGCTCTCCAAAATTCAGAGAAAAATGCTAAAGACTGTTTTGACAAAACGACATAGGGGGGGTCAAACAGTTGACCGGAGGTCAACTGTCCAAGCCTCCTGGTTGGTCCACGTGGACTAAGAAGGAAAAACCTCTGGAAAAGAATTAAAAATCTATTAAAAATAGAAAATGAATTTATTAAATGTTTTTATAAAATACCAAATCTTTATTATTTTATGAAATATTTTATTACGATTTTTATTAATTTTTTGGAGGTATAAAATTTCAAGTTGCCTTTTTAGGCTTATATAAGTATATACATCTATATATTTTTTAATATTTTATTTTTATTTTGTTTGTTTGATTTTATTAATTTTGTTTATTATTTTATATATTTACAACTTAATTTTGTACACTTAATTATATTTTTATTTTTTTGATGTATTTAGTACAAGTAAATAAATAGATATATAATTTACAAAGGTATAGACATTGGTAATTCATTTATGTGATTTGTTCAAGTATTTTATTTTTATGACTTCTTTAAGTTTTTATTATTGTTTTAATGTAAAAATATATTATAAATAATATTTACAAAATTATAAAAAAATATATAATTATAAAAATTATGAATAGTAATTAAAATGAATATTTTAATCTGTACCAGTATACAATAGGGGTCAAAACTCAACTTTCAAACTGTAGCTCCGCAAAATACAAAACCACCTTCATTAAATAGCTTATTGAAAATTATATACAATTAAATGTGAGTTTGATTCATTTCGAGCTTTTATTTGAGAGATACAGGTCTGGGAAGTTGGGATTCTGGAAAATTATTCAGATCATAACTTTTTATCTATAAATTACTTTTTTGTGAAATCAATTTTGTATTTTCCTTTATTTAATTATCTACAACTTTCATGTACAAAGTTTCTTTATTTGAGGTATAAAAAGTGGAACCAAAATTAGGTCCCAAAATAAATAAAGAATGAATTTAAATAAAAGGTATTTTTATTGTATTTTGGTCATTATCTCCCTCTACTTTATTCCTTGTCGACCTAATCATCGAGATGCCTAGGTCTCGGGGTTTTGGGTCATAAAATATTTGCAATATTTTATTCTTTTTCTTTTCTTTTCTTTATTCTATAATTTTGGCTTTAAAAACCGTATTTCATAACTATTTACACAAATATGCATGGATGTTAAAATGCATGAATTAAGCCTATTTACACGAATTTACCAGAGCTTTTAAGGCCAAAATGATAAAATAAAGATGATGAAACGTGGATTCATCACTAGGTGATGAATCCACAATTCATCGCCTTTATTCTTTTATTTTAGCATCTTTTCCTTAATCAAATACCTATAAATACCCATTAATTCCATAAAATTACCATTCTGCATGCATTTGTTAATTCTGCATTTTTAACACTTTTTGTATATAAATAAAAGAATAAAGAAGAAAAGAAAAAGAAAAGGAAGTATTTATACAATAAATACAGACTGACCCAAACCCCGAGAGAAGGTCAAGACTTGACCTGATCGACCAGGAATAAAGTAGGGGGAGATAAGGTTGTCTGTCAGAAAATCCAAAAATATCTTGTACATATTTGTCATGTTAATTTGTATAAAACTTACATTATTTTATTTGTACATAATTTGACCTCAAACCACTTACTTTTGTAAATAAAAGTTGTGAATAAAATTGTGTTATAAATAATAAAAATATTTGTAAAATAAAATAATGTATATATTGTAAATAATTACACCCAGATAAAGCCGTAATGCGATAATTGAAACATCAATTCCGGCTCCATACAAGCTCAATTCGAACCAAACTCACTTCCATAATGGTATAAATTAAATTATCTTTCAAATGGTTGTGGTTTCGTATTTTTTGGAGTTACAGTTAAAAAGTCGGTTTTCTGGGGTGTATTGTGCAGTTTACCCATATATTTGTGTATATAATTATTAATATTTATTTTTACTTAATGTATATATTATAAATATTGTTTTCAATAAAAAATAAAAAATTAAAAAAAAATAAAATAAAAAAAATCTTGTATAAAAATTATTTCCTTATTTGCACCTATGTACATTATATCTTATGTATATAATATATGTATGCCACTAACTTCCATTTATAAAATCTACCAAAAAAATTTAATTACCTAACATTAATTAATTATTTAAATTAATTCCGAATTATTTATTTAATTATTTGATTTTAATTGATTGATTTGATTTTATATATATGATTTGATTGCATGCCCTTAATGGCCACCATTAAGGTGGCCAATTAATTTCTAATTAATTTATTTATTTATTTAATTTATTAATTTCGAATTTCGTAATTATTTAATTAATTAATTTATTAATTTAATTAATTATTTTAATTCACACAATCAACGCCTTCTATTTTTGTAAATATCTCCATTTCTGACCTTCGTATTCTTTTTAATGGGCTCCTCCTCCCTCATTTCTTCTTTGATCAATCTTTGGAGAGAGGAGCCCGACCTCCGAGAAGCTACTCGTCGAAGAAGGGTGCTTAGCCTCCGAGCCGTCCGGTCACAGCGTTCGGTCGTCGTCGAGGCCACAATAGCATTTCCAATCTCAAGGTGAGATCCCCATTTTCTTCTCGTCATTTTTTTAGGTAGATCGTAGAGTAAATTTTAGGCCCCATTTGATTAGTTTTTAGATCTTCAAAAATCATCAAAACTTTCACCACCTATTTCCGCCTCTAAAATCGATTTTTCATATCATCTCACGATCTCCACGCTTCACGTTCTATCTCACGCAATCATACACCTCCGACCACGGACGGTGGTCGGAGACTCAGATCCATCCCTCGCATATCCACCGGATCTCCATCCACACCTCTGATTTTGTATATAAATAAAAAATAAAAAAAACTATTTGTACATTTTGCTCTAATCTTTGTGTTGCAGAAATAAAAAAAATAAAAAAAATAAAATTATTTTCCTTTGTTTCTAACATTCTGTTTTGCAGGGATAAATAATAAAAATAAAAAAAAATCATTTATCTTTTGAACTTCTAACATCTTGTTTTGCAGGAAAACAATAAAAAAAAATTAATTTAAGAAAAAATAAAAACAAAAAAAAATTTTTTACATGCTTACAGTCTACAGTTCATAAAAAAATAAATAAAAAAAAATTCAACAGGTGCGGGTCGTCACCCCCGCACCCCCCTTTTCCAGCCACACGCGGCCCATCCCGTCAGGCCGCCGTCCACGACCTCCGGCAGCCTGCATCTCCAGCAGGCGCGCACCTCCGCAGCCACCACCGCTGCCCAGCAGCCTCCCTCCAGACTCCGCGCGCCATCGCCGAGGCCCCGCGGACTTCCCAGCGCCCCCTCCACCTGGGCGACTCCTCCCTCCGCGCGCGCGTGTCGCGCGGAGGCGCGACCTCCAGACGCGCGCAGCCTGCGCGTGGCCCCCGCACCGCCTTCCCTCAGGCGGATCTCCAACTCCAGGGCGCCGCAGCACGCCGACCCCGCAGAGTCTCCGCCCCGCGCGGGTCCCTTCCAGGCCGCGCCTCCTCCGCGCCCATCTCCATCGCGCGGCCCCGCCGCGAACCATCACCACCCCGTGCCAGCGGCGCCGCATCCTCGGTCCCTCCTCTTGTGGGCAGCGGCGGCAGCCATTCTTCCCTCTTTGCTGTTGAGAAACGAAGACATCAAGGGAACCCTAGGGGAGTTAAAAAAAATACATTGGCAAAATTACATACTTTCCCCTGGAAGCTCTGCATATTGTAAGAAAAGCCTGGCCAGCTAAGCATCCTTGGAAGAATTGCACTAAAAGACTTGAATGTATTGAAAATTCACAAAGACGCCCTCGTGCTCCAGAAGTCATGTGCCCGGCACATGTGTAGTGGGTAATTTATCTTCTGCTATCTCGATTTATTTCTTGTTCTATTTGCATGCAAAAACTCTGAATAATTGCAGCCTAGTCCCTCTGTTTAATACAATAACATTGATTGATCTCTCTGTTGAAATAAATACTTTTATTGATCCAAAAATTCTGAAAAAAAAATAGTGTGCTCATGCCGTAGTCTTCGTCATTGTATAAACTTTTCATAGCTTTTCGTTGACATTTAATATTTTTAAAAAAATCAAAAATAGTGTTTTTGTGTCTTTTTCTCTGCCTACACTTTGAAAATTCATAAAAATTCGCAAAAGTGCCTAAAAATTCCACAAAAATTCCTGTAGCTGTATTTTGTCGTGTTTTATTTTCTGAAATAAAAAAAAAGAATAGCGCTTACATTGTTTTCTAAAAATCATTTTCTGAAATCTGACTATAGAGTTTTTCAAACGTGCTCCTTGTGTTCGACCCTGGTCGCTATACCAGGTAAAAAGAATAGCGAAAGACCGCTTACACATTGTTTTCATCGATCTATCATTTTTTTAAGTGGTTTTATAATCTTTCTCGATGACCGAATCGTACGGTTGAGAACAACGACACTTTGATATTATTTTTTACACATCTTAACCGTACGGATTTTCGGCTCATCAGAATGGCGCCGTTGCCGGGGAGCACGGCTTTGTAGTCATTTTTCATTTTGTCTCTCTATATTATAATCGTTTTCTGACATTCTCTCTCTAATTTTTGTGCGAGGTACTGCTTGACGACGTGAAGATTACTTCTTGAAGATCCGCACAGGAGGAAGTGAGAGAGGAGAAGAAATTTTTTTAGAGAGAGAGAGAGAGAGAACAATTATTGTAATAACTTAGACTTTGGACTTGTGGACTTGAACTTTATCCGGGGTCTATTTCGCCAAGTGCCGGTGCACTTGGGGGACCTCACCGTTGTTTTTCGCTAGTTTTGTTTTCTCGCATTTTTTTTATTTGATTCACGTGATTTTCGAGCCCCTAGCCTTAGGATTTTCTCTTACTTGTGCCGTAATTAGTAGGGTCCCCACACTTAATTATCTGCATGTTCCTATAGTGCGCTTAATTGGACCTACTAATAATCAATTAATAAAAATAATCGACTCATCTCCTTCGTAGCCTACGTGCCGCAGTCCACCCTGTAAAGCGCTTTCTCCTACCCCCGATTTGTCGGGCAGAGGAGGGGTGGGCCAAGACCGGACCCTTTGGCTTGGAGGTCGGTGACCGATTAGACGGTTCTGCAAGTAGAACTTGCTCATCTAGGGTTCGGATTTCCGCTTGCATCATTTAGGTAGTTTAAATTTCTGTATTTAAATTTCTGCGCGGATCATATTGCATGTAGAGTGCTGGAGTAAGGTACGCATTTTCTATCTCTGCATGCATCATAGTTTTTGACCGTGCATTGGCATTTTCGACTTCCTCCCCCTGTTTCTTGGATTCTAATCATTCAAAGAGGAAATCGAAAAATTCGTTAGGCGTTGTTTATTTCTTAAAAAAAATCTAAAAAAGTGAAAGCAATAAAATCTGGGACTGCTAATGCAAACTTGACCCTAAAACCCACCTCATTTAAAAATACTTGTTTTGGGGAGAGTCACCCCCTCATTGTTTGGTTTGCTTGAGCGAGAGAGTGACCCGAACACTAGGATAGAGCCACGCCTGAACTTCCGTTAGACTACTGGTCTTAGAGTTAGTCGTTCTCCAGTGAGGATCTCTCCGGTAACCGGTAAAGCGGACCGTGACGTCCTTAACAGAGCGGGTTGATCGGGTAGCCGGTAAACGGTCCGCAACTTGTACTGGCTGGGAAAGATCTAGCTTTGGGATTGGGCCAGTCTCTTGGGAGCATCGGGTTCCTAACAGCTCGCTTAATCGCTCTGCAAGATTGTTTTATCACCTAACTTAAAATAGACAAGATTAACGACCGATCCTTTACGGTCATCAACTCGTGTTGAGTAGGTGAAATTGGGGTTTGACTTCTCATCTTGTTTGCCTACCAGATCTCATCCACGATCATCCCCACATCACGATGATGGGAAGGAGATCCCTTAGGCTGCCTCTGGCAGCACCGCTATCAAGCACTCCTCCCCATTCATCTAGGGCGGTTTCGGAGAGCCAAGACCCGCTCTCCGAACCTGAGTTCACTACCACCCTGTCCCCCCTCGACCACCCTTCTTCCACCAGTCCTGAGATACCTGTGCATCAGAATACACAGTTATTTGTTAACTTGACGGCACCTAAGCCTGGGTCTTTTGCCTTTGCAGAGACCCACAACATGGCCAGCAGTGATGGACGAACCGATGGACAGCCCAAGAGTACCACTTATGTTCTAGATCAGGGCGCCATCAACAATACCTTGTTAGCCTCCTTAGAGACGATGCAGTGACAGATTCGAGATCAAGGAGCATTCGTGGCAGAGGTTCGTCAGGAATTAGCACAGATGCGAGCTGACAGAGGAGAGAATAACCGAGGAGGTGGTGGAGAGATTCCAGAGTTTGGAGGAGGATCAGACGGAAACCCGGAGGACCAGCCAGAGCAACCTAGGCAGCCACGACCGATGAGGCAGTTACACAACCCGGCTGCAACTTTGACCCATCGATGGATTCAGCTCCCTGAGATCCTGGGTGATTTCAAGCTTCCCCCCCAGACCATTCAGTTGTTGCCCAAATTTCATGGGCTAGCCACCGAAGAGCCGCATCTACACCTGCAGGAGTTTGAGATGATCTGCAGCACTGTCCACGACAGATATGTGGACGAGGACACTATCAAAATGATAGCATTCCCTTTCTCCCTGGCCGACAGAGCGGCCAATTGGCTGAAGCATTTAGGGAGATTTGTTACCACTTGGGAGCAACTCCGGACCGAGTACTTAAACAAGTACTATCCACTCGGCCGGACCAACGCAGCACGAGCTCTGATCAACAATTTCTCCATGATCCCCAATGAACAGTTTAATGAGGCGTGGGATCGATTCCGTGAGCTCATTGACCGGTGTCCACACCATGACATATCCAAGCCCAATCTCGTTCAGAGCTTCTTTTGTGGGCTGACACCGGAGCGCAGGGGCTTGTCAACGCTTCTTGTGGGGGTTCCTACTTTGCCAAGGACGAAGACCAAGTCTGGGCTATTTATGAGGAGATGGCTGAAAATTACTCAGTGATGTCCCAGACTAGGCTCTATGCTCAAGGAAAACCCCAACCCCATGCCGTGTCCTATCATAGGATATCACGGGTTGATGCGGGTCCACCCATTTCTTCATCATCAGCAGCAGCCCAAGCAGAATCTTCAGCTGCTGACATGGGTATTATCAGTGAGAAGTTGGACCGCATTGAGATAATAGAGAAGAAGCAGTGCCAAGGCATGACACAGATAGATCAATTGGCACAGACTCTTAGTGACCTGAAGACCCACATCTTGTGTCTCCAGGAGGCACAAGAGGCTTCTCAGCCTCGTTCCAGGTCACGAGCTGATCCCACCAGCAACCGCTCTTCCCAGCACTCTGCCCAGTACCACCAGGTTCACCACATTCAGGCAGAGCCGGTTCAGCAGTTGCAGCAGCACTACTCTCAGCCACCACCATCTCAGGACACTCAGATGGTGATGTATCAGCCGGATCAGCCACTGGCAGTTCTTCCCCCTTTTTCATACGAGCAGGAGCCGTTGATGGAAGTCAACGGGATTTGGTATGACCGGCAGCAGCCCGGGATACGCCAAGATCATCCTGGATTCAGGTGGTCCAATGGAGGTACCTCGTCCCAGCAGCAGCCTCCAGCTCAGGGTGGACAGAGCAGCCAGCAGCAGCAGCCCCATTACTCCCAACCACAACAGCACTTCCAGCAGGGTCCTCGTCCTTACCATCAAGGACAGCAGTGGAGGCAGCAGCAGCCTCAACAGTATTCTCAGCCTCCCCCTCAGTTCCAACGGGGGAACCCATCTGGTTCTCATGCACCTGTCTATGAGAACCCGGCCCTTGATGACCTCGCCCGCTTACTCACTGATCAGCAGACAACCTTCCGGCGAGAGATGGATGAGTTCCGGCAGGAAATGAGGGAGATAATCAAGGGAAAAGCCGCCATACCCGCTCAGATTGAACCTAACCCGAACAATCTGAAGAGGAAGTCTGAGCAGATACAGTTTACAGAGGCCGCCACTCCTAGTTATATTTTGAATGATATTTCTTCCCCCATATTTGATGTTGATTTTGTAAAACTTAGGAGCGGTAGAAGGCCAGCCGGCGGTGCCTCGTCTGAACGACAGTCCATTGCTGATTCGAGAGCGTCAGACGAGGAGGATAGCGGTGCTGATGCCGCTGATGATGTGGATGATGGTGGTGCTGACGCCACCAAGGATGATGATCCAGTCGACGGTACTGATGCCGTCATTTCTCCAGATGCAGTTAGTGGTACTGATGCCACTATTAGATGTGATGTTGAGCCAGAGCGCGGTGCTGATGCCGCAAAGACAGATGCCGTGGGTGGTGCTGATGCCACCATTTCTAGTCCTGTTGTGTTGCCTCATACCTATGTATCTCAGGACATTATCGAAAATAACAAAAAAATGAATAAAGGAAAGGTTTCTTTATCTACTCAGAGTCCATATGTGTTGCATGATCACTCTTGTATGGATTCCAGTCCTTCCCAGCAGCAGGAACCTCTTCCTGACCCTCTATCTGAGGAGGGTCCAGCTATCCCTTTCCCTCAGGCACCCCGCTTAGGGCAAGGGAAGAAAATGAAAAATCAAAAAAATTCACAACAGTTAGAGTTCAGCCAACAGATGATTGACAGATTCCATATCCAGCTGACTCTACAGGAGGCATTAGCGCACATCCCTCTCTTCCAGAAGTACTTGAGAGAGAAGACCACTGTACGTAGGAAGAAGAGGAATGCAGAAATCCATGTGCTGACACGTGACACTTGCTTCGCTATACAAAATAAATTGCCAGCCAAGAAACCTGATGCAGGAGCTCCATATGTCAGATGCCACATTCATGAGCAGCAATTTGATCGTACTTTTTTGGACAGCGGTTCTTCGATTAACCTCCTTCCGGCTGCCTTACTCGATCGATTCGAGTTTGGCCCTCTTAGACAGAGCAGGACGATCCTTCAGTTTGCTGATAGATCTGTAAAGAGGCCGAAGGGGTTACTTAAGGACGTTGTCGTCACAATTCAGGGCCTGAAATTCCCCGTGGACTTTGTTGTATTGGACATGGAGATCCCTGAACGTGTGATCGATGCCCCCATCATTTTAGGAAGACCATTCTTGGCCACAGCCAAGGCGGTGACCGACCATGATAGTGGGAAGGTATACTTTCGCATCGAGGGAGAAAGTGTACAAATAGAGACGATCGAGGAGACACGATCTAAAGATTCAGAATGCTCAGATCAGATGACAGACTCAGAGCGAATGACAGATGCAGAGCTAGACATCCACCATGAGTGTGACTTTGTGATTACAGACGACGAAGCAGTTTGGGCAGACCCCGCATCACGAGCTCTTGCCACATCCTCAGATAGTGAAGATTCACATATCATGGCAGATGAGAGTTCGGAGAGCACACTCATGGCACAAGATACAGTAGAGGCTGATTACCATGATCAAGATAGCGAAGACGATTTTATCTCATGCGCTTCAGATTCAGATTCCTCAGACACAGACACCAACTTTGATTGGCAGGAGTTCGAAGAATATTTACCGTGTCTGGTGCCTGCAGAGCCGACAGCTAGGACGAAGGGTGAGCCAGGACAGTTGACAGATATACCAGCAGAGCCATCTTCGTCAGATTTACCATTGCGAGAGTTCTCACACACAGATCTGGTAGCATTCACTCAGACATTTCAGAAACCAGATTTACCAGCTCCCACTTGTCCAGAATTGAAGACCTTACCGCAGAGTATGAAGTATAGATTCCTTGCAGGAGAGCCAGATATGTTCCCAGTCATTATCTCAGCAGATTTGACTGAAGACCAAGAATCTCGTCTGATGGAGGTTCTTGAAAGAAACCGCAAGGCAATTGGATGGAGTGTAGCTGATCTCCAGGGGATAAGTCCGGCCCTGTGCTCCCACCACATTTATCTCGAAAAAGACGCCAAGCCCTCGCGTGAGTTCCAATGAAGGCTGAACCCGAATCTTCGAGAAGTGGTTATGAAGGAAATATCTAAGTGGTGGAGCGCCGATTTTATCTACCCCATCTCTGACTCTAAGTGGGTTAGTCCATTGCATGTGGTACCCAAGAAGACGGGTATCACCACAGTTGTGAATGAGTCTGGAGAGGAGATAGCCACCCGAGTACCCACTTCTTGGAGGGTCTGTGTGGACTACAGACGATTGAATCAGGCCACCAAGAAGGACCACTTCCCGCTACCATTCATAGATCAGATCATTGAGAGATTAGCTGGGAAGAGTTACTATTGCTTTCTGGATGGGTATTCGGGATACAATCAAGTGGCCATAGCGCCTGAAGACCAAGAGAAAACAACGTTCACCTGTCCGTTTGGGACGTATGCTTTTCGACGGATGCCCTTTGGATTATGTAATGCCCCGGCTACATTCCAGAGGTGCATGCTCTCTATTTTCTCGGACATGGTTGGTGAATTTTTAGAGGTCTTCATGGACGATTTCTCGGTTTATGGTGACAGTTTTGATGCATGTCTTGATTACCTAGACCGAGTACTTCAGCGCTGCATTGAGGTCAACTTAGTCTTGTCTTGGGAGAAGAGTCACTTCATGGTGACTCAAGGAACGGTCCTTGGCCACATCATCTCCAACAGGGGCATGGAGGTCGACCCGGCCAAGGTGGATATCATCAAGAAGCTCAATCCACCGTCCAATATACGACAGTTGCGGTCTTTTCTGGGGCATGTCGGTTTTTACCGACGGTTCATACAGGACTTCAGCAAAATTGCCCGACCGCTCACAGATTTGTTGACAAAAGACACTGAGTTCCTTGTAGATGATAAGTGTCTTGCATCATTTGAGACTCTCAAGAATCTAGTTGTCGAGGCTCCTGTCCTTCAGCCGCCTGATTGGTCTCTCCCGTTCGAGATCATGACGGATGCTTCTGATTTTGCCATAGGGGCTGTGCTAGGACAGAGGAGAGATGGAGCGCCTTATGCCATTCACTACGCTAGCCGAACAATGGATGCCGCTCAGCGGAATTACACAGTCACAGAGAAAGAGATGCTAGCTGTAGTCTTTGCCTTGGATAAGTTTCGATCTTACATTCTTGGATCTAAAGTGACTATTTATACTGACCACATCGCCATCCGATAATTAATGGCAAAGAAGGATGCCAAAGCCAGATTGACCAGATGGATCCTTCTACTCCAAGAGTTTGATATAGAGATTAAGGATAAACCTGGAGTCAAAAATGTTGTGGCGGATCACCTCTCCCGTTTAGAGAACCTTGAGGATTCGGATCAGATTACACCTATTACAGAGACTTTTCCAGATGAGGCAATCCTTGCAATCACCTCACTTCCATGGTACGCTGATATTGTGAATTACCTTGTCACGAAGAAGGTCCCACAAGATTGGCCCAGACAGCGACTTGAGACCTTTCTTGCAAAAGCCAAGTCGTACCATTGGGAGAATTCCACTCTTTATCATGAAGGAGGGGATAGCATCTGGAGACGGTGTATTCCTCGAGAAGAGCAACATAGTGTCCTCACCTATTGCCACAAGCTTGAGGCAGGAGGACATCATTCTGGGAGACGGACAGCACAGAAGGTGCTTCAATCCGGCCTTTGGTGGCCTACCCTCTTCAAGGATTCAGATGAATTCGTGAAGAGGTGTACTGACTGTCAGAAAATGGGCACTTGTGGACAGAGAGATATGATGCCGATGCAGCCCATTCATTTCTGTGAGGTTTTTGACGCATGGGGCATCGATTTCATGGGCCCATTTCCTAAGAGTCAGGGATTTGAGTATATCTTACTTGCTGTAGATTATGTGAGTCGTTGGGTTGAGGCCATCCCCGCCCAAACCGCAGATGCTAATACCGTTTGCAAATTCTTGAGGAAAAATATCATTTCACGGTTCGGGGTACCTAGAGTGTTGATATCAGACGGGGGGACTCATTTTATCAATGACAAGGTAAGGGCCCTTGCTAACGAGTTCAGCATAGATCATAGAGTTGCCACTCCTTATCATCCACAGACGAATGGTCTTGCTGAGGTTTCTAACAGGGAGATTAAGACTATATTGCAGAAGGTAGTCCGCCCAGACCGAAAGGATTGGTCACAGCTTTTGGACTCGGTCTTGTGGGCATATAGGACATCCTTCAAGACTCCATTGGGTACATCTCCATTCCGACTCGTTTATGGCAAGCCGTGCCACTTACCAGTTGAGCTGAAGCATAAGTCACTATGGGCTGTTACTGAGATATTTTTGTATCCAGAGAGTGTAGGAGATCAAAGAAAGGCAGAATTGGCAGCCCTGGAGGAACTTAGAGACACAGCATTCTCGAGTAGCCTACAGTATAACGAACGAGTAAAGATATGGCATGATTCTCACATCAGCCATAAGCAGTTTGAAGCGAATCAGAAAGTATGGTTATTCGATGCAAGGCTAAAGCTATTTCCAGGGAAGTTGCAGAGCAAATGGAAGGGACCATACTTGGTCCGGAAGGTGCACGATAATGGCAGCATTGATATATCTGAGATGTCATCTGAATCCACCTTCCGAGTTAACGGTCAGCGCCTGAAGCCATATCTAGATCATGAACCGCTGATCGTCGATGTTGCCCCGATTCATTTTGCATGAGATGTAGTCTTTGACTCACATCATTTGCATCTCATGCCTGATTTTCAATTTCTCTCACAATTGTATAGATCCAGATGTCCATATCACACACTCTTTTGTCTAAACACCCCATTTCCATCTTATAATTATGCTATACTTAGGGTGTACTTTACCCTAAGTATAGGGGGGTGTCAGACGTTTGATTATTCTTTTGATTCTTTTTACCTCTGCTTTGCTGCCTATACTTAGGGATATTTTACCCTAAGTATAGGGGAGGTAGACTCTGTATATTCATCTCCTCGGTTTTCCCTTTGTGTACATTCTGCTATACTTAGGATTACTTGATCCTAAGTATAGGGGGATCACCGACTCTTATTGAATTCATTCTTTTATTCGTCGTTGTAGTATACTATTCATTTCACTCCTCTATATGCGACACGAGTTATGTCTTTCTTTCCAGCTCTTTGATCACTATGAGGACATAGTTCGAGCTAAGTATAGGGGGGTGTCGTATATATTGTATATATACTTTAGCCATAACTCGTACTTTCATATATTATTTTTTATATGGCTAAAACACAGTGTAAATACTCAAAAAAAAAACAAAAAAAAACTTAAAAAAAAAGTCCTAAAAAAACTATTAAAAAAAAACAACTCTATATATACTTGTATAAATTACTCTATTTGTAAATTCTTGCATCGCATTCTTGTGAAATAATCATCTCACTCTTATGTAAATATGCATTTTTTTCCTTATTAAAAAAAACAATAAAAAAATCTTGTATATATTTGTATATCTTACGAACTTTTTGTAAAAAAAAAAAAACTTTTCGCATGTGCATCATCATTTTTCAAAAATCCATAAAAATTTCAAAATTTTGAAAATTGTTTCACAAAAAAGATTTTTGTTTTCTTTTCCTTGCATGTACATATTTTCTTGCATTTGCATGAGCATTTTTCAGGATGATTTTGACATTTAGACTAAGTCTAGAATAATTTTGAAGAATGGAGCTTAGTTGAACCTTAATCCACTTAATTTCAGAGGAACCTTATAAGATTTGGAGTTAAGACTTTTCAGGTCCTAGACTTAATTCTTTGAGTCCATAAGACTATGTTCACATGTCATCTTGATGAGTCTAAGTAGAACATTTAACAACACACACATGATTCTTTCAGACCGTGGCTTACCTTGGACACTGCACTTTACACGTAGCTCTTCATGGATGAGGTAGTGAGGGCGCAGAATCTTTTGGCTTGGGGTAGCATACGAGGGTAGTACATCTAGGCGGAACCTCTCGTCCTCCTCTAGGGAGGGAAGTGCGTCTCAACCTAGTCTGGTGATGTTGAGGTCTAAAGACAGGAGCTGTGGGGTTGCAATAATGCTTCAAAAGAGGGATAGTCTACTGGCTCAAGAGGAAAAGCTCCTTATGTACATGCTGCACCTTGTATATATTTCAAAAAAAAAGAAGAAGCAAAATCTCCAAAAGTGAACAGGCCTGAAAGAAAAATAAAATGCCTGTAAAAAAAAAAGAATAAGAGCTTCAAAGTCATATATTTATGAGCTTGCAGCGGGTGACATGGCTACACTGGTCATGCATCCAAGGATATGTAACTACACTGGTTACCATCCATTCTCTTCTCCATCCCCTCTTCTTGAGCTGGTTGTACTTGAACTTAGAAGGGAATATCCCAGCTCCTCGAGGAAAGAGTTGCCAGACCGGGTTATTGAGTTACCTTGTTGAGAGAGGCTGAATCTTTGTTACTTCTGAGATGAGGAGCTATATTTCACTTACACGTACAAGTAAGAATTCATAGTCATAAGAATTTGTGTCTGTAGACTTGTTCTGATCTGACTGTTGAGGAGACCTGAATAGGAGTCTTATGGAACTTAGAGGCTGTTAGGTTTTAAATCCATGTCCCATTAAGGTTCCGACACATTAATAATCCAAAGGTCCGACAGAGCTCCAGACTACATTTTTATGAAGATAAGTTTGAAAGTCAACAATGTTCTAACTTCTTTCCTTTTTCTTTTCTTTATTTTTATTTTCACTTATTTTCCAAATAAGTGTTTGCTAAGGGACTAGCAAAGGTAAAGTATCGGGGAATGATGAATCCACGATTCATCGCCTTTATTCTTTTATTTTAGCATCTTTTCCTTAATCAAATACCTGTAAATACCCATTAATTCCATAAAATTACCATTCTGCATGCATTTGTTAATTCTGCATTTTTAACACTTTTTGTATATAAATAAAAGAATAAAGAAGAAAAGAAAAAGAAAAGGAAGTATTTATACAATAAATACAGACTGACCCAAACCCCGAGAGAAGGTCAAGACTTGACCTGATCGACCAGGAATAAAGTAGGGGGAGATAAGGTTGTCTGTCAGAAAATCCAAAAATATCTTGTACATATTTGTCATGTTAATTTGTATAAAACTTACATTATTTTATTTGTACATAATTTGACCTCAAACCACTTACTTTTGTAAATAAAAGTTGTGAATAAAATTGTGTTATAAATAATAAAAATATTTGTAAAATAAAATAATGTATATATTGTAAATAATTACACCCAGATAAAGCCGTAATGCGATAATTGAAACATCAATTCCGGCTCCATACAAGCTCAATTCGAACCAAACTCACTTCCATAATGGTATAAATTAAATTATCTTTCAAATGGTTGTGGTTTCGTATTTTTTGGAGTTACAGTTAAAAAGTCGGTTTTCTGGGGTGTATTGTGCAGTTTACCCATATATTTGTGTATATAATTATTAATATTTATTTTTACTTAATGTATATATTATAAATATTATTTTCAATAAAAAATAAAAAATTAAAAAAAATAAAATAAAAAAAATCTTGTATAAAAATTATTTCCTTATTTGCACCTATGTACATTATATCTTATGTATATAATATATGTATGCCACTAACTTCCATTTATAAAATCTACCAAAAAAATTTAATTACCTAACATTAATTAATTATTTAAATTAATTCCGAATTATTTATTTAATTATTTGATTTTAATTGATTGATTTGATTTTATATATATGATTTGATTGCATGCCCTTAATGGCCACCATTAAGGTGGCCAATTAATTTCTAATTAATTTATTTATTTATTTAATTTATTAATTTCGAATTTCGTAATTATTTAATTAATTAATTTATTAATTTAATTAATTATTTTAATTCACACAATCAACACCTTCTATTTTTGTAAATATCTCCATTTCTGACCTTCGTATTCTTTTTAATGGGCTCCTCCTCCCTCATTTCTTCTTTGATCAATCTTTGGAGAGAGGAGCCCGACCTCCGAGAAGCTACTCGTCGAAGAAGGGTGCTTAGCCTCCGAGCCGTCCGGTGACAGCGTTCGGTCGTCGTCGAGGCCACAATAGCATTTCCAATCTCAAGGTGAGATCCCCATTTTCTTCTCGTCATTTTTTTAGGTAGATCGTAGAGTAAATTTTAGGCCCCATTTGATTAGTTTTTAGATCTTCAAAAATCATCAAAACTTTCACCACCTATTTCCGCCTCTAAAATCGATTTTTCATATCATCTCACGATCTCCACGCTTCACGTTCTATCTCACGCAATCATACACCTCCGACCACGGACGGTGGTCGGAGACTCAGATCCATCCCTCGCATATCCACCGGATCTCCATCCACACCTCTGATTTTGTATATAAATAAAAAAAAAACTATTTGTACATTTTGCTCTAATCTTTGTGTTGCAGAAATAAAAAAAATAAAAAAATAAAATTATTTTCCTTTGTTTCTAACATTCTGTTTTGCAGGGATAAATAATAAAAATAAAAAAAAATCATTTATCTTTTGAACTTCTAACATCTTGTTTTGCAGGAAAACAATAAAAAAAATTAATTTAAGAAAAAATAAAAACAAAATTTTTTTTTTGCATGCTTACAGTCTACAGTTCATAAAAAAATAAATAAAAAAATTCAACAGGTGTGGGTCGTCACCCCCGCACCCCCCTTTTCCAGCCACACGCGGCCCATCCCGTCAGGCCGCCGTCCACGACCTCCGGCAGCCTGCATCTCCAGTAGGCGCGCACCTCCGCAGCCACCACCGCTGCCCAGCAGCCTCCCTCCAGACTCCGCGCGCCATCGCCGAGGCCCCGCGGACTTCCCAACGCCCCCTCCACCTGGGCGACTCCTCCCTTCGCGCGCGCGTGTCGCGCGGAGGCGCGACCTCCAGACGCGCGCAGCCTGCGCGTGGCCCCCGCGCCGCCTTCCCTCCGGCGGATCTCCAACTCCAGGGCGTCGCAGCAGCCGACCCCGCAGAGTCTCCGCCCCGCGCGGGTCCCTTCCAGGCTGCGCCTCCTCCGCGCCCATCTCCATCGCGCGGCCCCGCCGCGAACCATCACCACCCCGTGCCAGCGGCGCCGCATCCTCGGTCCCTCCTCTTGTGGGCAGCGGCGGCAGCCATTCTTCCCTCTTTGCTGTTGAGAAACGAAGACATCAAGGGAACCCTAGGGGAGTTAAAAAAAATACATTGGCAAAATTACATACTTTCCCCTGGAAGCTCTGCATATTGTAAGAAAAGCCTGGCCAGCTAAGCATCCTTGGAAGAATTGCACTAAAAGACTTGAATGTATTGAAAATTCACAAAGATGCCCTCGTGCTCCAGAAGTCATGTGCCCGGCACATGTGTAGTGGGTAATTTATCTTCTGCTATCTCGATTTATTTCTTGTTCTATTTGCATGCAAAAACTCTGAATAATTGCAGCCTAGTCCCTCTGTTTAATACAATAACATTGATTGATCTCTCTGTTGAAATAAATACTTTTATTGATCCAAAAATTCTGAAAAAAAAATAGTGTGCTCATGCCGTAGTCTTCGTCATTGTATAAACTTTTCATAGCTTTTTGTTGACATTTAATATTTTTAAAAAAATCAAAAATAGTGTTTTTGTGTCTTTTTCTCTGCCTACACTTTGAAAATTCATAAAAATTCGCAAAAGTGCCTAAAAATTCCACAAAAATTCCTGTAGCTGTATTTTGTCGTGTTTTATTTTCTGAAATCAAAAAAAAGAATAGCGCTTACATTGTTTTCTAAAAATCATTTTCTGAAATCTGACTATAGAGTTTTTCAAACGTGCTCCTTGTGTTCGACCCTGGTCGCTATACCAGGTAAAAAGAATAGCGAAAGACCGCTTACACATTGTTTTCATCGATCTATCATTTTTTTAAGTGGTTTTATAATCTTTCTCGATGACCGAATCGTGCGGTTGAGAACAACGACACTTTGATATTATTTTTTACACATCTTAACCGTACGGATTTTCGGTTCATCACTAGGTACATACAAAACTGTGTCATAAAAAAGCATCAAAACTACCATATTGCAGTGTACTTGTGAAAATATGGGTTATATCTTAAAATAGGCTTGAGACCACTCACCTGACTCTGGAGTTTGACTAAAGTCCATTGAGACCTCTTCTTGTAACTACTTGGGCTTAAAGTTTTTCCTACAAATATTGGAAAAGAAATATATATACCTCAGTACCTAATATTCGTTAAATATTTTGTGAAGGGGTTTCCTGTTGTTTAAATAGTTCAAAGTGTTCTATAAATATGATCTATTAGTCTTGTTGTGTGTCACTGATACAAGCAATGCCCTTGGTATCATAAGTTCCTAAACCTGCTTGTCAAAGGGTGTTTAAGATAGTGGATGCTAAAAAAAATAATTCGAATGATATAACAAGTTTTTTTTGCACGACATGTATTCATATTAGATCACATATATCTTGACATAATATGGAGTCTTTTTTCCAAGATAGTTATGGTACCAATTTAGTTCTAAAAAAATATATGTTGAAAGAATAATGCTATTCACCAAAGTTCTTAATATCACCAATACTAAAACAGCTACCGTCAGAGTTGGCAAAAAAATAAGAGATGATATAAATACTCCACCGTTGAGAGGGAATGAGTTGAGTAGGAAATTGTCTAGGGAAAGGACCTTCAATATATATAGGATCAATCCTAATGATACAGGTGCAAACAGAATACCGATATTATTGACTTATGGAGATGTACCTTGAACATACTTTCTACACAAGAATGTACTAATGGGGAATTGGATTACTCTATTTCTTATACCGAGAAACTTCTCATACCTATGTCTTCCATTGTAGACCTTATATTTAGATATAAACTACTGGTCTGTTGGTCTCGAATGTAGAAAAAAAGAATCAAAAGGAAATGAAAAGAGTCTCACCTGCAGACGATTAAGGTCCAACGAGAGTAGACCTTCTTCGGCTCTCTCTTCTCTGTTTTCCAAAGTAATATCTCGACTAGAGATAGTAACCACCTTAAAAAACTCTACAATTATATTTAACCTTATCATGACACTATCTAGAAGCATACCATTTGTCCCCACTATCTTACACATGTAAAGGACCCTCAATGTATATCTCCTGAACTAGAACAACATGCAATGTTTGTGAATATATGTTTATGCTCGAAACTTTTCATATTCCACCCTTTTCCTTTATCCAAATCCACCTTATGTCCATTTATTTCTACGTCACTTCCTGTATATGATAATAACTTTAGATTAATCATATTTACATAACCATATATTAATACATATTCTAAGTAATGATTTACTTATTACAAAATAGTAATATAGATGAAATAGAATATGTATACGCATCTCATCCATTACTGTATCATATTTATATTAATGACATCATTTGACTCTGTACACTTTAAGAATGAGTCTTGCGACACGTTGCTCATGTCCGTCAATAACTATATTTACATATATATATATATATATATATATATATATATATATATCCATATCCAATCATCTAAGTCTATCACCATTATAGTAACCATTCAAAGTCACAATCTAGACAACTTCCAAATCAATATTCAGTCAGTTTACTTATCCATCAGGTATACTTTGGTCCCTAAAGTCTTATCCATACAAATATGTACCTATGTCATTCCGTATTTATATGCATATTCTAAAATAAATATGGTAGGCATGTGCTTTTATCCCACCATCGACATCCTTGAGCCTTAAGTTTAGTATAAATAAAATATTTTCTCATTCTTGGATGTTACAAGTACAATCCAACGGCTCTGATCAATCCACTAAGACATGTGGCGCGCGTTGGTGCTGCGATGACAGTTCACCTTAGAGAGATCAGATTAGATATCTTGCAGGAGATCAACGGATATGGGGCTCAACATCCAACGACTACGGTGTGAACTGGGCGCTCCTAATGATTGGACGACTGAGAGGGGACGTGGACGAATAGAGAAGAAGCTACGTTGATGCGAGCTTCTTCTGTTTCGATCTCCCTTCTTTGACGCACGCAACTGCTACAAAATGATGCAAACTCTTCTTGGAGGGGTCTTCAAACAGCTGGCGGCGTCAAAATGCTACAAGGATCACTGGATCTCTCCCAAAAGGTCGAAGGAGATGAAGAGCTCCAGGTACCTCCGACAAGGGTTAAAATCGCTCCAGCTGGAATGATTGGACTCGAGCCCAACACATGTAAATAGAGGGGTCAAGGGCAAAGTACCTCGACCCTATTATATGGGAAATGGAAGCGTAGCGGGTGGTGCGGTGGCTACTCTGACAAAGTGGTGGTGGTGGAGCGCCGTAATCCATATCCATAGTGGATTTGGTTGACTGGAGTGTGTGGGGCGACAAGAAGCAGTGAGGGAGTGAAAGGGAGATGGAATGCACGGTGAAAAACGGTGGGGGCACTTTGGAAATGTTCGTCGGAGCAAAATCAGAGACCTACGATTTGGGTATTTAATGATAAAACAATGAATCCAATGCTAAAACAAACGTACAAAATAAATCCTAAAACTAAAATCAAGCTAGAGAAGCAAAGAAAATTACCACAAGCAGTCGTAGCTGGAAGCTGAAAACCTCGACGACGGTAGTTGCCATAGATGGTTGGAATCGACCCCTAGGCTGGCCCTCAATCCACTAAAATGCTGGTTGAGGAGGTCGTCACCCTCCTCGAACCCTTGAGTGCAAATATAGGAAAAGACAATGACCAAGAAGGATTCCAAATGGGAAGAAGGATCGGATGGAGGTTATGTACAGGTGACAGAGCGGATGGGAAGAATGAGGTGACAGGTGCGATATAGTGATTCAATACTTGAGGCGATCATGGCACGTGAAAGGGTGTAGATCGAGGAGAAAATCTAAGAAGGATTCAACCCAAAACAATGCTTGCATCAGGCTGCAAAAATCAAAGAACAAGGGGTCAAAGGCTTGGTGTGTCAGAATGCAAGGGCCAGTCAAACTGTTGAGCAATGTCAACTATCGAAGCCACCTTGCTGGCCCACATGGACCAACCAAGAAAAAATACAAAAAAATATTTATAAAATGAATATAAATAATAAACGATTTTATTAAATTAAAGTTTATAAAATAAAAAATGTTTATATTTTTCTGTATTATTTTAATATGATTTTTATTTTTCTTGAGTTTATTCCTTGCAAATTAATTTTTATGGTTCCATTTATAGGTAGATTCATCTATGCTTTGGGTATTTTATTTTTACTTTATATTTTTGTAGTTTTGATTTTATTATTTTAAAAAATTAGTAAAAATATCTAAAACAATAACAAAAACATTAAAATTTTATAAAAACCCAAAAATATTTTATTTTGTAATTTTTGTTTACTTTAGGTGTATTTATAAATCGGTTGTCCTATATTGTATATATAGTTTTATATATTCATATATTCTATAGTTAAAAGAAAAGGAAATTTTAAAATAAGAAAATATAAAAATAAAATATAAAAATAAAAATAAAAACAAATTAAAAGTTAAAATCCATAAAAAAATACAAATTAAAAACACATACAAAAAGACAATAGAAGACAAGAGAGAGGAAATACAAATTTTATGCATTCATTTACACAGTCTACCATTTGCTCCCTATGTTCGACACTCTACATACTTACACAATACACATATTTTGTAGAGTTAAATAATATAAATTTTAACTCCATACACTTTGCAATTCTTTATTCATTGATTGTGGGTTAATTGTTGATTGACTTAGGATTTCTTGTAGGTATCCTCACGACAATTTATCTTCGCTTTTTTTGTGAGGATATCTTCTGATCCACGAAAAATCTCGATTATCAAATGACATCGTTGTCGGAATCTCGATTATCAAATGTCATCGTCGTCGAAATAAATAAAATAAGAACAATAAACTAAAAATATATAAATATGTAATAAATAAGTTATAAATATAGAAAATATGTTACTCTGCCAATTTTGGTTACTTTTAGTTATATTTCTAATTATAATACCCTATGTTATATAATATACATATATATAGTTATATATACCTTTATGATATATTAAAAAGGAAATACATTAATAATCCAAAAATATTAAAAGTAAATAAAATTTTGAAAATTAAAAATTAAAAAATATATAAGCATAAAATATAAAAATATTTTAAAAACTCACAAAAACATTATTTAAATGATTAATTCAGTGAATATTGTATAAATACACATATTATTATTTATTTATTATTTATCTATAAATAATAATTAGTGCTACTAGGTATTGCTCCCTATGTTCAATCCCTACTCTGCTTGTCAGGATAAACACATGTATTGCAGGGTATAATAAATATTGATTAACACCTTCGTTTGCATTGCTCCATTGTGTGGGTTAATTGTTGAAATCAGTTAAGACTCTTAGTGGACGTCACTCCAGTGACTGTGGTCCACATTGTGGCACCACACGACTCTCTCCGCTGGGTCGTGGCTCTTTTTATAAAACCCTAAACATTTAGGATCTCTTATTAAATGATCTAAATGTTTTCATTAATTATAAATATGTCCTTGTAAAATGAAGTTTTTATTTTTGTGAATATTTGTTTTTATAAATATTTTTCTTGCTCCAAAATTTATAGGAAAATTTAATTAAGTGCTATGAATATTGATTGATGGCATATTTTTGCATGGCATTTAAGTTAGTTTTCCTATTTATAAAAAATAAAAAATATTATTTTTATTCCTTATCCAATTATTAAAACCCCTAAAAAATAAAAATACCTCCAAAAATTACAAAAGAAGATTAGCTGTATAATTATATTATTTACCAACAATAAAAGCATTAAAAATTACAAAAATATAAAAATTAAAAATCACAAAACCCTTTTTTATAAAATTTATCAAAATTTAAAGAAAAACCAAAAATATATCTCTCTATTTTTTTTCTATGTAGTATATACTATATATTAAAAAAATTAGGCTATTTTTGGTCTTATTTATATTTGTTAATCCTAAATAAGTTGGATATTTAAACTTTACACTATTTTGTTTTATCTAATACTTTAACATATATAAAAATTAGAAGAATTTTGTAAAAATTACCAAAATTTGAGAAATATATAAAATATACAAAAAAAAATATTTTTTTGTAGTTTGATTATATATATTTAAAAATATAACATCTATTATATAGTATATATACCTTATATTACTTATTAATTATATAATATCATTATTATATATCATTAAATGATTTATTTTAAAAATTAAAAAGAAACTAAAAAATTGTAAAATAAAAAATAAATTATAAAATACAAAATTTTAAAATAAAAACAACTATAAAACAATTAAAAATCCATAAAAATATGTATAATTAAAAACCCACATAAAATTAGAAAAAAAACTAAAGAAGTGCAAAAATAATTTTTAATTAATTAGTAATTATTTCTAATAATTAACCTACCTAACAATTTGCTCCCCAAAGTTCGACACTATATTGCTTGTCCACTATACACATTTTGTAGATTTAAATAAAATAAAATATGACTCCACACTTATTTATTTTATATATTACTATCTATGGGTTGATTGAGCTAGGTTCTAGTACCGAGAGCTACGAGAGCGATCGACGCAGCGATTGTCGGATCCGACTTGTTGGACATCGCAAGCCCTCCAAGATTGGATGTTAGGTGCCTTCGTCCCTCTCATGTTCAACACCTACACCACCCGTTATAATATGCATCTTTGCGTATTCTCTGGTATAGACTGGGGCAATTGTCCTACTGACCGAAAGTTCACTTCTGGATATGCCATTTTTTAGGCGAAAATCCTATCTCATGGCATTCAAAAGAAATGATTGAGTTTTGCTCGTTCCTCGACTGAAGCTGCATACAAAGTCATTGCGGATGCTACTGCTGAAATCATCTGTTACGGTCTCTATTCAAAGAACTTGGGGTTACCTTCACTTCAACTCCAACTCTTTGGTGTGACAACATTATAGCAACATATCTATCACATAATCCTATTTTTCATGTGTGCACCAAACATGCTGAAATCATGTGTGACTTTGTTCGAGATCAAGTCGCAAAACAACTACTTCATATCCGAGTCATTTCGAATAAAGATCGGCCGGCTGATATTATAATCGAATCCCTCCTAAACAAACCATTCAATGCCATTTGTGCCAAACTGCTGCTCTGTCCCAGACCATCAATTTGAGGGGCATGTTGAGAAATACAAGGATTAGTGTGCAATTCTTCCCTATTATCTATACCAGCTGATACCGCGAGGAGCAAAATATCTCTTTGTATTGTAATAGCCATAGCTACTGCCTAAGTAAGCAGTAGTGAACTGTATGTGTAATGTAAGAAAAATACAGCAGTATTTACTAATTTCTCTGTAAAAACCAAATAGTTCGTCAATCCATGTGATCGATTGTATGTGAATTTTGTATGAATGATGGTCAGTCACATATTAAGATAATCTGATTTCTGTTCTCATTGGTTTTTCCGTAGTGTTTTATGTTTTACAAAATCCCTCTAACGAATACGATGTAAAATAGACATCACTCCATCCAAGAATATGCAAAATGGATGGCAGAGAACATATTTATGGTAGGCACTATAAATATCCTAAAGCATCAAAGAGTTACACAGGTGACTGTTTGGAGGAGAAGGATCTGCAATTATATGAGGAGGATCGATCTATATAAGAAGGTTTGAATAATAAAAACACTCATGGAAAATTCCACTTCCAATCACGCGCAAGCGAGTGACCCAACACAAGAAACGTCTAACTCGATGGTTGTTTGAAGTTTATGTCTTGACGATCCAGTGCTTTCCCGTAACAAGGATGAGATGTAGCAAGTATTGCAAATATAAACATGATACCTTAATTGGAAGAGTGCAGGTAATGCTAATCCTTATAGAGTTAGATCTCACATAGCATTATAAGCCTTTGATTATGGAGAGAAGAGAGATCTCAACTACCCAACTAAGAGGCCTCTTTCTTCGAGCTCTCCGGGAACGACCTACCCATATCCTCCATGTATACGAAATCATATAACTAATTGACAAGCAAAAATCTCAAAGCATTACAACACTATCTGCTTGATTATGATATTTGTATAATGATATGTAAATAGAGGGTATCTATATAAAGATCATTCATCTTTTAAGAAACAAAAATCGCACGAAGTCGAAGAAATAGATTTGCAGAATCCAAACGCATAACTCGTACATAGTTCGTTGCAGCAACCCTTCCTCCAGATGTTTATACAGCATAATAAGTGCCGTTATATAGAGAACCAGCTCTTACATCGTCATTCGATTTATTTGTATCGCATTTGTGCACATATACACATTAATCTTACGCCCACGCAACAATCATCGACATCAGCATGCATATAAAGGAAGCCGAACCGGAAAAGGTACTGCCACTCTTTCCTTCCAAAGACCCAATTGGATCCTTCGTTGATGGTGCGGGTGTAGGATCTATCAGGGGATTTCCTTTAATGTTGAAATATCAACCGCCCAAAAACAAATAATGCAATGTAAACAGGAGATGGAATCTACAAGACGGAAGGAAGCTTTCATGATATACTCACTTCAGTATTATTCTCTTATTGTTGGAGAGGGAAGGTGGTATGCTACTAAAGTTGTTATATGCCAAGTTCCTACAAAACAATATATACTTGATACCTTTGCTGACGATATTGAAATTTAAATAGGTCACAATCAAAAGTATGTTCAGATATAAGTATTATAGGACTCACAATTTTCGGAGGTTTGGCAATGTGGCTAGAAATTCCGGAATGCTTCCGTTGAGACTGTTGTTGTGCAGATCGCTACAAATCAACACGATATGAAACTGTTATATTGTTTTCTTCGATTTGAAGTACATACTATATTCATATGCTTGTTATTGCAGAAACTCACATAGTTTCCAGAGCATCAAGTTCACTGAAATCAGGAAGACTTCCTTCAAGGCTGTAGCCATTGAGATATCTGCGAGATATAAACAGATCAAAATTTATGTGAAAATACTAATCACCAGTGATATAATTGATATATCAATACAGTTAAAGAAGAGTCATTACAGGGATGTGATGCGGGCTGAGTTGTCGGAGTTGCAACCAACCCATTCCCAATTGTAGTCTAATGGGAGGCATGGATCACCTTTTCCAATTCTGGAGAACTGTGAACCAATCTTGCAATCCCGACAAGGCATTCACTGAAGGAAGTGGCACATCAAATTATAAACCCTTTACTTTACAGAAACATTATAATGCAACATGATTATAATTGGAGAACACAATGTACTTACCGTCATGGTAATTGGTGGATGCAAGCGAGAACTTGATAACATGTAGTACTTCAAATCCACTGGTAATGGGAGGAAGAGTCGAGTCATTCGTAGGCACTAGAGTGAAACTTGTGTTCTTTGTAGCTTGCAGGTTAACACGGGTAAATTCCAAAACATGTTCAGAAGGTGGCGTGATTGGATCGGATATCGGATCATCGTCCATGTAGATATAGAATGACCTTCTCTGTTTAGACCCATTGAGGCTATTGGGTATCTCGGCGAAGTACATGTTCAAGTATATCATTATTGGATCAGAATAGAGGAATGAGGTTGAGATGGTTAGGTTGTCTGATGTTCCAAGAGAAGTCACCGCGTTGCTGAACATCTTGATCGGAGGGTCGTCGATGCTTGTGCTCGTGTTAACAATGGATGTGTCACTTTTCAAAATTGCATACTTGGATATTGTAGCCCCCGAATCTTCTATCGAACTCCATAAACGGTCATAACGGTCATCTGGATATCTGCGAAAGGTTCCACGTGTGTAAATCAAAATAAATACAAGTAATCGCCTATTCGAAAGGGAACAGAAAAAATAATAAAATATAATAAACTAATATGTATATATATATACATATATATATTGTGCACCAAAGAAAATGATGCAAATGTAATAACTAAGAGAAAAATTATAATACGTACCACTTTTAGTACACAATATTTAAAGGACATATATAAGGTTGGATTGCTGAAATAAGAATTGAACTTACCAATTCTGTTTCATTAGTTAAAAAGAGAGTGTCGGACTTTTTAATGGATGGTTCATACTCTAATGTAAATTTTGGTCACGTAATATTTATTTGTTTTCTTTTACTTTTTGAAATACGAATTTTGATAATTTATTTCAATTTTTTTCTTTTACTTTTCTAAATATGAATTTTGATCATTTATTTCAATTTTTGTTTTCTTCCATGTTTTTTTAAATAACATTTATGCCCCGTATTTGTACTGAAATTAAACTTATGTCCCTCTTTTGTACGAAAACATGTGTAACAATGTAGCGGCATGGTACATCAAAATTGATCTCTAGTGGTGTTTTTCTAAAATCTAAAACCTTATCATTTACGGTAAAATTTTACAATAATGATATTATTCATTATAAAAGTTTAATATTTGAAGTTAGCAAAGAGTGTTGTATTCATTTTTATACCATTAGCAGTGGTGCATATAGGAATACATACATAGCTGTTTTTCAAATTTTAAACTAATTTCACAAATCAATGTACGTGTTTTAGATTAGTATAAACCAAAATTAAGTAAATTGCATTATTAAACACAACAATTCTTAACATCTCATTTATTATAATAAATATATAAGTTGAATTTAAGTATGTCATTAAAGCATATTTTGCATTAATCTTGTCGTTTTCCTTCTTTGTATAAAATTGTATTCAATGAATTGAGCAAATAAAATTTTTACCCGTATACCACCACATGTTTGAAATCCCGGCTACTTGGGATTTTCGAAAAAGAGAACGTTGTACAAGAAACTACACCATCCTCGTTTCATTTATCGTGGTTAGTGAAGCATTAGCTATAAGTAAAATTTGAGGGAGTGAATTTTATATATTTGCTTTAAATAGGGATTTGTGCCTGATGTAGATTTTACACTAAAAAATGGTAAATATAGAGCAAAATTGCATAGCACAGTTACGCTGTGCGCAATATGTTGAAGGATAAAAAAAATTGTGCAGCTTTTGTCGCATTACAATAATCTATTTGAACTGTGTATCCTGCATTTGAGATCGAATTTTTAATTGAACCATTCCTTCCATTCTGAAAAAATAGCTTTACTCCATAAAATGGTAATAGTTTCGTAAAAGTAATCTGAATAGTAAATTTTATGAAAGTACATTACTATCAATTCGGTATGCTTTTTTTTTCGACGCTATGAGATTTGAATTTGGTCGATTATTCGTCGTTCTAATATAAATCTGTACAGTATTTCCTTAAACATACAGTGTTACCATTTTGAGTAAAATGTTAACGATCCGTCTTGTTTTACCTGATGGATGTGTTGGTACCCAAAGAGGTTCTTGTGGGGAGGTCCAAGGCGTAGCTGGAGTTCACACCCGAGTACATGCGTGGATCCAACACGCTGACCATGATGGACGATACGAATGGATCCTGATCGTCGTACACCCTCCCGAGGCAGATGCTCGTGCTGTTGCCCGTCGTCTCGTAGATCGTTTCCGTCACTCGGGCATCGGCACTGACGGTCGTGTCCACTCTCACCCAATTGTTGGAGTCCAGCAGCATATCAAAGGTTGGGGGTTTCGATTTGCCATCATAGTTGCCGTAGTAGAACTCTGCTATGACGTCGATCTTCCTGTTTTCCCCGACGGGGATAGTGTAGCAGTTCTTCTTGTACTTGGGGAATGCTCTCAGCGTCTCCCATGTTGTGCCACTGTACTTGCCATCCTTTATCTTATAACTCTCCCCCGATCGGACGAAGTCTCCATCTCCGTGCCACGAGATGTTGTGATCGCCGATGAAGTCGTCACTTGCTCCGCAGTCTATGTACCAAAACTCTGCATCATTGGAATTGGAGTTAAAGTTACTTTTTTGACGTCAAAACTTAGATATACCAGAATAATCTGCGGAGGAAAAATGACCACAGCTTAGCTTGTTTATTTCGGGCTCAACTGAATCTATTGGCAAACATCCAAAATACTAAGTTCAAGCTATCAACAACAACATTCACGACAAGGACTGCCCATGGATTTTGGCTTCTCTGTGGGAGGCCTCAACAACAGAATTCACGATATGGATTGCCCATTCATGAATAATTAGCCCGGATCTCCATAGTAGGACCTGTTGTAGTGTTTACCAGCCTTTCTTTAGCTTTTGCGCCCTGTTAAATTATCAGTAATACTTGCATACTTGCTTATTTTGAAATGAAACGATGATTCCTACAAGCCATCTCTATTAGTGCTTATACTCCCGCCGGTGGGATAGTGGATCTATCTGTTATAATGAACAGCTAAAGTGTTGAATAGGTAACAAAATTTTTATAAATCAAAACTGAAAATATAATATTTAATTCCTTTCTGCCTCTCCGCCTCCAATCCCCAGATACGTCACCCGATGGCCCCAGATCGTCTAGCTTTATTGGTAAGTCTATTTCCTATCCTAATTAGATAGATGCTCAAATATACCAAAGGCATCTATCTACCTTTGCTCACAAAGACTTTGGCCCTGGAGCCAGGATGCTTGAAAGGAACAACAAATGTTGAATACAACAAAAACACGCCGACGAAATGAGCATTGTTTGATCTTTATTTTCATAAACATTCCCAAAAGATACCTGCACCCTATACAACTTATCAACTTCCATGAAAAGTAACCTATTAATTTGTAAAATCAAAGAAACGATGATTTCGAAAAAAAATACATCACCTTTGATCTTATACTAGTCACAATATAACTTTATCTGTTACAAACGAGAAATTCTATTTTTTCTGAAAATGGAAGCAAGAAATGTACATGTAATTTTTACAAGAGTTAATATATTATGTGCAATACCTGATGCTGAAGAAGAAGTTCCGAGGATGATGAACAGGATGGCAAGAGTTGGAAGAGTTGTTGCCATGTGGGGGAGGAAAGACCTTATCGTAGCCATGGTTTCAATGTTTGTATAGATTGGCGGACAATATTGTCCCCCATTTGCAAACTATGATATCCTTCTTTAATACTACAGGGGAGTTGAATTGAAAAGTAGTCCAAATTGCAATACGATATATCACTTATTTTCAATAATATCCGCAGAGTTTAACCTCCTATATGCGATATTTTCCTATTTTTCATTTCTATATTAAAAGTAAAAAAATATTATCACAAACGCAAAGGTAGTTATCAGTCAAAAAAATTGAGATTTGTCCGTCAAATCCATTGAGTACTCCTTCTTGTGGATAACTTACACCGATAACTATTTACATTTTTAAGTTCAGTTGTACTCAATGAACACTACCAATATGATCGAGAATAAGTTCCCGGCCCCAAAAAATAAATAAATGCAGAGCAAAAATCTCGCAAGGGCAAACAAGTTTGAGGTCACCAATTTATTTCCCATCTCAAAATAAGTCCAAGTCGTTATCTTCCGAAGGTAATCTAGGGATTGGAACTATAAGGGAAGAATAGAGAGAAATGGAATTTAGTAAATATTAGTCGTGTATTCGAAATCCAACAAGTGTACATCTAGACCATTTTAATTGGTCAAGAATGAAATTTTGTCAACTCCTGAAAGTTGATGGCTTTTGTCAAACTAGAACCAGTTGTCGATATTGGTGATCATGCATACCACAAATAAAGCATATAAATTAAAATTAATATGAATTAATTATCCCGTTAATTGAAAAGGCAAGCACGTTTAGAAAGTCAGCAGAATTAAAAACTGCGGAGGGCTCGATTGTTTCCGTGGTAGAGATTCTAATATATAAAACTGATATTTCGATAGAACTATTATTCTATTCGAAAAATATATGTTACGTTTATGCTGATCACTAGGTTGCCTTAGTGATTATATTATTCATATTATTGAAGGGAATAAGCAAGATAATTTTTATTAACCCTAGAGCTCTCTTATATAGGGGAAAAGCTTTATGGGTAATTTACATAAACAGGACAATTAAAAACTAATAACATAATTATTCTAACACTCCCCCTCAAGCTGGAGCATATATATCTATCATGCTCAGCTTGGAACAACATAGATGAAAAGGATCTCTAGCAAGAGCCTTGGTGAACATGTCTGCAATCTGCTCTCCTGATGATACATAAGACGTCAAAATCAGCCCCTTTTGAATCAAGTCCCGTGTATAATGACAATCCACTTCAATGTGCTTTGTCCTTTCATGGAAGGCTGGATTATTGGCTATAAACAAGGCTGCCTGATTATCACACTTAAGATGCATAGGAAGAGGTACCTCAACAGTTAAATCAGTCAAAACAGATTTGACCCACATCATCTCAGCACTACCTTGGGCCATCGCCCTATATTCTGACTCTGCAGTGGATCGAGCCACGCCAGTTTGTTTCTTACTTTTCCACGCCACTGGTGAACTGCCAACAAATACAATAAAGCCTGAAGTAGACTTTCTATCATTAGGGCACCCAGCATAGTCTGCATCAGCACAACTTGTGACAGATATAGAGGTATCTTTTCTAAACAGAAGACCAACACCTTGAGATGACTTCAGACATCTCAAGATCATAAAAACAGCATTCATGTGAGATTGTCTGGGTTGCTCCATAAATTGACTTACCCTACTAACAGCAAAGGATACATCTGGTCGGGTAATGGTGACATACAACAACTTCCCCACGAGCTCTCTATATCGTCTCTTGTCCACCTCCTCAGACTCATCATCATAAAGTTTAACATTAGGATCCATAGGAGTAGTAGCTGGTCTACATCCTGCCATCCCTGTCTCAGATAACAGATCAGTATCATACTTCCTTTGTGTCATTACCATGCCTTGCTCATTTTGTGCAAACTCCAATCCCAAAAAATAACGAAGTGTACCCAGATCCTTCGTAACAAACTGCTCACTAAGAAAATCCTTGGCTGCTTGAATGCCCTGCTCATTACTACCAATGATAATAATATCATCAACATATACTAAGATGATCACAATACCTCGATGGTCTCTCTTTACAAAGAGAGTATGATCTGCTGTAGATCTGACGAAGCCCTTCTGTTCAATCAACTCCGAGAGCTTCTGAAACCAAGCCCGTGGACTCTGCTTCAGGCCATATATGGCCTTATGAAAACGGCACACCATACTAGACTCCCCCTCAGCATAAAACCCTGGTGGCTGCTGCATATAGACCTCTTCCTGCAAGTCACCATACAGGAAAGCGTTCTTGACATCTAACTGAAACAGGGGCCAGTCATGGACAACATCAACTGCAATGAGAATCTGTAAGGTAGAATGACGGGCTACTGGAGAAAACGTCTCCTGATAGTCCACCCCATAAGTTTGGGTGAACCCACGAGCAACCAACCTGGCTTTGTATCTATCAACCGTACCATCTTCCCAATGCTTAATAGTAAAAACCCATTTGCTTCCGACAATGGACGCACCTGGTGGAGGATGCACAATACTCCACGTACCACGTGACTGCAACGCCGCCATTTCCTCTTCCATAGCTAAATGCCACGAGCTGCTCTGTATGACCTCCTGATAAGACCATGGGATGTGTACTGCCGATAACCCAACAACAAACTTGCGAAAGTCCGGGGACAAACGCTCCAACGACGCCTGAGAGCAAAAATCCATCCCATATTTGGGATTCATCGTCCGAGCACGCTTCTGCCGTCTATGAGCAATAGGGATATGTAGGTCATCGACTGGAGGAGTGACAGTACCATCAGTATCCTGTACATCAGTACCCTGTACATGTTAGCAATGTGAGTCCGAGGCGAACCATTCCTACAATAAATGTTGTTGTAATAAATGATTCATCAATAAAAGTTATTGATTTTGTTTCACTCCCTTTCTGATATTGAATGAATGAATGCACTATAAGGTCCTTCTGTACAATAAGGGTTATGTACCATGGCCAACTTGATAATCATACAGCTGTTGATTCATTAAGTGAATCATAGAGGTTGATGCTTGGACGAATATCTAAGGAGTTAGATAGAGGACTCATCAAGCATCATCAATGATTGACAAGTAGTGATCTCCAGTCTGAGTGGGAGATGGCAATCCCATCTCATTAGACTGATATCTAATCGACCTCTTGATGCAAGTCCTCAGCATGGGAATATTGATTCGGAGGTATCATATTAGTTGAGTCAATGAGTTGACTTAATGAGATCGAGATAACCAAAGACCTATGATGAATACTGTCGCATCACAGGCAAACATCCTCTGACCAGAGACAGATGTATTACTATATGTTTGAGTATGTACATTTGGCAGACCATTAGGTTGATGACCTAATCAAGGTCTATATACCGGCGAGATGGTGTACATGTAAAGGCATATGAGTAATATGATCTCTCAAAGGGATCATACAGGTTCACTTGTGAACCGGGAGACATGAGCTCACTCATGAGGTATTGAGATTGACCAAATTCCATGCATGGTCATCATGCTTTAGAAGCATGATATGAATTTGAAGGTAAAATATATGCTTTGTGAAAGCATATGATCTGTACCATATCCCAGGACCAAGATTAAGAAACTTAAATTATCAGATTATGAAGATGACAGTGTAAAAGTGATCTATATCTTCATGATGATCATGCGTCTTCCAGTATGCAGGATGTGCAGGTATTGGGAATACCTGAAGGGTGATTTGATCATAAACGATTGTATAACCATGACGCTTCCATTCCGAGGGAGTGATGAAACAGGTATGGATTTTAGTGACTCCTCTCATCATAGAAGTGACCTAATCTTAGTCCATTTACTGGACATTGATCTGAATGAGATTCAGATGCAATGAGAAGATTAGGTTTACGGTCTTGATTTAATCAAGCATCTATGAAAGGTCCATGGGATCTGGATTTGAGATGTGATCTCAATATCCAAGTCACTATACGTGGAACAATACAATCGCCCTGTCCTTATCTCCAAGCATCTGAGGAGAAATAGCATTGTTATTAAATGGTTTAAGAACAATTCCATGAGATCTAAGCAAAGAGAAGTTGATAATTAAATGTGATTTAATTATCATGATGTATGAGATATTATCCAATATAATTAAATGTGATTTAATTATTATGGATACGAATAATGTGAATAGTAATATCCAATTATTCATAATATATTATAAATGTGATTTATAATGTATTAGAGAGAGTTAAATATAATTTATATTAGTAGATTAATTATTAATGTGTATTGGATACACATTGTCTAATTAATTGAAAATGTAAATTGCATTTTGTTTTGGGTTGTGAATTTGATTCACAATATTCCAATGTCAAGATTGCAATATTCCCAAAATTAATTGAGAATTATTTTGGTGAATTAAAATACCAACAAATTGTTGTTGGAAATTGAGTAGAGAGAAAATCAAGGGGATAAGCAATCTCATGGTGATCCATGAGATTGCCCCTCCTTTTGGAAAGGAGGGGGGCAGCACCAATTCCTTCAGGAATTGGAGGCCGTCCCCCCTTCCAAAGAGGAAGGTGTATATCCCTTTATTTCTCTCTCTCTATTTGTGTGATTTAATTTGGTATTATATTTATTTGATTTATCAAATATATTTAATCAAAATTAAATCACAAGTTCTTGGCTTTTACCAACAACCATCTTGACCATTGGATTGTCATAAATCAATCTCATCTATTGATTTTATATGACACATGGATTGAGATCTATGGATCCCAAAACCCTATAAATAGAGAGGCATTCTTGGCTCTCTCTTTACACATGCTATTGTAGCACTCTTCTCTCTCTCTCTCTCTTTCTCTCATACTCGACAGCCCTCTCTCCTCCTCTTCTTGGTGGTCGTCCACCTTGGTGGAGAGAATCGTCGTCGCCCGCGCCCTCGTGCTGCTGCTTCGACGCTCTACGGTTCTTCGTCTACTTGGAGTGCTGCACTCACGAAGGAGACGTTCGATCTTGTGCGACGAGATCAGGAGCAACCATGCTTGGATCAACTTCTTGGATTGCGAGGACACCGCGGTTCATCCCCGCGCTCGCAAGCGATCTCTCCGACGATCGGACTTGAGACAGGAGGTCTCTTCTCATAGAGACTCGATCAACAATGCTTCAAGAGGTATTGCATTATACTTGTTGTGGTTTTAGATGAAACGATCCGAGAATGGTTCTTAGATCATGTGGTTTCATCGAATAAAATTTTTTAAATTCCGCTGCACTGAACGACTAGTACGACTAGTCGTTCTTCGTCGTATCCGATACGACGCTCATGCTTCCGTGATGCGCTTGAGGACTTCTCCATATCCTTCAGTACATCCATCTGCGCATTCAAATCACCTGTGCCATCAGTAGAACTCAAACGATCAGTACATACCTCGGGCGAGCTGGATGATGGAGGAGGCACATGAGCAGAGGGTCGTCGCTGATAGACCTGAGGATAATGAACAGTAGCTGGTGGTGGCGGCGGCGGTGGTGGTGATGTAGGTTGTGGTGGTGGTGGAGTAGGCTGTGGTGGTAGATTAGAGCATGGAACAGATGGAGGTGGATGCGGCACATAGATATCATCTCCTTCCTCTGAGTGAGTGAGTTTGTCACCTGTAGGAGATAAATACATAATGGACTCAAAGAAGGTGACATCTGCACTGACGTAGTACCTTCGTTTAACTGGATCAAAACACCGATATCCCTTCTGGGTTTTGGAATAACCCACAAAGACACATTTGACAGCTCTGGGAGAGAGCTTGTCAAGACTAGGAGAAAAACAATGAACAAATGCAACAGACCCAAAAACACGCGGTGTTAGGGAGAAAAGATCCTTCTCGGGAAACGCAGTCAAGAACGGAATCTTCTTCCCTAACAATGTCGAAGGCATACGGTTAAGAAGATAACAGGCAGTTAGAACCGCATCCCCCCAATAGGAGTGAGGGGCACGGCTCTGAATTAAAAGGGTTCTGGTCATATCCAACAAACGACGATACTTTTGTTCAGCCACCCCATTCTGTTGGGAGGTATAAGCACACGATGTCTGATGCACAATCCCATGAGACATAAGAAATTTTGAAAGATGGGTACTACACAACTCTAGAGCATTGTCAGACCGTATGTACTTCACTTTAGCAGAGAAAATATTTTTTATTTCAATAATAAAAGACTGAATAACATGACCAGCATCAGATTTATTTGTAAGAAGAAAGACCCAAGATAGTCTAGAGAAATCATCGACAGCAACAAGATAAAACCTGTGCCCTTGAAGATCAGGGACACAACTGGGACCCCAAATATCAAAGTGAAGTAACTCAAACAGACCATGACGACTCGGACATGGACGACTCTGGAACGACGATCGGTGATGCTTCCCAAGCTGGCACGCCTCGCATTGAAAAGTAGACCTGGGAGAAATCTATGGAAGGATATGGACCATCTTTTGCAACGGAAGATGACCAAAGCGGAGATGCCATGTGTAAGGTGAGACAGATCCAGCACGAACAGAAGAGACACCAGCGTAAGGAGACTGCACCAGTCTATAGAGACCCCCTTGCTCACGGCCAGTTCCAATCACGCTGCCCGTTAGGATGTCCTGAAACACAAGAGCAGATGGGTCAAATATGGCACGACAATGTAAATCTTTAGTGATTTGACTAATCGACAGTAGATTCATTTAAAAATCCGGAGCATAAAGAACATTCTGAAGCCGTATCGCAGGGGTCAACTGCACCTCCCCCTGACCAGTAATGGGAGAGTGTGTCCCATCAGCTATCACCACAGATCGTCCAGTCTCAGTCGGATTAAAAGCATCCAATTGCTTTTTATCCCCACATAAATGATGAGACGCTCCTGAATCCATGATCCATTCTGATAGATCTGAGCTGTAACAACTAGTGAGAGCAAATGCTGTACCTGACGTGGATGCTGATGCGGAACCTGCAATCTCTAAAGATTCCGATGTACTAGCTTGCCCCTGATCTGGCATGATCTCTCTGATTCTCGCCACAAACTCCTCGAATCTCTGATCTGGTAGATGGGAAGGACCCCCAACTTGCTAAGTCTGCTCCGCCACACATGCTGTAGTAGGAGGAAACCCATGCTTGGAATATCATGTTTCCTCAGAGTGACCAGGCCTGCGACAATAAGTGCATGGGTGTCGAGGAGGTCTGTACACTCCTCCTCTTCCACGACCACCTCTTCCTCGAAACTACGGAGATCCTCCCCTGCCACGAGATGCTGCCATGGACGAGGACGTCTGAGATCCACCCTGAGATATGGAGAGTCTACTCAACCTGTGATAGGCCTCTTCCATAGGGGGAATGGTAGCATCTGTAAGAATCTGTGCTCTGGCGGCGTCATATTCCTAATCCAGGGCGGCTAGAAGCACCCCTGTCATCACTGAGTCCCTGTAAGCCTTCAACTGCTCCAGTGTGGCTGTCAATGGGATGTACCCGTGAAGCTTCTCAAACATACCCCTCAGAGAGGTATACATGGTATGAAGAGGACGACCGTTCTGTTTCACCGTAAATATGTCATGCTGAAGTTGTAAGATCTTGGACTCGTTCTTCGCCGGAGAATATGTTGCAGCGAGGATATCCCACATAGCCTTCGCAGTGGGTTGACTCAGCATGTCGTTGGCTATCTCCGTGGATACAGTACCTGATAGACATACACGTGCATATGCATCGTCAGCCTCCCATGAGGCGTTAACCCCAGTCTTCTCAACAGGTTCCTCTTGTGTGAGGATGTGCTTCTTGCCATTGCATTGCATAAGACTCATGAACTACATGGCCCACAGTTCATAGTTCGTGCCGTCCATTTTCACAACAGGTGCTGGACCTTTGAAGGCACCCTGGGACGGAAGATCTACCTTGTTGTCTAACATGATGACAACAATATTGTGCGACTGGGGTTACACGACTAGACCATAATGTCTATGTGAACATCAATGAAGGCCGTTGTGGACGTAGACTCAAGCCACAATGCCTTCCATATTTTGGAAGTTCCTCTGACTTAGCCTCTCGCGTGCAGATGGAAGAAGCTGCTTCACGCGCAGGCACAGGGGTTGGACAGGAGGCGCTTCACACGTGCAGGGGCTTCTCGCGCCCAGGTGCTTCTCGTGTGCAGGGGCTTCTTGCGCAGGGGCTGGACAGGAGGGGTCGCTCGTGCAAGGGGCTCCAGGGCTTCAAGGCTACGCGCACAGGACATCAGGGCTTGCAGGGTCTCCACGCGCGCAGGACTTCACGGCTTGCAGGGTCTCCACGCGCGTGCAAGCACAAGCGCGCTACACGCGCAAGATCGAGAAGGCGGCGCTACAGGGATTGGGAGAGAAGAGACACGCTCTACCGGGAGAGAGGCTACAGGGCTGCACACGACCGAGAACGCGCGATTGGGAGGTGCGCCAATCAGCGGCGCAGCCGCGTGTGCGGCGGGGTAGGGGTGGCGCCGATCGAGAGAAACGAAGAGAGAGAGGCTGGCGGGTGGGATGGGTTAGGTCTAGGGTTTCGAGAACTCCGGTCTAGGACCGTCGCTCTGATACCATGTTGAAGGGAATAAGCAAGATAATTTCTATTAACCCTAGAGATCTCTTATATAGGAGAAAAGCTCTATGGGTAATTTACATAAACAGGACAATTAAAAACTAAAATAACATAATTATTCTAACACATATGTTTCAATATGGAAAAAAGTACTTAGTGCTTTCGTCATCAACATTCAAATAATCGACCTGGGAGCTCCGGTGGTGCCTCCAATCTCGACCAATGTAGATCGAGCTCTACCCACCAAATCAATAGGCAACAAACCCCTTGGGGTGCATCTTGTCTGTCATCGTGCTCCGCCTCAACATCTAGGTGCTCCAAGTGATCAGGGCTATGGTCATGGTGTCACTCGAGAGAAGCTCATCGAAGGTGGTTGAGGTTTAACATACGCAAGACAGTTAAGGAGATCGGATGATATTTAGGCGGCCAAACATGGGTGAGAGGTCAAGAGAAAAAACAAGGTCGGGTAGGTGGATGAACAGGTTGTTGCACAATGATTTGTCCATAATATGACGACCAGAAACAAGGGAGAGAATCGATGAGGAAGGTCCGTTGGTCGCCATGATACATGCATCGATGCTACATGTGGGAGGAAGGACAAATATGACACCAAAAAGAGTCTGAAATTGGGAAATGCATGTAAAATTACTAATAAACAATAAATATCTCAAAAAGAAAAAGTGTATAAAATGCACTACCGGAATAAGCAGTTTACTTGGTGGTCGGATACCGTCGGTAAAGAGATATATCCGTCGCTAATGAAACGTCGAAAAAGCTTGCGCTGCAAAATACAATTGCAGCAGTCGACCACCAACCGTCGAAATTGTTGATTGCTTCGAATGACTAACTGCTGAGAATAAGTGTCTTTCAGGCGCATGAACCACCACCGAGAAAACAATAGCGGCGGTTATAAAACTGCGATAATTATTTATAATATTATATTATCAACAGTTACATGACCTCTGATAATAGCTACTGTAAAAAAATAATTTACAGCAACATCAACTACTGCAATTAGAGTTTGTGACATCAAACCACTTGAAGGTTTGCATTTGTGTTCCCATACAACTGCGTCAAATATACACAAGAAGTATAAATCCGACTTTAACTCGTATTCACTTTTACAAGTACGCCAACTATACACAAGAAGAATAACTCCATAGAACACATTTTCGGCTAACAAAATTGAATTGGTAACTGGACAGATTATCCTAAACTGGAGGTGATCAGTCATTCATTTTTTTTCTAATGAAAGTTTGTTCATCTAACCCATGATTTCCCCTCTCTTAAATTTTAAACTTTTACCATACATCATATTTTCGCCGTTGACAATTTAATTATATTTCTGTAGATCGACTGCAAAAGTATGTTGGACAAGATTAAAGACATAAATATCAACTTCACCAGGCTTGCTGAAATGGAAGATGATCTCGATTTGAAGAAGTTAAAAACACAAACTGAAGCTTACCGATGTGGCCCTCAAGGGCGCAAGAGTACTTTGGTCTTGGATATCCTTATAATTGGTAGAGATGATGTTAAGAAGAAAATAATAAGATTGTTGACATCAAATGAAGCGGAAGACAACAGCACAAAGCTTCCTATCATACCCATAGTTGGTATGGGTGGGAGTAGGGAAAACATCACTCGCTCAACTTGTGTTTCGTTATTATTATGTGAAGATGCATTTTGATTTGAGTATTTGGGTGCGGGTATCCAGTACCGTCCCTGACATTTCATGGGCCCTAGGCAAAAGATAAAAAAAGGGCACCTATAAAAAAGTTTTAAAAAAATTGGAATTTCTTATAAAAAGGCTCTTTAAATTTTTCAAAGAACTATGTTTATTTATCGACAAGCATCAAACAATAAGTTATGAAATTAAAAATTAAAAAAACGATTTCTACGAGCATTTTGGGAGGCAAAATCATTAATAATAACATCTACGTCAATATTTTCTATTAATTTTTTAATAGATAATGTTGCAAGACCATTCAGTCTTTCTTGCGACATTGATGATCTCAAGTAGGTTTTTATAAATTTTAGTTTTGAAAAACTTCTTTCGATTGATGCCACTATCACAGGTAACGTTAAAAAAATTCTGTATGCAATGAAAACATTCGGATAACAATCTACAGACTTTATAAAGTTAAGAATTTCTATAGCAGACATCCACTCATTTGGCAAAGTCATTTGCAACACTTTTAACTCAGAGTAAAAATCATTGAAATTAACATCATTTGAATCATCATGGGAAAATTTAGAGTGCAAATTAGCACAATATTCTTTTAATTTTTTTATCATCCAACGCTTTTAACGTATTTGAATCAAATAAAAATCCAAAAATATTTTCAAATTCTTTTAATTGCTCAAATCTAATTTTTAAAGATGTCATCGCCATATCTACAACAACAACAAAATACTCTATTCTAAATAACTCATCAGCGGATTGGATTCCTTCGTCCTCATTATTCTCATCAAATTACTTTTTTCCAATAATACGATGCTTTATAGGATGGCTTGGCTCTATATCCATTTCAAGTGCAAAACTCTTAGCAATTTCTAAACTAGCAGCAAAACCTTCTTCTCTGTACTTTGAAAAAATGATAAAACGCCTCCTACTTGTTTTATGCTAGAGTGAATACTGACGGATTCGGATTGCAATATCTTTCTCACCATATTCACAGAAAATAAAATGCCATACCAAATTACCATACCATGAAGAAATTCAAAATTAAGTACATTAACTAAACTCTCGTCTTCACTCTTTGATTTTGCATTGTCACAAGATTCATATAATGATAATAAGACATTTCTAATTTGGGGAGTTTGAAATCTGATTACTTAAACACTTTTGATCGTACTCTCCCAACGAGTATTACACAAAGACTTTACGGTTACTCCAGAAATATTATCAAGTAAAATTTTCCATCTTTTAGTAGAACTCGAAAATAATGTATATATGCGTTGAATAATTCCAAAAAATGAGATGACTTTAACACAAGAATGTGCCATATCACTAATAACAAGATTCAAACTATGACAAGCACAAGGCATGTATAATGCTCTAGGATTTATTTCAAGAAAATGACTTTGAACTCCTTGATGTTTCCCCTTCATATTAGAACCATTATCATAGCCTTGACCCCTCACATCATGCACACTAAGATCAAAAGATTCTAAAACATCTAACAATACAGTAAAAAGTCCTATTCCAGATGTATCATCAACATTTAAAAATTCTATAAAGTATTCCTCAATCTTAAGATTTGATAAATTCACACATCTAAATATTAGAATCATTTGTTCTTGATGGCTGATAACAGGAGTACAATCAAGAATTACTGAGAAATATTTAGCCTCTTTAACAATCTTAATGATAATATTTTTAATATTTTGGGCTAAAAGTAAAATCAACTCATGTTGAATTCTTGGTCCAAGATAATGATAATAAATTTCACGATTTTGTATACGCCTAACATGATATTGCATTACAACATCAAATTCAGCTATCATTTCAATTAATCACAAGCAATTACCATTATCATATTCATACAGTTTATCATTCGATCCTCGAAAAGCCAAGTTGTGTTTAGCAAGATATTATACTAGAGAATATCCTAAATAAAATATCTCTCCAGCATTTTTTCTCTTTCCTAATCTCTTCTTGTAAGTTTTATCAATTGTTTGATTTTTATCCAATCGTTCTATGACTTCACTCCATTTATTCATATTAATCATATGTTCTGTACTATTTTCATGCTTTTGAAGTCTCTCGCTAATATGCCTCCAATCACATAAACCCTCATTTGCCAACAAACTTCGATTAATAATTGATTTAAATAATTTGCAACAAAAATAAAATACTTTGTCATCACTTTTAGAATAAACCAACCATTTTCTACCAATAAGCTCACCATTGCTCAACTTTCTAGAGTAATATGAATAAGAAAAATGTCTATTAGAACTATCTAAGGGAAAATCAAGATCTACTTCTCTTATGGGCCCTTTTTCTAAAATAATCTCTTGATTGATTGTCAATTTCTCCCAATTTTTAGGATCAAATATATCCAAAAAAACAATCACCTTGATGTTTATCAATGCAAATATTTTCATTATTAGATACATCTTGCACATTAATAGCCTCATTTGCATTATTTATTTCATCTTTTTCATTTACGCAATTATGTAAGTTTTCATTATTAATCACATCTTTATCTATAGTTTCATTTTCATTTATATTGACAATATCATGAAGATTTTCATGAGCATTTAAATTTTCACTAGAATTTCCTGCTCTAAAAATAAATTTATCGAGAGCACCTAGTTGTGATTTCTTTAACTCTTCGTTGTGCTTTCTCTTTTTCCTTTTTTTCACATCCAGATAAATACTTTTTGGGAAACATGCTATACTAATTAAACAAAATTATAGAGAAATTTAGAAAAAAGAAACAAAACACCTGGTAAAAGAATCAAATGTCACCATCAATTGCACCTTTACGATCGTGATTTAGCGAACTCAGTAGAGGCCTCGATGATAATCTGTCAACGAACAACTTCAAATAAGATGGTTGCTATAAAATACATGGAAATGTTTTATTATGAGACAAAAATTTTTTTTATGACAAATATTTCTTAATATTACTTCCTAATCATTCAATCTATTCCGCTTTACTCTTATTTACTCTATAACTAAATTAAATATACTTCAAAGCTAAATTACTTCCAGTTTACAGCTTTCCAAGTAATATATCAAATGCCTTCTGTAACAATTGGTGTTTTCCTCCAGAACTTTTGAAAGAATTTAAGATATTAATTAAGTTTTTGGTATTTGTTTGATAAAAAAGCAGCCCTACTACGTACAACGGTTCCTTTTATACACACATAATTATGCAAGCTAAATCATCTGATTAGACAAAACTCACATTTTTAGCAACAACACTAAAAGCCTCACGATGGCTAATGTCAATATTGCAAGCTTTGATCCTTTGAATCTCCTCTCTGGCATATCGAAAATGATAACAAAATTAATTAATAGTAATAAACCAAGGTCTTAATCAATGATCATAATGCAAGTGGGTAGGTTGCATACTTGATGAACTTGTTGTATGCAGAGGGGACACGTTGTTTCTTCCTTGGAGCTATATGTATATTTGTTGGAGAGACCTTGAGAGAGAGAGGGAGAGGGAGAGGGAGAGAGAGAGAGGAGGGAGAGAGGACGTTAGTAGTGGTCCACAAAATATAGAAATTTTGTGAGAGGATAGGGGTGGGCGTCATTTCAAGAGAGAGAGAGAGAGGGGAAAGAATTTAAGGAATTAAAGAGAGAGAGATAGTGGGGGGAGAATTTAAGGAATTAAATAGAGTTGTGGGGGGGGAGAGAGGATGTCTCGGCAAGCTAAAACAACGTGTCCCTTAAAATATTAAAAAAATGTACGTTGGAGTCTTGGAAAACGTTGGAGACTTAGAAACTTTGGGTTTAAGAATGTTGGAAACTTGGAATAAAATTTAATATGTCTTTTATTTATGTAAATGAAGGAAAATGGGCCCTTAAAATTAATGGGTCCTAGGCTGTTGCACTCCTAGCATTTCTGTCCCTGACATTTCACGGGCCCTTGGCAAAAGATAAAAAAAGGGCTCCTATAAAAAAGTTTTAAAAAAATTTGAATTTCTTATAAAAAGGCTCTTTAAATTTTTCAAAGAACTATGTTTATTTATCGACAAGCATCATACAATAAATTAAAAATAAAAAACGATTTCTACGAGCATTTTGGGAGGAAAAATCATTTATAATAACATCTACATCAATGTTTTCTATTAATTTTTTTCAATAGATAATGATGCAAGACCATTCAATCTTTCTTGCGACATTGATAATCTCAAGTAGGTTTTTATCAATTATAATTTTGAAAAACTTCTTTCGGCTGATGCCACTGTCACAGGTAACATTAAAAAAATTCTGTATGCAATGAAAACATTCGAATAACAATCTGCAGACTTTATAAAGTTAAGAATTCTATAGCAGACATCGACTCATTTAGCAAAGTCATTTGCAACACTTTTAACTCAGAGTAAAAATCATTGAAATCAACATCACTTGAATCATCATGGGAAAATTTAGAGTGGAAATTAGCACAATATTCTTTTAATTTTTTTATCATCCAACGCTTTTAACGTATTTGAATAAAATAAAAATCTAAAAATATTTTCAAATTCTTTTAATTGCTCAAATCTAATTTTTAAAGATGTTATCGCCATATCTACAACAACAACAACAACAACAACAAAATACTCTATTCTAAATAACTCATCAGTGGATTGGATTTCTTTGTCCTCGTTATTCTCATCAAATTGTTTTTTTCTATTAATACGACGCTTTATAGGATGGCTTGGCTCTATATCCATTTCAAGTGCAATACTCTTAGCAATTTCTAAACTAGTAGCAAAACCTTCTTCTCTACACTTTAAAAAAAATGATAAAACGCCTCCTACTTGTTTTATGCTAGAGTTAATACTAACGGATTCAGATTGCAATATCTTGCTCACCATATTCACAGAAAATAAAGTATCATACCAAATTAACATACCATGAAGAAATTCAAAATGAAGTGCATTAACTAAACTCTCGGCTTCACTCTTTGATTTTGCATCGTTACAAGATTCATATAACAATAATAAGGCGTCAAATTTGGGGAGTTTGAAATCTGATTGCTTTAACACTTTTGATCCTACTCTCCCAACGAGTATTACACAAAGACTTTACGGTTACTCCAGAAACATTATCAAGTAAAATTTTCCATCTTTTAGTAGATCTCGAAAATAATGTATATATGCGTTGCATAATTCCAAAAAATGAGACAACTTTAACACAAAAATGTGCCATATCACTAATAACAAGATTCAAACTATGACAAGTGTTGGACATGCGAGCCCACGGCGAGCCATTATGCAATAAATGTTATTGCGAATATCATTCCCTGATCTGAAATGAAGAATACATAATTTGCATAATAGGTCCCTTAGTACAATTAGGGTTATGTACCATGGCCATCTTAATGATCATACATCTGTTGATTCAATTATTGAATCATAGAGGCTGGTGCTTAGATGAATATCTAATGAGTTAGATTGAGGACTCGTCAAGCACCGTCAAATGATTATTAAGAGATGATCTCCAGCCAGAGTAGGAGATGGCAATCCTATCTCAGTTAGGCTGATATCTGGCCGACCTCTTGATGCAGGTCCTCTGCATAGGAATAGAGATTCGGAGGTGTCAGATTAGTTAGGTCAAAGAGTTGACTTAATGATGAGCGAAAAACCGAGCGAACGAGGTAAAGGTACTAAACAGGTCGTTGCGACCTCTAACACTCGGGGTCACTCAATCAAGAAAATTATCGAACCGCAAAATCAATCAAAGATCAAACAAGGCAAGCAAGCGGTCCTAGCTATAAGATTAACCTGGTATAGCTCCCAGGGTCGAACACAAGGAGCACGGATTGGCCTAGGTCCTACGAAGTAGTAAAAAGAAAATAAAATAAAAGAAAAGTGTTTTTTAGTGGTTTTTAATAATTTTTATATTTTTTTGGATTTTTGAATTATAAAGAAAATGAAAGAAAGTAAAATCAAGCCAACTTAAGCAATTTATTTAACACACCAAAAATCAAGCAAAAATTAAAGAAAAATTGTTTTTATGTTTTTCAAGTTTTTAAGTGTTTTTGGTGAATTTTTGATATTTTTCTAAAGTGTATTTTATTTTCTAGAAATCAAACAGTGCTAAAAGACCTAGGTACTGTCCAGCAAGGCCTGAAACCCAAAAATAAAATATTTATGGATCTCAAATGGCCCTGGAGGTAATTTTCCTGTATACTAGAAAGAATAAGGAAAATTTGGGCACCTAAATTATTGTTTTTGGATTTTTATATTATTTATTATAATTTTTATGAGTTTTTAAGGGTTTTTAGATTTTTAGGGTTTTTAAGCAATGAAAAATAGCCAAAATTGGCTAGAAAATCAAACAACAAGCAAGCAACAGTAGCTAATTTTTCTAGAATTTTTAGAGGTGATTTTATATTTTTTTGGTATTTTTAAACCTAGACAGTAGCTAAAAAGGAGGTTTTTGAATTTTTAAAAACACTAAATAAAATCAAAAATGTCCGCAAAAATTCTCAAAAATCCAACAACATGGCAGAAGCCATGTGTCAAATTTTCATCAAATTTGGAGGTGGTTTGATATTTATTCAAAAATCAAAGAGGGGGCACTGTGCACAGGGACGTAAGTGCAAATACCCAAAAGTCTGGGGGCCAAGGTGCAAAAATCCCAGCAAGTCACGCGCGTGGCGCGTGCCTGGGGAACTCAGGGGCCTTTTGGTAAGAAAAACCAAGTTCCAGGGGCTTTTGATAACTCGTACCAAAAACCCAGGGACTCGGTTGCAATTTACCCACTAATACACGCACATGTAGAAATAAAAATGCTCACAGGGGCACAACTGCAAATACCAGAAAATATTTCTTCATTCAATAACAACCCAGAACTACAGGATCAAAGATGTAAAAAGCCCAAACAAGCACGTGACGAAGCACGTGGTCTCATACACACGGGGGCATACATGCAAATAAAACTAAGCACAGGGTCCACAATGCAATTTGCCCTACGTAAATAAAAGTTCTAAAATATTTACAGGACTAGAAATAAAAAGACAAACTAAGAGGGGGCCCTAAGTAAATCACCCCTTTATTCGTCGACGGCTGGATGCGCGCCACGTGGAAGATCGATCGGTCCTGGATGGCTGGCGCTCTCCTTCTTCAGCTCTCGGGCCTAATCGACGGTGGAGGCGAGGACACGTGGAAGATCTGACGGGTCTGGCCTCAGGTGTCTCTCCCCTCAGCGCGAACGGTCCTGATCAGCCCCTCGATCTGATCAACGGCTGCTGCTCCTCGATAAATGGACGGTGGCGATGTGAACTGGGAGCGGGGGCTGATCGGACGGTGCTGGAGGATGGTGGAAGAACACTCCACCGGTGAACTTCGCCGGCTTCGTGCGTGAGCTGCAATCCTCCTCAGCTGCTCCTGATGATCGGGGAAGATAGGCGACGGCGTCCCGCAGCTGCTGGTACTGTCCGATGGCCCACCCGAGCCCTGGAGGGGCTCCGGCGAGCTCGGCGGCGGTGGGCTCCTGGACCTGATGTGAGGGGGGCTCAGATGCCCTCCTTCTGACCTGCAAAACACGCCAGGAGCTTCGCGGGTCGAGGGCAAAGTGCCTCGACCCAAAGAAGCGGGGTGAAGGTGGCTGGTGGGTCGGTGCGAATGAGCTCCGGCGAGTGGTAGGTGGTGGAGCTCGACTCCCAGCTCCGGGGCGAGCTGGGTTGGATGAGTGGGCGTAGAACGTGCGTCGGAGGATGGCGAAGGTGTGTGGGGGTTCCGATGATCGAGATATTACGCGAGATGGCCGGAATCAAGGGAACACGTCGGAGAGCCGATTTGGGCGAAACTACAAATTAAGCGAAAAGAAAGGACTAATCGGCTACCTGGGTGGAGCGGAAGACTGTGCTGGAGTGTGGCTAACTCCCGGTCGTCGCCTCGAAGGTCGTCACTGCCTGAGGCTCGAGCTCCAGCTAGGTGGCGGAGCACGGCAGCGCGCGGCTGCCGGATCGATGGTCGGGCACCCTCCTCCTCGCTGCAACACGGCAGACGGAAGCTGTCACCTTGCTGAATGCAATGGAGGTCACGGGAGTGAAGGTGGAGAGCCAAAGATGGAATGAAAGTGCGGCGGAGCTGAGATTTTATATGGGTGCAGGTCCGGGAAGGATCGATCGGGTCCGGCTCGTTTGAGCACGGATCCCTAGGAGGAATGTCGGGCGAGATTCCCGGATACCTGGGGAACAATTAGGACCAGGGATTAAGCCAAATGGAGGTCGGGTCTGGTTGGAATAAATGGGGAAAGATGGGTCCGCGAACCAGATCCAGCTCTGGTGGTCCTGGGGGAGGTGTTGACCGGGGGTCAACAATCCCCCGTGGACCAATCAGAGCCCGCCAAGGCTTGAATTCTTATTTGATTTTTTTGGGGCCTTAAATGGCCGAATTTCCAAAAACTTAAAACATGAAAAATATTTGTTTTAATTTTTTCTATTTTTTTGTGATTTTTAATTAATTTTTGGAAATAAAAATAAGGTATATACATAGTAGCTATACATAGGTATATATACACTATATTGATTTTTGATTTTTGATTTTTAATTATTTATTTCTATACATTTTTATTCCTATTTTATATTTTATTTATTTATAGGATAAAATGAGGAATAAAAGGCTATTTTTATTTTATTTTTATTATTTATATACATAGGTTAAATAATTATTTATGTGCAACTATATACATGGTATATATACAATATGTTTTTGTGTTTTTAATTTTGTAATTTTTATTTGATTTTTGTTTTAATTTTCTTTATTTATTTTATGTACAATATATACATAGAATATTTACAAAAAGTTTTAGAAATAAATAAATTTATTTACAAGGTGGAATAGATAAAGAGAGGTGGTCTATGTACATGGTGTAAGGGTATTTTTGGTCTTTTTGATTTTAAAGTTTTTATTTTGTTTTTAATAGCTTATAAATATATACAAAATATATACAAACATATTTTTGGGATGAGGAAAATATTATTTATTTATTTACAAATATATACATAAGTGAGCCCCTATCTCCCTCTACTTGGCTTTTATGCGGTCAGGCCCATGCTGAGCCCTCCCTTGGGTTAGGTTGCTCAATATTTATTCTAAATATTTCCCTCTTTTTCTTTTTCATCTTTATTCTTTTATTTTTGCACAAAAACATGCTAATTATCTATATTTACAAACATGCATGCTTTTGCTAACTAACCTTATTTACACATATCTACATGCATTTGCATAGGTTTTTGTAGCTAAAATATAAGAATAAAGAGTGATGAATGGGTATTCATCACCCCCCTATACTATACTTTGCTAGTCCCTTAGCAAACACTTATTTGAAAAAGAAGTGAAAAAGAAAGAAAAAGAAAAAGAAAAAGAGAATGTACAAGGATCAAGGTTGATTATTAAACTTGCCTTCATTAAATTGAGGTATGGAGCTCAATCAGATCTTTGGATTATTAATGGGTCAGAACCTTATTCAGACTTAAGCTTAAAACCTAACAGCCTCTAAGTTCCACTACTCTATAACCAAGACTCCTCAATGCTCCATATCAGAACAAGTCATCAACTACAAACCCTGAAGACCATGAATCTTTTCTTGTCCTGTGAAAGTGAGGTCTAAGCTCTCCACCTCAGAAATGGCGACTTGACAACCCTCCCCAACAAGGTAACTCTATGACCTCAATCTGGCCACTCTTTCCTCGAGGAGCGGGGTATTCCCTTCTAAGTTCAAGTACAACCGGCTCAAGAAGAGGGGGAAGAAGAGAATGGGTCAAGGCCAGTGTAGCCAAGTACCCTTGGGAGCTTGACCAGTGTAGCCAAGTCTCCCTGCTGCAAGCTACAACAGGTGGATCATGAAACCAAGCTTTGCTTATTGCACTTATATACATACTCCGGTGGGGTTATCATTTTCTCTCAGACCCACCACTTTTTTGGAGTTCTTTTCTTTTTGCATTTTTTTTTTCGAGTGCATCTATACAACATGTACATGTGCAGCATATATACAAGGAGTTTTTCCTCTTGAGCCAGTAGACTATCCCTCTTTTGAAGCTTTATTGCAACCCACAACTCCCGTCGTTAGACTTCATGGCAACCCGACCAAGTTGAGACGCACTTCCTTCACTAATTGAAGAAGAGAGGTTCCGCCTAGAAGTACTACCCTCATATGCTACCCCAAGTCAAGGAAGACTGCCTCCTCACCACCTCATCCGTAGAGAGCTCGGTGCATAGTGCGGTTGTCCAAGTAAAGCCATAATCTATATGAGTCATGTGTTGTTGTTAAGTGCTCTACTTAGGCTCATTGAGATGACATGTGATCATAGCCTAGTGGACTCAAAGAATTAAGTCTCCATGGACCTGAAAAGCCTTAAACCTAAGCCCTATAAGGTTCCTCTTAGAAATTAGGTGGATTAAGATCTTAATCAAGCTCCATTTCTCAATTTGATTCCAGGCTAGTTTAAATGTCAACTATCATCCAAGAAAAACTATATACATATGTACAAAAAGATGCATATTTACACAAATTTTACAATCATGCAAAAATTTTTGAAAAATGTTTTGAAATCATGAATGATGATGCATGAAGTGCAAGTTTTGCAAAAAGGTATTTACACACATTTACACAAGATTTTTGCAAACTTTTGATTTTCAAAACATTTTGGAAAAATTTTGTACTATATACATAATTTTGATACACAAATATTTACACAAGCTTTACACAAAAGATTTTTGAAATCATTTTTACAAAAATAATTTGTACACTAGCTATGTATGTGCAAATAAAAAAAGATTATGTACATGAAAAAAATTTTAATTTTTGTGGTTTTTAGCCATTTTTATTTATTAACACACTCACACAAAGTACGGGTTATGGCTAAAGTATATATGAAATATATACACACCCCCCTATACTTAGCTCGAACGATGTCCTCGGAGTCAAGAGCGATGAAGAAGACATAACTCGTGCTTTGTATAGGGAAGTGAAAAGGAAGGCTATACAAAAGGAGAATAAAAAGTCAAAAGGGACTCGGGTTTTCCCCTTATACTTAGGATCAAGTAATCCTAAGTATAACAGGCTGTACACGAAGGGAAAACCGAGTGGAGAATGTACAGGGTCTACCCCCTCTATACTTAGGGTGAAATGCCCCTAAGTATAGGCAGCAAAACAGGGGTAAACAAAGACAAAAGAAATACCCGAAAGGTCTCACATCCCCCCTATACTTAGGGTAAAGTGCACCCTAAGTATAGCATAATCACAAGATGAAGAAAGGGATGTGGGACTAAGGAATGTGCTGATATGGACATCTGGATCTATGTACAGCGGAGGATCAGTAAAGCTCAGGCGTGAGATGCATTAGATGTGAGTCAAAGACCACATCTCACGCAAAATGAATAGGGGCAATATCAACGACCCGCGGCTCATGATCTAGAAATGGCTTGAGCCGCTGGCCGTTCACTCGGAAGGTACTCTCAGAAGACAACTCAGATATATCGATGCTACCGTTGTCGTGTACCTTCCGAACCAGATAAGGTCCTTTCCATTTGCTCTGTAGCTTCCCTGGAAATAATCTAAGCCTTGCATCAAACAGCCATACTCTCTGTCCAATCTCAAAATGCTTGTGGCTGATATGAGAATCATGCCACTCCTTGACTCTCTCCTTATAATGTAGGCTGCTTGAGAAAGCTGAATCTCTAAGCTCCTCCAGGGCAGCTAGCTCTGCCCTCCTCTGGTCTCCTATACCATCTGGATCCATAAGAATGTCTGTAACTGCCCAAAGTGACTTGTGCCTTAGCTCAACTGGTAGGTGACAGGGTTTGCCATATACGAGGCGAAAGGGAGATGTGCCCAAAGGTGTCTTGAAAGACGTGCTATATGCCCACAAGACCGAGTCCAATAGCTGTGACCAATCCTTTCGGTTAGGGCGGACGACTTTCTGCAGAATAGTCTTGATCTCCCTATTCGACACTTCGGCTAGACCATTCGTCTGTGGATGGTACGGTGTAGCAACACGATGGTCTATACCGAACTCGCTAGCAAGTGCCTTCACCTGGTCGTTGATGAAGTGAGATCCCCCATCAGAAATAAGAACTCGTGGAACCCCGAACCGCGTGATGATATGCTTCCTCAAAAATCTGCAAACTGTCCTCGCATCAGCGGCTCGGGCGGGGATAGCCTCCACCCAACGACTCACATAATCCACGGCCAACAGAATGTACTCAAATCCCTGACTCTTAGGGAATGGACCCATGAAATCGATGCCCCATGCGTCAAAAACCTCACAGAAGTGAATGGGCTGCATCGGCATCATATCACGCTGTCCACAAGTGCCCATCCTCTGACAGTCAGTACACCTCTTCACGAACTCATCTGAGTCCTTGAAGAGGGTAGGCCACCACAAGCCGGATTGGAGCACTTTCTGTGCCGTTCTCCTCCCAGAATGATGTCCTCCTACCTCAAGCTTGTGGCAGTAAGTGAGGACGCTATGGTGTTCCTCCTGAGGAATACACCGACGCCAGACGCTATCCCCTCCTTCGTGGTAAAGGATGGGATCCTCCCAATGGTAAGACTTGGCCTTCGCTAGGAAGGTCTCAAGCCTCTGCCTGGGCCAATCTTGTGGGACTTTCCCAGCAACGAGAAAGTTCACAATATCGGCGTACCATGGGAGTGAGGCGATAGCAAGGATCGCCTCATCTGGGAAGGTATCTCTAATAGGATCAATCTGCTCAGAATCCTCAGGCTGCTCTAATCGGGAGAGATGATCCGCCACCACATTCTTGACTCCAGGCTTATCCTTGATCTCAATGTCGAACTCCTGGAGTAGAAGGATCCATCTAGTCAGTCTAGCCTTGGCATCCTTCTTTGCCATGAGGTACCTGATGGCGGTATGATCTGTAAACAAAGTCACTCTAGATCCAATGATATATGATCTAAACTTATCCAGGGCAAACACTACTGCTAGCATCTCCTTCTCTGTGACTGTATAATTCCGCGGGGCGGAATCCAATGTGCGGCTATCATAGTGTATAGCAAATGGTACTCCATCCCTCCTCTGTCCCAGCACTGCCCCTACGGCAAAATCGGAGGCGTCTGTCATGATCTCGAATGGGAGAGACCAATCAGGTGGCTGGAGGACAGGAGCCTCAATCACGCACTGCTGGAGAGTAGCAAAAGACGAAAGACACTTGTCATCGACAAGGAACTCGGTGTCTTTCGTCAAGAGGTCGGTCAACGGTCGGGCAATCCTGCTAAAATCATGAATGAATCTCCTGTAAAATCCAACGTGCCCCAGAAATGACCGTAACTGCCTCAGATTGGACGGCGGTGTGAGTTTCCTAATCACATCAACCTTGGCCGGATCAACCTCCATGCCCCTGTTGGAGATGATATGGCCAAGCACCGTCCCTTGAGTCACCATGAAGTGACTCTTCTCCCAAGATAGCACCAAGTGATACTCAATACATCGCTGAAGTACTCGATCTAGGCAGTCGAGACAAGAATCAAATCCGTCGCCGTAGATCGAGAAATCATCCATGAAGACCTCAAGGCACTCCCCTACCATGTCCGAAAAGATCGACAGCATGCACCTCTGGAAAGTCGCAGGGTCGTTGCATAGCCCAAATGGCATGCGTCGAAAAGCGTATGTGCCGAAGGGACAGGTAAAGGTGGTCTTCTCCTGATCCTCAGGAGCGATGGCCACTTGGTTGTAGCCCGAGTACCCATCCAGGAAGCAATAATGGCTCTTCCCTGCCAGTCTCTCAATGATCTGGTCAATAAAAGGCAGGGGGAAATGGTCCTTCTTGGTGGCTTGGTTGAGTCTCCTGTAGTCAACACAAACCCTCCAAGAGGTGGGTACTCGTGTAGCAATCTCCTCTCCCGACTCACTGATCACAGTCGTGATGCCCGTCTTCTTGGGCACCGCATGCAAGGGGCTAACCCACTTGGAGTCGGAAATGGGATAAATAAAACCTGCACCCCACCACTTCGATATTTCCTTCATGACAACCTCTCTCAGGTTGGGGTTCAGACGCCGCTGGAACTCACGCGACGGCTTCGCCCCATCCTCGAGATAGATGTGGTGGGAGCACACTGATGGACTAATCCCATGGAGATCTGCTACGCTCCATCCGATCGCCTTGCGGTTCTTTTCAAGAACCCCCATCAAACGGGATTCCCGCTCTCCAGTCAACTCGGCGGAGATGATGACTGGGTACATCTCTGGATCGCCCGCAAGGAATCGATACTTCAGCGAAGTAGGGAGCGGCTTCAGCTCTGGAATGCTGGGTGCCGGCAAATCTGGCTGTGGAAGAAACTGAGTGAATGCTGCAAGGTCGGCCAAATCTGCCTGGGAAAGTGAAAGCATACTCTCGCAAACTGGATCGGGAGAAGGCTGCTCAACTGCACTGTCTCTGCTCGGCTCTGCATCTACCTCCTCCTCATCAATAGGCTCAACGGGACTCGAATCTGGCATCTGATCATAGCAATCGGCCCAATCAGACTCTGAATCCGAGGGATCTGTATCAGAAACAGTGGCATCAGTACCACCGGGAAACAAGGTGCCATCAGCACCACCAGAAAACAAGGTGGCATCAGCACCACCATCACAAATCATCGTGCTGCGATCAAGGACCGGCTCCGCTGCCGCAATGGTATCCTGAACCAGGTCTGTGCTCTCCAGACTCTCCTCTGCTATCATCTCTGCCTCAGCTGTGTCTGAAAGTGAGAGGGTAGTCTGTGCCTCAAGGTCTGCCCAAGCTGCCTCATCATCTGTGATCACAAAATCACAGTCCTGGTGGATGTCTGGCTCTGCGTCTGTCAGCTGCTCTGAATCGGTACTCGCATCTGAGCGGGATCTGAATCTGGCTCTATAGTCCTCGACCGTCTCTATTTGTATACTTTCGCCCTGGACGCGAAAGTACACCTTCCCGCTATCATGATCAGTCACCGCCTTGGCTGTGGCCAAGAACGGACGACCAAGGATGATGGGGGTATCGGTCACTGACTCCGGGATCTCCATGTCCAACACTACGAAGTCCACGGGGAATTGCAGACCCTGAATCGTGACGATAACGTCTCGTAACAACCCCTTCGGCCTTTTGACAGATCGATCAGCGAACTGAAGGACTGTCATGCTCTGTCGAAGAGTGCCCAACTCGAATCGGTCGAGAAGAGCTGCCGGAAGAAGGTTGATCGACGATCCGCTATCTAGAAGAGTACGGTCGAACCACTGCTCACTAATCTGGCATCTGACATACGGGGCCCCTGCATCTGGCCTCTTGGCTGGCAGTCGGTTCTGGATCGCAAAGCACGTGGCTTTGGTCAGCACATGGATCTCTGAAGTGTGGTTCCTCCTCCTCCTCCTGACTGTAGTCCTCTCTCTCAAAGATCTCTGGAGAAGTGGGATGTGCTGCAAAGCCTCCTGGAGGGTCAGCTGGATGTGAAACCGATCTATCATGCTCTAGCTGAACTCCTCAAGCTCTCTCTTTTTTGGATCAATTTTCTTCCCCTTCCCCATCTGAAGGGCTCTAGGGAAGGGGATCACTGGGTCCTTCTCAGATGAAGGACTAGGAAAAGGTCTAAGCGGTTCAAGGACCGGATCCACACATACATCACGCACCACAGTGGGACCAGAAGAAAATAAACCTTTTCCTTTATTCATAGCAGAGTTCCGAGATACATGACCATGAGGAAAAACAACACCACTATCTGTACAAACACCGGTGGCCTCAGTACCACCACGGGCGGGCTGCTCTGCTGCTGCTGCCGAAGGTAGACGTCTCGCGGCATCAGTACCGCGTGCTGGCTCGGCTGCATGGGTGGCATCAGTACCACCTCCTAGATCTGGTGAAGTGGCGGCCTCAGTACCGTCTGTGGGATCAGCATCCTTGGTGGCCTCAGTACCACCGTCATCATCTGGAGCGGCCTCAGTACCGCTCTCCTCCTCCTCCTGTGGCGCCTCGGGATGGTGCTCAGCTGAGGCGCCGCCGCCGGCTGGGGTCCTACCGCTCCTAAGCGTGGCAAAATCAACATCAAAAAGATCTGAAGAAGCATCATCAAATGGATCGCTAGGAGTGGCTAACTCAGTATGTACTACCTGCTCAGACTTCCGCTTGAGATTGTTCGGGTTCGGCTCTATCTGGGCGGGTATGGCGGCCTTCCCTCTCACCAGGTCCCGCAACTCCTGGCGGAACTCGTCCATCTCCCGTCGAAATGTCGCCTGCTGGTCCGTGAGGAGGTGGGTGATATCATCCAAAGCGGGGCTCTCGTGGGAGCCCGACGGGTGGCCTCTCTGTGGATGAGGCTGTGACTGCTGGTAAGGGTAAGAGGGGTAGGAAGGAGGGTGCTGCTGGTGCTGGTATCCCTGGTGAGCCTGTTGCTCACGTCTCCAAGGCTGTCCCTGCTGCTGATAGGGACGAGGAACGTAGGACGACTGCTGCTGGTAAACTGGGGGCTGCTGCTGCGGCTGGTGATGGTCCCTCGACTGGGAGTACTGCCCTCCCTGTGCTGACGGCTGCTGCTGGGGCTGGGCACCACCACTCCCCCACCTGAATCCGGGATGATCTCGTCGGATCCCAGGCTGGGGACGGTCGTACCAGATCCCGTTGACATCCATCAACGGCTCTGCATCAAAGGGGGTTGGGGGTAGTACTGCCAACGGCTGATCCGGCTGGTAGACCACCATCTGCATCTCTGGAGATGGTGGTGACTGCAAAGTGGGCTGCGGCTGCTGGTACGGCTCCGCCTGTACAAGGTGAACCTGTCTAGGCTGCACTGAGGTGCTGGAGCGCTGGGACGAGCTGCTGCTGCCGCCGGCGTCGCCTCGCGACTGAAGACGGGGCTGAGAAGCCGTTTGTGTCTCCTGGAGACACATGAGCTGTGTCTTCAGGTCGCTCAAAACCTGTGCCATCTGATCCATCTGTGCTATGCTCTGGCACTGCTTCTTCTCTATCAGCTCCATGCGGTCCAGCTTCTCGCTGATGATGCCCATGTCCGCAGCTGACGACTCTAACTGTGCTGCTGTTGTGGCTGCGGACGAACTAGATGGACCTGCATCTACCCGTGCTATCCTCTGGTACTGCACGGGTCCTGGCTGATGTGGCTGGGTCTTCTGGGTGTAGAGACGGGTCTGGGACATCACCATGTAATTCTCTGCCATCTCCTCAAAAATAGCCCAGACCTGGTCATGGTCCTTGGCGAAGTAGGACCCGCCACAAGAAGCGTTCACCAGGCCCTGTAGCTCTGGTGACAACCCACTGAAAAAGCTCTGAACTAGGTTCGGCTTCGTGATATCGTGGTGTGGGCATCTGTCCAAAAGCTCTCTAAACCTCTCCCAAGCCTCATGGAACTGCTCGTTGGGGAACATGGAGAAGTTGCTGATCAGGGCCCTCGCTGCGTTCGTCCGCCCGAGTGGATAGTACTTGTTCAAGTACTCGGTGCGGAGCTGCTCCCAGGTGTACACGAATCTCCCCAAATGCTTCAGCCAGGTGGCTGCTCTATCTGCCAGTGAGAAGGGGAAGGCAATCATCCGTATGGTATCCTGGTCCACATGCCTGTCGTGGACAGTACTGCAAATCATGAGAAACTCCTGTAGGTGGAGATGGGGCTCCTCGGTAGCCAGTCCATGGAACCGCGGAAGCATCTGCAAGGTGTTCGGGGGGAACTTGAAGTCCCCCACGATGGATGGAACCACAACCCAATGGTGCATCAAAGTAGATCCGGGGTTGTGCAACTCCCGCATCGGTCTAGGTGGTCCTGCTCCTCCTGCGGCTGCTGCCGCTGCGGCGGCGGCCGCGGCTGCTGCTGCTGCTGCTGCGGCTCGTGCCTGTGCCTCTGCATCCGGGTCCTCGGGCTCGCTCTGCTCATCTCTATCTGCTCTGAGCCTCTCCATCTCACGCCTCATCTCTATCATAAAAGCTCCCTGATCGCGGAGCTGCTGCTGGACTGTCTCTAACTGTGCGATCAGGGTGGAGTTGATCGCTCCCTGGTCTAGTACAAAGTGCTCGGGACGGGAGTGATCGTCAGAACTGCCTGCGCCTGCCATCTCGACGTCTGCAAAACCAAATGAGCCCAACTCAGGTGCCGTCAAATGTATCAATCTCTCCTCGGGCTCATGTCTCTCAGGGCGGTCAGAAAGGGGATCGAGGGGGAACAGGGTGGAGTCGTACTCGGGCTCGGAGAGCGGGTCTGAGCTCTCGCGAGCCAACCTAGATGATGAGGTAGACGTGCCCGAAAGCGGTGCAGCCAGAGGCTGCCTAAGAGACCGTCTACCCATCATCTTGATCTGGCGAGTAGGGCGGATGGGATCTGGAAAAACTATGATCTGAAAACAAACCCCCGGTTCACCAACGCAACGCGAGCTGAAGACCGTGAAAGTTAGGTCAAATTATCTTGTCTGTTTTATTTGGTGAACACACAAATATCAGAGCGATTACGTGACCTGTTGGGATATCCGCTACTAACCCAACCGACTGGCCCGCACGGAAGAGTCGGTAGTCAGTCAAGTATAGCAACGGGGGGCTCTACCTAGTGTTCGGGTCACTCTCTCGCACATGCAAACCAAGCAATGAGGGGGTTGCTCTCCCCAATACAAAATTTTTAGGGTGAGCGAGTTTTAAGGTCGATAATTTTAAACAGTCCCAATTTTATGATTTCTCTTTTTAGGTATTTTTCAAATCAAACAAAAACGCCTAACGAATTTTTCGATTCTCCTGATTATTAAGTCAAAAACGGGGGGAGAAGTCGAAAAAGCCGATGCACGAGAAATCAATGATGCATGCAAAGTCAGAAAAGCGTACCTCCCTCCAGCTCTCTACATGCAGAGTGATCCGCGCATAAAATAAAGACAGAAATTAAACTAAGCTATATGATGCAACGGTAAAAAGCCGAGTCCTAAACGAGCACTTTCTAGCGATGAACCGTCTAACCGGTCACCGACCTCCAAGCCAAAGGGTCCGGTCTTGGCCCGTCCCTCCCCTGCCCGACAAATCGGGGGTAGGAGTGCGCTTTACAGGACGGGCTCTCGGCGCGTAGGCTACGGAGGCTAGCGAGTCGGTTATTTTTATTATTTATTTTAAGTACGTCCAATTACGTTCTATAGGAACAGATAAGCCTTAAGGTGTTTGGATCCTACTCAGCTACGGCACAATCACCATAAAGTCCTAAATCTAGGGGCTCGAACAAAAACCGCGAAAAATCCGGAAAATGACAGTAAGAAAAGAAAAAGAAAACCGCGTAAAAAGCCGCGAAAAACCGAGGGGTCCTAATGGGTCCCCCGAGCACGCCGGTGCTCGGCGAAACAGACCCGCTACGGTCTAAGTGTCTAAGAGTCTCAGAAAGACCTGTCCCTGTATTATTACAATTAAGAATGAATAAATGAAATAAAAACTATCCTACTGCCTCACCCACTCAACTCTCTCCTCTCGCTCTCTCATACGGCTTCGTAGAGAAAGAAGCCGCCTCCAAGTCTCGCGGCTGCACCGGCTCCTCGAAAGTCGCCTCCGCGGTCCTCGGGCCCTTGCAAGAAGACAGGAAAAGTGGTCAGACCAATAAATAATAATCAAATAATAAATAAAAACAAGGGTATATGTGCAAAAATGAAAACAAAATAATCACACAAAATAAAATAAAAAGAAAAAGAAAAGAAAATCAAAATAAAACAAAATAAATCAAAAAGGAACTAAGTACAAAAGCCGCGAAAAGCCGCGGGCTCCGGAGAGCCGCGAAAAACCGCGAAAACAAAAACGAAAATAAAAACTAAAACACTACTAAGCCGTGCTCCCCGGCAACGGCGCCATTCTAATGATCGGGGAAGATAGGCGACGGCGTCCCGCAACTGCTGGTACTGTCCGATGGCCCGCCCGAGCCCTGGAGGGGCTCCGGCGAGCTCGGCGGCGGTGGGCTCCTGGACCTGATGTGAGGGGGGCTCAGATGCCCTCCTTCTGACCTGCAAAACACGCCAGGAGCTTCGCGGGTCGAGGGCAAAGTGCCTCGACCCAAAGAAGCGGGGTGAAGGTGGCTGGTGGGTCGGTGCGAATGAGCTCCGGCGAGTGGTAGGTGGTGGAGCTCGACTCCCAGCTCCGGGGCGAGCTGGGTTGGATGAGTGGGCGTAGAACGTGCGTCGGAGGATGGCGAAGGTGTGTGGGGGTTCCGATGATCGAGATATTACGCGAGATGGCCGGAATCAAGGGAACACGTCGGAGAGCCGATTTGGGCGAAACTACAAATTAAGCGAAAAGAAAGGACTAATCGGCTACCTGGGTGGAGCGGAAGACTGTGCTGGAGTGTGGCTAACTCCCGGTCGTCGCCTCGAAGGTCGTCACTGCCTGAGGCTCGAGCTCCAGCTAGGTGGCGGAGCACGGCGGCGCACGGCTGCCGGATCGATGGTCGGGCACCCTCCTCCTCGCTGCAACACGGCAGACGGAAGCTGTCACCTTGGTGAATGCAATGGAGGTCACGGGAGTGAAGGTGGAGAGCCAAAGATGGAATGAAAGTGCGGCGGAGCTGAGATTTTATATGGGTGCAGGTCCGGGAAGGATCGATCGGGTCCGGCTCGTTTGAGTACGGATCCCTAGGAGGAATGTCGGGCGAGATTCCCGGATACCTGGGGAACAATTAGGACCAGGGATTAAGCCAAATGGAGGTCAGGTCTGGTTGGAATAAATGGGGAAAGATGGGTCCGCGAACCAGATCCGGCTCTGGTGGTCCTGGGGGAGGTGTTGACCGGGGGTCAACAATCCCCCGTGGACCAATCAGAGCCCGCCAAGGCTTGAATTCTTATTTGATTTTTTTGGGGCCTTAAATGGCCGAATTTCCAAAAACTTAAAACATGAAAAATATTTGTTTTAATTTTTTCTATTTTTTTGTGATTTTTAATTAATTTTTGGAAATAAAAATAAGGTATATACATAGTAGCTATACATAGGTATATATACACTATATTGATTTTTGATTTTTGATTTTTGATTATTTATTTTTATACATTTTTATTCCTATTTTATATTTTATTTATTTATAGGATAAAATGAGGAATAAAAGGCTATTTTTATTTTATTTTTATTATTTATATACATAGGTTAAATAATTATTTATGTGCAACTATATACATGGTATATATACAATATGTTTTTGTGTTTTTAATTTTGTAATTTTTATTTGATTTTTGTTTTAATTTTCTTTATTTATTTTATGTACAATATATACATAGAATATTTACAAAAAGTTTTAGAAATAAATAAATTTATTTACAAGGTGGAATAGATAAAGAGAGGTGGTCTATGTACATGGTGTAAGGGTATTTTTGGTCTTTTTGATTTTAAAGTTTTTATTTTGTTTTTAATAGCTTATAAATATATACAAAATATATACAAACATATTTTTGGGATGAGGAAAATATTATTTATTTATTTACAAATATATACATAAGTGAGCCCCTATCTCCCTCTACTTGGCTTTTATGCGGTCAGGCCCATGCTGAGCCCTCCCTTGGGTTAGGTTGCTCAATATTTATTCTAAATATTTCCCTCTTTTTCTTTTTCATCTTTATTCTTTTATTTTTGCACAAAAACATGCTAATTATCTATATTTACAAACATGCATGCTTTTGCTAACTAACCTTATTTACACATATCTACATGCATTTGCATAGGTTTTTGTAGCTAAAATATAAGAATAAAGAGTGATGAATGGGTATTCATCACTTAACAAGATCGAGATAACCAAAGTCCTATATCGTATGCTGTCACGATATAGGCATGCATCCTCTGACCGGAGACAGATGTGTTACTATATGTTTGAGTATGTACATTTGGCAGACCAATAGGTTGATGACCTAATCAAGGTCTATACACCGGCGCGCTGGTGTGCATATAAGGGCATATGAGTAGTACGATCTCTCAAAGGGATCATAAAAGTTCAGTTACTGAACCGGAAGACATGAGCTCACTCATGAGATATTGGGAAGAATCAAATTCCGTGCGCACGGTCGTCTCACTTTTGAAGCTTAACTGAATTTGTTGGTTTGATATATACTTTTGGAAAGTATGTGATCAAGACCTAGGTATGATATATGCTTTTGGAAAGTATATGATCGATACCAACTTCCAATGATCGAATGAGAAACTTATTGATAGAACCCTGAAGTAGACAGTGAAAAGTTGATCTAATACTTTGGGTTTAATCTGAGTCTTCAAGTATGCAGGATGTACAGGTATTAGGAATACCTGAGGGTGATGTGATCATAAACGATTGTATAACCATGACGCTTCCATTCCTAGGGAGTGATGAAACGTCTGGATTTTAGTGACTCCTCTCAGTAGAGAAGTAATCTGATCTTAGTCCAAATATTGGACATTGATCTGAATGTGATTCAGATGCAATGAGAAGATTAGATCTGCGGTCTTGATTTAATCAAGCATCTATGGGAGGCCCGAGATCTGGATTTGAGATGTGATCTCAATATCCATGTCACTATACGTGGAACAATACAATCGCCCTGTCCTTATCTCCAAGTATTCGCGGAGAAAGCGCATTATCCTTGAAAGAGTTCATGGATAATTCTATTGTTGATATAGTATCCGAGCATTGAGAAAATGGATAATTAAATGTGATTTAGTTATCATGAATAATATGAATTTGATTCATATTATAAGGAAGAGTTATCTTAGATAATTAAATGTGATTTGATTATCAAAGATGTAAATAATGTGAATGTGATTCATTTTATTTGAGCACAAGAGAATAAGTTATCCAATATAATTAAATGTGATTTAATTATTATGGATAAGAATAATGTGGATAGTAATATCCAATTATTCATAATAAATTATAAATGTGATTTATAATGTATTAGAGAGAGTTAAATATAATTTATATTAGTAGATTAATTATTAATGTGTATTGGATACACATTGTCTAATTAATTGAAAATGTAAATTACATTTTGTTTTGGGTTGTGAATATGATTCACAATATTCCAATGTCAAGATTGCAATATTCCCAAAATTAATTGAGAATTATTTTGGTGAATAAAAATCTCAACAAATAGTTGTTGGAAAATAAGTAGAGAGAAAATCAAGGAGATGTGCAATCTCATGGGAATCCATGAGATTGCCCTCCCTCCAAGGGGAAGGTTGATCTCCTTTATTCTCTCTCTCCTTATTTGATTGATTTAATTTGGTATTAATATTTATTTGATTTATCAAATATATTTTATCAAAATTAAATCACAAGTTGTTGGTTTTTACCAACAAAAATCTTGACCATTGGATTGACATAAATCAATCTTATCAATTGATTTTACATATCACATGGATTGAGATCCATGGATCTCAAAACCCTATAAATAGAGAGGCATAGCATGCTCTCTATTTTACACAACACACAGCACATCTCTCTCTCTCTCATTCTCTCTAGAGGTCAGCCCTCTCTCTTCCTCTCATGGCCGTCCACCATGGATGCCATGGAGAGGTTCTCCATCGCCGCGGCATCGTCGTTATGCTGCCCGTTCTTCTGCTCGTGAATCTCCGTCTCCTTCGGTGCACCTCGCTCGTGAAGAAGATGTCGGATCTCGTGTGTCGAGATCAGGAGATTCGCCGCTTGGATCATCAACATGGATTGCGAGAAGCACGCGGTTCATCCCCACGCTCGCATGCGTCTCCTCCGTCGGATCGGACTTGAGACAAGAGGTCTCTTCATTTAGAGACTTGATCGCAACCACGCTTCAAGAGGTAATCCTATTACTTGTACGTGGTTTAGACAAAACGATCCGAGAAGTGTTCTTGGATCATGTGGTTTCGTCGTATAAAAAATTTTAAATTCCGCTGCATCGAGCAACTAGTGCGACTAGTCGCTCCTCGTCGTATTCGATACGATGCTCACGCTTCCATGATGCGCTTGAGTATCTAACCATATCCTTCAAGTGGTATCAGAGCCTTAGGTCGACGGTTTCGAATAGTGATTCGCTAACCGAGGACGACTTGGGTTCGTTAAGGTCGCGAAAGTTTTTATCGCATTTGATTTCGCAGATCTGCTTAGTGTAATTTTTCGGCCATGTTTAAATTGTTTAAACACAAAAATAGCACTTGGATTTTGTTCCCCATTAAATAAGAAAACCATAGGATCTGAGTTTGCGTAAATCGGATTTCGTATGCTCTAGATATGGTAGATTTAATTAACATGTATCCACTGTTACGGGAACTGCGAATCTTAACGTAATTAAAGAGTTAATTACTGTTTAGAGATGCCTCGAAATGCGTGCAAATCACATTGGTTTCTGTTCTAAATCAAATTAGCAAACTTTAGAAATTGACTTTGCTTAATTTGGATTTAAATTGATTGAGATATGCTAATTTTAGTAAGTAGGGGTCACTGCTGAAATTACTTTCCTAATCAAGACCATGTGATTGTCAATTAATGAAATTAATTGTTAATTTCGAGAAATAATTATGGAAAATATTTGTGAAATATTAGAGAATGATTATTTCCTTAATTGACTTGGCCCCAATCAATTAGTTGATTAGATTTGATCTAAATCATAATTGAAATCACAATCATCAAACTTCTTGCTTGAATAGGATTGGGAATTTGTCTAGCAAATTTCCTTATAATCAAAATTGTTTTGATTACTATATGGTATAATTTTAGTTGAAAAACCGATGATCATCTCAAGTACAAATTAATCAATTTGGCATTATCCTTTCCCGAGGTGGATATGGTGTCTAGTCGGGATCGCTGGGGTAGCGGGTTGCAACGTATGCGGTCCGTCCCACTCCCGCCGGTACTGGCCATGACAGCGAGTAGGGCCGGGATAATGTCCGAGGGATTAAGATATATTTTTCTAATCATTAAAATACGAATTAATACGTACTTTGAGAATAATACCACATATATTCAAGTAAGACAATCAAGTTTGATTGATTGAATTGGATTGATAATTAATTTAATATGATTTAATTGATTATGTCCAATTATACTCTAATATGATTAGAGTTGATAATTCCCTTGGAAGAATTGATTATATGAATGTGATTCATAATAATTAATTTAATTTGAATAAGATATGGAGGATCACATAAGTGACATCCATGGTCTCTCGTCAAGGCGAAGGGTTTCGTCGCCAGATATTATATATGGGAGACGCCTGTCCGTAGTGACAGCTCCTGCATATGATCCATTTGGATCGAGCTCGTCGCTTCTCGAAAGAGTAAGGACGTATGCGTAGTGACCCCAATATCGGGTCCTCATATTATTGGGGCGATATTGGATTGCGCATAGCGAGTTGTATTCCTGTTGACGGTTGGTTCAATTAATAACGGGTCAACATCACCTTAGGGTGGTGGGCCTAGGTATTAAAGACCGAATTGGGAGATGCAAGTTGGACTTGCAAGGCGGAATGTGTTCCCGCTTCTTTTTATCCAAGTTGTAGGTTCTCATATTATTGGGATACAACAAAGATAAGGAAGGAGATCCCAGATCTTGCTTGAGATATAATGGTAAGTATATCTCTTACATTGAAAGTGATTAAGGGCATGAACTTTCATTGTTGACATAGCAAGACAACTTTGATATAAAAATTCCTAAATCAAAGTAAATTATATATAAATATGTACACTTATGCAAATTTCTTATTTCAGAGAATCCTTCATTAAACCCACTCAATATTATACTCAATAATAACCAGTAAAATATCATGGATTGAACCTTTTGATCCAGATATTATACTTGCAATTGGACACATAATATATGTGGTTGCAATGTGCAAGTTTCCTCATAATAATGAGAAGTGATAATTAAATAAGACAATAGGACTAAAACCCTAGGGTGTGTATGTCTCTATAAGTCTTGATCTCATCGAATGTACTTTGGAAGTAACATGTCGATGATGATCGTAATTATCAATAATCCTTATAAAATCAGTAAAGATTTTCTGGCATGCATATGTGCTCTTGACATTTAATCATGAATGACATGGTTCTCTGCATCATGTAGAATGGTAGCTCTATAAGAGATGATGTATTCAAATTGTTTGAATACCTACATGAACCTATATTCTAAAAGTTTAGATGGATGTAGTTGATGAGTGTCATCATTCTACTGTCTATACTCTAGTCATTCACGTGGCTTCATAATATTCATATTGTATGAATTATGTGAAGCATGCAAAAATGTCGAAATGCTCTTACATTAAATTCTTTTGAATTTGACATAAGAGATCCTTAGTCTTAAGCAATGGTTGTTTATAGATAAAGGGAGCGCAGTGGAAGCATGGGTTGGACCCAAGTAAGAAGTATAATCAAAGAGTTGACTGTACTTCTGTGACTTCCATATGACATCTAAAGAGTTGGATAAATACCAATACTGCAATATGTTGATATGTTGATTGTATGACTATCAAATCTATCTAAAATCCTTAGAGAAGGAATCAGATAGCACATCAGATTAATCTACATATAATCATTGATATTGACTTACTTATTTGATAAGATAAAGTTTAATAATTGTATCTCAATCTTCTAATGACACTTGCAATTGGTTGCATATGTATTAGAATATTAGAAATTAGATCTTAAGGTTTATTGGTCATCCATGTTGAAAGTGATGCAAGTGTTGCAACAATTTCCATTGGATCAATAGACTTCATATTTCCAGTGGGAGCCCTTTGTCTTAGAGAATGTCTCTATGACCTAGATATTAGAATACACTCTCTGTTTATTTCTAATTGTTGGATATAAACATGAATTCTGTAATAAATCTATCATAAAGTGTTATGATGGAGATATTTCAGATAGTATTCTAAAATCTAGTGGACTCTAATAAATTAGAAAATTAATGAATGGTTCATTAAGATTTCTAATATTGAAAATTGAACCTTTAAAGATCAATAGGAGGATAAAGATCATTTGATAATGATCTGACATCAAGTTTTGGACATATGTCTGTTGATGAGATCAATGGACTAGTAAGACATGAAACTTTAGATTGTCTAAAGATTCAAATCTCACATACTTGTGAATATTATATTCAAAGTAAAATGTCCAATACACCCTTCCTTGGAAAAGGTGTAAGATGTCAAGGTATTCATGATCTCATACATATTGATGTATGCGGATCATCTATATCATAGTAAACATTATGGATATGTGATATCTGTTAATGATTATGTATGATATGAGATTTCTTCTCTTCACTTAGAAAACTTTGAAATGTTCAAAGATTTCACAATTTTGGTTTAGAACTAAAGTTTGAAGGAAGATGAAATGAATTTGATCTAACCAAGGTAGCATGTACCTATTAGATGAATTCAAGAAATACCTTATGGAGATATGAATATCATTCCTATCTCAATCCTCCTAAGAACCTGAACTCAATGGAGTTGTAGGGAGATACAATTAATCATGTGTGACATGATTTAATCAATGATTAATCCTAGCATAATTATCTCTTAGTTTCCGAGGTATATATGTAGTAGAAACTACATTATATACTTAATAATGTTCCATGCAAGTAAGCTGGAATCTAGCACTAGAGAGTGCTACTTCATTAGGAAAATAAAGGATGGTATTGTATACCTACTTTATGACCTTGAGATTTTTAAAGGATCTCATCTCTGAGAATATGATTCTTAGATGATGACTTGAAGTAAAGGAACTCATTTAATCTTGAGAAGATAATGAGGCTCCTGAAATCGGAAACTAAAAGAATAATTGAAGATGAAACACTAATACTTCTTCAAATAAATTTGAGGATGTATTCCATGTGAAAATGATTGGACTTCATGTGATGAAGCTCCTGAGGATCATGGCATGGATAGATGGATGTTAGCAATAAAAGTCTAATATAGATTTCATATACAAGTGTTGTATATGGACCCTCGAGGATCCACCTATATGGGTAAGACCCATTAAGGTGTATATGGATCTTCAAGAGAAAGAGGGAACCTGATGAGAAGGTAGAGACCTTCAAAGCACGGTTCGTAGCCATGAGCTACACACCGAAGAGAATACGTCGCTTGCGATGAGACTTGCTCTCTAGTGACCTTGCTTTAACCCATCAGAATCTTGCTAACTATAGCTACACAACTTGACTATAACATCTTCATGATGTGAGTCAAGATTGCATTCCTCTATGAATACCTCTCTGAGGATATTCATATGAACTAGCCCCAGGGCTTCGTGGTTGAGGAAATCAAGGCGTGCAAGCTAAATAACTCCATCTTTGGACTCAAATAAGCTTCTTGTAGTTGGAACATAAGATTTGATGAAATTATAAATGTTATGATTTCAGATAGAATCTTGATGAACCATGTGAAGCTTAGTTGGAGTGCCATTATGTTCACCGTGCTAAATGTAGATATTATTCTAATCATTTGGAATGATATAAGGATAATAATAAGTGTTTTAAAATTTGGTTGTTCCATACCTTGAGATATGATCTCAAGGATACCTCTTAGATCCTAATTCTGAAGATGTTCAGAAGCAAAGAGAAGAGGATATTGGGACTGTCACATTCTTAGTACACCTTGGACATATTCTATTCTTAGAAATTCCAAGAAAGGCTTCCATCCCTTAAGATATGGTACTGACCTATCTAAAGAGATAGCACCTCAAAAGGTTGAGGAAGTGAATGCTAGAACTGCTTGCACTTGTGCATCAGTTATGAGAAGTCGAGTGTATGCTAAATGTGGACAAGAGCCAGATGTCTGCCATGCAGTGGGAGTAGTAAATTGTTGCTAATCCTACTATGGAGATAAAATACTTGATTGCAGTAAATAACAAAATCTTCATAGATAATAAGATTTTTGAGATAATGATCTCAAAGTCTTATCTTCAAAGGCCTTAACTTTGGAGATAATGATCTCCAGAGATAAAGGTATTCTCATAAGGATTATGGAATTACTGGTTATAACAATTCTTAAGCTATAGTGTCAAGGACCCTATAAAATTTTTACGAGAATGAGTATTGGTTGCATAAGATGCAACATTCGCATTGGATGCGAGCACTGTTACTAGGGGATATGCAAGTGCCGTAAAAGGACTTGGCGTAGTCTCGTGGGAACAGAGTGACTGATCAACTTACCTAGCTATTTTAGCCAATGATTTTCACATGAGTATGGGTTTAAATGATTAGCCCATTAATGGCTCTTTGGGCTAGTGGGAGATTGTTGGACATGCGAGCCCACGGCGAGCCATTATGCAATAAATGTTATTGCGAATATCATTCCCTGATCTGAAATGAAGAATACATAATTTGCATAATAGGTCCCTTAGTACAATTAGGGTTATGTACCATGGCCATCTTAATGATCATACAGCTGTTGATTCAATTATTGAATCATAGAGGCTGGTGCTTAGATGAATATCTAATGAGTTAGATTGAGGACTCGTCAAGCACCGTCAAATGATTATTAAGAGATGATCTCCAGCCAGAGTAGGAGATGGCAATCCTATCTCAGTTAGGCTGATATCTGACCGACCTCTTGATGCAGGTCCTCTGCATAGGAATAGAGATTCGGAGGTGTCAGATTAGTTAGGTTAAAGAGTTGACTTAATAAGATCGAGATAACCAAAGTCCTATATCGTATGCTGTCACGATATAGGCACGCATCCTCTGACCAGAGACAGATGTGTTACTATATGTTTGAGTATGTACATTTGGCAGACCAATAGGTTGATGACCTAATCAAGGACTATACACCGGCGCGCTGGTGTGCATATAAGGGCATATGAGTAGTATGATCTCTCAAAGGGATCATAAAAGTTCAGTTATTGAACCGGAAGACATGAGCTCACTCATGAGATATTGGGAAGAATCAAATTCCGTGCGCACGGTCGTCTCGCTTTTGAAGCTTGACTGAATTTGTTGGTTTGATATATACTTTTGGAAAGTATATGATCAAGACCTAGGTATGATATATGCTTTTGGAAAGTATATGATCGATACCAACTTCCAATGATCGAATGAGAAACTTACTGATAGAACCCTGAAGTAGACAGTGAAAAGTTGATCTAATACTTCGGGTTTAATCTGAGTCTTCAAGTATGCAGGATGTACAGGTATTAGGAATACCTGAGGGTGATGTGATCATAAACGATTGTATAACCATGACACTTCCATTCCTAGGGAGTGATGAAACGGGTCTGGATTTTAGTGACTCCTCTCAGTAGAGAAGTAATCTGATCTTAGTCCAAATATTGGACATTGATCTGAATGTGATTCAGATGCAATGAGAAGATTAGATCTGCAGTCTTGATTTAATCAAGCATCTATGGGAGGCCCGAGATCTGGATTTGAGATGTGATCTCAATATCCATGTCACTATACGTGGAACAATGCAATCGCCCTGTCCTTATCTCCAAGTATTCGCGGAGAAAGCGCATTATCCTTGAAAGAGTTCATGGATAATTCTATTGTTGATATATGTATCCGAGCATTGAGAAAATGGATAATTAAATGTGATTTAGTTATCATGAATAATATGAATTTGATTCATATTATAAGGAAGAGTTATCTTAGATAATTAAATGTGATTTGATTATCAAAGATGTAAATAATGTGAATGTGATTCATTTTATTTGAGCACAAGAGAATAAGTTATCCAATATAATTAAATGTGATTTAATTATTATGGATAAGAATAATGTGGATAGTAATATCCAATTATTCATAATATATTATAAATGTGATTTATAATGTATTAAAGAGAGTTAAATATAATTTATATTAGTAGATTAATTATTAATGTGTATTGGATACACATTGTCTAATTAATTGAAAATGTAAATTACATTTTGTTTTGGGTTGTGAATATGATTCACAATATTCCAATGTCAAGATTGCAATATTCCCAAAATTAATTGAGAATTATTTTGGTGAATAAAAATCCCAACAAATAGTTGTTGGAAAATAAGTAGAGAGAAAATCAAGGAGATGTGCAATCTCATGGGAATCCATAAGATTGCCCTCCCTCCAAAGGGGAAGGTTGATCTCCTTTATTCTCTCTCTCCTTATTTGATTGATTTAATTTGGTATTAATATTTATTTGATTTATCAAATATAATTTATCAAAATTAAATCACAAGTTGTTGGTTTTTACCAACAACAATCTTGACCATTGGATTGACATAAATCAATCTTATCCATTGATTTTACATGTCACATGGATTGAGATCCATGGATCCCAAAACCCTATAAATAGAGAGGCATAGCATGCTCTCTATTTTACACAACACACAACACATCTCTCTCTCTCATTCTCTCTAGAGGTCAGCCCTCTCTCTCCCTCTCATGGCCGTCCACCATGGATGCCATGGAGAGGTTCTCCATCGCCGCGGCATCGTCGTTATGCTGCCCGCTCTTCTGCTCGTGGATCTCCGTCTCCTTCGGTGCGCCTCGCTCGTGAAGAAGATGTCGGATCTCGTGTGTCGAGATCAGGAGATTTGCCGCTTGGATCATCAACATGGATTGCGAGAAGCACGCGGTTCATCCCCGCGCTCGCAAGCGTCTCCTCCGTCGGATCGGACTTGAGACAGGAGGTCTCTTCGTTTAGAGACTTGATCGCAACCACGCTTCAAGAGGTAATCCTATTACTTGTATGTGGTTTAGACGAAACGATCCGAGAAGTGTTCTTGGATCATGTGGTTTCGTCGTATAAAAAATTTTAAATTCTGCTGCATCGAGCAACTAGTGCGACTAGTCGCTCCTCGTCGTATTCGATACGATGCTCACGCTTCCATGATGCGCTTGAGTATCTAACCATATCCTTCAAAGCACAAGGCATGTATAATGCTCTAGGATTTATTTCAAGAAATCGACTTTGAACTCCTTGATGTTTCCCCTTCATATTAGAACCATTATCATAACCTTGACCCCTCATATCGTGCACACTAAGATCAAAAGATTCTAAAACATCTAACAATACAGTAAAAAGTCCTAGTCCAGATGTATCATCAACATTTAAAAATTCTAAAAAGTATTCCTCAATCTTAAGATTTGATAAATTCACACATCTTAATATTAGAGTCATTTGTTCTTGGTGGCTGATATCAGGAGTACAATCAAGAATTATTAAGAAATATTTAGTCTCTTTAACAATCTTAATGATAATATTTTTAATATTTTGGGTTAAAAGTAAAATCAACTCATGTTGAATTCTTGGTCCATGATAATGATAATAAATTTCATGATTTTGTATACGCCTAACATGATATTGCATTACAACATCAAATTCAGCTATCATTTCAATCAATCCAAAAAAATTACCATTACCATCTTCATACAGTTTATCCTTCGATCCTTGAAAAGCCAACTTGTGTTTAGTAAGATATTTTATACCAGAGAAAATCCTAAATAAACATCGCTCCAGCGTTTTTTCTCTTTCCTAATCTCTTCTTGTAAATTTTTATCAATTGATTGATTTTTATCCAATCGTTCGATGACTTCACTCCATTTATTCATATTAATCATATGTTCCGTACTATTTCCATGCTTTTAAAGTCTCTCATTAATATGCCTCCAATCACATAAACCCTCATTTGCCAACAAACTTCGATTAATAGTTGATTTAAATAATTTGCAACAAAAACAAAACACTTTATCATCACTTTTAAAATAAACCAACCATTTTTTATCAATAATCTCACCATTACTAAACTTTCTAGAGTAGTATGAATAAGAAAAATGTCTATTAGAACTATCTAAGGGAAAATCAAGTTCTACTTCTCTTATGGGCCCTTTTTCTAAGATAATATCTCTTGATTGATTGTCAAGTTTCTCCCAATTTTGAGGATCAAACATATCCAAAAAACAATCACCTTGATGTTTATCAATGCAAATATTTTCATTATTAGATACATCTTGCACATTAATAGCCTCATTTACATTATTTATTTCATTTTTTCATTTACGCAATTATGTAAGTTTTCATTATTAATCACATCTTTATCTAAATTTTCATTTATATTGACAATATCAGGAAGATTTTCATGAGCATTGATGAATCCACGATTCATCGCCTTTATTCTTTTATTTTAGTCTCATTTTCTTAGTCAAATACCTGTAAATGCCCATTAATTCCATAAAATTACCGTTTTGCTTGCATTTGTTAAAATTGCATTTTTAACATTTTTGTACAAAAATAAAAGAATAAATAAGAAAAGAAAAAGAAAGGAAGTATTTATGTAATAAATACAGATTGACCCGAACCCCGAGAGAAGGTCAAGACTTGACCTGATCGACCAGGAATAAAGTAGGGGGAGATATGGTCTTCTGTCAGAAAAATCAAAAATATCTTGTAAATATTTTTCATGTATATTTGTACAAAACTTACATTATTTTATTTGTACATAATTTGACCTTAAATTGATTATTTTTGTAAATAAAAGTTGTAAATAAAAATATGTTGTAAATAATAAAAATATTTGTAAATTAAAATATTGTATATATTGCAAATAATTACACCTAGAAAAAGCCGCAAAGCGATAATTGAAACATCAATTCTGGATCCATACGAGCTCAAATTGAACCAAACTCACTTCCATCATATTATAACTAAATTATCTTTCAAATGGCCATGGTTTCGTATTTTTTGGAGTTACGATTAAAAAGTCAGTTTTCTGGAGTGCATTGTGCAGTTTACCCATATACTTATTATATATATTTTATTCATATTTATTTTTATACATAATGAACATAATTGTAAATATTGTTTTCATTAAAATAAAATAAAAAAATTAAAAAAATCTTTTATAAAAATATTTCCTTATTTGTACGTATGTATATTGTATTATATGTGTATAATATATGTTTATAATTAACTTCCTTTTATAAAATCCACCAAAAAATTAATTATCTAGCATTAATTAATTTATTTATTTAATTACAAAATTTATATTTAATTTATTTAATTTATTAGATTTATGTGGTTTAATAACTTGCCTTGTATATATGATTTTATTCCACACCACATTTGGCCACCATTATGGTGGTTAATTAATTTCCATAAATTACTTTATTTATTTATTTTAAATACAAATTTCGAAATTAATTAAATAATTATTTTATTTATTTAATTATTTTATTTAATTAAATCATAATCACCTTCCTTATTTATAAATACTTTCCTTTTTCATTTTTTCTCTCTTTTTAATGGGCTCCTCCTCCCTCATTCACACTTGAACGATCTTTGGCGGAGAGGAGTCCAATCTTCGAGAGGTTTCTTGTTGCAGAAGGGTGCTTAGTCTCCGATCCGGTTGGTGACAGCGATTTGAGCTTCGTCGAGGCCATCATAGCATGTCCGAACCCTGAGGTGAGATCCACTTTTACTTCTCGTTACTTTTCGTAGGTAATCGTAGTTTAATTTTTGCTCCCATTTTTAGTCATCTCTAGATCTTAAAATCAAAATCTTCACCGCACGTTTTCTGACCGCCATCGATTTCCATCTCCTTTTCCAATTTCTACATATTCAATTTCTACCTCACGCAATCTCTCATATCCGACCACGCACAGTGGCCGGATCTTCGGATTTATTTTCCATATCACAAAATCCATCCATTCATACATTTCATATTTTATGCATAAATAAAAAATAAAATAAAATTTTTATCTTTCTTTTTATTCTAACCTTTGTTTTGCAGGATAATTTAAAAAAAATATAAAAAGAACTTTTCTCTTTTTCTCTAACATTTTGTTTGCAGGAAAAATAAAAAAATATTTGTTTATTTTTATCTAACCTTTGTTCTGCAGAAATAAGTAAAAAAACAAAAAAAACATATATATCTTTTCTCTCCAATATTGGTTTTACAGGTGCATTAATAAAATAATAAAAAACAAAAAATTCTTTTTTTCCTATTTGTATTTCTTGTTTCAAAAAAAATCTTTTTCTTTATTCTGCTAAAGAAAGTAAAAAAAACTCGCAGTAGGGTCGCGACCCACGCCCTCCAGGCGGCAGCGCCACCCCAACCAAGGCCCTGCACGCGAGCCGCGCTGCCCTCCGTGGCCCCGGCCGCGTGCTCCGTGTGCCGTCTCCGCCCCTCCACGCCAGCGGCAACGCCGCCCGTGCACCGACCTCCCAGCGCGGGCCGCTGATCGCCCAGCAGCCCAACGATGCACACCACCGCTACGTGCACCCCCGGCAATGGTGCCATTCTAATGACACGAAAATCCGACGCGGTTAAGAGAGGATAAATAATATCACAATGATGTCGTCGTTCTCAACCGCGTGATTCGGTCAATGAGAAAATAAATGAAACCACTCAAAATAAGATAAATCAATGAAACAATGTAAGCGGTCTTTTCGCTATTCTTTTTACCTGGTATAGCGACCAGGGTCGAACACAATGAGCATGTTTGAAAAATTAAGCAGTCAATTTTCAGAGTTAATTTGTAGTGGTTTTTAAATTTTTTATTTTTTTAAATTTTAAAACAAGCACAAATGAATAAAAGTGATAAAACACACACTACACACTCTTTTTGTATTTTTCAAAAAGAGCCAAAAATGCTTAGAAAATCAAAAAGAAAATGTTTATATGTTTTAAAATATTTTTGGTATTTTTTTTGGGTTTTCTGATGTTTTTGTAATTTTCTTAAAAATTAAACATTGTAAAATAGAACAAACTATTCACAGTCAGGCGTATTTTATAGTTTAAAAATCTTTTAAGAGCTCAAAACACCTGATAATTATTTTTAAAGAAACTACAAAGAAATATCTACAAATAGAGACCAATATCAGAATTTTTGGATTTTTCTACAATTTTCTACAATTTTTTTAAGATTTTTCATATTTTGCAATTTTTTTGGAGTTTTATAAATGGAAAATGCACAAAAATTGGGTAGAAATTAAAAGAGATCACAATACACCTACAGCAATATTTTTGGAATTTTTAGGCTAATTTACTGGGGCAAAGAAGGATGGCAAAGAATGATGCCAAAGCTAGATTGACTAGATGGATCCTTCTACTTCAGGAGTTTGACATAGAGATTAAGGATAAACGTGGAGTCAAAAATGTTGTGGCGGATCACCTCTCCCGTCTAGAGAACCTTGAGGATTCAGATCAGATTACACCTATTACAGAGACTTTTCCAAATGAGGCGATCCTTGTAATCACCTCACTTCCATGGTACGCTGATATTGTGAACTATCTTGTCACGAAGAGGGTCCCACAAGATTGGCCCAGACATCGACTTGAGACCTTTCTTGCAAAAGCCAAGTCGTACCATTGGGAGAATTACACTCTTTATCATGAAGGACGGGATAGCATCTGGAGACGGTGTATTCCTCAAGAAGAGCAACATAGTGTCCTCAACTATTGCCACAAGCTTGAGGCAGGAGTCTATCATTATGGGAGACGGACAACACAGAAGATGTTTCAATCCGGCCTTTGGTGGCCTACCCTCTTCAAGGATTTAGATGAATTCGTGAAGAGGTGTACTGACTGTCAGAAAATGGGCACTTGTGGACAGTGAGATATGTTGCCGATGCAGCCCATTCATTTCTGTGAGGTTTTTGACACATGGGCCATCGATTTCATGGGCCCATTCCCTAAGAGTCAGGGATTTGAGTATATCTTGTTTGTTGTAGATTATGTAAGTCATTGGGTTGAGGTCATCCGTGCCCGAACCGCAGATGCTAATACCGTTTGCAAATTCTTGAGGAAAAATATCATTTAACGGTTCGCGGTACCTACAGTGTTGATATCAGACGGGGGGACTCATTTTATCAATGACAAGGTAAGGGCCCTTGCTAACGAGTTTAGTATAGATCATAGAGTTGCCACTCCTTATCATCCATAGATGAATGGTCTGGCTGAGGTTTCTAACAGGCACATTAAGACTATATTGCAGAAGGTAGTTCGCACAGACCGAAAGGATTGGTCACAGCTTTTGGACTCGGTCTTGTGAGCATATCAGACATCCTTCAAGACTCCATTGGCTGAGCTGAAGCATAAGTCACTATGGGTTGTTACTGAGATATTTTTGGATGCAGAGAGTGTAGGAGATCAGAGAAAAGCAGAATTGGCAGCCCAGGAGGAACTTAGAGATACAGCCTTTTCGAGTAGCCTATAGTATAAGGAACGAGTGAAGATATGGCATGATTCTCACATCAGCCATAAGCAGTTTGAACCGAATCAGAAAGTATGGTTATTCGATGCTAGGCTAAAGCTATTTCCAAGGAAGTTGCTGAGTAAGTGGAAGGGACCATACTTGGTCCGGAAGGTGCACGACAATGGCAGCATTGATATATCTGAGATGTCATCAGAATCCACCTTCTGAGTTAACGGTCAGCGCCTGAAGCCATATCTAGATCATGATCCGCTGATCGTCGATGTTGCCCCGATTCATTTTGCATGAGATGTAGTCTTTGACTCACATCATTTGCATCTCATGCTTGATTTTCACTTCCTCTCGCAACTGTATAGATCCAGATGTCCATATCACACATTCTTTTGTCTAACACCCCATTTCTATCTTATGATTATGCTATACTTAGGGTGTACTTTACCCTAAGTATAGGGGGTGTCTAACTTGTGATTATTCTTTTGATTCTTTTTTCCTCTGTTTTGCTGCCTATACTTAGGGATATTTTACCCTAAGTATAGGGGAGGTAGACTCTGTATATTCATCTCCTCAGTTTTCCCTTTATGTATAGTCTGCTATACTTAGGATTACTTGATCCTAATTATAGGGGGATCACCGACTCCTATTGTTTATATTCTTTTATTCGTCATTGTAGTATACTATTCTTTTCACTTTTCTATACAAAGCATGAGTTATGTCTTTCTTTTCATCTCTTTGATCACTATGAGGACATAGTTCGAGCTAAGTATAGGAGGGTGTCGTATATATTGTATATATACTTTAGCCATAACTCGTATTTTCATATTTTATTAATATGGCTAAAACACTGTGTAAATACTTAAAAAAAATTCTTAAAAAAAACTTTAAAAAAAATCAACTATGTATATACCTGTATAAATTACTCAAGTTGTAAATCCTTTCATCTTATTCTTGTAAAATAATCAACTTACTCTTGTGTAAATATGTATCACTTTCCTAATTAAATAAAAAAATTTGTATATATTTGTATATATTACTAACTATTTGCAAAAAAAACCTTTTTGCATATGCATCATTTTTTAAAAAAATCCAAAAAAAATTCAAAATTTTGAAAATTATTTCACAAAAAGATTTTGTTTTCTTTTCCCTTGCATGTACATACTTTCTTGCATTTGCATTTGCATGAGCATTCTTCAGGATAATTTTGACATTTAGACTAAGTTTGGAATAAATTTGAAGAATGGAGCTTAGTTGAACTTTAATGCACTTAAATTCAGAGGAACCTTATAAGATTTGGAGTTAAGACTTTTCAGGTCCTAGTGACTTAATTCTTTGAGTCCATAAAACTATGTTCACATGTCATCTTGATGAGTCTAAGTAGAATATTTAACAACACACACATGATTCTTTCAGACCGTGGCTTACCTTGGACACTGCACTTTACACGTAGCTCTTCATGGATGAGGTAGTGAGGGGGTAGAATCTTTTGGCTTGGGGTAGCATACGAGGGTAGTACATCTAGGTGGAATCTCTCGTCCTCCTCTAGGGAGGGATGTGCGTCTCAACCTAGTCTGGTGATGTTGAGGTCTAAAGACAAGAGCTGTGGTGTTGCAATAATGCTTCAAAAGAGGGATAGTCTACTTGCTCAAGAGGAAAAATTCCTTATTTACATGCTGCACCTTGTATATATTTTCAAAAAAAAAAGAAAAAAAAAGAAAAAAAATACAAAATCTCCAAAAGTGGACATGCCTGATAGAAAAATAAAATGCCTACCGGATTGTATATACAAGTGAAAAAAAGAAGAATAAGAGCTTCAAAGTCATGCATTTGTCTGTTGCAGTGGGTGACATGGCTACACTGGTCATGCATCCAAGGATAGGTAACTACACTTGTTATCATCCATTCTCTTCTCCATCCCCTCTTCTTGAGCTGGTTGTACTTGAACTTAGAAGGGAATATCCCCGCTCCTCGAGGAAAGAGTTGCCAGACCGGGTTATTAGAGTTACCTTGTTGAGAGAGGCTGTTTCTTTGTTACTTTTGAGATGAAAAGCTATATTTCACTTACACGTACAAGTAAGAATTCATAGTCATAAGAATTTGTGTCTGTAGACTTGTTCTGATCTGACTGTTGAGGAGACCTGAATAGGAGTCTTATGGAACTTAGAGGCTGTTAGGTTTTAATTCCATTTCCCATTAAGGTTTCGACACAATAATAATCCAAAGGTCCGACGGAGCTCCATACTACATTTTTATGAAGATAAGATTGAAAGTCAACATTGTTCTAACTTCTTTCCTTTTCCTTTTATTTATTTTTATTTTAACTTATTTTCCAAATAAGTGTTTGCTTAGGGACTAACAAAGGTAAAGTATAGGGGAATGATGAATCCACGATTCATCGCCTTTATTCTTTTATTTTAGCCTCATTTCCTTAGTCAAATACCTGTAAATACACATTATTTCCATAAAATTACCATTTTGCATGCATTTGTTAAAATTGCATTTTTAACACTTTTTGTACATAAATAAAAGAATAAAGAAGAAAAGAAAAAGAAAGGAAGTATTTATGTAATAAATACAGACTAACCCGAACCCCGAGAGAAGGTCAAGACTTGACCTGATCGACTAGGAATAAAGTAGGGGAGATAGGGTCTTCTGTGAGAAAAATCATAAATATCTTGTAAATATTTTTCATGTATATTTGTACAAAACTTACGTTATTTTATTTGTACATAATTTGACCTTAAATTGATTATTTTTGTAAATAAAAGTTGTAAATAAAAATGTGTTGTAAATAATAAAAATATTTGTAAATTAAAATATTGTATATATTGCAAATAATTACATCCAGAAAAAGCCACAAAGCGATAATTAAAACATCAATCCGGCTCCATACGAGCTCAAATTGAACCAAACTCACTTCCATCATACTATAAATTAAATTATCTTTCAAATGGCTGTGGTTTCGTATTTTTTGATGTTACAGTTAAAAAGTCGATTTTCTGGGGTGCATTGTGCAGTTTACACATATACTTATTGTATATATTATATTCATATTTATTTTTATACATAATGTACATAATTGTGAATATTGTTTTCATTAAAAATAAAATAAAATAATTAAAATAAAAAATCTTTTATGAAAATATTTCCTTATTTGTACATATGTATATTGTATTATATGTGTATAATATGTGTATATAATTAACTTCCTTTTATAAAATCCACCAAAAAATTAATTATCTAACATTAATTAATTTATTTTATTTAATTACGAATTTTATATTTAATTTATTTAATTTATTGGATTTATTTGGTTTAATAACTTGCCTTGTATATATGATTTTATTCCACACCGTATTTGGCCACCATTATGGTGGTTAATTGATTTCCATACATTACTTTATTTATTTATTTAATTTAAATCTTAATTTCGAAATTAATTAATTAATTATGTTATTTATTTAATTATTTTATTTAATTAACCCATAATCACCTTCCTTATTTGTAAATACTTTCCTTTTTTATTTTTTCTCTCTTTTTAATGAGCTCCTCCTCCCTCATTCACACTTGATCGATCTTTGGCGGAGAGGAGCCCGATCTTCGAGAGGTTTCTTGTTGCAGAAGGGTACTTAGCCTCCGATCTGGTCGGTGACAACGATTTGAGCTTCGTCAAGGCCATCATAGCATGTCCGAACCCTGAGGTGAGATCCACGTTTACTTCTCGTTACTTTTCGTATGTAATCGTATAATTTTTGCTCCCA